>CM073944.1:22637561-23956342 GCA_037179545.1 Sesamia inferens | reverse complement strand
TATGATAACCGACGAAAGGAAACATATACGTGAATTGGCTGCCCGGCGTATTTTGAAGGCTCGTAGTAGTGCGGTACAAGCTCCAAGGCTTTTTGCTGTACCAAAAATTAATTTTGATACATCGAATTATATCGATATGATAAATTGGCAAAACGAGATAACTGAACCTCCAATTTTTAAAAACTTGTCGACAGAAGAAATTACCTGTATTGTTCAATCTAGTGGCGAAGGTCAGCTATCATTTTTGCGTCTTCCGTGCCATACCCAGGCTGTAGAGCGAGCCGTGAAGATCACAACAGAAGCTGCTATGTCTCAGTGTACGAAAAAATCGCGACTAGGTGCCATAAAGGCAAAATTACAGTCAAGAGCCCAAATGCCAAAATTTGATACAAAATGTCATTTTAAACCAAATTAAAAGGTGTTCCTAGCATTTCTTTTATATGTTACATTTACTTTTTTTGCATTTATTACATACTTACTTGTCTGATTATTGCTTTGTGTATTATTTCACATTCATTTTTCCTTAATTTCCACTAAATATAGATTTGAACGAAGAAGTCAGTTTTTCAAGAATTTCGAAATTTTAGAGGCGATTCGGAGGTAAAATGCTATTTTCAATAATCACTAAAATTGGCATATGTTTATGTTTTTACATAAGGCATAAAACCCCTCCACTTAGAAATCAAAATAATAAAAAAAAAATTTCGCCATACATTCGTGCTCCACCCTAGTAAACACATGACCAAATATAATATAAAATTTTACGTAATCATCATAGTACCAATACTAATGAATGATGAAATAATCTTTTTTTCCCGCGAATTAATTCCAACTTTCCCGAAATTTGGTAATTTTAAAAAAAGTGACAACACCGGTATTGTTATGAGCGAATAGCGATGCGACCACGTGCCGCGTGCCCTGCCGCCCGCCGCCCGCGGAATGGTGGTTAATGCACATTTATTAAGTTACCTCTTTTTGCGAAATAATATTTATTTTTTTAGGGGGATTTTTTTTTAAGTTTAGCCCGGGTTTGTATGCATTAGTAGAATCAGTTATCGATACATAACAACACCTTCACGGGTCGGACAGGGTTTTCTTAACATACTGTATATTGATTTATTTTTACATTGTTCGCATACATAGAAGCAATAAGGACAATGTACCCAGGATTTTGTAATATTGACATTGACTATTTTATTCAGAGACTAAACTAATATTGACATTGACTATTTTATTCAGAGACTAAACTAATATTGACATTGACTATTTTATTCACAGACTAAACTAATATTGACATTGATTATTTTATTCAGAGACTAAACTAATATTGACATTGACTATTTTATTCACAGACTAAACTAATATTGACATTGACTATTTTATTCACAGACTAAACTAATATTGACATTGATTATTTTATTCAGAGACTAAACTAATATTGACATTGACTATTTTATTCAGAGACTAAACTAATATTGACATTGACTATTTTATTCACAGACTAAACTAATATTGACATTGACTATTTTATTCACAGACTAAACTAATATTGACATTGACTATTTTATTCAGAGACTAAACTAATATTGACATTGACTATTTTATTCAGAGACTAAACTAATATTGACATTGACTATTTTATTCAGAGACTGAACTAATATTGACATTGACTATTTTATTCAGAGACTAAACTAATATTGACATTGACTATTTTATTCAGAGACTAAACTAATATTGACATTGACTATTTTATTCACAGACTAAACTAATATTGACATTGACTATTTTATTCACAGACTAAACTAATATTGACATTGACTATTTTATTCAGAGACTAAACTAATATTGACATTGACTATTTTATTCAGAGACTAAACTAATATTGACATTGACTATTTTATTCAGAGACTAAACTAATTTTAGGTTTAGTGCATCTTTATCGAAAAGGATAGAAGATAATATTTTAGTTTAATCCTGTCAAATTAAGATACTGTTTAACCTTTAAGTTCTGACGTGGTTTCGTCATATCATAAATGATGACGTGACGTATGTCAGACGGCTTAGTAAATAATCGAAATGGATAATTTTTATTTACTGATTTGCACAATATTTACTTGTATTATGATCTGTCATTATTATTCTATTAAGGAAGTGAAAAAAAAACAACATTTTCTAATCAAATCAGTATTTATTTGGTTCAAATCATATAACCTATATTTCGCTTGTCTAAAAATATATATGTTATAATCTTAGCTACAATATAATTATATGGACGTTATTTGGCAAATTTCTAACATTTATAATATCAGTCTACATTAAAGTTTTGCTTAGGTAACAATTGCTTCTCAAATCACATTAATATTTTGGGACAAATTACTTGTTGTCTGCGCAGTCCACGCATATCGTTTTTGAACATCCAAGACAAATAGGCTTGCGGCATTCGACGCAATTGTACTTAGTACGCCTTTTAAGTCTTGATGGGCATATTTGACACGTTTTTCTCGTTGCTTTTGTACTTTCAGGAGGTATTATTTCAGGTTCCGGAGGCTTATTTGGACCTAGTACGCGTGCAATTGTCATTCGCAATTCTCTCGGCAATCTATTATTGTATACGCGGCATTTCAAGTGCGGCAAAACTAAACTATAAGCAAGATTCTGAAGAAATTGTGCTCTACGAATATCAGGAACAGCAGTGCAGGTCTTGTACAGAGCATAGGCGTTGACTCCACTCATATCCAAGACTCTAAAAAAAATTGCGAGAGGCCAACGTCTGGTTCTACGATTTGACGAATAATTGGAACACTTTTTATCGATTTCATCAACACCCCCTTTTGTTTTATTATAATCTATTATGATTTCCGGCTTTTTTGATAGTGGATCCAATTTCTTTGTGTGGTGCATTGAAGAAATCAATATTACTGATTTTGCTTTTTTAGGGACATATGAAACAATAGTGAAGTCTTTAGTAAAACCGTGTAAAGATGATTCAGGCTGGCGAGTTTTAGATGCTTGAAATTCTGGTGGAATGTGCCTTTTATTTTTTTTCAAGGTTCCAAGATAAGTCAGACCTCTATCTTTCAACTGCTCCATCAATTCTATAGAGCTAAACCAATTGTCGGCTGTAATATTGCGATTGGTTTTTTCAAAATCCTTACACAATCGTAATACAGACTGAGTTGGTATGGCGAGTTTTCTCTCTATTTCCGTTAGTCCCAGCCCATCGGAGTCTTTTCCATGGTAAATGTATGCATTATACACATAAAAAGATTCTGCATCACATACTACTAAAATCTTCAGACCATACTTGGCCGGCTTCTTCGGCATATAAATAATAAATTTGCATCTGCCTCTAAATGGAACTAACATTTCATCTACACATAAATAAGCTCCGGGAGTATATGCCTTCTTGCAATTGGCAATAAACAGTTGAAAAATTTCTGAAATTGCAGCCAATGGGTCCGTTTCGAGGCGTTGCGATCTAGTGTTACTGTCATCAAAACGAATGTAGTTCAAGAGGGTGAGAAATCTAAACTGAGACATCACGCAACGAAAAATTTCACGTCCAGAACCATCAGTAGCAAAAATGTATTTAGTGTTTTCGTGATTCGATTTGAAGACTGAGCTATAAAATAATAATCCCAGGAAAGCTTTCATTTCCTCACGATCGGTCGGTCTTAGTTCAATTTTATTTGGGTTTTTATACTTCGTGCGGATTTCTGATAATTTTTGATTAGTACAGGTAACAATCGTATCAATCATAGTAGTGTCGAATAACTCAAGCCATAAAGATTCCGAATCAATAAATGTTTTGGGCTGTTGTCGAGGAATATCAACAATATTATGACTTGCTGTACGACTCGATCTGATAACAGGTTCTTCAAATGACCACTTGAAACCATTTTTCCCATAATAATACTGATTACTAGAAGAAACTGGAATAGGACTTACAGTTGAAGGTCCTGGAACTTGGTTGGCTTCATGAGGAGACACGGTGGTCGGTCTGATTTGTAACTGATTCTCATTTTCCTTATTTTGTTCGTCTCCTGACTGTTCAGATTCGGTATCATGATCAGATTGTAAGAAGAAATCTGGGTCTGCCTGATCATCGTCAACATCGCTAAAGTCGCCCTCAATTTCCGTTTCTAACCAACATTGTAGAGTTTTTTCGAAGTCTTGACTAGTAGAAGCAACCACTCTCTTTCTTTTACGGCTATTTTCCGAAGTACTAGGTTGGTCCATCTAAAATAATATGATAAATAATGAGGTGACGTCTTGTAGACACTTAGAAAGATACACACTAATGATGATCTGACGTCTAACAAACTCACAACATTAATACTGACCTTACGTCTGAGAGACATCGTGCAGCTCCACAGCCAAACGTGTTATCGCGCCGCCTGCGAGCGCTCGACTGAATGATCGACGGGTTTAATCCCGAAGCTACAGGAAAGGGCGCGAGTGTATCTTTAAAGGCTTTGAAATGTGGCTTATATTTGTGAACTAGCCGTCTATGAGACACCCACGTCAGTACTTAAAGGTTAAATAGTTTAGAAGCGATTATAAAAATGGCGTCGTAAGTCGTGGTGGCCTAGTTGTTAAAACACCAGCCTCTCAAGTATGAGTGCGCGGGTTCGATTCTAGGTCAGGCAAGTACCAATGTAACTTTTCTGAAGTTATATGTACTTTCTAAGTATATCTTGGACACCAATGACTGAAGGTGAAGGAAAACATCTTGAGGAAACCTGGCCTTTAAGTCTGATATCGCCAACCCGCATTGAGCAAGCGTGGTGATTACGCTCAATGAATTTTTAATTTAATTTATTTATTTAATCTTTCGCACATGAAATGTACAAAGGCGGACTTAATGCCCCAGGCATTCTTTACTAGTCAACCACAGGTGGTGAAGAGATAAGATGGTAGATGCTTTCGTTTAAAAAAAAAATGAAAAGAAAGAGAAAACCTCTTAACACTATTAAAAAAGAAACTTAAATAAGCTAAATATACATACATACTATTACCAAAATATCTTATACCTTTAAACGAGCAATTCTTGTATCTTATACCTTTAAACGAGCAATTCTTGTATATATATATATAATTGGAATCTCGGAAACGGCTCCTACGATTTTTATGAAATTTTGTGTGCAGGTGGCTTCGGGGACAATAAGTCGATCTAGCTAGGTTTAATTTTCAGAAAATGTCTTTTTTCCACGTTTTGAGGCACTGAACAATTGCTAAACTTCTCATAAGATGCTAAATTTCGCCGCTGTCCTTAATTTTACGAATAGCTGAGGGGCTTCGGCATCTGATTCGGAGCTCGTAGACTTCGGGTTCATATCCTTGGCGATATAGTGTTTTTTACTTTTTTTTTGGAGTTTTAAAAAAAATAATGATGGCGTTGTCTAATGCTTTTTATTACATTTTATTGTTTTTTCCTTTTTTTTTGAGTTTTAAAAAAATAATGATGGCGTTGTCTAATGTTTTTTATTACATTTTATATAATTGGAAACGGCGTCAACGAATTTTCTTTTTCGTTTATTAAATCAATGGAAGAAATTATGTTTTGCCTAATTTGTGGAGATGCAAGGTACCAGGGTCGCACAAAAGTGTAGAAGTCGAAACAATTGTGAAAGAAATGATGTTGTATATAAACAACAATATTTTTTGTTGTAAATATATAATACCTGGAAGAACTTTTATTTTGCCTACTTTTTGGAGGTGCAAAGTACCAGGGTATTACAAAAGTGTAGGAGAAGTCGAAACAATGAAGCTCAATCATTTTAAAGATCAGCCTGAAGAAGCAGTCGAATTTACAACAGAATTTCTCAACAGTGTCAACATTTCAGACTTGCCACAACACGAACTGAAATATTATTATTATTCCTTTATTTCATTATAATACACTTATAAATTATATTTTTAAATATTTCTACATAAAAAAACATTTAAAAATATAAAAAATAGTAACCCACCGGCATTGGGAACAGGGTCCAAGCTACCGGCGGTCAGGGCTCCAGAGAGAGGAACTTCCTGACAATGCGAGCCGTGTCCAGAAGTACAGCTTTCTGAATCAAGCCTTTGATCCAGCTGCCTAACGAGAGCCTCTTGAGGTGTTGGTCGAGGCTCTTGGCTATTAAGCCATTGCCTGTCACGACTATCGGCACAATGATTGCTGAATCCACCTCCCACATGTCGACAACCTCGTGAGCCAAGTCAAGATACTTGATTTGTTTATCTTTCTCGGCTTTCACGAGGTTCTCATCATGCGGGTTGGTTATGTCAACAATCATTGCACGCCTCTCTGATCGATCCACCATCACTATATCAGGCTTATTGGTAACAATAGTCCTGTCAGTGATGATGGATCGATCCCAGTACAATGTGATATGACCATTTTCGAGAACTGGGTCGGGCACATACCTGTAGAATGGCACCTCCGATTCCACAAGGTTGTACTTGAGAGCAAGTTGCTGATGAATTATCCTGGTTACAAGATTGTGTCTATGCAAGTACTCTCCGTTAGCTAGACGAAAACACCCGGAGATAATATGCCTTATTGATTCCCCCGGTCGGTGACCTGCCCGACACAATAAATTCTCAATAAATCTCCGGTAATTGTTCGTCATCATAACTTCGTCCATAATTGCACATACAAAACCTTCGGTTTCCCCAAAAAGGTCACCGAATCGTAGCCAGGCTACGGACGCTTGTAAATCTACATCAGGCCCGTATAGGGCTCTGAAAAAGCGTCCGTGAAGCTCTTTGCTCTTCCATACATCCATGCGGTCATTGGTGTCAAGCACTACTGGTTTGCGCCAGTTCTCTTTAGCCAAGGAGAGCGGAGTGAGGCCCTTGTCAACCGCGACCACATCTCGATGCATCCCCACGTCGGTTTCTAGAAAATATTCCCTGAGACTGCATATCTCGCGATTGTGGAGGGTCTTAGCGTTTAAAAAGCCACGACCTCCACATTTTCGCGGGATATACAGCCTCATAACCGATGATCGTGGGTGATGCATTCGATCTGCAGTCAGCAGTTATTATTATTATTATTGCTAACCTTATGATACCTTGCACCTCCTCAAAGTAGGCAAAATAAAATTCATCCATATAATATGATTATATAATAATTTTGAAGTTCCTGGGCGACCGAGCTTTGCTCGGCATCTTTTTTTGTGTTATAATTATTATTATTGAATTATTTACATCAGACAATTGTTCATAGTCTTCATAAAAACACATAAGTACACAAAATACATTTAAATTATTTATGAACTATTATAAATAAAATTTAAATTAAACTGATAATTAATATAGTACTTTGATTTGATATAGATGACGTTTACATTCATGGTACACGAAGCCAATGTTTGGTTTGAGGTTAGACCCAGAAAATTGCTCTTAAAATATCGTGTCTTTTTTACACGAAAATGCCAAAAAGAACATTAAAAAAAACAACGAACAATTTAACTCCACGAAGCCGTGACTCATCTTAAGAAGCAGAAGAAAACCTCCATGAAAACAATCTGATTTTCGCTCGTCACACACGTGTTTGTCAGACTTCGCACAGTGAGAACCCATTTGAAGAAGAACTTGATGAAAATCATCAGGTTTCCGCTCATCTCACACGTGCTGCTAAAGTAAGATGCTTGCAAAACTTGACTAACATTTTAAGAACAGAAAGGTCTTATTTAGATGTTTCACGAGAGCGTACAGCACAACGTGTGGCCGCCGAAAATGATGAGCAACGGGAGCGACGTCTGCAAGATATGCGGCAGCGTGCGTCAGAACGTGAAATGATTATTATTAATGAAAACCCTCAGCATACCCGCAATATAGTATGGAAGGACGTATTAGGTTAAGAACTTAAACTATGTATTGATGATAATATATAACTGATGTAACTGATTGTTAAACTATAAGTACTTATTTATAATAAAATGTTAAACTAAATTGCACTCGTAATTTTATATTTAAATAACAGTTAATAATATTTTTTTATTATTATGTCGGTATGATCGAAAAACATTAGTCAAAAAATATTATTTAAAAAATTCGCTCGTTACGTATTTTTTCTTTTGAAAATATAGAGACACGCGATGTACCTAACAAAAAAAAAAGATGCCGAGCAAAGCTCGGTCGCCCGGTACTATACTTAAAACAACTACAAAACTAAGTTTGGGAGAGAGGTGTAGCAATAACTCTACCCTAATTGTTGCGAAAATAACTCTGCATTTCCCGCTTAAATGCAAACCGAGTGGCGGCCATCCTAATAATATCAAGAGGAAGCGCATTCCACAGAAGAATGGATTTAATATGAAATGAAGAATGAACAAAGTCAGACGTATGTGAAGGACAGAGTATGAGTAGTCCTTCTCTGTATGAGAGGAGACCTGTGCCCAGCAGTGGGACGATAAAAAGGTTGATAATGATGATGAATGATGACAAACATGGCGTCTAAAAATACGTCAATTTACTTCAGGAGCGGACTAATTTGACAGGTCTAAAGTAACATTTTATTTTCTGCCCTTTTCTTAATGAAATAGGAAGAAAACATGCATTGAACTTAAATTTAATTTAGTTTGGGGACAAGAGAATAAGGGTCAAGGACAAGGGAACCAAGTTGGGGACGAGGGAATCGGGCTTTTCATTCTTCTCCATAGAAATCTACGTGCTTCTTGGTTTCTTTTTTAACCAACCGCAACCTGACCCAGGAGGCACCGGTCTTCGTGGAACCCGTCACAATATGCTGACATCTCTTCGAGGCGCGTGTGGAACACAACGTGCCGGCTACCCGAGCCTGATCCATACCGCAAGCACGCGCCTACGGTGGCCTGAGTGCAATGTTGTCCCCCGACCAGGTCCCTCAGAAGCCTCTTATGTTGAGAGAAACGTTAGAATTACAGACGAAAGTGTTTTGAAACTGGTGATAAGTGGTGATGCATAAGCATTTTTTCCGGTATTTGTAATTATAATAATAATTTTGAATTAGTTTTTCTTTGGATTTATATTTTTAATTGTATTTCTTTTCGATATTTATGTTCTTTCTTTCTTTTCTTTTTTTATAAAACCTTGCTCCACACTAGGAATTTCTCCTATGTCGTGGGTGTGTTTACAAACATATAAATTCATATACAGAAACATCCAGACTAGAAACAACTACTTGTAGGTCAAACAAATATTTGTTCCGTGCGGGAATGGAACTCGCGAGACGCAGCCCAGCAGTCAATAGCTTAACCACTGCTCTAACCGTGCAATATTATTGTATTTTAAACACATTTGCGCATTGTTAATATAAGTTAGGTATACTAGATGATTTAGCTGTTATGTACGAAATTTTGAATGAAATAAATAAATAACACACACTCAATAAAAATAACAAAACACGAGTAGCAATTTTGTTTACATTTTGTTACCAGAAACCCATCCTTAATTTAGTGTAAATTGAACGACAAAGGACGGTACAGTTATAAATCATTCTGTTTAAGGGTGGCTCGAAGATGTGGTAAGGAAGAGAGAGAAAATCGTATACCATGGATATATATCTATAATATAGAACGGTTT
Source organism: Sesamia inferens (assembly GCA_037179545.1). Taxonomy (NCBI): domain Eukaryota; kingdom Metazoa; phylum Arthropoda; class Insecta; order Lepidoptera; family Noctuidae; genus Sesamia; species Sesamia inferens. Next base: position 23,946,778 of record CM073944.1, on the reverse strand, counting down.
TCATCTATGGATAGCTATTAAGTAGGTTTTGCGGCCTATTGTTTGTCAGCGATTTGTGGCAAACTCAATATGAGACGGTAATAGAGTACATTGACTACACGACTGAGAATATTTAATTTGTATGTTTGCTTAACATACTATTATTATTAATTGGAATCATTTTGATATACAGTATTTTAAGAAAACCCTGTCCGACCCATAAGGATAATACAGGTTAGGTAAACACATGAAGAAATATAATATAAAATTTTACGTAATCATCATAGTACCAATACAAATGAATTTTGAAATAATCTTTTTTTCCCGCGAATTAATTCCAACTTCCCCGAAATTTGGTAATTTTTGAAAAAGTGACAACACCGGTATTATTATGAGCGAATAGCGATGCGACCACATGCCGCGTGCCCTGCTGCCCGCCGCCCGCGGAAGGGTGCTTAACGCACATTTATTAAGTTACCTCTTTTGCGAAATAATATTTATTTTTTTAGGGGGATTTTTTTTTAAGTTTAGCCCGGTTTTATATCCATTAGTAGAAACAGTTATCGATACCTAACAACACCTTCACGGGTCGGACAGGGTTTTCTTAACATACTGTATATTGCTAATTCACTGTTGTTGAACTGGAAAAATGTACCCTTAAACAATTGTGTGATACGCAATTCCCCTGCGGACGTTAGAACAATATTGCTGTCCACCTTTGATATCTTCTTCTTCTTTTCAGCCTATTGAGGTCCATTGTTGGACAAAGGCCTCCTCCAAGACTTTCCATGATGACCGGTTTTTGTGCTGTCCGCATCCATCGGCTTCCCGCGACCTTCACCAGGACATCAGACCACCGTGTTGGGGGCTTCCCTAAGCTGCGTCTTCCGGTACGTGACCGTCACTTCAGAATCTTATTGTCCCATCGGCCATCGGTTCTACGAGCAAACTTTTATAGGCTTTGCTTTTTAAATCTTACACTTCATTTAAAATAAGAACAGATACTTCTTCTTCTACAGTTCATTTAAACGATTTTGGACTTTTATTACGTAGGCATAATGATTTAATTAATAGAAAACAAGTGGTTACAATGCCAACTATTTACTGCAGCTACCATCCATCATACCACCAACGAAATAAGTATCAAAATCTATTGGACAGATTGTAAAAAAAGGTTAATTTAAAAGTCTTATTTTATTCATCATCATCATCATTATCAACCTTTTTGTCGTCCCACTGCTGGGTACAAGTCTTCTCTCATACAGATTGGATTGAGCGTAATCACCACGCTTGCTCAATGCTTATCTTATTGAACGCAGTTGATTCTGGTACTTGGGGCACTCTGTCACAAAGAAAACTGCAACTTGATCACACTTATCACACGTATAATTCCGATCTGAATCATTTTGAAATATATCGCTAATCCATTGTGTCATATTTTCGAAAAATTTCTCTATTCAACGATATTTAAACATAATACATTTTTTAAACTGTCAAAAAAGCCAGCGCTACAGTTAAATTCAAATTCAAACTCTTTATTTCAGGCAAGGCCCATATATTGTTAGTAAAAAAAAAAAACTTATCCTATGTTAGTAAAAAGAGAAACAGGGTTCAACATCAGTTGGCGACATGAATGTGTGCGCGCACATGTCTGTCCGCCCAGAGCCGCGAGCAACGATTGCCATCAGGCGGTGCGGTCAAGCACTAGTTTATAATTATTAAAAAAGCATTAACTAACATAATTATGTTAGGTAAGCAACAATTATTTAAACATAATTATTTCAGGTAAACAAACCAGACCAAAAATAATTTAAGTTATAAATTATACATACGAGAGAATCAGATCCACAATAACGCACAGAAACCAATTCCTCAGCTGTCAAATTCGAAATGAGACACACAACATGCGATTCCATTTAAAGGTAAATGCAAATAAAGCTAAAAGGTTCACAATGGGTATGTGGCTATTACAGTCTACGTCATCGGCAGCATATCAACCGGTTACCTTAAATGTGGAAGCAAAAGGAATTCTTAATGGTGCACATATGTGGGTGAGTCGTAATTTGTCGTCATCCCGAGTGAGAAAATTTTGTGGGTGACGAAAGATGTAAAGTGGGGAAAATCATCACGGTCTGAGGCACCGAGGTCGTGGAATACGCGCCTGAGGTAAATATTCTGAGGAATGTTCAATCGAAATACCTTTTATACCAGCGTTGCGATTTAATGGTGACGCTATTTGAATACACGTATCCGATTTCTGGATGTTGTTTTGACAACATTATTTTAATTTAATTAAACATTACTACTTATTTATTTATTTAATCTTTCGCACATGAAATGTACAGAGGCGGACTTAATGCCTTAGGCATTCTCTACCAGTCAACCACAGGTGGTGAAGAGATAAGATGGTAGGTGCTTTCGTTTGAAAAAAAAATTGTAAAGAAAGATAAAAAAAACCTCTTAACACTATTAAAAAAAATACTTAAATAAGCTAAATATACATGCATACTATTACCAAAATATATACTTATGATATATACATACAAAACTAAAATTTGGGAGAGAGGTGTAGCAATAACTCTACCCTAATTGTTGCGAAAATAACTCTGCAATTTCCGCTTAAATGCAAACCGAGTGGCGGCCATCCTGATATCAAGAGGAAGTGCATTCCACAGAAGAATGGATAGTATATGAAATGAAGAATGAACAAAGTCAGACGTATGTGAAGGACAGAGTAAGAGAAGATTGTTAGAAGAACGCAGATTCTTAGTGTGAGAAGAACATAAATGTTGGAAGTGAGTCACAAGATAAGAAGGAGGAGTGGGTGACCTGTATGTAAAAAACATAACCAAAATTGGCTACATAAGTCACATGCAACCGCATCAACCGCAAAACCGAAGTTGAAGACGGTCGCCGTGGCAGAAATCGGTCGGGATTCCATCATCTTCATCATGTAAATAGTCAGAGAGCCTACTGTATAAAAGTCCTATGGATCAGATACATGAATAATTTTTAGGGTATGAACAATAAAACCTTAGGTCTAGAGGTCGACACCCCTGAAGTTGCTTGATTTTGCCCGCATGCAAAATTATGACGTCATTTCCGGTTTTTATTTTAGGTGTAATTGTAATTTATGAAATACGGTAATATGGTTTTGTAGCGGTACCTACAAACGCCACAAAAATGAACAACGCGTCCTACTGACGTCACACGAATTCTACATCTCCCAATCAGAGTTTACCGTGCAATTCGCATACATACAACTCACCAGCAACCATCGGGCAAGTGCCCGCCAGACATAACACCCGTCTGGTTGGAGGATCCTCCCCTTTTCTATGGAGGATGAGTGAGCTTTACTCCCTGTTCCTCATGCCTCCACATTGGTGACCCCGATCATGAACGTCAGCGCAGCCTTCGTGCAACAACTTGAGCGTGACGTCATCATCATCACTCCCGCAAGCTTCATCGGCGAATCACCCACCCAGCCAGCACCCACTTCTTCAACGGGTATCCTGACCACAAGCATGCAGCGACCGCGCATACCTGGTCATCACCCTCAACCTCATCAGCAACCTCGACGCAGCCTCAACTCAACCCGGCGCTGTACGACATCCGACGCAATGGAGTATAACGCAGCGCCCCACCACCCCGACTCACTGGGGAATCTTCAAAGACAGTTCCGACTCACCGTGAACTACGCGGCAACCGGTTCCGACTCATTGGAACCTCAGCTGGCCTAGCAAGAATCACAAGATACAAGACTCAGCCCACTATCGACCTCCGGTCTCCGGAGGGGAGTGATGTAGCGGTACCTACAAACGCCACAAAAATGAACAACGCGACATACTGACGTCACACGAATTCTACATCTCGCAATCAGAGGTTACCGTGCAATTCGCATACATACAACTTGCCAATTTCAACCATTGGGCAAGTGCCCGCCAGACACCCGTCTGGTTGGAGGATCCTCCCTTTTCTATGGAGGATGAGTGAACTTTACTCCCTGTTCCTCATGCCTCCACAGTTTTATTGTTCATAACCCAAAAATGATTCATGTATCAGATCCATAGGACTTTTATACAGCCGGCTCTCGGACTAAAAGAACTGTAGCGTAGGGGTTATTTTCCAAGGTACGAGCAAAAAGTAGGCGAATTGAAGGGCAGAGAGAGATAGCTTTATTGCATGAAATATATACATACTTATGATTGTCTGTGACATCACGGCGGAACTATCAACATACCATTACTGTGACATCTACTTTTTAAATTAAATATCGAAGGATCGTGCTGAGATAGGAGCTTTTTGGCTAAGCATAGCACTTTTTATTTTTTTTAACTATAATTTAATTTAGTGTTATGGTCTTCCTGTACGAAATACAATTAACACTTTTTCTTTCTTTCTAATACCACGAGTAGCGCGGACCATGGTTTACGAATTCGGAATTATTTTATGGTTTTAAAGTTAGCAATTAGTGTGATACATTATGAAATTAGGGTTTTGGTTGAATACAAAGGTAAGTAAAATTTAATACAGTTGACGGAAGTCAGACATCTCTTTTCAAGAACAAAAGAGCCCGCATCGTATTTAAGGCGCGTCATATTATATTCTTAAGGAAGCTTAATATAGAATGTTCCTGAAGGTACAGCTCGCCCTCTTTGGTCGGGCGGGAATCTTTGCAAAAATGTATGCGTTATATAAGTAGTGTTTTAATTAATATGATTACTGACCACCTCCTTTGTTAAATTTTGTACGCCATCAATTGGTAGCACATAGAGACCATATTTGACTGTAACAACTTTTAGAGTCAATTCACACGTACCACAACCATACCACGTCGCAGCGACAAAATGTTGTCAAGCTGTGGTTACGTGTGAATAGTGTCGCAGCGGCTTTTTGCAGTTGCGTTGTGGTACCGACAAAATGTCGATGTGGTAGTCGCGGGTAGTTTGCGTTGACTTTCATTCACTTTGTCACAACACTATTTTTATTTCATCAAAAACTGACAACACAGTAAACGTCAGTTGACTTCGTCTTATTAAAAATACGACTATAGGCGCGTGCTGTTGATGACGTCATGACGCGGTGGTGGGATTGCCGTTGCGATATGGTTGCGATATTTTCGTATTACACAGGTGGTCGATTACAAACGGCAAAATGGTACATGGTACATGTAAATTGTAATATTCATCCTCAATACAAAATATACGCCCGACCACGTGGCGTCGTTGTGGTGTGGTTGTGGCACGATTGAATTTACCCTTAACCTATATTAACAAATAAACAAATTTATAAATAAATGTCGCCAATGTAGCTCATTGTTGTATATGCGCAAGCTAACTTAAAATCATCCTCACCAGCCTATAAGAAGGAGTGGGCTGTAATCTACTACTCGGGGTCTGTTTATTAGAAGTGACACAACTTCATCACCTCGTTCTGGATTCTATTCCTTAGATAAACTCTAACATTAGCATAGCGCCATCCTTGTAAGTATTTTTCTTTTCCTTTCTTCTTTGCCCTGTAACATAATGTGTTATAAATAATATTTCGCGGTCGTGCTTAACCCACTAATCAACTTCTCTCGGGTGCCTCTATTATTTCTTTACTTACTAACAACGTAAATTATTATGACCGATGCTCTCAAAAATGGTTAAGGAAAACATCATGAGGAAACCAGCATATCCTTGAGCCGAAACTGTATCTGATCTGTACTGGGCCCCGTGATAGACCCGTATCCGCGTAATAGTTTTTTTTTTTAATTATTATAAACTAGCGCTTGACCGCAATCCCGCCTGATGGTAAGCAGTGATGCGATCATTGATGGTAAAACGCGCTAGTTTATTAAGAGCCTATTCACTCAGAAAAACTGAGCGAATAGGAAGGAAGACGGCAGTTGAGCGAGGTGATGCAATGTTAAACCCAACAACACGACCAACGATGCTGCGCCATAGGGAGATTGATCTGAAGACCATCTACGACTAAATTCCCAACACAACAACATTTGGCACATAGTACCCGGCACACATCGCAACACAACTGCTCAGACCCGTCCTCTGTCCGGCTTCACCAGATATCATGCCGGAACACAACAAATCGCTTGGCGACAAGACTTTGTCTGGTGGGTGGTAACTTCTTAGATTGTGATCTATTTCCTCTTTCTGAGAGGAGACCTGTGTCCTAGGAGTGGAAAGAGTATATGCTGATTTCCTTGTGTTATTAGCAATAGGCTTGCCCTTTAGTGCACAGAAATATATTGAGTTGCGCAATGTGTGTCGGCAATAAACCTTTGGCAACCCTTTAGGAATTATAGGCACAATATTGTGTTACAATTTACGCATAGAAATAAAATGAAGTAGGCAATAAATCAGAATAACAACCGACAGGTATTAAGATCGATCCATATCCGTGCCATTGATCGAAACCAGTCTTAGTGTAGAGAAAGAAAGAAAGAAATAAAATACATTTATTCAGCACAGACTTGACACACAATACAATACATCTAACATAAACACACATCGGGTAGTAACAAAAAAATAATAAAAAATATAAAACACAAAACCAGAAAATTAAATAAAATAAAAAAGCCAAATAAAAAGTAAAAAAAAACCCTTGTGTAAAAAATAGTAGCAAAGTGTGACTCGTAGCTGCACCAAAAAGGTCCAGTTCAGCAAAAATGCCAGACAACTAGTGCCTGACGCTAGTTTACAACTGAACCTGATGTATGGTGACAGATATAAATCAGTTTTACACTACAGGATAACGTAAATAGAAATGATTACGTGTATGTACAATAATGTGAGATTGATTAATATTGCTAAAAACTAATAATAAATAAACTAAGACTGACAAACATAGGTAATGATAGACTTTTTTTCACAAATTCATTGAACAACCTAGATATGTATACATATAATTACGAACACAAATTAAAAAATACATTAAATCCAATGATATAACATCAACGCAAATAAATGAAGTAAAAAAAAAATGAAATTAGATGTAAAATAATCAAATTGAAAAAAATAAAAATAAATGAAAATAATAATAACAAATTTAATGGAAAAATCAAATAAACAAAAAATTAAATTCAATAGAGCACTAATTCACTACGATTACTCTGTTAATGAAGCCTTGCTTTGAAATTATGTAAATCACGTCCAATTTGCGTTCATTTAATTTCATTAATCGTTTCATTGCGTACCCTAGTGGGTGGGTGGTGCAATATGGTTCAAATTATTGGAATTGATAGTAATAGTGTAGTCACTATTACTATCAATTCCAATAATTTGAACCATATTGCTTATTCCTAATGATAAAATCCTTTTTTTAAAATAATTATAAACTAGTGCTTGACCGTAATCCCGCCTGATGGTAAGCAATGATTCAATCGTTGATGGTAAAGCGCGCTATTTTATTAAGAGCCTATTCACTCTAGCCTTACCTCAATGTACTCGGTATAAAAGACGGGGCGGAACGCTCCGTCCGGATCGTAGTGGTATCAACAATGTAAGGGTGGAAACTCGCCGTACGACAGGTCGTCCGATGATGTAACGAAGAAGGGGAAAATAATTCATGCAATTTTTCCTCGCACACTAGCCAAATTGCATTTTACAGAGCACTGACAGGCTGACTATTTCTTCGCCTGTGCTCCAGGCTTAATAAACTTATTAAGCCTATTCACTCAAGACAATTGAGTGAATAGAAAGGAAAACGGCAGTTGAGCAAGGTGATGCAATGTTTAACCCAACAACACGACTAATGATGTTGCGCGAGAGGGGAGATTGATCTGGAGACCCTCCACGACCAAACTCCCGATACAACAACATTTGGCGCATCGTACCTGGCACACATCGCAACACAACTCAGACCCGTACTCCGTACGGCTTCGTAAATTAAATTAAATCATATTGTCATGTAAGATGTAAGTATTATAAAACAGCCTATATGTAAGCTCAGTTGAAGTCATGCGTTCAAATTTGGGCACGCAGGATATAGCGGCGACATTTTTACCGCCGATCATTCACCCTAGCTCAAAAATAAATCACATACATATTTTTAAAATTTTTCAAAATAGTATATTTCATTACAAGTGCGGAAAGCCTGTCATTACAACGAGTTCCGACAAATGTTGACCCGAGCCGAGGCGCAGCCGAAGGTGAGGGTTGACAGTCGGAACAAGTTGCAATGACGGTTCCGCTCGTGTACTGAACAACTATTTTTAATACAGTTGCGAAAAAATTAAGCAATTTATTAAAATAATAAAAACACAATAAACTCGCAAAGAAAATTTTTGAAAAATGGCGCAAACCGTAAAAGAATATAAGCAGAGATTTTTTTTTCTTCACCCATTCGATTAGGCAAAGGGAACTATACAGCCAAGTCTTCAGTAGAATTTTTTTATTGATATGAAATGAAAATGAAATGAGATGAAATTAAATAAAACCTAACCTAACTCATTGAATTAAATCATTAAATCTGATATTGAAACAAATTAGTAGCTTCTTTTTAGAATTATTTGCATGAATCATAAAAACTTCTATGATTTTTTTAAAGTAAAAACTTCATGGTTGGTTTTTTTTTTATTTTTAATAGACAATATTTTGACAGTTGGGAAAGAGAACGCACTAGTTCGGAAAAGGTAAAGAAAAAGCACGAGTGTGTAATAGCCCACTTTCCGAACGCTATACGTCCCTGTAATACACCACTTTTTGAGCAACTGTATTAAAAATAGATTTACTTAGTCACTGGACTGATACAGTGGCTTGTATGCTAGCTTTGATATCACCTTCGGGTTGTAGAGGTCAGACGGCGGTCGCTTCAGGGAAAATATGGAACTTTAGCCAAAATCAGCAGTTAGATTGATAAAGCGGACCCCAGACTCTAAAGCTGAAAAAGCTTCGGATGTGACTGAGATTAATACTGAGATAATGATGATGGTGATGATTGGATAGATGAAGTGGGCTGTCATCGTAAGACGGCTAAAATTCTACGGTGTATACTCACAAAATGGGACCTTTTATAAACCCAAGCACACTTTTATAATATTAAAGCCAAACTCGCAAAATCCTCTATTAACACTTTTAACGATTCCGAAAAGCTGTAGCAAACCCGAATGTTAATAACAATGTAGAAATAACGTAGTCACTGAAACTCTTCAGTTTTTCCCTTTCTGTTGGAATATATTTTTCGGTGTTAAAAACCGTACGATGGCAGCTAAAAGTTTTAATTGCTGCTCAAATTAATGCCTAGCCGTGAAGTAAGTGGGAGTGTACGGGAAGTTATTTTGTATATTCCAGCTGGTTTTCTTTCAGTCAAGATTCAAAACGACTATAGATAAATATTTGAAAACACTAGACTACAATAGTACTGAAAATTTATTACAAAAACTGATATAAACAGGGCACATAAATAATACATCATACATATATACACATACAGGAATATACATAAAAAAAAGACGTGTGGCACTCGGGGACTGCCGCGGTAAAGCTATTGCATAGCATTTTGTATCAATTTATGCAATTATAATTATTTATTTATTTTATTTATGCAGTATTTCTTTTTCTTTGATATTAATTCAAGTTACACTTTTTAAGCGTGGTGACCGATAAGAAAACAAATTTTTCTTTTATTAAATAAATAAAAACTTAATATTATTTAAAATATTTTTACACCAATGACTGAAGGCGAAGGAAAACATTTTGAGGAAACCTGGGCTTTATAAGTCTGAAATCGCCAACCCGCATTGGGCAAGCGTGGTGATTACGCTCAATCCTTCTCTGTATGAGAGGAGATCTGTGCCCAGCAGTGGGACGATAAAAAGGTTGTTGATGATAAACGGCGTCGGTGTCGAATTATTTTTTATCAATTTAATATTTTCGAGCTGATCTTTAATAACATAATCACTTCTGATTGCGTTAACATCTGACCGTAGAATTAATAAACCCTTCATCAACTTCTTTACGTACGTTCTACATTGTCAAAGCAAACTGGTGGCAATTTGTGAAGGTCATATGCCACAAAAACTGGGATTGTTCGGGATCCGTGATTTTAAACACCGTAATCGTATATTTTAGGTCTTTCTGCTTTTTGTTCTTACGCCTCGATACATGTTTTTGTCTTGTCTTCGTAGAAACAAACAATAACTTTTTTGCCTCATCAATGTCTTCCTCAGAAAAAGCCGACGAGCATATTTTTATTAACCCTTAACCACCTGACATACGTCTCACAGACGCCAGTAAATAAAAATTGCTTATATTTTGGCGCGCAAAGCACGTATCAACTTGCACGTTCCTGTACCTTCTCGCCGCGTCCCTCAGTACCGCGTAAGCGTTCGTCGTGGTCGTAGGTGCGCGCGTTTATCATAGGTAAATAAAAAACTGGCGTTGTCCGTCTATGAGACGGGTTGTAGGTGGTTGCGTGATTTTTTTGAAATTTTGTTTTTTTGGTGTTTCAGTTTAAAATGGCTTCTAATGATAGTGTTATTGAGCGTTGGTTAGAGCAAGATTTATCTGACGACGAAAACCTACCAAATGATGAATGCAGCGACGTCGATGTGGACATTGGCATACAGCACGCATTGGAGGATAGTTGCGAATCGAATCCTGAAGGTGAAGAATCTAATTCTGAGGAGAACCATGGCGTTATTGTATCTCAACCTCAAGTATTTCCTGCAGAGCAAGAATTTTTGTCTGAAGATGAAGTTCCTTTGTCAGAAATGAGTTCGAGACGTCGAAAAAAAAAACTATTTCGGTAAGAATCGTTTTCGGTGGTCTTCTGCTCCTCCATCATTACGCTCGAGAACATTACAGAGTAATATAGTTGAAGAAAGAGAAGGTATAAAGCCAGCGTACCGGAATGAACTAAATGCTTCTTCTTCACCACTGGACATTTGGGCGAAATTTTTCACTGACGAAATGCTTGAAAAAATAGTTCGTAACACAAATGTGAAGATTCAAGAAATTAGACCCAATTACCAAAAGCCAACCTGTGTTCACGACATGGATCTTATGGAATTGAAAGCGTTTATAGGGCTTCTCTTTTATACAGCTATATTCAAAGAAAATCATGAGCATTATACATCACGGTATAGTAGTGACGGGACTGGACGGGAAATATATAGCTGCATCATGAGCAAAAATCGATTGGAAGTATTGCTAAAAACCCTTCGATTTGATGACTCCGAGACCAGATTAGCACGTAGAGAAAACGATCCTTCTGCGCCGATTGCCGAGCTCTTATAACTCATTTATTGAACAATGCCAAGCTGTTTATGCAATTGGCAGTTATGCATGTATCGATGAAATGTTGCTGGCGTTTCGTGGAAGATGCAGGTTCAAAATGTATATGCCCAAGAAACCTGCCAAGTACGGCATAAAAATACAATGCCTTACAGATGCAAGATCGGGGTATCTTTTGAATGCCTATATTTACCTAGGAAAAGACTCCGATGGACTGACTTTACCAACAGAATATCAGCGATTAAAAAAACCAACTCAAGCTGTACTGCGACTTATTTCTCCAATAGAAGGATCAAACAGGAATGTTACTAATGATAATTGGTATACTTCTATTGAGCTTTTAGATGCACTGAAAGACAAACATCTAACCGTTGTGGGAACGGTGAGGAAAAATCAAAGAGAAATACCCCAAGAATTCCTACCAGCCCGTCATCCACTTGTTGATTCAACGATCTTTGGTTTCACAAAATATATAACTTTATCATCTTATGTCCCAAAAGCAAATAAAGCAGTGATTACTATGTCGAGTATGCATCATATGCCAGACGTAGATGATGTTACGAAGAAACCGGAAATCATACTTTTCTACAATCGTACCAAGATCGGAGTGGACCTGCTCGACCAAAGATGTTCAAATTATACCACAACCCGCCGAACGCGTAGGTGGCCATTAGCAGTATTTTACAGGCTGCTCGACATTTCGGCTTCAAACTGCTACGTAGTCAGTTTATCTACTCAAGCCCAAGGACAAAAAGTTGAGAACAGGTTCAAATTCATGAAGAGGCTAGCTGAACAGCTCACCAGACCGCATATGGAGCGTCGCGAAAACAACGTGAAGATTTAACGTGACATTCGAATCGCACTTTGTCGCATCCTTCACTACGGTAATGACTCCACCCCACCAACTCTACCAGGTGGAAGCAGTTCCGAAGAAAGATTGGCTTCTAGAAAAAACTGCTCAACCTGCGACTCTAAAAAGAAACGCAGGACACAATACATGTGTTTTGAGTGTAAAAAGCCAATTTGTATAGAATGCTCCAACAAAATGTGCATTCACTGTCGGGAAAATCTATAAGATTGGTGCCCTGCAATTTTTCAAAAGATGTGATTATAATGAAAAAGTGTTGATTTTATATGTCTTGTTGATTATTCTATTTTTATAAACAGAAAGAAAAAAGTTCCTATCTCATGTGATTATTTTTATAGATCTCGTTTTTTGAATAACAAATTGTTTAAGCTAGAATTAAGTGTTGTTTCAAACAAATTAAGATTTTAAGAAAATATATTGAGTTTTCTGTGCCTTATTTGATTTAATAAATACTTTGATATGTATTTTGATAGATTTCAATTAAAAAACCAAACCTTTTACACTTACATTTTACATACGAAGTTCTTTTCACTCGCCCGTCTGTGAGACGTATGATAGGTGGTTGTGTGACAAGATTATGTGGTAGGTGGTAGAGGGTTAAACTTTCGTTGTTTCGTTTCGGAGATAACAATATTACAACTCGTACACTTAAATGTACTCGTATTAACATTGTTCACCGACGTCTTTCTGTAATATTTTATTTAATAAAAACTTCAACTTCAATTCTTGATCTGGTCCCTGTGGATAGATACCACAATTTTGCCAATAACACGTGTAACAAATTATAGAAATTCTTTAAAAAAATATTTCACAATAATGGCGGATATCGCCAATCAAAGTTGAAAAAACGGCCGCGTGAGCACTTTTTACTCTATAAAATCACGCGCTTTTATTTAGTAAACAACACTATAAATAATTTAAAAGTCCAATGAAAAATTAGCGTGACATTCATCTTAGCTTTTCCGTTAAAAAAAAAGCTATTTTATAAAAACACTACTAAATTAATTTGAATAAAAGTACTTAATAATTAATTATATGAAAAGTTTTTAAGGTAGCCATGACAACGTCGATGACGTCTATGACATATTTCTATAGAAGACCTATTTCAGAGAGAAAACTAATCGCAAGTTTAGCACATCGCGACTATCAGTAACATGGCAAGTGTGTAGAACTGAGTTCGCGCCCTGCAATATGCATGCTCTTTTTGAAAATCTATAAATTGTTTTCAAAAGATGTAGTCGCACGCACACAAACATACCGTGCCGAAGACTGCCGAACTGAAACGACGTTAGACGATGTACGGCCTTCAAGCCACACCTCCGTGCCCGTCGGAGTGGGGAGCGTGAGGTTTTTTCGTTACGGAATTTCTGGATTCGGTCCCCGCGCTCAAGGCCCGCGATAGAAGCTATGCAATAGCTTAAAAATATACAACACACATTAACATATGCAGCAGATGATATTTATGGTCTATATAAGTGTACCTATACCCATATCCAAAAATTTCCACAAACTATTTCAATTAATTTAATTCAACTCAATTTAAATTTATCATGTACGGAATGTAAATGTTATGCATTGTGATTTACTAGAATTAATATATCTAATATCGTAATATTATGTTATACTCTGTAATATATGAATATGTAACGGTGTAACTTGTGGGTATCTGTTGTTTTTTTGGTTGAGAAATACTATCCGCTCGTGATACAGTTATATACTAGTACGAGGGGATAGGGCGACTCAGTTGGAAGACAACCAGAACAATTTCACAATGTATAGCAATTTCACGGTGTATGACTTCACATTTTATGTTTTTTTTTTCTTTTTTAAGTTCAAATATGTTTAATTTTTGCTTTTGTTATTAGTTGTATGGTTGTCTCTTAATATTGAATAAAGTTCATTTATTTTTTTTTATTTTTTTTTTTTAAGAAGTCATTTTTTAAGCTATTGCATAGCTTCTATCGCGGGCCTTGAGCGCGGGGACCGAATCCAGAAATTCCGTAACGAAAATACCTCACGCTCCCCACTCCGACGGGCACGGAGGTGTGGCTTGAAGGCCGTACATCGTCTAACGTCGTTTCAGTTCGGCAGTCTTCGGCACGGTATGTTTGTGTGCGGCGACTACATCTTTTGAAAACAATTTATAGATTTTCAAAAAGAGCATGCATATTGCAGGGCGCGAACTCAGTTCTACACACTTGCCATGTTACTGATAGTCGCGATGTGCTAAACTTGCGATTAATTTTCTCTCTGAAATAGGTCTTCTATAGAGATATGTCATAGACGTCATCGACGTTGTCATGGCTACCTTAAAAACTTTTCATATAATTAATTATTAAGTACTTTTATTCAAATTAATTTAGTAGTGTTTTTATAAAATAGCTTTTTTTTAACGGAAAAGCTAAGATGAATGTCACGCTAATTTTTCATTGGACTTTTAAATTATTTATAGTGTTGTTTACTAAATAAAAGCGCGTGATTTTATAGAGTAAAAAGTGCTCACGCGGCCGTTTTTTGAACTGTTATTGGCGATATCCGCCATTATTGTGAAATTTTTTTTTAAAGAATTTCTATAATTTGTTACACGTGTTATTGGCAAAATTGTGGTATCTATCCACAGGGACCAGATCAAGAGTTGAAGTTGAAGTTTTTATTAAGTAAAATATTACAGAAAGATGTCGGTGAACAATGTTAATACGAGTACATTTAAGTGTACGAGTTGTAATATTGTTATCTCCGAAACGAAACAACGAAAGTTTAATAAAAATATGCTCGTCGGCTTTTTCTGAGGAAGACATTGATGAGTCAAAAAAGTTATTGTTTGTTTCTACGAAGACAAGACAAAAACATGTATCGAGGCGTAAGAACAAAAAGCAGAAAGACCTAAAATATACGATTACGGTGTTTAAAATCACGGATTCCGAACAATCCCAGTTTTTGTGGCATATGACCTTCACAAATTGCCACCAGTTTGCTTTGACTACGTAGAACGTACGTAAAGAAGTTGATGAAGGATTTATTAATTCTACGGTCAGATGTTAATGCAATCAGAAGTGATTATGTTACTAAAGATCAGCTCGAAAATATTAAATTGATAACAAATAATTCGACACCGACGCCGTTCATCATCAACAACCTTTTTATCGTCCCACTGCTGGGCACAGATCTCCTCTCATACAGAGAAGGATTGAGCGTAATCACCACGCTTGCTCAATGCGGGTTGGCGATTTCAGACTTATAAAGCCCAGGTTTCCTCAAGATGTTTTCCTTCGCCTTCAGTCATTGGTGTCCAAGATATACTTAGAAAGTACATATAACTTTAGAAAAGTTACATTGGTACTTGCCTGACCTGGAATCGAACCCGCGCACTCATACTTGAGAGGCTGGTGTTTTAACCACTAGGCCACCACGACAAAACAGTGGGGTATATTGAAAAAGAACCTCGGAGTCTTTGAGTATATTTCGTGGTGCTCCCTGTGCGCCGTTTCCGAGTCAACGAAATACCAGTTGGTGGAGTCATAAGGATACTATAGCTGTCTTGCCTGCCCCTCAGTGCCCGGCCGGTCTTGCGATTGCACCGAAACAGCACACAATGACAGAGATTATAAGTAATAGCATAGACAGACCTTACGGAGGAATTGCCCTATTGTAGAGGAAGTCCGCTTTCTCAAAGGTATCAGTGTTGTTGTGTAATAGTGATCGTTTAGTTCTCACACGGATCGTTCTATGTTAGTTTTCTCAGTTTACATGCTTACTGACTCGAGTGATAATATAATAGATTTCATGGGTTTAAATAATATTAACTTTTTATTTATTTAATAAAAGAAAATTTTGTTTTCTTATCGGTCACCACGCTCAAAAAGTGTAACTTGAATTAATATCAAAGAAAAAGAAATACTGCATAAATAAAATAAATAAATAATTATAATTGCATAAATTGATACAAAATGCTATGCAATAGCTTTACCGCGGCAGTCCCCGAGTGCCACACGTCTTTTTTTTTTACTTTTTAGACTAGAGCTTGATCGCGATCCCGCCTGATGGTTGTGATTGGTTGATGGTAAAGCGTTTTTTTTTTAACATTTCAATTCCTCTGCTACATTTCTGCCTGTTCTTTTGCGTAGGAAATCGAAAAATGGTTCCTTATTATTCTGAATTTCCTTATAAAAAAATATGTTGTATTGAATATTTTAGCCACGCTGCGTCTTCCGGTGCGTGGGTAAAAGATACATATATTTGTGGTAAGCTCCCGACAAGGTGGACCGGCGTCCTGGTGAAGGTCCCGGTAAACTGCCGATGCGGGAGGCCCAAGATCGGTTGTCATAAAGATCCTTTGGAGGCCTATGTCCAAAAGTGGATGTCTTTCGGCTGAAATTATGATGATGATGAATATCTCTTTTTATGAAAGTTTGAATTTATATCAATGATTTTCTTTGCTTTTAATATTCCTTTTTCTGCGAAACTGCCTCCTCTATGTAAGAGGGACACAGCCCATCACGCGGTTCAGTACGAGTTCGTGGATCACATATTTAAAAAATATGGAGACATGAAACTGTGCCCTCATGATCTTTTCCCTCACCGTCTTAAGAGTGTAGCGGTAACGCTACATACGAACAACGCGCCATGTACCTACATCATCATCATCTCAGCGTTTATCCTGGTCGCATCCGAAGCTTTTTCAGCTTTGGAGCCTGGGGTCTGCTGTACCAATCTAACTGCTGATTTTTACTAAACTTCGATATTCTCCGTGAAGCGACTACCGTCTGACGTCCACATTGCAATTAGACCAATTGTTGAACTTTTGAGGGCTCCAACAACCCGTAACGACTGCCATTAGATGTTCGTATGGTAAACGGGACCAACGGCTTAACGTGCTTTCCGACGCACGACCAGACCAGTGCAGATTTTCTTATTCATGCATACAAAGATTTGCACTGCGCGGGGATTGTACCTGCACCTCCGCGTACCACTACGCTACGTGCCGCGCCAGTTTATTAAGAGTCTATTCACTCAGAAAAACTAAGCGAATAGGAAGGAAGACGACAGTTGAGCGAGGTGATGCAATGTTAAACCTAACAACACGTCCAACGATGCTGCGCCAAAGGGAGATTGATCTGAAGACCCTCCACGACCAAACTCCCAACACAACAACATTTGACGCATCGTATCCGGCACACATCGCAACACAACTGCTCAGACCCGTCCTCTGTACGGCTTCACCAGATATCATGCCGGAACACGACAAACCGCTTGGCGGCAAGACTTTAGTAGTACTGAAATCATCTAGCAATTGGGATCTTGTTTCTGTTTTCATTACTGTTATTTTGCTGTCATCAGCCAGTGTCGCGGGAGCATCATTGACGGGTTAAGTAATATTGTCAGTGTCAAATAAATGTATGTTGTCATTGACCCTGTCATCAAGCAATGGTAAAAATTGTCAAGACTGTTTAACCCTGAGTATAAGGCTTTTGGCTATTTTGTATTGAATGCTCTTTTTATTTTTAACGTGGGATTTGTTTGTGCGAATTGAACTTCATTTCTATCTTTAGTTTATTTTCTTTTCTGTAATCAAAGTTTTGTTTATGTGGATGAACACAATTCTGCTTGTAACTGCGGCGTTTTCATAACAATTACTTTCCCCTGTTTTGGAAACGGTTTTTTTTATCTCTTAAGCTGCGTGATAGGCATCTCGTCAACTGCCATTATTTACTCTTAAATGGTTTCCACCAAGCAAGTAGCTAGTCATTTTCCGACAAAATTATAGATTTTTGCTCTAATTTTACGCCTTAGTCTTTATCGCACAATAAATATAAATACTATAATAATAATATCCCAAAAAAATGGTATTTATATAGAAAGAATGGTATCAATATGGAAAAAATGGAAATGAAAATGGTAGAATGATATCTTTTTAACTATTATCTTAACATATTATGTATTTTGTTTACAATCTCAGAAAAAAAATGGTTTCTTTTTAAATCGAAAACAATGTATGTTTTAGAATTGTTTTACAAAATACTGTAAGAAATATCGTAAATTGGCAATAATTTGATACGACAGAAAGGAAATATGTTATATTAGTAGTAAAATTTAAAAAAAAGGCATGATGTAGTAAAAGTAGTGGAAAAAAATCATTCAACACATCAGTTACTAGTAATACTATGCGTAGTATTGTATAAAGGTATGTGTTTTTTTTAAATTAATATACAGTTGTGCTGTTGGGGAGTTTGTTCCACCACCATTTCTTCCCAGCGAAAGCACGAGAAAATGACGAAGGGCAGGAATTTTGGGAGGACTGTCATATTTAATATAATTTTTCAAAAAGTACTGATTCTCAGCCTAATTTGAATAAATGACTTTGGATTTTGATTTTGATTACAAGGAAATCGGTAAATCAAAAATCTGGAACCCGTGAGACCTATCAGTATTGAGCCTGCGGGGGGGTTTATTGTGGGAAAATTGATGTTCATATCAAATTTCATCAAAATTGCATTAACTGTTTGAGCGAGATATAACAAACTCACAAACTTTTTAGAAAACTGATATTCCTATGGGATTTACTTATGTCTGAATAGGCGTTTAGCAGTTAAATGTATTGTTATGTTCTAGATTTTTTAAAATTATAAACAGCTATGCGAAAGATTCGTTTTAGGTAAAATAATAAAATAAAGGCTTAGAGAAATTTACGGGTAAAATGGTTTGAGATAGGCGAAACTCTATGAGATAATGCGGGACAGTATCTATAACGTGGTACTTGAGCTATCCTTGTTTTATCTTCGATCACTATGGTGCTGTCAGTTAGCAAACAATACGTAGAGATGGGTTTGATCACTACGTATTGTTTGCGCACAATACTGATAAAGAGTCATAGCTGGGCCGTTACGATGCGTCAGCGCTTCCCCGCGCTCAGCGTATGAAGTCGAGTACACGGGGGGCGCAGTAGTTCGTGCGCCACCGGTGACCACGCGTGATCACTGCCTACTTGTAATTTCGTTTCTACCCTTCTCAACCCTTAAGCACCTAGCATCTATTTCTGTCCTTTACCACCTACGTGCGGTCGCAGAGACCGCTAATAAATTATTGCGATTATTTTGGAATCTATGATAAAAAAATTAAGTTCAGTTAAATAAAATGCATGTCTATACTTAATTGCTTTATTTAAGCCTCACAAATTAACAGAAGTAATATAAAAAGTTTTATAAAAATGAAATAATATATATGGAATAAGGAATATGGCACCAAAAATAACTATACTAAGAAAATGAGTTCTTTATTCTAAAATACTTATTTTTTTCTTTTTTTTTTTTCTTATTTCTAATAATTTGAGTAAACTAAATATAAAATCAAATAAAAGAACTAAACAAAAAATACAAAATTAAACAAAATTGCTAAGCCTCAACTTTTACATTTTTTCGCGGCAGTAACAACACATTTTCTACGAAACAAATAATACTTTCCACACGAAACATAGGTTACATAGGAAACATAGGCCGTTTTGCGTTTCTGTTTTAGATCATACGTAAAGCATGGTTTACGACTGCAAGCTATTTTCATCTTCGTCACCCACAATTTCAGATTCAGATCTAATCTCTTCAGCCTGCTCTTGATTAACGGTTACATCAGGTTCGACGTCATAGCAATCCTCGCCAGAAAAAGCATCTTCATACGAGATTTCTTGCTGAAGCCATCTTATAAAATTTTCGTCATTTTTACTCATTTTTACTCAAAAATAGTAATAATAAATGATTATAACAAGGAGTTTGGTCGTGGAGGGTTTTCACATCAATCTCCCTTTGGCGCAGCATCGTTGGTCGTGTTGTTGGGTTTAACATTGCATCACCTCGCTCAACTGCCGTCTTCCTTCGTATTCGCTCGGTTTTTCTGAGTGAATAGGCTCTTAATAAACTAGCACGCTTTACCATCAACGATCGCATCACTGCTTACCATCAGGCGGGATTGCGGTCAAGCACTTGTTTATAATTATTAAAAAAAAAAAAAAAAAAAAGTCGATCAACCACCATCACGTCACACAACAACCTACGTGCGGTCACGGACACCGCTGGCGAATTTATTTTACTCACCCTGGCCAAACACACGCACGTATGCACTCGCTGAGCACTAGCGCGACTCTACGTGTTGTGTAGAAAAGGTACATGAACGCGCTTTGACGCACGAAAATCACACTCGGAAATATTTGAATTTGAAAAATCATTGCGGTCTCTGAGACCGCAGGTAGGTGGTTAAGGGTTAATTCTCTTTTTTGTTTAGGAAATGAAATAACCACAATAATTTGATTACTAATTGCAAGATTGACAGCCTCCGTGGCGTAGTGGTAGCGAACGTGGCCGCTGCGCAAGGAGGCGCGGGTTCGATCTCCGAGCAGTGCACATATTTGTATGCATGAATATGAATATTTGCACTGGTCTGGTCTGGCCTCGGAAAGCACGTTAAGTCGTTGGTCCCGGTTGCCATACGAACATCTAATGGCCGTCATTACAAGTTGTTGGAGCCCTCAAAAGTTCAACTATTGGTCTAACTGCAATGCTTCGTTATCGCCTACGGGTTGTGGAGGTCAAACGACCGTCGCTTTCCGGAAAATATTGAAGTTTAGCCAAATGAGCAGTTAGACTGGTAAAGTGGAACCCAGACTTCAAAGCTGAAAGAGCTTCGGATAAGACTGCGATTAACGCTGATATGATGAGTTATTGCAAGATTAAATTATTAAAAGGTCATGATGGAATAAGTTTGTAGCCATCATTATTGTATATTTATAAAGTGATGGAAACAGAAATGAGAAGACCCGCAAAAGAACCAAAGTCACCGCAATAGCTTTTCGAGTCGCTAAAATTAAGGCTAAAATCAGGCCACATTGCTCATAGAACTGATGGCTAATGGGGCAGTAAGGTTCTGAAGTGGCGGCCACGTACCGGGAGACGCAGCGTAAGGTCGCCCCCAACAAGGTGGACCGATGACCTGGCGAAGGTCGCGGGAAGCCGATGGATGCGGGCAGCACAAGACCGGTCATCGTGGAAAGCCTCGGGGGAGGCCTTTGTCCAGCAGTGGACCTCCATAGGTTGAAGAAAAAGTCTCGGAAAGCACAAGTCTTAACAACAATCCTTTTGTCCTCGCCCTGATGCTCATCATGAAGCTTGCCGAACCAACCTGTGCCGTTATCCTGCCTTAATTATTCCGTAAATCATTTTAATCAGGCCTGTCTCATACAACCTTCTCCCAGCGACGCCTTTCTTTTTCACTCGGGTTGGAAAATCCTCATGGATGTCAATCGCCTTGGGGTGGGCGGAGGGTTCTAGTGGGTGCTCGCGCTGTGTTTTTTTTTAGTTATAAACTAGTGTTTGACTGCAATCCCGCCTGATGATAAACAGTGATGCAATCGTTGATCGTAAAGCGCGCTAGTTTATTGAAAACCTATTCACTCAAAAAACTGCGTGAATAGGAAGGAAGACGGCAGTTGAGCGAGGTGAAGCAATGTTAAACCAAACAACACTACCAACGATGCTGCGCCAGATTAATCTGGAGTCCTTCCACGACCAAACTCCCTACACAACAACATTTGACGCATCGTACCCGGCACAAATCGCAACACAACTGCTCAGACCCGTCTTCCGTACGGCTTCACCAGACATCAAAATCAAATCAAATAAAAGCATTTATTTCAAATAAACCAGTTACAGGCACTTTTGAATTGTCAGAAGGTCGGTCAGTCAGTAAGGTGAAAGAGTAGGTACCTATGGTGAAGAACGGGCAAGAAACTCCATGGACACTCTTTTAAATTAGCAAGCTATTGATACAAATATTTGATTACATCATTCATTTTGAAATCAATTGTGTGAGAATGATGAAGAAATATATTGTAGGCCAAGAGCGTCCATTATGGAAAACACACACAAAAAAAAAAAAAAACAACAACAACAAAAAGACTAACCCAACAAATAGATGCTTTACAGCAAGTACATTGTGCTCACACGTGTGTCATGCAATTATACAATACTAAGAAATTGAATCTACACAATGCAAAGTTAGTTTTGTCTAAGCTTCAGCAGCTCCAACAGTGTTCCCGAATACTAAGTTTAGCTCCTGTGTAGCATGTGCATCATGTCGGAACACGAAGAATCGCTTGACGGCAAGACTTTGTCTGGTGGGTGGTAAGTTCTGTCGGCAGCCGATGTTATGGCCTAACACTGAATCATTTAGTCTTTGTAAGAGCTGACAAAAATAAAAAAAATGCATTACTAAAAGATCTTGGACTCCATATCTTTGACAGTAGTTTCGGGTTGTCAGATTCCAGAAAATCTGACATTTTGTCTTACCAAAGTGCTTTACTTACCTATAAAAGCATTTTGGATGCCAGGTAGGTAGTCGCCCCATGTAAAATATGAATATTTAGCTGCATCCGGTTAGGCAGAAAGGTGAACCCAACGGAGTTAGGAAAAAACCCACGTCAACGAGGACGATAATTAATAAAAGCAAACTCATCCTACGTTATAACCAAAGCAAAATCCAAATTCTTTAATCCAGGCCTCAAAAAAATAAAAATTAAAACAAAAGTTAACCCGTAAAACTTAGATGTGGGTACAAAAAACCCTAACGCTTTGTACACAGTTAATTTAAACAAAAAGTTAATTCAAAAAGTTAATAACATAATATCCGTTGTTTTGAACGCGAACGGATACGGGTAATGAAGCGTGCACGTAAGCTGTTAAGGGTTAGACATTTGGGGGTTTGTAAATGTGAAATTATTAAAATATGATTTGATTTCTGGATCGCACTGTGTTATTGGGTTATTCAATAGGGTATTTGACTAAAAAAACTAATTAGTCCGTCAGTCAGATTTCCAAAAAATACTAGACACGTATTTTTTGTTTTATCAAAACAATAAAAAATGGCAAATATAAAAGGCATCAAAGATCAGGAGTGGTGGCTGGTGACGCCACTAGTCGCTAAAAAGTTTAACGTGCAGTGACGTCATACGAGTTTTTAACGCACTGTGTCGTCTTAATTTTTTGTTTGTATGAAAAAAGAAAAAATACGTGTGTAGTATATTTTGGAAATCTGACTGACGGACTAATTAGTTTTTTTAGTCAAATATTTGCTTCTAAATCTATTTTAATCTAAATCTATTAGCTTTTTTTTGGAGTTTTGAAGTTTTTTTCTTATACTCCTATGCTTAGGAAACCCGTTAAGCCGTTAGAAGCCTAATCTCTTTCCGACCGTGTCGAATTGCCATCCCATCGACTCTTGATATAAGGGATAGAGAGAGTGCACGTGTGTTTACGCACGCTTTTATACACTATATTATTATCTCCTGAGCTCATAAAATCCTCCCATAAAATTAGTGGCCATAGTCAAAATTGGATCTGCAGGACTTTGTTTTGTTATAGCTGGTCAAAGCCTCTCAAATTCCTTGCTATTTTCATCACTTTCACTACACGCACAGACATTACACACTCACCCTCCCACACACATATCCACACACTCCCCACGAAAGCTCCTTCCTATAAGAAAAAATTTAATCATTGTTTAATTGTAGTATACGGGAAGCTATGATACAAAACTATGTCTGAGGTGCAGACCCGGTGGCCTGAAATACAGGCCTCGGCTTAGCTTAGGCACCAGTCCCCCACATTATTTTTCTACAAGCCCATAACTTGACAATATAGTTTTTCTTTCGTTACTATTTTATAAGGATATTGCGGTGAGAAAATAAATATTATTATTATATTATAAATAAATATAAAGCCTGTATTTCTCGCAACACAGTTAGTGATAGGTACATAGTTTGTTAGTAGTTTCATATTTAAAGTTTTGTAAGTATGTAGTTATTATTTACAATATTTATCTAATTAATATATGCATATTATTTCATTTTATATTATTTAATAGAAACTCGTATTACTTGTCTACAAGAACCCTTTGGCAGGTAAAGGCATCCTCCAAATTGTGCCAAACTTCTCTGGAGTATACAGTTAGCATCCACTTTAGTCCCGCTACATTTTTTATTATATTATAATATTATTTAACTCAATTATGTGCTACTTTCATCCAACTGCTACGAGTCGAAAGTCAAAATTTAAACCCTATTCTAAGTCTGCCAATTCACGGTCTCAACAATTTCATTAAAATTCACCTTGAAATGTTGACCGAATAGCCCAGCAGTCATTGTTTCTATGACTAAAAGGTCCATTGCCACTTCAGCTTGATTATTACCTGCCTAATTGTCTTATAACGTTCCTACTACGAGGTATAAGCTTAATCTCAAAAAAGGGAATGGGCTGAAACCCATCAGGTATGCTTAGTGCAAGTTAATTTGTTGTCAAGTATAAATTTTCAAATTTTTGAGTTTGGAAAATACTGGTTTCTTCACAATGTTTTTCTTCGCCGTTTTGGAAGGTTAAAACTTGTAAACCGTGGCCGTCTCCAATGGCAATTATCTGTACGTAATTTGAGATGCAACCAATGTCCAGTGGTGATTCTATTCCGATTTGACAAGTGTATTCAATCTGTGTGGTCTCTACTGAAAATACCATTTCAGACACCAATTTATATTGTTTTGATATGATCTGATCAAAATTATGCCTGGGCTTTAAAATAGACTGTGACCTTTGAGCCTTAATCCGCCTTTCTTTTCACAGAAGCTAGGAAACACCAAACTAAGTTTTAAAAAAATTATTGATTTGTAAAAGTGTTTGTAGAAATCTACTCATAGAAATTAAATCGTTTATCACTTACCTTTTCTAAAACACTCAAGAACTAGTCCAACAGATTTTAATTAAATACGTTTCAACACGACATTAGCAGAATTCAGTTCACTCAATACAGCAAAAAAAAAAAAAAAAATAACTGTTCCATTATGAACGGCTACGGATTTTTTTCTTTTGGATTAGGTTCCTTCTATTTAGAATTCCTTGAGAATGCACCTCGTGCAGTGAAAAGGATTCCTTTCTGCTAGTTTTCTACTGAGGTTAGTTCATTTAGTCATTTTCTTAGAGTAAGTATTATTCGCGGTTTTTTCCGAGTCGTTTAAACGCTTAGTTTGGAGTTTTTGCTTTGAAAGTTAGGTAGATGTGTAGTGGATTTTGAACAATTAAGGTGGTAATGAAATCTTGAGCATGTATTTGTAGTTTGTATGGATAAAAAAAAAGGATACACGCCAGCCCATTTTGGTGTCTTATATTTATATAGGTCTAGTTATATTCTTTCATGTATGTAAGACCATGTTAAATAGTTAACCCCGGGATGAAATATTAGGGTAATTGTATTACACAATTTCAATAGGCTCTTAATAAACTAGTGCGCTTTACCATCAACGATTGCGTCACTGCTTACCATCAGGCGGGATTGCGGTCAAGCGCTAGTTTACAATTTATTTAAAAAAAAGTAGGCTTATGTTTTTTTAAACACATTCAATAGAAATGTGATTATTCTTTTATAAACTTTGCCAGCATTTCTCATATATTGTGAGTGCGTTTCATCATCATCATCATCATTTCAGCCGAAAGATGTCCACTGCTGGACATCAGGTCTCTCCTAAGGATCTCCACGACGACCGGTCCTGCGCCTCCCGCATATAGCGGTTTACCGTGACCTTCACTAAGGTGCGTTTACAAATACATAAATACCTATATTAACTATTAAAAACGACTATACTATTTACTATATAAACTGACAGACGGACAAACAGACACACGAGAAATCCTAGAAGTGTCCTATTTTATCTTAGAGACGTTGGAAACCGTAAAACAGAGACTATTCAGTAGCAACATAGTAAAATGATACCCACACTCTAAGAAAGAACACAAAATATCTTTGCTTCACAATATACAGTACAAATTTCCGCGCCAAAATTATAGTAAATGTGTAGCGATACCTACGAAAGCCACAAACAAACAACGCGTCATACTGACATCACACGAATTGTACAACTCGCAAGCAGAGTTTTCCGTGTAACTAGCATCCATACATACAACTTCCCAACATCAACCGTTGGCAAGTGCCCGCCAGACTCAACACCTGCTTGGTCGGAGGCATCCTCCCTTGTCTATGGGGGATGAGTGAACTTTACTCCCTGTTCCTCATGCTTCCATAAAGTGAACTGTCATTCCTGGCTTGAGGTAAAAGTATGACAGTTACAGAATAGACCGACAGAATATTAAACCTTTAATATTTAAGTTTTCGTATACCGAAAACTATACTTACGAAATTTCATCACGTAAAACTAATTTATTTGGATAATTTATGAGTGTCAGATAAAAAGTAATTACCCATTTAGCCGCTACCGGGTTTTGGGTACATAGAAGGTTGACTGCTAACAGCCAGCGAAATCTCACACACACATAGACACGCTGCCTGTACAGCGTTCAGTGCAAGCGCACGATCGCGGCCAGCATTTGTTTGAAATCACCGCACGTACGCGTTGTATGTATGTGTGCGTGCGACTGTTTTCGCTCGTTCTAAGAAGTCATCCTTCTGCTTTTGTGATCTTGTAAACTAGAGCCATTGTAGTTATCTGTCTGCGTTACTGTGTTGATTTATATTAATTCGGCGATGGTTCTGACAAGGTGGAGCAGAATCGAGTTAACTTTAGGTTTAAGTTGTGATGTCATATACATTCATCATCATCATCATCACCTCAGCGTTTATCCCGGTTGCATCCGCGGCTTTCGCGTTGGAGCCCGGAGTCCGCTTTCCTGCACATTCTCCTCCATTTCGCGCGATCTTTAGCATCCTGTGGTAAGAGCTTGATGGCACGCATCACGTCATCTCTTACAACGTCAAGCCAGCATTTCTTTGGTCTAACCCGCTTGTTCCGGCCCGGCGGCGGAGGCACCATGGCAAGACATTTGTTACCCACGTAACAAGCCGGCTTGCGTAAGACATGGCCGTACCAGCGTAGGCCAACCTTCTGCAGTTTGTCTGCAATGTCACGGACACGAAGACTGCCACGGATGCGGGAGTTCCTGATGCGGTCTTTCCGCGTAACTCCATACATCCACCGCAGCATATTCATCTCCGTGACACGCAGCTCCTACTTGTGTCGCTCAAGCACAGGCCACGCCTCACTGCCATACAGGAGAACAGGTCTAATGATGGTTTTATAGACCTGCCCCTAAAGGTTAATTGGCATTTTGGGGTCACAAATGACACTTGTCACCTCACGCTATTTTGCCCAAGCTGCGGAAATACGTGCCCTGTCGTCGCAATCAATGTCGCCGGACGCGTGGAGGACAGACCCCAAGTATTTGAACTGGTCCGAGCACTCGACCATGTCTCCGCCTATGCGCACAGACATGGGGTCTAAGCTAAGTGAACGTCTGGTGGAGGCCTCCATCCACTCCAGAACACCAGGAGCACATCACCTGAAGCCCCAGTAAGTCCAACCTCTTCAATATTAGGCTGTGCTTGCTCGCGGTTTCTCTCCATATATTAATTTAAATATACCTAACGTGCGCCTGTTTTTCTGTCAAGCATCAAAACTTCATAAAAGGCTTCCCCTTAAACATTATGTGAGCAAAACTCTAAATTTGCAGCCGACGCCACACAAATATGATTGATTGATTGTTACGTAACTCATTAAGCATATATGTAGGTTTTAAAGGATTATTGATCACCGCCTTTTAATCCCCTAAAAACCTTAAAAGGGGCTATCTTTAGAAGATTACTTGCCTACCTATTACACGTTCCCTCCTGTTGATTAAACAGGGCCTTCTCTCGGCTACGGTCGTGAATGTGTTGGGTATACGATTAATTGTGTTATCGTTAGTTGACGTCATCGTATCGCTGGATGTCGCTGGACACCAGCGCTAGGCTCGGTTTCGTATAGGGTGTTAGCATTACGCTGAGTGGAGGTCGTATTGCGTGGATGTAGCGCATATTTTAACTCAACTTCTTTGTAGTAAATTGAGTTTCTGTACTGATTGGTTGATCTATTGGGCCTAACCAAATTCTACTTCTTCTTCAGTCTATAGTGGTCCACTGCTGGACAAAGAATTCCCCCAAGGCTTTCTTGCATTGGGGGGGGGGGGGGGGGTTGCTATAATCCCTACGCTTGGCAGGCGGGTTAAAAAACATTAAAGTTAAATTGATTATCTGAAATTAGTGTGTTATGTTCCAGGTATTTTATCAATCTACTGTTAATGATTTTTAAAAAAAAAATTGAGAGGCCTGTTAGCACTAAAATCAGTCCATAGGTATTCACATATTTATGTCCAGACTTGAATACAGTTGTCACCCCAGCTTTATTAACAATTTGGACAATATCCCTTGGGATAAACCAAGCTGAAAAATGTGTGTTAGAGTCTCCATTAAATTGTAAACCACATTTTTTTTTAATGTTTTTTTATGAATGTCGTCCCACCCAGTAGTACATGAATCATTTAACCCGTGTATTTTATTTATTTATTTCAGGCATCAAGGCCCATATAAACATATACAATACTATATTAACATAAGAACTTAAAATACTGTAAATATGTATCATAATTAGCTACTAAAGCGAATAGTAATTCATTAACGTGGGAGTAAAAAAATTGCTAATGTAGCATTGCATCGAATGGGTTTATCTCTATAAATAGTAAAGAGCAAACAAGATTTACCCTGCCAGCCTTGAAGCAAGCAAGAAAGGCTAGTTTTAACATAGATCTCATTCATCGCTTTCCACCTGGTGGGATAGAGGTCGAGAAAAGGCATTTAAAACAATATTTTATATTAGTCTCACATTGTAACGCCATTTATGCTATACCAACGGAGCAAAAATTTTGTTCATGTGCTGCTTTCCATTCGTTTTGTGCGCGATGAACATTGAACGAGTGGCAATGGATCACGCATGATCACGCATCGTCAAAACATTTGTACATAGCCCCATCACTGGTTCCACATCGCGTACGTTCTTAACGTATTTCTGAAATTCAATATTTTTTCATATACATTAATATTTAAAAAAAACTAAAAAGTGTGAGGCGCCTCACGCTTGATATTCTTTAAAAGCATGTTTTTTTTAGTTTTTTAAACCATATTTATTTTCAACTTTATAGTTCGATATTCTTTTTTTAAATAATAGGTACACGGATAACACCAACGCTTAAGTGGTGCTCATTTGTTTTTACCAAACTTTTCTTGATCTCCAACAGACAGAATAGCAAGTGCTAAAATTCGTAATGATGCATTAAATCTAAATCTAAACTAAAAAATACTTTGCCTGCACATATTACTGTAAGGTAAGGTTGAAAACATTTTGAGTTAGAGACGGACAAACAAACAGGCAAACATACAAATGAAGCTAGTAAAAAGCATGTAAATAAATGCAACCTATTTAATTTTATCGTTGACAACTTATAAATTCTCAACATACCTCTCCTTTAAAGTTTTCACATTTACTTTATAAATTAAACGTGGTTTTAGCTAACCCTACATATATTTTTATTTTTATTATGTAGCATGAATGAGCAACATCCTTCACAATTATTCAAATTGTAAATGATTGTGTGTTATGGGCTTAGGGTGTTGGTGTGATATTCGATGATTTGGCATTTTGTATGGTGTAGCACTCCCAATGCCCATAAAAAGTTATGACACCAAGTTTATATTTTAGTGAGTTGGAAACCAGTAAAGTAATTGCATAACTAACTAACAGTAGCAATAGATTTAATTTTGATAGTTCAACAAAGTTCATTGCATTATTTATGTTGCTGAGTAGACATTCACATATATTAGGTATGTAACACGTTATTTTTTGTTTTGATGTAATTCTTCTGGCTATGTCGGTTAAATGAATTCTTCACTAAATAAATAATATTTGTTACTGCTGAGAATCATAATTAGATCAACATATAACGTTATACTGACCCGCAAATATCAAAGCAACGTAACAAAAATTTAATTTCGCGTGCCTGAATGATGCTTTCGCTTTAATAAATCTGAGGGAATAAATGGCCCGTAGAAAATTATAGTACCGTATTATTCCCTAAGAAGTGTTTGTAATTGAACTTAATATTTGACAAACATTTCGTAATAAGAGGGTCGATTATGTTTTTCAATGCCGACGTAATTTAAGGTGGCTTTTCAACCCGACCGTTGGTGAAAAAATATCTACAGAATTCAAGAAGTTAATATTAAAATTCTATGGCCACCGTTTCTGCGTAGCGGCGAGTTGAATGAACACGAACAGAATTTTTAGATATACCCTAAAAGTAATTGGGATTGTTTTGAATATTTATATTTAAGATCTGATCGAGATTTTTTTTTTAATAATTATAAATTAGCGCTTGACCGCAATCCCGCCTGATGGTAAGCAGTGATACGATCATTGATGGTAAAGCGCGCTAGTTTATTAAGAGCCTATTCACTCAGAAAAACTGAGCGAATAAGAAGAAAGACGGCAGTTGAGCGAGGTGATGCAATTTTATAAACCCAACAACAAGACCAACGATGGTACGCCAGAGGGAGATTGATTTGGAGACCATCCAAACTCCCGACACAACAACATTTGGCGCATCGTACCCGGCATACTTCACAACACAACTGCTGAGACCCGTCCTCCGTACGGTTTAACCAGACATCATGCCAGAACACGACGAATCGCTTGGCGGCAAGACTTTGTCTGGTGGGTGATAGAATCTATGTACAAAATGTCAAAAAGATATAATGAAAAACTACAAAGTTATGAGCTTGTTATCTTGGTTGTCCCAACAAAAATATGGACAATGCACCGCTCGCCGCGCCTACAGAGGCACGGCGTGGGGTGGGGCTATTCAGCTATGCGCACGTACCTAGTACTATGATCTACCGCCAGCTGTGTTCTGGACCCGGTAACCACACTGCAACAATTTCTAAATGTATTTGGGAAAAATATTACATGGTGTAAAAATGATTGGAATCGATTCAGTTGCTTATTCTGAACAAACTGTATTGAGTTTTCGGTAAACTTAAAATAACGTTATATAGAGCAATGGACTAGCAGTGTGTTTTAAAATAATTTAAATTGATAGTAGTGGTGTGTTATGTTCGACACACTGTGGTCTCTGAATTTGTTTCCGCCATTTTTTTCAAAGTAGTCAGATACAAAAGCGCCAATCTTCATTGCTCATCTATTTATTTTTTCTTAAACTGATTCCGATATTTTTTTTACATAAAAAACAACTTTATTTATTTGTTGTTTAACCGGGGATGTCGCATGTTCTATATTTTTGATGTAAGTTTGTTTATTGTAATTAATTACTTTAACAATATTTCAGTATCGACCCCAATATTTCAAACTGTTAAAATTTTTCACGGAATAGAATAGAAAACTTGTTATTGTGTACACCATATAATTATAGAATACAAATATAAAGATTTTACAATAGGCGGTCTTATCTTTAATAGCGATTTTTACCGATTACCTTTGGATGGAATACCAAAGAGAAACAGATACAAATAATGTAGGTAGTTTATAATGTACTAATAAGATATATTATTATAGAATAAATATGTTCATAAAGTGTATCGGACTCCTCCAGACTGCCTTGACCTAGAGTGGTAAGTATTGAAATGTTTTTACGTCATATTTATTAAAAAAATGTTACACAAACAACAATCTGAAAGCTAATAATTTAATGGAAAATAAAATGATCAATTTAAAAAAAAACCGCCCATATTTCAGACAAAATCCCATCTTATGCAAATAACAATAGATGTCAAATTTCCCTACACAAACCTTGGTTATTATCAGTATCTTGAAAGACTAATCCCCATTTTGCGGGAAACAAAGTCGGCGTAATGTAAACGATACGGGCGTGACAGGTGGGGCTTTAGAGAGGGACCAGTGTCGATAAAAAATGTCGATTACAAGGTTTTTTTTTTCAATAATTATAAACTAGCGCTTGACCGCAATCCCGCCTGATGGTAAGCAGTGATGCTATCGTTGATGGTAAAGCGCACTAGTTTATTAAGAACCTATTCACTCAGATTGAGCGAATAGGAAGGAAGACGGCAGTTGAGCGAGGTAATGCAATGTTAAACCCAACAACACGCCCAACGATGCTGCGTCAAAGGAGATTAATCTGAATACCTTCCACGACCAAACTCCCAAAACAACAACATTTGGCGCATCGTACCCGGCACACATCGCAACACAACTGCTCAGACCCGTCCTTCGTACGGCTTCACCAGACATCATGCCGGAACACGACAAATCGCTTGGCGGCAAGGGTTTGTCTGTTGGGTGGTAACTTCTGCCGGCGGCCGGTGTTATGGGCTACCACCGAGAAAAAACTTACGGGTTACTTTTCAAAGCCAGGCAAGGGATAGTGATTAACAGATTGAAGAATTTTCTCCACTTAACCAGTATAGTAATGCTCCTTCAATAACATAAAATATACAATACCCCTTTATTAATAAACGTAAACTAGTGATTAACGACTGTTTAACCATACATTTTTGACGTTTGCACATCACTTAATTTTAATTATCATTTATGAATAAACCCCTTCAAAACTATTGTGTTTGTTCATAAGTTATGATTAAAGTTAAGTGACGTTAAAATGTCTATAATATTTGGTTAAACAATCAATAATCACTAGTTAACTTTAAGCAATGTTTATGAATAAAGGGTTCCAATGCTAGGATACAGACCTCCTCTCAGTGACAGGGAATAGGCCGTAATCTACCACGCGGTTCAGTGCAAGTTGACAGATGTCAAATGTCTTTGAACTTTTTGGCTCTAAGATATGTCAGTTCCTTCAATATTTTCCTCCGCCATTTAGAGAGCAGTGGTGATGAAATAATTAACCCAAAGCATTACATCTGTCTCGGTTCGAACCCGCGATGTATAACAGTCAGTGGTAATAAAATAATTTGCATTAAGTAAAGCGCTTAGCTGAGTTCTAATCTACGGTGCACTCATAAATCCTGTTCATTATCGCTTGGCCACCACTTCTCTTTTAACAACAATAGTATCTACCAATATAATTTATCTCAGACACAAAAAGTAAAACAGAATAATATATCAGACTATAGATTTTATTAAAATAAAACGTTGCCTCACACTAGGAATGAGTCCTGTATCATGGGTGAGCTTACACACATTTAAACTCACACACACACAACCAGACCCACGTGGTGTCCAAGAAGACCGATGCTTACCAAGGCTGGGGGGGGACACATGAATGGGTTTTAGTCAGTAAAAGTCTGACACGCCCTTCCAGAGCGGGAGAGATGAGCATTCAATGATTTACCATCCATCCAAAAAAATACTGTACATCCAAATCGCGTGTAACTAAATTTTTTTATCGATATAATTTTCCCCACTCCATACTCCGGTACTTAAGTATACGGGCACATCTGTAGCACGTCAGTAACAAAGTATGCTGATAAGATTTTTTTCCCCATTTCACACAGTGTTTCACGTCTTTTACCTTTTCGGTTCTGGAGAAATCTTTTTTATTTCAGGTATAAATGGTTGCTTTTTGATATTGTATTCTTGGTAAGTTAGAATTAGAATTTATTTATTAATATGAATTACTATCTAAGGTCGCTAACACTGAGCCTTATAAGAAGGTTCATGGTCACTCAAAGGGCGATGGGGAGGGCTATGCTTGGGGTTTCACTGCGTGATCGAATCAGGATTGAGGAGATCCGCAGAAGAACGAGAGTAACCGACATAGCCTGATGAATTGCAACACTCAAGTGGCAGTGGGCCGGGCACATTGCCCGCAAGGCCGATGCCTGATGGGGCGGACGGTTGGCGACTACCCATCGGAAGTAATAACGTGGGAAGGCCCCCAACAAGGTAGACCTGGTGAAGGTCGCGGGAAGCCGATGGATGCGGGCAGTACTAGACCGATCATTGAGGAAAGCCTTAGAGGAGGCCTTTGTCCAACAGTGGACTTC
Source organism: Sesamia inferens (assembly GCA_037179545.1). NCBI lineage: Eukaryota > Metazoa > Arthropoda > Insecta > Lepidoptera > Noctuidae > Sesamia > Sesamia inferens. Next base: position 23,912,812 of record CM073944.1, on the reverse strand, counting down.
TATAGGCTGAGAAAATGAAAAAGAATTTACCAAAAGTGTATTTCCCTGTCTCGGCTCGAACCCACGATTTAGAATTTATAAGTTACGGCCTTTTCTAACACTTCTCTAATCACGACTTTTAATAACAAAACAAATGAGAAGAGCTCAATCATTCCCTTTTAAAATGGCTGTTAAAATTGTACACTATAAGGAAAAAGAATACACTGTTTTATTTGTTCCGACGGCCTCTAAATTTGGCAGCGATGTAATTAAGCTCATCGGGTGTCGGAATAAATCTGTCAAGGGCGTTCGACGCGACACTTTTCAATCGGAATGAAATTGCTAATGATCGGATAGATCCGCATCCACTGGGACAGAATAATTGTTACGATAGGGGTGTTACGTTTCTTCCAGTTGGGTTCTTGTGTATTTTTTTTAAATCATAAACTAGTGCTTGACTGCAATCCCGCCTGATGGTAAACAGTGGTGCAATCGTTGATGGTAAAACGCGCTAGTTTATTAAAAGCCTATTCACTCAAAAAACTGAGTGAATAGGAAGGAAGACAGCAGTTGAGCGAGGTGACGTAATGTTAAACTCAACAACACGGCCAACGATGCTGCGTCAGAGGGAGATTGATCAGGAGTCCCTCCACGACCAAACTCCCTACACAACAACATTTGGCTCATCGTACCCGGCACACATCGCAACAGAACTGCTCAGACCCGTTCTCCGTACGGCTTCACCAGACATCATACCGGAACACCATGAATCGCTTGACGGCAAGACTTTGGCTGGTGGGTGGTAACTTCTACCGGTAGCTGATGTTATGGTCTACTACTATCAGTAGCAGTGCTTTCTTTTTAACAACATTCTTTGCGTAATTTACATTGTTGAGCGGAAACATTTTGTGAACATTACACCAATGGATTAGCAATTGCTTCAAATTGAAAGTAAATACAGTGAAACTTGCTTAAGTGGGACCTGGATAAGTGAGAAACCTCGATAACTGGAACTCATGCTGAGGTCCCAACACTTTGGCACTGAATTACCCCTGTTGGTGGGATGAGGTAAGCCTCTATATCTGGGATTTGTTCTTTCGATTTATCGTCATAGTTACCTCTATAACTGAGACAGCGAGTAAATTTTATATGCATTAACCTCTGTAACTGAGATAACATTGTTTGTTTACTCATTCTTATTCTACCCACAAATTCCACACGTAATTCCAAGTACGTAAGTACAAATTTTGAGCTTCAATTACCTTCAGTTTTAGTTTCGCTTTACTATCATTCAGATGTTTATTTGAAAAATGCCAAAACGAAAGCTACAATCGTTATCATTACGTGAAAAACTGAAGTTAATATCCGTTTATGAAAGTGGGAAGGATTAATGGAATTATGGCTATTAATGGAACCCTCTGTAAATGAGACAGATACAGGATGGCGCAATAGAACGTGCATATTGCATCATCTTTTTTTGCGGGGTAGAAGGGGCGTGGGCGAGGGGAGACCGATATCGTTGGGTAGCGCGGTTCATGAAGTTTTAGTCACTATGAGTCACTTCGACGGGAAGCGTCGCGCATTTTGCGTGCGCGCACTTTACGAAAACTCTCGTTCGTACGTAGTTGTCAGGCGACTATTTTGTTCTGAGTATGGTGTACGGCAAATTAGGGAGACTCCGAGTGCTAATTTAATTAAAATCTGGATAAAGCGGTTTGAAGAGACTGGATCGACGTTTAAACCACACGCAAAAGGTCGTCCACGCACATCTAGGACCGAAGACAATATTGAGAGTGTTAAGCAGTCGGTACGAGAAGATCCACAAATGTCTACTCGCAAGAGATCGTCTGTCCTAAACATATCGCGACGAAGTTTGCAACGAATTTTAAACTTGGATCTTAAATTGCATCCATACAAGCTGCAATTAACTCAAGAATTGAAAGACTCTGACTTCATAGCACGACTCACATTTGCTAATGAAATGCTCAAGCGGTTTTCAAATTTTGAAAACATCCTTTTCTCTGATGAGGCACATTTTCATATGAATGGGTTCGTAAACCGCCAAAATTGTCGTTATTGGAATAGTGAGAATCCCAGACTCAAACATCAAAAACCGTTACATAGCCCTAAAGTGACAGTTTGGGCCGCAATCTCTGCCAAAGGAATAATTGGTCCTTATTTTTTTGAAAATGCACGGGGGCAAAACATCACTGTTAATACCGAACGCTATGTTGCGATGTTGGAAGGTTTATTGGCCCCAGAACTCGAAAATTCAAGAATAAAGAACTCTAGGACTTGGTTCCAACAAGACGGAGCTACCAGTCACACATCAAATGACTCCATGGCGGTTGTGAAGTAGATGTTCCCTGGCAAACTGATTTCGAAAAGAGGTGACATCCCATGGCCTCCGCGCAGTCCAGACTTGACGCTTCCTGACTTTTTTTTTGTGGGGATACCTCAAACACAAAGTCTACACCAATAATCCGAGAAACATCAGTCAGCTCAAGGAGAATATTCGTGGTGAAATGGCAGCAATCATACCAGCACTACTTAAAAAAGTTTTCGGTAATTTCCGTTTGCGGTTTGAGGAGTGCCAACGTAGAGAGGGTCATCATTTAGATGATGTTATTTTTAAAAAAATAAACTTCAGTTATCACTTAATAATTGCTTAGTTTTATTTTAACTATACCTTTTGTATTTATTTTTTAATAATTATTTTAAAAATGCACGTTCTATTGCGCCACCCTGTATTTATTTATACCTGTATATCTGAGACACTGGGTAAATGGAATACCTCTATAAGAGAAACAACATTCAGGCCAGAAGCCAGCACACTGCATGTTATCATTCATAATCACTTCGATTGCATTGATCTCACAAGTAAATTGTGTTATGTGGTCCCTCGTACTGTAAATAAGCGTAGTGTCCGTGCAGGTACATAGTTTGCTGTAAATACCTGTCGGACTAATTCAGGATTGCGATGCCCTATTCGTCGTATGGTAGAATCATATAATCGCAACTTCATTGGCATTGATATTTTTGTATGTTTCAAATAGAAATTTAAATCTAATGTTTTGAAAATTTTGTCTAAATTAGACAAAAAATAAATGATGGTGAGAAATAGTGTGTGTTTTATCCAAAATTTAATTAATTTCAACCTATTTCATTAATTTCTATGTATTTATCAAGAATTGTAATAAGTAATTTATTTAATTATTATTATTTTATTATTTTGGTATTATTTTTGTTTATGATAATAAGGAATATATCCCAGTTACTTATTCATTATTGTTTAAAATTTAATATTCTTTTTATTGTGTTCAAATGTTCTTAATTACTTAATTAAGCCATCTAGTGGCACTCTTTTTAACGTATTCCTATATTGTTAAGATGCGGATAATGCAGTTGGCTGCAATATTGTTATAATAATGTTATATTACTGTTTGTAAATATTTTAAATTATAGCTGTTTATTGTCCCATAATTAATAAAATAAAATAAAAATAAAAACATTGCAGGTCCTTTGATGTCTCACTTAACCAGGTTTCACTGTAGTATCGTGTTAAGCAATAAAGGTGCTGTATAGAGAAGTTAAGTTTTTTAATTACATGTTTGAGTAAAAAGCGTACAGTAGACTCCATTATTATCTGACTCCATATTTTTTTTGAAAAACACAATGTGATACGTAACACAATAGGTGTGTGTGTCCCCTCATTAGCCACCTAGTGGTATCGGCCGTGACTTACAAAATGTAGATCGTAGGTTTGAACCCCCATCAGGCGCTTTACTCTGTGTAAACTATTTCATCATTACTGCACTAAAAATGGTGAAGGAAAACATCATCAACAAGGTCAACTTCACCGCAATCCAGCCTAATAGTAAGCAGTGATGCGATCGTTGATGGTAAAGCGTGCTAGTTTATTAAGAGCCACTCAGAAAAACTGAGCGAATAGGAAGGAAGACGGCAGTTCAGCGAGGTGATGCGATGTTAAACCTAACAACACGACCAACGATGCTGCGCCAAAGGGAGATTGATCTGAAGACCCTCCACGACCAAACTCAACAACATTAGGCGCAACGTACCCGGCCCACATCGCAACACAAAAGCCCAGACCAGTCCTCCGTACGGCTTCACCAGACATCATGCCGGAACACGACAAATCGCTTGGCGGCAAGGCTTTGTCTGGCGGGTGGTAACTTCTGCCGGCGGCCGATGTTATGGCCTACCACCGAGTAAACATTATGAGGAAACCGGCATGTTCTAGAGTCAAAAAAAAGATGTACATAATACCTGTGACATCTACCAACCTACACTGGGCCAGCGTGGTAGATTACGGCCCACTGAGAGGAGACATTTGTCCCAGGTGTGGGAACTGATGATGATATGTATGTGAAAGAAGATTGAGTTTGTGCCTGGTTTACTTCATCGGTACCTACCTACATTACTTTGGAATGAGCAGTTAGCTTCCAATTTTGAGACTGATCGACCCATTGACAACTTTTAAAGTACATGTAATTGGTTTGTTTAAAACAAATGTTTTGTGTTTAAGATATGGACGATCATCATCATTATTTCAGCCGAAAGACGTTCACTGCTGGACATAGGCCTCCCCCAAGCATCTCCACGACGACCGGTCCTGCGTCCCGTGTCCCACGATCTTCATTAGATCGTCGGTCCAACTTGTCGGGAGCCTACCCACGCTGCGTCTTTCGGTGGACGATATCTCAAATTAAACTGAAACTCAATACACTTATATTAAGAACAAAGAAAATAATTAGCTGGGTGTTAGAATGCGTCTCGTTCACGCAATAAATCGATCAGCATAATGCTAAAACAAATCTCACCACGATAAATAAGGTGAAGTGAGTTTGAATTTGGAATGATGTGTAAGAATGACACTATTGGTGGATCTCTTCACGCAACTATTTGTATGCATGAATATGAATATTTGCACTGGTCTGATCGTGCCTCGGAAAGCATGTTAAGCCGTTGGTCTCGGTTGCCATACGAACATCTAATGGCAGTCATTATGGGTTGTTGGAGCCCTCAAAAGTGTAACAATTGGTCTAACTGCAATGCTTCGATATCGCGTTCGCGAAGTGGAGGTCAGACGGCAGTCGCTTCGCGAAAAATATCGAAGTTTAGCCAAAATCAGCAGTTAGACTGGAAAGCAGACCCCAGACTGCAAAGCTTTGGATGCGACTGGGATTAACGCTGAGATGATGAGGATAGATATCTTCACGCCCAATTCAGATCACCACTTCCTGGTCGTTGGTTTTAATGGGCAGAATAGCACTATAGTTCCAACATCGAAACCGTAGCAAAATTAATGGCGGCTATGAATCTACATAATTGATGTTGTACGTCTGTAGCAATCTTGGATTAATATTTACTTGGGTAGATTCGATTTGTTAACTAATAGTAGCTTATCAGACGTTCGTGTTTAGGGAAAAATTTCGACAATGCTGATTGGACGAGGCTTTGAAAATGGCGGAAGGAAGACGAAAAGCAGTTTTGCTATTCTTTTTTTTTATAAAAAGATAATTTTGACAGTTCAACAACATTAATTGTGTTATTTACGTTGTTGAGTTGTCTCATTTTCGAACATATAGAGCAATTTGTCGGTCTCCGTGGCGCAGCGGTCAACACGCCTGACTGCGACGTGGAGGCCCCGGGTTCGATCCCCGGCCAGGTCATGATGGGAAACGGTCTTTTCCTGATTGGCCTGGGTCTTGGATGTTTATCTATATATGTATCTATTATAAAATATAGTATCGTTGAGTTAGTATCCCATAACACAAGTCTCGAACTTACTTTCGGGCTAGCTCAGTCTGTGTGATTTGTACCTATATATTTATTTATTTATATTTATTTAATGAATTAGCAATATTTTTTTTATATATAAATTATAAACTAGTGCTTGACCGCAATTGTAGGCTTTGGAGACCGTTTTTAACCATATATGGGTCGCCAATTAGCCTTGTAGCGGTACCTACAACGCTACATGCGAACAACGCGTCATACTGACGTCACTCAAATTCTACATCTCGCAAGCAGAGTTTGCTGTACAACTAGCACACATACAAATTCACAACAACAACCGAGCGGGCAAGTGCCCGCCAGATAAAACCAGTCTAGTTAGACGATCCTCCCTTTTCTATAGAGGATGAGTGAACTTTCCACGCTATTCCTTATGTACCTGTACAGCCTCTTCGCACGTTTCACCACCGAATCCAAAGTTGCCAGGTGATATTTTGTAGCACCAGCCCAAATGTGACTGCAGTACTTCACATATGAACGGACTTGTGCTTTTATAACATTAGAAGCTGTCCTGGTGTGAATAACGCCAAGTTTCCTGGCAGCCACCTTGGCTTTGGACTCAATGAACCAATGTTAGTTCAGCGTTGCTACGAAACGGATATTATCTAGCACAAAAAATACTTGAAGAAAATATTCCTGCACCCTAAAAACTGTAATAGAAGTTCGGTTACATATAACTAATGAAAAAGCAAACACATATAGACATGCTTCACGATCAGTCACGTGCAAAAGTATACATATATAGGTGTGTTATTCAAAAGCAATTTACGCCTTTTGTAATGAAATTGAATGAACACATGTTTATGTAATTGGTTGTATTTCAATATTGCATTCAGTATCTCACAAAAAAAAGTTAATTCAATAATGCATTAACTTTTTTTTGCGATAATATAATGCATTGCCAAGTATTTATACAAAGACTCAGAGTCACACAAAGGGCAATGGAAAGAGCTATGCTCGGAGTTTCTCTGCGTGGTCGAATCAGAAATGAGGTGATCCGCAGAAGAATCAAAGTCACCGACATAGCTCTTCGAGACGCTAAACTTAAGTGGCAGTGGACAGGGCACATTGCTCGTAGAACCGATGGCCGATTGGGCAGTAAGGTTCTGGAGTGGCGGCCACGTACTGGAAGACGCAGCGTAGGGAGGCCCACAACAAGGTGAACCGATGACCTGGTGAAGGTCGCGGGAAGCCGATGGATGCGGGCAGCACAAGACCGGTCATCGTGGAAAGCCTTGGGGGTGGCCTTTGTCCAGCAGTGGACATCTATAGGCTGAAGAAGAAGTATTGCCATATACTTCAGCACCCACACGACTGGCATTTCTTAGAGATCGCCGAAGGTAGGCGTATATGTGTGACTGCATCGAAAATAAGGTAGCTCGTATATCTTAGACATACACGTGGAAATGCTTAGTGTAAACTTAAGCGTTTCCGCGTTTAATTTTCTTACTTAACTGAAATGGACTTGTTTATTCTGTAAACACATCATCAAATCGCCCTTTATACGCCAGCGTTATACTTATTTGAAAAAATATGTTGAATGAAGTCTCCTTTTTTTGTTTGGGATGGGAAATCATCAAATAACCTCTCCCCTCAGGGCGGAGCGGAAGGTCGTGTTAGACTTTTTCTTACTAAAACCCACCCGTCTTTCTTCACTTGCCTGTGCGCCAGAGCCACCGTTTCTTTTTTAAACAACCCACTACCTTGACTCAGGAGGCATAAATTGGTCTTTGTGGACCTCATCACGATGTGCTGACATCTTTTTGAGGCGCGCGTGAAAAACAACGCGCCGTGACTCGGGCCTGGTCCTTACCGGGCGGCGAACTGCCCACTGCACACCGCCCGCAGATGAGGTCTCATTTTCCTATTTAACTACTCAGAGAAAAAACGGCAAAACAAATACAGATGTTCACAGTATATTTTATGCCCAGAAATATTCTTGGTTACATAATGCCAAGTGACTTTTATTCTGTTTGTGGTTGGGAAATCATGAAATGACTTTTTCCGCTCTGAGCTGAGTGGAAGGGCGTGTCAGATCTTTACTGAATAAAATCCACTGGTTTCTCTTTCAGCCAACCCGCAAGGTCAGGGACCTAGGCATCAATCTTCGTGGACCCCGTCACGATGTGCTCACATCTCCTTGAGACGCTCGTGGAACACAACACGCCGTCGACCCGGGCCTGGTCCTTACCGGGCGGCAAGCTGCCCTGTCCACACCTACGGTGGCCGGGAGTTCGATGTTGTCTCCCCCGACCAGAGCATCTCCTGCGGCGGATAGGGGCGTGAAAGCGCTAGGATTCCCGCTCCCTCACGCGCCCCGCGTCCTCTTTTGCCAGCATCACTGCTTCGCAAAAGACGGTGACGGCCTGCCATGCATTCTCGCTCAAGACCATGGCCTGGACCAGGGTCGGACGCGAGAGATCGCCGCCGATCGCCGCCACGAGGACATGGCGGTGCTTTACCCAAGCCGGGCAGATTTCCACCATATGCTCCACCGTGTCCTCAGGGCGATCCGCCTTATAAGTAACAGGAACCTCCCGAAACAGCCGTGTCCGGTGAGGAACTGCGTCAGGCAGAAGGTGAGGGCGCCGTGGCGCCTCTCTAACCACTTCCCAAAATGCCAAGTGGTCTAAACTGGTCTTTTGAGGAAAGTACCAGGGAGATTTAATTGGACTAGTCCAATTAGTGCAAACATTCACTCATTAATTATTATCTTAATTGTAGATCATAGGTTTGTACATAATACAGGTCATAAATAAATAAACAAATCAGTTACGTCTCGCCTTTGGGACATAGAATAACATTTCTCAGTAATCAGATATTTTAACTTAGCATTTAATGAGCTCAACGACTCGGCGAGACGAACGATTTCTTTCAAGATATTGGTATTCTCACGGTTGCTTCACAATTCATCTTAGCCAACATCTTATATGTTAGGCAAAATATTCACGTGTACACCAAAAACTGTGATATTCATAATATTAACACCAGAAATAAGGAGATAATATTCACTTGTACACCAAAAACTGTGATATTCATAATATTAACACCAGAAATAAGGACAAACTGCGAGCCCCTTTTCACCGACTTCAAAAGGTTCATAACTCTTTTGTTGGGCTTGGTATAGCTTTTTATAACAAGATACCCTCTGCTTTGCTAGATTTGCCTTACAATGCATATAAAGCACAAATCAAATCCAAGCTTTGTTAATAAGTGATAAGAATAGCTGGTCGCTCTGATTAACTCGGGACAATGTTTGTGTTTCTCCGGAATCAGCTTACATATTTATGTAATGTAAAAAAGTTAATTATATGAACTCATATAATTAACTTTTTTACATTACATAAATATGTAAGCTGTCACGCCCTTTATGCCTGGAGCTTTTATTTAAGTAATAAGTTTTTAGTTAATTACATTTTCATTTAAATATATATATTTATATAGCAAAGCAAAACAATATATATATATATATATATATATATATATATATATATATGTATATTGTTTTGCTTTGCTGGTATTTTGGCGTGGTAGCTGGCATATGGTAAATAATTTCATTTTTGTTATAGTTTATCGTGTCCATCACTATACGTAGTATTGTATAAAGTCATGTGTTTTTTTTTAAAGAACAGACAGCGGTGCTGCTGGGGAGTTTCTTCACTCCGTACGGCTTCACCACACACCATGCCTGAACACGACGAATCGCTTAACGGCAAGACTTTGCCTGGCAGGTGCTAACTTCTGCCGGCAGCCGATGTTATGGCCTACCAGCGAGAAAGAATCGTTAGTAGCGAAATGAAAGTGTGAAATCCCGTGCAGTAAGTATAATAATTGAGGATCCTTTTTGATGTCGACTATATGCACTGCAAGCAAGTGGAGTTTCTTACCGGGTCTTCTCTCTAGGATACGTCCATTAGAAACCTCAAACGGTCGCGTGCGGCACTTAGCTTCTAACGTTTTATAAGTCAATGTTGGTTTATGTGAAACAAAAATGTTTTGATCTGACTTGGTTTGAGTCTTTTATCATCATCATCCTTTTTATCGTCCCACTGCTGGGCACAGGTGTGTTTGGTTACATAATGCCAAGGGGCTTTTTTTGTTTTTAGTTTGTCTATGGGAAATCGTCAAATGACCTGTCCCGCTCAGATCGGAGTGGAATTGCGTGTCAGAAGCGCCCTCAATCCTTCTCAAACAGAGAAGGATTGAGCGTAATCACCACGCTTGCTCAATGCGGGTTTGCGATTGCAGACTTACCCCCTTATTCATAAACGCTGTTTAAAGGTAACTAGTGATTAGCGATTTTTAAAACATAAATTTTAGACACTTGCACGTCACTTAACTTTAACAATCGATTATGAATGAATCCCTTAAACACTGTGGTATTTATTCATAAAGGATGATTTAAGTTAAGTGACGTTAAAAGGTCAAAAATGTATGGTTAAAGAATCGCTAATCACTCGTTAACTTGAAGCAGTTTTATGAATAAGGGGGTTAATGTCCAGATTTCCTCAAGAAGTTTTCCTTCACCTGTAATCAGTCCTTGCTATCCAAGATTATACTTAGAAAGTACATATAGTATAACTTTTCTAAAGTTATATTAGTACTTGCCAAATCTAGAATCGAACCCACATACTCATACTTGAGAGGCTGGCCACCACTAGGCCACCACGACTCTTTAGGGTGATCAAAAATATCGATTTTGGCTATAGAACCTAATCTGACCCTTCGTAAAAAAGTTATCGTGATATTGTGAAACTAAATCAACATAGTAATCTTTTCAAAATAAGGAGCTTTAGCAAATAATGCTATTACGACCCCTCTAGTTTTGTAGCCCCAAAAAATAGGGGTCAATTTAATTAAATCGTCCAAACGAACCGCTTTCGACTGCTCTAAATAAATCATGATAGGCTTTATCGGTGGTCCAGTTGAGGTTCTATTAATGAGATCCCTGCTGCGGAGGGATTTTAACGCCTTTAGACATCTTAAGTTTAATCCCTTTTAATGAATGCTGGTTTGCGTTTTGTTTGGTTAGCGTAAAAACGGTCGACTGTCTTTTGGGGTTCGAAATAACAATTGGATTAGTGTTTTTGAAGTGAAAAAAGAGTAAACAAGTTGCTCTTTTTGTTTTTTCTGAACAGCGTATGAAACTACAATGGAAAGAGGACCGATGACCTCTGATAACCTGGTGAAGGTTGCGGGAAGCCGATAGATGCTGGCAGCACGGGACCGGTCAGCGTGGAAAGCCTTGGGGGAGGCCTTTGTCCAGCAGTGGACATCCATAGGCTGAAGAAGAAGAAGAAGAAGGATGAAACTGAGCCATAGCTTACAGAGCGAAAGTGGAAACGACAAACTGTTTGCTAAGTTGACAAATTAACTAAAACAGCTATTTTTGTACATGTCACGATTGTCTGCTTAGGTTCTTGTAGCTATATATCGAAATGATGATTATTTCAGCGGTTACATCTATGTCTATAAATTGCAATATTATAACTATTTTCTGGGTCTGCTTTGAGGAGCAGCGGCTTAGTGGTATCGGCTGCAACTGTCAAGTTGTAGGTCGTAGGTTTGAATCCCGTCAGGCACCTCAATTTGTGTAAATTATTTCATCATCACTGCTCTCAAAACCGTGAAGGAAAACATAGTGAGGAAACCGGCATGGCTTAGACGCAAACCTTCGAAGGCATGTGTCATCTCCCAACCCGCACTGGACCCGCGTGGTAGATTACAGCCCACCCTCTGTCATCGAGAGAAAGCATGTATCCCTGGAGTGATATTATATCAAACATTATAGGTTTTTTTTTTAATAATTATAAACTAGCGCTTGACCGCAATCCCGCCTGATGGTAAGCAGTGATGCGTTGATGGTAAAGCGCGCTAGTTTATTAAGAGTGAATAGGTCACTCAGAAAAACTGAGCGAATAGGAAGGAAGACGGCAGTTGAGCGAGGTGATGCAATGTTAAACCCAACAACACGACCAATGATGCTGCGCCAAAGGGAGATTGATCTGAAGACCCTCCACGACCAAACTCCCAACACAACAACATTAGGCGCATCGTACCCGGCAAACATCGCAACACAACTGCTCAGACTCGTCCTCCGTACGGCTTCACCAGACATCATGCCGAAACACGACAAATCGCTTGGCGGCAAGGCTTTATCTGGTGGGTGGTAACTCCTGCCGGCGGCCGATGTTATGGCCTACCACGGAGAAAATTTCAGGTTAAATTGTTGTGGTAAGCGATTGTAATGCAATCTAGCCATTTTGATAATATATGTAAATATCCATTCGATGACCACACTTTTCTGCAAAATTTGAACAAACATAATCTATTCAGTAGTATTTGCGTCAATCCGCAAAACAAACCGTTTTATTACAAAACGAAATCTATCATTATTTCCTCCCTTTGAGTCAGTATTTGAATTTTGAACTTTATAAAGTTCTTAATACGAAAGTGACTGCTTAATACCGGACTAAGTTGTCATTTTTATATAAAGAACTGCATTTTAAACTAGCGCGCTTTACCATCAACGATTGCATCACTGTTACCACCAGGCGGGATTGCAGCCAAGCGCTAGTTTATAGTAATAAAAAAAAAATGTGTTCTAAGTTTCATCAATATTATTCTGGCCCCTTGAGCATGAAAAATCAACAAACAAGACACACGGTCATATACATTCGCCTGTTTAATTGAATAGAATACTCTTTATTACATATACACCAATAACATTACAGATCATAAATAATATGAAGATTCTACAAAGTTGTGTATTTGAGTTTATATGTTTGTAAACGCATATACGATATAGGAGTAATTGCTAGTGTGGGGCAAAGATTACAAAAAAAAAATGTCAATAAGTAAGAATATTCCTTATTACTAAACTTTATTTAACAAAGCTACTTTATCTCCACTTCCTTGATCTAACTGGTACTTGACCCAAAATTCCTCATTTAAGCAAAAAAATTGTCCCACGTTCCTAAAAGGCATTAATTCGCGAAATACGAATCTCGTAAAATAAACCGTTGCCAGACAAGGAAGTGATTAAATGCTCGACGTAAATCAGCGAGCAAAAATAGACTTACATCCATTTAGATTTGTTACTGTCATCCAATTTGTAGACCTGTGGTTGGTTCGATCAATTGATCTGGTTAAAATTGGATGGGTAATTTGTCAAAAACGACTTTGTTATCTATTTTAAGGAAGGTAATTACGTTTTGTTCGTTTACATTTCGAGGGACGTTGACTTAAATCTTACGACTTTTTATTTAATCTCCAATTATGCTTGTTGTAAAGATATCGACTTCCTTTTTTCTTTATCTTTTTTGTGGATAATAATAGGTCTTAAGTAATTAAATATATGAGGCATATCCCGCTTGTTTCTCTTTCAACTAACCCACAGCCCTGGCCCATTCATCGTTCTTCGTGGAACCCGTAACGATGTGCTGACATCTATGAGGCGCGCGATACACACGCGCCGTCACCAGGGGTCTAGTGCCTAGTCCTAGGGCGAGCTGCCCACTACTCGCCGTCCGCAAGCCCGCGCCTACACGGTGAGTTCGATGTTGTCTCCTAACCAGGGCGTCTCCTGTGGCGGCTATAGGCGTGAGGGTTCCACTGTGTCCTCAGGGCGATCCCTACAGTGCTAACACCGTGGCGTTTCCTTCCGCCTTAGCTACATCCCTACCTTGAGGCGTACAATAAAAATATAGGTGCATTATTCTTACTAATTAATTATTAATATTTCACACGAGAAGCTCGTGCTAAAATAATAACAGGCGCACATGTCGATTGATCAGGTTAAATTACACTTGCTTCACCATCACCTTCACATATCGAGATCCCTCCATAAGGATCCTCGGAAAACACTTGAAGTCGATGGTCCCGGCTGTCATTTTGAAGGTCTTTCACAATCATTACCGGGTCGTCAGAAGTCCGAAAGTCTGATAACCAATCCTCCAAGGGGTGTCATATTTGGGTCAGAGTTGCGGGTCGGTTAAACAAGAAACCGTGGCCCTGGCCGTCGCACAGGCAAGCGAAGAAACACGGGTGGGTTAGTCAGTAAAAGTCTAACACGCCCTTCCGCTCCGCCCAGAGCAGGAGAAGTCGTTTGATGATTTCACATCCCAACAAAAAAGGGGTATCATATTACCCAGTAACTGGGTTGTAGAGGTCAGATAGGTAGTCGCTCCATGTAAAATACTGGTATTCAGCTGAATCTGGTTAGACTGGAAGCTGACCCCGACAAATTTGCTTTTTTACCATTTTTGTAGTAAAATTTTAAAATGTATCTTTTACAAAGAATGTCTTTGATCTTTTAATTTCTTCATTAGAATCACTCATCTTGAACGTGCGAAAAACAAATGAAAATCACTCATTTTCCTAATTTGATACCAAAACCAGCCAGATACAAATAGTATAGCCAAAGAGATTTTGCTACAAGTTCATAAATACTATAATGCGCAAAGACTTTTTAACAATAAATGAACTGATTTAGTGTCCTACTTTCTACTGAACTAATCCTAAATCACTGCTATTTCTTTCCTATTCAATGTCTGTTGTCCTAATCCTATTTCATAATATCATAATCTTACTAATATTATAAATGCTAAAGTTCGTACATCCCCAAAAATGTTGTATGAATGTACAAATGTATACATCCTCGCACAACATCCATCCATTATATTGCATATATTATGGGTGTTCTTTACTCTTTAACGCAAAATCTACTAAATGGATTTGAATTTGGCACACAGATATGTTATTACCAGAGATAACACATATGATAACTTTTAGTCAAATATTCTGACGGGATCTAAGCTTATACAGGTAAAACCGCAGCTAGTACGGTACTCAAATATAATCAGCCTGTATTCTCCCCACTGCTGGTTCATAGGCTCTTCTCTGGGAGAAGGAGTGGTTCGTAATCCTCCGGACCCAGTGCGGTTTTCTCCCGATATTTTCGAGGTTTTGAGATTAGCTGACCTTGTTTCAGTCTGTCAAAAAATCCTTAGCCCTATACGACATTCTTTTTTTTTTAGTTTATGCGAAACCCGAAACACACACACAATTTTAAAAAGATGACATGAAAAACCACTAAGTTATGAGCTTGTTATCCTACTTGACTGTCCCAACAAATATTGGTTCACGCTACGCTCAGGCGGGCGAGCGTTGACCTCTTGACGTCAGCTGTTACGCCGGTGTGCGCTAATAATAATAATATGATCTACCGTGCGCGCTCGGTAACCACAGTGCAACAATTTCTAAACGTATTTGGGAAAAAATATAACATGGTGTAAAAATGATTGGAATCGATTCAGTTGCTTATTCTGAACAAACTGTATTCAGGTTTCGCATAAACAAAAAATAACTTTGTATTTTGACAACGTTTGTTTTTGTTTTTGTTAATAGATTTTTTATGAGAATTAACCTTCCGATATTACGAGCAGGTCTACAGGTGACTGCAAACAAGGAGTCATTGTGCTAAAAGTATATTGTTAACAGAAGCCCCACACATGTCCTAAGGCATTCTCTTTGCCTAGCTCGCCGCCCGGTAAGGACCAAGCCCGAGTTGACGGCGTGTGTTGTTCTACGCGCGCTTCAAAGAGAAGTCAGCACATCGTGACGGGATCCACGAATACCGATGTCTGGTAGGGCTACCTGTTATTTGAAAGAGATACCGTGGCCCCTGGCGCACAGGTAAATGGAAAATGGGAGGTGTTGTAGTCAGTTAAAGTTTAACTGGCCTTCCGCTCCACCCAGAGCAGGAGAGGCACAAAAAAAGGCATTCCCTTTGCGTTGTTCACCCTAAACCGAACACCTAAGGTTTTCACAATTAATCACTGGTCTAATAAAGCTATTAGTGGGTCGGACGGCTAATCTTTTGTCTAATATAATTGCCATCTAAGAATTAGGACTAAGTAGTCGAACTTCAGACACAGCTCGCGTCGATTTGAATAATTACTACCAACTAAACTAAGTTAAACTCGTGGGATCACTTGCTTAGCTACTAATAATTTAAAATTTGTAGTAATAAGATCGTTTTCTTTGTTACGCTATCATGTAAAATTTAATTAAATTTGGGACTATGGCTATGTAGTATGTAAAGTTGCATTTGGATTGGACATTCTTGAAAAGGTACTTGAAATACATTTTATTCTAAGAGCAGCTTTGCCCCCGATTTCACCCGAATATATTACGATACCATAGTAGTATCGGGTTAAATGGTATCCTCTGCGTTATTTCTGGTTATAAAATACATGTGTGCAAATTTCATCGAAATTCGTGCAGTAGTTTGAGAGTGAAAAAATAAAAAACATCCATATATACATACATGCTCAGAAGGTTTCGCATTTATGCCTAATATTTGTATGAAGGAATTTGACAGCCTCCGTGGCGTTGCGGTAGCGAACGTTGCCGTTGCGCAAGGAGGCGCGGGTTCGATCCCCGCACAGTTTATTTTTATTATATTTATAAACTAGCGCTTGAGTGTGACGCAGTGACGCAGTCGTTGATGGTAAAGCGCACTAGTTTATTAAGAGCCTATTCACTACTCAATATTTGTATACATGAATATGAATATTTGCACTGGTCTGGTCGTGCCTCGGAAAGCACCTTAAGCCGTTGGTCCCGGTTGCCATACGAACATCTAGTAGCAGTCGTTACGGGTTGTTGGAGCCCTCAAAAATCTAACAATTGGTCTAACTGCAATGCTTAGATATCGCCTTCGGGTTATGGAGGTCAGACGGCAGTCCCTTCACGGAAAATATCTAAGTTTAGCCAAAACCAGCAGTTAGACTGGTAAAGCGGACCCCAGACTCCAAAGCAGAAAAGCTACTGATGCGACTGGGAATAACGCCGAGATGATGATGATTATGATGATTTGTATGAAGGAATTTCAATCAAATCTTTTCGTTCTTTCTTTCTTTATTTATTTAGTATTTAGCAGGAGCTGGTGACTAAGTAATAATAACCGATCGCTCAGATTGATGAGAGTTTTATTGCCAGTGATGACATACGGAACTGAAACGTGGTCACTCACAGTTACGAGCCTTATACAAAAGCTGAAAGTCATACAAAGGGCGATGGAAACAGCTATGCTCGGAGTTTCTCTGCGCGATCCAATCAGCAATGAGGAAATCCGCAAAAGAACCAAAGTCATTGAAAAAGCTTTTCGAGTCGCTAAAATTAAGTGTCATTGGGCATGGCACGATGCTCGTAAAACTGATGGCCCATCGGCCATCAGTTTTTTTTGCCGGCATCGGTCAGTAAGGTTCTGAAGTGCCTGCCACGTACTACGGAAAACGCAGCGCAGGGAGACCCTCAACAAGGTGGACCGATGACCTGGTAAAGGTCGCGGAAAGCCGATGGATACAGGCAGCACAAGACCGTTCATCATGGAAAGCTTGGGGATGCTCTTTGTCCAGCAGTGGACCTCTATTGGTTGAAAAGAAAAGAACAAGTGTGATCGATAAGGTCAGTAATAATAGTTATACAGGTTGATCCACCAGGTTAAGTATAGCCGCAGAGGTTGACCGATAAGTTGGATTAATAATAGCCGGACAGGTTGATCGATAAGTTGGAATAATAATAGCCGCACAGGTTGCTCGATAAGTTGGAATTATAATAGCCGCACAGGTTGATCGATAAGTTGGAATAAAAATAGCCGCACAGGTTGATCGATAAGTTGGAATAATAATAGCCGCACAGGTTGATCGATCAGGTTGAGTAATGATAGCCGCCGTTGGTCTGAAAATAGGTGACCACCCCGTGCCTCAGAAAGCACGTTAAGCCTCTAAGATTTTTGACAGTCGTTACAGGTCGTGAAACGCCTGAAAGTTTGACCCAGAACCCTTAAAATCTGACAATCAGTCTTACCAAGGGTTATTATATTACCCAGTAACTGGGTTGTGAAGCTGTTGGGAACGAGCCGGTCCGCTCACTCGGACATGTTCCCCCACCCGCGTCCCGCTCCCGCTGCCGATGAAGACTGCTCACGCCGCTGGCGCATGCATACCGCGACCATGTTGGGTCTCATTCCCAACAGAGATCAGAAAGGTATTCGCTCCATGTAAATTACTGGTATTTTTTTTAAAAATTATAAACTAGTGCTTGACTGCAATCCCGCCTGATGGTAACCAGTGATGCAATTGTTGGTGGTAAAGTGCGCTAGTTTATTAAACCTATTCACTTAAAAACTCAGTGAATAGGAAGGATGACGGCAGTTGAGCGAAGTGATGCAATTACACGACCAACGATTCTGCGCCAGAGGGAGATTGAACAACATTTGGTGAATCTTACCCGGCACATATCGCAACACAACTGCTCAGACAGTCCTCCGTACGGCTTCACCAGACATCATGCCGGACCACGAGGAATCGCTTTGCGGCAAGACTTTGTCTGGTGGGTGGTAACTTCTGCCGGCAGCCGATATTATGGCCTACCACCGAGATAGAAGTGAATTTAGTTAGATTAGAAGCGGACCTGAACTTTGTTGAGAAAAGGCTAAGACGGATAATGATGAGAAGTGTCATTACATCAAATTTAAATAAAAATCTCTTTCAATACAATTATTGAACCGTTTTTAGGGTTCCGTAGCCAAATGGCAAAAACGGAACCCTTATAGATTCGTCATGTCTGTCTGTCCGTCTGTCTGTCACAGCCATTTTTTTCCGAAATTATAAGAGCTATACTATTGAAACTTGGTAGGTAGATATATTCTGTCTACGGCATTAAGATTTTATTGCAAAAATAAAAAAAATAATAATAATAAATATTGGGGGCTTCCCATACTTAGAACTAAAACTCATTTTTTTTTCATCAAACACAAACTTGTGGGGCATCTATGGATAGGTATTCAAAAATGATATCGAGGTTTCTAAAATATTTTTTTTCTAAACCGAATAGTTTGCGTGACAGACGCTTCCAAAGTGGAAAAAAGTTCCCCCCCAACCTCTAAAATAAGAAAATGAAAATCTAAAAAAAACATATGTAATGATGAAACATATCATTACAATAAAAACTACCAACGAAAATTGTTTTGAACGAGATCTAGTAAGTAGTTTTTTTTAATACCTCGTAAATCGTAAACCACTTATTACAGCGTAATCTTTCATACAAATAACTTAAATGATTTAATTTCATAAATCAATGGTACGGAACCCTTTGTGCGTGAGTTCGACACGCACTTGGCCGGTTTTTTTCGTAAACAAACAAATAATATTATTTTATCATCACAATATTTTTATCGTCCCACTGCTGGTCACAGGTCTCATACAGAGAAGGATTGGGCATATTCATTACGCTTGGTCAATGCGGGTTGGCGATTTCAGACTTAAAGTCCAGGTTTCCTCAAGATGTTTTCCTTCACCTTCTGTCATTGGTGTCTAAGATATACTTAGAAAGTACATATAACTTTAGAAAAGTTACATTGGTACTTGCCTGACCTGAAATCGAACCCGGGCACTCATACTTGAGAGGCTGGTGTTTTAACCACTAGGTCACCACGACTTATCAATATTATTTATCATTACAAATATAAACACAATAAATTGGTTTCGAACTTCGGTCACAGTTCGAAAACGACACTTTCAATTGGTTGGCACCTCAGAGGATCTAAACTTGCCTGAAATTCTTGATTCGATTCGAATTGCTTAGATTTTGGCTCTAAATTGTAATTGTGGCTGAAAGTTAATATTGAAGCGATCGCGATGGTATTGCGGTGCGGTTAATTACTCGGAACTAATTTTCGTTGGTATTGTTTTTGGATTAATTAATGATATTAAAATTGAATTGATGGTTCTAGTTGTCTGGCGTTTTTGTTGAATTGTATAGCTATTCACAATCATCGGACTAACTATTGTATAGAAAATGACTCACAAATTATACTAAAACTGAACGATAACCACTAAATGATATCTTTATAGAATGCCAATTTTCGTCATTCAGACGGTTCAAAATTTAACCATGATCTCATCTGAGCTTGTCCATGTCAAAATTTAAATACTGTTATGGACGTATTACATAACCTTACTTAAGGCTCGTCATTAGTTAAGACAATGAGCTTGTAATAAAATATAGGTACACACTCACACTTATTTTCATTCCTTCCAGCAGGTTAGAGCATTTCATAACATTTCCCCCCGACGCTAGAAAAATCTCGACTAGAGAAAATTTTAGAAAACTTGCCTGAAAGGGACTGTAAAACACAACTTCGCAGATTCATGCATATCCATTCATTCAATCATATTATCTCTTATAAGCAATCTTCTTCATTTATATAAGGGTAGAGTTCATATTCCATAAATGGCACTCTAGAAACTAGGGTGCTTTAGAAACGACAGCATGACTTATTTAAGGAGTTCACAGCCACTCCAGATATGGAAAGTAAAAAAGGTTATTAAAATATGTCAGTATTGAATGTATATGTAGTGGCAGTGGGCTGGACACATTGCCCGTAGGACCGATGCCCGATGGGGCCGACGGGTTCTCGAGTGGCGACCACGCACCGGAAGACGTAGCGTGGGTAGGCCCCCGACAGGGTGGACCGACGACCTGGTGAAGGTCGCGGGAAACCGCTGGATGCGGGAGGCGCAGGACCGGTCGTCGTGGAGAACCTTGGGGGTGGCCTATGTCCAGCAGTGGACGTCTTTCGGCTGAAATGATGATGATGATGATGATTGTAATAAAATGTACATTATAAAAGTTATTTCCTGCAGGGCTGAACAAGCCTTTCATTACAAAGTAATGCTAGCGGTTTGAGCGAATTTCTGTAATACGAGCCTAAAGAAAGACAAGTGGAACTGCGATATGTAAGGAAAGTAGAGGTATTTTTGATAGATTGGGAATGACTTCAGACTGTAAAGGACAATGCCCAGTCTCCATAGTAACTTTGGCTCAATATGAATTTGTTGTGTACAGTGAATATTCTTACGTTTTTTTGTGTGGTTTAATGTCAAAAGTATGTTTGTGATTTCCATTTTTAAATTGAACTTGTAAGAAAGAAGTTATTCAGACATTTTAAATTGGAGGTTATGCATTTCTACGCAGAGAAAATTAAAGAACAAATAAACTGATGAATAGTTTTATTCTTTTTTATCATAATTATTCATTATCATCATCATCAATTTCATTATTAAATTCGATTAACAATTCATCAAGAAACTGTGCAGGGGGTTCAATATTGTTTTGGTGTCGAGCCCACCCTCAATACCATAAAATGGTCATAATGTGGGAACAGCATCCCACAGTTCGTTTGCCTACCTTACAATTGCAATATTATTGACTTATTGCCTTTCTCCCATTTAAATTATTATCAATCAAAACATACACAAAATATTCTTTTCTTCTTATATGGCGACTTTGAATTTTTGCTCTTCTTTGAGAGAGAGACAATTGCTCTCTTAGATTACCGATTGATGCCTCCCTACACACTTCTATCTTATATTGGCCACTAAAAAGGATATGCTCACCATAGTAAGATCGAGCTTGACGGAGTTGGTAGGTACCACAAGCTATTAAAATCAAATCATGAAAATCTAGCTGGGGAACTCAGCGACATTGCTGTTATCAACATTTATATTTGAGAATTGTGCCCTTCTTCTATTATAATTATTTTGTATAATAAACTCCCTTAAAGTATTTGTTTGGAACATTTTTTGTTGGATGATTTCTAATATCTGGGCAGCATCAAACCTGTCTGTGAGCGGTGGTCGAAATCTATTAATTAGGGCAGCAGCTATAGAAAAGTCAATCATGACATGTGATGAAGCTCTGTTGTTGAACTCGTGTCGGAATATTTTAAACTGTTGCTTAAAAATCCCATTCACAACTTCAATCACCCATCTGCAGATATTAACAGCCCTAGTGTAGTTTGCTGGCATTGATACAACAGAGGCTGTAGAAGATTGATAAATACTTGATGATATGGGGTGTTTAAGTTCCGTTGAACAGAACGGTAACTTCTTTGCCAACATGGGTGACAGATCTTATTTGTTGATCTAAGCTGTAACAAAAACAAAAATATCTTATTGTAATCAGAATAAAACATCAACCACAGCAACACATAAAATCATTG
The DNA here is from genome assembly GCA_037179545.1 of Sesamia inferens. Classification (NCBI taxonomy): domain Eukaryota; kingdom Metazoa; phylum Arthropoda; class Insecta; order Lepidoptera; family Noctuidae; genus Sesamia; species Sesamia inferens. The sequence goes on along the minus strand of CM073944.1, from coordinate 23,890,941 downwards.
AAGGATATTGCTTACCTGTAGTGATTCGATCTGTTGCTATATCAAGCATCTGATAGCGTATTCTCTTTCTGAACGAGACCACACAATGAATTGCTGGCATTGCTGCTTGTTGGATTACACTGTTATTTGGAATCTAAAACAAACAAAATACAGTTATGTTACAATTCAACATTTAGATCGGCTAAAATAGTTGACATTCTATTAATATTAATCGTACTTTACCTCAAAAAGTGAAGTCCATTGCCGTAATAATGCTCGTACATCATCAGATTCAACACAATAAGTCTGTTACTTACGCAAACGCAGAGGAATACGAAAAGAAAACACCGTTCTGAGTTCTCAGAAAACAATAAGAGATTTTGACAGATATGCAATTAACAGGGTTGCCATTACAAGACGATTATCATTGCCATATCAACTTATCAAGATGTTATCGATCACAGATGGAAAATCGATTTTTGAAACTATTAACTGTAAAATACGTCGAACGTATTAATTAAGAAAATATAAATAAGAAAAAAGAATATTGAGGCGGTAAATATAAGTAAAGAGTATATTTTTTATTTAAAACTATCTAAACAATAAAAAAATATTTTTACAATACAATTATCGATTACAGTAGCAGGATTTTATTTATTTAGAGTTATCGATTACAGTAACAAGATTGGCAACATTTTTGGTATTCAAATCTTGAATTCAAGAACTTAAATTAATTACTTATTATAATGATTTTTTATTGGACACAATTCCGTAAAGTACTAAATATGTTTTTTTAAGTTTGTAGTTTATATTTAAATTGTTGGGAGTAAGAACTTAGTGAAAACGTAAGTTTAATAATAAAAGTTGTGTAGGCCGTAAGTTGACATTCTCCTTTTCTTAAAATTACGTGTTGTTACGTGTTGTTAGATTGCCTTTGCTCCCTACAGCAAACAAGTGTCGGAACAATAGCGGTCGTCTCGTTGGTTCAAACTGAAATACAGCGTAATGAGGACTCTTAGAATAAAATCTAAATTTATTTATTTATAAATCAGGCTGAGACTCAGCACATTTTGACGTCAATATTTTTTTTACATATTATAAACTAGTGCTTAACCGCAATCTCTCCTGATGGTAAGCAGTGATGCAATCGTTGATGGCAAGGCGCGCTAGTTTATTAAGACCCTATTCACTCTAGCCTTGAAGACACTTAAATTGTAGTCCGACGGAAACATCGCCGCTGGCAAATTATTCCAGTCCTTCGAAGTATGAGGTACAAAAGACAGTCTTTCGCCTTTCACCACTTTTATCGCTTTCGCTGGGAAGAAGAAGTGGCTTAACAAACTCCCCAGCAGCACAGCTGTCTGTTCCGTTAGAAAACACCTAACTGTATACAATACAAGGCATGTAACGTAAATAACATTACAACTTTGATCGATGCCCGATAGGATACGCACGTGTATTAAGTCGTGAATATGACTGAATACTGTGACGTGTATAGCTTTGCCAGGCCTTTTTAACATAGTTGTGAGGTATTCTTTCCTGCCTTACTTCTTTGAGCAGTTGTGTTGCGATGTGTGCCGGATACGATGCGCCTAATATTGTTGTGTTGGGAGTTTGGTCGTGGAGGGTCTTCAAATCAATCTCCCTTTGGCGCAGCATCGTTGGTCCTGTTGTTGGGTTTAACATTGCATCACCTCGCTCAACTGCCGTCTTCCTTCCTATTCGCTCAGTTTTTCTGAGTGACCTAATCACTCTTAATAAACTAGCGCGCTTTACCATCAACGCATCACTGCTTAACATCAGGCGGGATAGCGGTCAAGCGCTAGTTTATAATTATTAAAAAAAAAATCACTTTCCACCTAGTTGTAATACTTATATAAGAAATGTGAAAGTTTCTATTGATGGGCGTTTGGATTACATAACAAACATAACCAGCCTATACCTAATGTTCCCACTGTTGGGACAGAGGCCTCCTCTCGCTGAGAAGGACTGGGCCGTAATCTACCACGCTGGCCCAGTGCGGGCTAGTAGTTTTTTTTTTTTTTTGGTTTGCCGTCTGTCGCTTCTTGCTTGGCAAGAATTCTTTTTTGCCATTGTTTTTATAATTCCTCTTTTATTCTTTTACCACTACGTCTTTTTTGCGGCTTGTAATTTTTTCCTTGGGTTTTTCTTTTCCCGTGTCTATATTCTTTTTGTCATCTTCTTTTGTCGTTTTAAGCTATTCTTGCCGACGGCAGTCGCGGGGCTGCGCTGCCCCTCGTCCTATTCCTTTCGATAGCTATTTTAGCGATTTTGAGGCAGAACCGCTAGTTACGGCCTGGAGTGCTTGTCTGCCATGATACCGGCAATGGTCGTTTCCGACAAATTTAATCCTGTACTTACTTCCAGGTCGTATCTGTCGCGGTTGTGCCTCGGACATTCGAAAATTAGATGCTGAATAGTTTCACTGGCCTGTGTGTCACACACACGCGGGTTGGTAGTTAGTTAGTAGTACCTACGTTTGAATTGATAGATGGATTTTTGTTTTTCACACAAGTTCAACTAAACGGATTTAGATGAAGTTTGGCACACAAATAGTTTATAAACATAATTAGCAGACGATATAAATATTATTTTTCTATTTATTAGAGGAGTTTGGATCCCAGATCCAAACTTATACGGTCTTTTAATCTGTGTAAATCAAATCAAATCAAAGCATTTATTTCAAATAAACCAGTTACAGGCACTTTTGAATTGTCAGAAGGTCGGTCAGTCAGTAAGGTGAAGCTAGTCGCCCATTCCAAAGAGTAGGTACCTATGGAGAAGAACGGGCAAGAAACTCCATGGACACTCTTTTAAATTATCAAGCTATTGATACAAATATTTGATTACATCATTCATTTTGAAATCAATCGTATAAGAACGATGCAGAAATATATTGTACGCTAAGGGCGTCCATTATGGAAAACACACAAAAAAAAACTACAACAAAAAAGACTAACCCAACAAATAGATGCTTTACAGCAAGTACATTGTACTCACACGTGTGCCATGCAATTATACAATACTAAGAAATTGAATCTACACAATGCAAAGATAGTTTTGTCCAAGTTTCAGGAGCTCCAACAGTGTTCCACAATACTAAGGTTAGCTCCTAATAAAAGTAAAATAAATTTACTTCGTTTCGATTAAAAATTTATAGGAAATAAAATAAAATCAAAATCAAAATCAAAGCATTTATTTCAAATAAACCAGTTACAGGCACTTTTGAATTGTCAGAAGGTCGGTCAGTCAGTAAGGTGAAGCTAGTCGCCCATTCCAAAGAGTAGGTACCTATGGAGAAGAACGGGCAAGAAACTCCATGGACACTCTTTTAAATTATATAATTTTTAAATTAAATAATTTTACTTTTTCAAATTCTTTAGACCGGTAATAATTGCATTGTCGATTCTCTTAATTGAAAACGTTGAAAATTTACTCACAATCTCATCTTAGAAATATTAAAATGTCATAAATTTCTCAAAATATATCGAATTTCGAGGTAAAAATCCCCTAATTTCCACAATAATACAAGTTAGATATTTTTGTGGTGAGCCACCATTACGAAAAAGATACAAAAATCCATACTTAATATTATAAATCGGAAAGTGAGTTTGTTTGTTTGTCTATTCCGCTTTCACGCCGTAACTACTGAACCAACTACTTTGTAATTTTGCAGACGTAAATTTAGAAGTCTAGATTAAATAATAGGGTACTTGTATCCCGGAAAAATTGATAATTATTCCCGAGGGAAATCTAAATAGCGCGATATAACCGAACTCCACGCGAGCGAAACCGTGGGCGGAAAGCTAGTAAAAAATTAATTATTATTTTTCTTGTAACATAATTGTAATAATAATAATATAATAAAATAATAATATATAATTTTGATTGTGGTGGCCTAGTGGTTAAAACCAGCCTCTCAAGTATGAGTGCGCGGGTTCGATTCCAGGTCAGGCAAGTACCAATGTAACTTTTCTAAACTTATATGTACTTTCTACGTATATCTTGGACACCATTGACTGAAGGTGAAGGAAAACATCTTGAGGAAACCTGGACTTTATAAGTCTGAAATCGCCAACCCGCATTGAGCAAGCGTGGTGATTACGCTCAATCCTTCTCTCTATGAGAGGAGACCTGTGCCCAGCAGTGAGATGATAAAAAAAAAGTTGATGGTGATGATGATGATGATAATTGTAATACCTAGTAATAACTTTAAATATGTGTAAACTTTCTGCCAAAATAAATTTAAAAGAATCATACCGTTGTTTTAAACCTCCGTAAACATTGAAGTACACGTCAAGTCCTCACAGTACCAACGAAAACCTCAAAGTAGATACGTCTAGTCAGATACTGGGATCTAAGCTTGACACTGATATATCTCTGAGATAACGACTCTCAGTAATGGGATTTCAAATCGCAGTCTCTACGTGGAGGATATTTGTATTCTGTTAGAGCTGTAGGGTAATTGCATAACACAACATCTGTAGTAATGGGTATCATTGTGACATTACAACATCATTCATTATGTTATTACCATTGTTGGGCAGATACATTTTTCGAACACATGGAGCAATGGATAAGAAAGAAAGAAAGAAAGAAAACGTTTATTTGCAATAAACATGACGCAAGAGTTTACAAAAACATAAAAAAATAAGAAATAGTAGAGGGAAACATGCGGCACATCCACGCAAAACGGCTGTCGCTCAGCATTATGCTGCGATTCTATGCAAAAACAGATCCCAGCGCTAGTTTTCAGCGATAGCCGGCGTCGACGTAAAGACGTCACCCGATGCAACAAACAATTAAAAGCAGCACCAAGCCGGTAATACAGTAAAAATAAAAAACGTAATAATAAAAAGATATAAAAAGCAAATCCAATTGTAAATGGTGAGAGTACAGTTTAAACAAACACAAACAGAAATATAAAAAATAAAATAAGGGATATATAAAAACTACGAGAATATCATCCTCAAAAATGACATACATCTGGTCTCATCTAAAATTATTTCAATTGATAGTAATAGCGTTTATGTAATTAGGGTACTAGGGTAAAAGGTAGGTAGGGTAGGTACAGGGTGGTAGGTGAAACTAATGTCTATCCTCAATATTTTAGGAATAAGGCAACGGGAGAGGTCATTTGATGATTTCTCATCGACACAAAAAAGACACAAGTGATTAATCCTTCATTACAATCTTTGTTACAGTAAATTGTTGCCAACTCGGATGAATACAACTTCAATTTAAAATACTTTTTTAACAAACGAACATAATTGGGCAATGGACAGGGCTATGCTTGGAGTTTGATCCAATCAGAAATGAGGAGATCCGCAGAAGAACGAGAGTAACCGACGTAGCCCGAAGAATTGCAACACTAAAGTGGCATTAGGACTAGGGCCCGTAGGACATTGGTCCTACGGGTAATGTGCATTTCATTTGTACTCGAGAACACGTCGCGTCGCGATGGGTTCTCGAGTGGCGACCTTGCACCAAAAGACGCAGCGTGGGTAGGCCCCCGAAAAGTTGGACCAAAGACCTGGTGAGGGACGCGGGAAAGCGCTGGATTTGGGAGTGCAGGACTGGTCGTCGTGGAGATCTTTGGGGGAGGTCTATGTCTAGCAGTGGACGTCTTTCGGCTAAAATGTCGATGATGATGATAATTGATTCGTTTTTCAAGCCGTTGAAGAAGTTCAGGATAAAGCCCCTGAAAGTATAAATTGGTCATAATGTCTGCCAGGGGTTGTTCGAGACAGATACAGTGGACCCTGGCGAATAGGCAAGTGAAGGCATGCGGGTAGGTTTTAGCCAGTAAAAGTCTCACATACCCCTATGTTCCGCCCAAAGCGGGAGAGATTATTTGATGACTTATCGTAGAAAACGGTCTCCCCACTGTTTAAAAATCAAATCAAAGGCATATTATTCCGTGAATGATTATTTAAATGATAAGAATAGCTGGTCGCTCTGATTAACTCAGGACAATGTTTGTGTTCTTTCTCCGGAATTAGCTTACTGATACGTTATATGAGTTCATATAATTTACTTTTTTACATTACATAAATATGTAAGCTGTCACGCCCTTTATGCCTGGGGCTTTTATTTAAGTAATAAGTTTTTAGTTAATTACATTTTCATTTAAATATATATTTGTTTTGCTTTGCTGGTATTTTGGCGTGGTAGCTGGCATGTGGTAAATAATTTCATTGTTGTTGTATTTTATCGTGTTCATCACTATACGTAGTATTGTATAAAGTCAAGTGTTATTTTTAAATGAACAGACAGCTGTGCTGCTGGGGAGTTTCTTCCGCCACTTCTTCTTCCCAGCGAAAGCACTAGGAAGTGTCGACGGTAGGGCGTTTTGGGGGACTGTCTTATGTAATATTGAGGTTCAAAAAGTGCTGATTCTCAGCCTAATTTGAATAAATGACTTTTGATTTGATTTGATTTGAAATAACTCTGTTTTTGACTTAATAAACTAGTGCTTTACCGCGATGCCGCCTGATGGTAAGCAATTGTTGATGGTAAAACGCACTAGTTAATTAAGATCCTATTCACTCTAGGCTTGAAGACACTTAAATTGTAATCAAACAGAAAGACCGTCGCAGGCAAATTGTTCCAATTATATACATACGAGTATATATGTCGTGTGTTTGTGATAACATCGCAAACAAAGACTTTTCAGAGAAAATGGGTTTCTTTAAACTTTTACAATAATAATAAAATGCGCGACATGAATTTTCTTGTTGGTGGTAGTAATATTATGAGGTATATACATAATGAAGTTCTCTCGGTGGTAGGCCATAATATCGGTCGCCGGTAGAAGTTACCACCCACCAGACAAAGCCTTGCCGCCAAGCGATTTATCGTGTTCCGGCATGATGTCTGGTGAAGCCGTACAGAGGACGGGTCTGAGCAGTTGTGTTGTGATGTGTGCCGGGTACGATGCGCTTAATGTTGTTGAGTTGGGAGTTTGGTCGTGGAGGGTCTTCAGATCAATCTCCCTTTGGCGCAGCATCGTTGGTCGTGTTGTTGGGTTTAACATTGCATCACCTCGCTCAACTGCCGTCTTCCTTCCTATTCGCTCAGTTTTTCTGAGTGACCTATTCACTCTTAATAAACTAGCGCGTTTTACCATCAACGATCGCATCACTGCTTACCATCAGGCGGGATTGCGGTCAAGCGCTAGTTTATAATTATAAAAAAAAAGTTGACTCAAGATGCTGAAATATCAAAGTCGAGTGAAATGAAGCTTGAACGATGAATTACATTAATGCAGAGTGAAGTTGTTGCAGAATGAATGTGTCGTAGACATCGTGGATTTTCGAAATCATTTTAAGAAACGTTGTTCATTTGTCTGAGCTACATAGTAGCGAGGCAAACGCTTGGACATTATTTTGAACGTTACGTGGGCAGAGTCGTTTTGGAAAGTGGGGACGTTCGAACAGTCACTTCAGATTGAGACGCGGACCAAGGCACTTCTCCGGGGCGAAACTGTCGGTTTGCCTATTTAAATTGTGATTGTCAAGATTGGAGCGTATATCTACACGTCGTGCTTCAAAACTCACCTACCAAATGGAACCCCTAGTACCACACAAAGATGCTGACGATCCTACCGCTCCGCTGTCGCTGACTCCGACATATATAAAAAAAAAACTATCACACATACATAACATCACTCCTGTAACCCAGGAAGAGTTAGGGATCTACCTTCAGTACACCTAAACTTCGTCAGTAATGTTTAAGTTACACTAATACAGTGGACCGATGACCAGGTGAAGGTGGCGGAAACCAATGGATGCGGGCAGCACAAGACCGGTCACTGTGGAAAGCCTTGGCGGATTCGACTAAGAAAAAAAAGTAGAATACAATAAAAAACAAATAACAGGGAACTGAAATTGGGTTTCCTTATAATGAATGTCTTCGATTCATTAGCTAAGACAAGCAGTTTACGTAATTTATTAGTACCGATTGATTTACCTTCCGCCTAACTCCAGCAGTCTTTGTTTCTGAATCTCAAGCGAATTTTCGTTTTGTATTGGAGAAATGAATATTGAGAAAAGTAAAAGGACGTGAATTCATGGGACCTAATTTGATCTATGCTAACAATTTAGTTTCCAAAAGTGTAAATAAATTGTTGACCAAAAAGTAATCCTTTATTTCATTACTGGGCATTAAATATAAAAAAATGTTTTATTGAAAAGAAAAATTAAAAGACTAATCAAATAAGTATGCAAATCAATACAAAAATACTCGAAGGAAGGGCTCGTTCGTTTCACTGTCATCTGGAATCGTGCCCAGAAAAGAGGCAGTATTACCACGTTGAATGGCAATGTTATTTTTTTTTTTACGAGCCTTTACGCACCGTGCCCGCTGCTAGCTAGGCGACGGGCGTGTGTGGGACTCGCCCGGCCGAAGCCGGGAATACCCACTAAAACCACTCGGTTACCCTCGGGCCCTGCGTTGAGAGTGTCACGGGATCGGCCCGAAGGCCTAATCACCGTGCCACTCTCAGGGCTTACCGGCCTTGTTGGGGCCGGTTTCCGCGCCAAGGAGAATTACCCGGGTACCGGAGTAATCCCCAGTGGTGACCAGTGCAATGTGCTTGCGGGAGTTACCCACACATGCTGGTCACACTCCGGGGCTAAAAACGACGGGGGTCCGTCCCCCGCCTTCTTCGCCCCGCCCGTCTACGCCGGAGGGGAGCGGCAAGAGCATCCTCTTCCCGCTCCCTCTCCGCAGCCTCCTTCTGCAAGAGGACGGTCTCCCACAAGGAGGCGGCAGCCTCCCATGCACTCTCGCTTACAACCATGGCTCGCACCATGGTTGCCAGGGAGAGGCGTCCACCTCCGAGCGCCGCAATGAGGTCGCGGCGCTCGTTTCGCCAGGCCGGGCACTCCATCAGGGTGTGCTCAGCCGTGTCACCGCGGCGACTCCTCCCGACGGGCGAGCCGGTGCAGGTAGTGACCAAAGCACCCGTGCCCGGGCAGTACCTGCACCAAACGGAAGGAGAGGCTGCCATGCCGGCGCCCAACTCATCCCTCCAACACCGGACGAATCGCTTCAATCGTCCGGTGGCCGGCAGCTGGGGAGCGGAGTGCCTCCCTCCACCGGCTCAGGGCCTCCCCCTGAGACAGGAGAAATTCCTAGCGGATGTGGCGGTCTTAGGCCACGCAAATTTTATATTTTACTTATCTTACACCAAGAACTTTCAACTCTCCCCTCTTCTTCTCTTCTTAATTTTGTAGGTACCGTAATTATCTTAATATCAAACAGCCTCGGACATACACAGTAATATTTTTAGCCATTCGTCGCCGTAGAGTGAAAACCTCGTATGTACAAAAATAGTAACTTTTCAGGAGGAAGAAAAAACTGCGTGCTGTAAAATTTTTGTACGGCGACTTTTATATTTTTAAGGTTCCGTAGCCAAATGGCAAAAAATGGAACCCTTATATATTCGTCATGTCTGTCTGTCCGTCTGTCCGTCCGTATGTCACAGCCATTTTATTTCCGAAACTACACACATCAAAAGTGTCTAGGGATCAAGCATTTTTATGCGGATTTCTTGAGATTGAGATGTGGCTTTGTAATAAATTTATGATTTTATAAATTTATATGGATCCTTTTTGGTGCATTTCATAATTTGAATCAGGAACTGTGAATCAAATTCGAGTAAAAGATGAAAATCAGCTGTCAATATTTTCCCTATAAAAACATACAACGCATTGAAGACATTATTAGTGCTACTGTTTCCCTACTACTGATTAAAACCAACGTTATTATGGAGCGGCGACGTCATTTAAGCAGGGAAGAAATGCTCAGAGCCGTGGGAATGATAGAAGCTGGTTCCCGGCAACGTACTGTGGCTTTAGCTCTGAATACAAGTCAGAGTGTTATCAGTCGACTTTGGACACGTTACCGAAGCACTGGTACCGTGGCTGAGCGCCATGGAGGACGGTATCGCATCACCACACGGAGACAAGACCGATACATTCAAATCTTAACTCGAAGAGCTCCAACAATAACCGCCATGATGTTAGCCGTGAGGCTTCATCACTCTTCAGGGAACTTAATTAGCGACCAAACAGTCAGAAACCGCTTGCATGAAGTGAACCTTCATTCCCGAAGACCGCTACGGGTACCACCTATAGCAATGCACAATCGTAGGATTCGATATCAATGGGCTCTTGAACACAGAAATTGGGCAGAAGAACAATGGCGTTTCGTGTGCTTTTCTTATGAGTCTCGTTTTGGTATGAGACCGGATACAAGACGTATACGACACTGGAGAACCCCTGGACGCCAACAGCGATTAAAATCCTGCCAGGAAGTCCATCCTTATAGTGGTGGAACCATCATGGTATGGGCGGGTATTTGGATCGGCGGAAGAACTGAGTTGATTTGGATCAGAGGCAACCTCAACGCTCAAATTTATGCTGAGACGATTGTATCAGACGTCATCGTTCCTCTACAAGTGCAAATCGGTCCCTTATTTCAGTTAATGCATGATAATGCACGACCGCACACCGCAAGAGTTGTAAGACAGACTCTCGCCGCAGCTAACATCAATGTCCTGCCCTGGCCTGCCCAGTCGCCAGACTTGAACCCGATTGAGCATGCATGGGATATGCTACAGAGAAGAGCTCTGCCGAATATGGAGGGTATCCAGTCGCAAGAAGACCTTTTTTTGTTGTTGCAACGAACATGGGCGGCCATTCCACAGCGTGATTTGGATGAACTCATTTTGAGTATGCCAAACCGATGTTCTTGTGTTGTTAGTGTTCGCGGTAGAAACACGGATTATTAATTGTTTAAGTTACCCAATAAAATTTTAGAGAAAACTGTTATTTCAGTCTTTTTTTTCGAACTTTTGTGTTAGTGGTTCAAATGTCAAATATCCCTTTATTAGGAAAATGGCAAATTTCTTTATTAATGCAAAGGTGACTTGGTTTATCGTTACTGTGACAAACGAAAACACTTTATTTGATGAATCCTTAAAGAAAATTTTAATTAATATCAATCAGGAGAAAAGTTATTGCAAAAATATATGTTGATCCCTAGGCACTTTTGATGTGTGTATAAGAGCTATACTTTTGAAACCTGGTAGGTAGATGTATTCTGTGAACCGCATGAAGATTGAAATGCAAACATAAAAAAAAAAAAAATAATGAATATTGGGGGCTCCCCATACTTAGAACTAAAACTTTTTTTTTTCATCAAACACATACTTGTGGGGTCTATGGATAAGTCTTCAAAAATGATATTGAGGTTTCTAAAATATTTTTTTTCTAAACCGAATAGTTAGCGTGACAGACGCTTCCAAAGTGGAAAAAAGTTGCCCCCCCCCCCCCCTCTAACTTCTAAAATAAGAAAATGAAAAATATAAAAAAGCATATGATATAGATTACTATAAAAACTACCAAAGAAAATTGTTTTGAACGAGTTCTAGTACGTAGTTTTTTTAAATACCTCGTAAATCGTAAACCGCTTGTTACCGCGTAATCTTTCATACAAATAACTTAAATCTTTTAATTTCATAAATCAATGGTACGGAACCCTTTGTGCGTGAGTCCGACACGCACTTGGCCGGTTTTTATTAATTAATATGGAGATTTAAGCCACTTTCATACCCAAATCGGTTCAGTACTATCAGATTGCCCAAATGAAAATGAAAATAAAATGAAACTACACGTTCGTTGCTAGGTATTCACACGAAACTGACAGCTGCGCGTGTTTACGACTTTCTCATTTAGTGTCATAGATGTCGCTACGAGTATCGAAGGAATTAATGAGTCAGATCAGTATGTGCGTAGTGAAGGTTTCTTCCCAGAAACGCAATAAAATAAATTTGAGCAAAAATCCATTCCCGAGGTTTTCACTGACGCATTGTTCTTATTATGGATTCTTCATTGATTTTAATGCAAATAAATTCGTAGAATTTAAATATCATGTTACATTATACATCATAATACCTCTCAGATATTTACAACACATGTTTATAACATAGAGTAAAATGAAAAGACAAAAAATATTTCAAGTTACTAGGTGGGAGGCCTCAACATCGGCTGCCGGCAGAAGTTACCACCCACCAGACAAAGTATTGCCGCCAAGCGATTCGTCGTGTTCCGGCATGATGTCTGGTGAAGCCGTACGGAGGACGGGTCTGAGCAGTTGTGTTGCGATGTGTGCCGGGTACGATGCGCCAAATGTTGTTGTGTCGGAGTTTGGTCGTGGAGGGTCTCCAGATCAATCTCCCTGTGACGCAGCCCTGTTGGTCGTGTTGTTGGCTTTAACATTGCATCACCTCGCTCAACTGCCGTCTTCCTTCCTATTCGCTAAGTTTTTCAAGAGAATAGGTATAGTAAACTAGCACGCTTTACCAACAACGATTGCATCACTGGTTACTATCAGGCGGGATTGCAGGCAAGCATTAGCTTATAATTATTAAAAAAATATTAAAAAATCTACTTAAGACAAAAGAAGAAATAAAAATGAGATCTTTAAGGAAAGTAGTGTTTTAAAAAAACCCACCTGGAAGTAAAAAATCACATTATAAATAATAGCCCTTTAAGTAAAATAGTTTATAAACCTTAATAACAAAAACGTTTTGAAGTTGTTTCAAGTACAAAACTATCCCCCTTATTCATAAACGCTGCTTAAAGTTAACTAGTGATTAGTGATTCTTTAATCATACATTTTTGACCTTTTAACGTCACTTAACTTTAAACATCGTTTATGAATAAACTCCTTATTTAACTTGGTGTTTATTCATAAAGAATGGTTTAAGTTAAGTGACTTACAAGGTCAAGAATGTATAGTTAAAGAATCGCTAACGACTAGTTAACTTTAAGCAGCGTTTATGATTAAGGGGGTATATTTGTAATCCAAAAATCTTTAGTCGTGATTCGACTCCACCCCTCCCTAGCCTTGTCTGACGTTTCAATAATTACAGCACTGGCTCTACGCGCCGTTAAGACCTAGAAACCAGGCACTGCGGCGGGATGACGCTTAAATACTGAGCATTATGGTCGGTCGGTATTGAGGACATCGCCATGACTGTAGCTAAGCTTATATGGGGCTGACAGAATTCATATTCATATCAAATATACTAGCGGCCTGATACGTGCTTCGCTAAGTATGAAGTGAAATAATAAAAACAAATTTATTGGATCATCCAAATTATTTATTCAAACATAAAATATATTTTTTAATTGCAAACAATTTTAAAACCTAATACAAATCATATAGATAAACAGTATTCTTTGTTTTACCATTTCTAGTATGTATAAACAAACGACTGCGGGTACCGACTCTCTAAAGGGCAACATAAGTTGGACTTTATTGATGGACATAGCAAATGATAAACGCACAGGATATTGCAATCGTTTGAACTCAAAAGGCATATCAGTCGGCATCATAGGGATACGCGGTATCAAACAAACTTCTCCTTTTGATTTACCAGTTAAAATCGTAGCTTCAAATGAATTTGGCAATAAGTTTTACATTGCCAGTCTGGTGCCATTACACAGTTTTGGTGGATTATAAAAATACAAAGAAAGTGGCAATGATTTTTATATATATAGATGAGACGATGATCCATCGCTCATTGAATTCATTTATTGCTAAAAACATGATAAATGAAGAACCGCTCGGCCGATTTTGTTCAAACTTCACATAAACCATCTACTAATTAGTCACAACAAAGCCTAAAAATTTGGTTTGGATAGGTGAGTCCGTTCTTGAGTTATAAAATTACAAAGAAAGTGGCATTGAATTTTATATATATAGATAGGATAATTTTTATCTCGATATATTTACGAGTGTGAGTCAAATTTCATCCAAATTGGGTAGTTTTTGTGGGAAAGAGTAACTAACATCCTGTCCATACACACATCCTCAAAAACTTTGAGAATGAATGTAAAAAGTGGTTGATTTTCCTTAAAAATCCTTTTTATCATCCACGTTGGTGTTGTTTCAATATGCAAATACGTATGTTTAAATATCACATAACCCTTCTTGTCACTAAAGCAAAAAGTTTAATCAAAAACGAAAACAAAATCATTTATTCCTATTGCAAAGATAGTTGCAATCTTAAATTTATCAACACCAGTCTCTCAAGTATGAGAGTGTGGTTCGATTCAGGTCAGGCAAGTAACTTTAACCAATGTAACTTTTCTAAGTTATATGTACTTTCTAAGTATATCTTGAACACCAATGATTAATTTTAAGGTAAAGGAAAACATCTTGAGGAAACCTGGACTTTAAGTCTGAAATCGCCAACCCGCATTGAGCAAGCATGGTGATTACGCCCAATCCTTCTCTGTATGACAGGAAACATGTGCCCAGCAGTGGGACGATGAAAAAAAGGTTGATGATGACAATTTCCTCATAGTGTTCCTAAATTGAAAACATAAGCATAGCAATTGAAGTGACCGGTATAACGCTTAGTCGGTTAACTAAGTGATGTAGTTTTTGTTTATTTTTAGTTTGTTACCTAAACAATTTAATATAATATTCATTCCCATAAGACAACTTCAGAGACCTTTAATTTTTATTTTTTTTCGGATTTTATTTCATCAAACCACCTCTCCCGCTCTGGATGGGCGTGTGGGCGTGTTAGACTTTTACTGACTAAAACCCATCCGTATTTCTTCATTTGCCTGAGCGCCAGGATTCACAGTATTTCTCTCTAACAACCCTTGTCCCTGGATGGCATCAGTCTTCGTGGATCCCATTAGGATGTGCTGCCATCGTTGGTCAACTGCCGTCTTCCCTATTTACTACGTTTTTTTTTTTTGAGTGAATAGGCTCTTAATGAACTAGCGTGCTTTGCCATCAACGATTGCATCACTGCTCACCAACAGGTGGAATTGCGGTCACAAGGGCTTGTTAATTGTTCTCGACTGCAAAGACTTCCTAACATAACAAGCATTTGTGATAATCGTGGCATACCATTTTTTGTTATGCTGTCCATCGGGGGTGTGGGGAATGCTTATGTGAATCCCTTTTTTTTTTTGCATCGGTATTCGTGGACCCCGTCACGATTGCTGATGTCTCTTTGAGGCGCGCGTGAAACACGCCATCGACACGGACCTAGTCCTTACCGAGTGGACTGCGAGCTGCCCACTGCTCACCGCCCGCAGGCCCGCGCTTACGATGACTGGGAGTTCGATGTTGTTTCCCGACCTGGGCGTCTTTTGTGGCGGCTAGTGACGTGAGGTCGCTGGGTTTCCCGCTCCATAACGCGCCCCCCCCCACCCCGGTCATACGGGTGGATATCCACCGTGAACTCAAAAAAAAAGTTATGTTGTATGGAATAACTATTGTAAGCAAGGAGGGTCATAAAGTGTTGTCGGTAGCATTGAATATATAAATGACTGGTAATCGTTGGTCCCACGTATAATCGGACTCTGATTTCCTCCCCCCAGCTTTTACAAAAAGGTTTACCGATTTCGAAATTACCGATCCCTTTTTGAGTCGCCTTAGAAATCATACAAATAATCTGAAAGATTTATTTTCTAAATGACCCTCATGGGGGCCTCAAAAGTCTAATTGGTTTAACTGCAATGCTTAGACATCGCCTTCGGGTTGTGAAGGTCAGACGGCAGTCGCTTCACGGAAAATATCGAAGTTTAGCCAAAATCAGCAGTCAGACTGGTAAAGCGGACCCTAGACTCCAAAGCTGAAAAGTTACAGATGCGACTGGGATTAAGGCTGAGATGATGATGATGATGTAGCAGCTGCAAGCCATTTGAATCTGTCGCCGTCGTGGCAGGCGCCACTGGTGCCGCGGTAGGCAGATGGGTGGCCGTCTGTAAGCACTCGAGAAATTCTGTTGCCCACCGTCATTGTTGTCGCGCACAATGCAAGTCACCCATCGAGAACGCTTGCGCCACTGAATTCCTATTTGTTCCTATTAGGTTACCCCACTATATAAAAGATTAAGTTAAGGGTGTATAACTCATGGCATAGCTTGTAAGATATGCATTAATTATTTATGCACCTCTCTTTGAGGCGCAACATATTTTTTTTTTTTTAATAATTATAAAGTAGCGCTTGACCACATTCCCGCCTGATGGTAAGCAGTGATGCGATCGTTGATGGTAAAGCGTGCTAGTTTATTAAGAGCCTATTCACTCGGAAGAACTGAGCGAATAGCAAGGAAGACGGCAGTTGAGCGAGGTGAGGCAATGTTAAACCCAACAACACGACCAACGATGCTGTGCAAAAGGGAGATTGATCTGAAGACCCTCCACGACCAACTCCCAACACAACAACATTAGGCGCATCATACCCGGTACACATCGCAACACAAATGCTCAGACCCGTCCTCCGTACGGCTTCACCAGACATCATGCCGGAACACGACAAATCGCTTGGCGGCAAGGCTTTGTCTGGTGGGTGGTAACTTCACCTTTTGAAAAATCTTTATATTTATGTTCTGTAATCTATATGATGTACATAATAAAGAGTATTCTATTGTTGAGTATTGTGTTCTACTGCAAATAGAATATATATTTTTTGTATAGATAATGGTATCACCAGTGGGGTCACCAGTGAAGAGTAATGCATTCACATCATTCCGTTCCTCCACATCCTCCATAAAAAAGGGAGGATCCTCCGACCAGACGGGTAAAAACCATCTGGCGGGCACTTGCCCAATGGTTGATGTTGGGATTGGGAAGCTCTTTGCAAAGTAAACTCTGCTTGCGAGATGTAGCATTCGTGTGACGTCAGTATGACGTGTTGTTTGTATGTGGCGTACAACCGTAACTGGCCGGTTGTTTTTCCTTTTTTAAAAAACTCGGTTTTTTACGATGGGGGGGGGAGATTATATCTACTGACGTCACCCGAATTCTGTAGAATTTGTCATATATTCCCTTCAACCTTGAGCCATAATGCTTTAGACATAATGCTGAAAATCTAATAAAGAAATCTGACAGAATGTAGTAGCGAGATGTGCTGTCGTCTGTACCTTAGTCAGAGAAATACACCGTATTTATTATTATTAAATTATGTCGATCTACTTCAAAAACATGTCAAGAGCAAGTAGAAGTTGAGATTCCGTACGATTATCTACAAAAATCTGTTATTATTTTATTTTTATAACGGCAACAGACATCTACGAAAATATAGTCAAATATAGAAAAAGAACAAGTTTTATATAAATAAACTAGCTGGGACCCGCGGTTTCACCCATGTAAGTAGTGGTGATATGAAAAATAGATAAAAACCTTGTAGCGGTACTTACAAGCGGTACCACAAATAAACAACGCGTCATACTGACGTCAAACGAATTCTACATCTCGCAATCAGAGTTTACCGTGCAAATACCAAATACACTACTTCTCAACATCAATCTTTGGGCAAGTGCCCGCCAGACATAACACCCGTCTGGTCGGAGGTCTCCCTTTTCTATGGGGGATGAGTCAGGATACTTTTTTGTTTATCGTACGAACGCAGCTGTGGTAATCATGCGCAAGGTATTTTGGTTCCATGTAGGTTTTGGCGATAGATCACAAAAATATATTTATGACATTTTTATACACGTAGCCAGCCCACAACAATTCCGTACAAAGTAAGACTTTTCTCTTCACAAAAATATTAAAATTCTAAAAAAAAAAACTAATTTAGCTCATATATTCTATTCCAAAGTTTTCCATATTCATGTTTGTGCACTGACGAAGTTGTTAGCGGGCGACGCAGTGATTATTTCGTCTCCGGCTTTCCCCGCTCCCTTTCTTTCCCATTACCTGTGTGTCTATTGTCTCTTTCTCTCATTTCCGTTCTTTCTCTTTATTACAATCGAACAGAGAGTTTGCTACACAGGGAAAAATATTTATCTTTACACTACAGCGTCAATTACCATCTGCCAAACCTTTTTCCAGCTATTGGTCAATTTCCTGTTAAATCGGATGTAACTGAGTTCCAGTATTTCATGCCAGTTTTACATGGAAGGATTGCTCATCTGACCTACATAATCTGACTGACTGGTTGTCAGATTTCGGGCTACGTAATAACTTTCTTTTGAAGGTCTGATATTCAAAAAGCTCGATAATTTTTGACAGAGGTATAAATATAGCGGCTTACAGCTTTTGTGTAGATAATATTTCAATCTATTATCAGTCATACCTTTTCTTCAGATAGTTTTACTGGTCAGAGTGATAAAAACTCGTCTACTTAGTAATTTTGACGTTTATTATAATGGAGATTTTATATTCAATCACTACATTGAACTATTTACTCCACTTTTATCGATTCTAAGTTGGTTTTCCCGTGTGGTACCGGGCATAGAATAGTACCAACCAATATCCTCGCGTGGGTGTCGTAAGAGGCGACTAAGGAAAGATTATGGCTATGCCTCCCAATGGAATGGAAGCCTTGGGGGAGGCCATGTTCAGAGTGGACCTCTATAGGCTGAGAAGAAAGAGAAGAAGCTGGTTTTCGAGTAACCATTGCCCAGTTGATAAAATTGAACTGAATTGAATGTGAACCTTGTAAATTCGGCAAAGAGTTGTTTTTCCGAAAGTTAAGAATTATTTCAGATTATGATTAATCTCTTTGTTACATTGTACGTATTTGTCCAAAACAATATTGTAATTTCACCGTGTTAGCGAGAATTGATTACAGTAATTTCTTTTAGATAGATGTTATTGTGTTAAAAAATGTCTAAAAGTCTTCTGAAGAGGCTTCTATGACTTGTATTATAAGACGTAATCCGGAATTGAAGTAAGCCGTTGCAGTCATGTTTAAAAGCTTTTTTCAACGGATTGCAAATAAGAATCATAACATCGGCTGCCGGCTGAAGTTACCTCTCACCAGACAAAGTCTTGCCATCGAGCGATTCGTCGTGTTCCGGCATGATGTCCGGTCCCAAACATATAAGCTCACATACACAAACAACTAGACCCAGAACAACTACTTGTAGGTCATGCAAATATTTGTTCGGTGCGGGAATGGGCGCTAACCATGTAGTCAACACTAGAACAACAACATTATAAACTATATATACTTCGGTCCCACCTAATGGAAAGCAGTAGTTAGTGGTACTTAGTTCCGATAATTTTTAAATATTGTAATCTTAGTCGACTAGCCGAAGCTTATGGTTAAATCCTCATAAAATATGCTATGTGGTTATTCTGTTCGTGAAATATATTAATACCAACTTCCATCAAAATAGATTCATTCGTTTAAGAGTGAAGAAGCAACATACATAAACACACACACTCACATAAAATTTCGCCTATATAACATTAGTGTTAAATGTGTAGGGAGGTTGTATGTTGCCCATAAAAGCAATGGCTAAAAGCGTGTCTATAAATCTATGACGGACTATAAACATCCTTTGTAGGCCATAAATTCAATCAGACTGCTCCAAGTATATAAATCCTGACCAGATCCTGCTTTCATCACATTTAGTAGTCAAATTGATTAGTGTATTGTTCAATATACTAATTAATGCAACGCATTTGTAACAGACTGAGTAAGTATACGAAGACAGAAAAAGGTTCTGAAATTTTCTGCTTTATTCCGGGTTTCAAGTCCGTTCCAGTTTGAACCGCTTGAAGACGGGATCTAAAGGACATTTTTGTCGTCCTCCGTGGCGCAGCGGTCAACACGCCTACCTGCGACGTGAAGGCACCGGGTTCGATCCTCGCCCAGGTCATGATGGAAAACGATCTTTTCCTGATTGGCCTGGGTCTTGGATGTTTATCTATACATGTATCAATTATAAAATATAGTATCATTGAGCTCAATCTGTGTGATTAGTCCGTATATATTTATTTATTATTTATAAAGGACAGATACGGGTTCACAACTTCGGTTGAGGCGAGCTAGGTGGCGGCTTATCAACGATTTCCGACTGACTTACCCGGTCATGGGAGGTCCGACGGTATGAAGAAGGTGGTCCACACAACTTCCAAGATGCTAGGTTCTGATGTTCGCACAGTCACTTAAAAACAAACAGTTAATTCCACCACCCAACACCGTTTTTCTTGATTTTGGAATTGAGAGTTTCTATAGATAGAGAGGTATCTATACTGGGAGTATTGATACCGCGGTTGCTTGTCAGTTAGATACAGATGTCACACGACAAACCGCCGTGCGACCAATCGCGCCCGCCACCGGCCGAAAATCATAAACCCGCGGTGGACAGATGATAAACAGTCATGTGTTGCCTGTTGCGGTGGCAAGAAGGGAAATTACGAATTGGGGATAATATCGATCTAAATAATCCATGAAGACGTGACAATATACACTTTCTTACAATTACATCACCTGACATTGCAGTCGTGGTGACCTAGTGGTTAAAATAACAGCCTCTCAAGTATGGGTGTGCGGGTTCAATTCCAGGTCAGGGAAGTGCCAATGTAAATTTTCTAAGTTATGTGTTTTCTAATAATGACTAATTACAAGGTGAAGGAAAACATCTTGAGGAAACTTCGCGAAAAGGCTACACCGCATGCTACTAACAAAATTATGATAGTCATTTATATCGTTAATGAGCGGTTACAGAAAAAACAGTGCTTAAATAAAGTGTCGGCTCGGCCTTTGAACGTTGCAAGCATGCCGCCGTGCATGTTTGTGGGTATGACGTTGACCCCTGATGTGAACTCTATTAAATTAGCTGATAGGACAGTTTTTCTAGTATTATTCACATTGCGCTTTTTTTGTAATTAACGTATTAATTAATTTTTACTTTAAAATCTTATCTATACATATAATAAAACAGTAGGACCCGGTGTGTCTGTACATTGAAGATAATTGACAAAAATGGAGTCAGGGCGATAAAAGAAAACCAATGAAACACAAAATTTTTTTTTTAAATTTTTTGTCTGTCTGTCTGTCTGTCTGTCTGTCTGTTTGTTCGAGCACATCTTCGTAACTACTGAATGGATTTTTATGCGGTTTTCACTAATGAAGAATGCACACTCCCGGGCAGTGTATAGGCTTTGTTTCATCAAAATCGGACAACAGACAAAAAAGTCAGTCTAGGTAACAATATTTGGAAAATCACTTAACTACCATTTGCTTATCGATCAACTCAGTTCAAGTATAAGTACTTAATGCACATATGAATTTACTAACAAACAAACAAACTAACTAACAAAAACTGGCCTCATTGCATTTTTATCATCAACATAAAGTTTTAAGCAAAAAGTTTTAACGATCACTTATCATTTCTAATTCGTATCCATCAATCGAAATATAGTTTCAAAATTAATTTTATATTTGTGCTTTTTAATAGGTAAAAAATCTCAAAAAAAAATTATTGATTATCGAAAATTTCAAGTAACAAAAAGAAACAAAAGAAACTATTAGGTGCGCTGCTCACGTTTTTTAGTACATATAAAATGTCACTGATGTCACTGTGCGATTTTATCACGATTTTAAAACGCGCTATCGTTATGTTTTCGCCAGTCTACTTAAGTATCACATCGCGGCTGACATACGTACTTAAAAGTTAAAAAAGGAAAAGAATTATTGGTGTGGATTTAGATTGTGGATTTAAATATAACAACTTACCTGCTACGAATACGGATATTTAGAGATTGCTTTGCGATTTGGATTACTTGGTTTAGAGGATATAAATAGGATTGTGTTTAACGTTTTTATTTGGCTTTCTTCTTCGAAATTTTTACTTTGTTAAAAATAATAATACAATACTTAGAAAATGACCCGAAAAAGGTCTAATCTATCTACCTACACCAGAGCATCGAAAAGAATGAGAATGACTAGATCTCAAGAGTCTAATGAAGAGAGGCAAGAACGACTTAGGGCAAGTCGTGAACGTATGTCATTGCATCGCGCGTCAGAAACACCTGTTGAAAGGGATTCTCGATTGACGGCTGATTCTGAACGCCATAGATTGTCTCGCGTCTCAGAAACCTACACTCAAACAGAATATAGATTAAGTGCTGATCGTGAGCGCCATAGGTTATCTCGCGCATCAGAGACGTTCACAGAACGGGAAGTTCGTTTGACTGCTGATCGTGAACGCCATACAATATCGCGCGCATCAGAGACGTTCACAGAACAGGAACTTCGTTTAACTGCTGATCGTGAGCGCCATTCAGTATCGCGCGCATCAGAGACTTTCACAGAACGGGAACTTCGTTTGACTGCTGATCGTGAGCGCCATACAGTATCGCGCGCATCAGAGACTTTCACAGAACGGGAACTTCGTTTGACTGCTGATCGTGAGCGCCATACAGTATCGCACGCATCAGAGACGTTCACAGAACGGGAACTTCGTTTGACTGCTGATCGTGAGCGCCATACAATATCTCGCACCTCAGAATCCTTTTCGGAACGAGAATCTCGATTGACATCCGACAGGGACCGCCACGAACTGTCTCGCGCTTCGGAAACATTTACTCAGTATGTTGACCGCTTAAGTAATGATCGAGAACGACACAGTATTGCTCGAGCTTTAGAAAGCGATGACCAACATCAACGACGATTAGAAGTAGCTAGAGAAAATTATGAACGCTTGCGTGAAACTCATAACACTTCACTAGAAATGGAAAGGGAGAGAGTAGATGCTTTACGGCGTGCAGAGACAGAAGAACAACGTGAGGACCGCTTACATGCTGATAGACTGCGACACGCACTGAGCAGGATGTCAGTTTCTTCTGAAGATTCTGATGATCCCGAAGAAACAGTAATGGGACATGAAATCCTTTCTTGGATAAATAAAGAAAAGAGTGCTTTCGTTTATACACACATGATAGATTATGCCTCATTTTCTTCCATCGGGGGAATGGTAGTTCAGTGTCAGTTTTGCGATGCTATGAAGTGGCCAAAAGAGACAAGTGGAATGTGTTGCTCAAACGGAAAGGTGCATATTTCTATTTTTAATAACATTCCCGAGATTTTAAAAGCATTGTTGGATGGGGATCATCCACAATCACATCACTTTTTGGAAAATATTCGACAATATAATAGCGCCTTTCAAATGACGTCTTTTGGTGCTAATCAGGTAACGGAAGGATATTTCATGCCTACTTTTAAAATTCAGGGTCAAGTGTATCACCTAATAGGGTCTCTGTTACCCGAAAACGAGCCGAAGTTTCTACAAATTTATTTTGTTTCTGATTATCAAGAACAGGCAAATATAAGAAACCAAAACTTTCACAACTGAATGGTAATCTTATAAGGATTCTTCAAAATATGCTGCACGAAGTAAATCCCTATATTCAAAGTTTCAAAACATCATTAGAGTCATTTCCTCCACAACAAAACAATGAATACAAATTTGTCATTTACGCAGATAAAAGACCCGCAGCTGAACACCGTGGCAGATACAATGCTCCTGTAGCAAACGAAGTTGCAGTGGTATTGTTAGATCAGGAATGTGAGCATCGTGATATAGTCTTGCGAACTCGAGGTGACCGATTGCAACGTATCTGCGAAACCCATCGGGCTTACGACACTTTGCAATATCCATTAATATTCTGCCGTGGTGAAGATGGGTACCATTTTGGCTTAAATCAAATCAACCCCATTACAAGACAGCCTAATTTAAATAAAACAGTATCAGCGCAACAATTTTATGCATATCTTCTGCAAATAAGACGCAACAATTTTATTTACTTGCAAAGATTTCGAGGTTTATTCAATCAGTTCATTGTAGATATGTATGCCAAAATTGAAACAGAACGCTTGGTGTACATACGCACCAATCAAAGACGCTTACGAGCAGAAGAATATAGATGCCTTGCAGCAAGATGCAGATTCAGAAAATCTCGGTCGTTTGGTGATTCTTCCATCCAGCTTTACCGGCGGGCCACGTTATATGCACGAGCGTACGCAAGATGCTTTTTGTTATGTACGAAAGTATGGACGGCCGGATCTTTTCATTACATTTACTACGAATCCAAAATGGGATGAAATAAAACAAGAACTTTTGGCAGGTCAGGCCTCTTATGATCGGCACGATGTAGTCGCAAGAGTCTTTCACTTGAAATTAAAATTGTTGATGGACTTGCTGACTAAAGAGAATGTTTTTGGTTCTTCATTATGCTTCATGTACAGTGTCGAATGGCAAAAGCGCGGCCTTCCGCACGCACATATCCTTCTATGGCTGCAGGAAAAAATTCGTCCCAACGATGTAGACACGTTGATAAGCGCTGAATTCCCGAATCCCAACGAAGATCCAGTACTTTATGAAGTTGTCAAAACGCATGTGGTGCATGGCCCCTGTGGTACCATAAATAGAAATTCTCCCTGCATGAAAGATGGACGTTGCACGAAAAGGTATCCCCGTGCGCTGACAAAGCACACAGTAACAGGCGAGAACGGATATCCGCTGTACCGACGTCGTTCCCCAGAGCTTGGAGGGTTCACTGCACAAAGTAGAGTACAAGGACAAGAAATAATAATTAGTAATATGTGGGTTGTTCCTTATTCGCCCTTACTTTCCAAAACCTTTGGTGCACATATAAATGTCGAAGTGTGTAATAGTGTATCGGCAATAAAATACATTTGTAAATATGTTAACAAAGGGAGTGACCAAGCGACATTTGCTCTACAGGGAACCGACAGAGATGAAGTCACCAGATACCAAACTGGACGCTACATAAGTACTTCTGAAGCTATATGGCGAATATTAGGATTTTCTATCCACGAACGTCATCCCACGGTCACACACTTGGATGTTCATTTAGAAAACGGCCAGCGAGTGTATTTTGATCCTGAAAATGTAAGAGAACGTGTAGAAAATCCTCGGCAAACTAAACTTTTGGCATTTTTTAAGCTTTGTCAAGAAGATGATTTTGCTAAAACGCTAACCTACGATAAAGTACCGTCCTATTACACTTTTGACATGCAAAGACGTGTTTTTAATCGACGAAGACGCGGTCAACCAGTTGAAGGATTTCCAGGAGTTTATAGAGATGCTGCACTAGGGCGAGTATATACTGTTCATCCTAACAATAGCGAATGCTATTATTTACGCATGTTGTTGCATACAGTTCGGGGGCCAACTACTTTTGCCTATTTAAAAACAGTTAATGGCGTCCAATACGCAACATTTCAAGCGGCTTGCCGGGCACTTAATCTTCTTGAAGGAGATCAACACTGGGATAACACCCTCGAAGAAGCCTGTGTCAGTAATAGTCCCAAACGTTTACGTCATTTGTTTGCAGTGATGTTAGTGTTCTGTGGTCTATCGGATGCTCTAGCGCTGTGGCAAAAATATAAGACACAATTATCCGAGGACTTTCTACGCTTGCTTCAACGCAATTCAGACCAGCAAATAGATCCAACTGACGATAGAGTTATAAATAGTTCACTTTTATGTATACAAGACATAGTATTTTCGATTGGGGGTAATTCCTTGACCGACTACGGCCTGCCTAATCCTCAAACTCTACCCAATCAACCACGGGTAAATCGTGAATATAATTCCGAGACGAACTACAATATTGCTGCGTTAACCACCACTGTAAATGATCAGATTGGTTGTTTTACTGTAGAACAAAGAAATATATTCGATGTAGTCATCCAAAGCGTAAATAATAATGAAGGGAATTTATTTTTCTTGGACGCTCCAGGTGGAACGGGAAAGACTTTTTTGATAACAGCAATACTGGCTGAGATTAGGCGGCAAGGTAAGATTGCACTAGCAGTGGCTTCCTCGGGAATCGCAGCCACATTACTTCCTGGCGGAAAGACGGCCCACACGATGTTTAAAATCCCAATCGATTTAGACAGTAATGAGTCACCAACATGCTCTATCACAAGGAACTGTGATAAGGCGAAAGTGTTACAAGATTGCTGTCTGATCGTTTGGGATGAGTGTACAATGGCAAATAAAAAAGCCGTCGAAGCTGTGGACAGAACCCTACGTGATATTCGGCGAGATGAAAGGCCAATGGGCAACGTCACACTGCTTTTTTCTGGTGATTTTAGGCAAACACTTCCAGTTATAAGTCGAGGAACTAGAGCCGATGAAATTATAGCTTCATTAAAGCGTTCCCACCTCTGGCCTCTAATGAAAAAGCTGCAATTGACGATCAATATGCGAGCACAACTAGGTGGTAATTTACATGCCCAAGAATTCTCAGACATTCTTTTGAAACTTGGAGAAGGTACTCTTTCTGAAGAACATGGTAAGTTGACGCTTCCAGAAACAGTTTGCCGAATAGTTTCTTCAGAAGATGAACTTATAAATTCTGTATTCGGTGACCTATCACATATAACATATCAGGAAAATGTATTGGTTATGTGAACGTGCGATACTCACTCCCAGAAATGACCAAGCTGCTGCAATAAATCAAAAAAAAATATCTGAAGTGATTGGGGATGACGTCGTTTATACGTCTTATAATAGCGTTCTCAACCACGACGATGCTACACATTATCCTGTTGAGTTTCTGAGTTCGCTTTCTGCAAGTGGTCTTCCTGCGCACATAATTGTGCTTAAAATAGGTGTACCAATAATGCTGCTGCGTAACCTTACTCCTCCAAAATTATGCAATGGTACACGGCTAAAAGTAACTGCTCTACAAAGAAATTTAATCCAAGCTCAGATTCTTACTGGATGTGGCTCAGGGGAAACTGTATTTATTCCACGAATCCCACTCATCCCTAATAACTTTCCATTTGAATTTAAGCGCACACAGTTTCCAGTAGCCGTTTGCTTCGCCATGACTATAAACAAATCCCAAGGTCAGACTCTCAGGACTGCTGGTGTCGACTTAAGATCTGATTGTTTTTCCCATGGTCAACTGTATGTGGCTTGCTCACGAGTAAGCAGCCCAGACAACCTTTTTAATCTAGCACAAGGCGGTAAAACGGTTAATGTCGTTTATAAAGAAATTCTTTAAAGTATCTCCATTATTTAACTTTTTTTTTTAATTTGCTAAATTCAAACAAGTAATTAAAAAAACTAAAAAAAAAATATTTTTACTTTATGCATATATCATAAACAAGTGGAAAACTAATAACGGTTTTTAGATGTAAGTTTTATCTCTATGAAGAGCTCTTCCAGCCATGAAAAAGGTGAAAAAAGTTGCAAAAGTATACTTACTCAATATAAAACTCAATATACTTCAAGCCCTGCCAATTTAGGTAGTTTCCCAAAAGTTCTAAATTCAGAATATCATAAAGCAATTTTTAACCAACAAAAGAGAAGAGAAAGCTTAGGACAATCAAAATTCCACGCGGACGAAGTTGCGGGCAACAGCTATAAATACTTTTTACTGATTAAAACGCAATACTTTTGTTGTATGACTACCGGTCGCCCGCAGCTTCGCCTGCGTGGTATTGCGTTTGTCACAAAAAGTGACTAGCATGACTTAAATTTTCCCCGTTTTTTCCAGGTTTTTTCCACATTTTTCGCCGTATTTCTGCTCCTATGGGTTACACTTGACTAATGTTATACAGCTTAAAGCTTTCCTCTATAAACTAATAAAAAAAATATTCAGTTTGCTCCCTTTACCTACCATGCCAAGGATTATATCTACTATATAAAAATAAGTCCGGGTTTCCTCCCTGATGCTATAACTCCAGAACGCACGAACCGGTTTCCACGGTTTTGCATTCGTTGGAAAGGTCTCGGGCTCCGTGAGGTTTATAGCAAAGAAATTTCAGGAAAAATTCAACAGAAAAGTGGGGAAATCGTTTTTCACATACTTCATTCAAGCTCCGGCGACGGGGACGGGGACGGGGACGGGGACGGCGATGGCGACAGCGACTAGCCTGAAAAAATCAGTAGTTCCCGAGGGATAACGCGCGATAAACACTTTCTGTGAAAAAACGAAAACCACGCGGGCGAAGCCGCGGGCGGCCGCTAGTTGGGTTATAAAAGTATAGCAATTATGAAAAAAAACTGCATATTATTTTTTTTTAATCAGAAAAAAGTCGACGCAAAATTTCACCTCTGGGGGGTTCAGAATCATGTACTGGATCCATGGTACTCGTTTGTGCGTCGATGTCAGATACACCCTTTATGTTTAAAGGGAGTTCAGACTCTAGCTCTCATAAAGGTTCGAGCATACGGTAAAATTGTATAAGTACAGTATGTTAAGAAAACCCTGTCCAACCCATAAGGATAATAAAGGTTAGGTAAACACATGACCAAAAATAATATAAAATTTCACGTAATCATCATAGTACCCAATACAAATGAATCTTGAAATAATCTTTTTTTCCCGCGAATTAATTCCAACTTCCCCGAAATTTGGTAATTTTAAAAAAATGACAACACCGGTATTATTATGAGCGAATAGCGATGCGACCACGTGCCGCGTGCCCTGCCGCCTGCCGCCCGCGGAAGGGTGGTTAACGCACATTTATTAAGTTACCTCTTTTTGCGAAATAATATTAATTTTTTTAGGGGATTTTTTTTAAGTTTAGCCCGGTTTTGTATCCATTAGTAGAATCAGTTATCGATAACTAACAACACCTTCACGGGTCGGATAGGGTTTTCTTAACATACTGTATAAAGCGGGCATACAGTGACAAACACGCACCGGGCTCCACTTCCTCTCACCGAAAGGAGGCCTCTTTCCCAGACGTGGGAATATTATAGGCTGATTAGATTATGTATACAGTGCTGTAGTGTGCTCTTGGAGTTGCTGTGGCGCTGTAGCGCCTCAGGAATGTTCGCGGAGGCAAAGGCCGACGGACTCACGCGGACGCGATCATGTGGAAGCGATGCGCTTTCATATTGGCGCGCTGACACCCGTCCACTAATGGCTCTCCTCTTACGCAAGTGGATAAAAGTCAGACACAATTAAGTTAAATTAGTATTAACATTAGCCCACGCTATCGACAGCCTCCGTGGCGTAGCGGTAGCGAACGCGGCCGTTGCGCAAGGAGGCGCGGATTCGATCCCCACACAGTGCAAATATTTGTATGCATGAATTATGAATATTTGCACTGGTCTGGCCGTGCCTCGGAAGGCATGTTAAGCCGTTGGTCCCGGTCGCCATACGAACATCTAGTGGCAGTCGTTACGGGTTGTTGGAGCCCTCAAAAATCTGAGAATTGGTCTAACTGCAATGTTTAGATATCGCCTTCGGGTTGTGGAGGTCAGACGGCAGTCGCTTCACGGAAAATATCGAAGTTTAGCCAAAATCAGCAGTTAGACTGGTAAAGCGGACCCCAGACTCCAAAGCTGAAAAGTTACGGATGCGGCTGGGATTAACGCTGGGATGATGATGATGATAATGATGATTAGGCTACGCTATGCTATTATTAACATTCTATGGATAATTTATCTAAAATATTATTCTTTATGATATATTATTCATTTTTTTTCATAATTATAAATAAGTGCTTGACCGCAATCTCGCCTGGTGGTAAGCATTTATCCAATCGTTGATGGTAAAGCGCCCTAGTTTATTAAGAGCCTATTAACTCAAAAAAACTGAGTGAATAGCAAGGAAGTCGGCAATTGAGCGAGGTAATGCGATGTTAAACCCAACAACACGACCAACAATGGTGCGCCAGAGGGAGATTGATCTGGACTCCCTCCATAACCAAACTCCCGACACAACAACATTTGGCGCATCGTATCCGGCACTCATCGCAACAGAACTGCTCAGACCCGTCCTTCGTACGGCTTCACCATTAATGTAGATAACCACATCTAACCCTTTAGAGCGAAAAACACATAACCATCTTTTTGATATTCCTCGATTGCAATATGAAATTCCTCTGGTACACTCACGATACTAATTCCAAAGCTTAACACGAAAATTTAATCAAAATTCATAGGATGCTATAAATCCAACGGATGGGGCGTGCCCATAATGAAATTCCATAAACTGGACCTTTTTGGCCCTTCTAGACGTATTATGTTGGAGATCAGAGATATCAGTCTATTAGGGTGTGTGCAGTTTCTTATTATGTGTGTCAAGGGCAACGGTTTTTTGTTCAGGGATGAGAGAGCTGGCTTGCTTGGTAGTTAGAGGAGTTAATTCTGTTAACCAGAATCAGCAGACCTTCGTGTATAATAGTCAACTAGCCTATTCTGCGAGAATTGCGTAATTCATATATCGTGGAGAACTGACAGTGGATTCTCAACTCTAGGAACTAAGCAGTTTCGTTGAAAATTCAGTGCGTGAAAATAAACCGCTGCGGCAACACGGCTGGTAATCACAATGCCTTTCATTTTGATATCCTTTATTTGGTTTGAACAATTTGTCTGCTTAACAACTAAAATAAGCTAATGAACATTGGTGCAGTATAGTTTACTTGTTTCTCAAGATAATAAAGAACATTTTCTACCGATAATCGATGAAAACACATTCCACATACTATCTACTACCTTATATAAATCAGCTCTGCTCAATTCTTACAGGAATAAAAGCGTGACCTTCTAAAGTCACTATATACTACAAAAACGTTTGGAGTTAAAGGTCAGATAGGAACCAGGCTCTAAATGAAAATCTGCTATCTTAGTTTTTATTTTGACCTTTATTGGCGGCTTCGGCGCCCGCGAACACTATGAAAGTGAAAACAACAAAGAAGAATTTTAAAAATTATTCAGGCGCCATTTTGAATTTTTACTTGACCTCACTATTGGCTTCAGCACGCACAAAGTCATAACAACGATCTTTGTTTCTCTTAAAATGTTTATTAAATACTTAACAATTTCTACCCGTATACTTTAAAAGCACTTCGTTCTAAAGATGATAGATTAGTAGGGTAATGGCGTAATACACTGTTTTTTTTTTTTTGAAGTTTGCCGTCAATTCCCTCCTTGCATGGCAAGGATCCTTTTTTGCTATATTTTATTTTCTGCCAATTCGTTTTTTTTTTCCGCACTTTCTCTTTTTGCGGCATTGGCCTTGTCATTTTGGGTCGCTTTTTTCCCACGTCTTTTCTTTCTTTGTCATATTTTCTTTTGTCATCTTTTCTTTTTTTTTGTTATTATATCCTTTTTTCTATACATTTATTTATTCTTCTTATATAACTACAAAACTACAAAATCCTTGCCTGTGGCAGCCCTGGCTGTGCCGCTCCCCTCGTCCGATTCCTTTCGATACTTGTTTTAGCCACCTTGAAGCAAAACCGCTCCAGTTACGGCCTGGAGTGTTTGTTTGCCATCATGTCAGAAATGGATGATTCCGTTAAGCTAATTCCTGTACTTAATTCCAGGTCGTATCTGTCGCGGTTGTGCCTCCGTAATACACTGTTAGTAGCAATGGATTTTATTTGGACAGTTCAACAATAATCATTGTGTTACTTTGTTGAGCAGACAAATTTTTCGAACATACGAAGCAATGGATTGAAATGTTTCAAAATGATTCCAATTGAAATGAAATAATTTACTTTAGAAATAATTATCATCATCTCAGCGTTAATCCCAGTCGCATCTAAAGCTTTTTCAACATTGGAGTCTGTGGTTCGTTTTACCAGTCTAACTGCTTATTTTGGCTAAACTTCGATATTCTTCGTGAAACGACAGCCGTCTGACCTTAACAATCCGAAGGTGATATTTAGACCATTGCAGTTAGACCAATTGTTGGAATTTTGAGGGCTCCAACAACCGGTAACGACTGCTGTTAGATGTTCGTATGGCAACCGGGACCAACGGCTGAACGTGCTTTCCGAGGCACGCCCAGACTAGTGCAAATATTCATATACATGCATACAAATATTTGCACCGCGCGGGGTTCGAACCCGAGCCTTCTTGCGCAGCGGCCACGTTCGCTGCCGCTACGCCACGGCGACTGTCAATACTTTAGTAATAATCCCCCATATCCATAAACGCTGTTTCAACAATGTGTTTGACCTTTTAACGTCACTTAACTTTTATCATTGTTTATGAACAAACCTCTTAAACACTGTAGTATTTAAAAGGTCAAAAATGTATAGGTAAAGAATCGCTAATCACTAGTTAACTTTTAGCAACGTTTAAGAATAAGGGGGTCTATGTTACGCAACTCAGGCTTTGAAATAAATTTGTTTTGATTCGATAGCACTATCGAGCAGCAACCCAACACCGTTCAGAAGTAAATGAAATCTTTTTGTGGAAGTGAGTAATAGATAACATCGCATGCCAGCTAACAAATCCAGCATTATCTCCATTCCAGCTAAAACCAAGACATTAAAAGCTAATTCATCTAAATGTCTGCTTTTAAAACGTACAGACGATGCATTTAGCTTTCAGCCGAGACTTTGAAGATGCTTTAATGATAAAAGCAAGATTGGGTACAATGGTATTGCCACAAAGTAGGAAAGTACAGAAGGCCGGCTCTGTGGTTATGAGTATAGTGGTTTTTCTTCTATCAACCGCAATTATTCTAATGAGAATAAAAATCATGATTATCTTGTCAGGCAGAGGCGACAGTGATGCGAATTTAGGGGTAAAATAACTGTTTTTTTTTTTTTTAATAATTATAAAGTAGCGCTTGACCGCAATCCCGCTTGATGGTAAGCAGTGATGCGATCATTGATGGTAATGCGCGCTAATTTATTAAGAGCCTATTCACTCAGAAAAACTGAGCGAATAGGAAGGAAGACGGCATTTGAACGAGGTGATGCAATGTTAAACCTAACAACACGACCAACGATGCTGCGCCAAAGGGAGATTCATCTGAAGACCCTCCACGACCAAACTCCCAACACAAAAACATTAGGCGCATCGTACCCGGCACACATCGCAACACAACTGCTCAGACCCGTTCTCCGTACTGCTTCACCAGACCTCATGCCGGAACACGACAAATCGCTTGGCGGCAAGGCTTTGTCTGGTGGGTGGTAACTTCTGCCGGCGGCCGATGTTATGGCCTACCACCGAGAATTAATATTTTTTTTTATTTTACTCCTAATAACTATTCGAGTGTCAGCAGCCGATTCTCAAATATCGTATGCATGGGCTTGCAGGCGGCGAGCAGTATGTACCTTGCAGCCCAGTCGGATCAGGCCCTGGTCAACGGCACATTGTAGTCCACGATCACCTCAAAGAGATGACTAGGTTCGTTAAAGCCGACAGGGCCACGAGTTTTTCGAAATACCCTGGCCCCTGGTACAGACAAGTCTTACACGTAGAGCGACAGAAATTGATGAAGACTACCATCCCAAAAGCAAATGACTGGCAGAACCGTAAACGTACAATATTTTTTTTTTTTTTGTATGAAATGAAATCGTTTATTAAGCAAGTAGGATCACTGATCACTTTTACATGGTATGCATGTAATAATAATAACAAAAAAGCTTTTTATTTCTGTATAAAAGTATGTTTACAATTCAAAGTATTAGTGGATTTCTTCATTTAAGTTAGTATATATTTAAATTGTTTGTTATAATATAGATTGTTATTCCTTTTATACTAACCCCTTTTGGGTAAAAGCCTCCTCTAATTCCTTTCATTTATCTCTGTTTTGTGAAACTGTTAACCAGTTTCTACCTGCTATTCCTTTTATATCGTCAGCCCAACGTCTTAGTGGCCTGCCTTTGCTTCTTTTACCAGCAGGCCCTGTCCATTTAGTAGCTTGTAAAGACCATCTTTTGTCTGTGTACCTTGACAAATGACCAGCCCATTTCCATTTAAGTCGCAAAGCTTGTTCAAGAGCATCTGTAAGCCTAGTTTTCCTCCTAATGTCTTCACTGCGAATTTTTTGTACTTTTCTTATTTTAAGCATACTCTGTTCCATTGATCGCTGGCATGTTGCATACCAGCGGTATGCATGTGGTAAATCAACTTGCAACTACATAATGCTAAAGATGATTGTTAAGCTACTTGCTTTATGAATTAATACTACTTTCATAAGTTCATAGATGGCTAATATAGAGGATTTATTTTTTTGGAACCCATACTGTTCATTTTCTGTTATATGAAATTTATTACAATAATTTAGAAGTCTCTTGTACATACATTTTTCAAATATTTTTGAAAAAATAGGTATTAGTGTAATAGGTCGATAATTATTCATATCATGTATTTCTCCTTTTTTTGTACAGAGGCTTGATAATGGAAAGTTTCAGTGCTTATGGAAAAATTCCACAGCTGAATGACAAATTAATTAAGTATGTCATATAGTCATTGTTATGTAATATTGACGTTCAAAAAGTGCTGATGCTCAGCCTAGTTTGAATAAATGACTTTTGATTTTGATTTTAGTCAACCTTCTGTGCTTTTCTACTGCAAGGCATTAAGAACTGTTTCAACTACTCTTATTGTACCATTGTTGGGTTTATTGATGAAAGCCATTGTGTTTCCTGGACTAATTATTTGGAATGTTGGGGTTATTTGTTGTTTTCTATTTTCGGATATTTAATTTGAAGGGGTTTTGGGTTAAGACAGGCTTACAGACGTTGTGAGTTGTTTGTGGATCAGAAGTAATAGCTATATGGGGTGATTGATAGATATCACCCCCCTTATTCATAAACGTTGCTTAAATTTAAGTAGTGATTAGCGATTGTTTAACCATACATTTTTGACTTTTTAACGTCACGTTACTTTAAGTATCGTTTATGAATAAACATCATAGTGTTTGAGGGGTTTATTCATAAACGACGATAAAAGTTAAATGACGTGCAGACGTCTAAAATGTATGGTCAAATAATAGCTAATCACTAGTTAATTTCAAGCAACGTTTATTAATATTGGGGTCTACGTCCCAGCAGTGTGAATATGCTGGGTTTATGTACTATTTTGACTGATTATGCCTGAGAGAACACCATTCATGTTCTACTAGGTATTATTAGTGGGCTGATATTGGCCATCTAGGTAGGTAGGTAGGTGGCGTTAAACCACATAACAGATGTCGATTGCTCAAGGTGCGCCAGACGTAACAAAAGGTAAGTTGCTTCGGGAGATGCGGCCTTCGAGCAGCGTGCAATAGGTAACTCGCCTACCGGTAAGATAAGCACCCTGATTGAAGAAGTCTGACAAAATCAAATTATAGAACACAGGTGAGTTTTGGTCAGCAAACTCTGACAACCGCTACGCCCAGAGCGGGAGAAATGATTTGATGACTTTCCACCCAACAAAAAGAGTACGTCGTTCGTGAAGGCTCCTTTCATGCCCAGGACACTTCAGTCAGACAGTTAGTCAGTAACCAAAAGAATCAAGGTCCATTATGTAACCATAACAGGTTCCATTAAGGGAGATGCACTACGATAGCCAATTAAATTCAAATGTACTTAAGTTTTTTTTAGTGTGTGTGGGTTTGTGACTGTGTGTGTGGGTGTGTGTGGTGTGTGTGCATGTGTGTGCGTTCGTGTGCATGTGTGTGTGTTTGTCAAAGGATAACCGGTGGAGCGGGCGATTCTGCTCCTGCAGTGCGATCCTGTAACCATCTTACCCTGAAAATGTAGATGAAATGAGCGTGGAATGTTATATGAGTTATCATTCCAACTAATTCCATGAATTGACAGCATAATCTAAGCTCATGTCACCTAACTTTCCACGGTGAGATTTTTATAGAATAGATCAGCTAGAGTGCCGACGTATCGGGAAGTGCAGTGCGGGACGCCCAGTAGCTAGATATACCATCATCATCTCAGCGTTAATCAAAGTCGCATCCGAAGCTTTTTAGCCTTGGAGTCTGAGGTCTGCTTTACCAGTCTAACTACTGATTTTTGACTAAACATCGATATTTTCCGTGATGCGACTGCCGTCTGACCTCCACAACCCGAAGGCGATATCGAAGCATTGCAGTTAGACCAATTTATTGTTGAACTTTTGGGGGCTCCAACAACCCGTAACGACTACCATTGGATGTTCGTATTACAACCGGGACCAACGGCTTAGCGTACGACCAGATTAGTGCAAATATTCATATTCATGCATAGAAATATTTGCACTGCGCGGGAAGCTATCTTTCCAACTAATTCTATGAATTGAAAGCTCACTCTAAGCTCTTAGAGAAAGATTTTTACAGAGTAGATCGGCTAGAGTGGCGACCGCGTATCGGCAAGCGTAGTGCGGGATGCCCCCTAGCTAGTTGGACAGAGATACTAAATATAGTGGCAGAGTATTGTGGCAAGGTTAGACGCCTATGTCCAACAGTAGACAGTAACAGATAACCAGATACTGACCGACAAATTGCTAAAACGTAGTAAAATTTACATTTTGTTGGCTATCCCGCCTTTTTTTTTGTTGGGATGGGAAATTATCAAATGACTACTCCCGCTCTGGGCGGAGCGGAAGGGCTATCAGACTTTTACTGACTAGAACCAACCCGTGTTTCTTCACTTGCCTGTGCGACGGCCAGGGCTACGGTTTCTTTTGGGCTACTCCGCCTCAATTAACAATTATAATGTCGATACAACGTCCAATCATTGGATCACATGTTATACATTCCTCTGCAACCAAAAGACGCTTCATGCATGCAAATAACTGTATTGAAACTATACAGAGCTTAGCCATAGAGTAACACAACAGGATAGAAGCGAAAGTCGTGGCATATACTGAAGGGATACAGCCTATTATGTTCCAACTTTTGGGATACAGTCCTATCCTTGCAGATCGATTTTTTAACGACCTTTTTTACCGTTTGTACTTAGCGTTGCTGTGATTATTTACACAAAATTAAGCATCTTCGTGAATTCGAACCCGCGGTATCCGCGCTGGGATCGTTATCTCTCTGCGCTTACTACCTTATTAACCGGTCAGCCATATTAACCACAGAAAGAAGATTGGACTACGTCAATGGTTACCGGATTTTAGGAGTAAGCTTGGAGCGGATCATCTCAGGAGTGGGCTGTAATCTGTTGCTACCAGTAAACGAGTGGAAGGGACGCAGTTATCTCCTTTTGTGAAACAAGCGTCTCCTTTTGTGAAACAGTCGTCTCGTAGATGGAGGCTGCGGAAAGAAAGAGAGAGATTTCGTCCACTAACCGGCTCGCAGCGGACGCACCGGGCGTTAGCTGAGGGCGGACAACGCATTCTCCAGCCCCCTAACAGGTTTAGACAGACATCAGGACCCGAAGTGGTGGCGCGTAATGCTTCATGCGCGTCCCTCTTAGATGGCACAGAGGTCAAATACCTCCCACGCTGCGAAGAACCGCAGTGACAGCCTGCACCAGAGTCGAGAGACCCCGCCGTGCGGTTTACAGTCAATAAATTTCTGACAAATCCGTACATTATAGGGTGGCAGACATCCACAAGGACTATCTAGCACGGAAAAAATATTAAGGATATAGTGAAACGCTTTCATGCACCCCGAAACTGTAAGCAATTTTAACACAAAATTTTCGCATCTACATATTCTGTATCTACATATGGCTACGTCCGGCGTGCGTTCGTTACGAAACCGAATCATAACTTTGGGTTAGACTTCAGGCTGTATCTAGATTAGACCCACAGTTTACAGTATGATACAGAAACTCTCATTTTGTGGATTTCGTAAAGGCATCTGTAGTAGCTCAAGTTACCATGTTAGGGGCTTATCCTACATAGATACTCGTATGTTGAATAATTTGGCATGAAGTTCTGGTAGTATAACGCAGCTCCTGAGCGGAGGTTTTGGGGGGAATGTCAGGCCGGGCAAAGTGTTACTGGACTTTTTCACAGCGAATGTTTAAGTTTTTTTTATAAATTATAAATTAGTGCTTGACCGCAATCCTGCCTGATGGTAAGCAGTGATGCAATTTGCTAGTTGATTAAGAGCTTATACCGCGTACATCGAGGTATTAGAAAAATTTGCCAGTGGCGATTTTTCTGCCGGACTACAATTTGAGTGTCTTCAAGGCTAGAGTGAATAGTTACAGCTCAGTGTTTAGAAGTTATGTATGGTAGAAAGAAAGAAAAAAGAAAGAAAATACATTTATTGTGCACAGTCTTTTTGACACACAGCAACATACGTCAGGTACCAACAAATAAAAATCAAATAGAAAGTAAAAACCCCGATTTAAAAAATAGCAGCAAAGTTTTCCTCGTGGCTGCACTAAAAAGGCCCAGTCCAGCAAACGTCACAGACAACTAGTGGGTGACGTTAGTTTTCAACTTAAACTGATGTGAGATGACAGATGTAAATCAGTTTTATACTAGAACGTAAGAATACTACTCGTAAGAGTTAACTGTGGTAGGCCATAACATCGGCCGCCCGCAGAAGTCACCACCCACCAGACAAAGCCTTGTGCCAAGTGATTTGTCGTGTTCCGGCATGATGTCTGGAGAAGCCGTACGGAGGACGGGTCTGAGCAGTTATGTTGCGATGTGTGCCGGGTACGATGCGCCTAATGTTGTTGTGTTGGGAGTTTGGTCGTGGAGGGTCTTCAGATCAATCTCCCTTTGGCGCAGCATCGTTGGTCGTGTTGTTGGGTTTAACATTGCATCACCTCGCTCAACTGCCGTCTTCCTTCCTATTCGCTCAGTTTTTCTGAGTGAATAGGCTCTTAATAAACTAGCGCGCTTTACCATCAACGATCGCATCACTGCTTACCATCAGGCGGGATTGCGGTCAAGCGCTAGTTTATAATTATATAAAAAAAACTGTGCAGCTCGCTCTGTGACGTCATTTGGGCGGTATCGTTTGTAAAAAATGAGAATTATGTTAAAAAAATATAAATTAGAATTTTTTCGGGGAAGCGGGAGAGGGGTCGCATTCCAGTCGCACGAGTTAACTGTGCACATACAGTTAACTCGCGCGACTAGTACATCTAGACTGTCTATGGAATATCACAATTTTACAGGACTAAAATAATATTACTCTTTTGTCATTTTCTTAATAGAATAGAAAGATAAAGACAAACTAACCTTAAATTTAGTTTAGTTTAGTTTATTTTGTGAATAAGGAAGTCCGCTACTGCCTACCACTACTTTCACCCAAAATTATCGACTGACTGAGTTACCCCAACGCACTCACCTCAAATCTTCCCGCAAACCCTAACTTCGAAACTCTACATTAATAAACCACTGGCAGCCAACAAAGCAGTTAATTCTAAACTAACTTAAAATATTACAAGTTTATTAACACGATCGCGTTAGCATATTAAATCATACCGTAACTGTACCGTCCCTAGAGGGCCATTCAAACACTCGCCTTTCGTCACGGGACTGCGGTAGTGATGTAGTTATTAATCCCGCTGTGGAAAAACGGAGATGAAGTTTTGATGGTAAAGTTAATAAATTGGGGTAAGTAAAAGCTACTTAAGGCGAGAAAAAATACCCGGAGAAGTTGTTCGGACAAGAAAGAACTAATAATCTATCTCCCAATAGAAGACACATCGACATGTGTATTTTTCTTCTTCACTCATACGGTTTTCAAACATGGTTTTTGATAATTCAGCAGAGATGGAAAAGAGTATTCTGAGTCTTACAACTTCTTGTTCTTATTTTTCAGCCTATAAAGGTCCACTGTTGGACAAAAGTATCCTCCAAGGCTTTCATTGCATTGGGGGAATTTTCCATAATCCGAAGCGCTGCTGCCCGCTTCCCTGATGAGAATTTCCTTAGTTACCTCTTACGAAACCCATGGGGGAATATGGGATGGTACTATTTTAAGCTAAAAATCTGTTCCATCACTAAAATAACTGACGTCACTCGGAAAGCTGCCACGCTTAAATAGAAGGCTGGACAACCATCGTGCGTGATCAATGGGCCCTTTACACTTACGAATCAGTGGGGCCCACTTAGTGGGAAACGACATCCCGGTAGGCGGTAGTTGGTGAAGATGGCAGGATGAGATGTACTCCTTTGAGGAAGATTGGGCATCGGCAGCTCAGCAAGCAGCATAGGTGGAAGGTGAGTTGGGAGGCCTTTACCCAGCTGTGAAACATAATGGAAACTAAAAAAAGAAAGATGATAAAGATATCGAACAGATCATTCCTAACTCATTGGTTTGACCGCACTTGTTACCGATATTTTACATCATTATCATCTCAGCGTTAATCAGAGTCGCATCCGAAGCTTTTTCAGCTTTGGAGTCTGGGGTCCACTTTACCAGTCTAACTGTTAATTTTGGCTAATGTTCCGTGAAGCGACTGCCGTCTGAAATCCACAACCGAAGGCGATATCAAAGCATTGCAGTTAGACCAGTTGTTGGACTTTTGAGGGCTCCAACAACACGTAACGACTGCTATTAGATGTTCGTATGGCAACCGGGACCAACGGCTTAACGTGCTTCCCGAGGCACGACCAGACCAGTGCAAATATTCATATTCATGCATACAAATATTTGCACTGCGCGGGGATCGAACCGCCTCCTTGCCAGCAGCCGCGTTCGCTACCGCTATGCTATTTTACATATTACATTATAAATACAGATGATTATATCTTAAATCTAACTGCAGAACCAAATACAAGGAAACACAACATACAAATTGCTCTTTGTATTATATATGATAAATAATTTTATTAATATTTACAAAACACTTAGACTGTTAACACGGCAGAACACGATAAGATACTGGTAATCACAAATTGTCAACGGGCGCCTTTAGATGACTGGTCATCACTTGGGAACCTCGACTTATGTCTAATGATTTTATTATTGGTTTCAAATTACGGTTTAATAATTAGTGTTTTATGTGATGCATTTTGGAGAATGTACGCGGGAATTGCATGACTTAATTCCCTAATCACCGATCCATTATCGGACGACGCGTCGTACGGCGAGTATCCACCCTTAAGTTATTGATACCACTTCGATCCGAGTTTATATCGCGTACATAGAGGATCTGGGACAATTTGCCAGCGGCGGTGTTTCCGTCTGAATACAATTTATATGTCTTCGAGGCTAGAGTGTATAGGCTCTTAATAAACTAGTGCGCTTTACCATTAACTATTGCGACACTGCTTACTACCAGGCGGGATTGTGGTCAAGCACTAATTTATAATTATAAAAAAAAAAAACACAAACCAACATCGTCAATTATGACGTCAGAAGTACAGAAGCACGAATCCAGTTGGAGAAACTAAACGGTTACTTTTTTATAATGTTTGTGTATTACAGTGCTTTAAAAAAATGGTAGACTTACGTCGAATTCTAATAAGGCCATGAAAATCCAAAAATAAACTAAATCTTTCACTTCCCTACTCCAAAGCAGCCAGTTGGAACTTTGAACCTAATGGTTCGACCACACTGCATTTGACGGCGCTGATTACCGCTAAATAACAGCTCCACCTCTAGTTTGAAACCCAAGGGACTCGAGAGACTTAAAGTCTTGAATCCTTCTAGTGTTTGGGCTTAGTTAGGGTTTAGTGAAGGTACACTCCACTACACTATACATATTGATGATAAGAGTAGCTGGTCGCTCTGATTAACTCAAGACAATAATTGTATTCCTTCTCCAGAATTAGTTTATTGACACATTATATGAGTTCATATAATTTGCTTTTTTACAACGCATAAATATGTGAGCTGTCACGCCCTTTATACCTGGGGCTTTTATTTAGGTAATAAGTTTTTCCCTGTTTACATTTCCAAATTAACGATTTTTTTTTTGTTTTGCTTTGCTGGTATTTTGGGGTGGCTAGCTAGCATATGCTAAATAATTTCATTGTTGTTGTATTTTCTTGTGTTCATTACTATACATATATTGTATAAAGTCATGTGTTTTTTAAATGAACAGACAGCTGTGCTGCTGGGGAGTTTGTTCCGCCACTTCTTCTTCCCAGCGAAAGCACTAGAAACTGACGACGAGCGAACGTTTTGGGGGACTGTCTTATGTAATATTGACGTTCAAAAAGTGCTGATTCTCAGCCTAAATTGAATAAATGGCTTTTTTTTTATTGTCTGATTGATTTAGTTATTTATGTCTTTATAAAACACTAGCCGCACGCCGTGGTTTTGCTTGCATAAGTCCTAGTTGCGTAAGGTGAAGGGTGGCAATAACAGTATCCTGTCTTTTATTTCAAGCACGCTGGACTGTCCGTAAGTGGATCTCTGCTGGGCAATATCCGATAGATTGGTGCAGCTCTGATGAAACATCAGACAGTGCTGTCACTGTATACTGTACAGGATTTACTTATTCGTCTAAGACGTAGATAAAAGTATCTAAACTAATAATATAAAAATAGTTTTTTTTTACTTACAAACGAGTCATTGTTATTTTAAATAAGGAAATAATTGAATTGGACACGTCTCCCGTATGTGGTCTCATAAAAATATCAGAACAAAAATCCAGTGTTCTGAGTAAATAAATATCCTAGCATAAAGGATACTTTTTGCACAGGATATTGGATTTTCGAGGTTCAGGTTCATAATGTTCTAAACTCAATGTTCCATGTGCCATTTTTCGTCAAAACATTCATACAGAAATAAAATGGTATATAGTTTCTGCATTCTAAGAAGGTGTGCATTTATGTACATACTAGCTACGCCGCTGTTAAGTTTCGATCCTGTGGCAATAT
This sequence comes from Sesamia inferens, assembly GCA_037179545.1. NCBI lineage: Eukaryota > Metazoa > Arthropoda > Insecta > Lepidoptera > Noctuidae > Sesamia > Sesamia inferens. The sequence goes on along the minus strand of CM073944.1, from coordinate 23,848,685 downwards.
CGGGATAAAAAGATAGAAATACAGAGAAAATAAAAAGAAGAGAAGATCTTGTGTACTATTCCTGCCTATAAACTATCAATTTGCAAAATTTCATCCAAATCTTTTTCATACAAAGTTTTTGCTTGAAGTAGTAAGAAACATCCATCTATACAAACATCCTCACAAACATTCACATTAATAATATTAGTAGGATATATTCTCTTAAAGAGGAATAAGAACCAGTGTAAGAAGTTTACTCATCCTCCGCAGGAAAGGGAGAAGACTTTCGGACGGGTCTGTGTCGTAACGCGCGGTCTACATCGGCTGACGGCGTAAGTTACCACATGCATGGCATGCTGTCTGGTGAAGCCGTACGGAGGACTGGTCTGAGCAGTTGTGTTGCGATGTGTGCTAGGTACGATACGCCAAATGTTGTTGTGTCGGGAGTTTCTTCGTAGAGGGTCTCCAGATCAATCTCCCTTTGGCGCAACATCGTTGGTCGTATTGTTGTGTTTAATATTGCATCACCTCGCTCAACTGCCGTCTTCCTTCCTATTCACTTAGTTTTCTTTGGGTGCTAAACTAGCGCGCTATATCATCAACTATTGCTTACCATCAGGCGGGATTGCCGTCAAGCACTAGTTTATAATTATATAAAAAAACGGGACATTATACTATATACAGTATGTTAAGAAAACCCGGTCTACATCGGCTGACGGCGTAAGTTACCACATGCATGGCATGCTGTCTGGTGAAGCCGTACGGAGGACTGGTCTGAGCAGTTGTGTTGCGATGTGTGCTAGGTACGATACGCCAAATGTTGTTGTGTCGGGAGTTTCTTCGTAGAGGGTCTCCAGATCAATCTCCCTTTGGCGCAACATCGTTGGTCGTATTGTTGTGTTTAATATTGCATCACCTCGCTCAACTGCCGTCTTCCTTCCTATTCACTTAGTTTTCTTTGGGTGCTAAACTAGCGCGCTATATCATCAACTATTGCTTACCATCAGGCGGGATTGCCGTCAAGCACTAGTTTATAATTATATAAAAAAAACGGGACATTATACTATATACAGTATGTTAAGAAAACCCTGTCCGACCCATGAAGGTGTTGTTAGGTATCGATAACCAATTCTACTAATGCATACAAAGCCGGGCTAAACTTAAAAAAAAAATATTAATTCGCAAAAAGAGGTAACATAATAAATGTGCGTTGACCACCCTTCCGCGGGCGGCGGGCGGCAGGGCACGCGGCACGTGGTCGCATAGCTATTCGCTCATAATAATACCGGTGTTGTCACGTTTTTAAAAATTACCAAATTTCGGGGAAGTTGGAATAAATTCGCGGGAATAAAAGATTATTTCAAAATTCATTTGTATTGATACTATGATGATTACGTAAAATTTTATATTATATTTGGTCATGTGTTTAACCTAACCTTTATTATCCTAATGGGTTGGACAGGGTTTTCTTAATATACTGTATATTAAAGGCGTAGTAAATTCTATTTGAGTGCTGTTAGATTTTACGCGAATGCAGCGTATTGCGTGGATGTGCCTATGGCTAATACTACCACCCACACAGGTCGATCAGGTTAAGCAACGCTCGCTGCGGGTTTTCAGCGGAAAACGCCTCGCTACGCCTCGGAAACTCACTAAACAGCTCATGCCAGCTGTCATTTCGGGATTTTTTACAATTGATAAGGGCTGTTTGAAGCTGGAAAATGACAACCAATCTTAGCAAAGAGGTTCATATTATCCAGTTACTGGCTTGTGAAGTTGAGATGCGGAGTTGTCCCATGCAAAGTACTGGTAATCTAAATCAAAAAAACATGCAGTTAAACTGGAAGCAGGCTCTTTTATATTTGGGAAAAGGCAAGGGAGGTGTCGTGGTGGCCTAGTGGTCAAAACATCAGCCTCTTAAGTATGAGCAGTTCAGGCAAGTACCAATGTAACTTTTCTAAGTTATAAGAACTTTCAAAATATGTTTTGCACACTAATGACTGATTAAAAGGTGAAGGAAAACATCTTGAGAGGAAACCTGGACTTTAAGTCTGAAATCGCCAACTTGCCTTGAGCAAGCGTGGTGATTGCGCTCATTCCTTCTGTGTATGAGAGTAGACCTGTGCCCAGCAGTGGGACGATAAAAGGTTAATGCTGAAGGCAGATTATCGACAGCCTCCGTGGCGTAGCGGTAGCGAACGCCGCCGCTGCGCTAGGAGGCGCGGGTTCGATCCTCACGCAGTGCAAATATTTGTATGCATGAATAAAACATTTGCACTGGTCTGGCCGTGCCTCGGAAAGCACGTTAAGCCGTTGGTCCCGATTGCCATACGAACGTCTAATGGCAGTCGTTACGGGGTATTGGAGCCCTCAAAAATCCAACAACTGATCTAACTGCAATGCCTCGATTACGCCTTCGGCCCATGGAGGTCAGACAGTAGTCGCTTCACGGAACATATCGAAGTTTAGCCAAAATCAGCAGTTAGACTGGTAAAGCGGACCCTAGGCTCCAAAGCTGAAAAAGCTTCGGATGCGACTGGGATGACGATGATGATGATGAAGGCAGGTGATGATGATTCCGTTCTTTCTACATCCTCATGTAGTAAACAGCAATGTCAATAAAATTTTGTACCAAAAGCACTGCACTTTGTACCGAAGTAAATCATATTTAGCCCTACTATCACTTTAACCCTTTCAGATTCCACCCCATATGCATAGCTCGACCCCTCTTTGCACAAAACCATATGATAACAAGCTCGAAACACCGTGCAGTGTTTCTTATTCAAACTATTAAGTACTTCTCATACCTACGCGTTATGATTGAGGCAAACCCTTAGTATATTAAATGGGATTATACTGTCAAGGGATTCTGCAACCCTCTATTTACCTTGAGACATTCTTATACTGTTCATTGCAAACTAGTACAGCGAGCATTAGAGACAGAACAATGATACATTTATTCAAACCAGCCAAAAAAAGACACACAATACGAAGCAAAAATAAAAATCAAATAGAAATTAATAACCTCGATGTAATAAACTGCAGTAAAGTGTGTGACAACTAGTGCCTGACGCTGGTCTTCAACTGAACTTGTGTTAATTCAGCTTTGTTCACTTTTGGGTAATTTACACAATGCCACTTAGTTCAAAATAAGGTTGTATTAGTAAAGTTATTGTAAAGTAAAGTGCGTTAGTTTATTAACAGCCTATTCACTCAGAAAAACTGAGCGAATAGGAAGGAAGACGGCAGTTGAGCGAGGTGATGCAATGTTAAACCCAACAACACGACCAACGATGCTGCGCCAAAGGGAGATTGATCTGAAGACCCTCCACGACCAAACTCCCAATACTCCCATTAGGCGTACCTATCGTACCCGGCACGCATCGCAACACAACTGCTCAGACCCGTCCTCCGTACGGCTTCACCAGACATCATGCCGGAACACGATAAATCGCTTGGCGGCAAGGCTTTGTCTGGTCGGTGGTAACTTCTGCCGGCGGCCGATGTTATGGCCTACCACGTAGAGTACAGTCCCCCTAAAACGCCCACCTGTCGTCACTTCATAATGCTTTTGGAAAAGAAAAGTGGCTGAACAAACTCCCCAGAAGCACAGCTGTCTGTTCATTTAAAAAACACATGACTTTATATACTATGTATAGTAACTAACAGCCCCTGTATTTCATAGTGCTTCAAAGGACATCGCATACATATCTAGGGATAGATCAGGGACGCAATATTTGTAGGGAAGACGTGCCCTTAGAATAGTAAAAGTATTAAGGGCCATGTGGAATGTGCATCCTGGAGTAAGTATTGGAGTAGTGAACAGATGAGTAATATTTGATTATGGATGGGGATCTTTTAATGACGGTAAAGCAATTATCCTCTAGAGCAATTTGGTGCGTGCTTCTCGAGGCCTGGAGGGTCGTGGTATCACACCATTTTGTCGTGGGTACGTTTTTAGATTGTTAACCGTTACGCCATTCCTCATAGCTTGGCTGTCATCAGCAGTCACTATCCGTGGAAGCGCGTAGCAGGCTATAGTACAAACACACACCTTCTTTGTTAAACGAAACAGTAGGGGACAGTAAGAGACAAGTAGAAAAAGAAGGGGATATTACATGCTCTCCTACCCCAGGTTGGCGGTCTACTCAGCCTTCTTCTTAACGAATTCCATCCAGTGTGCACTAATCTTTTTTTTTTAATGAATATAAACTAGTACTTGACTGCAATCCCGCCTGGTGGTAAGCAGTGATGCAATCATTGATGGTAAAGCGCACTAGTTTATTAAGCCTATCTACTTAAAAAACTTAAGAATAGGAAGGATGACGGTAGTTGAGCGAGGTGATGCCATGTTAAACCCAAGACCAACACGACCAACGATGCTGCGCCAGAGGGAGATTAATCTGGAGATTCTCCACGACCAAACTCACGACACAACAACATTTTACGCATCATACCCGGCACACATCGCAACAGAATTGCTCAGACCCGTCCTACGTACGGCTTCACCAGACATCATGCCGGAACACGACGAATCGCTTGGCGGCAAGACCTTGTCTGGCGGGTGGTAACTTCTGCCGGCAGCCGATGTCATGGCCTACCATCTTCATAATATATACTCGTACATATATAATTTTGTATATATGTATTTATCAGCTAATCCATCTAACTAGCTAGGATCCATGTTCCTGGCTGATTTGAAAATACAATTGCAGACAGGCAATTGCAGGTCGGACGATTCTGCCAGCAAGGTAAATGCATCACTATCAGTAGCAATGGATTTCAATTTGACAGTTCAACAACATACATTACGTTATTTACATAGTTGAACTGAAATATTTTTCAACATATTATGAAGCAACGAATTAGCAATATGCTTTAAAATCATTTCAATTGATAGTAACAGTGTGAGGTGCCATTAGGATGTAGGTTCTATAGTATAAATTATAATGTATATGCAGAAAAACCGTTACCCAATCTGAACACCCGTGTGTCTCAAAGAGAAAGGTCCCAGCTTTACTCTGTTCAGGTATAATTTCAGTGTATATTAATTAACAGAAACCTCTGAAGTCCGTTAGAATAATACAAAGTCCTTTTATATCTTTATTCATTACAATTCGGTTTTATAAACATCATTTTTTATAGCTTAAGCTAGTAATTGCGCAATTCACTGACAATAGCTTTAATTTGTTAGTTCAGTATGCAGGACGGGTCTGAGCAGTTGTGTTGGGATATGTGCCGGATACGATGCACCAAATGTTATTGTGTCGGAAGTTTTGTCGTGGAGATTCTCCAGATCAATCTCCCTCTGGCGCAGCATCGTTGGATGTGTTGTTGGGTTTAACATTGCATTACTCAACTCAACTGCCATCTTCCTTCCTTTTCAGTAAGTTTTTTAAGTGAATAGACTTAATAAACTAGCGCGTTTTACTATCAACGATTGCATCACTGCTTACTATCAGGCGGGATTGCAGTCAAGCACTGATATCTAATTATAAAAAAAAAGTTCATCATTCCATGCGTTATTTACGCTGTTGACCAAACAATTTCTTTAGACTTTTCTCTAAGTATAAATTATAATCTAGTACTTACTTGACTTGTAAGCTGTGACGCAATCGTTGATAGTAAAGCGCACTAGTTTATTAAGCACCATCCTAGCCTAGCCACTCTAGCCTTGAAGATACTCAAATTGTAGTCCGACAGGAACATCGTCGCTGGCTAATTGTTGCAGTCCCTCGATGTACGCGGTATAAAAGAAGAAGCGAAACACTTCGTCCAAATCGTAGTGGTGTTAACAACGTAAGGGTGGAAACTCGCCGTATAACCGGTCGTAAGATGGTGGAACGGAGATGGGGGAATTAAATCATGCAATTCCCTCGCACACTCACCAAAATGCTTTCTATAGGATACTGAAAGGCTGGCTACTCTACGTCTGTGCTCCAGGCTTTGGAGACCGTTTTGAGTTAAATCTGGGTCGCCAATCAACCTCTTCGCACGCCTCTCCACTGAATCCAAAGTGAAACTTTTTGACTTTATGCAGCAATGGACTGAAACAAATTTTATCTAATTTCGTTTTTCATTTCTGCGAGAAAGAATATCGAACATCCACGCATAGAAACTAAATTTTCGCATTTTTATTATTAGTAGAATATCTACATAATAACCCAACACCACGCCAAAAATATTCAAAGTCTTTTTTCTAATTCCCACGAACACATGTTACGAACGTAAAAAAATGTAATAATACATCTTATTGTAAATCCTAAACCGCTTTGATATTCGTCCGCCATTTTGGCTAAACGTCTTCAAAAAGACGATTGGCACGTGATTCGATTTGAAAATAGAACATCCATGATTTTGGGAAAATGTAGATACCAACATAATAATATTATTTTGGCGGGTTTGAGATGTTATGTAACTGTGTGGGCCGATGAATATTTGTATCAATAGCTTGATAATTTAAAAGAGTGTCCATGGAGGTTCTTGCCCGTTCTTCTCCATAGGTACCAACTCTTTGGAATGGGCGACTAGCTTCACCTTACTGACTGACCGACCTTCTGACAATTCAAAAGTGCCTGTAACTGGTTTATTTGCAATAAATGCTTAGATTTGATTTGATTTGACCTGAAGGATCATTCTCGTAATTTTTACAATACAGCCATAGTCTCGGTGACAAGAAATGTAAAAAACTTGTCAAAATGTAGGGAAACTTGAGGATTATTGACAGATTGAGACTGAGATCACTTGGCGAACATTATTAAATCTAAATATATTTATTTAGATTTAAAGTCACACAATACATAAATCAGATATACAACAAATAAAAACCGGCCAAATGCGTGTCGGATTCACGCACAAAGGGTTCCGTACCATTGATTGATGAAATTAAAGGATTTAAGTTATTTGTATGAAAGATTACGCGATAACAAGCGGTTTACGATTTACGTGATATTATAAAAAACTACTTTCGTTTGTAGTTTTTTATAATAATGTACATCATATGTTTTTTTTAGATATTTATTATTATTTTTTTTTATTTTTGCATCAAAATCTTAATGCGGTTCACAGAATACATTTAGGTACCTACCAAGTTTCAACAGTACAGCTCTTATCGTTTCGGAAAAAAATGGCTGTGACGTACGGACGGATAGACGGGCAGACAGACATGACGAATCTATAAGGGTTCCGTTTTTTGCCATTTGGTTACGGAACCCTAAAAATCAAATAGTAAGTATGCAGGCTGATGTAAGAAAATAGAGGAAATTGGCAAAAATGCCGTACAACAACTGCCTGTTGCTGGTTTTCAATTAAACCTGGTGTGTGACGTTACAGAATATTAATATAAATATTCCTGGGTGTAAAGCACTGCATCCTCGATGTTAATGACGGTGTCTATGAATTTGTAGCACTTAACTTCACCCGGTACTTTCTGCATAATTAAATAGTTTATTTCGTTGACTGTTTCATTCCCGGGAGCAACTATTGCTCTACAACACAGCCAACGAAAATCGTTTTGAGCTAAGTTTTCGATGTCAGGATATATAGCATCTATCAGACTATCTAAATTATGAACTATTTGGCATAGAGACTCATCCAAAGTAATCATTATCGGTACCCAAATTTAAAGATGGAAAAATTCCTTATCCAAGTTACAGCAGCTATTGTGGAAAATTGCTATGCGTATTTCCATGTAGATGAGCTCTATACTGGTGCGCAAATTCAAATGTTGAACAGATGTCCAAAGTTGAGACGATTTTAAACATGCCTTCATAACCTCTTCCCGCACGCGAACACCCACCTTGATGGCGCTGACTACGAAACGGGCGGTGTAGCAGAAATCGTAATATTTTAATTTCGCCATTACTTCAAAACCAAACGTCCAATTTTAATCATTCAAAGACCAAATATTAGTGATGAAATAATTTATTTTGATAAGGATTAATAGCATGAGTAAAATAAATGCGTTTAAATGTAGTCAAAAAAGAAATCAAGATTTTTAAATAAACAAATGTTTGTTCTGCATAGATATAGTGTGTAGCGGACTTTTTTATAGATATTTATAAGATCTACAATGAAATAGAACATTTTGCGGTTCTATTTCTTATAGTTTAGGCAGCGTACGCAAAATAAGCAACTTTTCTAGTTGATTTGTTACACCTTGTGTTGAAAAAACCCAAATATCTTACGGAACCCCGTTTTATTTCATAATAAAATTTAGCCTATGTTACTTGTGGCTAATTTAGCTTTCTAATGAAATAAGAATTATTAAAATCGGTCCAATACTTTTTGAGTTTATTCGTTACATACAAAAATACGAATCTTTCCTCTTTATAATATCAGTGTAGATAGTGAAGATATTCACTGCAATATCATCTCACACGGGGTGAAAACAAATTAAATATTAAATGTTTTTGACTAACATAGTTCTTAAGTTTTTACTAAGAATAGTGAGTCCATGTTACTTGAATAAAAATTATTATGATTTATTTCAAACTAGCTTTTTTCCGCAACATCGACTGCGTAATAATTGTTCATTTCTGGAACTACCCTACCCCATCGCATTGCCTACCCGCACAATTAAGTACTTTATTTTTCACTTACCTTTTTCTTTTTGCTCGGCTAATTATCAAAGCGTTATATTTAAACAGCCAAAAGCCTTCCAAATTGGGCTTACAAATTGAAAAACAATTTTTCAAATTTAACCGGTGATTCCAGAGATAAAAATGTTCAAAAAAATAAAAGAACAGGCTTTGGCTTTATTATTATTAAGTAATAGAATCAATGATTGCATCACTGCTTACCATCAGGCGGGATTGCGTTCAAGCACTAGTTTAGAACTGTAAAGAAAAAACTGTAGACGGCTTTGAAAAATTACAAATTTACGAGGTCAATAAGTCCGTGACTTTTTGAATGAAACACAGGTTTTAAGACATAAAGCTATTTTATTTTTTAACGTAGTCTCCTTTGAGCCCTATACATTTAGCCCAACGTTTCTCTAATTTTTTTATCCCTTCCGAAAAATATAATTTCTGGAGGTCTTCAAAATAGGCATTTGTTTGTGAGATCACTTCGTGGTTGGAGGCAAATCTCTTTCTGTCGAGCCATTTCTTTAAGTTTGGGATCAAGAAGTAGTCACACGGGACTAGATCGAGAGAATAGGTCGGATGAGGCAGCAATTCGTAGCCCAATTCATGGATTTTTGCCACGGAAACTGCACATGACGTGTGCACCCGTGCATTGTCCTGGTGGAAAATGACTTTTTTCTTAGCCAAATTCTTTCAATGCCTCATCGAGTCGACCCAATAAGTTGCTGTAATATTCGCCATTGATTGTTTTTCCTTTTTAAAGGTAGTCAATGTGGATAATACCGCGTGCATCCCAAAAAACAGTCGCCATAACTTTATTGGCTGACAAACCCACCTTTGCCTTCTTTGGCGCCGATTTACCCCGAGAAACCCACTGTTTTGATTGCTGTTTGGTCTCCGGTGTATTGTGGTGGATCCACGTTTCGTCCATGGTTACAAAACGGCGCAAAAACTCCTCTTTATTGCGATTGAACAACGCCAAACATTCCTGCGAAATTAGCACACACTTGCGTTTGTGGTCGATTGTGAACAAACGCGTTCAACGAACAAACTCATCTTGCGGAAAGCTTTCTCATACCCAAAGATCCTTAAAAATTTAAACCACTGAGCCCTGCGAGATGCCTATGGCTTCCATAATCTCTCTCACTTTTAATCACCGATCGGCTAAAACCATATCGTGGATTTTTTCAATTGTTTCGAATGTGGAGACCTCAACTGGTCGTCCAGAACGTTCGGCATCTTCCGTGCTATTACGGCCACATCGGAATTCAGTAAACCACTTTTTAACCATGGAAATGGATGGTGCGGAGTCCCCATAATATTTATCAAGCTTAGCTTTGGTTTGCGTAATGGATTTTTTCCGCAAAAAATAATGCTTAATGAGCACACGAAATTCACTTTTTTCCATTTTCTTCTCAGTTAACGCAGTAGTCTGATATTAACGGCAGTCAAAAACAAACTAAATGTCACAGCTTGTTCAATTTTTGACAGGAGTCTACTGACAGATGACTGTTGACGGGAGCAGTGTTGCCATTTCAATTAAGAGGCGGAAAATTCAAAAAGTCACGGACTTATTGACCCGCCTTAGTACTATTATGATTCTTATTTCAATATTATATCCATAAAATATTTTATTACTTCCTTATAACATCAAACTCTTAAACATCGTACAAAAAATAACTCCAGAAATCGTCAACAAATAAAAAAAATCCTCTAAACATTTAAGCTCTCCCGGATAAATGATAGAAATACCCGGATATACCCGTTCACGCATCGCCGATACATAATACACGGAAATACCTGCCCGGGCAGGATTTCCAATTACTTACACACAAAACCGGTGCACATACGTTTGTACCGGAATATAATATTCGATATTACCCACAATCCGGATGTGTTTAACCGGGTACCGTAGTGAGTGGATACCTTTATGTGATTTTAATAAAGTAGGTAATATTTTAGTTCATTTTTCGAGTTATTTTGCTTTTCTGAAGAGGAACATCAAAGAATTACCCAACCTTTCAAAGAAAAAAAAAGGCTTTTGTTAGATACTCTTATCTGATCTTGAGTAACCATTATCAGCTTACAATAATTATCCTATTGCTAAGTTTCCTACTTTTTTTGAGAAGAAAGAGTGGGCTGTAATCCACCACACTGGCCTATACGAATTTTTAGTTCGAGGATTGGATTCCTCGGATCAAACTTTCCTTCACAGTTTTGAGCGCAGTATTGATGAAATAGTTTACACATCATAAAGCGCCATCTCGTTTTTGTAAGTTTTCTGCTGACAAAGGTAAAATAACTGTTAAACGGACTGTACCAATCGTTTGAAAATATGGCATTATTTCTTCTTTGACAGTCATTCTCGGTAGTTAAAAGCCCAATATTATGACAAAATCCCAGCTGTCAATCATGGACTATTCCGAAAGTCTGACAATCAGTCATACCAACGGACATTTTAGTACCCAGTAACTGGTTTTTAGGGTTCAGATAGGCACTAATTCTATGTAAATTACTGATATTCAGCTGAATGCAGATAGACTGAAAGCAGACCTTAAAGGGAGTTGGAAAAGGGGTAAGATTTTTTTTTTATGTTATGCCAGTGCTTGACCGCGATCCCGCCTGATAGAGAACAGCGATCGTTGGTGGTCGAAAATTATTTACGTTGATTTTTATATATGACGGAGTTACCGACGGCGGAGCGGTGCAGTGGTAAAGGCTTCACTTCGTAGGTGTAGTTTTTAATTAAGACATGACGTGTAACTATACCCTCCAATCTTGATAATAATAATTTAAGTAGACAAACCGACAATTTCGTCTTCGGAGAAGTGCCTTGAACCGCGCCTCAGTACAAAGTGACCATGTGACATTCCCCACTTTCCAAAACGACTCTGTTCATGTGCCACCATCACAAAATAACGTCACAAGCGTTTGCCCCACTTCTACGTAAATCAAATGAGCAACCTTCATTAAAATTATACTGACGATCTCCGACATATAGGTAATAAATAGGAAGTCGTTGATCAAGCGGTGTCAAGAAAGTCAGCGTGGTGATGGGGTAACAGGAATAGATTTTCAGGTTGAGAAGCGTCATTGTATTTTGCATTACAAAATTCTTAGTAGATTAGCGATTATATAGTTATTAGTCATTTCTATATATTTGAAGAATATTAAGCAGCGATGAACACAACTTACAAGTTGTAAGTCTTAGGGTCAAACCCCATCAGGCGTTTTAGTTTGTGTAAATTATTTCACCACCGCTGCTCTCAAAACGTTGAAAGAAAAAATCGTGAGGAAACCAGCATGTTCTAGAGTCAAAAACGTTACCACCCACCAGACAAAGTCTTGCCGCCAAGCGATTCGTGTCGTGTTCCGGCATGATGTCTGGTGAAGCCATACGGAGGACGGGTCTGAGCAGTTGTGTTGCGAAGCTTGCCGGGTACGATGCGCCAAATGATCTTGTGTCGGGAGTTTGATCATGGTCCATCCAGATCAATTTTCCTCTGCCGTAGCATCATTGGCCGTGTTGTTGGGTTTATAAATTTGCATCACCTCGCTCAACTGCCGTCTTTCTTCCTATTCACTAAGTTTTTAAGTGAATGGGTTTAATAAACTAGCGCGCTTTACCACCAACGATTGCATCACTGCTTACCATCAGGCGGGATTGCAGTCAAGCGCTAGTTTATAATTATAAAAAAAAAAATCTAACAACCCGCACTGGGTCAGCCTGGTAAACTACGGCCCACTCTTTTTCAATGAGAGCAGGCCTATGTCCCAATTGTGGGAAAATTATAAGCTGATTATGATTTTACATAAACAATATGAGTTTATGATACAGTTCTGCCTATTTTACGAAGAATTAAATCATAACAATTAATGAAGTATGTCAAAAGTATTTTGAGCGTTGTTTAGCAGCCATGTTTGAGGTCGAATGACAGAAACATAAAATCGACAATGACTAGGCTTCAATTAAGCCCGGATTATTAGGTCATTAATGGCGGTTTCATTTGTAAGCACCGTACCTCGTCCTCATCAGTATTTAGGTTGTAATTAGTATGCCTTTTGAACTTGCTATCAACGGATTTTGGTTGATTTGGGCTTTCCGAATGCTGATGCATGACGATTCATCGAATGATACAAATTAAGTGGATCAGACTCTTGTACAAAGCGTAAGTTATATATTAGTTAGCAGAGCTGTGGAGATGTGTATGTGGTGTTTTCCAGTTTAGTAATTTGTTCATACTGTTGAACACTAATTTTCGAATGCCGCTGGATGCGAGAACGATAACATGGGGTCGGATTGGAGGTGCTTGATTGATGCTTATGTTATTCAGTGGATGCCTTTCTGCTAAAACTATGATGATTGTGATTAATCTTTCTTTTCTTTGTTTTTAATATTACGCCACACTTGGATTTTTCCTGTATCGTGGATGCTTTTACAAATATTTAAACTCGTAGGCTATACAAATATTTGTTTCGTGCGGGAATCGAACCCACGACAGGCAAAGCGACAGTCGATTGTTCAGCCCCTGCACCAGCAGCATCGTCCAATCATCGTCTTTTCATAAATAAAATGTTAGTAGATCGTAGCCTATATGTAGTGTTACGGGTAATCAGGGTATCGTATGTAGCCGCACAAAGTGAGGGATACGCAGTAGCGGACCAACGTAAAGAGACCGCGGCCAGGGGGCTAAAGCCCTTGGCGTCGCTCACCGTGCCTCCTTGCGGGAGCGTAACAATTACTTTTGGATAGGGTATCGTATTTTAAAATAATTGGGTTATGGAGGAGACACACGACTTGCGTGTGTGGGTTTATAATACACCGGATACCGCCGAAAATCTTAATTTTAAAATAGGAAACCGTTCCGCTACCAACAGGGATATTTCCCGAGTAAAAAAAAAAAATGATTCTATTTAGTCCGTTATTCAGATTATAGAAAAATATTAGATACGTATATTTTATTTTGTTTTATCAAATAAATAAAAATTGACAAATATAAAAGGTAACAAAGATCAGGAGTGGTGGCTGGTGACGTCACTGCTGGCTAAAAAGTGTAGCGTGCAGTGACGTCACACGAGTTTTCAACGCACAGTGTCGTCTTCATTTTTTGTTTATATGAAAAAAGAAAAAAATACGTGTCTAGTATTTTTTGAAAATCTGACTGACGGAGTAATTAGTTTTTTTTAGTCAACTACCCTATTGATTGAACAATAAGAATGTTTTTGTTCAAATTATTTAGGTATGTATTTATTTAAAGCACAGGCACGGTCACATACATTAAACTTATGCCAGAATAATCTTAAAAAGTAAAAGACTAATGTATCTTGTATCTTGCTGCCTTGAAATTTATGTTACTCTAAACTAAAACTAATACAAACAAGTCAGACTATAGTAAGCCGGACAGTAATAAATATTAAGAGCAAAAGTTAAGAACTTTTTTTTTTTTTTTTAGCAACCTTTTATCGTCCCACTGCTGGGCACAGGTCTCCTCTCATACAGAGAAGGATTGAGCGTAATCACCACGCTTGCTCAATGCGGGTTGGCGATTTCAGACTTAAAGTCCAGGTTTCCTCTAGATGTTTTCCTTCACCTTCAGTCATTGATGTCCAAGATATAGAGATACTTAGAAAGTACATATAACTTTAGAAAAGTTACATTGGTACTTGCCTGACCTGGAATCGAACCCGCGCACTCATACTTGAGAGGCTGGTGTTTTAACCACTAGGCCACCACGACTAAGAACATCATCATCATCATCGGCCGTCGGCAGAAGTTACCACCCACCAGACAAAGCCTTGCCGCCAAGCGATTTGTCGTGTTCCGGCATGATGTCTGGTGAAGCCGTACGGAGGACGGGTCTGACCAGTTGTGTTGCGATGTGTGCCGGGTGCGATGCGCCTAATGTTGTTGTGTTGGGGGTTTGGTCGTGGAGGATCTTCAGATCAATCTCCCTTTGGCGCAGCATCGTTGGTCGTGTTGTTGGGTTTAACATTGCATCGCCTCGCTCAACTGCCGTCTTCCTTCCTATTCACTCAGTTTTTCAAAGTGAATAGGCTCTTAATAAACTAGCGCGCTTTACCACCAACGATCGCATCATTGCTTACCATCAGGCGGGATTGCGGTCAAGCGCTAGTTTATAATCATTTTAAAAAAAAATATTTAAAAAGGAATACGTTTTTTAACCGACTTCAAAAAGGAGAAGGTTACTCAATTCGGCCGGTATATATGGTTTTTTTATGTTTGTTCACGGATAACTTCGTCGTTTATCAACCGATTTGATAATTCTTTTTCTGTTGGAAAGAAGACATTCCCAAGGTGGTCCCATAATAAGGACATCAGGGTTTGGTGGCGAAAGACCAGAAAAATCAAGGGGATCTTTAAAAAATCCTAGGGGCAACCAGTGCGTTTGTAAGTTTTTTCATTAAGTATTTTACTGTCAGCATCCGGTCTAACCGGGTGCAGCAGAACAGTACCTACTTTTCACAACTAAAACGTGTAAAATAAAAATTTTTTTTACAAAAAAACAACCGACTACCAAAAAACACTACAAAGTGAAAAATAACTAATTTCGGAAGTCGGTGTCTTTGGTTTTTGTATATTAGTTTTTGACACCGACTTCCGAAATTAGTTATTTTTAGAAATCGGTTGTTTTTTTTTTTTTTTGTAAAAAAATGTTTTTTAGAGACATGAATTAAAACTACGCCAAGACCAGTTGGAAAAAGGCAAGACTGATGATAACCTGATATTTCATCGCATAACATGTCAAACTAAAATATCGTTTCCGAATGGAAATGTTCTGTGAAAGTACTGTCACAAACAAACTTCTCCATAAGTAATTCTACTTCTTATAAAGCCCTAAAAACAACCATGAAAGGAATCTTTCGTACGGTATTATGTGAAGCAAAAACGACGAGAAAAACTTATGATACACGCGTTAAACTTACAAAAAATATCAGAATATTTTTTCGCGAACTAGAATGAAATTCATCATTATTCCGGCCCTCCGGCTCAGAAAGTGCGCGAAAAATAAAGAAAAAAAAATCGCGAACACAGTCATATTCTGTATTGTCAGTGTAAATCAAAATAACGAGGAGGCCTAGCAAACAAACATATGTAGAGGTCGTTGAACACTAGAGAGGCCGGATAAAAATATGGTAGATCCAGATTTTTAAAAGTCGAAGGATTGTTGTCGAAATGAAACAAATTGCTATACTTTGAGCCAATAAAATGGTGATCTCGTTGTGAATTCAATTTAAAAGCACACATTTTAAATGCCATTTCTTTATTATCCCACGAATTTCACATAATTAGGTATGTATCTATTCAGGGATAAATCTAGAATGATTTCTGTGAATGAACTTGGGTATTGCAGTTACATATTTTTTTAATTATTAATCCATCTCTTTTTTATTCAGATAAAAAATATCTAGATACGTCTACCCTTTAGTAATTATGATTAAATTTTATACGAATGATATGTATAATCTACAGCCATAGTTAAAGAGTTTGTTTAAGCACGCTGATCTCTCGAACTACCTGTTGTACTTGAATTTTTTCACATTCCGAGCTTGAACAAGGCTAGTATTGTCTTCACACCGGGAGTCTAAGAAATCGAACAAAAGATAAAAATTCGGAAAGAACGATAAGTGAAAAAAAAAATGAATATGTGATGCAGCAGAGTATGTACGAGAAGCAAAAAATGTCGCGGGAATGTAGTCGCAGGCAAGGTGCTATCCACCATCGGCCACCGTAGCCGCGGGCTTACGGACGGCGAAGTGGTAAGGACCAGGCCCTGGTCAACGGCGCGTTGTATTTTAACTCCCAATTGTTAATTTGACCTTCGATAAAGTTTTCCCAGTCTAATTTGAACATGAATTTTTATTTTAATATTGACTATCCAGAGACATTTTCAAGTAGAGCATAATACGTTCTATCAATAATTCCTAAGAGTTCTGGTGAAGCCGTGCGGAGGACGGGTCTGAGCAGTTGTGTTGCGTACGATGCGCCAAGTGTTGTTGTGTCGGGATTTTGGTCGTGGAGGGTCTCCACATCAATCTCCCTCTGGCGCAGTATCGTTGGTCGTGTAGTTGGGCTTAACATTGCACCACCTCGCTCAACTGCCGTCTTCCTTCCTATTCACTAAATTTTTTAAGTGAATGGGTTTTATAAACTAGCGCGCTTTACCATCAACGATTGCATCACTGCTTACCATCAGGCGGGATTGCAGTCAAGCGCTAGTTTATAATTATTAAAAAAAAAAAAAGTTAGGCAAAGATATCGTGTATCCCACATTTTAATTATTTCTAAGATACACTTTATTGTACAGCCACCAGCAGGTCAAGCTACCCGCCACCAGTGGACTGCTTTCGTCCCATGATTCCATTAGCCGGGCACAAATTCAGAATCCGAGCTTCTGAAAAATACCTGATTGAAAAACCCAAAGAAGATATTCAAGTGTACAAATTTATATTCAAGTCTCATTGAATTCTTATCGTAACACGGGTCTAGTGGTCGAATGGCATTAAGGTAAGTTTTACCCGGATTTTCGGTCAAACTCAAGGTTAGAGATCAAGTGTTTGTGTGCCTCTAGATTTGTAGCTTTTATTTATAATGGCTACCGAGATGGAGGTATTTCAACGAGCTTGAGTGTTAGTAATAGCTGACTGTTAGTGTAAAACATTTCTATTGCTTTCTTTCCTTCAGAAGTTAGTGATTTTGTTTGGCAAAAAAAATATATAATGTTTGGTACTTTTTGGCTGAAACTTGTCTGTTGTGATATAATAAAGTACATACATATACAGTTTCCCATTTATTTATCGGTTTTTTCTCTTAAAAAATATCTTCTTTTTTTGAACTATGTAGTCTGCAATAAGGATTTTTATTTATTTAATTTACAAATCAGCCTTTATCAAATCTGTGAAAGGAATACATCATGATCATCAACAAACTTTTTATCGTCCCACTGCTGGGCACAGGTCTCCTCTCAAACAGAGAAGGATTGAGCGTAATCACCACGCTTGCTCAATGCGGGTTGGCGATTTCAGACTTAAAGTCCAGGTTTCCTCAAGAAGTTTTCCAAAGGAATACGGGTTTATTTATTCATATATATATACTTTACATAATACATAATAAGCCTATAAAGTTTCCCAGTCTTGGGACACAGGCCTCCTCTCAGCCGGAGGGAGTGAGCCATGCATGATCTACCTACCACTTGGGTCCAGTGTGGGTTGGTAGGGGTTACAGAATATTAGCAATACTGTAGTCGACTACATTATCCATTTAATAACAAAAGAAAATATGATAATGAGTGCTACTAGGTAGGTAGTAAATAATTAATTTGACTGCACAGTTAATGAAATGAAATAATGAAATCTTTTATTAAGCAAGTAGGATCACTGATCACTTTTACACGTCATATGTTTTTTTTTTTTTAACTAGATGACGCCGGCATTTCTTAACCTCTGAGAAGAAATAGCCGAAACAAACTCAGGGATCATCGTCTTTTTTCAAGTCCAGACATTAAAAATGAAAATGTTTACAATAATTTACCTTATAATTACGCATATTGCTTAATACAATGCTTAACAGAGCGAGCAGCTCAGTCCCAAGCTTTTTTGTCTTCTAAATATTCTGTGATTTTACAATACGCCTTTTTGCAAAGTTTGGCCTTTATATAGTTTTTAAATCGTTTAATGGGTAAGTTTCGAATGTCCATGGGAAGCTTCTTGTTAGCGCGGTGGTTAAGCTATTGACTTCTGCGCTGCGTGTCGCGGGTTCGATTTCTGCACGGAACATTTGTATGACCTAGTTGTTCCGGGTCTGGCTCGTAGTGTATGTGAATTTATATGTTTGAAAACGCACCCACGATACAAGAGTAATTCCTAGTGTGGGGCAATGTTTTTGTTAAATTAAAAGAATTGAGTAACCTCCTCCTTTTTGAAGTGGGTTAAAAACACTATAATTTAATAAGGGTATGGAGTAGATCTCATGATGGAGCCGGGAGACAGGCGAGGGAACTCCTCAACGATTCACAGCAGCTACCTTGTGTTTGTGCTTGAATAATTTGTGTTGATAAGAACTTTACACCTAGATGGGTTGTGACTGTCATTAAAGGGCTGATGATGAAGACAAAGGTCAGTTCAACGATTTACAGTAGCTACCTTGTGTTTGGACTGACTTCACTTATATTGATGAGAAGTTTTAGATCTGATAATAAAGACCATAGACAGTCGAGGGAAGTCCTCAACAATTTATAGCATGGAAGTTTAACGTAGGACAACTACTAGCCACTGCTACTCGCAATGCTGATGCGACAATGAAAAAAAATTAAAAACAAAAGAATTAATTTAAGTCGTATAATCGTAAGGGTTGCTTACCGCACATGTATTAAGTTACCTCTTTTTGCGAAATAATATTTATTTTTTTAAGTTTAGCCCGGTTTTGTATCCATTAGTAGAATCAGTTATTGATACCTGACAATACCTTTACGGATCGGACAGGGTTTTCTTTACATATTGTATACATAGTACAGTCAATATGTCGAAAAAAAAGCCGTGAGCTCCGAAAAATGACAAACCGGAATTTGACTTGATGAATCGTTAGAGGGGCGAGTAATAAACTTAATGTTAGATTTCCGAAGTCCCTCCTCCTGCTGTTTTTGAGAAAATCCAAAAATATTTTGAAATTGATTTATCTCAGCAACTATAAGGGCTAGCGACCTTTTTTTTTTTTAAACTGTTAAGGACACTTAGGACTACATTTTCTTTCATTGAAGTGACATCGTCCGACTTAAACTGCAAAAGCTAGATGGCGCTAAAGTTTGAAAAAATTGGTTTTTTGCCATTTTCATTATGAAATAACAATTTTTTTACAATAATGTAAATGAGAAAGTTGTTTGTCACAAAATTAGCTACAACTTTTGTTTAAAACATTTTTTCGTAAAACTCACCGTTTCCGAGCTGAAGCTTGTTGAAGTGTACAAATCGTACATTATGTGCCTTGCTGTAGGGTGTTTGTCACACAATTCATGGATAGATCAATGAATTGAAATGTTTACATAATTTTCAATTTTTAATTTAATTTAATTTTAAAAAAAATTAAATTTAAAAATTTATTTTTTTTTTTTTTTTTTTTTTTGTACGCTTCTTAGAGCATCTGGCAGATGTTAGAAACCGGTCCATTGTCCAAACTATGCCCACGTATTCGGTGAAAGTGACAAAAGAACCGTTGTTCTGCTCACTGCACTTCTTCACCTATATAGCTCGGAAACGGTAAGTTTTACGAAAAAATGTTTTAAACAAAAGTTGTAGCTAATTTTGTGACAAACAACTTTCTCATTTACATTATTGTAAAAAAATTGTTATTTCATAATGAAAATGGCAAAAAACCAATTTTTTCAAACTTTAGCGCCATCTAGCTTTTGCAGTTTAAGTCGGACGATGTCACTTCAATGAAAGAAAATGTAGTCCTAAGTGTCCTTAACAGTTTAAAAAAAAAAAAGGTCGCTAGCCCTTATAGTTGCTGAGATAAATCAATTTCAAAATATTTTTGGATTTTCTCAAAAACAGCAGGAGGAGGGACTTCGGAAATCTAACATTAAGTTTATTACTCGCCCCTCTAACGATTCATCAAGTCAAATTCCGGTTTGTCATTTTTCGGAGCTCAAATTGCAGATTGACTGTACTAACATGGCGACAAAAAATACGCCAGTTTACGTCAGGAGCGCACTTATTTGACAGGTCTAAACTGATATTTTATCTTATGACCCTTTCTTATTTAAATAGAAAGAAAAACATGCACTTAACTTAAATTAAATTTAGTTTGTTAACGAAGGAATCGGGGCCAATGTCATCCTATCACCATTTCATTATGAGATGTCTGACTGATAATTTGATCGATCATTATGAATTTTGCAGATTACGTGACAATGGAATCGTGTTGGAATGACAAATTTATAAAAATATCAGACTATACCAGAAATACCCTATATTACTGTTATACAGGGGCAGTAGACTTGACATTGATAACGGTCACTTTCCGAACGATATTGGTTCGTCAAAGTCCTCGATACGTTAGTAGTGATATTTACTAGTCTCGATTCTCAAATTGTCATAGATATTCTACCAAACTTTGTGGCAAACATAATGATTTTTGTGATATATATATATATATATATTCTTTTTCTCAAAGTTAAATTAATAAATAGGTATTAATTATAATTTTGGATATGTATTTAAATACTGCAGTGTCTCAAGACAAAAGTCTTCGACCAGTGTGTGTTGCTAGTGATGACTTATGGAATTGAGATGTGGTCGCTAACATTGGGCCTTATAAGAAGACTGAAAGTCACTCAAAGGGCAATGGAGAGGGCTATGCCTGGGCTTTCACTGCTCGATCGAATCAGGAATGAGGAGATCCGCAGAAGAACGAGAGTAAACGATCTAGCCCGAAGAATTGTAACACTGAAGCGGCATTGGGCCGGGCCTATTGCCCGTAGGACCGATGCCCGAGTGGCGACCACGCACCGAAAGACGCAGCGTGGGAAAGACCCGACAAGGTGAACCGACGACCTGTTGAAGGTCGCGAGAAAACGCTGGATGCGGGAGGCGCAGGACCGGTCATCGTGGAGAACCTCGGGGGAGGCCTATGTCCAGCGCTGGATGTCTTTCGGCTGAAATGATGATGTATGTATTTATGCATCAATTTTAGTATATTGTAACAATAATATTAGCAGTAACGACAGTCCCATTGGTGGTTCGGGAGAATATGTTCATTCTTTGGTTGCCTGGAAGAGATCGCATTAGCGATAAGACCGCCCATTGTATGTTTTATTGTATCGAATGTATTTTGATCGATGTTTGTTTTTGGTGTATGTACAATAACGAATATATATCTATCTATATATATTTAATAATTATAAACTAGTGCTTAATCGCAATACTGCCTGATGGTAAGCAGTGACGCAATCGTTGATGACAAAGCGCGCTAGTTTAATAAGCCCATACACTCAAAAAACTGAGTGAATAGGAAGGAAGACGGCAGTTCAGTGAGGTGATGCAATGTTTAACCTAGATTGATCTGTAGACCCTCCACACCAAACTCCCGACACAAAAACATTTGGCGCATCGTACCAGGCACACATCGCAATACAACTGCTCAGAACCGTAGTAAATAAGTAAATAAATAAATATTCGACCGAACTTTGTCGCGAACTTAACGATTTTAGTCGGTAATTTGCGACAGCGTCGCTAGCAATATCAAGAATACTGTCCCTGCCTACTGCCACAAAGATTCGAGCTTAAATCAAAAATCTATATAGGTACAACGTTATCTTTTGTTTATACAAAATCTGAATATAGTTTGTTCAGAATAAGCAACAGAATCGATTCCAATCATTTTTACACCATGTTATATTTTTTCCCAAATATACAGTATGTTAAGAAAACCCTATCCGACCCATAAGGATAATAAAGGTTAGGTAAACACATGACCAAATATAATATAAAATTTTACGTAATCGTCATAGTACCAATACAAATGCTTTTTGAAATAATCTTTTGACGTGACAACGTCTATTAAATTGGTACGGCGTGGAGTCATTCTCGAAAACACCGTAACGGCCGAATCTGACGCCACACGGAGTCCACGCCTACTTTACCCCCACCCCTAGAGCGCCCGATGTGTAAACATGTAATAGACGTTGTCATGTTCAAATATCGGCAGTAGACTGAGTTCTACAGACAACCAATTTTTTTTTCCCGCGAATTAATTCCAACTTCCCCGAAATTTGGTATTTTTAAAAAAAGTGACAACACCGGTATTATTATGAACGAATAGCGATGCGACCACGTGCCGCGTGCCCTACCGCCCGCCGCCCGCGGAAGGGTGCTTACGCACATTTATTAAGTTACCTATTTTTGCGAAATAATATTTATTTTTTTAGGGGTATTTTTTTTTTAAGTTTAGCCCGGTTTTGTATCCATTAGTAGAATCAGTTATCGATACCCAACAACACCTTCACGGGTCGGACAGGTTTTTCTTAACATACTGTATTTAAAAATTGTTGCAGTATGGTTACCAAGCGCGTAACACAGCTGATGGCAGATAATAGTTCTAGGCGCGTGAGACAGGCACCCCGTGCCGCACCGGTTCAGGCGCGTGCTAGCGAGCGGTGTGCTGACCATATTTTTGTTGGGACAACCAGGCAAGATAACACGCCCATAACTTGGTGAATTTCATAATATCTTTTTGAAATTTTTGAAGTGAAACTTCTTTACGCACGCTTGACTTGGGGAGTAAGCTGGCGAACGCGTGACGTAAGCGTTATGAAAAGTGATCGGGCAAGGCGAACGGAAGTTAAGTGTGGGATATAAGCACAGAGGCGCCCGTGGCGCGAGCTTGGTACTACAAGGTCTACAACGAGTTTTTTTTTTTTTTCAATAAAAATAGAAGATCTATGCAAAAATATTAATTTACCAATGAAACCATGAAATAAATTTAAATATTTATAGAAAATTAATATATGTATATGTGTATACATGTATATATTGTACACACAGATATATATGTATATACATACAGATGGAGCGAAAGAAGTTTCACTTCAGTCGTGTGGTCATAAGCACACTCGTTTTTTTTTTTTAACTAGATTCTTTACTTAAAAATATTGGACTCGTGTTTCAGGTTTTGAATATACAAAAAATAACGTTCTATACACCACTGTAACAGTAATAATGTACCTTTGTGAGAGAAATTTACTTTATTAATACTGTGAAAAGAGATTTGTTTGTTTTGATTATGATGATTGATATTAATTTGTAAAACAGACTGCTACATTAATTAAAAATATATTTTCGCTAGACATGCTATAAATAACGCAGAATAAAACAAAATATGAATGGCTAACATAGCATACTATAATAAAAACTTTTAATTGATATAATATGTAAACTTTTAATTTGATTTTATGAAAATGTATATCCACCAAACAAAGTGGGTCAGACAAGGATCACGGTCAAACATTGAATGTTTCCACGACCTTGTATATTATTTAATACATAATATATATAATTTTTTTTTGCAATGGCATCTAGCTTTTCAGTTTATGAGGTTCTCTTCCGCTTGATCGGATGACGGCTTGCTTGTGTATGTCAAATTAAGAATAACCACTTAGCCCTCTGTCTGTCCGTGTATCAAGAAATCTTTTCTCAGGAATACACCCTTCAACAGTTATTAAGTTGAAATTAATATTAAATAAATACTCAACGCTGTTTATCCCTTGAAGTAATACAAATTCTAAGAAAATGTCATCAAAAACTACGAGCGTTAAATTCAATTACTAACTACCTATAGGGTGGTGTCCGTTGACCTTGAATCATGAAATTTGGCAAGAATCAATATCATGAATTACAACTTAACGAAAAAAAATAAGATCTTATAATATTATAGTTGTAGTGCTCGAGTGGATTCGCACTTGACCGATTTTTTTATAGTTACTATAACATCGTTATTTTTCACGTGTCCAGTATTTTAAGTAAAGAAACTATATACAAAATTTCAAAAAAATATGATGATAAATCACAAAGTTATGAGCTTGTTATCTTACTTGGTTGTCCTAACAAAGATATGGTCAACATATCACTCGTGCGCACGCATGTAGCGGCGTGGCGTCGTCTTGCGTTTATTGATAATAATTTCTATTTGTTTGTTTGTAATTAACTGGTGATAACATTTTCCGTCACACTTGCAGGCTTTGGAATGTCGTAACCATCAAGTGTAGATAGATATTATTATGTACTTTACTCGTAAATACAGCCCTAAGTGATAACATAAAATGTAGTATAATTTACTGAAGACATGCTAATTTATTTTACTAAGAAGGTATTGCACCCCTGCACAGAGTGGCGCTGTCCCGCTGTGTACACACGACTAGTACAGGTCTCCCAAAGTGATAATGCGCATAGAAATCTTCGTCACTGTTCGGCAACGGTCGTATTCCCCGAGCGTTCGGAAGAAGACATGTATATAGAGTGGTTAAGTGCATAAAAAGTGGTTAAGTGCACCATATCTTCTTCCGAACGCTCGGAGAATACGACCGTTGCCGAACAGTGACGAAGATTTCTATGCGCATTATCACTTTGGGAGACCTGTACTACTGTTCTGCCGTAAACTGTGTCGTGCGCTCAGTCATCACAATGCAACAATTTCTAAATGTATTTGGCAAAAAATATAATATGGTGTAAAAATGATTGGAATAGATTCAATTGTTTATACCGTTAATGAAAACAAAATATTAATCAACACTTAGGGTCAATTCACACGTACCACAACCACACCACGTCGCAGCGACAAAATGTGGTCAAGCTGTGGTTACGTGCAAATAGTGTTGCAGCGGTTTTTTGCGGTTGCGTTGTCGCTGTCGTTGCGATGTGGTAACCACGTGGTCATGTGCAACGATTGGAATACTCCTCTGTCCTTTGATTCCAAATGCTCCGCGATTCAAAATATCCGCGTCAAAAGTCTCGGAGTCGGACATTTTTATTATTCGCACAACCACGTGGTGGCTCAGTACAACGAAGAATGAAAGGGGGAGCGCAGGCGCCAGCTAGGCGCACGCTGTTTATGACGTCATGTCGTGGCGATGTGGCCGTGGTGCCGCTGCCGGTGGTGGCGGCGTCGTGTGGTTGAGATGTGATCTTATTACACAGGTGGTCGATAACAACGGCAAAATGTGGTACGTGTAAATTATAATATTCATTTTCAATACAAAATATACGCCAGACCACATGGCGTCGTTGTGGTGTGGTTGTCATACGTGTGAATTGACCCTTTGTAAAAACCGTGCGATGCTAAGTTAAAAAAAAATTGTACTACCTTCAGTGTAACAAGTTTTAAACTTTTTGAACCGCGCAACATCTTTTTCGTACCTTCTCCAGAGTAAAAGTAAAACTAATTCACACTAGGTAGAATGATATGGTATCTCGGCATTTTATCGTAGAGAGAGCGTTTATCGTACATCGCTATTAGGCCAGGCCATGGCCTCGAAAGTCGCGGTGAGGCCACAAATTGTAACAAATGGTTAGTGTAATTTGTTGTATAAAATACGTTCAGGTGGCTGGGCCACATAATGTGAATACGTTTTGTGGCCTAGCTAGCGGATTTTAGTCAGACAATTTTGATTCAAACGAGGGATTTTTGGTTTTTAGTAATCGGTATGGGTTTCTTAGTTATCAGAGCTTCTCTGCGCGATCGAATCGGAAATGAGGAGTTCCGCAGAAGGACCAATGTCACCGACACAGCTCTTCGGGTCGCTACAATTAAGTGGTAGTGAGCGGACTACATTGCTGTAGTCTGTAGTCTGCAGTAAGGTTCTGGAGGGGTTGGCCACGTACCGGAAGACACAGCGTAGGGAGGCCACCAACAAGGTGAACTGATGACCTGGTAAGGGTCACGGGAAGCCGATGGATGCGGGCAGCACAAGACCGGTCATCGTGGAAAGTCTTGGGGGAGACTTTGCCCAGCAGTGGACCTCTATAGACTGAAGTAGAAGATGGGTTTGTTAAAGATCAAACCACGACGGAATTCTAGTTTACCACAGTGCAAGTCTGTGTATATTTGAATGACAATATATTATTGTCATTCGAATTTTCTTTGAATACTGTGACGTCGGTGTGATCAGTAGGCCTAGTATAAGTTTTCATTACGAAACTCGTTCGTCGATATCGAGCGCGTTTGACTCAGCGATTGGTCCGCTTCAAGGTCGTAAGAACTCTCAACCAATTAGAGCGCCAAACGCGCTCGTTATCAACGATCGAGTTTCGTATTGAAAACTCATACTAGGCCTACAGACATCTACAATTGGCTTGTATCCTAAAAAATAATTTAATGTCCATCAGATAGATTTCTAAAAAATATTGAACACGTATTTTTTATTTTTTCTTTTATTCAAATACTTAGGAAGATATATTGATTTGAAATATCGCATGACGTCACGCCGTCGTACAAAATATACCATGGCGTGACGTAATTAGCCCCCACTCCGTAACTTTAATACGCTATATCTCAGTAATTTTTGGTAGTTTCGACAAAATAAAAAATACGGGTCTTAATTTTTTTTATTATTTATAAGACGGACTAATTATTATTTTGATTTTCATACCTTGGATACATCCCTATTATTGATGAGGTATTTCGATTACCTCGAGCTTAACAACAACACTCTCAAAATAATACAGAACATATGCGTTAAGTTGTAAACCCTACACTAGCTTCTTCGGCCTTCTGTCTTCAAAGGCCAAAATTCAATTGTTATTTCCCGGCCTCGCCACTTTCGAGGCCACGTCTTAAAGCATTCTATTGCCACCCGCAGAACGTTTCAATGTAGGTAAACACTATTAAGACTTATTTTGTGCCACAAATAAGATGAAAGACGTATTGGAATTTTACGACTGTGTTTCCAAATTGAATTATGTGTTAATTTGTAAGGGATTGAAAAGAAAATGCTTATAGGTACCTACCTACTGTAGGTAAATTAAAAGTACGTAGTGTTGAACCCTCTTATCGTATTAAAGAAACAAATGTAAGCTTTGTTTCTTATTTCAGTGAAGACTATTAAAAAGTCATAAAAATATTTAAAATTTTTGCTTCAACTGACTATACAGAGTGGTGCTGACAATATGACAATAAATTAAACATCGTGTACCTCAACATAATAATATAATAATAATTTATCATTTATTCTCTCTTCACAAAGTTGATTTGTAATAGTGTGTACAAAAAAAAAAAAAATATCAGCTGAATTCCACCTTTGTGAGAGACCGGTGCCTGCTATAGGTATTTGGAGAAAAACCTGTGTTACAGGTCACCAGGCCCCTTCCATTACTAGAATTAGCTTTAATGTAGATACCGTGCAAGAGTAACAAAGAAATATTAGGCATAACAAAATAAAAGTTATAAATAAACAACATGCTTAACAGATAAAAGCAAAAGCAATATGTTATACTAAAAATAATTCTAATAAATATAAGAAATACCTGCCTATAATATTGCAGAATTAGTTATGGAGTCATGTTGTGAGACGATGAGTATGAGTATGTGAGTGTGGTGATCTTGTGTGGAGTGTTGGAGTAATGTGACATGTGATTGAGTAACTAAGATCAGCAGTGTGCGAGTGAGGGAAATTTTTGTATGGGGTAACCTGCGAAAGTTATTTTTCAAGGAGCCAGGTAGCAGTTACGTGTTTGTGGGGATTAGTCAAAATTAGGTTTATTTCAAAATGGTCAAAAGATTTTCGGTTTTGTGATAGTCTAGGGTTTTTATGTATTTTTTTGTTTCTATAATACAGCTTGATCGAGTTTTTGGATATAGGTTTAAGAGTTTATTCAGTTTATTATAAAGAAAAGGCCCAAGGAAGCAATAGAATCTTGTAGGGAGTGTTGATTTGAATTGAGCTGTGGGACAGACCCTACCTTTTTGCCGGTTGTCTTTATGTAGCTCAACGTCGAATTGTGTTTGAGAATGTTTTTTAAGTAACGTAAGTAGTATGAACGTTTGTCTGACAGTGAGGATGCCCCACTTCTTGTATGGGTCGGTAGACGGAAAGCGAAATGGGAGACCAGCTCCAAACCTTTATATTTTCACATATTTTCAGTCTACTCATAAAACCATCATCCATTAGCTTAGTCACAGGAAATTAACATGTTGATAAGGAAGCGCTTACAGGTTAATGACCGACGCATCCTGCGGTACCAAACTTTAATAATAATGGCGCGAAAAAAGCAAGTCGATACAGGATCGCGCTGTCGCCGATCGGAGGTCAGTGAACCAATATTTTTAAAGGATGTTCTATTCCGTTTGCAATTTTATGCGATTTAGTTTGTTTGAAATTTTTTTTTTTTTATTTTTGATGCAAGATTTTCTATGATTAAGGATTATTCCTATGAACCAGCATTGTTCGTGTTTTCATTTATTGTCGTATTGTCAGCACCGCTCTTTATATTCTAGTGTCTAGGAATGTGTTATTTTCTCATTAATTCATGGATAATGAGTTTCGGAAAATATGTAGATAAATAGAATAGAATAGAATACTCTTTATTATGTACACCATATAGATTACAGAACATAAATAAAAAGATTTTACAAAGGGTGACACGAAATGAAAATGTTTACTTTGTGTGCGAATGAATATGTCGTAAAAGCAAATTAAGAGC
The DNA here is from genome assembly GCA_037179545.1 of Sesamia inferens. Taxonomy (NCBI): domain Eukaryota; kingdom Metazoa; phylum Arthropoda; class Insecta; order Lepidoptera; family Noctuidae; genus Sesamia; species Sesamia inferens. The sequence continues at coordinate 23,819,913 of CM073944.1, read as the reverse complement.
ATATAGGTTTTACTTTATAAAGTCGTGCTTGACCGCAATCCCGCCTGATGGTAAGAAGTGATGCAATCGTTGATGGTAAAGTGCGCTAGTTTATTAAGAGCCTATCACGGAATACGGCGAATGATGGCGCGATTGCGCTCCTCCTCCAATGGCATCCTGAATGTGTTTTCGGATCGGTGGGGCTCGCCCCTCTTACGCAGGTGGATGGGAGTCCAGACCCACTTTAGTTAATTAATTACTAACATTAGGCTAAGCATTACTTATATTAACACTATATGGATATTTATGTTTTCTTTTAATCCGAAATAAATTGTTTGAATTTGAATAGATCTGTGGAGCCTAGTCACTCTAGCCTTGAAGACACTTAAATTGTAATCAGACGAGAGGACCACCACAGGCAAATTGTTCCAGCCTATCGATGTAGGTAGGTACGCGCACACACACACACACACACACACACACACACACACACACACACACACACACACACACACACACACACACACACACACACACACACACACTGCACTACAGCTTCTTTGCAATTCGATCTACTTTTTTTAATATTTAATCTTATATTTTATTGTTTAAATTAAATGTACCTGTTATGATAAACATAATTACCTAATATAGTTCAGTCACCATTTGCTGCAAAAAATTTGTTTAAGTACCTAATTGTAATTGTAAGATGCCTCTGGCTCCTGAACAGGTAACTACTCTGAACTTGCTTTGGAATTTTGGATCACGGTCTCAATTTTTCTGTTGGTACCCTGTTTTTAAGTCACTAATGAAAATTGCCTCGTTTACTTTCATTTCATATAACTAGAAATACATTTTTTTTTTTTTAATAAAATCAGCACACAATTTGATAAAGTCCCGCGAAGCGAAAATGTATAACAATTGCCTTTATTTAAGAAGTAGGTTCTTCATAATACTCTACTAACTAAGTATTGTATACAATATAACAGAAGTGAAAGTTCTTAAAAGAGTGAGAGTTTTTTATTCAAGACACAGCCCAGTTTTATTATTTTATAATTAACCGTCTAGATATTAGTCGCAACCCTCGAAATTAAATGAAATTAATACCAATCAGTTTGTAAGTAACCTTTTTAGATAAGATATAGATTTTTTCCTGTGTAATGCTGTGTATTTTTATTAGTATTCGTAGGTATTAACCTTTTTCTTTTTGTTACAGTACAAATACTACAAATTACATGAAACGTAACGCTATAAACTGTGACACTGGCTCTAAGAACTTGTCAATGTCAATATTAAAACTGTCAGTCTGTGTCAAAACAAAACAAAATTTTGTCGAACGAGTGAATTACTATCGTTAATTAATGGATAGTTACGAAAATATGTATAAAACGATATGCCGGGTGTGCTTAACTCGGAACAATAATGTTAGAATGTTTAGTTTAATTGATAATTCAAGTGATGACGGCCTCAGTTGTTACGGCAAAGCAATAACAATAGTAACCGATGTTTTGTTGCAAAAAGACGATAAACTTCCCAATATGGTGTGCCGAAAGTGTGTTCATTTATTAAAACAAACTATTTACTTCAAATTAAAGTGTGAATCGACGGACGAAGAGTTGAAACGACTCATTAATAAAAGTGTTAACATTGACTCTTCAGATCGTAAGCTAGAAGAGATTGTGTGTGAATATGTGATGTTCAACCAGTACTTCCCACCAAAAAGTAATACAAAACCTTCTAGAGGAGACAGAAAACATAAAAACACTTTGTCAAAGTCTCAGCTCATACATGAGAGTGATCATAAACCATATATTGAAAAAGTTGTTGACACTGAAATAGATTTGGAAGATAGAATGTATGATTTTGACGATTTCACAGAGGAAGATTTTAAAAGTAACCCAAAAGGACAAAAAGATGAATACTCCAGCAAAGTCGACTATATTTTGGAAACTATGCAAAGCTTAATTCAATCTGATACTAAGTTTAATAAAATACAACATGCCAAAAGTAAAATGAAACGGGAACTCAGATATAGACCAGTGCCGGTTAAGGAACGTAACCTTGTATGTAAGATATGCCAGAAAACCCTTGCAAACCGTTTAACGTATGACCATCACATGCAAAGGCACAACAACTGCAAATTTATCTGTGACCAATGCGGAAAAGGCTTTCCCGTGCTTGCAGAAATGCATATGCATCAAATAGCTCGTCACGGAGTTGGTCCGTACCTACAATGTGACCATTGCCCTTATAAAGCTCCCAGAAAACTAGATTTAATAGAACATTTACGGATACACACTGGAGAGAGGCCATTCACATGTGAAAAATGTGGTTTAACGTTCCGACGGAGAGCTATATGGAGGAATCATTTAGTCTGTCATATGGAAAAACAATATCAATGTATGCACTGCCCTAGAAAGTTTTATCGCCACGGTGACATGCTTGCGCACTGTAATAATGTACATGAGAGAGTGTATATGTTTTCATGCAGTATTTGCAGTGTCACATATACCAAGACGGAGACTGTGAGACGCCATATGCTTGTGAAACATGGCATACCGAGAGAAAAGCAAGGTAAAATTGAAAGAATTATGTATGTGAATTCGGAGTACCCCGATAAAGTAATTTAAACTTACTATTGGTTAGTAAGAATTGATATTTTGTTATTTTTAAATTATACTTTTTGAAAATTATTAAGTAGTAATTTTTTTTAACTATCACTATTTTATTTTGTTTTATGCAAGAGATTAAGTATTTTAAATTTAATTTGAGTTCTTTCTGAGAATCAACAAGTACGAAACATTAATTTTTATTTATTTGTAAATTTTAGGGTAAATTATTTAAATGGCTTCAAATTGATAAAGTTATATCTGGCTTTTTATTTTTGTCTGTTCCAATGTGATCACACAGGAAACATGTCCAGTATTTTTAAGTAAAGAATTTATATACAGGTACAGGTTTCGTTTAAAGAAAAAATATTGTTGTTTTGTGATTAGATTGATCATATTATGATTAAAACTGTCACCCATGGCATATTCGATTTTAATTAGCCTGTGTTATCCCAATCCTTGATCAGTTAAAATTCTTTTTATTCTTAAAAGAAAAGAATTATAAAAAAAATCTTGAAAGAAAAAAAAAATAATCAGAGAATGACAATTGAGTTAGTTCTTACCTAATCAGATTTGTAATAAGAATGTTTCTTAAACAAAAAATAAAGGTTCAAAAAAATCGAAATATTATAAATTAAGTAGTATTTACCTACATAAATGTTTATAATCTTTGCTAAAATGTATTTTGTACACTCTACATAAAAGACAAATCTTAATAAAATCTTGCTTAATAACTTTTATTAGCTGTGTTTCAATTACCTAATGATGGCAATGAGGGGCGCGTGGTTAACTTGTCACAGCCACTAACACCCTAAGTAATAGGGAGGTTTTCTGGGTAACAAAAAAAAATATTCTAGGTATTTAATCCGTCATTCAGATTATGGAAAAATAGTGGATATGTATATTTTGTTTTATAAAATCAATAAAAATTGACAAGTATAAAAGGCATCAAAGATCAGGAGTTTTGGCTGGTGACGTCACTGCTCGCTAAATAGTAGCGTGCAGTGACGTCACACGAGTTTTCAACGCACTGTATCATCTTCATTTTTAGTTTATATTAAAAAAGAAAAAATACGTGTCTAGTATTTTTTGGAAATCTGCCTGACGGACTAATTAGTTTTTTTAGTCAACTATTTACCCTATTGCGTAACTTACCTTTATTTAAATTTGAATAATTTTAAAAGATTTTCTAATCCCTTGCTTCATTTGCCTGAGTAATAAACAGACTTCATTCCTGAAATTGCTCTTACATTGGTTCAAAATTCAAATTTCTAAATACCATCTCTAAACCTAGCAATTAACGGAAATAGCAAGCAGGATTACCTATATACTATAGCAACTACGCAACCATGCGCTTACAGAGGAATTTCATTGCCTCTGTAAGCGCGCCGTTAGCAATAGCTCAAAAACGCTTGAACCGAGTACATTAAACTAGAATACATTAGGTAAGTACATAGTTTCAGACTAAAATGAAGTTTAGTCTGTACACATTCCCACAAAGTAGCTCGGATCTAAATTCACGAGCGGAACTAATGCCGAGTCTTCATCGTTGCAAGTGAGCAAACATCAGTCCTATCCCTGTATCTATGTTCGGATCTATTCCTTCCTTATATCCAATTGCGTTCCCTTTGATGCTGACATGGATTGTTCACAGCATGCATTATAATAGATAATGTAACCTCAAACCACACTCTAATTATGTAACACTATTATTCTTATTTTCAATCATTTTGAAGCATATTTATAATTCATTGCTCAATATAGTACGAGATCCGGCTGCAGAATCAGTGTACCCATCGAGTGTTTGCTGAAAACCAAATTTTTTCACATATTTATGATTAGGAGAATTTATATCTACCAGGTTGCCTACCAAAATGTGGCCGCTAGTATTTTTAATTAAATTATTAATAATTCATAATCCGTAAGAAATTTCACTGACATGTTTTTTCAATGAAATGTCGTCTATTTTACGGTAACATCTATGAAGACTCTGAAAAATCATGGTTGCCGTTGCGCACCTGGCCGCACCTCTTCGCAGCCAGGTATACACAGGTATGATTTTGTTACATTTATACACCCACAACGTACATTCATATTTTATAAATCAAATTAAAGCTAATTTTTTTCTGTTCATTATTATATACGGTTGCCTAATTAAATCTGGCCGCAAATAAGGGTTGCTGGCTGTTAAATAAAGTAAACATTAAAAGTAGAGTGAAAGAGAGCTAGCGCGTTACACCACTATTCAGGCGAGGATAGCGATTGCCAGCTGTCGGACAGTTTAAAGCCATTGCGCATGCGTCAGATGCTAGTGTTCTCAACCTCCGATTCAAACAATAGTAGGTACGCCTCAAAATAATAAATACTCCAAAAGAAACGTCTTGGAGTATTTATTATTTTGAGGCGTACCGTAAAATGTAATTTAATTCATCAACAATATCCGTAAATGGATATTGTTGATGAATAAAACCAAGGTTATTTATGTAAAAAAAATTGTGTTGTGCAAGTACTGTATGAAAAAGATTTGATTTTATTTAAGTATTAGATTTATTTTACATATTCATAAATTTAAGTAAACTATAAATTTTTAAAATGTATTTTATATTTCATTTATTTAATTTTTTTTTTTTTAATATTTAATATTTAATTTTTTTTATTTTTTTTAATATTTAATTTTTTTTTCATTAATTTTATTTCACCCCGATGAGATTGATAATTTTTCGATGCACAAATGAAACAGCAATATATTATGTTGTGTATTACGAACTCCAAAATAGCGTGGTTTTTAACTTAGAATAAAAGTCGCAACTGATCCGTTGAGAACACTAGCATCTGACGCATGCGCAATGGCTTTAAACTGTCCGACAGCTGGCAATTGTGATCCTCGTCTGAATAGTAGTGTAACGCGCTAGCTCTCTTTCACTCTTCTTTTAATATTTTCTTTATTTAACAGCCAGCAACCCTTATTTGCGGCCAAATTTAATTAGGCAACCGTATATAATAATGAACAGAAAAAAATTAGCTTTAATTTGATTTATAAAATATGAATGTACGTTGTGGGTGTAGAAATGTAACAAAATCATACCTGTGTATACCTGGCTGCGAAGAGGTGCGGCCAGGTGCGCAACGGCAACCATGATTTTTCAGAGTCTTCATAGATATTGCCGTAAAATAGACGACATTTCATTGAAAAAACATGTCAGTGAAATTTCTTACGGATTATGAATTATTAATAATTTAATTAAAAATACTAGCGGCCACATTTTGATAGGCAACCTGGTAGATATAAATTCTCCTAATCATAAATATGTGTAAAAATTTGGTTTTCAGCAAACACTCGATGGGTACACTGATTCTGCAGCCGGATCTTAGACTAATATCTTCGAGAAAAATATGTCTGCTCAACAACGCAATAAATGTTGTTGAACTGTCAAAATAAAACCCTTTTTTTTCCGGGTGGAAAAAAAAGGGTCCGCCGCTCTGGGGTGGGCGACGGGGTCTGTCAGACTTTTACTGACTAAAACCACCCCGGTGTCTCTTCTATCACGAGCGCGTGTGGAGCCGCGGTAGTCTAAATTCTTCCACGACCAGACACCCTCGTGCTGGCCCGATCTGTCGGGCCTCTTCTCCTGCACGGGGTAGTGGGGTGTTAAACTACCCCGTGCATCGCCACAGGCGCGCGCGAGTGTCGGCGCGCGTCTCCTCCTCGGGGTCCATCGAATAGGGGGCGGGGACTTCCCCATGTCCCTCGCCCCTGGACCCATTCATGGGGGGCGGAAGAGGGCGTTATCCGCCCTTACTCGGCGCCCGGTGCATCATCTGCGGCCCGGGAAGGGAGTTGAGATCTCCCTCTCCCGTTCCGCAGCTTCCTTCTGCGACATCACGTCCTCGCAGAAGGACACCACTGCGTCCCACGACTCTGCGCTGCCGACCATCCTCCGCACTACTGCCGGCAGCGTCAGGTCGCCTCCTACTTCATTTGTGAGGACACGGCGCTGCTCCTCCCAAGCTAAACACTCGGAGAGCGTGTGCTGCGCCATGCCCTCCCCGCATTGGACGCAGTGCTGGTGGTAAAATGAAACCCAGTCTAGCTATTACGGTTCATGAGATACAGCCTGGTGACAGACGCACAGCTAAGTCTCATGAATAGGGTTCCGTTTTAACTTTTAGGTACAGAACCCTAAAAACTACTTCAAACTATTAAAGTTTCTTTAAATAATAATTAATCGGGAGGTGGTGAAGGTGCTAGTAAGTAGCTGCAGTGACCTCCGTAAAAATGGCGAGTCCCACCGCTCGGACAACACCCTTAGGAGCCCAAGCTCTTTGTAATGATACCGTGGAAATCCTCGGTTCTAACATTGGGAAACATCGTTGCCGCGCTACAAAACCGTGACAGCCTCAAGAGAATCTTGAACGCGTTGTTGTTTTATTTTTATAAATTACTAGCTTTCCGCCCACGGCTTCGCCTGCGTGGAGTTAGTTGTATCGCGCTTTTTAGATTTCCCTCGGGATTATTAATATAATATTTTTCTGGGATAAAAAGTACCCTATTATTTATCCGGACTTCTAACTTTACGTCTGCAAAATTTCAAAGCAATCGGTTCAGTAGTTACGGCGTGAAAGCGGAACAAACAAACTCACTTTCCCATTTATAATATTAGTAGGGTAAGGGTTAGACTAGTGCTTGACCGCCATCCCGCCTGATGGTAAGCAGTGATGCTATACACTATATCCTCGAAGACACTCAAATTACGCCAAGCGATTTGTCGTGTTCCGGCATGATGTCTGGTGAAGCCGTACGGAGGACGGGTCTGAGCAGTTGTGTTGCGTTGTGTGCCGGGTACGATACGCCTAATGTTGTTGTGTTGGGAGTTTGGTCGTGGAGGGTCTTCAGATCAATCTCCCTTTGGCGCAGCATCGTTGGTCGTGTTGTTGGGTTTAACATTGCATCACCTTGCTCAACTGCCGTCTTCCTTCCTATTCGCTCAGTTTTTCTGGGTGACCTATTTACTCTTAATAAAATAGCACGCTTTACCATCAACGATCGCATCACTGCTTACCATCAGGCCGAATTGCGGTCAAGCGCTAGTTTATAATTATTAAAAAAAAAAAAAAATGTAGTCCGACGGAAACGCCGCCGCTGGCAAATTACCGCGTACATCGAGGGACTCCAGACCCTCGATGTACGCGGTAATTTGCCAATAGATGTGTCCAGAAGTGTATGTAAGTACTGTTACGAATGCACCTTATGTCGAGGGAATAAGGTTCAATATCACGTGATATGCAGTTCGTAACTTTTAAGCCCTATTACTCGAGATCTAGACATTGTCTAGGTGTAATATAAAAACGCATTCCTAGACTCAAGGTGGCCTATCGAATGGTACAGGTTTTATCAATTTTGTCAACAAAGCGACGACATCGAAATTTCTAGAAACCCGTTTCCGGGAATTACCGTAGGTACCTACTGAATGTACTCGAAGTTATGCGCTATTATTATTACGTCTAGACGATTCTGGAATGTTCGATCAGCTGGCCTATATATAGCGCCGCGACGCCGGCGCCGAGACAGTCTGCATTCGACTACCGAGAAGAAAACAGCGACAATTAAGAAGCGATCTTTGAGAATACCTACTGCGACAACTGTACTTGAGTACTACGTAAAGAAACATCTGTAGTGTTATTGTGTGTTTACAACACGGACTTCGTGGACGTAAGTGAAGACTTCGGTGCAACGTCAGCAACATTCTACTTGTCATTGTCTACAATCGACTGTACCTTCGTTGCCAATAAACTTCGTAACCCTTAACCGGTATTTTAGTACCCCTAGCCCGTAACAATTGGTGTCAGAAGCGGAATGCCGGTCACGCCAAGGGAAGACGAAAGAGTTCGCACGCGACGACAAGCAGCGATGGATTTGGCGCGTCAAGAGGAAGAATTGCTTAGTGTCCCTGCACCCTTAGAAGATGCGGCCGTCGTAACACCGACGAATGTGAGTGCGCCTAGTACCACCACTATTCCCGGAACCAGCGGATGCGACTTATCGGCATTAATGACTCACTTGACGGCGCAAATAAGGCTGAGCATAGCAGAATCCCAGGCAGAAACCCAGGCGCAAATAAGGCTGAGCATAGCAGAATCCCAGGCAGACACCCAGGCGCAAATAAAAGGTATAGCAGAATCCCAGGCAGAAACCCAGGCACAAATCATTACAAGTATAGCAGAATCTCAGGTAAAATCCCAGCAATTAGTATTAGAACTTAATGAAAAGTGGGAAAAAACCAAAGAAGAGGTCAACGAGCTTAAAATAAAAACAGAACAACATGATGCGCGTATGGACCAACAAGATACGCGCATAGACCAGCAAGATGCTCGTATAGACAATCATGATGCGCGTTTCGAGAAACTGGACAATACCATCATGGAGTTTGGGAAAGAAATAGAAAGAGTACAAAAAGGAGGTATTAAAGGTGTGATTCCTGTACCCAGTGCTTTGCCGACGTTCCTAGTACCCCATTTTGACGGAACAACGTCATGGGTGGCCTTCCGCCTTCAATTCGAAAAGGTCGCAACAGCCAACAACTGGGACGACGATCAAGCTCTAACGGCTCTTATGCTTGCTTTGCGTGGCGATGCCGTACGAATCCTCGAGAATGTTTCCGGCGATTGCAATACCCTAGCCTCTCTGTTAGAAGCGTTGGAGACTAGATATGGAAAGAAACACCTCGAACATGTCTACAGGGCTCAACTCCGCGACCGCACACAGAAGAGCAGTGAGGGTTTGCAACAATGGGCAACGGAAATAGAACGTTTGGTTCGCAAGGCGTATGCATCAACACCGGGACTGATTGACGCTACTACTCTGCGATTCTTTACTGATGGGATTCGAGATGCAGAAGTCAGAGCTGCAGTACGTCTGGGTCACCATCAGACCCTGAAGGCAGCTTTGACACATGCTCTGGAGGTAGAAGCTGTACGTCAAGATGGCCGACAACACGACCGTATTCGAAAAGTGACCGCACAAATAAAAGCCCGACGAGGACCAACTTGCTATGAGTGTGGCGAAAAGGGGCACATTCGAATTGATTGTCCCAGGAAGGCTAAGGAAAGAAGAACTTCTTGGTCACGTGAGGAGGCCGCGGTAATGGCGTGGCGCAAGCGCGATGCGAAGGTCGAGCCCGAGCGCCCGTGCGAGCGGGTCGAATGGCGCAAGCGGAGCGATCGGAGCGGGCACCGCGAGCGACCCGCTGAACGAGAGCGTGAACGTGTCAAGGACCGGGAACGCGAACGTTCCAGCAAGCGAGAACAAGAGCGAGAGCGGTCGTGCGGAAGGCCGTGGAGTGAGTCAGACGCAAGGCGGGACAAGGAAGTCGAGGACGAGCTACGGAAGAAGAAGCGTCTCGAGAAAAAGGCAAGACAAAAGGACCGCCGCCGCCAGATTACTTCAATTAGTAAGGACCGATGTGAAGAATCTTGCCGACATTGTGCCAAACAGGAAAAGAAAGAGAACGTACGGATTATCCAGGTGAACGCTTTGGATGAAGACTGGGATAATCGATCATTGGAAGAGGCACAAAAGGAAGAGAGTGACTTGAAGACAGTAATCGAATGGAAGAAACGTGGCCAGAGGCCCGCTTGGAGTGAAATATCAGCGCTTAGCCCAACAGCAAAAAGTTACTGGGCTCAATGGGACAGCCTGATAATTGATAATGGAGTTCTGAAGAGGAAATGGGAATCACCTAGTGGAAAGGAGGTCGCCTTACAGATAGTTGTCCCCTGTGATAAGGTCGCGTCGGTGCTAAGACAGGTGCACGACGGAGTATCCGGAGGACATCTAGGAGTAAAGAAAACTCTGGAGAAGGTGAGAAAAAGATTCTATTGGGTGCATTGCGGCGAAGACGTAAAGGACTGGTGTAGGAAATGTGTAGCCTGCTCCTCAGTAAAAGGACCGCAAACGAGAGCCAGAGGTCGACTGAAAGTGTATAATGTTGGTGCACCATGGGAAAGAGTTGCTGTCGATATAGCCGGGCCATTCCCTGTTACTGAAGAAGGCAATAGGTATATCATCGTCATGCAAGACTATTTCAGCAAATGGCTAGAAGCTTTTGCAGTACCTAACCAAGAAGCTCATACAGTCGCCAAAAAGCTAGTTCACGAGGTGTTCTGTCGATTCGGCATTCCTTTGGAGTTACACTCTGATCAGGGTAGAAATTTCGAGTCTTCACTGTTCCGAGAGGTTTGCCAACTACTCGGGATACATAAGACTCGTACAACACCATATCACCCTCAGTCAGATGGAATGGTCGAAAGATTCAACCAGACGCTAGAGAATCATCTGGCCAAAGTAGTGGAAGAACACCAGAGGGATTGAGACCAATACATTCCACTCTTCTTAATGTCATACCGCTCAGCAACACATGACAGCACAAATTGCACACCGGCGAAAGTCAACTTCGACCGAGAAATTAGACTACCCATAGATGCATTAACCGGAACACCCCCCGATACCCCTATCCTAGCTGTCGACTATGTGGCCGACCTGCGGCGTAAGCTATAGAATACATGAGGTAGTGAGTGAGAGCGGTCTGAAAACCAGCGAGAAAATGAAGATCCGATACGACCGCAAAGCCAACGTGCCTGGATTTGAAGAGGGGACTTTGGTATGGTTACATAATCCCATTAGGAGAAAAGGAAAGAGTCCGAAATTTCAAGCCAAATGGGAGGGTCCGTACACGATAGTAACGAGGATAAACGATGTCACCTACCGGATAAAGAAAGGACCTAGAGGGAAGCTGAAGATCGTACACGTAGACCGCCTAGCTCGCTATTATGGATCAAATCATGCTCGGGACGAGCACGACTAAGAAGGGGGCAATGTTACGAATGCACCTTATGTCGAGGGCATAAGGTTCAATATCACGTGATATGCAGTTCGTAACTTTTAAGCCCTATTACTCGAGATCTAGACATTGTCTAGGTGTAATATAAAAACGCATTCCTAGACTCAAGGTGGCCTATCGAATGGTACAGGTTTTATCAATTTTGTCAACAAAGCGACGACATCGAAATTTCTAGAAACCCGTTTCCGGGAATTACCGTAGGTACCTACTGAATGTACTCGAAGTTATGCGCTATTATTATTACGTCTAGACGATTCTGGAATGTTCGATCAGCTGGCCTATATATAGCGCCGCGATGCCGGCGCCGAGTCAGTCTGCATTCGACTACCGAGAAGAAAACAGCGACAATTAAGAAGCGATCTTTGAGAATACCTACTGCGACAACTGTACTTGAGTACTACGTGAAGAAACATCTGTAGTGTTATTGTGTGTTTACAACACGGACTTCGTGGACGTAAGTGAAGACTTCGGTGCAACGTCAGCAACATTCTACTTGTCATTGCCTACAATCGACTGTACCTTCGTTGCCAATAAACTTCGTAACCCTTAACCGGTATTTTAGTACCCCTAGCCCGTAACAGTACGTATAACCTCCGCAGGCGACACTCTTTGAAGAAACTGTTCAAACGCATTAACTTCATTACGGTACTTTTTCAATATATCGATGAAAGAAACGTACGTAAGGAAAAAATAGGTGGGTATATCTGTTAAGTAAAAGAGGTTAATAGATAATCTAAACTTGTGCTTGACCGCAATCCCGCCTGATGGAAAGCAGTAATGCAATCGTTGATGGTAAAGCGCGCTAGTTTATTAAGAGCCTATTTCTGCGTGTCTTCGAGACTAAAGTCAATACACCAGTCTCTTAAATTTAAGTCGGACGCAAACACTGGCGCTGGCAAATTGTTCCAGCCCCTCGATGTACGCGGTATAAAAGACGAAGCTAAACGCTCTGTTCGGATCGTTGTGGTGTGAACAACGTAAGGGTGGAAACTAGACGGGTCGTCCGATGATGGAACGGAGATAGGGGAATTAAATTATGCAATTCCCTCGCACACCCTCCAAAATGCATCCTATAGAACACCGACAGGCTGGCTATTCTTCGCCTGTGCTCCAGGCTTTGGAGACCGATTATAGCTAAATCAGGGTCGCCAATTAGCCTCTTTGCACGTCTCTCCACTGAATCATGGCTTTGTACAGACAACAACACATGCAGCTACTGCAATCTGTCAGATTTCTTTATTAGATTTTCAGCTTTTTCTCTAAAGCTCTAGATTCTAGGTTTATTGGCAATATTTGACAGTTTCGGTTAGCTTGACCTCCTGTCGTCAGTACGCCCGCTCAGTAAGTTGGTCCATAGGCTACACGCGTAGGGGGTCCTTTACCTGCGTAAAAAACCCCGCAAACCTTCGAGCTAAAAGCTATTTTTATGAAAAAGAAAAAAATCAGTAAATGGGATATAGAATCACTTTTATAAGTTACTAGCAATACGCCCGCGGTTTCGCGTGTTTTAGATTCTTCATTGTCGGGGATTAATTATCGTATTCTGAGATACGATAATAGGGATTCTGAGAATCAGCACTTTTTAACGTCAAAATTACATATGACAGTCCCATCGACACTTCCTAGTGCTTTCGCTGGGAAGAAGAAGTGGCGGAACAAGCTTCCCAGCAGCACAGCTGTCTGTTCATTTAAAAAAACACGTGATTTTATACAATACTATGTATAGTGATATTATTTAGCTTCTAAATTTACATGTGCATATTCGATTGCAATATATTACCTTGTTTTAAACGACACACGGCGCCATCTATCACCGAACTGGTATGAAGCTAAAAATATTTTTGTTGTCCCTCGGGAATATTAAATTTTTCCGAGATAAATAGTACCCTATTATTTCACCCGGACTTCTAACTTTACGTCTGAAAAATTACAAAGCAATCGGTTCAGTAGTTACGGCGTGAAAGCGGAATAAACAAACAGACTCACTTTCTGTTTTGTAATATTCATAAGGATAATAAAAAAAGTAAGCTTTATGGAGTCGATGTACTCTACCTCGCTAGCCCTGAGGCGTAACAAACTCAAGGGTCAAAGTTTACATGGCCGTAAAAATTATATTATTTACAAAAACGTTTCAAAGCCACACAAATATCTACCCCCGTTTAAATCAGGGATGATTTCACCTCCGAGCTATGTTTATACTCTTTACCACTTTTTCTATATTTGCTTAGGCTCTCCCACTGGTAATATTGACCGATAAATAAGGTAGGTAAATTATATTATTTTGTAGTGACAGGCTTTGAGGTCAAAATTTATCCGGCTCAAAGGTTAACTGTTGCCCCATGTAAGCAACTGTAAACAGAATTTCTTGGTATTTTAATGTTAACCTTTGAACTCTGTTTTACAATTCCGAACCAAAGGGGTAGCTACCCTACCACTATATCTGTCTGTTTATCTGTCATTGTGAGATAGTATTTGATCAAGAGAAACTATTATATTAGATATGTCGCTGATAAATTGTTTTCCTGGGGATCACGTTCGACTCAAGGTTTCTTTGGGGTCCTTATTTAACGGCCCTTGCAGGACGGCAAAGTTCAGCAGCGTATGTTGTGAGAAAAATTCGGCAATTTACTAATTTTAATGCCACACGACTGGTCCAGTTGTATTATTTCCATATTACCTATTATGTTGTACGGTATTCTACTATGGTGCCGGGCTGCAGACATCGAGTTTATTTTTATTCTGCAGAAAAGAGCTACCAGAGCCATATATGCAAGTACGTATAACCTCCGCAGGCGATACTTTGAAGGAACTGTTCAAACGCATTAACTTCATTACGGTACCTTTTCAATATGTCGATGATAATATTACGTAAGGAAAAATTAGGTAGATATTTCTATTAAGTAAAAGAGGTTAATAGATATTCTAAACTAATGCTTGAACGCAATCCCGCCTGATGGAAGGCAGTAATGAAATCGTTGTTGGTAAAGCGCGCTTGTTTATTAGGAGCCTATTTCTGCGTGTCCTCGAGACTAAAGTCTAAGAAAATTTAAGAGACTAGTGTATTAGTCTCTTAAATTTAAGTCAGACGCAAATACCGGCGCTGTCAAATTGTTTCAGCCCCTCGATGTACGCGCTATAAAAGACGGGGCTAAACGCTTCGTCCACATCGTAGTGGTGTCAAAAACGTAAGGGTGGATACTCGCCGTACGACGGTCGTCCAATGATGGAACGGAAATGGGGAATTACATCATGCAATACCCGAACATATTTTTCAAAATGTATCCTATAGATTTTATTGGATACATTTTGGAGAATATGTTAGCGAGCAAAGTAGCCAAGTAGTATAGAACACCGACAGGGTGGCTACTTTTCGTCTGGGCTCCAGGCTTTGGAGACGCAATACAACGTAATAGAAGTCAACATATCTTTAACTGACTGTAAAAAAAAATGTGCTATGTGCCCGCTGCCACTTCAAGAGTTAATCCGCTGGGTTATTTCGACTTTGATTCTTCTACGAATCTCCTCATTTCTGATTCGATCACCAATAAGTTCCTATTGACAATATTTTACAGACCTACCTTTACTTTAGAACCTATTCTATGACGATGTTATAAGGTCTCAAATCATCAGAAATATATGATAATTGAATAGAAAAGGGTTCAAAGACGAGGGAATGGAATAAAATACAATAGAATATTCTTCATTAAAATACTCACTCTGTTTTTCGTAATACTTAGGTACTTTCCAGTTGAAAGACAATTAAAATGAAATTGGCGATCTCAATTTGTTTTCAAAGTAAAACAGGAACTCTTCGCCGCCCATCAGCTGCTTAACGTAATCCCTTGGTAGCATTTGTCTTCAATTTCCGGGAACAATTCAAACCCGGGCTTATCTTTTTTGAATCCCGGAATTTAAATTTTCTGCCTCGCTCTTTCGGATTTTATGACATAACTACTTCGCCTTTGCGAGTCCTGTTCTGCTTTCTAATTACGAGGAGTGATGTCACACGAGTTTTCAACGCACCGCAACGTCTTCATTTTTTGTTTATATAAAAAAAGAAAAAAACAGGTGTAGGTACTAGTTTTTGTTTTTAATCTGAATAGTGTATTTGCCTAAAAAAAAAAAACTAATTAGTCCGTCACTCAGATTTCCAAAAAATACTAGACACGTATTTTTTCTTTTTTCATATAAACAAAAAATGAAGACGACACAGTGCGTTGAAAACTCGTGTGGCGTCACTGCGATACACTTTTTAGCGAGCAGTGACGTCACCAGCCACCACTCCTGATCTATGATGCCTTCTATATTTGTCAATCTCTATTGATTTGATAAAACAAAATATACATATCCAATATTTTTCTATAATCTGAATGACGGACTAATTAGTTTTTTTTAGTCAAACACCCTATTATGGAGTAATTAGTTCTTTTAGTCAACTACCCCGTTTAAATGATTTTGAAGTATACTGCTAATCCATTGCTTCATATTTTAGAAACAATTGGTTGCTTAACAACGTGAATAGTGCAATGAGTGTTGGTGAATTGTCAACAAGATAGCCATTGTTACTGTTAATGCGTAACATACCCGATGATCATACCTTTTTTTTTGGTTTGAATGGGAAATCTTCAAATGACCTCTCCCGCTCTGGACGGAGCGGAAGGGCGTCAGACTTTTACTGACTAAAACCCACCCGTGTGCCTTCACTTGCCCTCTGCTCACCACCCAAAGCCCGTAAGCCATAAGCCCGCGCCTACGCTGGCCGGAAGTTCGATGTTGTGAACCAGGGCCGCTGATGATGCCTTAGGCTCTATTAAGCTAAACTAACCATCATCAGCTTAGCCTTTTCCAACTATGTTGAACTCAGTTTCTTATCTTGTAGGTATGTTGGTGTGTAAGGCTTGAGTTAGAAATCACGACACAGCAGATAGAATTTTTAGAAGTTTATTGCAGATCACAGAGTATAGATGTAAAGTTCTAGTTGACAGAGATAGATAAGAGATAAGATGAAGGATTTAAATATAGACACAAGAAAGAAACCGAAATTAAGATTAACTGGAAAAATGGAGATTTACGTAAATATTAGCGATTTAGAACGGGAGAAATCGGAGCGTGCATTCGCCGTGGAGATAGGATTTGCACTGCCGCTGGCGACCGAGCGATCGCGGGGCGATCAGCTATGGGCGCGTGCGGCGGGCGCGCGGTGCGCCTGCGCAGAAGTAGTTTGAGGCTCGTAGTACAGCCACAATCTCATCGTATGGACCTGAACATCAGCATTTTACATGCAGCGTATACCTATCTGATCTGGACTCTCTCAGTACTGGGTTAATAGGTTATTCGTTGACTAGACTAATAACTGTCAGATTTCACTATTGAGACACAGGCTCCTCTTGGTGAGAAGGGATCGGCCTATCTACCACGCTGGCGCCGTGTGGGTTGGTAGATCTCAAATATCTTAGACTGTTTTTTTGCCTCTAGGACATGTCCGTTTTCTCACGATGTTTTCCTTCTTTCTTTCTTTCTTTCTTTTACTTTTAATAATTATAAACTAGTACTTGACTGCAATCCCCCCTGATGGTAAGCAGTGATGCAATCGTTGATGTTAAAGCGCACTAGTTTATTAAGCCTATTCACTTAAAAAACTTAGGAATAGGAAGGATGACGGCAGTTGCGCGGGTGATGCAATGTTAAACCCAAGACCAACACGACCAACGATGCTGCACCAGACGGAGATTGATCTGAAGACCCTCCACGACCAAACTCCCGACACAACAACATTTGGCGCATCGTACCCGGCACACATCGCAACACAACTGCTCAGAGCCGTCCTCCGTTTGGCTTCACCAGACATCATGCCGGGACACGACGAATCGCTTGGCGGCAAGACTGTCTGCAAGGTGGTAACTTCTGCCGGCAGTCGATGTTATGGCCTTCACCATTTCTGAGAGCAGTGGTGATGAAATAATTTACACAAAGTAAAGCGCCTGATGGGGTTCGAGCCTTCGATCTACAACTCGTAAGCCGCGGTCAATACCAGTAGGCCACCACTGCGCTGGGACCAACAGCTTGACGTAATCTATACTAATATACAACGTGTAACATAAAGGGTATATACATATCAAGGGCATGGCATCTTTACATGATATCAATCGATATTGGAAGGGTTTTTTAATCCTATCTCTTTATGTTAGGAAGTTACGAGAAAAGAAAAAGCACCGCCTGTGATAGGCGCACAGAATTTTTGAAGACATTTATCGTGATTTTGCCAAGTAATGTGACGTGTAACGAGTAGTTATTAACGTATGTAGTGTGGTGCACGTTTGTTATGATTTGAATTTAACCTTTTGAACGCCAATCTACATAATACGCGATGTGTCCTCCAGCGCCACGCTACAAATGTATAACGTATCTATAGTAAAACGTAGGGATGGGTTTAATGTCCTATCGACAAATAATATTATACATTTAAATTAATATTTATTCACCAATTTACGAAGCTAAATAAAAACTGTAACCGTATTTTCATATTTTATTTCATATATATAAAAACTTTGATATATTTCCTATAATAAAGAAAAGAATTGTAAATTTATTAGACGTGTGTTCTAGAAGTTCACATCCCTATTTGTCTCCAAATGTAATCCTTTTACTTCATATCAAGTAGTTGGCGCTCGAGGCACGTCAAAATCCTTTCTGATATAAGGATGTCTTGTCGACGTATTTCTTGTCGACGTATTTCTTGTCGATGTATTTCTATGGTATTTATTTTTATATTCACTGTGGTCGAGTTACACGTGCATAAACTAAACCGATTCCTGCATAATTTATTTCTTTTAGTTACAACAAATACAATTAATAGAAGCTAAATACGTGATTTTCTACATTTTTTAAAGTTCCGTAGCCAAATGGCAAAAAACGGAACCCTTACAGATTCGTCATGTCTGTCTGTCCGTCCGTATGTCACAGCCATTTTTTTTACGAAACTATATGATCTATAGGTACTGTTGAAACTTGGTAGGTAGATGTATTCTGTGAACCGTATTAAGGTATTGATGCAAAAATAAAAATAATAATAATAAAGATTGGGGGCTCCCCATACTTAGAACTGAAACATACGTTTGGGGTATGTATGGATAGGTCTTCAAAAATGATATCGAGGTTTCTAAAATATATTTTTTTCTAAACCGAATAGTTTGCGTGACAAACGCTTCCAAAGTGGAAAAAAGTTGATGCCCCCCCCCCCCTACCTCTAACTTCTACAATAAGAAAATGAAATATCTAAAAAAAAGATATGTTGTACAAGTACATACATTACTATACAAACTACTAACGAAAATTCTTTTGAACGAGATCTCGTAAGTAGTTTTTTTTATCCCTCGTAAATCGCTTATTACCGCGTTATCTTTCATACAAATAACTTTAATCCTTTAATTTCATAAATCAATGGTACGGAACCCTTTGTACGTGAGTCCGACACGCAGTTGGCCGATTTCTTTTTATTAAAATTACTGTTTTACACAGATGTTACAGACCTATTTTTAATGGTTTCGCAAAATACTCGCAATTATTTTTCTGGTTTGTACAAACTAATAAAAAACGGAAAAAAATCCTAAAACGGAAGTTGACGACTTAACGGAATGTCAAGACGACGGCCTATTCCAAAATTCAGATTCAGACTTGAACAACTCGCAATAATTCGTCATATTCACCGTCACAATTTTTTTTGTAAAAACACGTGCGTCAACTGAATACAACAACAAGATGTAAACATTGCACTACACTAAAATGCACAAAGTCACTATGACCTTGAAACCTGTCCGCTTATGACGTCACAGTGTTACTTCTATACACGTCGGTGGCGCGTGCGGGGTGACAAATTACTAACTTTGTAGGGATGGGTTTTTCAAACGGTGTTTCACTATCGACAATGATTAGAAAACCTATTTATTCTTGATTAAGGTGAATAAAACCTAGTTTATAGTTTACAATATTTATAAAATATTATTAATTAAGTATTTATGATCATTTCGACGAGATGAAATATAGCGAGGTCTTCATCGTGTCCCATCACTGGCTTACTTGATATCAAGTAATTGGCGCTGGGGGCATTAAAATATTTTCTGGCGTTTTTGTTTCTATTGAAAATAAAACTAATAAGAACTTATTATGCGTGAAAAAGTTAAAAATATGGTTGATAACAGGACAATTTTCCATAAAAACAAAATAAAAGGTCTTGTAAAAGTCGTAAAGGAGAATGCCCATCGTCCCTATATCTCGGGGCCTACATATTACAGTCATGAAATTGGTGTTATTTTTTCAAATAACACATCTGGTATAATGTCACTTAATTTCAATGAAATTGACAGTTGGTATTCAGAGATTTTTTAATTTGAATTTATGGCTAAGTGAGGTTATAAAATGGATTAAGTGACAAGCAACAATACAATTAAATCAGAAATCATTCTTATTTAGCCGGTCGATTATACAATTATAGTTACTGTCATTTCGTTTTACGTGTGGTTGTTACCGTAACTTGATATTTTTGTCCTTTTAGGTATCTACCTAGATTATTTTTTCAATAATATAACAGGGGGACTATGCATCAATGTCAAAGGCTAATTGCCTGCAAATATTTTTATTAAGTAATTAGTTTTATGATATTGTGTTTACAATAGTCTAAGAGTTTAATATGTCTATACTGTACAGTAAATGTGTACATATATATAGCACTTACATAGTTAGGTGCCTTTTTTTTCCGATTGGAAATGTATTTACGCACCATATCCGCCGCTAGCTAGGCGACGAACGTGTGTGGGATTCGCCCAGCCGAAGATGGGAATACCCACTAAAACCACTCGGTTCCCCTCAAGCCCTGCGATGAGAGCACCACGGGATCTGCCCGAAGGCACTATCCCCGTGGCACTCCCAGGGCATTGCGGCTAGGCCGGTTTGCGCGCCAAAGGAGGATTAGGTACCCGGGGTACCGAAGTAATCCTCAGATGTGGTGACCATGTACAATGCGCGTGGGGAGCTACCCGCACGCGCTGGCCACACTCGGGGGCTAAAGGAGACGGGAGTTCGTCCCCCGCCTTCGGGGGAGCGGCAAGAGCATCCTCTTCTCGCTCCCTCTCCGCTGCCTCCTGTAAGAGGACGGTCTCACAGAAGGAGGCGGCAGCCTCCCACGCACTCTCGCTTTCAACCATGGTTGCCAGGGAGAGGCGTCCACCTCCAACATAGTTAGGTGCCTACTGGGACTGAAAATAAAAATAAACAGTTTTTTTTTTTATATTTCATTTATTTTGTCATTCATTCATCTTCATAAACAATTAATATATTATTGACTTACGCCATGTGCTGGTTCATTGGTTTCCACAGTTGGAGTACTTATATCAGACACTGGCATTTCTCATGTAGAGGTTTCTTGTGAAATGGATATGACAGTTGGTGAAGTTGGCACGCCAGATGCAGATGCTGATGTTGATGGCTGTGAGACAAAGTGACGAGCAGATCTGTCTGCCCTCACTCAGCAAGAATGACATACTGCACTCTGAGCTCCAACCTAAAATAAAAAGAATATTTTATTACCACTTTCTCATGATAACTAATTGTCTAATGAAATTATAATTATCATCTGTCTAAAAACATCCCACTTATGGCCCCAAATCTGTTTCAGATACAATTGGAGAGAAATTGTCCACTACCCAGGCAAGATAGGCTTATTTTCTTTAGTTTCTTTAAAGATAAACAGACAACTGACATATGTATAAATACAACTGTAGTTATTTGAATAATACTTACAGTCCGGGGTAAAATCCATTCTGATATAACATTTAGTATTCTTTATTCTCGTTGAGGATTGGATCGGAGACGGTGGGATCGTACAATCCTTAATGAACATCCACAATGGATACACACTTGAATATGGCCTTGAGGAGCAGGAGTTTCTTCTGTTGCCTCAACTGACAGTAACGTATCAACTGCCAAATCCCAGCAAGCTTGACAGAGATGATGGCAGGATGACCTTAAATATAAATAATAAGAATTTATTTTCAAACCAAAGGAACAGACAAATACATCGACCGGTCCCAAGGACAAAGTGTTACGGTAAAATAAGACAAAATGACGTAACGTAATGAATAACGTTTCTATTACGGATTCACACACACGTATTACGAACTGTATACAAAAAAGTATATGGCACTATTTTTTTTTTTAATATCCTTTTACTTATTGAAATAACCAATCAAACGTATCTTATTATTACAAAAACCCCATACCGTATATCGATAATTATACGGTTTTGTTCTTAGGACCCGTCGAAATATTCGCATGAGGAACGAGTACATAATTCTATTTTGGCACTACTTATTGTTTGCGGAGAAACCCATGCGCGTACAATAGATAAGATGGATTCTTCAATCAACATGAGATGTATTAATACCGCAATTAATGCAGTTATCCATACTGATTGTAAATATCGAAGTCCTTGGAAACAAGCCGTAGTCTGTCAGAGTAGCAGATAAAGAGTCCGTGTTTGAGCTGAGAGAAAATACGAATTTCGTAGCAAAACACATTCACCGGCGCAAGCACAACAAAGCGAATGCAGTGACGTTTGAGTTTGTTTGACAAACGAAAAAAAAAAAAAACGGTTTTTTTTTTAAATCTGACACTATGTCTTTTTAGCTACATATCAATACTTGGCTAGTGAGAGCTGTAAACAAAACAATAAAATGCATTTTTCTCAGTTTTCTAATTGTACATTGTTTTTCTTTTTCGTGTATTTGTTTTATGATAAAATGACGATAATTTTGCAATATAATAGTTGACTGTACAGCGTAGGCCCAAAAATGGGCATTCTCCTTTATTTTATACTGTGATTACTTCTAATCAAGTAGTGGCGCTGAGGGCACGAAAATCTCGAACTTGTATAGAAGTGATTGGCGTTCAAAAGGTTAGAAACACACGGAACCGAAAATTTAGTATAAATTTTTTGAGTATTTTATTTTGAGTTGAAAACCGTCGGGTATCATTTGATATCATGTAAAGATGCCATGCCCTTGGTATGTATATACCCTTTATGTTACACGTTGTATAAAGCTGAAGAGTTTGTTTGTTTGTTTGAACGCGCTAATCCCAGAAACTACTGGTCCGATTTGAAAAAAATATTCTTGCGTTGGATAGCCCATTAATCCAGGAAGGCTTAAGGTTATATAACATCACGCTGCGGCCAATAGGAGCGTAGTATATAAAAAATTCATCTATCGAAATCTACACGGGTGAAACCGCGTGGTGCAGTTAGTTTCTGATACACGGAGAAGTCACCCATCGTTGGACTAACCTTGGCAATCGTAGCTTTACCTGATCAATTGACCCGTGCGGCTACTATTATTTTGCCACAAGCCCGAGAGCCTTATCAAATACTATATTAATTATACTAATTATTGCTTAAAAGCATTGACCCGTGTTGATTGGCGATGGTTGGGTCGCGGAGTTGGAATTCAAATCATTTGACCCTATTGAACAACTGTGGTAAACCTACCCCTATTCAGTTTAACTATATGGGTCATATGTAATGATGGGGTTCACACATAGACATTATAAACTGAATGAATATCTATACATATTTGACTATTCAATGCGCATGAAGATTTCAAAACCTTCGAATGTTGCTTCTCAATGTGGAATATTATGGAACCAAACAATCAAATTGAAATTTCTATAGTTCAGTTCATAATACGAGTATAATATCGCGTTATGTTTCCCCAAAGGATTGGGCAGAGCTAGGGTGTGTGATTTTGCTTCTCTATATAACATTTATTTGATTGCATGTCAGTCTAAGCTGACCGATTTGTCTGACTGATAGTCTGCGTACAAGCCAGTTTTGATTTATAATAGGGTAGTTGACTAAAAAAAAAAACTAATTAGTCCGTCAGTCAAATTACCAAAATATACTAGACACGTATGTTTTTCTTTTTTCATATAAACAAAAAATGAAGACGACACAGTGCGTTGAAAACTCGTGTGACGTCATTGGACGATACACTATCGATACGATATCTTTGATGCCTTTTATATTTGTCAATCTTTATTGATTTGATAAAACAAAATAAATGTATCCAATATTTTTCTATAATCTGAATGACGGACTAAATACAATTAATTGTTTTTCCCAGGAAACAACCCCATTATAAACTAGTGCTTGACCGCGACCCAGCCTGCTGGTAAGCAGTGATGCAATCGTTGATGGTAAAGCGCGCTAGTTTGTTAACAGCCTATCACTCAAAAAAAACTGACTGAGTGAACTGAGCGAGGTGATGCAACATGTTAAGCCAGATGCTGCGCCAGAGGTAAATTGATCTTTAGTTGAGCCAAATTCGATAAAGAATAGAGGTAAACAAACCGTTGCTAGGCAACGAGTAGTTTACGCCTAGAAGACAGATGTTAACAACCTTTTCTAGATGGATGATTTTCATAAAAGTAATACTACTACCTACTTCCTACTAATCTATACAGTTTATTTATGTTTAGATATTTATGATTTGCACAGAACGCTTAACCGATTTGAATTAAATATGACATACATGTAATTTAATTTCCTAATAGGTTAAATTTTTTGATACATATACCATTTATTGATATATATTAGTTAATTTTTGAAAATATTACAATGCATGTGTTATGTAGTTGATTTGAAAGTAATTAAAATACGCAAAATTGTATTGACAAATGCATCAACTTTATTCATTGGTTGAATTCCACAAAATGTGTTTTATATCTGGATTTCATCCATCTTTCTTTTTTTGTAAGGCTAACACGTAAAATTAATGTCGACTTTTTAATGGTTTTTCGAAATACCAAGTTATTATGCATGTTATTTTAGTGATTCTATTGAAATATGCTGCAATAGGAATTGTTAATAAATAGCTAGCATGTAAAAGTCGATAATCATGTAAATAACAGGAGATTTGTAAAACGTGAGTTGTGATAACCCTAAATTGGTTTGTTTACCTCTATTCTTTATGGAGCTAGGCGATGGTATAGAGACCCTTCATGGTCTAACTCCCGAGACATTTGGCGCATCGTACCCGGCACACATCGCAACACAACTGCTCAGGCTTCATCAGACATCATGCCGGAACTCGACGAATCGCTTGGCGGCAAGACTTTATCTGGTGGATGGTAACTTCTCCCGGCAGCCGATGTTATGGCCTGCAATCGATAAAACAGACAGGAAAATGGTTGAAAGATTAATCCATAAAAGGGTATATATTTTCCTGCTTAGCCTCTGCCATTGGCGATGTCCAGAAGCAGAAGTGACCATCAACTTCTCCATCCTCGTATTGATGGCACGACAGTTTCTTTATTTGTTGGCCTAAAACTTGCTTCAGAACAACCTTATCACAACACTAACCACCCATGTGTTAACTTGGCATAAAATAAAAGATTTCTAGAAACAAAACAGAGAGTGAAACTGAAAAAAATAATGGAACAGTAAAAACATAAAGGGTAAGCTGAAATAACATTAAAATGTTTATAGCGCATTGGTAGGTATGTTAACGGTCGAAACATACTATCAAAACGCAACGCGATGTGTTGTGTCGACATCCGACGCTCGTCGTGCGCATAGGCAACACGCCACAGGATCTACAACACGTATCGTGTAGTGTAGTCTCTAACGAAATGCTGAAGTGTATTGACGTGTCACGTGGCCATGGATTCGATTTTGCTTGAAGACGAGCTAGATGAGGATTTTGAAGAAGATTTATTGCAGATTTTGGGGATATATTTTGTACAGAAACAGTTAATAAAAAGACGTACTCATATCATATAACAATGAGTACCGTTTTTCCCTAATTCTATTAATTCTTCATCCGAAATTTTAAACCAACTTTTAAACTAACAGAAAATATCTTTTCTTTTATCATACCCTTAAAAATGTTTACGAAAGACTGACGCGTGGCGTCGGGTGTTAACTACGCTGATTCGTCGGGTGGCGTGTCCCCCCCTTCTCCCGGCAACACGCTGATTCTTATCGGTTGGATATTGCGGCGTGTGGTCACGTAGCGTATTGCCTATGCGCTTCTGACCATATTAAATATATGGAATTGATACGTACTCACATGCGTCGGGTGGCGTGGCGTCGTGTCACGTTTTGATAGTATGTTTCGGCCTTGAGACAGACCCCAGACGTCTAATTGTGTGTATGTTTTAAGGAACTTGTATTGTTTTTGTAAATAATTAAAAAAAAAAAAAGAATAAACCCTTTACTTTTGGATTGTCAAAGTCAGAAGTCGGATACTAATATCTACTAATTTAGGACGTCCCAAGCCATTTCAAAACGTAGAATTCCATAGATAAGGACGCGCTATTCCCTAGTACTGTTTTAAATTAAGAAATTATAAAATCTTGTACAATCTGTCAAATTTCTTTATTAGATTTTCAACTTTATTGCTTAAAAATTAAGGCTTAAGGTTGATTGGGAATATTTGACAGTTTCGGGTAGCCTGATCTGCCTGTCTCATTCCTTACCGACAGCTTAGCTCATAATATACCTAATAATACCTAACAGTTATGGACTATATCAATTCACATTCACAAGCGAGAAAAAAGTAAAAAAAAATATATGACGAAACAAATTCAAATCAGACAGAGATGCCCAAACTTTTGATTCACACGTAATGGTCACGCAGGTCAACGATTTGTAGGAAACATAATGATTCAACACATACCCCACCAATAAAACTTTTAAGTGAACATGACATACTCTGAACGGCCATGCACTTTCAAGTCAACATACTGTTGCGTATGCACCTTATGTCAATGGCATAAGGTTCAATATTGCGTGCCATACATTACGTAACTTTTAAGAACTATATCTTGAGACCTAGGTATTGTAGAGGTACGATATGAAAACGCATTGCTAGACCTAGGATTTATCTGTAGGCCTAGTAGGAGTTTTCATTACGAAACTCGATCGTTGATATCGAGCGCGTTTGACTCAATGATTGGCCCGCTTCAAGGTCGTAAGAACTCTCAACCAATGAGAGCGCCAAACGCGCTCGATATCGACGATAGAGTATCGTATTGAAAACTCATACTAGGCCACCTGCTGAACGTACTCAAAATTAAGCGCTATTATTATTAATTCTAGACAGATCTAGAATGTTCGATTAGCTGGCCTGTATAAAACCTCGTCACACCAGCGCGGCAGTCAGTCTGCAATTGACTATCGAAGCAAAACAAGCAATCTTTATCAACATCTATCTACAGCAACAACTGCAATGAGTACTTCATGGACTTTGTGAAGTAACTTCTGTGGTGTTGTTGTTTGTGTATGACACGGACTTCGTAGACATAAGGAAAGACTTCAGTGCGACATCAACTACGTAATAATACATACCTACATCTTATTACACTGATCCATGGTACTCGGGTAGAAGTTGCTATGAAAAACTAGTCACGGTCTTCTGCTTGTATAGGTTGCCTTTCCGATCCCCTAATAGGATTAAGATGCTCCATTTCTTCCGAGGCTGTCCCGAGAGAGCAATGCTATTGTCCCATAGCTTTTAGCATAAAACCTTTGATAAAAAGTGATTGTTTTTACCTACCTACATAAAGCAGTTGTTCCGACATCACGTAGCCCTAATATGAACGCACAAAGTATACATAAAATCAAAATATGTTATGGATAGATACATTTTTTATGAGTTATTAATGTCACAGTACTGCGCAAGGAGGCGCGGGTTCGATCCCCGCACAGTGCAAATATTTGTATGCATGAATATGAATGTTTGCACTGGTCTGGTCGTGCCTCGGAAAGCACGATAAGCCGTTGGTCCCGGTTGCCATACGAACATCTAATGGTAGTCGTTACGTGTTGTTGGAGCCCTCAAAAGTCCAAAAATTGGTTCTAATTGCAATGCTTCGATATCGCCTTCGGGTCCTGGTGGTCAGACTTCAGTCAGAAATCAGCAGTTAGGCTGATATAGCAGACCCCAGACTCCAAAGCTGAAAGCTTCGGATGCGACTAGGATTAACGCTGAGATGGTGATGATGATTAATGTCACAATGCTGGAAATGTGTCCAGCACTATTTATCGATAAGGAGCAGCACTAGCGCCGCCATGTTGGTTGTTAGAGAAGACTTGCTGTGCTCACGTTGTTTTTTAAGCTATTGCATAGCTTCTATCGCGGGCCTTGAGCGCGGGGACCGAATCCAGAAATTCCGTAACGAAAAAACCTCACGCTCCCCACTCCGACGGGCACGGAGGTGTGGCTTGAAGGCCGTACATCGTGTCTAACGTCGTTTCAGTTCGGCAGTCTTCGGCACGGTATGTTTGTGTGCGTGCGACTACATCTTTTGAAAACAATTTATAGATTTTCAAAAAGAGCATGCATATTGCAGGGCGCGAACTCAGTTCTACACACTTGCCATGTTACTGATAGTCGCGATGTGCTAAACTTGCGATTAATTTTCTCTCTGAAATAGGTCTTCTATAGAGATATGTCATAGACGTCATCGACGTTGTCATGGCTACCTTAAAAACTTTTCATATAATTAATTATTAAGTACTTTTATTCAAATTAATTTAGTAGTGTTTTTATAAAATAGCTTTTTTTTTAACGGAAAAGCTAAGATGAATGTCACGCTAATTTTTCATTGGACTTTTAAATTATTTATAGTGTTGTTTACTAAATAAAAGCGCGTGATTTTATAGAGTAAAAAGTGCTCACGCGGCCGTTTTTTCAACTGTTATTGGCGATATCCGCCATTATTGTGAAATATTTTTTTAAAGAATTTCTATAATTTGTTACACGTGTTATTGGCAAAATTGTGGTATCTATCCACAGGGACCAGATCAAGACTTGAAGTTGAAGTTTTTATTAAATAAAATATTACAGAAAGATGTCGGTGAACAATGTTAATACGAGTACATTTAAGTGTACGAGTTGTAATATTATTATCTCCGAAACGAAACAACGAAAGTTTAATAAAAACATGCTCGTCGGCTTTTTCTGAGAAAGACATTGATGAGGCAAAAAAGTTATTGTTTGTTTCTACGAAGACAAGACAAAAACATGTATCGAGGCGTAAGAACAAAAAGCAGAAAGACCTAAAATATACGATTACGGTGTTTAAAATCACGGATCCCGAACAATCCCAGTTTTTGTGGCATATGACCTTCACAAATTGCCACCAGTTTGCTTTGACTACGTAGAACGTACGTAAAGAAGTTGATGAAGGATTTATTAATTCTACAGTCAGATGTTAACATCTATCACGCAATCAGAAGTGATTATGTTACTAAAGATCAGCTCGAAAATATTAAATTGATAACAAATAATTCGACACCGACGCCGTTCATCATCAACAACCTTTTTATCGTCCCATTGCTGGACACAGATCTCCTCTCATACAGAGAAGGATTGAGCGTAATCACCACGCTTGCTCAATGCGGGTTGGCGATTTCAGACTTATAAAGCCCAGATTTCCTCAAGATGTTTTCCTTCGCATTCAGTCATTGGTGTCCAAGATATACTTAGAAAGTACATATAACTTTAGAAAAGTTACATTGGTACTTGCCTGACCTGGAATCGAACCCGCGCACTCTTACATGAGAGGCTGGTGTTTTAACCACTAGGCCACCACGACAAAACAGTGGGGTATATTGAAAAAGAACCTCGGAGTCTTTGAGTATATTTCGTGGTGCTCCCTGTGCGCCGTTTCCGAGTCAACGAAATACCAGTTGGTGGAGTCATAAGGATACTATAGCTGTCTTGCCTGCCCCTTAGTGCCCGGCCGGTCTTGCGATTGCACCGAAACAGCACACAATGACAGAGATTATAAGTAATAGCATAGACAGACCTTACGGAGGAATTGCCCTATTGTAGAGGAAGTCCGCTTTCTCAAAGGTATCAGTGTTGTTATGTAATAGTGATCGTTTAGTTGTCACACGGATCGTTCTATGTTAGTTTTCTCATTTTACATGCTTACTGACTCGAGTGATAATATAATAGATTTCATGGGTTTTTTCTTTATTTCTTTATTTTTTGGCTTCGCACGGTTTGTGCATTTAGCCAATGCCACGTAATTATGAATTATTCATGTCGAAAAAGACGGCCGCGTGACCCGTCTTACGAGTGAGGTTTGGGACAAAGTCATGATGTGGCCACTATGCAGCGATATTTCACTGTTCTTTATGAACTATTTACTAAATGCACTTTTTACTACATAAATCACGCACTTTTATTTAGTAAACAACACTATAAATAATTTTAAAAGTCCAATAAAAAACGAGCGTGACACTCAGCTTGACTTTCCCGCCAAAACTCAGGGTGCTGATCACGAAAATGATTTCATTTTTGAAATCCAAGATGGCCGACATCGTATTTCATGACATTCTGACATGGGTGTGATAACGAACATGACGTCATTTTTAAGCTATTGCTTAGCTTCTTTCTATCTCTTTATCAAAGTCGAACAGAAAACATTGAATATAGTTTAGTCGCTTAATCGTCACCATTTTTCGCACTCTTTTGATGAGGTTGCTGGTAAAAAATAAATAAATTACAAAACAGAAAGAAAACTTGAATTGATATCAAAGAAAAAAAAAACAAAGGAAAAATTACTGTATAAATAAAAGTACCGGGCGACCGAGCTTTGCTCGGCAAATTTTTTTTTTTGTTAGGTACATCGTGTGTCTCTATATTTTCAAAACAAAAAATACATAACGAGCGAATTTTTTAAATAATATTTTTTGACTATTGTTTTTCGATCATACCGACATAATAAAAAAAAATATTATTAACTGTTATTTAAATATAAAATTACGAGTGCAATTTAGTTTAACATTTTATTATAAATAAGTACTTATAGTTTAACAATCAGTTACATCAGTTATATATTATCATCAATACATAGTTTAAGGTCTTAACATAATACTTCCTTCGACATACCCGCAATATAGTATTATATTGCGGGTATGTCGAGGGTTTTCATTAATAATAATCATGCCGGGTACGATGCGCCAAATGTTGTCGTGTTGGGAGTTTTGTCGTGGAGGTTCTCCAGATCAATCTCCCTTTGGCGCAGCATTGTTGGTCGTGCTGTTGGGTTTAACATTGTATCACCTTGCTCAACTGCCATCTTCCTTTCTATTCGCTCAGTTTTGCGGAGTGAATATGCTCTGAATAACCTAGCGCGCTTTACCATCAATGATCGCATCACTGCTTACTATCAGGCGGGATTGCGCTCAAGCCCTAGTTTATAATTATGAAAAAAAAAAAAAAAACATTTCACGTTCTGACACACGCTGCCGCATATCTTGCACACGTCGCTCCCGTTGCTCATCATTTTCGGCGGCCACACGCTGTGCCGCACGCTCTCGTGAAACATCTAAATCATAAGACCTTTCCGTTCTTAAAATGTTAGTTGCAAGCATCTTACTTTAGCAGCACGTGTGGGATGAGCGGAAACCTGATGATTTTCATCAAGTTCTTCTTCAAATGGGTCCTCACTGTGCGAAGTCTGACAAACACGTGTGGGACGAGCGAAAATCAGATTGTTTTCATGGAGGTTTTCTTCTGTTTCTTGAGATGAGTCACGGCTTCGTGGAGTTAAATTGTTCGTAAGCGATTTGTTTTATATTCTTTTTGGCATTTTCGTGTAAAAAAGACACATGATATTTTAAGAGCAATTTTCTGGGTCTAACCTCAAACCAAACATTTATTTAAAAAATTCGCTCGTTATGTATTTTTTGTTTTGAAAATATAGACACACGATGTAACTAACAAAAAAAAAAAAAAAATTGCCGAGCAAAGCTCGGTCGCCCGGTACTATTAATTATCAGTTTAATTTAATTTTATTTTATTTTGGAATGTTATATGTATATTTGTAATAGTTCATAAATAATTTAAATGTATTTTGTGTATGTGTTTTTATGAAAACCATGGACAATTGTCTGATGTAAATAAATTAATAATAATAATTATAACAAAAAAAAAGATGCCGAGCAAAGGTCGGTCGCCCAGGTACTTCATCATTATTAAATCATATTATATAGATGAATTTTATTTTGCCTACTTTGAGGAGGTGCAATATATTTACAACAAAAAATATTGTTGTTTATTTATATACAACATCATTTCTTTCACAATTGTTTCGACTTCTACACTTTTGTGCGACCCTGGTACCTTGCATCTCCACAAATTAGGCAAAACAAAATTTCTTCCATTGATTTAATAAACGAAAAAGAAAATTCGTTGACGCCGTTTCCAATTATATAAAATGTAATAAAAAAAAAGAATTAGACCACGCCATCATTCTTTTTTTTAAAACTTCAAAAAAAAAAAGGAAAAAACACTATATCGTCAGGGATTTGAACCCGAAGTCTACGAGTTCCGAAGCAGAGGCCGAAGCCCCTCAGCTATTCGTATCATTAAGGACAGCGGGGAAATTTAGCTTCTTATGAGAAGTTTAGCAATTGTTCAGTGCCTCAAAACGTGGAAAAACGACATTTTCTGAAAATTTAACCTAGCTAGATCGACTTATCATCCCCGAAGCCCCCTGCACACAAAATTTCATGAAAATCGTAGGAGCCGTTTCCGAGATTCCAATTATATATATATATATATATACAAGAATTGCTCGTTTAAAGGTATAAGATAAGATAAATAAATAACTATAATTGCAAGTTATAGTTGATAAAAAAAGGCTATGCAATAGCTTTACCGCGGCAGTCTCCGAGTGCCACACGCCTTTTTTAAATACATAATGTCTAAAATCTAATATTGGTAATTAATAGAATCCATTATCCTACGGAAACGTAATACTGGATCAAAAATTAGCCTTTGAATATTATTTTGTTAATGACAAGGAGACGAAGGGCCCGGTCGTTACCATCAAGGATTGCATCACTGCTTATCATCAGGCGGATTTGCTGTCAAGCACTAGTTTTTAATTTATAAAAAAAGCATCTGGCTACCGGTAGCCAGACGCAATGACGGTAACTATTAGTGTTTGTCGCCAATTTTTGCCCGAAATGATAAAGTATTATTGTAATTCTATGAAAATATTGTTTGAATAGACCTCATGCTGCGGATCAGTGCGAGGGTTAGGTATCTATAAATAGAGATAGGTCTCCAATTTGTCTAATTTCCCAAATATCGAGGATCACGCAGAACGCCCTAAGCAACCCAATCAATTGACTCTCGAGAAATCAAAGTTAGCTTATTTTTTTTACATAATTTCTTGAGTACGAGCACATTTTTTGAAAGTCGTTCGACACAACATTTCCCAATAAACCCAGGTTTTTGAAATACAACTTTACTCTCAATAAGCCTTTGAAAATTTTATATACTTTTTTACGAGGAAAATAAATTTACTTACGTTTTTGGCATTTTAATTACTAAATTTAATGTTGCATGTCGACTTGGCACTAATTTGAAAATTGTTACAATATGATTCATGACCGTCAATAATATAGTTTTCCAGAACTACATACAATCAGAGTTTTCGAGTCGCTAAAATTACACATTGCTTGTAGAACCGATGGCCAATGAAGCAGTAAGGTTCTGGAGTGGCGATTACGTACTGGAAGACGCAGCGTGGGTAGGCCCCCAACAAGTTAAACCAACGACCTGGTGAAGGTCGCGGGACACCGCTGGATGCGGGCAGCATAAGACCGGTCAGCGTGGCAAGCCTTGGTGAGGCCTTTGTCCAGCAGTGGACATCTATAGGCTGAAGAAGAAGCACAGGCCAATCGGTCAGGTTAAGCTAAGCTTGCCGTGTTGATGGGTGACTATCTTTATACACCGAGAGCCCTCTTTGTCTAGAATAATAATAATAATAATATAATAATAATCTTTATTCAAAAACTTATCGAAATACATACATATCTTATTGCCTAAATAAAAGCTAGGTATTATGTGTGACTAAAAATATACATAAGGTCATACAGAACGTATTATTATACAGAGAATCATGTAAAATTAGCGACATACCCGAGCTAGGTTTATTAAACCTGTGTTTCAGGCGATCACTCTACATCACAATATATTAATAAGTCCGTAAGATTTACTCATGCAATGTTATGGACTAGGAAATCAATAAACAAAGTAATAATTAAAAAAATAATAATAATTTATTAGTACACTTTAAAAACATATAGAAAAGCACGTTAAGCTGTTGGTCCCGGCTCTCATTCGTTAGGTATAGTCAGAAGTCCATAAATCTGCTATCAGTCTGACCAAGTGGTATCGTATTACATGTTACATGTTAAATACCGGTATTCTACTTTATACAGTTAGACTGGATGCCAGCCTTAATAGAGTTGAGAAAAGGGTTGATAATGAAAAATAAAAAAAAAACAATTTTTATTGCCACAATAAATTGTACAAAAATAAATCACATATATGAAAATACTATGCAACTAGGGAAACAGAGTTATTGTCGAGCTCTGGCACCCCATGTAAGATTTAACTTGTGTTTAGGGTGCCAGCGTCTTCACCTAATCATTGTACATCATTAGTAATAGTTGCGGGACAATCACAGTACGTCAACATAATATTTTAAGCTAGTGGTGGACTAAAAATTATGTATTTATGTACCTTTGAGTGTGTGTGTGTGTGTGTGTCTGTGTGAATGCGTGCGTAAATATATATGTGTCTATGAATTGTCATAGGCCTCCCCCACGGATCTCCACAACGACCGGTCCTACTCCTGCTCCTCCCGCGCTCTTACCGTGACTTCACCAGGTCATTGTTCCAATTTTTCGTGGGCCTACCCACGCTGCGTCTTCCGTTGCGTGGTAGTCACTCGAGAACCCGTCGGCGCCATCGGGCATCGGTCCTACAAGCAATGTACCCGGCCCACTGCCAATTAAAAGCTTAAAATTCTTCGGGCTATATCGGTTACGTGAATTCTTCACTAAATAAATATTTGTTACTGCTGAGAATCATAATTAGATCAACATATAACCTTATACTGACCCGCAAATATCAAAGCAACGTAACAAAAATTTAATTTCGCGTGCCTGAATGATGTTTTCGCTTTAATAAATCTGAGGGAATAAATGGCGCGCAGAAAATTATAGTACCGTATTATTCCCTAAGAAGTGTTTGTAATTGAACTTAATTTTTGACAAAAATTTCGTAATAAGAGGGTCGATTATATTTTTCAATGCCGACGTATGTTAAGGTGGCTTTTCAACCCGACCGTTGGTGAAAAAATATCTACAGAATTCAAGAAGTTAATATTAAAATTCTATGGCCACCGTTTCTGCGTAGCGGCGAGTTGAATGAACACGAACGGAATTTTTAGGTATACCCTAAAAGTAATTGGGATTGTTTTGTACCCGGCACACATCGCATTTAAATTCACATACAGAAATATAGTCAGACTCGGTTTAACTATCTGTGGACAATACAAATATTTTCGTAATATTAAATATTAGTATCCAAAGAGCCTGCTTATCGCAAAGGACTGGACAAGATAAACTGTCGATCTATATAAAATAGAATTGGTGCACTGACACAGGTGAGGTCGCGGCAGATCATGTACCAGATGATAGATAGCTTTTGGATAAAACGACAACGAGGACCCATGTTCGGGAGATGGAAGGAGTGTAGGGTGGCTTTTGCCCAGGAGAGTAACAGTACAGGCTAGTAAATAAAGAATAGAGAATAGATAAGAAAATTATTGAAGTTGTGGTAGAGCTGTTCGAGCAATTTACCAGCTCGATGCCAGAGTTTCTTTAAAGATATTGATATTATCACGGATGCTTCCCAATTTATCTGATCTGTGTGATCAATGAATCTCACTGTCTTTAGAGTACGTTATGATGTTAACACAAGAAATAAGGACACACTGCGAGCCCCTTTTCACAGACATCAAAAGATTCAGAATCCTTTTGTTGGGCTTGGTATAACTTTATACAGCACGATACCCTCTGCTTTGCTAGACTTGTTTTACAATTCATCAACATATCAACAACTATTTAAATGATTAGAATAGCTGCTAATTCGAATAAATGACTTTTGATTTTGGCATCCGAAACTTTACCTATAAATATAAGAACGCCCGCCCGCGGTTTCGCCCGCGTTGTATTCGGTTATATCGAGTTTTTTGGATTTCCCTCGGGAACATCAATTTTTTCCGGCATAAAAAGTACCTTATTACTTAATCCGGACTTCTAACTTTAAAACAATTTAAAATTTTAAAACAATCGGTTTAGTAGTTACGGCGTGAAAGCGGAACAAACAAACAAACTCATTTTCCTATTTATAATATCCTAAAATCCTTACTAATAAAGTAAGGATTTATTAAAAACTTACCATTTAACACAGCAGCAAAAAAGATCCCATTACCACACCGAACGCGCATAATTTTTAAAAGCCCAAAATAACATTTCACCCCCTTTGACCTAAAATTGCACTTTCACCTCTCGCGAAAAAGTCTAAATCACACACTTAATTTCTCCTTTGAAACATTCTAATACCCTAATTACGACAAAACCGAGTAAACAGGGCGAAAAACATTTCGACCGTTTCGCGTCCCGATGTCAAAGGCGATACGGTTAACCGTATTTCACCCCGGGAAAAGTAACATGGGGTCTAAATGACCAGGGAGCTGCAGGTAAACGACACACAGCCCGGGGGACCCAGGTACCCGCTACCGTTTAAAGTTGATTGGTGGCTTAAGCTGGGAGCGGATTACGGGTTCGTTGGAAATGTCCTTGATGTAGTTTGGAGTTTGTTAAGATGCCCTGGGTAATTGCGTAACACGCAAACAGTAGGCTTTCATTTTGACAGTTTAACAACATTCATTGAGTTATTTACGTTGTTGAACCGATATTGTTTTCGAAAATATGAAGCAATGTTTTAGAAATATTCTTCATAATGACTTAGATCGGGAATGGTATTGGTGAAAATAATTTTGTGGCGTTACAGAATTATGGTGTGGGTGTCCTAGACAAAGCTAGTCCTAGAGAAAGTAGAAAAAATAAATAAACGTATTGGATTTGTGGAGGCATAAGGAACAGGGAGTAAAGTTCACTCACTCTCTATAGAAAAGGGAGCTGCTAATCGCACGGTAACCTCTGCTTGCGAGATGTAGAAATCATGTGACTCCAGTAGGACGCGTTTTTTGTTTGTGGCGTTTCTAAGGTACTACTATATAAGCTTCCGAGACCTTTTTTTTTTTTGGTGGGAAATCTAAGTGAAGCAGTAGAACGTAAAAGATTTTTACTGAATAAAACCTCACCATGTTACTCCATTTGCCTATACTCGGGCATGGCAAACCATATGAATACCGTAGCCTCAGGGCCACTCTTCGGACAAACTGCATCCCTGGCAGGCATTGGACATCGGTCCTTGTGGACCCCGTCACAATCTACTGACATATCTATGAGGCGCGCGTGGAACACGACGCGACGTCAACCTAGCTTGGTCCTTACCGGCGAGCTGCAGCTACCGGGACCCTTAAAACCCTATGTACAAACGTCAGTAGGTCAAGCTACAACTAGCAATTGAAATTCACTCAAAGTAGAATCATGCGACAGCTATAAAATACTTACTATAACAGGCCGCATTTCTCTCACTAATACTTGCCAAGCGTTAAAAGTTTTGTATAAAGTTCCCATTGTTCCTATAATGTTATCAAAGCCTCCTCTGTCGAGAGACTAGCTGAGTCCGCCTGCGTGTCTTGGAATTTTTGGTTCTTTTTTACATATTACGTGTAAACTGGTCCTTGACTGCAATCCCGCCTAAGTGTAACAGTGATGTAATCATTGATGGTAAAACGCACTAGAATATTAAGAGCCTATTCACTCTAGCCTTGAACCACTGCTGGAAATATTGCTGCTGGCAAATTGATCCAGTCCCTCGCCTTTCATACCGAGTACGGTATGAAAGGCGAGGCAAAATGTTTAGTCGGGATGGTAGTCAGCCTAATTTCAATAAATGACTTTTGAGTTTTGTAGTGATGTCAACAATATAACGGGTCATGCGATGATGGAACGGAGATGGTGGAATTAAGTCATGCAATTCCCGTGCACACTTTCCATAATACATCCTATAGAAAACGTACAGGCTGGCTATTCTTCGCCTGTGCTTCAGGCTTTGAACACCGTTTTGAACCAAATCGGAGTTCCCAATTAGCCTCTTTGTACGTCTGTCTCTCCACCGAATCCAAAATTGCCAATTAGCATTTCGCAGCACCAGCCCCAATGTGGCTGCAGTACTCTACACACGAGCGGATCTGTACTTTGTATATGTAATATTAGAAGTAACCCTGGTTCTAAGAAAATATGTGCTTTACCTCACAATGTTTTCCCTTATCGTATTCAGAGCAGTGATGATGAAATTAATAACATAAAGTAAAATGCCTGTCTCGGTTCGAAGCCACGATCTCATATTTCGGGGTAATTGGCTTGTATCCTAAAAAATAATTTAATGTCCACCAGATAGATTTATAAAAAATATTGAACACGTATTTTTTATTTTTTCTTTCATGCAAATACTTCGGAAGATATATTGATTTGAAATGTCGCATGACGTCACGCCGTTGTACAAAATCTACGACGGCTGACGTAATTAGCCCCCACTCCGTAACTTTAATACGCTATATCTCAGTAGTTTTTCATAATTTCGACAAAATAAAAAATACGGGTCTTGATTTTTTTTATTATCTATAAGACGGACTAATTATTTTTTTGATTTTCATACCTTGGATACATCCCTATTACGCTGTCATTACTCTTATTCTCATCATCATCTGTGATTAACTCCAAATATTTGAGTATTCTTCTTGTTGAAATACAAACATCTAGTGGCAGTCGCTATGAGTTGTTGGAGCCCTCAAAAGTCCAACAATTGGTCTAACTGCAATACTTCGATGTCGTGTTGTCAGATGGCAGTCGCTTTACGGAATATATCGAAATTTAGCCAAAATCAGATGATGCGACTGGGATTAAAGCTGAGATGATGATGATGATGATTTGTGTGCTCTTCATCATGATTACACTTAGTTTTTAAACCCGCTTAAGCGTGTAACTTGTACCATTCTTAACTAACAGATGTTCGAAGTCAAGGGAAAATTATTTAGAAGTCCTTACAGTTAGACAGATTTTTTTCTGTGCCGCTGTAAAAAGTGATAGGTCGGAACGTTTCATTCCTAAAGGGAGCTAGGATAAATGTGCTACTACGTAATTAGACAGCTGTTCTTTTGTTTTGAACTCAGCTGGTAGAAAAGAATGAGAGTTTTTGTTGTGAAGCATTTAATATTATGGTGTTTCAGTGGTATTCTTCATTGGCGTACTCAGCTTCTGGCCTAGAAAGAGAGGGGGGGGGGGGGGGTAAGTCAAACTTTTGGAGTGGGTAGTCTTTGTACGCTATAGGTACAAACGGTTTTTTAGCAATTACATCGTACATTTTATTCGTCTCTTCTGCGTGGTTTATGTTGGCGGAACTAACTCCCCAGCAGCACAGCTGTCTGTTCATTTAAAAAACACTAGACTTTATGGAATACTATGTGTCTAAAGTAAACTCAGAACAGACTGCTTTTCAAGCGTGGAATAAACATGCGTTCGTAATCTTGGCGTTGTAAAGCAAGTACTGAAGTTCTTAGATAACTTACTGTAAAAGTAGAAGCTAGTTTGGAGAACATATAATGCTATTATATAAAGTAACTTATACGGGTATAGCCTCCCCGCCCATGCAACGTACGACGCTCCCTGATATAAATTGGTCTTTAGTAACGCAGTATAGCTGGCCAAATTTTTCACCACAATAAATAAAAGCGAATCATCAAAACATTGAAAAAAAAATACTCTAGGAAATCATTCTAATAGCCAACTTAAGCATTGAACCGTGAAAACCAAGTTGAAGATATATCAATTTCTGTATTGATAAGGGATATGATGAAATCGTCAAATCAAGTCGTGGTGGCCTAGTAGGTTAAACACCAGCCTCTCAAATATGAGTGCGCGGGTTCGATTCCAGGTCAGGCAAGTACCAATGTAACTTTTCTAAAATTGTATGTACTTTCTAAGTATATCTTGGACACCAATGACTGAAGGTGAAGGAAAACATCTTGAGGAAACCTGGACTTTAAGTCTGAAATCGCCAACTCGCATTGAGCAATCATGTGGTCATTACGCTCAATCCTTCTCTGTTTGGGAGGAGACCTGTGCCCAGCAGTGGGTTGAAAAAAGTTGATGATAAAGGGATATGATAGCAAATCACAGTGATAGCTTTTGAACGCAATTTTGAAGTGCCGATCGCGTCCATTTTAAATGGTTAAATGAGACCTAAAACACAGCAACCAAGAGTATGCCTTTCAGTGTTGTTATTAGCCTTGAATTCGACAAAAGTATACATTTATTTGGGTTTTTTTAACTTCAAAATAGACAAGAACAATCATGTTCAACTTTTTGTAAGCGTTGCGGTGCGACCCTGTTGGTCACCATCTGTCATAGAAGAGGCATCGTTACCTCTCAAAAGACCGTTCTGAGATCGCTTCTGTAAAACGCCTGTTAGGGCACGTCCTTGGAGACACTAAAAGGATCTTCTAGAGATGTGCCCTACATAAATGCCGCATTTTCCCCTAACTTGTTATTTTGTTTGTTTTCTTTCTCCGCGCCATGTTTACTGCAAATAAACGTGTTTAGTTTCTTTCTTATCTACCTACATACGTTTAAATCTCAGCGACCTTTTTTGCCCACGTGTTCTCCGAAAAATTCGCGCGTGACACATTGGTGAAAAAGATCGTCGAGCCTCTTGTACTCGCGCACTCGCTCATCTGTCATCCACTTAACGATTCATCGCGCAGACTGCAAACGGGCCAACCTGGGAGGAGACGCGGCGACGCGACGGCGACGTTAAGTACTTGGCAGATTAATATGAATGAGTTCTTGGTGGGATAGCACTTCTTGTGGCACGTGACATGAAATGATTTCCTTTGAAGTGCAGCGTCGGGTGGCAGTTCGTGGTTTCCGTTTATCTATTGCTGAAGTTCGTAAGATTCTTTAATAAATGGGTTATTTGATTGTGGATCTCTATGGGAATTGGGAAACTTTACGAAGAAAATCAAATTTGATAACCATGTACTTCGAATAACTAACTGATTTTGATTAGGTATAGTATGTTTTCAAATGGTACCTACTTGCTGTTTGTACTAAAAGCACGTATATTATATAAAATTTATATTGCTGGAGGAATTTACATTCTGTATCATCATGTTCATTGTGATTGCGTCGTAATTCACCCTACTGGCTGAGTGCGAATTGATAGATGTCAAATGTATTAGAGTCTTTGGTTCTAGGACACGCGGTTTCTTCACCATGCCCTTCACCGTTTTTGAGAGCAGAGTTAATTGTAAACGCCTTTTTGAGTCCTAATCCACGACCTACAAGTAGAGGCCGACCATTGCGCTGGGAGAGCTTCGATTGACCTGGTTTGTAAAAAAATCCCAATCCCAAAATTTTTAGCCCTTGACCCCGATTTAACTTAATGAAATATAATTTCATTGCAACATTTTTTCTTTCTATTTCATAAAGAAAAGGTACAAAATAGTTAACTTAAATTTAGTTAACATTAGCTTCTTCCCAGATCCTTAGCTAGGAAGATGCGTTGTACCTATATGGAATCTGTCCCATATACAAAGTCATCTTCATCATGCCAGGTTGCCCATTCGTCAAAGAAGAAATTTGCGCGACTTGACCACGCTTTTCTCCCTTGTTAATTCGCCCACTCCTTCTTCTTATCTTGTGAATCACTTCCAATATTTGTTTTCGTCACACAGCAAGAATCTGCGTTCTTCTAATAGTCTTCTCTTTACTCTGTCCTTCATATGCGTCTGACTTTGTTCACTCTTCATTTCATATTCAGTCAATTCCCCTGTGGAATGCTCTTCCACTTGATATCATAATGGCAACCAGTCAGTTTGCATTTAAGCGGAAATTACAGAGTTTTGCAAACAATTAAACCTCTCTCACAAGTTTTAGCTATGTATGTATTACATGTATATATTTTTGTAATATTATGTATTTAGCTTATTTAAGTACTTGTTAAAATAGTGTTATGAGTTTTTTTATTTTCCTTATCATTGTTTTTAACTAAAGCACCTGCCATCTAATATCTTTCCCACCCGTTGTTGACTGGTAGAGAATGCCTTAGGCATTAAATCCGCCTCTGTACATTTATTTGTGCGAAAGTTTTTTTTTTTTTTAAAGAAAACGTTGCCCCTCGCTAGGAATTTCTCTTGTATCGTGGGTGCGTTTACAAACATATAACTCACATACACAAACATATAGACTCGGAACAACTACCTGTAGGTAATACAAATATTTCTTCCGTGCGTGCGGCATCGATGGGATTGATAGGTACAAGTAGTTGGCAGTATAGCAATATCTACAACGCCACATGCTAAGTCCCGCAAAGTTCTATATCTCACAAGCTGTTCAATACTAAAACAAAAAAAAAACCCACATGTGTAATTTGTATTATTTTTATTAAATGATAACTAAACTGTCTACCTTTTTAATTTTTTTGAATGGGAAATCATCACATGTTTCTTAACTTGCCTGTGCGCCGGGGCATGGTTTCTTTTTTCGT
This sequence comes from Sesamia inferens, assembly GCA_037179545.1. Taxonomy (NCBI): domain Eukaryota; kingdom Metazoa; phylum Arthropoda; class Insecta; order Lepidoptera; family Noctuidae; genus Sesamia; species Sesamia inferens. Next base: position 23,777,820 of record CM073944.1, on the reverse strand, counting down.
GGACCCCGACACGATGTGCTGACATTTCTTTGAGGCGCGCAAGAAACACGACGCGCCGTCGACGTTGCTCCCCGCCCGCAGGCTTGCAACTGTGTCTACCTTAGTCAATAATAAAGATATTTTGGTGAATATTATAGAATCATATGAGTAAAACAGTTTTATTTTCACAGAACCTTTTATTGAAGTATGTGATGGTGGCGGTGGAATAAAACCAACGATTATGACAGATAGGGATTTATTCACTTTACATCAAACACTTGACAGATTTTAGCAAACAAAGTTACACTGAGGCGGAACCTATTTGTGGTTCTAGGGATGGACTGCGGGGCTATCCTATTCCTTTACCTCCTAGCTATGCAATTCCTGAGGGCGACGTGGCCTCCGCCTGAGCGAGTGCGCTCGGTCCTCTATGAGTGACCGATTCTATAGTCGGTTTGACGACAGTAGTGTGTGTCTTCATCATCTAATGCTTGTATGCGGTTGTGAGTATCATCTTCACACGTTGCATGATAGTTGTCGCTAGTAGTCTGTTGTGTTATACTCAGATCGCATAGTGTTGTGTACACAATAAGGTAGATGGCGTAAGTAGTCGTGTTATAATATATGTTTATTAAAACGTATATTCCTAAAAAAAAAATGAACAGTACAATGAGACGCAATATGAAATTATAGCAACTTTCAACTGCAACAAATTCCCTGCAACCGACACTTACTTTTACTTACACCTCAACGTAACAACAAGCGAGATAACTATTCGGGCAGATATTGTTTTAAGATAACAAGACGCTGTCTCCGACAAACTTTCAAACTATTTGTACAAATGCCTGCGGGGAGATGCCAGACATAACTTGGACTCTGAAAACAAGCGTGGCATGTTAAGCTTACTCACACGGGCAATTTTTCCTCTTTAACAGTTGCTGAAGATAAAGACTATTTAAGATACTGAAATATTTGACATATACTAACTTTAGTGGCCCAAGTTGTACATCATAGCCCAGTCCCTATAAAAGAGATGCAGCCTGTGGCCCAGTAGTATATGTCTATTAGCAAGTTGATTGATTATACTATGTATATGCGGAGGATCGGTCTGAGCAGTCGTGTTGCGATGTGTGACGGGTACAATGCGCCAAATGTTGTTGTGTCGGAAGTTTGGTCGTGGAGAGTCTCCAGATCAATCTCCCTCTGGCCCAGCATCGTTGGTCGTGTTGTTTGGTTTAACATTGCATCACCTCGCTCAACTGCCGTCTTCCTTTCTATTCACTTAGTTTTTTTGTGAATAGGCTGTTAATAAACTAGGGCGCTTTACCATCATCGATTGCATCACTGCTTACTATCAGGTGGGATTGCAGTCAAGCACTAGTTTATAATTGAATTAAAATAAATATACGCACTTATTAGGGCAACTAAAATTTACCAAAGAAAAATGCTCTTATATGTATGGAATCTCCTACCATGCCGCATAAATTCAAACTTTTTTTTTATAGTTTGTCTACAAAGCTCTTAATGTTAGCTGATAGTGTTAGTAACAATTTAAGTAATTGTAATGTATGTGTTATTCATATAAATGAATTTTAAAAGGGAAAGTAATTTCATTCAAACTTTAGGTAGTTCTTTATATTAAATTCCTTGTTCCACTTTACACCAATATAGAGGTAGATTTGGCGACGTCTCGAGCCATAGTTACATGTTGAAGTCGCAGTAAATTGCCTCACATCTGACCCAAGTTGCCCAGAATGTGCAAATAAAGTCGCCCAGAATTGTATACAAAAATTGCCCGTGTACGCGTACCTTTAGGAATGAAAGTTGGCATTTCCTTCCGGTTCTTGCCTAGTTATCTTCTAGAAGTTTTAGGGAGTAATTAGCCTGGTCAATAAAGTGACCATGGAAAACTTTATGGTCGCATTTACAAAATAAATGTATCCATCTACTGCCAATGTTTATATTTTGAGTTTACAGAATACAAAGTTCTCGAGGTATGAGGAATAGGAAGGGAAACTTATCCTCCATGGAAAAGGGAGGTTAAGTGATGTGGATCCTGCAACTAAACCGTGTCATGTCTGGTGAGCAACTGCCCATCAATTAATGTCGGGACGTCGGGACGTCGTTGTATAGTTGCGCGGCAAACTCTGCTTGTGCGATGATGGATTTAGCATGACTTCGTGTAGGTGATGCTGTTTTATCATTTATAATTTTCTGAAGACAGGAAGTTAATAGTTGGCTGAGTTTGAATTCATACAATGCTGGTCAGGGTAAGTTAGTACACGTGAAGTGGAAGTGGATGTCGCTTAGTTCAAGTAGAGTGTCTGCGGTGATTACGGTGACCCATCCAGTGAAGAGAGATGGCGCTGCGTTTTATTCCAGTCGGTTGTACGTTAGTTAAACTATATTTCCCCAGTAAGTGTTTAAGTCCTGGTTAATAGCAGACGAGTCTCTCAACCAGGGCACAAATCCAACTCTAGGCCACTACTGAAATATTCCGAACGATGACAGAAAGGACAAAAGTTTAAGTAATGCTGCAGTAAGGTACAACGACGTGCTTCAATGTACTATTCCGCGAGGGGGGAGGCCATGGACACTAATTTTGTTACACAACGCGACTTTAATAAAATTTCTAGATTATTTAGACCTCAGAATGAAGTCTGGGAGGACCTCTTATCCGAATGGCAAAGTAGGTGGGATAATTCCATCAAGGGCCGGCACCTCCATCTATTCTTTCCATCCGTTGGTGATCGGATGGCTAAGACATGGCTGGAGGTTGACCACTGTATTGCCCAATTTCTCACAGGTCATGGCAACTTTAAAAGTAAACTGTATTCTTTTTAACTTGTTCCTTCGCCTTTGTGTCAGTGTTCTACATCGAACTGTGAATTTGAACAGTCCGCACATCAGATCTTGTGGGAGTGTGTTCTTTGGCAGAATGAACGCAATATTATGTTGGATAGTGTACAAGTTACATCCGGAGTCATTTATTATACGGACCTTGTAGAAACTAGAACCAATTTCCGTGCGTTCAGGCGCTTTTGCCATACCTATTATTGGAATCAATTGTAACAGCTAATACCTACTTAGGACCCATTAACTTAATCAAATTGTATTCCGTGGTGCTTGGCAATCTGGGCTTCTCCCAGTTGCAATAATGTCCCTTTGTGCCGATTGGCCTAGTTCTGTTCTGTCTCCTGCTTGTTATGGAGGGAAGTGGAAAAAATATATTTTTTCTCCGCTATTCTTTTTTGATTTATTTCGTTGCGGGGCTCAAGACAGTTGAATCGTTTCTCCGGGACTCGTCGAGCTTCATTGCTCGGCGTTTTTCTGGCGGTCTCCACCGTTGATTCTGGCTTTCAGGAGTTGCAGTGGATGGGAAAAGTGTTGCGGGTTTTGTCCCATAATGCTGCAGTAAGATTTATAAGCATTTCTTTAACTTCACGGATATGCTTATAACTCTTGCAACTGTAATACTTTTTTATCTCCGACCTGGTAGCTTCAGAGTTTCGCACGTCCAGACAAACAAACTTCTACAGCTTTATTACTTAGTGTACTTATATAATATAATACCTGTATTATGTTACACAAACATCGTAACACAAACTTTGCGAGAAGGTTACACCGTATGCCACTAATAAAATTATGATAGTCATTTATATCGTTAATGAGCGGTTACAGAAATAACAGTGTTTAAAAGAATGTGTCGGCTTGGCCTTTGAACGTTGCAAGCGTGCCGCCGAGCGTGTTTGTGGGTATGACGTTGACCCCTGATGTGAAATCTATTAAATCAGCTGATAAGGTAGATTTTCGAGTTTTGTTCACATTTCGTTTTTCTGTGTAATTAGCGAATTAATTAATTTTTACTTTAAAATCTTATTGGGTTATAAAAGTATACCAATTATAAACGGTTTAAAGTGAAAAAAAGTGCATATTATTTTTTTTAATCATGAAAATGCCGAGGAAAAATTCCACCTGTGGGGGCTTCAGAATCATGTACTGGATCCATGGTACTCGTTTATGCGTCGATGTCAGAGACACCCTTTATACATAGATAGAGGAAAACTTTCTAAAAGATAATTGCTAAGAAGATAAAACGATGCCACTGATCCGTTAAGTGTCATATCCAAGAAGCAAAGAAGCAGTGTGTTGTTCCAAGTCTTGGCTTTTAACAACTTACCCATGTTTACTTCTTTTAGAATTTCTGTAAAACGGTACTTCAAGTTAACAACACATCATAAGCAAAATCGATCAATCTGCCAAGTCTTTTCCTACTATATTGGGATCTGGAGTGATATGAAGATTCGATTGTAGAATCTTCGTCCTATAACCACGCATCTGACGCATTGATAGGACTCGACACAGCTAAACTACCTGTGTTCAGGACATTGCAGACATGTGCAAGACGACATAGCTGAATGGATGATAGATCTTCCACTTATAAACCTGAAGGCCAAGATCAGCTACGACTTTAATTGCATATAGATGAACACCACTACTTTGCATGGAGCGATTTTTTTTTTTTTTTATTATTTTATAAACCAGCGCTTGACCGCAATCTCGCCTGATGGTAAGCAGTGACGCAATCGTTGATGGTAAAGCGCACTAGTTTATTAAGAGCTTATTCACTCTAGCCTTGAAGACACTCAAATTGTAGTCCGACGGAAACACCGCCGCCGGCAGATTGTTCCAGTCCCTCGATGTACGCGGTATAAAGGAGGAGGCGAAACGCTTCGTCCGGATCGTGGAGGTGTTAACAACATGTAGATAGCGATTATCTAATGGCTCATTTACACGCTGATAAGTAGCAAGTGCAGATGTGATTAGTTGATAATGTTAAGTATCAAGCGTTAATTAATAGTTCAGACGGTGTTTAGCGATTCTTGTTTAGTTCAAAGTATGTATACTATGCACTTGTCAAAGCAAAACTGTTAACACGGTGTTTAAGACGGGCGACGTTGCGAGCGCGGGGTTGCGCGCGTGTACGGGCGTGCAGAGGAAGTTACTTAACAGCAAAAATAGAGCGGCATTCAAATAATTTTACTTCGCACTTGCACTTCTCACTTCACACTAATCACTAAACAGCGCGACCGTTACATGTTGATTTTACTAATCACTTGACACTTGCACACTTTTTCACGCTACTTAACAGCGTGTAAATAAGCCTTAACTGACCAGTCACGTGTAACATAGTACCCCCAATAATATTGGCGCCAGTCTCCGTTAACACATTACCAGCCATGGTTATGAATTTTTCGACTCGCAGTGGTATAATATTTTGGTTTCTAAAAAAAATTAATTACTTTAGGATATATTGTTGTTATTTCCATAAATTAATCGGGTATTTGTTAATGCACATAACAATTGGATACAACAATACGCAAGCATTTTCTACCTCATGGCCGCTGGAGCATGGAGCATCCAATCAGCATTAAGAAACGCAGAACGAAACAAACGCAACAAGTATTTCAATTCAAAACCGCCAAAATCGGCCGCTGACCTTTTTTTTTTTTAATGGGACAAAACCAGCCACACATTTTCCCCACTCACTGCAACTCCTGAAAGCCAGAATCAACAGTGGAGACCGCCAGAAAAACGCCGAGCAATGAAGCTCGACGAGTCCCGGAGAAACAATTCAACTGTTTTGGTCCCGCAACGAAATTAGTCAGAAAAGAATAGCGGAGGAGTAAGAAAAAAGATATTTTTTCCACTTCCCTCCATAACAAGCAGGAGACAGAACAGAACTAGGCCAATCGGTACAAAGGGACATTATTGCATCTGGGAGAAGCCCAGATTGCCAAGCACCACGGAATAAAATGCCGGCCGGTGAGCTTATTGGCAAGTCTATAGCATTAAGTGAACATCTGATGGAAACCTCCATCCACTCCAGCAAACTGCGACTGAAGCCGCCCTGTAAGTCCAACCTCTTCATTATTTGGGAGTGCTTTCTCGTAGTTTCTCTGCGTATTTTAATTTCAATATATCTAACATATACAATATGTAAAGATAACCCTGTCTGATCCGTGAAGGTATTGTTAGGTACAGATAATAGATTCTACTAATGCCTGCAAAGCCGGGCCAAACTTAAAAAAATCCCCCTAAAAATAAATATAGATATTATCATCATCAACCTTTTTTTTCATCCCCCTGCTGGGCACTGGTCTCCTCTCATACAGAGAAGGATTGAGCGTAATCACCACGCTTGCTCAATGCGGGTTGGCGATTTCAGGCTTAAAGTCCAGGTTTCCTCAAGATGTTTTCCTTCATCTTCGTCATTGGTATCCAAGATATACTTAGAAAGTACATACAACTTTAGAAAAGTTACATTGGTACTTGCCTGGCCTGGAATCGAACACGCGCACTCATACTTGAGAGGCTGGTGTTTTAACCACTAGGCCACCACGATTTCAATTTACGACTTACTTCTTATAGAGAGTATATACATATATAAAAAGAGGTAACTTAATACATGTGCGGTAGGCAATACATGCGCGTTCGAATGGGGGTAGGGCATGCGGCACGCGGTGGCACCGCTATTCGCTCAAAATAATACCGCCAACATGGGGTTGTTACTTTTTTAAAAATTACCAAATTTTGGGGAAGTAGGAATTAATTCGCGGAATAGAGATTATTTCATAAATCATTTGTATTGTTACTATGGTGATTATGTAAAATTTTACATTTTATTTGGTCATGTGTTTATCTAACCTTTATTATCCTTATCGGTTGGACGGGGTTTTCATTACATATTGTATAATATGAAATAGGCGCTCATCTTACAGTCTACACATAGAGGGAATATGAAACCAAAATAGGCATTATATTGTATTTAGTTTAAATTTCTAAATATGTGGGTACCTACATATTACTACATACCTAACTGGTCTCTGATTTTCCTAAGCGTAACTTCCTCTATGACTAATAAACTTTCCCCCTCTTTCCGGATATCAAAGGAAAAATCTAAGATGACCCAAGTTTTGTCGGAAGCATGTAACTTTGGCTAAGTGCCAGGAGTTCGTATAATGACCCCTCGACGTATCTTTCAACTAAATATTAACTTTTTCTTACACGTGATTTTCATTTCACATGTCATTGTCTGTCTAGCCTTTTCACGGTTATATTCCTTCGGCTTTCAGTATAAAGGATGCAATTGAATACTAGAATTTTTCATGGCGATTGTCTATCTGGCCTCCATAACCCAATTTTTGGGTAATAACACACCCCTTGGTAAGACCGGTTGTTGGAATTTCTGGTTTCTGATGATCCGTAACGTCTGTAAAAGATTTTCGAATTGCAACCGGGACGTAGATTTGACGGATGACGGAAATACGTAGGACGAATATTCCAAAAATTAAAATTTTTGGTTAAAGTAAGTATCAGTTTCTTACACGCACACGCAGACATTTGACGTACATGTAGATTTAATATCGACGCTTGTTCGACGTCATTAGTATTTAAAATAATTATAATCTAAGTACAGATGCCAGCAGGTCAAGCTACTGACAATTTTGAGCCGTAAAGCTTCGACTATAAATTTGAAAGTCTGTAAAGAAAAATTGGTAGATTGGTAAATTGATGACTTACGGAACTGAAACGTGGCCGCTCACAATGGGCCTCATGCGAAGGCTCAGAGTCACACAAAGGGCAATGGAAAGAGCTATGCTCGGAGTTTCTCTGCGTGATCGAATCAGAAATGAGGAGATCCGCAGAAGAATCAAAGTCACAGACATAGCTCTTCGAGTCGCTAAACTTAAGTGGCAGTGGGCAGGGCACATTGCTCGTAGAACCGATGACCGATGAGGCAGTAAGGTTCTAGAGTGGCGGCCACGTACTGGAAGACGCAGCGTAGGGAGGCCCCCAACAAGGTGGACCGATGACCTGGTGAAGGTCGCGGGAACCCGATGGATGCGGGCAGCACAAGACCGGTCAGCTTGGAAAGCCTTGGGGGAGGCCTTTGTCCAGCAGTGGACATCCATAGGCTGAAGAAGAAGAAGAAGGTAGATTGAAGTAGCTTAATGTGCTGGCGTCTGTATATTGAGTCTGAATATTAAAAAGAGCATTTTGTATTTAGTACTAGCGACCCGCCTCGGCTTCGCACGGGTGCGATGCTGACACTAAATGAACTACAGAAAAACGGTGAACGGTGTATAAAAAACATAGCGGACCGCCGCTCTCGCCGCCTTACAGTTTTTAAATCTGTAATATCTTCAAAAATATTCATTTAAATCATATGCCATAAAGAGCGATATAGATCTACTTTAAATTAACAATGAATTTAAAGAATTAAATTGGATAAGGATTAATGCTGTATTGGTTAAAAATCGCTTCAGAAATTATGCAATATTTGTCGTAAAAAGTAAATGACAAATAAATGTTATTGTGAGGTATCCATAAGAGATAGACATAATACTATCGCGGACTTTTCTGTAAACCTTTTCAATGTTGTACACATTGATATTTAGTACATTATTTTGATAAATCTCATAGGGTTCAGCCTGCGTTTCACTGCAAACGCCGAAAAAGTGTAATTATTTACTACATCATATTAGAAACCTCAAAAATAATAGTATTTCTCCACTATTTAATGGATGTTATTATAATATAGAAACCTTCCTCTTTAATTACTCTATTTATTAAAAACAAACCGCATCAAAATCCATTGCGTAGTTTTAAAGATTTAATCAAACTTAGGGACATATGGAAAGAGAAAGCGACTTTGTTGTATACTATGTAGTGCTTTGCCTGTAAATAATTGTCCAATAAGATTTAAGACACAATTTTTTGTATGTTCCTATGTGTATAATATCTGTAATAACAGTTGGTGAAACATAATAATTAAAATAAATAAAATGGCTAATAATATTTACAACACTGAGTCAAACGTATTCCAGATATTTGTAGGTACGAACAGTCTTATCATTTGAACTACAAAAATCGTCCTTATTGCTTTGAAACAAACACGTTGTTGGGATGTGTTTGACTAACCGAGCGACTATATACTTGACTATAAACAGGAAAATATAAAGTTAATTAAAGTAAATATATTTGTATTGTATTCTTTAATTGTAGCTGTTGTTCCATCAACAGTTTCAGTCAGTAATGTAACTTCTATAACAAGGACGGTGTCATCCCATCCTCGCCGTCATTTGTATTTGTTAAATCTAATAACGGGAAGCGTGGAGTTAAAGTGTGATTCTAAGTGACAACTGCTTTATTTTGACGTTCCCGCATACATCACTTATTAACATACCCTACAGTATGGACGGTTCAGTTCTACGAAGGGTATTCATGGAAAGATTTGCATCGTTTCTTCACCGTTCATTAGTTTATCAGTGACGCAGTCATGTATCGCTGCAGCAGGTCGTAGAAGAAGATCCTGCTTGCATTTCTTATGAAGTGAATCGTGTGTGGCGTTTAAACTGTTTGCAAATATCAGAAACTAAATGTAAATTAAGAAAACTGTGCAAGTGACCTTCATTATGTCCAATAATGATAGCAGTGTACGTGCTTCTTCACTGAGTGAAAATCGAGAGTTATTATTAGCCCGTTTTTATATTACTTTGATTGTGCTATCGCTGACTCTAGCTACGTTGATATACGGAGTGGCATTGTGGTGCATGATAAGGAAATTCCGAAATTTCAGAAACTATGTGTTCCTCAATGCAATTTTAGCAAATTTCTTACTTTATTCTATGACGACAATATTAAAACATCTCTCGGACAGTGCTCGAGGAAGTCAGAATTTGCGATTGTGTGTTCAAATTGTTTCTTATTTTGTTATTTATTTTGTAACAGGAAAACACCACTGGGTAATTGTTTTGTGCTACATATTTTACGTAGATGTAGTTAAAGTTTCCGATGTGCATATACGTAGGTGGTATTTGAATAGTGGCCTCTTTGGTTGGTGCCTGCCTTTAATACCAACCCTGATTTTCGTTTTTGTAACAACTAAATCTTTAATTAAGTATTCATCTCTTGCGGGAATAATTCTATTTATTTTACCTATGATATTAAACTGCACACTTTACATTAGAATTGTATGTTCAGTTTTTGGTAGTCCAAACGTTAATGAACCAACAGTCACAAAGAAATGGACTCGCTTGTACTTCGCAACTTTGATATTTTTACTGTGCAACATTTTATTGCTATACAGTTTTATTATAAATCTGACAGTTAAGAGAAAAAGTGCGAAAGTTCTTTCATTGCTCTTATTTGAAATATGGTTACTTGTATTAGATATTTTGTTTATTGCAGTTAAAGACAATAGAGAAATTTGGTGTAAGCGTCTGTTTTTCTCAGCTAGAGGTAAAGATAAAGGAGTCCACATGCATGAAAATGTCATCCGTGAGGCCGTTGACAATCGACCGGCGATTCTAGATTTCTAGACTTTTTAAGACCTCCTTTCTGGGTCCCGCATTGCCGACCTTTTGAAGCGTGCTGATTATATATTCTTCTTGAAATATTTTGATATACTCAAATTCATGTAAAGCATCACGTAATTACACGACGAGCAAAATCAAAATCATTGCAAGTGCCACGCAAATATAAGTTTTATGGTAGGCGCAGCAATTCCTTTAAAATACATAATTTACTAAACCAAAAACCTGTAGACGTTTGGGATCCAACACATAGTAAAAATATAGCTGAAAGAAAACTACATCAATACGATTATAACTTAACAGTTAATATCGCGTAGGTCTCAGGCCTACCCTATCCCCCTTTTTACAAAAAGAAATCTAACTTTAGTTCCAGCACCTTTGAGTCAATATTTGTATTTCGATCTTATTTGAGGTTAAGTCAAAGTTCTTAATACAAAAGTGACTTAGTACCGAACTAAGCTGTCAATTTTATATAAAGAACTGCATTTCCATAAAGGTTAGGTGCATAATTCAATAACCATTTAGGTGGTTTATGCCGAATCTAAATAAAATATGAACTCTTATTATAAAATAATAATCATATTTTGTAATAAGGGTTCAGAGGTCTAATTGTGTGACTAGTATAGGTAAAGGAACTTGTCGTATTTTTTTATGAAATAATTACATAAGTAATCTAATGTGGTCGAATTTGCAATACCTATGGCAGTCAATCAATTGACGTGCTGGAAGGACAATTAACTGTAACCGCTGACACGTACGTCATCGGGTGAAGGAAATTCTGCAGTTGATGCGTGTTGTTGGTCATGTGTATAAATAAATTGTTGGTAACTCGTTTACATTCGAAATAATAATGTTATTAATTTAAACTAAAGATGAATTGATGCAAAGTCAACCGATATAATCAAAACAAGTTTCATTTTAAGCTCATTTTGTATTCATATAAATACTACACTGTAGACTATCTACATTATTTCTCTCTCCTTCCCATTAGTATTCCAAAGATTGTCTGTAAAAGATCGCTCTTAGCGATAAGACCGCCCATTGTGTCACCCTTTGTAAAATCTTTATATTTATATTCTGTGATTTATATGGTGTACATAATAAAGAGGATTGATTCTATTCTACTTAATCTGACTTCCATGATATTTATTAGATAGATATTAATATAAAGCGATCTGGCTATCCAATCTAATAACGCCATTAGGTTATTGTTGAGGCCAGCCTGGAGGTAGCTTTTTCTCTTATCAAAGCCGAGGGCCTCCAGAGCAAGTTCTCAGATCGGTGGAGTTCCCTTCTGCTGCATCACTGAATAAAAGCCCACACCCGCTTATTGTTGTATGTATGTGTCTCATATTACTAACACTAGTTAGTTGATACTGACACTAGGTATATAGACTGAGGTCTGAGTTAAAGAGTTTGAATTGAATTGAAAGGGTCGATTATACCAAAGTCATCTAATTTTATCGCAAGAATAATTAAACAATTCTTCCATACTAAACCAACGAAACGATAATTTTAATTCACCAATAAAAATATCTATCAATTGAAAAATCCATTTCGTCCATTCTCGACCCCTCGACTTCCAATAAATAATGTTTCCATTGGATCCCTAAAACAGTTTATTCTCAATCCTTTGGGTCGATCCTGGACTTTATTTTCTAAACAAGTTTGAGTTTTCTTTTTAGTTACGATAAGCCTCTTGTATCATTTATCGAAAATTTAAGTTGAATGAAGTCTGAATACATCTTTCTAATATATACGAATAGGCAGGATAATAGCTATACACACTCGTCACCGAGCTGCAGGCAGTCCAAGGAAGCTATGCCATCTATGGATGACAGGCTAACCAAAACACCGTTGGTTGAACTAAATAGGAAAGGCCTGCGATTGATGACGGGGATCATCACAGGCCTCTGCTCGCAAAATAATCATCTCCACACAATAGTCATAACGGACAGCCCTCTTTGCAGAGCTTGCATGGAGGCTGACGAGACAGTTGCGTATGTACTCTTTGAATGTACAGTCATCACCCAAATTAGAAGTAAAACTATAGAGGTACCAAGATCTTACCCAGATATTCTCAACAAGCCAGGAAACTTAATGGTCTTCTGGAGGGAGGTGGGCTTAATGGTCTTGTGGGTGGAATAACTGCCAACGGTAGTCATGGTCCACTGGAAGGATTAAGTGCGAAAACTAAACCCGTAAGTCCCACTGCTGGTCACAGGCCTCCTCTTATACAGAGAAGGATTGAGAAAATCACCACGCTTTATCATTGCGGGTTGGCATTTTCAGACTTAAAGTCCAGGTTTCCTCGAGATGTTTTCCTTCACCTTGTAATCAGTCATTGTTGTCCAAGCTATACTTAGAAAGTACATATAACTTAGAAAAGTTACATTGGTACTTGCCTGACCTAGAATCGAACCCGCACACTCATATTTGAGAGAATAGAATAGACCACTCTTTATTATGTACACCATATAGATTACAGAAACATAAATAAAAAGATTTTACAAAGGGTCATACAATGGGCGGTCTTATCGCTAAGAGCGATCTTTTACAGACAACCTTTTGATAGAATACTAAGGGGAAGGAGAGAGAAATAATGTAGGTAGTCTACAGTGTACTATTTACATAGTTTATGTAATAAATATGTACGTTAAGTGTATCATACTAGTTTAAATAAATGTGTACATCTAATTAATAAAAATCATAGTTTTAAAAGTGGACAATGTTTGAGCACGCCTTACGGACACGGGCAAGTCATTCCATAGCCGAACTGCTTGTACAGTAAAGGATTACAGTAGAGACTGGTGTTTTAACCACTAGGCCTCCACGACTGTAGATAGAATATTATATACGAATAAATATAAAATTTTACATTCGTCGCTTTATCTTGAAATTCACTGTTTTGGAGGTTTCATCTCTGCCACTAGATACACAAACTTTTTAGTCTGTTAAAATAAATGTATTTTTTTTCATCCTTTCCTTTTATTTTTTATATACTTGTATATATCGGCCTCTCCTGGCACAAGTGTTTTCAAACTTAAAAGGAGAGGTCAACCTCAATTTTGTTTGTACCAACTTAGTTTTTAAATATTATATTTTTCATTTTTCGTTTTCATATATGTTTTAGTGTCAGCTTGTATATCGTTATTAAGACTTTTTATATGTATTTAAATAAAACTAGATATGTTTTCAAAGGCTTTTTTTATTCATACCTAAACAGGATGGCAGGGACATCGATGAATGCAGTATATGTTGATTATAGACACCAGCGTAAACATTTTTCGCTGGTTTAAAAACACATCATGTGCTACAGTATATCAAGCTACTACAATTTGTCAGATTTCTTTATTAGATTTTCAACTTTATCTCTAAAGCATTACGGCTCAAGGTTGATTGGGAATATTAACAGTTTCGGGTAGACTGACCTGCTGTTGTCCATACATCGCATAAGGGCTGCATTCTATTATATTTTTATTTATGGCAAGTGAAGCCGTTGTTGACTATTCTGTCAATGTCTGTCTGTTTTTTTTTCTTACTCCTCCGCTATTCTTTTCTGATTAATTTCGTTGCGGGACCCAAGACAGTTGAATCGTTTCTCCGGGACTCGTCGAGCTTTATTGCTCGTTTTTCTGGCGGTCTCCACTGTTGATTCTGGCTTTCAGGAGTTGCAGTGGGTGGGAAAAACTGTGGCGGGTTTTGTCTCAAAAAAAAAAAAAACTGTCAATGTCAAAAGTGGATTGGTGACGTAAGAGTGTTCATAAACAATAATAAAGGCCGCATTGAAAAGAGATGATTACCGCCGCCATGACACTTTAAAAAAATACCACTAAAGAAAGAAATTCTAAACCACAGGGTATATTAAATACCGAACTCCTGGTGAGGTGCTCAGTGCTACTGTTCTTTAGGCTATAGCCGGTAACATATTTTCTAACATTCAAACGAACTCAACCAAATCGTTGTCACACAACGCTTGCGACTTCTAATTCGACGTCAACGCCATCTAGTTAAATTTTGTGTAAACTTTTGTTGAACTAAAGAGCGGCCTTTAATCAAGCATGATCATAACAGGATAAAAATACAAAATTACAACTTTTAATAAAATGTTACAATAAATCTACTGAGCTTAGAGTTTTTCTCGGTGGTATGCCATAGGCATTTCAAGTGGAAGGTCTCAGAATCTCCCTCTGGCGCAGCATCGTTGGTCGTGTTGTTGGGTTTAATGTTGCATCACCTTGCTCAATTGCCGTCTTCATTCCTATTCACTTAGTGTTTCTGAGTGAATAGGCTTAATAAACTAGCGCACTTTATCATCAACGATTGCTTCACTGCTTACCATCAGGCGGGTTTGCGGTCGAGCACTACAGATGAGCTGCACGCTCCTATTTCTTCGAACCAAAACAAACATACTAATAAGATCTAGTTAGAGGAAGTATACTACTTCGTAGCCAATCAGAAACTTTTGGTCATTAGGTACTTATATTTTATCTTTTAGCGTTAATTAGTTGAGTCCACAACTGCGGGGCTGTCTTCCTGTGTACTGTAACTTATTTCAAGAGAACTTTATCGCGTTTATATGTACAAGATACTAGAATGATGTTATTCGTGAACATATTGTATAGACGACAGCAAGTCAAAAAACGTGATACTGTCGAATATACACTTTCAACCTTGATCCTTAATACTTAAGGGATAAAGTTGAAAATCTAATAAAGAAATCTGACAGATTGTAGAGCTTGATCTGCTGACGTCAGTATATGCTAATACTCTCTCGTCTGGCTATTTGTATATGTGAGTTTATATGTTTGTAGAAATACAGGAATAATTAGTGTGGGGCAAAGATTAAAAAAAATATATACTTATACTAAAAATATACTAGCCACGAACTCTTCTAATTATAACTACTTTAAACCACATACATCAAACATAGAGATAGAAGTTTGAAATTTTATTTCTTTTGATAGTGTAATGAAACTGACCCTTTGCCTTTTTGCATTTATTTTAGAATACACAACTTGAAAAGGATGTAATTAAAAATGTTCAACCCTCGCATTTCACCATCTAATAAGTCTGTACAAAAGGTCAACTCCATTCAACGAATGAAAACGCACGCTACATACAAGTAAGCGAGAAGAGGTTTGCGTTTCGTTATTTATCTGTTCAATTCTACTTCTATTTCATACTTCTGAGTAACTATCCACATAGTGTTGGTAAATACATACAATAGATGAGTACGACGCTAGGTGTGAAGGATACGTCGGCTCGCTGTAAGTATTACACATGCTATAACTATGAATTATACAGTTATGGCTTATTTTCCACGCGCTCTATATCTTGTTTTGCCAGCATCACTGCTTCGCAGAAGGCTCCTCCTTCTAGGCACGTCCTATCATGCACTCTCGCTCCGGACAATGGCCTGAAGCAGGGCCGAACACGAGAGATCGCCGCCGATAGCCGCCACGAGGACACGGCGGTGTCTGTCCAAGCCGGGCAAACCCCCACCGTATGCTCCACCTCTCCTCGTGTCCTCAGGGAGATCCCCACAGTGATGACACCCTGTTCCTGTGAACAGGACCTCTCGAAACAGTCATTAACAGAGCGTGCCGTGGCGCTTCTCTCACCTCAACTGTACAGATACTTAGATCAAATTAATATTAAGAAATTACAATGATAATCTCAGAATAAAACAGATAAGAGCCACTGGGTATGTGTGTGACCAACACACTCGATCGAAGCTTGAGCAAGGAATGCTCGCGCTAACGGTCGCTCTCTATGGCAAACGCAACTCAAGTCGGTGTTACCCGCTCTTAAAAAAAACATAATTTATTCGAATACCGATCGATTAATCGAGTTCATAAAATAACAGAGTAATTTAAATGATACTGATACAAAACAGAACACAATATTCAAAATTAACCCGTCACGCGCCCTTATATACAGAGTTGTGCTGATAATACGACAATAAATGAAAACACAGACCATGCTGGTTCATAGGAAAACCCCTAAACTATAGAAAAAAACCTAGCATCAAAAATAAAAAAATGAAAATTTCAAACAAATTAAATCGCATAAAATTGCAAACGGAATAGAACATCCTTTAAAATATTGGTTCAATGACCTCCAATCAGCGGGCGACAGCGCGGTCCTGTATTGACTTACTTTTTGGCGCCATTATTATTAAAGTTTAGTACCGTTGGATGTGGCGGTCATTAACCTGTAAGCGCTTCCTTATCGACATGTAGTACATCATGTAGAAAATGTGAAAAATGAAAAATAATTTCCTGTGACTAAACTAATGGATATATTTATATGTTTTTTTATGGGTAGATTGAGAATGTGTTGAGGTACACGATGTTTAATTTAATGTCCTATTGTCAGCGCCACTCTGTATAATTTTGAAGAATACTTATTGCTAATCCATTGCTCAGTTTGTTTTAAATGTTTTTGGTCAATGACGTAAATAAAGCAATGAATGTTGTTAAACTGTCTAAACGAAAGTCGTTGTTATTTATTATGCGTTACGCAATTACCCTGGTGGTATCAAATTGTCTTTTGTGGCTTAAAAGTTTTTGGCTGATAGCTTTCGCACGTTTGTATTTCCGAAAATATACGATGATTACCGAAGCGAATGCTTTTATATACTCGTACTCGCGTCTGGTATTTATGCAACGTTATTTTTTGTTAATGCGAGACCTGAATATAGTTTGTTCAGAATAAGCAACTGAATTTTTTCCAATCATTTTTACACCATGTTATATTTTTTTCCAAATACATTTAGAAATTGTTGCAGAGTGGTTACCGAGCGATTACGATAAGTCATAGTACTTGCGGGCGCGCCACAGCTGACACTAGAGGTCAACGGACCACGCTCGCCCGCCTGAGCGGAGTTTTGACCATATTTTTGTTCGGGCAACTAAGTAGAACAGCAAGCTCATAACTTTGTGGTTTTTGGTTATATCTTTTTGAAATTTCGTACTGTATAGATTATTTACTTAAAAATGGGTGCTCTGGGGGCACCAGTTTGAATACTTGGGGTCTGTACTCCACGCGTCCAGCGACATTGATTGCGACGTCAGGGCACGTATTTCCGCAGCTTGGGCAAAATGGCGTGAGGTGTCAGGTGTCATTTGTGAGACCAAAATGCCGGTTAAGCTTAAGGAGCAGGTCTATAAGACCATCATAATTAGATCTGTTTTCCTGTATGGTAGTGAGGCGTGGCCTGTGCTTGAGCGACACAAGCAGGAGCTGCGTGTCACGGAGATGAATATGCTGCGGTGGATGTGTGGAGTTACGCGGAAGGACCGCATCAGGAACTTCCGCATCCGTGGCAGTTTTCATGTCAGTGAAATAGCGGAAAAACTGCAGGAGGGTCGCCTACGTTGGTACGGTCACGTCTTACGAAAACGTGGACTTACGTGGATCACAAATGTCTTGCCATGGCGCCTCCGCCGGGCCAGAACAAGCGGGGTAGACCAAAGAGGTGCTGGCTTGACGTTGTAAGAGATGACATGCGTGCCAACAATCTCACACCACAGGATGCTAAAGATCGCGCGAAATGGAGGAAATTAAGCAGGAAAACGGACCCCGGGCTCCAACGCAAACGCCACGGATGCAACCGGGATAAACGCTGAGATGATGATGATGATGATTATTTACTTAAACATACTTTTTTGTTTGTGCTCGCTTTAAAGCGAAGATTTTATTTCCGTGTAGGTCAAAACTGTAATGTTATTAATGTGTGTGTACACATTAATAATATTACACCTTTGGCCTTTGTATTTAATCATGTTTAATTAAATGTTGGTTTAAGTTTTAATTACAGGTTGCGTCGTTGTATCTTTTCGAGCTTTGTCGGATCCGTGGCGATCAGATTAATGTAGCATTATTAGTAGCCCCCC
The DNA here is from genome assembly GCA_037179545.1 of Sesamia inferens. Classification (NCBI taxonomy): domain Eukaryota; kingdom Metazoa; phylum Arthropoda; class Insecta; order Lepidoptera; family Noctuidae; genus Sesamia; species Sesamia inferens. The sequence continues at coordinate 23,759,561 of CM073944.1, read as the reverse complement.
GCGGTTTCAACCTTGTGTAAATATTGAGATAAGAAATATCCGTCATATAAATCCTGGTTATAAAAATGAGTATACAAAATAATTTTAACCTGTTTCGAAGTTTTGGCTTGATAGAGTAACACGCATCGATCCATCCTAAATATATTTCGCGATTATAATATTACTAGCGATATTATCCCGGCTTCGCAGGGGTGCAATGCTTCAAAAATTAGCCATTATTTATCTTAAAAAGTAAATGACAAAAAGTGTTATTGTGGGATAGGTATACATAAAAGATACACATAATTATACATGCGGGAACATTACAGGCTGCTTATGATTATGCTTATACTGTAATATATGTAGGTATGCTTTGCTTAAAAGATTATTTAACCTTTCCTCAAATAAGCTCATGAACAATTTAATTGACGACGGTAAGCAGTTAATTATGACTGGCGCCAGCAAAATACACTTTTGTATATAAATGCTGTGTGGGATCTTCTTACGCATAAAATTATCGTTTCCCGTCGACCTCGGTAATAACGCAACAATTTCTGACATTTAAAAAAAAAACACAGGTTGATGTTACTTCGACAGTATATAAGGATTAAATAAAGATGGCTTTTAATAAATTAGTTCTTTATGATCAAAATTTTACATCACTGCTTACCATCAAGCGCACTAGCTAGTTTACGCTGTATGCTTCAAAATGATACCAATTGTGGGTAATAGTGTCTTACATAATTAGGGTAACGGACTTTGAAAGTTCAGCAGAAATTTGGGATTTTCGGAGTCATGGTAACGCACTATGTTGACGGGTATCCAAAGCGGAAATCTCCTACTTCACCAAAAACCAGCTCTGTTCCCACCCGGCTAAAAGAAAGTTATTCAAATATGGACTTTAAATATTGCACTTTAGATATATGTTACATTGGAATCATAAATTAGCAGACAGCTCGCTGTCAGCGAGCTTACCGCCGTCAGACTGCTCGGTAGTTGACGCCTCGCTGGCAGCTCGTTGTAGCTGAGCGGTCGGCGCGGCGTCCGCGTGCAGACTAAGCAGTCGCCGCTCGGCGCTCAGTCCAAGTACTCTGTGGCTCAGTCAGTCAGTATTTACTAAGTTATCCGCTCCCTCGATCTTTTGCGGGTTGTAAATCGCGACACTGTAAAAAAGACGAGTTGCTTTAATAGAAGACGATCTCGAACTGTATCGATCGCGAAAAGCTAGAGCGGGCGACGCGTGTAAAGCTGGGCGTCTGCTAGCTGTCGCCGCGCAGACTGCGAGCAGTCACCTTATTTTAAAGCGGTGTTGGGTGGGAGCCGTGTTGGAGCAGAGTCGTTTAAGTGTGCTATGACCTATGACCTTAAGTGGGACTGAGAGATACACTTGCAGAACATGTCGAATCAGCCATGGGCAAAATATATTAACTAAAAAACTTCCTCTGACATCGAGATAGTTCTAGGAGAAGCTGACGGGACGACCTTGACGCCGACAAAGAAGATGGATACGGGGAAGGGAGGTTGTTGCTTTGCAGTGAATTGTCCCACTGCCATTCATTTATCTATACTAATAAACTAGCTGCGCCTTGCGGTTTCACCCGCGTAAGTTTCGATGTTTTTTTTTTATATGCTCCGCTCCTATTGATCACAGCTTGATGTTATATATGTAATGTTATATTGTACGTTCCTGGAGTACTTAATGGGTTATCCAACGCAAAAAGATTTTTTTTTAATCGGACCAGTAGTTCCTGAGATTATCGCGTTCAAATAAACAAACAAACTCTTCAGTTTTATAGATTAGTATATAGATATAGGTGAAGCTGAAGAGTTTGTTTGTTTGAACCCGCTAATCTCAGAAACTACCCGTCCGATTTGAAAAATTCTGTTTGCGTTAGGTTATATAACATCACGCTGCGACCAATAAGAGCGGAACATATAAAAAAAAAAACAAATATTAATCCTTATCCCAATAAATGAATAGTATATATTGGACAATTTTGTTCACAATACATATTGTGAACAAAATTGTCCTTGACATCACTTAATTTCGATGAACTTCTTATAAGATACCACAATTTTTCTAAAATCTATACTAATAATTATAAAGCTAAAGAGTTTGTTTGCTAATCTTAGGAACTACTGCTCAGATTTGAAAAAAATCTTTTTGCGTTGGATAACCCATTAAACCAGGAAGTTAAAGAAAGAAATAATAACGCGGGAAAAGAATAACTCTAAAGAAAAAATGGACAAGCCGCAAAAAAGGCAAAGCGGTAAAAAGAAAAAATACTGCTATAATAAATGGCAAAAAAGAATTCTTGCTAAGCAAGAAGAGAAAGGACGGCAACAAAAAAAAACAGGATTTTATTATTTTTTTCGAAAATCATTCCATAAGGGGGTAAAACGGGGTTTGTATGAAAGTCCTATGTTTTTGAAGTTAGAAAATTGAAATCAAAATCAAAGCATTTATTTCAAATAAACCAGTTACAGGCACTTTTGAATTGTCAGAAGGTCGGTCAGTCAGTAAGGTGAAGCTAGTCGCCCATTCCAAAAAGTAGGTACCTATGGAGAAGAACGAGCAAGAAACTCCATGGACACTCTTTTAAATTATCAAGCTATATTTGACTACATCATTCATTTTGAAATCAACCGTGTGAGAACGACGCAGAAATATATTGTACGCTAAGAGCGTCCATTATGGAAAACACACAAAAAAAAACCAACCCAACAAATGGATGCTTTACAGCAAGTACATTGTGCTCACACTGTAATAGAAGAAGTGTATTAATGTCTCTATAGAAATCGACTCTTTTGGGGTTAAAATAAAATATTCAAATAACTAACTCCACGCGAACAAAGTCGCTGCGGCCGCTAGCTTAAATTATTTCCAGCCTATGTTGTCAAAGCCAAAAAAATAAATAAACGAATATATACCTAACACTACTCTACAAATTACTGAACCGAATATCTAGGGTTAGTTCTCTTCAAAGAAACCGAGCATAACTCTTCATTAACTTTATTTGTGTACAATATTTAGATACAGCGCTGATGACAACTGTACTAACTCAATCACGGCAGTCTTGTTGTTCGCCCCTCAGACAAATAAGTACCCTTACAATGTAGGTTAGGATACTAAGCAGATACACACAGTGGGAGCAACTTGTACATTGAACAGATTTTGGCTAAAGCTGAGCTTTTACCCGTGTGGTACAGGGTATAGAATACTACCAACCCATATCCTCCTGTGGGTATCGTAAGAGGCGACTAAGGGAACTCTCACCAGGGAAGCGGGCAGCAGCGCTTCTCTATCTTCGCTTCTGGAATTATGGCAATGCCTCCAATGGAATGAAAGCCTTGGGGGAGGAAGAAGAAGAAGAAAAGCTTTGCAAAAGTTAAGGTCATCAACTTTTCAATGGAAAATTGATTAAAATATACTACTACTGATGTGCCTCAAGCGGTTGAAAGAGATTTGAAGCGAAAATGTGAGCTGAAAGGAAAGATGTGTCCGAAATAATTGGTCACTTATTTCTATTGAAGGCTCTGTGGTAAGGCATAACATCGGCTGCCGGCAGAAGTTACCAACCACCAGACAAAGTTTTGCCGCCAAGCGGATCATCGTGTGTTTCATGATGACTGGTGAAGCCGTACGGAGGACTGATCTGAGCAGTTGTGTTGCGATGTGTGCCGGGTACGATGCGCCAAATGTTGTTGTATATGGAGTTTGATCGTGAAGGCTCCAGATCAATCTCCCTCTGGCGCTGCATCGTTGGTCGTGTTGTTGGGTTGAATATTGCATCACCTCGCTCAACTGCCGTCTTCCTTCCTATTCACTAAGTTTTTTTTATGAGTGAATAGGTTTTTAATATAATAGCGTACTTTGTCATCAACGACTGTATCACTGCTTACCATCCGGTAGGATTGCCATCAAGCACTAGTTTCTAATTATAACAAGGCCTACTTTTGATAGGGATTCTTTCATTAGCAGCCTAGGATCTGAATTTTCTCATCTGCCTTATGCCAGCTATATTGGTATTGGCTTTCAGTCTGGCCAGATCTACCTAACTGAAAATTCTTATGAATGATGTGACTAGATACCTATCTGACCTCGAAAACGTAGTTATTAGTTACTGTTTTAGTTTCATATTCCCTTAATATATAACGTTATTTTTTGTTCATGCGAAACCCGACACACGTTACACGTGTCTAGTATGTTTATGCTAAGGATCTATGTGAAAAATTTCAAAAAGATACAATAAAAAACCACAAAGTCATGAGCTTATTACCTTACCTAGTTGTCCCAACAAAAATATGGTCAACGTTCCGCTCAGGCGAGCGGTGCGTAAACTGAAGAGTAACCATACTGCAACAATTTCAAAATGTATTTGGGAAAAAATATAACATGGTGTATAAATGATTGGAATCGATTCAGTTACTTATTCTGAACAAACTATATTCAGGTTTTGTATTAAGAAAAATAACAGCGTATACATAGACTGGTTTATTGAAATTGAAATACGGAAAAAAACCGTGAGCAAGCACCATCCAATAACGAAGAGGTTGGACTTACAGGGGGCTTCAGTCGTTGTACTCCTGGTGTGCTAGTGTGGATGGAGACCTCCACTAACTCGCTTTAGACTTGACGATAAGCTCACCGGCTGGTTGCTGTTTCGGTTGCTTGATCTTTTATTTTTATTTTATTTTATTAAGATATCCAACAGCGATTTACATAGATGCTTAGGTACACTAAAACAAATATCTATATATATAAAAGAAAGTCGTGTTAGTTACATCATTTATAACTGAAGAACGGCTATACCAATTTGGCTAAAAATTGGTAAGGAGGTAGCTAAGAACTGGGAGAAGGACATAGGATACTTTCTATGCCGCTCCCCGTCGTTCCTGTGGGAATAAATGAGCTTCTTTGTTTCGACTTCTCCCACGCTTTTATGCTACCCTGGTACCTTGAACGTCAAAAAAATATGCACAATAAACCTTCTTTCATGTATTATGATTATTTGATAATGATGAATGAATGACGTTTATTGTTACGACTTCTCCTACAGTTTTGTGATACCCTGGTACCTTCTACGTCAAAAAAATATGCACAATAAACCTTCTTTCATGTAATTATGATTATTTGATAATGATGAATGAATGACGTTTATTGTTTCGACTTCTCCTACAGTTTTGTGATACCCTGGTACTTTGCACGTCCACAAACTATGCACAATAAAACCTCTTTCATGTATTATGGTGATTTGATAATGATGAATGAGCTTTTTTATTGTTTCGATTTCTCCTACACTTTTATGCTACCCTGGTACCTTGAACGTCAAAAAAATATGCACAATAAACCTTCTTTCATGTATTATGATTATGATAATGATGAATGAATGACGTTTATTGTTTCGACTTCTCCTACAGTTTTGTGATACCCTGGTACCTTCCACGTCAAAAAAATATGCACAATAAACCTTCTTTCATGTAATTATGATTATTTGATAAAGATGAATGAATGACGTTTATTGTTTCGACTTCTCCTACAGTTTTGTGATACCCTGGTACTTTGCACGTCCACAAACTATGCACAATAAAACCTCTTTCATGTATTATGGTGATTTGATAATGATGAATGAGCTTTTTTATTGTTTCGATTTCTCCTACACTTTTATGCTACCCTGGTACCTTGCACGTCAAAAAATATGCACAATAAACCTTCTTTCATGTATTACGATTATTTGATAATGATGAATGAACGAATGAGGTTTATTTTTTCGACTTCTCCTAAACTTTTGTGCTACCCTGGTACCCTGCACCTCCACAAAGTAGGAAACACGTGTCCAGTATTTTTAAGTTGATAATATTATGTACAAAATTTCAAAAAGATATAATGAAAAACCACAAAGTTATAATAAGCTTGCTACGAGTATTCTACTTGGTTGTCCCAACATGAATATGGTCAAAGACCGCGCGCGAGCGAGCGCGGTGCGTTGACCTCTAGCGTCAGCTGTTGCGCGCGCACAATACCTATGATGATGTATCGTAAGCTGCGTGACGCACTCGGTAACTACACTGTAACAATTTCTAAATGTATTTGGGACAAAATATAACATGGTGTCAAAATTATTGGAATCGATTCAGTTGCTTATTCACTATCTATCTCCACTTATAACTCAAGAACGGCTCCATCGATTCGGCTGAAAATTGGTAGGGGGGTAGCTAAAAACTAGGAAAAGGACATAGGATACCTTTTATCCCGTTCCCGTCGATCCCATGAGAATGAATTAGCTTCATTGTTTCGACTTCTCCTACACTTTTGTGCTACCCTGGTACCTTGCACGTCCACAAACTATGCACAATAAAACTTCTTTCATGTATTATGATGATTTGTGATAATGATGAATGAATGAGGTTTATTGTTTCGACTTCTCCTACAGTTTTGTGCTACCCTGGTACCTTGCACCTCCACAAAGTAGGAAACACGTGTCCAGTATTTTTAAGTTAATAATATTATGTACAAAATTTCAAAAAGATATAATGTAAAACCACAAAGTTATAATAAGCTTGCTACGTGTATTCTACTTCGTTGTCCCAACATAAATATGGTCAAAGATCCGCGGGCGAGCAAGCGCGGTGCATTGACCTCTAGCGTCAGCTGTTGCGCGCGCACAATACTATGATGATGTATCGTAAGCTGCGTGACGCACTCGGTAACTACACTGTAACAATTTCTAAATGTATTTGGGACAAAATATAACATGGTGTAAAAATTATTGGAATCGATTCAGTTGCTTATTCACTATTTATATATAACTCAAGAACGGCTGAACCGATTTAGCTGAATATTGGTGGGAGGTAGTTAAGAACCCGTCCCCGTCGTTCCCGTGTGACGTGACATAAGACATGGTCCAATTCATTCAAAATGGAAGTCAGCAATTCATATACCAAAAATGGTATAACAAAAAGCAAATGACAGCTGAGCATATTTAAAAAAAAGTCTAACCGGTTGAAGCAATCGTTTAAAGCAAAGAATATAAATACTCTCTGCTGGTTTAAAGTTTCTAATAAAAAACCACAAAGCCAACTTCAACTTCATTTCTAATATTGTATTGCTGTGCCATTTATCATCAATAAAAATATCATGCCGTGACCAAGACCATCAAATCTTTCTCGACAAAGCGGTAATGCAAGAGTAAATCGAAACATTCTGAATGAAAGCACTGAAGAAGAGCAAGAAATTGCACGTGCAGAGCGCCGCCTTACTATGACTCGACTTCGTGCTTCTCACTCACAACAGCAAAGGGAGGCGGCAGTCCGTGAAACTGTTCCGTTGACAATGCGAAATCGGCGAACAAACCTCAGAGATCATCATCATCATCATCAATCTTTTTATCGTCCCACTGCTGGAGACAGGTCTCCTCTCATGCAGAGAAGGATTGAGTGTAATCACCACGCTTGCTCAATGCGGGGTGGCGATTTCAGACTTATAAAGTCCAGGTTTCCTCAAGATTTTTTCCTTCACGTTCAGTCATTGGTGTTCTAGATAATTATACTTAGAGAGTACATATCACTTTAGAAAAGTTACATCGATACTTGCCTGACCTGGAATCGAACCCGCGCAATCATACAAGAGAGGCTGGTGTTTTAACCACTAGGCCACCACGACATCTCAGAGATCAATAGCTAGATAATTTACGAAGCACAAGTAGAAATTCATTTCTTTCACAAGGTGCTACACTAAATAAATGACAAATAAAAAAATCATGGAATACCTTTTTTTTTTAATTTACAGTGTTCCTAATTTAAAAAGTAAAAAATGTGATCATGTGATATTTATTGCCTTTAAGGCGGAACAAAGTTCGCCGGGTCAGCTAGTAATTCATAAAAGCCAGTAACCGGATATCATAGCTAAGAAATAGGGTTGCAGAGATGGAACAAAAGTATATTTTGTTCATTCTCCATTCCTTAATGCTGATTGGATGCTCCGCCAGGCGATGATGTTGAAGGGAAATAATGCGGGAATATTTTAATATGCTCGCTTATTGACGTATCTAATTTTTTATGTGCATTAACAGTTACCACGAAAGCTCGTGGTAAGATTGGATGTCACACTTTCCACGAATGACACAGGGGTTTTGGTACAAAAAGACGGTCAGCCATCCACGGACCAATAAAAGCAGCATGGCTTAAACAGTACAGCTTAAGAATAATCGTGATGGCCTGGTGGTTAAAACAGTAGCCTCTCAAGTATGAGTGTGCGGGTTCGATTCCAGGTCAGGCAAATACCAATGTAACTTTTCTAAGCTATATGTACCTACTTTCTAAGTATAGCTTGGACACAACGACTGATTAAAAGGTGAAGGAAAACATCTGGAGGAAACGTGGACTTTAAGTCTGAAATCGCCAACCCGAATTGAGCCAGCGTGAGGATTACGCTCAATCCTTCTGTGTGAGAGGAGACCTGTGCCCAGCAGTGGGACGAAAAAAAGGTTGTTGTTATTGATGATGATGGCTTAAACTGACCGACCGACTTGTTCTGCTATTATTGCTTAGCAACATAGTGGACCTTCTGTAATAATTTATTTTACCATCATCACAGTAGTAGACTTTGATTACAAAAACCGCCGTATCTAAGGACTAAATATTGCTTCTACGTAGTAGACATTAAGGGTCGTATACTGTCTAATAGGCTGTTTACTCTAGAAAAACATGCTTAAAAAAGCAGAGTAATTGCGTAACCCAGCATCAGTAGCAAGGGGGTCTTTTCAGGGTTCTTTTTTATAATTATAATTAGTGCTTGACCGCGACCCCGTCTGATGGTGAGTAGCGGTGTAATCGTTTATGGTAAAGCTCCCTAGTAAATATATTAAGAGCCTATTCACTAAAAAAAAAAAAACTGTGTGAATAGGAAGGAAGACAGCAGTTGAGCAACGTGATGCAATATTTAATCCAACGTCGACGCTGCGCCAGAGGGAGATTGATCTGGAGACCCTCCACGACCAAACTCCCGACACATCAACATTTGGCGCATAGTACCCGGCACACATCGCACACAACTCCTCAGAGCCATCCTCCCTACGGCTTCACCAGACATCAACCAGGAACACGACGAATCGCTTGGCAGTAAGACTTTATCTGGTGAGTGGTAACTTATGCCGGCAGCCGATGTAATAAAAATAAAAGGGGAGAGGTTGTGGCCGGTAATAACTGTTCATTCACTCTCTGGGTTGTGGAGGTCAGATAGGCAGAAGCTCCGTTTAAAATACTGGTATTTGGTTAAACTGGAAGCCGATCCCAAAATAGTTTTGAAAAGACTAAGCAATTGATGATGAATTCTCTTGCTCTTCTTGAACATCTCTTCTACCTCTTTCAATTTCTTTTAGAAGAGAATTTAAAAAAATCAATATGTCGGAGATCGTCGATATAATTTTAATAGAAGTTGCTGATTTGATTTACGTAGTAGAGGGGCGAACGCTTGTGACGTTATTTTGTGATGGCGTCACATGGACAGAGTCGCTTTGGAAAGTGGGGTTCGTTGAACGGACACTTTGCATCGAGACGCGGCCCAAGGCACATCTCCGAACCGAAACTGTCGGTTTGCCTATTCAAACTGTTATTATGAAGATTGGAGGGTGTATCTACACGTCGTGATTCGATTCAAAACTCGCCTACGAAAGGGAACCTGTACCACCACACCAAGATGCTGTCGACCCTACCGCTCTGCCGTCCCTGTCTCCGACAAATATATCCATTATGCTAAACTCGTTTTACTGTCGCGGGTTCGATTCCCGCACGGAACAAACTTTTGTATGGCCTACATTTAGATGTTATGGGTCTGGCTGTTTGTGTTTGTGACTCAAATAATAATAATAATAATAATCTTTATTACACAAAAAATTGGTACAAATAAGTGTGAAGTCCCTGACTCCCGTGCTAGGTGATATACCTGTGTTACAGGAGCCAGTGCCCTCTGGTTAAAAGAAGCCTGTATTTAGTATTTGGGAGTGCATGTTTATGTGTGTGTGTGTGCGTGCGTGCGTGCGTGTGTGTGTGTGTGTGTGTGTGTGTGCGCGCGCGCGTGCGCGTGCGTGTTTGTGTGCGTGTGTGTGTATGTATGAGTGCGTGCGTGTGTGTGCGTGTGTCTGCAAGTGTTCACGCGTGTGTGTGTTCGTGATTATGTGTGTATATGTGTGTAGCAGTTATTTACCAGAAGGGTTTATTATAATCTTAGGAAACAGATATGATAACTTGTATTGTTATGTGTAATAGTGACAGTAGCCATGATTTGAGAGTCCGTTTGACTTTATGTAAGGTAAGTTTGTAAATTAAAAGTTTTTTATTTATTTTATTATACATTAATGCGCTTTGGGCACGAAAGTGTCGTCGCGCAAGTGCAGTACGACATTGCACAGACTCACAGACAGGAAAGCCAATTCGTCGATTACTTAGTTTTCCATCTAGTGGCATCGTGGAATGTTGGCGCAAGACTGAACGGAGGATATATAATTTTCTCACTGTCAGCACTTGGGCATCTGAGTATAGCTGAGCTGTGGGGTAGTCCCTTTTACGGAAATAAATAACCTTGAGGACAGCCCGCTGAGCTCGTTCCACCCCAAGCATCACTGTTTTGAAGGTACCGCCCCATACCGGGATACAGTACGTAATCATTGACTCGCATAATGACCGATATACTAATATTGCTTTTCGATGTCAGCCGCATATCTGAGCTCCTTAAATAAACATAATAGTTTTCGAAGCCGGGAGCAGAGAGTATCCGTGTGCGTGCGCCAATCTAGCTTCTCGTCGATATAAACACCTAGATATTTGATGTTTGATACCATGTCGAGGCATTTGCAGATGCATGTAGATGAGTCATGACAGGTATGCGCTATTATTTTATCAGAGTTCATTGTCGGTTTGGGTGAATTTGGCGGTTTAAACTGAATTACTTTAGTCTTGGAAATATTAAGCGTCAGAAGGTTAGTAGAAAGCCAGTCCATTTTTGTTCGCAAGGTAAGTTCAGTGGTTTGTTTAGCCTTGTCCCAGGTCACTTCAGATAACGAAGACGTACCCAGCCGGGCCCCTCCCTATGGAGGGCCCACTGTGGGCCTGCCTTCAGGCGGGAATCGCCGGCGGGGGATTGGTAGGCAGGCTTGCTATTTCCCATGACCCCGCCACTAAGGCGATGTCGGTGTGCCGCTGTTCGGTTTTAGTGGGTATTCCCGGCTTCGGCTGGGCGAGTCCCACACACGCCCTTCGGGGTATGGTGCGTAAAAAAAAAAAAAGGTCACTTCAGATATCCCATTAGTGCAGTGTCGTCTGCGTAGGTAAAAATGTTGCAATGGGAAAAGGAGAGTTGACAGAGATCATTTATGTATATTTGGAAGAGCGTGGGACCCAATATACTGCCTTGAGGTATACCGTAGCTGATAAATTCCTCATCACTGAGAACAGAATCAATTTTGACACATTGGCTACGCCCAGTGAGATAATCCCTGTAAATATCCAGGGCCACACCTCGCACACCCATATGCTCCATCCTTGCCAACAGCCTGGGAATAGACACCGTATCAAAGGCCTTAGTCAGATCCAAGAAGACACCGTAGCATTTAAGGCGACTATCTAATCTATCAATTAGGGTATTAGTGAAATCAGAGACGGCATCCTCTGTGGAAATTCCTGTCCGAAAGCCATATTGATTATTGGCAATTAATTTATTTTTACAAAGAAATTTTATCAGACTAGTGTTGAGGATACGTTCGAGTATTTTAGATAAAGAGCTAAGGACAGAAATTGGCCGATAATTGGAAACATCATCCCTTGCTTTGCCCTTATACACTGGATGAACAATGGCACGCTTGAAAGCTTTTGGGAAAACACCCGAATTTATGGCTCAGTTACAGATATGGGCAATGGGAGGAGCCAGAGTGCAGATTGATTGTTTTGTTATATTTGCCGGGATGTTATCCCACCCAACGGCACAATCACTACGCAATTTATGAATAGTGCTTGTAACGACTGCTTGGTCAACTAATGGGATAGCCAAAGAGTTAACTGGAGATGAGGTAGTACATGAGAAAACGGACGGTGAGACAGTAGAAAACTTTGATGCAAGGTTTGCCCCGACATTAACAAAAAATCTATTGGCATTATTGACAGATACGATAGGCGCGACGGAAGATTGTAGCAGGGCATTAGGAGAGTGCCTTTGTTGATTGCTATGTGTGATTGATTTGATAATTTTCCATATGGCTTTCGGGTTGTTGTTTGCCTTTTTAAGTTCAGCTTTTTCATAAGTTTGCTTTAGTTTTTTTAGAAGGGAAGAAATCAAATCAAATCAAATCTAAGCATTTATTTCAAATAAACCAGTTACAGGCACTTTTGAATTGTCAGAAAGTCGGTCAGTCAGTAAGGTGAAGCTAGTCGCCCATTTCAAAGAGTAGGTACCCATGGAGAAGAACGGGCAAGAAACTCCATGGACACCCTTTTAAATTATCAACCTATTGATACAAATATTTGATTACATCATTCATTTTGAAATCAATCGTGTGAGAACGATGCAGAAATATATTGTACGCTAAGAGCATCCATTATGGAAAACACAAAAAAATAAAACAACAAAAAAAGACTAACCCAACAAATAGATGCTTTACAGCAAGTATATTGCGCTCACACGTGTGCCATGTAATTATACAATACTAAGAAATTAAATCTACACAAAGCAAAGATAGTTTTGTCCAAGGTTCAGCAGCTCCAACAGTGTTCCCGAATACTAAGTTTAGCTACTGTGTAGCTGTACCAGTGCTGAATACTGACTGACTGCATATGTTTGTAAAAAGCATCCACGATACAGGAGAAAATCTTAGTGTGGGGCAACGTTTAAAGAAAACCCACTACTGTTACACAGGCCTCTCGGCAAGAGGGAGTGGGCTGTAATCTACCACTCGGGTCCAGCACGTGTTGGAAGATGTCACATGTCTTTGAAGTTTTGTCCCCGTTTTGTTTCGTCCGTGTTTCCTCACCGTTTTCCTTCGTCGTCGTCATCAACCTTTTTATCGTCCCACTGCTGGACACAGGTCTCCTCTCATACAGAGAAGGATTGAGCGTTGCTCAATGCGGGTTGGCGATTTCAAACTTATAAAGTCCAGGTTTCCTCAAGATGTTTTCCTTCACCTTCAGTCAATGGTATCCAATATATACTTAGAAAGTACATATAACTTTAGAAAAGTTACATTAGTACTTGCCTGACCTGGAATCGAACCCACGCACTCATACTTGAGAGGCTGGTGTTTTAACCACTAGGCCACCACGACTTGCAAGTTTTTTTTTTCACCGTTTTCCTTCACTGTTTTGAAAACAGTGGTGATGATATAATTTACACAAAGTGAAACACCTGAAGTGGTTCGAACATACAGCATACAAACTGGTTTTATCTCAAAACTGGTTTTATGCATAGTGATTAATAGTTTCGCGCGAATTAAAACGTTTTACTAAGTTGATGTAAAAATATTTTATTCTACATTTTAATTCTTATCTGCGAGAAAATTCTAGAGACTATTTAGAAGAATATTCTCATAAATTCTTTTAAACTTCGTAAGGTTATTAAATTCATAAACTTAAATTTCTTTATTAAAACTAAACTTCATAATTTACAAAAAAAAAAAACTGCTCTTTTGTTTGTAAAAACATGTAGATGTAGAAATAATCCTCACAAATTTTATAAATGTGAAATAAAATTTGTTTGTTTGTACTGCTTTCACGCAAAAACTACTAAATGGATTTGGATGAAATATGGCACACAGATGGTTTATAATCAGAAATAACACATAATATAATAATAATATTATATAATATTTCTCCTGTGATTTTGATTTTTTTTTGGACTACATTTAAACGCATTTATTTTACTTATACTATTAATCCTTATCAAATAAATTATTTCATCACTAAGTACAGTTTATGTAGATAATATTTGGTCTTTGAATGTTTATAATTGAACGTTTGCTTTTATAGTTTTGGAGAAATTAAAATATTGCGATTTCTGCTGCACGGCCCGTTACGGGAGTTTATATCTATGATTAAAGTCCCCCGTAGTGGTCATGCGTGAAGTCTAATATGAAATTTTTGATCATTTTTTTTTTAGATTTCGTTCTTAAAACTACACCCACGCAAAATTTCTTCTCAGAACTATACAACCGTTCTTTTCAGAGCTAACCAACAGTTATTTTCAGGGCTAACCAACAGTTCTTCTCAGAACTAAACAACAGTTTTTCTCAGAGCTAATCAACAGTTCTTTTCAGGGCTAAACAACAGTTATTTTCAGGACTAACCAACAGTTCTTTTCAGGACTAAACAACAGTTCTTTTCAAGACTAAACAACAGTCCTTTTCAGGGCTAAACAACAGTCTTTTTCAGAACTAGAATATTACACGCTATTAACATTTTCTTAAACATTTGAAAATGCCTAAGAGCGGCAGGTTTCAACTTTCTAATAGGCAGCAAGAATACGTCGTATAGGAGAATCTTCAATTGAACGTTCACAACGCTTTGCTGAACAAAATCGGGGAACCTCTGAGTTACGTGCGCGAGTGTCGAGGCTGGAGCGTTTCCGACGTCTTCATGAACAAAATGTAAGGACCTCTCGGTTGCCGAGCGTTTGCAGCGTCTTAGAGCTCACGCAGAGAGACAGCAGTTGTCCACAAAACGAGTTCGCAATCGAATCAAATCCGCAGATTGACTATGCATAACCAGCGTCAGTCCAAATCGAAGTCATGAATAAGATCTGCTCTAACTGCTCTGCCAAGAAATAGACGTAATGGTGCTGTGTTTCAGGTAAAGTTTATCTTCCTAACCTTCAGGAGCCGCCATAATCAATAGAAAATTTTCTAACTAATAACCATCCATTATCGGGTCATTTTTAACAAATATACGTAAATACAATAGTCTTTTTCAAATTACTTCTTTTGGCGCAAAAGAAATAAGGCTAGGTAATTTTATGCCCACTTTTAAAATTTAAGAACTACGTATATCATTGCATTAGTAACATTTTACCACCACCAGGCCAAATCCCAAAATTTTTACAAATATATTTTATTTCGTGTCGTTAAATCGTGGTGGCCTAGTGGTAAGTCGTGGTGGCCTAGTGGTTAAAACACCAGCCTCTCAAGTATGAGTGCGCGGGTTCGATTCCAGGTCAGGCAAGTACCAATGTAACTTTTCTAAAGTTATATGTACCTTCTAAGGATATCTTGGACACTAAAGAAGGTGAAGGAAAACATCTTGAGGAAACCTGGACTTTTAAGTCTGAAATCGCCAACCCGCATTGAGCAAGCGTGGTGATTACGCTCAATCCTTCTCTGTGTGAGAGGAGACCTGGGCCCAGCAGTGGGACAGTAAAAAGGTTGATAATGGATGATTTTATTTCGCCTTTTGCAGCGGTAACCAACATCCACGCGGGCGGAGCTGCAGGCGACTGCTTTAACATTAAGTCCCTGAATATAATGTACCTCAATATACGTAGTGTAAACTGTAATTTTGATAGTTTTCTGGTTTTTCTGGTTAGGGTTAAACTTTCTTGTGATATTTTGATCTTATCGGAGTGCTGGCTGAGGGGGTCAAAAGTTCCACCTCTCGAGGGGTATGTCTCTTATCAAACGAATGAACTTATTAACCAAAACGATGGTGTTATAATATATATAAAACCGGAACTAACTCATATTGTCTCCGAACCACTTATGCATGATGCTAGCTGCTTGACCTGTTACATACAATCCCACAATATCTTACTTCTAGCACTATATCGTTCTCCTTCTGCTCGAAATCTTGACAATTTCCTTGACAGCTTAGACACCATACTTAATCAATTTTCTGATAAAAGAAACTTAGTGATTATGGGCGATTTAAATATTGACATAACTCCGAATGCTATCTCCCAACAGGAAAGTCAGTACCTTGATCTCCTTGCATCACATGGCCTTCTTCCTACACATGTACTCCCCACCCGTTTTAATTCCTGTATTGATCACATCATGTTGAGATCTGACTATAAAACTACGACCTTAATCTTTGATACTTACATTACTGATCACAGACCCACTTTTATAAATATTCAACATATGAAATCACATCCTACCCCAAAACAATATCGCAAGGTTGTTGATTATACAGCTGTAATCAATGACATCTCATCGAGGGACCTCAATGAGATAATGATTATCCAGGATGCAAACCATGCTGCTGAATCCCTGGTCTCTCTCCTCAGCACTGTCATCTCTAATCACTCTAAATTTGTGTATGTATCCTCCAAACGCAGAATTCTCAAACCCTGGATCACAAACGGTCTGCTTCGTTGTATTCGAAATAGGGATAACATGGCTCAAAAGCTAAAGGCAGACCCTGAAAACTACATTCTCTCGGTTACATATAAACGCTACCGTAATTATTGCAACAAGCTACTCAAAAATTTAAAACATGCATATGAAAGAGACGAGTTTGAAGTGGCAAAAAGTAACCCCAAAGCGACATGGAAAGTCATTAAAAATATAACCGGATCTAGTTGCTCAAAATCTCCTAATGAATTATTAAAGTTGTTTTCGGATGAAAAGATTTCAGCAAATAAAGTCAATGAATTTTTTGCGGATTGTGGCAAGAACTTGGCTGAAAAATTTTTATCATCTACGGCTACTCCTGACTACTCTCTCGATGCCTATCCTTCGAACTCGCTAGTACTACTTCACACAGATGAAGTGGAGGTCGCAAATCTCATTATTGGATTACGCTCAGATGCTGCTGTGGGTTGGGACGGCATATCTTCGAGGCTGCTAAAATCATGTCTGCCTACGCTTGTCCCAGTCATTACTCATATCTGTAATCGCTCCATTTCGACAGGTTGCTTTCCTAGGGTCTTCAAAAGAGCTGTTGTTCACCCAATTTTCAAGAGTGGGGACAGGCACAGTGTAGATAATTATAGGCCCATCTCGATTCTGCCTGCCATTTCTAAGGTGCTAGAAAAAATCCTTAATAAAAGGTTAGTAAGCTTTCTCGAGTCACACAAATTATTAAGCAACAATCAGTACGGTTTTAGAGGGGGCAGATCGACCGAAAATGCTGTTGCTGCCTTGGTAGATCATGTAGTATCTAAACTGGACAGTAAAATGAAATGTTTGGCCGTCTTCCTTGATCTTTCCAAGGCATTTGACACTGTGTCTGTTCCGCACCTATTATCTAAGCTAGAAGCTACCGGTATTCGTGGCCATTCCCTGAAAATCTTTCAGGATTACTTACATGATAGGACCCAGTGCGTTAAAATTAACGATGTTATTAGTGACACCAAATTGTTGACCTATGGCGTTCCCCAGGGGTCGATCTTAGGACCTACACTATTTCTTATTTATATCAATAATTTATGTAAAATGTCGCTAACAAACTGTTCGATTTTTACTTACGCAGATGACACGGCACTGGTACTTCATGGTAGTAATTGGTCAGAGGCTATAAAATACGCGGAAAACGCCCTAAACTCAGTGATGAAATGGTTGTCGAATAACATCTTGACCTTGAATCTTAAAAAAACTGTATTCTTACCTTTTTCCTTGCAATCTTCTAAACTCCCACCGCCTGACTCAATGGTGCTTAGAGCTCATACTTGCACACTTGGTATGTCTTCTTCACAGTGTGGTTGTCCTCAACTTACAAGATCTGAATCTGTCAAGTATCTCGGAGTCTATGTGGATGGTTCCTTGAGCTGGAAACCTCAAATTAGTGCTCTTATACCACGAGTCCGCAAATGTATATTTATTTTAAAAAAACTAAGGCACTCTGCAGGCATAGAAACTTTAAAAACCGTTTATTATGCTTTATGCCAAAGTTTAATAAATTATTGCATAACTGTGTGGGGTGGAACGACCAAGACAACTCTGCTACCTCTGGAACGAGCACAGAGGGCTGTCCTCAAAGTTATGACCTCGAAGCCGTTTAGATACCCCACCACGTCACTTTACAATGAATGTCGGGTCCTCACGGTGAGGCAGCTCTTTGTTCTTGGCACAATTCTACGCAAGCATCCCTCGGTGGTATATAACCCAAATGCAACCAAAAAGCGCAGACATTATGAAGTATGCTC
The DNA here is from genome assembly GCA_037179545.1 of Sesamia inferens. NCBI lineage: Eukaryota > Metazoa > Arthropoda > Insecta > Lepidoptera > Noctuidae > Sesamia > Sesamia inferens. Next base: position 23,741,464 of record CM073944.1, on the reverse strand, counting down.
CACTCATGGATGTAGGACTGCCCTTGCTCACCGTCATTATGATGTGCTGTCAAACCATATTTATAACAAAATAAATAAATTCTGCGACATTGCTCCTATGTGCCGAAACAAATGTAAGACCGAGGTGACGAAGTGGTTAACAACTCAAAATTATAATAATACTGAAGATTTACTGCGGATCTCAATCGCTTAAAGTAATCGGGGTAATACACTAGTATCTATCTTTTAACACTATAATTACACTCACGCATAACTATATATTTACACACTATATGGTGGTATACATTTATACATACATTTATACACACACACATTATACTAATTTATTTCTTTAATACCTTACTTGTTATTTGGTGAAGATATATAAAAAAAATAGTTAAGTACAACATGTTTACCAGGTTGATACATAGGTAGTTGGCTGGATAGTTCATTTATTGTAGTGACCTTATGTTATGTTGTGCTTGGCTAACATCTACTGTTACTTTTGGCTTAATTAGCAGGCGAGGACCCTGGCACCCTAAACACAAGTTAAATCTTAAATTGGGTGCCAGAGTTTATCTAAAACACTTGTGTTGTTATAAGTTCTGTGATTAATATTTTATGTTGTTATGTTCAAACCAGTGGTAATAAATATCTTTTTTTTTTTTTTTTTTTTTTTTAGTATAAAACAAAGTCGCTTTTTCTTTCCCTATATCCCTATGTATGCTTAAATCTATAAAACTACGCAACCGATTTTAATACGATTTTTTTAAATAGATATAGTGATTCAAGAGGAAGGTTTATATGTATAATACATGCACCCGTGCGAAGCCGGGGTGGATCGCTAGTAAAAAATATATATAAAAAAAATATTTAATCGAATTTGGCATAACAATCAGTAGTGCAGCATAGCATTTGCGTCATATCACAACTTGGCAATGTGTTTTTTTTTAACTCTGAAAATCACAATTCGAAGGTTACATAAGGAACATGAAATAGCTCTTCTCCATCATTTATCAAATATAACAAAAGACGGCTCGTCATCTTCAACGAAGCGAAACATTAGATTCCGCGCAAAACAAAACAAACTCAACGGATACACCTGGAACCAATCCACAATAATACGCTGTAATATTTAATATTAGATAACAAAGACTCACCAAACGTGTATCGGAATCGCGTATTAAGGATTCCGTAGATATTCTGACCACCATCCCGTGGACGCGCTCTATTCTCTTTTTATAATTATCAATGCCACCTGATGGTAAGCCATGATGCAATCGTTGATGGTAAAGCGCACTTGTTTATTAAGACTCAGAGCCGTCCTCCGTATGGCTTCACCAGACAATTTTATTTTTATAATTTATAAACTAGCGCTTGACCGCAATTCCGCCTGATGGTAAGCAGTGACGCAATCGTTGATGGTAAAGCCCACTTCTTTATTAAGACTCAGACCCGTCCTCGGTACGGCATCACCAGACATTTTTTTTTAATAAGTTATAATCTAGCTTCACCGCAATCCCGCCTGATGGTAGGCAGTGACACAATCGTTGATGGTAAAGCCCAAAGTTTATTAAGAGCACTCTACCCTTGAAGACACTCAAATTGTAGTTTTTTATTTTTTATTTAATAATTATAAACTAGCGCTTGACCGCAATCCCGCCTTATGGTAAGCAGTGATGCGATCGTTGATGGTAAAGCGCGCTAGTTTATTAAGAACCTATTCACTCAGAAAAACTGAGCGAATAGGAAGGAAGACGGCAGTTGAGCGAGGTGATGCAATGTTAAACCCAACAACACGACCAACGATGCTGCGCCAAAGGGAGATTGATCTGAAGACCCTCCACGACCAAACTCCCGACACAACAATATTTGGCGAATCGTACCCGACACACATCGCAACACAACTGCTCAGACCCGTCCTCCGTACGGCTTCACCAGACATCACGCTGGAACACGACGAATCGCTTGGCGGCAAGACTTTGTCTGGTGGGTGGTAACTTCTGCCGGCGGCCGATGTTATGGCCTACCACCGCTTAATTTTCGACGACTTTCTACGTCGTTCGTCTTTCGTACGACGGAAACACCGTCGCTGGCAAATTGTTCCAGTCCCTCGATGTACGCGGCATAAAAGAGGAGGTGAAACGCTTCGTCCGGATCGTAGTGGTGTTAACAACGTAAGGGTGGAAACTCGATATTAACATCATGACGGAACATGACGAATGAACAAAAAAACTGAGTGAATACAAAGGAAGACCGCAGTTGAGCGGGGTGATGCAATGCTAAACCCAACAACACGACCAACGATGCTGCGCCAGAGAGAGATTAATCTGGAAACCCCGAAACCCCAACACAACAACATTTGGCGCTTCAATAACAACATTTGGTACTCAGCACACATCGCAACACAACTGCTCAAATCCGTCCTCCGTACGGCTTCACCAGACATCATGCCGGAATACGATGAATCGCATGGCAGCAAGACTTAGTCTGGTGCGTGGTAACTTCTACCACCGCTATTACTGCTCGTTTAGCAGTACCCAGGGGACACGTGTAGGGTAAAATTTAAGTAGATCATCTTCCTTGTAACGGGGATGGTTTGAGCATCAAGTGGACCATTTTGCAAGGGCCTTGGCAGCCATCGCACGTTGTTCCAACTAGGCTATCTCACACCAGAAGTTTACTAATTTCAGGAGGGGGGGATGGCGAGTATCCACCCTTAAATTTTTGACGTGATGAGTTGCGACCCTAGTTTACATTCGTTTGACTGAACTGCCCCAGGATAATAGTTTTTAATTGTTTTTATTATAATCAAAAAAAAAAAAAAAAAAAAGATATTTATTACCACTGGTTTGAACATAACAACATAAAATATCAATCACTGAACTTATAACAACACAAGTGTTTTAGATAAACTCTGGCACCCAATTTAAGATTTAACTTGTGTTTAGGGTGCCAGGGTCCTCGCCTGCTAATTAAGCCAAAAGTAACAGTAGATGTTAGCCAAGCACAACTAGGGATGATCGATATTCGAAAAACATCGATGTTGACATCGATGTCATAATCGAAAGCCCGACATCGATATTCGATATTTATCGAAAACTGATCATCGATGTTGGATATCATAGATGATTTATGCAATAATAACTGACAAAAAAATAAAACACAGTGTAAAAGTTCAGAATTTATTAAGAAAGAGATCAAATGATTACATATTCCAATATTTTTTATCAATTGACTGCAGGAAGAGTAATTTTGATAAAGAAGAACCTTTTAATCTATTTCTTTGTTGATAAAGAGTAGAGCCAGCTTTTGAAAACAGTCTTTCGGATGGCGTTGATGTCGCGATAGTACTCAAATATTTCAGCGCTATTATTTTTAATTTCGGGTAAGTGGAACCGATGACATTATTCCAAACTTGGATAGGATCTTGTTTAAGATCAGATACTGTATTTTTCAAAAAGTAGCTTAACTCGGAAGGCATTTCGTGATCATGAGGGGAAGGCGTAGAGTTTTTGACATTTACAAGTTTATAATGTTCGCTCCACAAATTAAATTCTTCTGTTGGATCTGGCGAACCACTCATAACTTCTTCAATTACTTCTGCTTCCGTTGTAGTAGTTAGTAATTCTTTGACTAATTTGATTGCTTTCGAACATGCTATGCGGTCTTGAAAGTGAATATTTTTGAACCTTGGGTCTAGCAATGTAGATAAAGCAAGTATTTGAACATGTTCCGAGGGTAACAAGCGTTTACTGATTTCAGTTATTATGTTCTGCTTAAGATCCTGACCCATAGAACTGTTTGTTTTAATGTTGCTCATTTTTAAGTTTAGCATTCGTGTTATGGGAATAACTTTGCTGCTGGTAACATAGTCTTCTCCACAGATTTCTTTAGTAGCAACTTCTATAGGGCGTAAAACTTCAAAAATTTCAGTCAACTCTTCAATACCTTTTGCAGTTATCATTGGAGGAGCACTTGTATGGCAATTAACAATTTGATTAATTGTTGGTCGCAGTTCTAAAAATCTTTCCACCATATAAAAAGTGGAATTCCAGCGAGTGCTGACTTCTTGTATTAATTTTAGATCAGAATGCTTTCGTAATTCATCACTCGCCACTACACTATGCTTAAACCAAGTGACAATCCTTTTGACAGATCCAATTAATTCTGGCAATTCCTTTGTTTTTGCGATTGATTTTTGAGCTACCAAATTAATTAAGTGAGCAAAGCAAATAATATGGCATTTTTTTCCAAATGAGATATCTACAGCTTTAACAACATTTGCCCCTCCATCAGTTACCACAGCGGATACTTTTTCTGGATCTATACACCATTCATGACATGTCTGCAACAGCATTCTTCCAATGTATTCAGCAGTATGTGATTCGGCTAACTCATAAACTCCTAGAGTGACTGATGCCATTGCCATACGTTCTTCGTCATAAAAGTGTATAGTGACACCAAGAAAACTCCTAGTCTGCATGGTATCCGTCCATATGTCGGTTGTCAGGGTAATATTACTACGTAGGCCTTTGATTTTATTTTTAAAAAGATTCTGTGTAACTTCATATCGGTTCTCTAGCATTTTCTTGAAAGTATGTCTGGATGGGACTTTATACAGAGGTGCAGCTGCTTTCATTAAGTTTAGAAATCCTTCATTTTCAACCATTTGGAACGGCTGTGAATCTTTGCAAATCATAAACAAGATAGCATTTGTAAGGCGAATTCCTTTAGCTCCATTTTCAGAAAATTCAGATATGCTCCTGAAACTCTGATTTAATGTCGGCTGAAATATTTTTGTGCGAATAGACGATGCACTTATGTCACTTGCATTAAAACTACAATCAGAATCAACTGAACTATTTTCATGTAAAGCAGAGACAGGTGCGATTATCTCAGCAGAAGTAGAAGCAGTTGGCATTACAGGTTTTACGAATGTCTCCTTAAATGATCTCTTGGCGCCTGTTTTATGAACTGTGTTCTCCTCGTTGCTATTTTTTCCTAATAATGAACTATGCATTTTTTCAATGTGCAACTTAAGATTTGTGGTGTTGCCACAAGTTTTTATGATTTTATGGCAAGACCGACATCTGGCTTCATTATTTTCAAGTCTTTCAAAAAATTCCCAAAAGCGACTTTTTGGCGGCATTTTTAATTCTGTTCCTGTATTCCTGAAAACAAACAATGAAATTTAAATAAAATTCAGACACGAACTCGAAATAACCAGAACATGCAAAAATATTCATAGAAAATACACAAAATAAAATGTTCTGTCACCTTAATATACTATTTTCAATGCAAGCAAAACAGTAAGAATCCACACCACAGCCGTAAAAAAAGAGATAAATTGTCTATGGCCCGAGACATTCAAATTTTGCGCGAAAGAAAACGATAATTGTTTTGCTCTATGCTCTCTTTATCTCATATACAGCATTCATAACCTTAAAAAATAACAATTTCGTTTAGCATGCACAGAAAGCAAACAGATGAATTCAATATTTAGAAGTCAATCAATAAATACTTACATATTGTTGTATTTCACGTAATATTATATTCACAATAATAGAATACTATCATATGAGTAAATTAAAACAGCCGACGCACTTATCAATAAACGAATGGGAGGGGTCAGGGGAGTGAGAGAGAGCGAGCGAGGAACGTACGACGAATAAAAGGAACGACCGGTGCGCCCTGAATGAATGAATACGCGTTCAAAGTTCAAAATAAACTTGATTTGTGTTGTGGATGCGTTCATAAAAGACATATTTTGTTTCGTAACTTCGTAAGTTGCATTGGTCGTGTCGTGCGTGAGCCGTGAGGCCGTGAGTTAACATCGATGACAGATGCCGTTAACATCGATGTTACGATATTTTTCGTATAGCAATATCGATGTTAAAACAGCGATGTTTTTGCTTTCAACATCGATGATCATCGAACATCGATGTTCATCGAGCATCCCTAAGCACAACATAACATAAGGTCACTAAAATAAATGAACTATCCAGCCAGCCACCTATGTATCAACCTGGTAAACATGTTGTAACTATTTTTTTATACATCTTCATCAAATCAAATAACAGGTTATTAAAGAAATAAATTAGTATAATGTGTGTGTGTATAAATGTATGTATAAATGTATACCACCATATAGTGTGTAAATATATAGTTATGCGTGAGTGTAATTATAGTGTTAAAAGATAGATACTAGTGTGTTACCCCGATTACTTTAAGCGATTGAGATCCGCAGTAAATCTTCAGTATTATTATAATTTTGAGTTGTTAACCACTTCGTCACCTCGGTCTTACATTTGTTTCGGCACATAGGAGCAATGTCGCAGAATTTATTTATTTTGTTATAAATATGGTTTGACAGCACTTCATAATGACGGTGAGCAAGGGCAGTTCTACATCCATGAGTGGAGCATACTTCATAATGTCTGCGCTTTTTGGTTGCATTTGGGTTATATACCACCGAGGGATGCTTGCGTAGAATTGTGCCAAGAACAAAGAGCTGCCTCACCGTGAGGACCCGACATTCATTGTAAAGTGACGTGGTGGTACCTAAACGGCTTCGAGGTCATAACTTTGAGGACAGCCCTCTGTGCTCGTTCCAGAGGTAGCAGAGTTGTCTTGGACGTTCCACCCCACAAAGTTATTCAATAATTTATTAAACTTTGGCATAAAGCATAATAAACGGTTTTTAAAGTTTCTATGCCTGCAGAGTGCCTTAATTTTTTAAAAATAAATATACATTTGCGGACTCGTGGTATAAGAGCACTAATTTGAGGTTTCCAGCTCAAGGAAGTATCCACATAGACTCCGAGGTACTTGACATATTCAGATCTTGTAAGTTGAGGACAACCACACTGTGAAGAAGACATACCAAGTGTGCAAGTATGAGCTCTAAGCACCATTGAGTCAGGCGGTGGGAGTTTGGAAGATTGCAAGGAAAAAGGTAAGAATACAGTTTTTTTAAGATTCAAGGTCAAGATGTTATTCGACAACCATTTCATCACCGAGTTTAGGGCATGTTCCGCGTATTTTATAGCCTCTGACCAATTACTACCATGAAGTACCAGTGCCGTGTCATATGCGTAAGTAAAAATCGAACAGTTTGTTAGCGACATTTTACATAAATTATTGATATAAATAAGAAATAGTGTAGGTCCTAAGATCGACCCCTGGGGAACGCCATAGGTCAACAATTTGGTGTCACTAATAACATCGTTAATTTTAACGCACTGGGTCCTATCATGTAAGTAATCCTGAAAGATTTTCAGGGAATGGCCACGAATACCGGTAGCTTCTAGCTTAGATAATAGGTGCGGAACAGACACAGTGTCAAATGCTTGGAAAGATCAAGGAAGACGGCCAAACATTTCATTTTACTGTCCAGTTTAGATACTACATGATCCACCAAGGCAGCAACAGCATTTTCGGTCGATCTGCCACCTCTAAAACCGTACTGATTGTTGCTTAATAATTTGTGTGACTCGAGAAAGCTAACTAACCGTTTATTAAGGATTTTTTCTAGCACCTTAGAAATGGCAGGCAGGATCGAGATCGGCCTATAATTATCTACACTGTGCCTGTCCCCACTCTTGAAAATTGGGTGAACAACAGCTCTTTTGAAGACCCTAGGAAAGCAACCTGTCGAAATGGAGCGATTACAGATATGAGTAATGACTGGGACAAGCGCAGGCAGACATGATTTTAGCAGCCTCGAAGATATGCCGTCCCAACCCGCAGCAACATCTGAGCGTAATCCAATAATGAGATTTGCGACCTCGACTTCATCTGTGTGAAGTAGTACTAGCGAGTTCGAAGGATAGGCATCGAGAGAGTATTCAGGAGTAGCCGTAGATGATAAGAATTTTTCAGCCAAGTTCTTGCCACAATCCGCAAAAAATTCATTGACTTTATTTGCTGAAATCTTTTCATTCGAAAACAACTTTAATAATTCATTAGGAGATTTTGAGCAAATAGATCCGGTTATATTTTCAATGACTTTCCATATCGCTTTGGGGTTACTTTTCGCCACTTCAAACTCGTCTCTTTCATATGCATGTTTTAAATTTTTGATTAGCTTGTTGCAATAATTACGGTAGCGTTTATATGTAACCGAGAGAATGTAGTTTTCAGGGTCTGCCTTTAGCTTTTGAGCCATGTTATCCCTATTTCGAATACAACGAAGCAGACCGTTTGTGATCCAGGGTTTGAGAATTCTGCGTTTGGAGGATACATACACAAATTTAGAGTGATTAGAGATGACAGTGCTGAGGAGAGAGACCAGAGATTCAGCAGCATTGTTTGCATCCTGGATAATCATTATCTCACTGAGGTCCCTCGATGAGATGTCACTTATTACAGCTGTATAATCAACAACCTTGCGATATTGTTTTGGGGTAGGATGTGGTTTCATATGTTGAATATTTATAAAAGTGGGTCTGTGATCAGTAATGTAAGTATCAAAGATTAGGGTCGTAGTTTTATAGTCAGATCTCAACATGATGTGATCAATACAGGAATTAAAACGGGTGGGGAGTACATGTGTAGGAAGAAGGCCATGTGATGCAAGGAGATCAAGGTACTGACTTTCCTGTTGGGAGATAGCATTCGGAGTTATATCAATATTTAAGTCACCCATAATCACTAAGTTTCTTTTATCAGAAAATTGATTAAGTATGGTGTCTAAGCTGTCAAGGAAATTGTCAAGATTTCGAGCAAAAGGAGAACGATATAGTGCTAGAAGTAAGATATTGTGGGATTGTATGTAACAGGTCAAGCAGCTAGCATCATGCATAAGTGGTTCGGAGACAATATGAGTTAGTTCCGGTTTTATATATATTATAACACCATCGTTTTGGTTAATAAGTTCATTCGTTTGATAAGAGACATACCCCTCGAGAGGTGGAACTTTTGACCCCCTCAGCCAGCACTCCGACAAGATCAAAATATCACAAGAAAGTTTAACCCTAACCAGAAATACCAGAAAACTATCAAAATTACAGTTTACACTACGTATATTGAGGTGCATTATATTCAGAGACTTAATGTTATCATTAATAAACCGTGTGCATGTCTCAGGTTCACAGATGTATGAGTCACTTAAACCAAAGGAGTCAATATCATTTAGAGTGTCAGAATCGAACATTTATGAGTGATAATAGGTGCATAATGATATCAAGCGCAACTGTGGACAATGTGTATGGTATTGTTTTAATTATTTTTAATAGTATTGATTTATACATTGGGGGTGTATGGCATATGATAAGGATAGTTAATAGGATGTGTATGAGCACAGGTAGAAGATTAGTTTTGTGTTTTTGATAATAAACGTTAACATTATATATTATTTTTTTACAGGGTCTAAAAATGGACAATATAGTCTGATTAATACAGTATAACTTAAGAATTTCTGATATTAAAATTATTAATACTAGGTAAGTAGTTGCACAGATAAAATAGCGAGAAACATCTTTGTAAAGTGCTTGGTATTTAAGTACATTACATTGTAGGGTTCTAATAAAATATAAAAGAAAGCAATAAAAAATAGAAATCAAAGTCCTGCTTTTATTTTGCAGAGATGGGTAGTTTTTTAAGGCAGGAAGATGTCTTGACAATAACGGAGTCCATACCTTCACGCTCGCGGAGAAAAATTTTTCCATTTTGTGACCAGCAGAATTTATATTTATTGGTTTTAGCAAAAGAACGTGCTTCAAAGAACAGTTGCCGCTAGGTATGAGGAAGGTGATCACCAATATAAATAGGTTTAGCTTCACCGGGAAGACCCAAATCATGTTACAGCTGCCACTTTTGCACGTCCTTGTGCACTAACACAGTTGCAACATAAGAGCGCTTATCAGCTCTCGCAAAGGAGGTGACAGACCGCGTGAAGCAATCAAAAAATCAAAATCAAGGCATTTATTTTAAATAAACCAGTTACAGGCACTTTTGAATTGTCAGGTCGGTCAGTCAATAAGGTGAAGCTAGTCGCCCATTCCAAAGAGTAGGTACCTATGGAGCAGAAAGGGCAAGAATCTCCATGGACACTCTTTTCAATTATCAAGCTATAATTATTTAATAACATACAAATTTATCTTAATACAGATTAACTTATAAATTTAAAAAATAAAAAAAAAGACGTGTGGCACTCGGGGACTGCCGCGGTAAAGCTATTGCATAGCATTTTGTATCAATTTATGCAATTATAATTATTTATTTATTTTATTTATGCCGTATTTCTTTTTCTTTGATATTAATTCAAGTTACACTTTTTGAGCGTGGTGACCGATAAGAAAACAAATTTTTCTTTTAATAAATAAATAATAATAAATGCACTTTGTTCATTCATATTCAAAACACTTTATACACAAATTTTACAAGTACAGTTATCACTCGAGTCAGTAAGCATGTAAAATGAGAAAACTAACATAGAACGATCCGTGTGAGAACTAAACGATCACTATTACACAACAACACTGATACCTTTGAGAAAGCGGACTTCCTCTACAATAGGGCAATTCCTCCGTAAGGTCTGTCTATGCTATTACTTATAATCTCTGTCATTGTGTGCTGTTTCGGTGCAATCGCAAGACCGGCCGGGCACTGAGGGGCAGGCAAGACAGCTATAGTATCCTTATGACTCCACCAACTGGTATTTCGTTGACTCGGAAACGGCGCACAGGGAGCACCACGAAATATACTCAAATACTCCGAGGTTCTTTTTCAATATACCCCACTGTTTTGTCGTGGCGGCCTAGTAGTTAAAACACCAGCCTCTCAAGTATGAGTGCGCGGGTTCGATTCCAGGTCAGGCAAGTACCAATGTAACTTTTCTAAAGTTATATGTACTTTCTAAGTATGTCTTGGACACCAATGACTGAAGGCGAAGGAAAACATCTTGAGGAAACCTGGGCTTTATAAGTCTGAAATCGCCAACCCGCATTGAGCAAGCGTGGTGATTACGCTCAATCCTTCTCTGTGTGAGAGGAGATCTGTGCCCAGCAGTGGGACGATAAAAAGGTTGTTGATGATGAACGGCGTCGGTGTCGAATTATTTGTTATCAATTTAATATTTTCGAGCTGATCTTTAGTAACATAATCACTTCTGATTGCGTTAACATCTGACCGTAGAATAAATAAATCCTTCATCAACTTCTTCACGTACGTTCTACGTAGTCAAAGCAAACTGGTAGCAATTTGTGAAGGTCATATGCCACAAAAACTGGGATTGTTCGGGATCCGTGATTTTAAACACCGTAATCGTATATTTTAGGTCTTTCTGCTTCAACTCGTACACTTAAATGTACTCGTATTAACATTGTTCACCGACATCTTTCTGTAATATTTTATTTAATAAAAACTTCAACTTCAACTCTTGATCTGGTCCCTGTGGATAGATACCACAATTTTGCCAATAACACGTGTAACAAATTATAGAAATTCTTTAAAAAAATATTTCACAATAATGGCGGATATCGCCAATCACAGTTGAAAAAACGGCCGCGTGAGCACTTTTTACTCTATAAAATCACGCGCTTTATTTAGTAAACACCACTATAAATAATTTAAAAGTCCAATGAAAAATTAGCGTGACATTCATCTTAGCTTTTCCGTTAAAAAAAAAGCTATTTTATAAAAACACTACTAAATTAATTTGCATAAAAGTACTTAATAATTAATTATATGAAAAGTTTTTAAGGTAGCCATGACAACGTCGATGACGTCTATGACATATCTCTATAGAAGACCTATTTCAGAGAGAAAATTAATCGCAAGTTTAGCACATCGCGACTATCAGTAACATGGCAAGTGTGTAGAACTGAGTTCGCGCCCTGCAATATGCTTGCTCTTTTTGAAAATCTATAAATTGTTTTCAAAAGATGTAGTCGCACGCACACAAACATACCGTGCCGAAGACTGCCGAACTGAAACGACGTTAGACGATGTACGGCCTTCAAGGCACACCTCCGTGCCCGTCGGAGTGGGGAGCGTGAGGTTTTTTCGTTACGGAATTTCTGGATTCGGTCCCCGCGCTCAAGGCCCGCGATAGAAGCTATGCAATAGCTTAAAAAAAAAATGTACAAGTATATAAAAGAGGAATGGAAATAACTAGAGGGCATCAAAAAATTCATCCGCATCGCTGTCAACAGGTAACGTGCCCAAAAGGCTGGCAGCATTGCCACGTTGTATGGCGATGCTGATTCTTTGGCCAAAAAATAGCCCAGCCCTCTGGTCACGTGAACAGTCGATTAGACGTTTGGCGATTATCTGGAATAGCAGATATGCACTCGGACCCCATGGCCCTAGTGTTTCAACCCCAAACGGCTCGAACATATAGTTTCCGATGAGATTGGAGTATTTCCGGTATCAAGCTATTGATACTGAACTCTCAACCAATGAGAGCGCCAAACGCGGTCAATGAGTATGCTCCAGTCTCGTAATGAAAACTCATGGTGGCCACACTGATCTAGTCAGGGGAAACACACGGACGCTATTATTTTAACCTTGTTAGACTCCATTGTGAGCAAGAACCGGCGCCCCACCCTAAGCTCACTATAAAAGCCACTGCCTACCCACTCCGGGCGCTTTGTCCGATGAAGGCCAACCCGCGCCGCAGCTGAGCCAGTAATCATAATTTCCCAACCATGACCTCTGAGTTTGTTTCGGACGTTTCTTCTCAGAGCTAGTACTAGGAAACGCCGCGGTCATCAAACCGAATTTAAACAAATATTCGATCCAGCCGTCCCTTGCTGTTCTCTCTAGCGACACCCTAAGCCGAGGTTCGTACCCCACAGGGGGTGCCCTTAGCGTGTAGTCGCTTAGCTTCTAGTAGCCCTGGCTGGAGGCTTTAAATTCACTTAAGGCAGCCACAGGATAGTCCGGTTAAGTAGTCACGACCTCTCAAGGTCAACTACGAGATGCCATTTCAAAAAAAAACTCCGGGCGCACTTTGTACAACGGACGCTGAGACTGGTATCATCGTGTAAACTCTGTGAGACCTGTATTCTCTATATTAATTAAGAGCTGCTGGCTATTGTTTGACATATTTTTGTATGCTTAGTGATTATTATTATGTTCCTATCTTAATTAATAAGTTCTGGTTGTAATTGTAATTCATATAGATAATATACGAACATTGGAACGTCCTGAATTGTTTCTTTAATAAATACCACTTCTGATCGCTAACACCATTGTGAGACTCCATGAATGAATATTTTATCTAAGTTTACTAGTGTTCGTTTCTTGAAGTACCGAAGTTTCTTAAAGTACCGAAGTACCGTATTAATACAAATAATTATTAACTAAAATAACGAGTAAATTCAATTTGGTTTCATAAATAAAAACCATTATAAATTACACAGATCATACAGAATAACACAAAACAGAATATAATATTTAGCTTCTAATATACTTTTCACAAGCATTAGCTTTATATCCATGGCCAATTTAATTTGATTAAGCAATTTGCTTTTACCGCCAATGTGCAAACGTCAAAATCAAACGAAACCAAAACTGGCGGGAACATTTTTCCGTATAGTTTTTAATAAATGAAGTGGCATCGATATAGTGGTTATTCAGTCAAGCCAGCATAAGCTGTATATTATTAGTAATATATCTTATAAATCATAATAAGACATAATGATTGATATCTACTTGTTATCCCTAGGTATACTCCCCTGCAATCGACACAAACGCGGGTGAAACCGTGGTACGATGCTAGTTTATTTGTATAATTGTGATAGGAAGATTTATTAACCACATGAACATGAACTTTATTACTAAACTGCGGTCGAATCAAAATACACAACTTTTGCCACAGAACCAATTAATCATTCAATCCAGTATGATTTTAATTACATCTACAATCAAATTACACCCATAATAATTAGATATGAGTCGAATATTCGTTGTAGATTCGGTATTCAGCGTATTACGTAGAATTTTGAGATTATATTTTTTAAACATAATCCTCTTTATTCACAAACGGTGCTTAAAATTAACTAGTGAGTAGTGAATGTTTAAGCATAAATTTCTGACCTTTGCACGTCACATCACTTTAATATTCGTTTAGGTATGAATCAACACCATAGTGTTTAAGGGGTTTATTCATAAACTTATATTAACTTATTATTGCTTGACTGAAATCCAGCCTGATGGTAACCAGTGATGCAAACATTGATTGTAAAGCGCCCTAGATATTAGCATTCAGCCGGAAAATTTCGTTAGCAAAAACATATATTCGTTTTAATTGATCATTATAAATCCGCCTTTAAGGCAAACTCAAGTAAAATCCCATATTCTAATAATCATATTTATTAGAAACCGTTTATCGTTATGCACTTAAACATAAATATAATGTAGTGAATCAAGCATTAATAGTATAGTTATCACTTAAATTGTATACATACGGGAAGACTGCCTCAGAAAAATTGTTACAGTCCTTCGATGTATGTACTTTTCTTTACTATGAGTCAATAAAAGCATAGGTGACCAAGGCTTAGCGACACGATCACGACATTGTCATTATTAATCCATATTCTTCCATGTCATGCCTATATCCAATTCATCTGGAGTTAGCGCCATAATCCTTTTTCTTCTTCGTCACTACGATAAAGGGTACACACTCCATAACTATTCCTCATCACTAGGGCATGAATAGTTACGGTTCTAAAATCAGGATTTTCTTATTTGGTAAATAAAATATCTAACCAAATACGAAATATTCGATTCTAGAACCGTCCACCGCAGCTAACGACAGCAGTCCTAACATACACACAGTCTTTTATTATACCGAACTATTAATCAAACTCCTTTATACCACAAAACAGATAGCTATAGAAGGCACCATACAATGAGGGAGGTCGCACACACACATACAGTATACAGTAAACAGGATGACATAGTGCAGGGGTGATAGATTGGGTATAACTTACCAAAATAACACAATACATGCTTCGCAAAATGCCATGGATATTATACAGTTATACAAAATTTTTTTTTTGGGAAATATCTGGTAAACAATATTTTACATTGTGTTTCCATGTCCTACTAATCCCATATCCTTCCGTGGGTGTCGTAAGAGGCGACTAAGGGAACTCTCTGGAGTACTGCAGCCATATTTGGGCTGGTGCTGCGAAATGTCACCTTGCTCTTTGGATTCGGCGGAGAGGCGTGCGAAGAGGCTGATTCGCGACCCAGACTTAACTCGAAACGGTCTCCAAAGCCTAGGCGCACAGGCGTAGGGTAGCCAGCCTTTCGGTCTTCTATAGGATGCATTCTGGTGAGTGTGCAAGGGAATTGCATGATTTAATTCCCCCATCTCCGTTCCATCATCGGACGACCCGTCGTACGGCGAGTTTCCACCCTTACGTTGTTGACACCACTGCGATCCGGACGAAGCGTTTTGCTTCCTCCTTTTGACTCCTCCTTCCTACTATTGAGTTAGTATCCCATAACACAAGTCTCGAACTTACTTTGGGGCTAGCTCAATCTGTGTGA
This sequence comes from Sesamia inferens, assembly GCA_037179545.1. Lineage (NCBI taxonomy): Eukaryota > Metazoa > Arthropoda > Insecta > Lepidoptera > Noctuidae > Sesamia > Sesamia inferens. The sequence continues at coordinate 23,725,978 of CM073944.1, read as the reverse complement.
TTTAAAAAAAAAAAATATCACCACGCTTGCTCAATGCGAATTGGCAATTTTAGACTTAAAGTCCAGGTTTCCTCAAGATACTTTCCTTCACCTAGTAATCAGTCATTGGTGTCCAAGATATACTTAGAAAGTACATATAACTTAGAAAAGTTACATAGGTACTTACTGCCTGACCTGGAATCAAACCCGCACACTCATACTTCAGAGGCTGGTGTTTTAACCACTAGGCCACCACGACTATACCCTCTTTCTGTTACCTTTTTGTTTTAATAGATTATCGGACCGCAATCCTACCTGATGGTAAGCAGTGATGCAATCGTTGATGGTAAAGCGGTCTAGTTTCTCCTTCTTCTTTTTCAGCCTATTTACGTTCCCACTGCAAGGGCACTGGCCTCCATCAATAACATACGCTAGTTTATTAAGAGCCTATTCACTCTAGCCTTAAAGATACTCAAATTGCACATATCTCAACATTCGAATAGGGGATGGTTATGATGACAAACACACTCGCGTCTGGCTTTTATTTGAGATCGCAGCGTTGCCACGCCTTATACCGTGCATTTTCGTTCATTGCCTAAAGCCGACCTTCTGTTTCCATTTACACCGTGTCTGCGCACTTTTTACTATTTTGTTAGCAAACTCCGCTTTCCGTTTGTGAAGCATTTGCCATTATTAAGATAAGTGGAAACTTGAAACTGGTACTGTAATGTAATGGGAGACTATTTTGTAGTCTTCGTCAGAATGTTTCGCTGTCGTACGGCAATAGAGACGGTTTGTGAGGAAATTGTTATTGCTTTGCCGATTCCTGCCGCTAAGTGGCGTTGTTGTGTTTCGGCTCAAAGGGTTTGAGTGTTGGCGAAATTACAGGAACTGGAGACATTTGAACTTTGTCTTTTGATGATGGAGGTTTATTAAAAGGGGCCCGTGGTTTCATAATAGTAGCCGCACATTTCGATCGGTTAGGTTTGTATGCTTTCCGCGTTTCGTTTCTGAATGGATGCCCATCTTTATGTACTAAAATCCCTCTGCACTTCGGAAAATATATTAAGCCGTTGCTCCTGGCTGGCATTTGTGAATTTGTGACAGTCGTTTCGAGTATTCAGAGGTTTTAAGTTGTGAATCAGTCTTACCAGTAACTGGTTTATGGAGGTCAGATAGGCGGTTGTTCCATGTAAAATACTAGTTTATAACTTCGTCCGTGAAGACTAAGTCAACCCTAATATAGGTGGAAGACTGCTTGTATTTTGTTTTCATATTACCTCGATATATAGACTGAAAATAGGCGCACGTTACGCATATTGAAATTGAAATAAGGAGAAAAACCGCAAGCAAGCACAGCCAAATAATGAAGAGGTTGGACTCACAGGGGCCTTCAGGCGATCCAGGATGGAGGCCTCCATCAGATGTTCACTTAGCGATATAGACTTGCCGATAAGCTCACGCAGATTTCGATTAGTTGATGTTATTCACAAACTAGGGTCTCGGAGAGAAAAGCAAAAGTATACTGAGGGGTGAATGGAAAAACTTCTTGAGTTCTGTTCTTCTCCATTCCTTGGATTGGATGCTCCACCAGGCAATGCGGTTGAAGGGAAATGCGAGAATATTGGTATATGCTTGCTTATTGATGTATTTAATTGTTATGTGCATTAACATTCTGCATATGATGACATGGATTTGTATCATCGAAATAAAAATGGATGTTTATTTGTACTAAACATTTGGTATGTCAGCAGTAATTCTTAACACTCAAAAGGAATAACACAAAAAAAAATATATAAAATACACTTTAAAATAATGTTTCAAAAGTTTTTATTCTAGAACTCATTAGACACTACTAAATCACTGGGTGTAAAACAAAAAGGACTAAATTTATAACGGTTGTTCATTGTTTTCTAGACTTACAACTAAATTAAAAGAACACTGACCTTACATAATTAAATAGAAGTTAACTCAACGAGGAATTAAATAGATGGATACTGATTTTGATATAGAATATATATGGAGATATTATCCATTCTTAAATATTTACTGTAAATATTTATGCTGGCAGCACAAGACAAAATCTTGGGGGAGGCCTTTGTCTAGTAGTGGACTTCTACAGACTGAAGAAGAAAAGGAAAAAATTACATACTTATGGTTTTACTTAGAACGTATTGCATCCCAGCACAAAGAGGCGGGGGCCCGCTGTGCGCATGCGCCTAGTACCAATGTGGTCTGTCGTGAATTGTGTTGGGCACTCGGTAACAACATTGCAACAATGACTATAAATTTTTGGGAAATAATATATCATAGTGTAAAAATTATTGGAATCGATTGAGTTGCTAATTCTGAACAAACTATATTCAGGTTTCGTACGATAAAAATATAACGTTATATATGATGATGCTAAGGGGTTGACTGATCAATCTAAGCTCATTTCGTCAAACTTTTTACTGTGAGTTTTATTTATAGTCGATTAGTTGGTCCTTCGAGCCGGATGAATGTTTAAAGGGCGGTGAAATAAATGGACTGTATTCTTAAGGTCTGGTATAATACCGTTAATTAAATTCGATATTTAACAGAATCCCGGACAACGGCGGCGAGGTCCATGGAAGCGAGTGAGGTGACCCACATGTACCAATAATATTATTTTAAATTTATTTCTGAACCTGTTCTGCAATCACCTAATTCTCTCTGTTTTTTAAGATGTAAAAAATACTCATTCTTTATACACACTTTTACAAATACATAAGAACTGGTATGAATGTCAATTGTTTTTTTATTCCTATTGTTTTTATTTATGTGTATATACAGTATGTTAAGAAAACCCTGTCCGACCCGTGAAGGTGTTGTTAGGTATCGATAACTGATTCTACTAATGCATACAAAATCGAACTAAACTTTTAAAAAAAAATCCCCCTAAAAAAATAAATATTATTTCGCAAAAAGAGGTAACTTAATAAATGCGCGTTAACCTCCCTTCGCCTGACGCCCGCGGGGGCCGGGCGGCAGGGCACGCGGCACGTGGTCGCAACGCTATTTGCTCATAATAATACCGGTGTTGTCACTTTTTAAAAATTACCAAATTTCGGGGAAATTGGAATTAATTCGCGGGAAAAAAAGATTATTTCAAAATTCATTTGTATTGGTACTATGATGAATACGTAAAATTTTATATTATATTTGGTCATGTGTTTACCTAACCTTTATTACCCTTATGGGTCGGACAGGGTTTTCTTAACATACTGTATAATTCGAAAGTCTCTCTATCTTTAACATGAAGCATGTTTTAATAACTGTGGGTATGCAGTGATGGATTGTTGAACAGTAAGAAAATGGTTTGCAGTTGAAATCCGATTATAATTTACGAACACGCTAGTCAAATTAGTGAAACACACACTATTGGTACAACTCAACGATATGGAACGTCAGATAATTCCTAGCACATAGATGTTGTTTGGTAGTTGTCCGAAGGTTCGATAATCTCAAGAGCTCTGCTCACGCCGCTTTGTGGCTTGTAGCTCGCACCGCATAGAACGCAGGTTAGACTCTGTCGAGCTCCACGAAATGAAGCTGGGGTTCCGAACAGTCAAACGAATGGCTCCAATATAGGTACTGCATTATTTTTTGTATGTGTGAAACCCGAAACACGTGTCCAGTATTTTTATGTAAAGAATTTATGCACAAAATTTCAAAAAGATATCATGAAAAACCACAAAGTTATGAGCTTGTTATGTTATCTTGTTGTCCCTACAAAAATATGGTTAACGCGCCGTCCCCCACTCTAGCCTGCAGCGGCGCGGCGCGGCGGGAGTCCTAGGACACTATGATCCGCTGTGAACTGTTTTTCGCGCTCGGTAACCACGTTGCATCATTTTTTTAAATATATTTGGGAAAATATAACATGGTGTAAAAATGTTTGGAATCGATTCAGTTGGTTATTCTGAACAAACTATATTAAGGTTTCGTATAAAGAAAAAAAAATTGCGCAGAATTGTTTAAAAATAACAGTCAGCTTCCGTGGCGTAGCGGTACCGAACGCGGCCGTTGGAGCGCAAGGAGGCGCGGGTTCGATCCCCGCACAGTGCAAATATTTGTAAGCATGAATATGAATATTTGCACTGGTCTGGTCGTGCCTCGGAAAGCACGATAAGCCGTTGGTCCCGGTTGCCATACGAACATATAGTGGCAGTCGTTATGGGTTGTTGGAGCCCTCAAAAATCTAACAATTGGTCTAAATGCAATACTTAGATATCGCCTTCGGGTTATGGCATGCCAAAATCAGCAGTTAGACTGGTAAAGCGGACCCCAGACTCCAAAGCTGAAAAGCTACGGATGCGACTGGGATTAACGCTGAGACGATGAGTTGTTTATAAAAATTATCTCATCACCACTGCTCTTATAACGACGAAGGGAAATGGTCAGGGAATACGCATGGATCAGAACCAAAAGTGGAAAAGGCTTGTGAAATCTACCAACTGGCACTGGTTTCTGAAGGGTCGATTATAACCGGCTCTTTCTTTCCCAGAAAAGGCAAGTCCTCCAGCAGACCTGAATATGATGTATCATCATCATTTTAGTCAAAAGACGTCCACTACTGCACATAGGCCTCTCCCAAGGATCTCAACGACGACCGGTCCTGCGCCTCCCGCATCCAGCGGTTTCCCATGACCTTCACCAGGTCGTCGATCCACCTTGTCGGGGGCCTACTCACGCTGCGTCTTCCTATATATGTGCGTGATCGCCACTTGAGAACCCGGCGGCCCCATCGGGCATCGGTCCTGCGTGCAATGTGCCCAGCCCACTGCCACTTAAATGTTGCAATTATTCGGGCTATGTCGGTTACTCTCGTTTTTCTGAGGATCTCCTCATTCCTGATTTGACCACACAGTGAAACCCCAAGCATAGGCTATATTACCCTTTGGGTGACTGTGAGCTTTCTTATAAGGCCCATTGTTAGTGACCACGTCTCAGTGCCACCGTCTAGTGGCCACGTGTCCGTGTGATAAATAACAATGATGATTTGGTATTGCATTCAGACGAGCAAGTGGTTACAATAGTAATGTACCAATTAGAAATATTCCTGGTACTAAAAACAGCAATTCTGTATTCGGTTTTTATTTTTATCAAATACTCGTGTAAGAACAATCGGCAGCAGCTGAATTAATATAGACGAAACTACGTCAAAGGCCTCACGGGATAATGTAAACTGAATTTAATCGGAAAATTTAAACGTTCTTTTAGTCAAAGTGGAACTAGAATTTCTGTCTAAAATAGCAAACGAGAACGTTTTTACATGGTTTGTTTTTGGGTACTAACGGATACTAAAGGATAAAACGGAAAAATTGTACGAACAGTTTTTGGTTTATATTCTATCTGACCACACACAGCCTCCGTAGCATAGCGGTAGCGAACGCGGCCGCTGCGCAAGGAGACGCGGGTTCGATCCCCGCGTTGTGAAAATATTTGTTTGAATGAATATGAATATTTGCACTGGCCTGTTCGTGCCTCGGAAAACATGTTAAGCCGTTGGTCCCGGGTGCCATATGAACATCTAGTGGCAGTCATTACGGGTTGTTGGAGCCCTCAAAAGTCCAACAATTGGTCCTGCTGCAATGCTTCGATATCTCCTTCGGGTTGTAGAGGTCAGACGGCAGTCGCTTCACGGAAAATGTCGAAGTTTCGCCAAAATCAGCAGTTAGACTTCTAAGCGGACCCCAGACTTCAGAGCTGGAAAAGGCTTTGGATGTGACTGGGATTAACGCTGAGAGGATGATGATGATTCTATCTGACCACCTTTTGGGACTTTTTTCTCAAGAATGGGAGGAGCATCAAATTGAAATTAATATCAAACATACTGTTACCCTTGTAAATAAAAAGATATTCAATTTATGTCGCATATTTTGATACTCGCAAGGGAAACATGAAACTGAAATACAGTATATCTGACAATACTAAAGCAGATTAGTAAAAAAAAATGTTAATCTCTTAAAAACACGATAGCATTCTAATTAATAAGTCTCTAGTATAGGTTTATGATAATTATAATAATATGCAGTTAGCCTATTTGCGACTTAAGGTATCGATGTGTTGCGTGGTCGGTGCTTGCATGTGTTCGTTTTTGTCTGTGCTTGTTATTATGTATGTTTCCTTAAACATACATATTTATCTGCTTGTGTGAGTCTTGTTACTTGAAATAAACACATTTATTTACATGAAAACTATTGGGTACTTCTTTTTGACCATTTTAATTTGGATGGGAAATCATTTAATGACCTCTACCACTCTGGGTGGAGAGGAAGATAGTGTCAGACTTTTACTGACTAAAACCAACTCGAATTCCTTTATTTACCTTTGTGCCGGGGGCCACGTTATCTCCTTAGAACAAACTGGGGCCCTGTGCAGACTTCTTGTTGACTTGAAATAATGTATTTTGGCATAGGTTATAGGTTATGTCAAAAAATCGATAAACTGTAAATTTGCAGCTACATTACAAAAAAGTCGTTGTAAACTATTTACATACTTACAAATAGTACGGAACCCTTGGCCCGCGAACCTGACTCGCTTATGATGTCATTTTGCACTGATCTAGCTTAATATATATCTTAGCATATTTTTTTGTAGATTCCAATAGCATTATGATGGTTTTGACTGCAAGGATGAAGAATGTTGGACCACAAAAGATTAGCATGAAAGGCAATCGCTTGGAACTGAGATGAGAATGTTTGGAGGGATGAGTGGATAGAATAAGAAATGAAAATATTATAAGAACCGATCGTAGAACCGATGGCCGATGTGGCAGTAAGGTTCTGGAGTGGCAGCCACGTAGACCGATGACTTGGTGAAAATCGTGGGTAATCGATTGATGCGGGCAGCACAAGACTGGTCAATGTAAAAAGCTTTAGGGAGGCCTTTTTCAAGCAGTGGGCCTCTATAGGCTGAGGAGAAGAAATTATCGGAAGACTGAAAATGGCACTGGCAGTGGCGCAGCGGTCAACACGCCTGCCTGCGACGTGGAGGCCCTGGGTTCGATCCCCGGTCAGGTCATGATGGAAAAACGATCTTTTCCTGATTGGCCTGGGTCTTGGATGTTTATCTATATATGTATCTCTTATAAAATATAGTATCGTTGAGTTAGTATCCCAGAACACAAGTCTCGAACTTACTTTGGGGCTAGCTCAATCTGTGTGATTTGTCCGTATATATTTATTTTATTTATTTATTTAAAGTAAATTTAAGTTCAGAGCGTCTTTTCTTATCTATTTCACTAGCGGCCGCCAGCGACTTCGTTCGCGTGGTATAGTTATGCTCCGCTCCTATTGGTCGCAGCGTGATGTGATATAACCTAAAGCCTTCCTGGATTAATGGGCTATCCAACACAAGAAGAATTTTTCAAATCGGACCAGTAGTTCCCGAGATTAGCGCGTTCAAACAAACAAACAATCTCTTCAGCTTTATATATTAGTATAGATTAGTATTAGTAATTAGTATTAGTATAGATTAAGAAAATGACAGAAGATAAAATGTCAGTTTCCCCTGTCAAATTAGTCCGCTCCTAACGTAAATTGGTGTATTTTTGGTCGCCATGTTTATAATCATGTTTAAACTGTCTATGGAGTATCTTAATTTGACAGGATTAAACTAAAATGTTATCTTCTATCCTTTTCTTAATGAAATAGAAAGAAAAAGATGCACTTAACTTCAAATTAGTTTAGTTTTTAAACGACAGAATCGGCGCCATTGTCATGATATGAGGGAATGCGATAGTGAGGAAAATGTCGTTTGGTTTTGAGTATGATGTTCGATCCCTATAAGAGTAGGGGAAGACCAATGAAACGATTGATAGACTATGTGAATGATGATATTATGGTTACAAAGGGGGTGACAATCAAGGTGGCGGCTAATAGAGGGATGGGAGAAAAAGACATATTGCGCCGACCCCAAATAAATTCCGGTAACGGCAAGACGATCATCAGAATGATAGTATATATTTTTGTTTAGCTTGCAGATGCAAAATATGTATGGAAATGTCTGTTATTTAACTTGATTATTGTACAATAATGTGTTATTATGTAAATAAAATAATAACTTTGGAAAAAAATAATAAAACGACGACTTTACGACTTTTGTACCAAAAACTGGGAAAAAGTAGCTGACCCTACTTTCAATTTCGATTCGACAATAGATTCCACGAGAAAACTGTTCTAAACTATAGAAAATCATATAGCTTATTTCATAACGATTTCAGTGACATACGGTGTGTCAAATGTGAAATCAAGGGGGACTTTAAAAAATCGTAGGGGCAACCAGTGCGTTTGTAAGCTTTTTCATTAAGTATTTTAGCGTCAGCATCCAGTCTAACCGGATGCAGCTGATCAGTACTTTTCATAACTAAAAAGTGTAAAGTAAAAACTTTTTTTACAAAAAAAAAAAAACAACCGACTTCAAAAAAACGCTACAAAGTGAAAAATAACTAATTTCGGAAGTCGGTGTCAAACACTAATATACAAAAATCAAAGACATGAGCCGTTAGGTTATTGCGTCGATGCGAGAACATCTTTACTATAAATTCAAATGTCTGTAACACTTTCACGGCTAAACGACTTTAGATATTTTGCTAAAATTAAGTACAAAGTAAGCCTTAAGTCCAAGGAAGGACATAGTAATCTAACCGCGATAGCCGACAGTTTGTTTGTTTGTTTGAACGCGTTAATCTCAGGAACTACGAGTCCGATTTTGATTGAAAATTTCTTTTTGCGTTAGATAGCCCATTAATGCAGGAAAGCTTTAGGCTATATAATATCACGCTGCGACCAATAGGAGCGGAGCATATAGAAAAAAACATATCGAAACCTACGCACGTGAAACCGTGCAGCGCAGCTAGTCTTAATTGAAACCAAGAATTTTATTTGTGGTTGCATCTAAAATGGTGGTTTTAATGCAAAATATATTTTAAACAGAATAAAACAAATGTCTGCTTATACTATTTAAAAAAATAGTAATTAATTGAAGCTATAATACCCAACTTATTTAAGCATAAATTCACTTCAAACAAACTCATTTGTTACCAAATCAAAATTAATTAATCTTCATCTGAAGGCTTTCCAATCCCAGACAGATCTTTGTATGCGTTGTTATTTTCACAATGTCTAAATTAATATCGCGACAAATTCGGCAAATCGCAAATGTTAATTAAGATCCCACGATACTGCATATTCTAGCGTGGGATCTTATCATCGGACTATAGAAGCCCACTGCTGAATCTCCATTGCACGCCATTCAAATTACATAATCAGCCCACATTGTTCCCAATGTTGGGACACAGGCCCTCTCTTGGTGAGAGGGCGTGGCCCAATGCGGGTTGTCGGAAGTCTTCTTAGTTTTGGCTCTAGGACATGCCGGATTCCTTGCGACATTTTCCTTCATCGTTTTGAGAGCAGCGGTGATGAAATAATTTACACAAAATAAAGCGCCTGACGGGATTCGAGCCTGCGACCTACAACTTATAAGTCCCGCGCCCTAATTACGTAACACACTAGTACTATCGGTTGTAATCATTGCAAAACTTATTGCTATTCCATTGCTCCATATTGTTACGAATGCACCTTATGTCGATGGCATAAAGTTCAATATCGCGTGACATGCAGTGCGTAACTTTTAAGCCCTATAACTCGAGACTTAGACATTGTATAGGTGCAATATAAAAACGCATTGCTAGACTTAGAGTGGCCTATCGAATGGTACAGGTTTCATCAATTTTGTCAACTAAGTGACGACATCGAAATTTCTAGAAACCCGTTTCCGGGAATTACCGTAGGTACCTACTGAATGTACTCGAAGTTATGCGCTATTATTATTACGTCTAGACGATTCTGGAATGTTCGATCAGCTGGCCTATATATAGCGCCGTGACGCCAGTGCAGAGTCAGTGTGCATTCGACTAGCGATACGAGAACAAGCGACAGTTAAGAAGCGATCTTTGAGAATACTTACTGCGACAACTGTAAAGAGAACTTTGAGTACTACGTGTAGTGACATCTGTAGTGTTATTGTGTGTTTACAATACGGACTTCGTGGACGTAAGTGAAGACTTCGGTGCAACGTCAGCAACATTCTACTTGTCATTGCCTACAATCGACTGTACCTTCGTTGTCAATAAACTTCGTAAGCCTTAACCGGTATTTTAGTACCCCTAGCCTGTAATAATATGTTCAAAAATGTGTCTGCTCAATAACATAAATAACGCAATGAATGTTGTTGAACTGTCAAAATGAAACGCATTGCTACTTATAGTGCGTTACGTAATTACCCTGCCGGTCGATACCACTAGAGTGATACTACTCTCTGCTATTCAAATTGATTTACGGCAACTCTCATGCAGCTGCTACCAGCCATCCTGTGAAGATTCGTCACTAAATCACCCTGAGGGCGTCCCATCTTATGTTTTCCGATTTGCTGTCTCCAATCAACGACACGTCTACCCCAACGGTCATAGGTTTGACGGCTAATAATATGGCCGACCCATTGCCGCTTTAGCTTACTTACTTTGTAAACTGTGTGTGTTTCTAGCGCTATTATTTTATTCCCCCATCGCCGTTTCACCACCGGACGACACGTCGTACGGCGAGTTTCCACCCTTACGTTGTTAACACCACTCGCCACCTCATGACTCACGTCGGACTACAATTTGAGTGACTTCAAGGCTAGAGTGAATAGGCTCTTAATAAACTAGTGCGCTTTACCATCAACGGCTGCGTCACTGCTTACCATCAGGCGGGATTGCGGTCAAGCGCTAGTTTATACAATATATTTTTAATTAATATCATTTTTTTATTTTTTTTAACTATCTTTTGTTTGTTGAGCTTAAAATGTCATTAAAATGTGTCTAAATATAGGTGTTTATTATTAAAATGTATTTATTTCTTTTTTAGTTGAGTCAACGTTGTGTGAGCGTGCCTGTTCCATATCGTTCCTTCATTGTTGTCGTCCATTCGATATCTATCGCGCACAAGCTGGATATACTCGTAAAGCTACACACGAAATGAAAAACCAGCGTCAGGACACGTAACCCTTATCGAAAATTCTTAAGTAGGAGGGAGATTAATCGCTGGTGCGTTGTAATATCACCTTCTCTTTCCACCGCACAGAAAAAATGTATCCGTACTCCTGCTGTTTCACACTCACGTTAGTGTCCTGCGTGAAAAGAAAGAAGATGAGAAAAAAAGAAAAGTGTTTATTGTGACTAGTACAGGAAGATCATAAACATGTTTAAAAACGATTTTTGCATGTCTGTTTATACCGCAGCCTGCTACGCGAATCTGTGTATTTGTGAAATTTGTGTATATAATGTAATAAATCAATTCATGCGAAATTATCTCATAACCATTCCAAAATATTCAAAAATGCATAACATTAATGTTAAATTTTTTACTCCGTCGTTACTGTCAACGTGCAACCCGTTGATTATTTTTCTATTTGGGGTCCAATAGGAAGATGAACGAAAAGTAAAATAGAATTTTGTACCAATGGAAGCCCCTTTTCTATGTCCGTACAAAGACTGTCCATTCCAAGTTAGCCTGAAAAAGATTCGCAGAAAGAGATAGGGCGACATTGTATATTATTTTGTCATAATGTTTTTTTTTTTTTGTTATGTATTTTCTGGTGGATATAGTAAATTCTAAGCACACAGGCGACTAGGTTATCATCATAAATAATACAGTGGTTAACACAAGTTATTAGTATCTATTACTTAAAAACACAAAAGTATATATTACCAAAAATTTTATAAAAAATGAAATAAATCCTTTGACAATAAGGCACACTCTTGGACCGCTGGTGTCAACAATTCAACACGTGTGGGATTCTTACCAAATGATCACAAATTAAGTTTAATTTATTATAACTAAAACGAGAAAAATTGTCCTTTTTTAGTATGATGAGATCACAAGACTCACGTTACTCAATTACAGATACGTAGATTTATAAAGTCAGTCGATCAATAACCTCTGTACAGATTGTACGTGTCTCAAATATAAATAGTTATGCGTTTACGGAGTTTCATTGAAGAGCTATGGTACACAACTTAAACTAATATCACTTGGTTTCAATTAATGTGATAACCTAATTGCCTTACTGTAAGATATACATAAATAATTAATAAATAAGGCCGAATCCATTCCCCGTACCATGACGCACGCACACAGGTACGCTTCATGTACAGCGTATGCAAGTAATCCCGCCACTGGATTTCGACCAATACACTGAGATCGCCTTACATACAGGTATGTAGGGCGATTTCAGGGTATTAGTCGACGGATATACAGGTCTATCATGTCTCACGATGAGTGCACCTGTTACAGCTCGTTCTATGAAACCAACCTTCAATGGCTTCCTTCCCTTTGATATTGACTACGACTTTGATTTCTACAGACAGTGAACTAATGAATGTAGCAAAGTGAACATCGGCAGTTAGGATTCGTGTGGTTTTGGACTTAGCTTTGTTACTGACAGCTTTAGAGTAGACTTCAATGAAATGAGATTTGTGATCTTGACCAATGAGTCCACCAGGCTTGTCACCATTTTGTGGATCGCCCTGAGGACACAGTGGAGCATACGGTGGAGGTCTGCCCGGCTTGCGATACCGCCGTGTTTTCGTGGCGGCGATCTCTGGCGTCCGACCTTGGTCCAGGCCATGGTTCGGAGCGAGAGTGCATGGCAGGCACCTCCTTCTGCGAAGCAGTGATACTGTGTGGCAAAGAAGGAGGCGGAGCGCGTGGGGCAGCGGGAATCTCAGAGCCCTCACGCCACTAACCGGCGCAGGAGACGCCCTGGTCGGGAGACAACATCGAACTCCCGGACACCGTAGGCGCGGGCTTGCGGGCGGTGAGCAGTAGGCAGCTTGCCACCCCGTAAGGACCAGGCTCGAGTCGATGAGGCGTTGTGTTTCACACGCGCCTCAAAGAGATGTCGGCACATCGTGACGGGGTCCACGAAGATCGATGCCCCTGGGTCAGGATTGCGGGTTGGTTAAAAAAGAAACCGTGACCCTGGCACACAAGCAGGTGAAGAAACAAGGGTGGGTTTTAGTCAGTAAAAATCTGATATGCCCTTCCGCTCCGCCCAGAGCGGGAGATGTCATTTGATGATTTCCCATCGAAAATAAAAAGGCTTCCATACCTATTACTCTTTAAGCCTACAATTTTCTAAATTCACTTTACATGTCAATTTATTAAGATGATGAAGAATTTTGAAGTTAACTGAATGAATCAATCAATTAACTCCTATTACAGTTCACTGCTGGGCACAGGTCTCCCCTATGCTGCGCCGTAACGCTCGGTTTTCGGCCTCCTAAAGCCAGTCTGACCTAATCACGCTTTGAAGTTGTTTATCCATCAAGCTGGCGGGCGTCCAATTCTCTGCGTGCCGAGACGCAGTCTCTAAGTGTACGAGTATCGCTACATGATTTTAGTTGTTTAAGTTTATACATTACTTTTAAGTGTTTTCGTCTGACTACAATTTAAGTGTTTTCAAGACTAGAATTGATGCAGTCAAGCGATTCGTCTTGGTTCGGCATGATTCTGATGAAGCCGTACAGAGGACAGGTCTGAGCAGCTGTTGTGTTGCGATGTGTGCCGGGTACGATGAGTCAAATATTTTTGTGAAGTTTGGTCGTGAAGGCGCCCCAGATCAATCTTACTCTGGCGCAACATAGTTGTTGCTGTTGTTGGGTTTAACGTTACATCACCTAGCTCAACTACCGTCTTCGTTCCTATTCACTCAGGTTTTGAGTGAATAGGCTTAATAAACTAGCGCGCTTTATAATCAGCAATTGCATCACTGCTTACCATCAGGCTGGATTGCGGTCAAGCATTAGTTTACAATTATAAAAAGCATTAAATTAGTGCGTCGATTATGCTATTTACTGTACACGTATAGTCGATTTTTTTAGGTTAATACTTTGAGATGGTTACCAGTGAGAACAATAACTGAATTGGTCGAATTGTGGGTTTATTCTCTGCCAACATCCCGTCTACTGCAATAACAACTTCACTACAACCCAACATACTACAACTCTACTGTACTTACCCTGTGTGTGTATTTTGATCTTGGATACTAAAGGACTCCGGAAAACACAACCAACTTCAGTTTGCTTAATCAACAAGCTATGTTGATAGCTTTGGTTCTTTTCCAGATAACTTCATAGCGTGCTATACAAACTAGCTGTACCATCAATGCTTACTATTTCACTCTTCGTCATGAAACTCATTTTATTTTAAGTAATTCTCAATGTATTTAAATTCCTCTTTGATATAAATATAGTTATTGATATTAAAACGTTATTACGGCTTCTCAATTACATTAACAAATTTAATTTCACTGAAATCTATTGGTAGCCCTCTGTAGTGAGAGTTGAAATCTATTTATTTGATTTATTTATCATCGCGTACTCTAACAAGAATTATTACATTTCTATTTAGCTATGATTGAAATAGAACTTTTAATTTACTCTCATTCAAATTTCTCGCAATCAGAATTTAAGATTATAGGACATCTTTCATAATGAGAAATGTTAAATTTATACCTCTTGACACTGTCGGAATTATTATTACTTACTTACTTGAAATGGAAAATAAAATGTCCTTTGCTAAGAGTACGCTTCCATCAGCGCTTAATTTATATCTCAAACGCCTTTGCTTATTTGAAACACAAATATATAAGGGACAATAAAACACACATAAAAATGAACAGTTATTTTTATATTATACGCGGCTTGACTTAACGCTATTACATAGTAATATTTACAGTTATTAACAGACATTTTATGAGCTTGTATATCACATATACACTAAGTTTATTTACAATTTTTATAGAGAGTAATTGAAGAAATTATATGAAAACAAAACCTCAATTCGCATTATCATGATTTACATAAAAAGCACTATTTATAACAGTGATTTTACTCCTTCAATGAATAACAACGTAAAATCTTAAACAATCATAATAATAGAAAATTTTATTTCAATGATCGCATATATTTATTTGTCGAAAAATTCCAAGAGTTCGTTTTAATCAAAACAAATTGTACCATGATTTCCGAATGACATTACTGTGATGTGAATACGTGCCCAGACAAACTAATGAATATGTCTAGCTAGATCAATGTTGCCATAAATAAACATTACTTTAATTCTTGTACTTTTTAAAGTTCCAAAAAGTTTCTTCTCGGCAAAAAGAGAAGATGTGAATAGAATGATATAAAACACCCGCTCGAGTAATTACTTTAGCAAAAATGTCACTACCATTTTTCAAAGTCACCAGTCTCATTTGCCGGCTGTTTTTGCAAAACGACTGTAAAACAAGCGTTAAAGTGCAAAATTACTGGTACCCAAGTCGACAACATAACACAAAAAAAGTTTTTATAGCTAATGTCATTCTCCGGACGTAAATTCTGTATTAAAGGTTCAGCATGTTTTAGGTCCATATTCCAGAAGGAAACTCAAGCATTGATCTCTGTTTAAGCATTACCTATAACTAGTTTCAACCAATCAAAGGCTTGAAACGAGACTTAAGCAGAGCTTGAGTTTTGAGTGACGTTTTGTTATGCGGACCTTAGTTTACTAGTACTTAAGCTGGCGACAAAATAATATTTTATTTTTGTATTTGAACACAATTGAATGAAACAAATTTTAGTAGTTGAAAGTAAATTGTGCGGTGTTTTGTTGACACTGTTTGAATATAATATGTACATGATTTTGTCGAGATGAGATAGACATCACGTGCAATTAACTTCATAACGTTTAGCATGATGGCTACCACATTTCCATTTAAATTTTATGGCTATAGTGAAGAAATGAAAAAAGAATTATACTTGTTGTTTTAAATTGGAATAGGTTTTTTTTTCTACAGAACATTAGACTTTGATAAAGGTTACTATCAAATCCCCATGAACGTGATGATAAGCAAAAAACTGCCTTTGACTATCTCAGACATTTCTCAATTTAAAACTCAAAAGAACTCGACAAACAAAGCACAATTCACCAACAAATTCACATTACAAAACCTTCATTCATCAACCTCATACAATTAAGTACAATATTAAAATAAGTTTTTACATAGACGATTTGCGTGGAGCGAAATTCTGTGAAGGTTAAACGTAGCATTTGTCTTATCGTTGCGTAAGTTTATCGTATCGGGATTCTGGTTAGAGCAAACGTTCCCTAT
Organism: Sesamia inferens; assembly: GCA_037179545.1. Taxonomy (NCBI): domain Eukaryota; kingdom Metazoa; phylum Arthropoda; class Insecta; order Lepidoptera; family Noctuidae; genus Sesamia; species Sesamia inferens. The sequence goes on along the minus strand of CM073944.1, from coordinate 23,709,778 downwards.
CCTTTCACAAGTGTGTCATAAGTTGCCACTAAGGGATTATATTAAGGGGATGGGCGTCACCTGTGTGCTAATAACAAACTGCGACAAGCATTTCGCCGCAGCGTGGTGATAATGGCATGAATCTTTCCTATGGGGAAGTTTTTGAGATGAATTTCCGCAGCAGACGTGCTTTTGATAGAAACTTTGGCTATGTAGATGATTGTTTTAGAATTGGTGGCGATGTTTTAGGTGAGAAGTTTGTTTGCTTCGACAATATTTTATTTTTATTTCGTGTCAAATAAAATTAAAAGTAGAAGTGGTAATACGAGCTAGATTAAAAACGACCAGTGCTCACTTTAGCTATGGATCAAGAGCTGAAAGTCACGGTGAGAAGCTTTTGTCCAACAATGGAATTATTCAAGCTAGCAGTAATCAGAAATGCTACAGTTTTGACACTATTGTCATTAAAATTCAATATTATTTTTTTCCACATCAACGACAGTGATAAAGAAGGCATTTAAGTACGATAGTACAACGGTTCTATTAACTAATGCACTAATAATTAGAAAGCAATCAAGCAGAGAAAGAGTAGAATTTGCATGGAGAATGTCACTATCTGTAACGATGGGTCTCATTTTGACACATCAACAGACAAAAAATACAGATTTACATACAGATTTACGTTACTGGACAGACATTAAAAATAAAAAATAAAAAGGTTTATTTTTGGAACATAAACATATGAATAGATGAAGGGAGAAACGATGATAGCTGCAAAAGTTAAAACTGTGAATCATTAGACAAAAGCAACGTACTAGCAATATGTGTGTTATGCATGTTAAATGGAGATCGGTACAGGTAAAGAGAGGCCCATTCTCAGTAGTGGCCATAGTTGGACTGTGGATAATGTTGAATTATGAAAAGGAGATATAGTATAAATAGTTAGGTATTTAAACTATTACTATTTAAATAATATTTGTAAATAATGCATCGGCGTTAAATTTTGAGCTTGGTGGGTTGGCTAAAGTGGTCGTTGTTATATGTAAGTGCATTAATTACTATTCCATTCCATATAACATTGCGATATGATACTCTAACAAATTGATTGTATTCCTTTTAATCATTGATTCTTTTTGTATTCCTGGATTGTGATCTATTCATTGAATTATTTCCATTTGATGTGTTTCATGTTAAAAATCAATTTGTACTTCATATCATTTTCATACGTTAAGAATTACTTTGCTATTGCGTATTCCATTGATTTTATATACATTTATTCATTAATAGTTTTAATTAAAACTTGTACTATAACTCGCGCAAGTTAACTGTGCACCTCGCTGGAATGTGACCCCTCTCCCGCTGCCCCGTGCGGAGCCCTGCATTCGCCGTAAGCGACGAGTAGCGTTAGCATCTTTCTTACAAATGTCTAAATACAGTTTAAATCCCCTGTTGTTATTACTGCTTCTGTGGAGTTGTTGCTTGTTAAGTTATTTTTCTTTATATTTGTTTTTGTTTTGTACATTTTCGACTCATTAGTGAAGCCTATTGGTTGCACCAGCATTATATTTTAGTCCATTTGTATCAATTTCATTGCAGAACGTCATGAGTAAAACGATCTAGTATTATAATAATATTTTTTTAACATAATGCTCATTTTTTACAAACGATACCGTTCGAATGTCCTCACAGAGCAAGATTCACAGTTAACTCGCGGGAGTTGCATTTGTGATATGAATATTTCGAAGTTGTTTCCATAGCCTACCTATACATATGTTAAATGTTCGTTGCAAAAATGCAAATGGTGATTCTTTAGGCAAACTAAACACGAAAGCCGACATTCTTGAAACTCCTCTGGTTCATGACAGAGTTGCTTAGATTACAAATTTTAGCATTTGTGATATGAACCAGGATGCATAAAATTTTCATGATTGCTTCCAAATATAACATATCTTGATGATAGAATATTATATTGTACTCCAATGGTAAATACACTAGCAGAGTTAGATTCACACCTCTGTACCTACTAATACAGACATGTGAATCTACACAATTTTACTAGCATGAGTGTGTTGTGGTGTGTGTGATAAATAAAACACCCACAAATAAAACATATCGTCAGAGTCCTCAATATAGTGTATTCAGGTTTGTTTGATAAAATAGAACACGCTTTCCAAGATACGTTCAGACGGCGCTGGCGACAAATTCAATTGAATTCGTCAATTTTGAAACCTTTCACATCTCTAAAGTGGTCTCCTTCTCAACCCTAACGAAAATTTCAATCCATAAAACTTTATAGTCGAAATAACAAGTAAAGAACATTAAAATTGGACAGATCTTCGTACTAAAATCTCATTGGTGTGCAAAAGGTTGCCTATTTCAAATAATCGACGCCTTAATTGTAACAATTTTCGGAGGAAATTACAGAGTGGCTCAATTATAATTACTTACGGAGCTTATAATAGTATAAGCTAAGTAATTTCTTTATAATCGTTTACTGCTGCAATGCAAAACGATTGTGAACAAGATATGCTTGAGTTAATTCTCCATTAACACTTTTGGAAACACGTTGGTTTTATTAAAGTTGCCTAGTTTATTCCTTCTTGTATTTTCTGGTTCTCTATTTGTGATATTAGTTAACTATAGATTTAAGTCAAAGTTTTAATTTGTTGTGGCAATAATATTATGTGAATATCTGTCCTGCCACCGCACTTAGAACTAGATTAGAATCTATAAAGTGCTATTATCAGTTATGTATGGTTAAATAAACAGCGGCATAATATAAAAAAAAAACTATGTATGTTTTAATTAATCGGCACCTAGACAAGTAGTTGTCTCTCCACTCTGCAATTGTCTTTTTATTTTTGTTTTGATTGTTGTTGTTTGGTTTAGTGTCATCTGTCGGGAGCATCACAGATTCATCATCATCAACTTTTTTATCGTCCCACTGCTAAGCACAGGTCTCCTCTCATTCAAAGAAGGATTGACCGTAATCATCACGCTTGCTCAATGTGGGTTGGCGATTTCAAAGTCCAGGTATCCTCAAGATATCTTCCTTCACCTCTCATCACAGATTACAGACGTATTATGGAATATTGCAAATTCTGAATCATCATCAACAACCTTTTTATCGTCCCACTGCTGGGCACAGGTCTCCTCTCATGCAGAGAAGGATTGAGTGTAATCACCACGCTTGCTCAATGCGGGTTGGCGATTTCAGACTTAAAGTCCAGGTTTCCTCAAGATGTTTGCCGTCACCTTCAGTCATTGGTGTCCAAGATATACTTAGAAAGTACATATAACTTTAGAAAAGTTACATTGGTACTTGCCTGACCTGGAATCGAACCCGCGCACTCATACTTGAGAGGCTGGTGTTTTAACCGCTGGGCCACCACGACTATTCTGAATGTCAATTGTCAAATAATGTGTGTTGTCTTTAGCCTTGGCCCTGACATCAGGCTAGCATTGTATGTAACTTTTCGCTGTTGAGTAGGTACGCGGTTTTGACTATATTCTATTTTATGTTCTATTATTTGTATTTGAAGAACATCTCATTCTTTTTTAGAGACATGAGGAACATGGTGTAAAGTTCACTCATCCTCCATAGAAAAGGGAGGGTTCTCCGACCTGACTGGTATTGTCTGGCGAGCACTTGCCCGCCGGCTGATGTCCTGAACTTGTATGCGTACTAGTTGCACAGTAAACTCTGCTTGCCAAATGCAGAATTTGCGTGACGTCAGTATGACGCGTTGATCGCATGTAGCGTTGTAGGTACCGCTACACGTGTTCCAGCATGATGTCTGTTGATACCGTACGGAGGACGGGTCTGATCAGTTGTGTTGCGATGTGTGCCGGGTACGATGCGCCAAATGTTGTTGTATCGGGAGTTTGGTCGTGGAGGGACTCCAGATCAATGTCTCTCTGGCATAGCATCGTTGGTCGTGCTGTTAGGTTTAACATTGCATCAGCTCGCTCAACTGCCGTCTTCCTTCCTATTATTATATATATCCTCAGTCTTTTTGAGTAAATAAGCTTTTGATAAACTAGCGCGTTTTACCATCAACGATTGCATCACTCCTTACCATCAGGCTGGATTGCGATCAAGCACAACTTTATAATTATTAAAAAAAAACACTTTCTTTTCTTTCTGATAATTCCTTCGGAAGCGTCTAATTTTGAAAAATGACTTGGAAGATTTTCAGTAGCCCAAGACAAAAACGGTACATTTTTGACTGTTCCATTGATAATGTGGTTGACATAATGTCACGTTGTTGCTCAGCTATTCTAATAGCAAAATAATCTATGGTGTCACTTTACCCGTACCTATAAAATTTAAATGAGAATAGCAATAGACTAGTTAGCTTAACCTGCCTCAGTTGTTGCTTCGCTCAAGTGTACACCAAGTGAACCACGGGTATAATTATCGTAAATGAGCTTTAATAAAATGTATTCAAATATTAAAATGACAGACAATGCCTTATATTATAGGATCAAAATTAAAATAAACAGTTCCCCACGCTAAGGTCGACACTTCACCTTTTATTAAGTAAATCAACATTTAAAGAGTTTATACTCCATTCAGAATAAGATGAGACATTAAAAAAAACCTTTTTTACAGTCGATTCGAGCGATTTTAACTTCTATTCTGTCGGAATATAATGTTCCCACTGACTGCACATATGCCTCTTTTGTTCGGGAAAGAGCGGGCTTTTAGACTTACCAGTTTACTCACAATAATTTTCTTTATCTTTTTGAGAGCAGTGGTGATATTTTTTTTTACATAATATAAAGCACTTGTCGGGGTTCGATCTTATGAAACTCGTAACTCGTTGTATTACTCTTTATTTACCAATGTACTTTATTTATTTATTTATAGTTAGTTAACAGTACAAAACCAATTAAATTTAGTAATATATAAGCAGTCAATTACATTAATTATCTTAAAAATTACTACTAAAAATAACATGGAATAGTGGACTTCTCGCATAAATTCTTTCGCAGAAGACCGTCATATTCAGGGTTGGCCATCAGAAAGGCATTCAACACCTTTAAACTACGACAGACCGACGACAGACGGGGATTTAGCTCTGGCTACAGTTTTTGTACCTGCACATAACTTGCCATAAATTAACTTATTCTTGTCCCTATTACTAGTCATCAACCGGCCAGAAACCCAACCCGGCTGGTACTGAGAACTTCATGAGGAAAAACTTATGATTATTTGCTGCACGGGGTGAGGTTATTTCGTCGGCGCCGGCTGTCCCTGAAGGCCAGCGCTGGGCTCTGTTAGGCATAGGTTCGCAGCATAATGCTGAGCGACAGTTTTTTTGCGTGGATGTAACGTTGTTCCCTCAACCATTTCTAATTTTTTGTGTTTTTGTATACTTTTGCGTTATGTTTACCGAAAATGCCTAAACGTGTTTTTCTTTTTTCTTTATAATAACAACACAACCAGACCTAAAGCTGAAGTTCCTACATGATTGTAAGTTATCTTCCATAATAACTTGTCTTCAAAGCCTCTTCCAACATGCGACGCCAAATGTCAGGCAGCTAAGTACCAATGATCAACTGAAAGGAGTAGAGTTGATCCCTGTCGAGTCGACAGTTTTTCTTGTATTAACTATTGATGCCAGGTTACAATGGGGTCCTCAGATTGAGAAGCTGTCGGGTAGACTCAGTTCTGCCGCCTTTGCTGTTCAGAAAATTAGACAGATAACTGATGTGGATACAGCCAGAATTGTTTATTTTAGTTATTTTCATAGTCTTATGACTTATGGGATTCTTCTCTGGGGAACTTGTGAGGACATCAATACCATCTTTGTTTTACAGAAAAGGGCTGTTCGAGCCATTTACAACCTTGGTCCTAGAGATTCTCTTAGAGAAAAATTCGAGAGGTGAACATTCTGACTGTAGCTTCCCAATATATATTTGAAAATTTTATGTATGTACATAAAAATATATCGGATTTTAAGAAAATACGCTATATTCATAATATAAATACCAGGAACAAAACAATCTTGCTGTACATCACACTCGTCTCCACAGAGTAGGTAACTCGTTCATGGATCAATGTATACATTTTTTCGACAAGCTTCCCATGGACATTCGAAACTTACTCATTAAACGTTTTAAAAACTATATGGTTTTTTTTAATAATTATAAACTAGCGCTTGACCGCAATCCCGCCTGATGGTAAGCAGTGAAGTGATCGTTGATGGTAAAGCGCGCTAGTTTATTTAGAGCCTGTTCACTCAGAAAAACTGAGAGAATAGGAAGGAAGACGGCAGTTGAGCGAGGTGATGCAATGTTAAACCCAACAACACGACCAACAATGCTGCGCCAAAGGGAGATTGATGTGAAGACCCTCCACGACCAAATTCCCAACACAACAACATTTGGCGCATCGCATGTCGGAACACGACAAATCACTTGGCGGCAAGACTTTGTCTGGTGGGTGGTAACTTCTGCCGGCGGCCGATGTTATGGCCTACCACCGAGAGATGGTATAAAGGCTAAACTGTGCAAAAAGGGGTATTATATAATCACAGATTATTTAGAACACAAAAAAGCTTGGGACTGAGCAGCTCGCTCAGTTAAGTATTGTTATTAAGCAATATGCATAATTATAACGTAAATTATTGTAAATATTTTCATTTTTTATGTCTGGGCTTGAAAAAAGACAATAATTCCTGAGTTTGTTTCGGCTATTTCTTCTCAGAGGTAGTCTGTTAGGAAATGCCGGCTTCATCTAGTTAAAAAAAAAAACATGACGTGTAAAAGTGGTCAGTGATCCTACTTGCTTAATAAACGATTTCATTTCATTTCGATGAGCTTATGTACTAACCAATTAACACGTATAAAAAGTTGAATCTCTTCACAAAAACTATATGCTAAATGGGAATGATGTCGAAAATTCGAATTCAATTCAATAAGTGCTTAACTTAATTTCAATAAGTGGTTCGAATTTCCGACATCACTGTACTGATTTTATGTATCGGTAAAATATTTATGCAAAATTATTATTTTCTAGTCGATGTCAAAAACCAGAATATTATACACTTAATATGTTAAGAGACCTACTCACATCAATATTTATTTAGCTCTTTTATAATCTGTGTTGGTGCCCTATATCAGATAATATGATGGGTTAAGAAAATCAGCTATTAGGCGTTGTCCAAATCGGCGGAGATCGCACGATGTTACGATGCGTTCTCATCATGAGTTCAAACATACAGATTTCATCAGAGTCATCATCATCATCATTTCAGCCGAAAGTCGTCTATTGATGGACATAGGCCTCCCCCAAGGTTATCCATGACGACCGGTCCTGCGCCTTCCGCATCCAGCGGTTTCACGCGACCTTCACCAGGTCGTCGGTCTACCTTGTCGGGGGCCTACCCACGCTACGTCTTCCGGTGCCTGGTCGCCACTCAAAAACCTGTCGGCCACATCGGGCATCGGTCCTACGGGCAATGTGTCCAACCCACTGCCACTTTAGTGTTGTAATTCTTCGGGCTATGTCGGTTACTCTCGTTCTTCTGCGGATCTCCTCATTCCCGATTCGATCGCGCAGTGAAACCCCAAGCATAGCCCTCTCCATTGCCCTTTGAGTGACTTTGAGCCTTCTTATAAGGCCCATTGTTAGCTATCAGAGTGACCTATTTGAACCTCGCAACTAATCGTGCGAGCACCTGAAATGCTTAATAACGATCGTGCGATGTGTTTGATCGTGCGGTCATGTAATCAAAGCAACAGATCTCTTTTGAGTGTCCTAATTTTTTACCTACAACAATCGCTACGTATTCTATTGCAGATGTTGACATGGACAAATAATCGTAAAAGTCTTCTTCGTTGTTTCGTACAACAAAATAAAGGTTGAAAAATTCATCACGCAGATTCCTAGATCTATAAAGTATTTTATGATGTCTACCTTTCCTTTTTTCAATATCATTTGCAATTTCTAAAGCAATATTGCCCAACAGCAAAAACTGCATCTCTATAAAGAGCCATCGTTAAAGTGGCGTGAGCGTGACGGCATCAGACGATGGACATCGCGCGATCTATTGGGACACTTATTAGGTCATCGCTCGACTACTTTGATCGTGAGATGAAAAACGCATCGCGCCATCCTAGGATCACTCCCAATTAGGACGCCGCCTTAGGGTAGTTCTAAGCGCACGACGCCACTGCGGCAGGCTGAGACAAAGAGGACATAACATGCTCGAGTAAAAAACTTCAGAACCCTAGGAAACAATTAAGTTATAAAAACGAAACTCTTATTATTTTTCATTTTAAGAACGCTTAATTTATTTTTAAATAGTATTTTACCAGCCAGTATTTACTTTCTGTACTTCCAAGACTTTGTTTCGCATTCTAATCTTTTATTGAGGGTCCTTCGTATTGTGTTACGCGTTCTATTTAAATTCTTAGCTATCATAGTGATACCTTTTCAACAATTCACCCTATTATGGTATTCTCGGGTCCGTCATGTCAAGTACCCTAGTCAGTAAGGGGAACTGGGTCGCATGCTCCTGTTTACCGTTCCAGCTAATGTCCTATGTCTCTTTGAAAATCAAAACATTGGTTTTTGTTCCAATGTCCACTTGATGCAGGTACGGTTATGCTTTTGGCACATCTGTTGTATAAAGACAAATCAAAACGATCTCTTGGAGGACGTCCATCACTTGTTGGTGGAATGCGTCAGGACCCGAGCTGCTAGAGAGGTTCTGATGAATACCTTTAAAATTAATTTGAAAGATGTTTATTTTGTTCAAAGTATATTATCAGAGCCTGTCTCGAATGCAGCTATTTTACTTCACAAATAGTTTATAAGGTTTTGAAGTCTGAATAGTGTAAATCTTGTATTAGGTTACGATGGGGCTGGCATGGTCGTATTGTGACCAAAGGCCCCTAAATTTGATTTCTGTTAAATAAAAATGATCTCTGTCACTTGATTGTTGAAGTTGTTATTTGAGTAATAAGTAATATATTTTTTTTATTGCCATTTCCAACACTGAGTATTTGTAGTAGAGTGACGATATTTATTCTACAGAATTTATTTGAAAATGTTTTTGTTTAGATTCATATTTAATTCAACCCATGCTAACAAATCAGTCAAGGCCATGCCAATGTAACTTTTTTGAGTTATATGTACTTTCTAAGTATATTTTGGACACCAATGACTGAGTACAAGGTGAAGGAAAATATCTTGAGGAAACCTGGAATTTAAGTCTGAAATCGCCAACCTGCATTGAACAAGTGTGGTGATTAGGCGCAATCCTTCTGTGTATCACAGGAGACCTGCACCCAGCAGTGGGACAATAAAAAGTTTGATGGTGATGATTAGATAAGTGGAAACGAGGGGCTCGTGGCTAAATAATAACAGCTGCCCGTATTCTATCGGTCAGGTTAAGCTACGCTAGCCGAGGTAAGTCTGTGGATGGGTATCCACACATTCACATTCCGAGACCCCTCCGTGCCTTGAAGAGCACGTTAAGCCGTTGGTCCCGGCTGTCATTTGTAGATATATGACCGTCGTTATGGGTCACCAGAAGTCCGAAAATCTGATCACCATTCTTACAAAGGGATGTCGTATTACCCAATGGCTGGGTTGTAGAGGTCAGATGGGTAGTCCCTCCAGGTAAAATACTGATATTTAGCTGAATTCGGTTACTGAAAGAACTGGAAGTTGACCCCAATATAATTTTATTATATTTTATATTTACATTTTAAGGAAACTTACAGCTAGCATATATACAGGTAAAAGATAGTCAGTGAAAGAAGGCCAATTTAAAGTTTCCACAGATAATATTAGGTTAGCATAAGAAGCAGTAACATGTGCAGCACAGGACAGGAAAGTGAAGTCAACAACAAGTAAGCACTCGGAGAGTAATTAGTAAAGACTAAAAATCTGTTAGTGAGTTACAAAGAAGTTATCACAGAGAATATTTTTTTAGTTTAGGAACACCGCTAGAGGATGAATCAAGATTATCAACCCACGGACACTACATATTATATGCTCTGCTAGGTTTTATCACAGTTTTGCCGGTATACGCACTGCAGAGAGGAAACATATAGAGGCTGATGATTCCTCAAAGTGAAGGAAACCGCAGCCCAATTTGCTCAATAATTCAGAACAGTCGATTGAACCATTAGCTAAATTGAACAGGAATACCATGTCGGCAATTTTTCTCTGTTCAATTAGTGGAAAAATGCGCAACTTTTTGCAACGGTTGTAGTAATTAGGCAAATAAGTCCTGGATCAAAGCTGGCTTAATAACTTTGCTGGTAAAATACGGCTCTGCGGAGCTTTAGTGACTTACTAGCTTATCAGGAACTAGGATCCGCGACAAGTATTCGACAATATGTGCGACAATATGTATTTTATTTCTTTAATTCTGCTCTCAAAATGGCGAAGAAAAATATCGTGAACAAAAAGTCGTGTCCGAACACCGGTGTCTTAAAAGACATATGACATCTACCCGCGTGAGCCGGCCTCATGGATTAATAATCTAAATCTCAATATCATATTATAAGCTCATAATGCATTGACTTTCCTTGATAAAAATACTACTTATCCAAGCAAATCTAATCAATAATATATAACATCAAACAGAACAGAACCCCTCCTAAGGATTTATAAAGGATTATACTTACTGACTTAAATATAAGTTTATAAGTAAGTACGACGTTCAGCTCTTGACCTATATCCACGGAGCTCATTGATTGCTTTCAAGGTCCTCAATAATGAGGAAAAGGAGGGTAAAATTTCCATTTCCGAATGACTAATAATTTACCATCCTGCCGTAGAGCAGGCTAAGAAATTGGTGAATAACAGAGAAGATGAAATTGTCGAAATCTAATGAGAACTTGGAACTCAACCGAAATTGCAAAGCAGTGTATTGAGATTTACTTGGAAAATATAAAGTTAAGGCAGTTGAAGAATGAATTTCATTTAAAGCTACTCGTAAAAATAATGATGATTAATGGACTATTACAGGACTTGATACTTTGTTTCCTCCAACCCCTAATATGAATGTAAAATACATATTTAGAAATGAAACCTTTAATAAAAACAGACTGGGCGATGTAAAAACATGTGTACACTCATCGCCTCCCATTACCCGTAATAACCTTTCGAATTTATTTGACACACGAGCCGACATCAAATTTCTCTCCACGCAAAAATAAACCATTTGCTATTATATATAGGCTACATTTCCAGTTGATGAGCTAGTGAAATTGTCACCGTATCAGCTTGAGACTGATGAGGGTCGGTAATAAGATGCTGGGGAGACGGCTGATGAAAGTTGGCGAGGAGGACTGCATGGCTGCGGGATTTTCACCTGCGAAAGAAAAAGTATAGATCAAAATTTTGTTCACGTTTCTTATGAGTATTCCTAAGGCCCTTTTTACATGATAGACTTTCTTTACCGTACTCTACAATATATTAAGAAAACCCTGTCCGTTCCATGAAGGTATTGTTAGGTATCGATAACTGATTCTACTATTACGTACAAAGCCAGACAAAACTTAAAAAAAAACCCTAAAAATATAAATATTATTTCTCAAAAGGAGGTAACTTAATACATGTGCGGTATGCAATACATTCGGCGGGCGAAGGGGCAGGACGGTTGAAAGGTGTTGTCACTTTTTAAAAAAATACCAAATTTTAAAGAAGTTGGAATTAATTCGCAGAAAAAAAGAAGATTACTTCAAAATTCATTAGTATTTTTACAAGCTTTTATTTAGTTTCACTTGTACTAGGTATGATGATTATATAAAATTTTATATTTTATTTGGTCATGTGTTTACCTAAAGTTTATTATCCTTATGGATCGGACGGGGTTTTCTTTACATATTGTATAAACTGCTCTATAGAAAAATAGGGATGTATCCAAGGTATGAAAATCAAAAAAAAATTAGTCCGTCTTATAGATAATAAAAAAAATTAAGACCGGTGTTTTTTATTTTGTCGAAATTAGCAAAAACTACTGAGATATAGCGTATTAAAGTTACGGAGTGGGGGCTAATTACGTCATGCCGTAGTATATTTTGTACCACGGCGTGACGTCATGCGACATTACAAATCAATATATCATCCTAGGTATTTGATTGAAAGAAAAAATAAAAAATAAGTGTTCAATATTTTTTACAAATCTATCTGATGGACATTAAATAATTTTTTTTGGATACAACCCAATTGTGCTTATCAAAAAGCTTTCCGTGCTAAATACAGTAATGACGATCCGTGTCTGAATCGACGTATAAAGAGTGATGTAGAAAAAAAGGTGTCTATCAACAGGGTATCATAGCGAACCATACAAAACTGACAGCCGTGTTTACCCACGAATAAATAAACCATACTGTATTCTACATATCGTGGCAAAACAAGATTAGTACTGATTGGCACGAAAACGCGTGTGTAAAGGCCCTAAGATGCTTGAAGCTTAATACAGCCTCGAGGTCGATCGATCAAGGTTAAACTGCTCTGGCCGGTACGTTTCCTACCGAGACAGTTCCCTCATTGCCAAATCTTTGATAGTCGTCAAAGGTAATGAGAAGCCTGACCCTTTGACAGCTGGTCTTACTGGATATTGTAGCAACAGAGTAAAAGAAAGAAAACATGTTTTATCTGGATCACTCATGAGAAACACAATAAATAATTAAAAAAAAAAGCATATGCCAAAACGCTCTGATCTTGGCATGAAGCTGGGATGTTTAAAAAATAAATACCCGGAAAATTTACTTGTAGATCATACAATTTTTTTTTTCCGTGCGGTTATCGAACCCGCGACATACAACGCAGCAGTCAATAGTTTAACCTAGTTACAATTTCATCTCGATTATACAAATGTCATGAACTTGTCAAAAGTAAGGAAATTAGAAGTATCTTTTGACAGATTGACATTTAGATTAGACTGTGAACGTTGTTAAAATTACGCGAATTACTACACGGTAGAATGTTAATTTCATATAGCTTTCATATAATTCCTGGTAATCTGCTGTTGCCGGTTACTCTGGAAGCTGATCTCAAAATACTATTTACGACAAGCCTAAGGATGATGATTTGTAAACCAAGACAGGTATTAATGGTCTTCGGTTATAATTTAAAGCCAGACAAGATTCGATTCACGCTTTTACTCTGTAATCAACTCGTGGTAAGGTGCACCGTCTGAATCCGAAATCAGTCGAGAATTTCTGGGTCATGAACGTGAGTAATACCCAACTCTAATCTTTATGTGACTGGCGAAGTTAAAGGTATTAAGGAAGGGAAGATAGGATTCTATGTTGGTACAAGTTATGTGTTCAGTTCAAAATCTTTGACAGAGGGGGATATTTGGCGAAAACTTTGTAATGATGCTCGTATCTCAGAAAAAGGGGCAAAAGATAAATATTCTATACTTTTGCCCCAAACATTGTCCGCGTGGTAATTCTAAGTTATACGTACTAAACTTTTCTAAGTTATACGTACTTTCTAAGTATATCTTGAACACCAATGACTGATTACAAGGTGAAGGAAAACGTCTTAAGGAAACCTGGACTTTAAGACTGAACTCTCAATCCTTCTCTGTATGAGAGGAGACCTGTGCCCAGCAGTGGGACGATAAAAAAACTGTTGATAATGATTATGAACAACACTTTAATATAGCATTTAATCAAGCTTACTCCATAAATCTTATATTACTGTACACACTAAAATAAACTTAATAAACTTTAACAGTCTTGGCAATTTCAACAGCTATAGCAAAGATATGAAATTCCTACAGTAAGGCCGAGCGCATACACACAACTGTTGCATCGACTGAACTGTATCGTCGAGTAGTATAATTTTCGTGATTTTTACTCAACTAAACAGTCCAGTTGATGGAAGTGCGTATAAAATGGATTTTCGATTGACCAGACTTTATTCAGCAACGTTCGACTCAAGGTGTTTACAAACAATATCAATTAACAAAAAGTTTTAGTTTGAGCTTTCCTTTTTAGAAATTTAAAAGAAATATAAAAAAGATACTATGTACATCCTTTTTCTTCAGATTGGTGTCTGAGTACTTTTTTAGACTTTTTAAATAAAGGGTAAGCTTTTTTTTTCTACGCTATTAATGAACTCCTCTGTGTCGCCCGCCATGGCGACTTGAGACGTGGCGTCGCTTTAAATTCTTATATGAGCCTCGCGGATCGACTGTTACGTCGATGGTCTGCACACATCAATACAATGCAATGCATATTGAGCGATTGATAGATAATTGTCCAACTTTTAAATCAAAAGCAAATCGATAGAGCTTTTTGATTTTTTTGTCGTGCAAATATCGAGTTGAAAGTATGCACGCTCTAATAAATATTCCTTTAGACATATGATACTCAACAATTTTGTTGAGTATCATATGTCTAAAGGAATATTACTATTTTATTTAGTAATTTAATAATAGACATTTACTATTTAGTAATTGTTCGACTAAAAGTTGTATGTATGCGTTAGACTTAATACTCGTAGTCTAGCAGAGAGCAAAATATTAAAGAGTCAATAACTGGTATCTGTATCGGCAGCCTTGATAGGTTCCGGTCCAATTGTTTGGAAAGTAGATTGTAATTTCATTGCTACTGGAGCAGTTTTCACTGTGAATGTTTTCATCGATACGGAAGATTTAATGTGTCCTGGAGCGGTGGTTATTCCGTTTTTAATGAAAGAGCACTTTAAAATATGCAGATAGTTTCGTTTTCGTAGTTTTTTTTTTTTAAAGTTGTCGGAGCCTCCTTGTTCACAAAATAAACTAAATTTAAATTCTGTACATCCATTTCTTTCTATTTTATTATGATAAGAATGGTGTTTTTCATATTCATGCATACAAATATTTGAACTGCGCAGGGATCGAACCCACTCCTCCTTGCACAGCGGCCGCGTTCACTACCGCAACTCCACGGAGGCGAAATAAATAGTACAAACACTATTTTGACCAATGAAATATTTTTGGGTCAAGTTCTAAACCAAATTGATCCAATATAATTCTCCTATCTGTTTTCCTGATAAATTATGCACAGGCTTAAGTGAATTGATGTCATGAAATTCATTCGCGAAGAAAAATATCTCGATGGAATATCGGAATACTAAATTATTGGTTTGCGCTACACACTGAGTTCGATGAACGAAAAGTTCCATATTTAAGGAAAGAGTATTACTGTTAGTATTTAAAGTTTCTGCACCTTTTTTGACATGATAAAATACTGCTACTTTGACCTGAATGCGGCTTTGCTGGATAAGCTTGATAGGTTGCTCAACAATGGGATCCGGTTCATATTTAATCTAAAGAAATATGACCATGTGTTGAGCTACAGGTCTGAACTGAAATGGATGCCCATTCGTCAGAGAAGAAATTTGCGCGCCTTGACCACGCTTTTCTCCCTTCTTAAATCACCCACTCCTCCTTCTTATCTTGTGACTCACTTCCAATATTTATGTTCCTCTCACACTAAGAATCTGCGTTCTTCTAACAATCTCCTCTTACTCTGTCCTTCGCATACGTCTAACTTTGTTCATTCTTCATTTCATATTCAATCCATTCTTCTGTGGAATGCGCTTCCTCTCGATATCAGGATGGCCGCCAGTCGGTTTGCATTTAAGCGGAAATTGCAGAGTTATTTTCGCAACAATTAGGTTAGAGTTATTGCTACACCTCTCTCCCAAATTTTAGTTTTGTATGTATATATTATAAGTATACAGTATGTTAAGAAAACCCTGTCCGACCCATAAGGATAATAAAGGTTAGGTAAACACATGACCAAATATAATATAAAATTTTACGTATTCATCATAGTACCTATACAAATGAATTTTGAAATAATCTTTTTTTCCCGCGAATTAATTCCAATTTCCCCGAAATTTGGTAATTTTTAAAAAGTGACAACACCGGTTTTATTATGAGCGAATAGCGTTGCAACCATGTGCCGCGTGCCCTGCCGCCCGCCCCCCGCGGGCGGCAGGCGAAGGGTGGTTAACGCGCGTTTATTAAGTTACCTCTTTTTGCGAAATAATATTTATTTTTTTGGGGGGATTTCTTTTTTAAGTTTAGCCCGGTTTTGTATGCATTAGTAGAATCAGTTATCGATACCTAACAACACCTTCACGGGTCGGACAGGGTTTTCTTAACATACTGTATATTTTGGTAATAGTATGTATGTATATTTAGCTTATTTAAGTATTATTTTTAATAGTATTAAGAGGTTTTTTTATCTTTACAATTTTTTTTGCAAACGAAAGCACCTACCATCTTATCTCTTCACCACCTATGGTTGACTGGTAGAGAATGCCTAAGGCATTAAGTCCGCCTCTGTACATTTCATGTGCGAAAGATTAAATAAATAAATAAATAATAATAATAATAATAATAATAATAATAATGTTTATTAACAGTAAAAATGTTACATACGTTACAGAGTACAGCAGTATGGTACAACAAAGGTGCATTGATTATATCTCCTGGCTCCCAAACTAGGTTTATAGCCTGTGACTTGGGAACCAGTGATTCCATAAGGGTAGACATATGTAGATGATGAAATGTCATACAACGACTGTTTTCACCAGTAACATAGTGAACATAACAAAACAATCATTAATTATATGTATTATAGAAGAAAATTAAAAAATAATAATAATAAAAACTGTAAAGTGGGTGTTTGAGTGATGGTAAATTATGTAGAAGTGTTGTGTATGAGTAAGTAGTGTGAAAGCGCTGAGTGTGTATAGCTTAGAGTGTCTTGGTAAGTGTGGTACCGGTAGATGTGTGATAATGAACGGTGTGTAGAGTATTTGTATTTAAGTAAGAAGAGATCCAACCTAAGCATGCGGGAAAAGAAGTTTTTCAATCTCATCATATGATTTCTCAAGTAGCCATTCTTTAACTGCTTTTTTACATTTGTGATAATTGAGACTGTGAAAATGGAGAAGTTTATTGATTGTATTGTACAGAATATAGCTGAGGTAGGCGAATTGGTGTTTAGCGAAGGTGGTTTTATGTCTAACTGGTGGAAGGGCAATGTCTGTACGACGCTTAGTACTTTCTGTATACGGTAGCCGATGTTTCCTTAATATACATTGTAGCACATATAATCCTCTCACTGGCAAAACCTTGCTTTCTCTAAAAAGTGCAAAAGTGGGGTATCTATAGGGCTTGCAGAACATAACTTTAAGGACTGCTCGTTGAGCTCGTTCTAATTTTAGTAAGTATGTTTTGCGAGCGCCACCCCAAGCAGGTAAACAATATAGGAGAAGAGACTGACAGAGTGAGTAATAGACCATCATGAGTGTTTGTGTATCAGCTGAACAACGGAGTTTCTTAAAGATGGAGATGAGTTTGCGCGTTCGGGTAACGAGATTATCTATGTGACTGTACCAGTTCAGGTGTTTATCAATTTGGACACCCAAGTATTTTATGCAAGATGTGGTTACCAGAGTGGGACAAGGTACAGCTGGAGGTTGAAGAACAACTATGTACTTTAACAACAGGTGATATGATTGGCTGAGTTCTAAATAAATAAATGGATGGATGGTAAACAGTGGTGAAATCATTGATAGTAAGGAGCACTAGTTTATTAAGAGCCTATTCACTCTAGAATTGAAGTCACCTAAATTGTAAACAGACGGGAAAGCGGCCGCAAGTAAATTATAGACAGTTTAGGCGCGATTATAAACATGGCGATCAAAATTACATCAATTTACGTCAAGCGCAGACTAATTTGACAGGTCTAAAGTAACATATTATGTTCTGTCGTATTCTTAAAGAAATAGAAACAAAAAGAAGTACCTACTGAACTTAAATTTAGTTCAGTTCGTGAGGAAGGGAATCGGCGCCACAAATAGGGATGTTTCCTGGGTAAATAAAAATGATTCTAATTAGTCCGTCATTCAGATTATAGAAAAATATTGGATACGTATATTTTAAACTGTATTCTTTTAAACTTGTTCCTTCGCCTTTGTGTCAGTGTTCTACATCGAACTGTGAATTTGAACAGTCCGCACATCACATCTTGTTGGAGTGTGTTCTTTGGCAGAATGAACGCAATATTATGTTGGATAGTGTACAAGTTACACCCGGAGTCGTTTATTATACGGACCTTGTAGAAACTAGAACCAATTTCCGTGCGTTCAGGCGCTTTTGCCATACCTATTATTGGAATCAATTGTAACAGCTAAGACCTACTTAGGACCCATTAACTTAATCAAATTTTATTCCGTGGTGTTTGGCAATCTGGGCTTTTCCCAGTTGCAATAATGTCCCTTTGTGCCGATTGGCCTAGTTCTGTTCTGTCTCCTGCTTGTTATGGAGGGAAGTGGAAAAAAAAAAATTTTTTTCTTACTCCTCCGCTATTCTTTTCTGATTAATTTCGTTGCGGGACCCAAGACAGTTGAATCGTTTCTCCGGGACTGGTCGAGCTTCGTTGCTCGGCGTTTTTCTGGCGGTCTCCATTGTTGATTCTGGCTTTCAGGAGTTGCAGTGGTTGGGAAAAGTGTGGCGGGTTTTGTCCCAAAAAAAAAAAAAAAATACGTATATTTTGTTTTATCAAATCAATAAAAATTAACGAATATAAAAGGCAGCAAAGATCAGGAGTGGTGGCTGGTGACGTCACTTCTCGCTAAAAAGTGTATCGTGCAGTGACGTCACACGAGTTTTCAACGCACTGTGTCGTCTTAATTTTTTGTTTATATGATAAAAGAAAAAATAAGTCTAGTATTTTTTGGAAATCTGACTGACGGACTAATTAGTTTTTTTAGTCAAATACCCTATTGTTGCAGTCCCACAATGAACGCGGTATAAAAGTCGAGGCGACACGCTACGTACAGATCGCAGTCGTGTCAACAACGTAAGGGGTCTTCATAATTGGTGGAGATCGCACGATGACACGATGTGTTCTCTTCGTGCGATGATTTCAAACATATAGATTATCCTATTTCAACCTAATAAATAACTAATCGTGAGGGCACATGAAATGCTTAATAACGATCTTACGATGTGTTTGATCGTGCGATCATGTAATCAAAGCAACAGATCTCTTTTGAGTGTCCTAATTGGTTACCTTCCCAATGCGTCAAGGGAATACCGACAGGCTGACCTTCTATTACATTCTGTTCTTTGTTTTTACATATAGACTGCAAAACCTAGAAAAAAAAACAAAGGTCGAATGCTATCAGGCACACATGGGAAGGTCTTTCCTATTACATTTCAGACCTAATTAATTCCCTGTATGTGTAAACGAACTGTTCCAATGTCTTGCTAGTTTCGTGTTTAGGTTTATAAAGTTAAGTGTTTTTTTTTTATGTATAAACCAGCGCTTGACCGCAATCCCGCCTGATGGTAAGCAGTGACGCAATCGTTGATGGTAAAGCGCACTAGTTTATTAAGAGCCTATTCACTCTAGCCTTGAAGACACTCAAATTGTAGTCCGACGGAAACACCGCCGCCGGCAGATTGTTCCAGTCCCTCGATGTACGCGGTATAAAGGAGGAGGCGAAACGCTTCGTCGGTGTTAACAACATAAGGGAACTACCCTTATGTTGTTAACACCGACGAAGCGTTGATTACCTTTGATGATTACGGTAATAAAATCGTACCAGCTCGAAGTGTATTACTATATTCTCTTTGCTAGAAATGTGGAGTAGACCTGCTCTCGAGGTCTACGTTCGTCGTAAGTTCTTTTATTTTTATAACTAAAACTAGTCATCATCATCGTTATCATTATCAACCTTTTATCGTCCCACTGCTGGGCAGAGGTCTCCTTTCATACAGAGAAGGATTGAGCGTAATCACCACGCTTGCTCAATGCGGGTTGGCGATTTCAGACTTAAAGTCCAGGTTTCCTCAATATGTTTTCCTTCACCTTCGGTCATTGGTGTCCAAGATATACTTAGAAAGTACATATAACTTTAGAAAAGTTACATTGGTACTTGCCTGACCTGGAATTGAACCCGCGCACTCATACTTGAGAGGCTGGTCTTTTAACCACTAGGCCACCATGACTTCACTAGTGCTTGACCGCAATCCCGCCTGATGGTAAGCAGTGATGCGATCGTTGATGGTAAAACGTGCTAGTTTATTAAGAACCTATTCACTAAAAAAAAACTGAGTGAAAAGGGAGGAAGGCGGCAGTTGACCGAGGTGATGCAATGTCAAACCCAACAACACGACCAACGATGCTGCGCCAGAGGGAGATTGACCGGGAGACCCTCTACGACTAAGCTCCCGATACAATAACATTTGGTGCATCCTACCCGGCACACATCGCAACACAACTGCTCAGACCCGTCCTCCGTACGGCTTCACCAGACATGATGCCGATTATCAGATGATCCCAGGTAGGGTTTTATTTTTTTGTATTTAATTAATGTTTTAATTATTTCATCTCCAATGCTAAAAAATTGTGTGGAAATATTGACGAGTCTTAGAACAAAAATTCGCGGACATAAAGACATTTACCACTGGACTGGCTAGGCATGGAATATGGAACACCACCTATCACAGATGTAGCTGGTGTCACAGCATCAGGAAGATGTTGATCATGCATAGTTACATACATACATAAGTTAGCCAATAAAGTTTCTACTGTCTGGGCACAGGCCTCCTCCCGGTAAGAAGGGAGTGGGCCTTAATCTACTACGCTGTCCCAGTGCGGATTGGTAGATGTCACATGCCTTCGAAGTATTTGACCCCTGGACATGCCGGTTTCCTCACGATATTTTGCTTCACCGTCTTGAGAGCAGTGGTGATAATGAAACAGGGAATAATTTACACGCATTAATTTACAAAGTAATGCGCCTGGCTGACACCATAGGGCTCTGCTCTAGGGTCACCGAGCTAGAGAGCTAGAGAGAGAGAGTTAGAGCATGCATAATTAATTAAATCCAATTAATCAGAACAATATTCATTTGCTACAATAATTAATAAAGCGCCGCGCGCAAGCCTAGTAAGTCGTTCGAAATACTCGTCTACCAATGAGCGCCTGATTGACTCACCTCCGCCCAAGTACACTATAAATAGCGTTCAGAAGGTTCAAATCAAATCAAATCAAAGCATTTATTTCAAATAAACCAGTTACAGGCACTTTTGAATTGTCAGAAGTTCGGTCAGTCAGTAAGGTGAAGCTAGTCGCCCATTCCAAAAAGTAGGTACCTATGGAGAAGAACGGGCAAGAAACTCCATGGACACTCTTTTAAAATATCAAGCTATTGATACAAATATTTGATTACATCATTCATTTTGAAATAAATCGTGTGAGAACGATGCAGAAATATATTGTACGCTGAGAGCGTCCATTATGGAAAAAAAAAAACAACAATTCAGAAATTAAAATACGCCGTAGCAGCTAAGAGATGACCAGTCCCCTCTGACGGCGTCCGTTCACGAACATGACGTATGGATCAGCATCATTCAGCTCAACCATATTGAAGGGAACCTAATGACCCAACACACACGCCACCACCAGCGAGACATTTGAGTGAGCATGACATACTCTCAACAGCCATAGCACTATCAAGTCAATAAACGACTAACCCAACAAATAGATGCTTTACAGCAAATAGATCGTGCTCACACGTGTTCCATGCAATTATACAATACTAAGAAATTGAATCTACACAATGCAAAGACAGTTTTGTCCAAGGTTCAGCAGCTCCAACGGTGTTCCCGAATGCTAAGTTTAGCTCCTGTGCCGCTGCACCAGTGCCGAATACCCCTGTCAGCGATGCAATTCCGTAACGTACAATATGCCTGGCTACATAGTGTGTTAACTCCGAACACGGAACGAAAACACACACACATAAACACGCTTCACGTAAAGCGGTGCAAACGTAACTGGCGTTTGTGTGTGATAGATTTGTAGTACACAGAGGGGCGATTAGGTTATTAAAAAAGGGGGACAACTCGTAATTCCATACTTAGTCTCAATTTGAATAATTTTGAAGCTTATTGTTAATCCATTGCTCTATTTTCGAAATATATGTCGGCTCAACAACGTACTTATAATAATAATAATAATAATAATAATAATAATAATAATATTTATTGTGACAAAAAATACATTTTCCACTTATCGTATACAATAAAACTGCATTACAAAAGGTAGTTACAAATAGGTTTATCCCTGACCCCTAAACTAGGCTAGGCCTGTATCTTAGGGGGCAGTGTCCAGTTACAGGGTATGCTATAATTATAATGCAATGAATTTTGAGCTAGTAACTTTAAAACTATAAACATTAAAGTGTGAGAATGAGATGGTAAAGAGTGAGATTGAATGGAGTAAGAGTGAGTGTTTGGTGATTGATTATGTTTAGGAAGTGTCTGTGGTGTAGTGAATAATGATGAAGTGAATGTATGTATGTACAAAGGTGGATAACACTTAAAGAGTGGATATTATTGTATTGTGTAGGTTGAAAGAGATTCCGTTCCGTGATATTCCTGATTAAGCAGCCAAACAAGGTAAGACATATGTGAGACTTATATGTGTTCTGGTGTGTACGTTGTTTGAGTGTAGATATGAGAGAGAGTGCATGTATTGTATGATGTGTAAGAGTATGAGTGGTGAGTATTTGAGAGTGAATGTACTTTTAAGGCTGCGTGTGAGCGAGACAGTGTGAGTATGCAGGGAAAGGGCTTATTGGTAGATAAATAAGTGTACTTGTATGGAGCATGGACCAGGAAGTCTATAGGTTATTGGGATTATTCCACAAATGTAAGTAAGGACTCCGTGAATGAGTAGTCTTTTTGTATTAGCCATTCAGTCAGTTTGTTTTTTAGGTTGTGAGAGTTGAGATCCATTATTTTTAGTTGATTATTAATTTTTCTATACAAATAGTAACCAAGAATATAGAACTGGTGTCGAGCGAAAGTGGTTCTGTGCTGGGTGTTGGGTAAGACTTGAATGCGTTTGGTCCGGTCCGGGGGTGGAATGGACTTATGTATCCTCATTATTGTCTTGAATACGAACAGCTGCCGTACTGTTAGGACTTTACAGTTGGCATAGAGGTCAGATGTTGGATACCTAAAAGGTTTCTTGGTCATTACTTTTAGTATGGCTCTCTGTGCTCTTTCTATTCTAAGAAACAAGGTTTTAGCTGCTCCACCCCAGGCAGTTATACAGTACCCCAATATAGATTGACAGAGAGAGCAATAAATCATTTTCAGCGTTGTACTGTCGGCAGAATCTCTGAGGGACTTAAAAATGTGGATTAGACGCATGGTCCTTGAAGTAAGGGTGTCAATTTGCACGTCCCATCTCAGGCCACAATCGATCTGTACACCCAGGTACCTAACAACGTCTGAGCGGGTTATCGTGGGACAGACACAGTGGACTCTGGGGACTGTGCAGGAGTGAGCTCTAAGGGTGAAGTCAGATCCAGGAGTATTACCACGTCTTAACCCGAAAGGAATGTAAGTGGTTTTAGTAAGGTTTAACGTTAATAGGTTAGAATTTAGCCATAACATTACTTTAGACAGTGCATCTTCCGCGTGTGCCTTAACCATATCCCATGTTGAACCACGGACTAGAATCGCAGTATCGTCAGCGTAGGCGAAAATATTGCTATTAGGGAGGTTTATATTACACAGATCGTTAACATAGATTTGGAATAGGGTTGGGCCCAGGATGCTTCCCTGAGGAACACCGTAGGATATGATTTCTTCATCACTCAGGTAATTAAAAAAACTTATGTAAACGCAATAAATTTTGTTGATCTGTCAATATGAAACCATTGATACTAATAGTGTGTTTATTAATTACCCTGCTGATCTCAGCTCAGTGGCAACCTGTTGAAAGCAATTTTTATTTCTTCTCAGTTCATTCTCGTTAAGTTGTGTGTGCGCGTGCGTGCGTGCGTGCGTGCATGTGTGTGCGTGCGTGTGTGTGTGTGTGTGTGTGTGTGTGTGTGTGTGTGTGTGTGTGTGTGTGTGTGTGTGTGTGTGTGTGTGTGTGTGTGTGCGTGTGTGTGTGTGGGTGGGTGTGCGTGTGTGTGTGTGTGCGTGTGTGTGTGCGTGTGTGTGTGAAGGTATATAAATGGACGTGTGTGTGTGAGTGTTATATTCGTGTAATTTTAGTTCCAGAGACGCTTTAACTTTAAATAAAAAAACACTGTTACTTCGTATGATATAGAAATTATTATTTAGTCCAGCGTTTTTAGAGGTTACTGGGACCTAACCTTCTGAGCCGATCTATTTTGCAGCTTAAGCTTCGAACAGCCTCTTTTGACTCACTCAACCGTTTCCTTCGAATGAAATTGAATAGTTAGAGGCAGACCTTTGATAGGGAGTATGCTTGGAGTTTGCGCATAAGCTGGGTTTGCGTTATTAATATGGAAAATAAGCCTATTTGATGGACGGAATATCAAATCCTTTTCCAATATTTTCTTGTGAATGTATTTCTTGGGAATGTTAACGGCTAAAAGGCTTATTATGTGAGTCGATTGCAAGGCTCTAGAGTTCCCTCTTAAGAATAATTTATAAATAATAAACAAATAATAATAATAAACGCGGAAATTTTCAGGGATGAACGAACGGGCAGATAGATATTACAGGTGAAACCACAGGGCGCAGCTACTTTTATTTATTATGTACAAACGACAGCAGGTCAAGCTACCCGAAAATGTCAAATATTCCCAATCAATCTTGAGCCTTAATCATTTAGAATTAATAAAGTTGAAAATCCAATAAATAAATCTAATAGTTTTTTTTTTATAAATTATAAATCAGCGCTTGACCACAACCCCGCCTGTTGGGAAGCAGTAATGCGCGCTAGTTTATTAAGAGCCTATTCACTCTAGCCTTGAAGACACTCAAATTGTAGTGTGACAGAAACACCCTCGCTGGCAAATTGTTCCTGTCCCTCGATGTACGCGGTATAAAAGAGGAAGCAAAACGCTTCGTCCGGATCGCAGTGGTGTCAACAACGTAATGGTGGAAACCGATCCGGTGGGGTCCGATGATGGAACGGAGATGGGGGTATTAAATCATGCAATTCCCTTGCACACTCACCAGAATACAACCTATAGAAGACCAAAAGGCTGGCTACTCTACGCCTGTGCTCCAGGCTTTGGGGACCGTTTCGAGTTAAGTCTGGGTCGCCAATTAGCCTCTTCGCATGCCTTCACACTGAATCCAAAGTGGCAAGGTAGCAAGGTGGCATTTCGCAGCACCAGCCCAAATGTGGCTGCAGTACTCCACACACGAGCGGACCTGTGCTTTGTACAACATTAGAAGCTGCTTTGGTGTGAAGTACCGCCGGACCTTCGCGATGACGCCAAGTTTTCTATCAGCCACCCTGGCCTTGGACTCAATGAACCGCCCAAAGTTAAGGTTCGAAGAAATCTCAACTCCCAAATGCTGAAGGCCGTCGGTGCACTCCAAGGATACATTCTGAAAAGTAGGAGCCAAGGTGAACGGGCTCCTTTTGGCGGTGAAAAGACACGCCTGTGTTTTGGCGCTATTGAATGATACAAGATTGGCATTGCCCCATTCGGAGACTGCGTGTAGTGCAGCACTCGTACGCTCTACCATAGCCTCTCTTTCGGACCGGATTGTTTCCTTACTAGCCCGAGCTTCTGGCAGGTATCTCTCCACAACTGTGCTGTCATCTGCATACCCATAGATAGCGGGCATCAGCAGATCGTTAATATGTAGCAGGAACAGAGTTGCAGAGAGAACAGACCCCTGAGGAACACCAGTAGCAGTTACCGATACCCGTCACATCAACAGAATTTCACTAGCAAATTTTATTTCATTCTGTATATAAATTTTGTAATTTTTCTAAAATTTCAGAGTTTATTTGACCTTTCTAATATTATATTAAACCAACCCTTCTCAAAATAGTCGAGGTCAAAGTATATAATTATAGTACACAACAATTTATTAGTGGCTATTTATTTTTGTAGGCTGCGAAACGGGGCGAGAATTTTGTGTTCACCTTATTTTTTTTTCGTTGTAGTTAATTTACGCTTTCTGGGGCATCATTTTGATTGTTTTAAAATATCTAGCTTGATTTTTATAATATCTGGAATGCTTTACTGGTATAGTTTTGTAGCGGTACGTACAACGCTACATGCGAACAACGCGTCATACTGACGTCACGCAAATCTTGCATCTCGCAATCAGAGTTTACTGTGCAACTAGCACGCATACAAGTTCACGAGATCAACCTGCGGCCAAGTATCTGCCAGACATAACATCCGTCTGGTCAGAGGACCCTCCCATTAGCTCCATCCCGTTTTCCGCTACAGTTTTTACATAGTTATTGGTTTAAACATGAAAAAATGTTTTGTTAAAAGATCTGCTGTTATCGAGAAGTGCTTCTAAAATTATAAAACCCTAACAATTAATTTACCTGTGAACGTACAATGCTGAGTAACAGCCGTTTTGGAGCCGCCGGACCTTTTCGATAACGCAAAGTTTCCTGGCAGCCACCTTGGCTTTGGACCCAATGAATCACCCAAAGTTTAGGTTTGAGGAAATCTTAACTCCCTAAAGTTGAAGGCGATCAGTGCACTCCAAGTATAGATTCCGAAAAGTAAGAGCCAAGGTGAACGGTTTCTTTTGGCGGTGAAAAGAGACTCCAAAATGTGTTTACATGTTCCCTCAACCGTTTCTTATTTCAAAGATACACCAAAATATTTTTTTTTTAATTTTTCTATGTGTTTGTTCCGGCTAATAGCTGAAATGGCTGGACTGATTTTGACAAGACTTTTACTGGTAGGTATCTGATGTAACAAGGAGTTAATTAGGCTACTTAGCTATATGATTTTTATCCCGATATTCCTAAAGGATCGAAACTTGAGCGGATTTAAACCGCGGGGAACAACTTGTAACATATAAATTTGCTAATCATGTCAGTTAACAGAAAGAATTTAGGGTCCGTATTACAGAACGTCACTCAAAACTCAAGCTTTACTTAAGCCTTTTGATTGGTTGAAACTAGTTTTAAGTCATGCTTGAGTCTTGAGTAACGTTCTGTAATACGGACCTTAGAGACATTTTTTTTAATTTACTGCCGTTAAATAACATATTGTTTTCTTATTTTTTTTGTTTTACTTTAGTTTTTTTTTTAATAATTATAAACTATCACTTGACCGCAATCCCGCCTGATGGTAAGCAGTGATGCGATCGTTGATGGTAAAGCGCGCTCGTTTATTAAGAGCCTATTCACTCAAAAAAACTGAGCGAATAGGAAGAAAGACGGCATTTGAGCGAGGTGATACAATGTTAAACCCAACGACCAACGATGCTGCGCCAAAGGGAGATTGATCTGAAGACCCTCCACGACCAAACTCCCAACACAACAACATTAGGGGCATCGTACCCGGCACACATCGCAACACAACTGCTCAGACCGGTCCTCCGTTCGGCTTCACCAGACATCATGCCGGAACACGACAAATCGCTTGGCGGCAAGGCTTTGTCTGGTGGGTGGTAACTTCTGCCGGCGGCCGATGTTATGGCCTACCACCGAGTACTTAGTTCTTTCTTCTTTTTATTTCTTTCTATATTCCCTAAAGTTGTGTTAGGTGTACAAATAAGTCTCTGCCGTTGTTGTTGGATATGCTGACGAACATTTTCATCTAGAAGAATAATTTAGTCATGTCTGCAGTAGTAACGGGCGCGTTTTTCATCTTCCTTCTATCTTCCTCCAATAATGCTTCCAATTCCGTGTCTTTGTCCGATTTCGTCTTCTAGTACGTTTTTTGTCTTCCAACCACTCACGATAACTTCTCTCGCTGAAGCTTCACCATAAGCTTCTACAAGCAATCGATGGGCCTTAGCTGCAGATTTCTTTAAATTAAAAAAGTAAATCAAAAGTTCCCGCAGTTGACGCTTATTCGGCAAAAATTAATATGTGATACTGATGCAGACTCACTAATACTCTAAGCATACCTATGTTGTTACCAGATGTTCGAGCTTATGATAACACATTTTACATCTGACAATTTCATGCAGGCATGATGTCTGGTGAAGCCGTACGGAGGACGGGTCTGAGCAGTTGTGTTGCGATGTGTGCCGGGTACGATGCGCCAAGTGTTGTTGTGTCGGGAGTTTGGTCGTGGAGGGTCTCCACATCAATCTACCTCTGGCGCAGCATCGTTGGTCGTGTTGTTGGGATTAACATTGCACCACCTCGCTCAACTGCCGTCTTCCTTCCTATTCACTAAGTTTTTTAAGTGAATGGATTTAATAAACTAGCGCGCTTAACCATCAACGATTGCATCGCTGCTTACCATCAGGCGGGATTGCAGTCAAGCGCTAGTTTATAATTATTAAAAAAAAAAACTTCTTTTTTAAACGGCGGAAACTTATTTTTAACTTCTATTTACAATCGAAGAGTCTTAATCACCTAGAGGCGACTGTACAATTTTTCCTCTTCCCTTGGCCAAGTGCCAAGATTGCTTCAGACGAAGGTGCTATCATTTTTGTCCTTTTTCTATGCTCATCAAATATTACTTTATAGACTCCCAGCGTACTTAAATATTTTTCAATGCTTCTTTTACTTCATCTTAACCATTTAATATAGAAACTTCATTGTTTAGTTTATCTGGAGGTGAAATAAAATTTTCAAAGGACCGAAAGTTATCTTTTTCACAAATTATACTAATTTTAAGTTCAGTGTAGTTGGGAAAATACTAGGTAGAAAATAACTTTTCATTATTATGCCCGCTCATCAAAAATCTTCAATAAACGACGCATCGTCGTCGTTGGGTTAGGAAGCAACAGTAGATTTTTTTTTTAAATTGTGGACGACTTTGTGTTTTTTTTTTTTATGTGATACTTAGTTGTATCATCATTTTTTTAAGCTCGTGCTTCTTTTGTGACAGGCCTGCCTTTTACTTTGTGATATTCGCCCTAAGTGCCAAGCAATGATAACCACATGAGTGAAACATTTGCATGTAATAGAATAGAATACACATTATTATGTACACCATAGAGATTACAGCACAGAAATATAATGATTTTACAAAGGATGACGCAATAGGCGGTGTTATCGCTAAGAGCGAACTTTTACAGACAACTGGATGGAATACTTTTTTTTTTTTTAATAATTATAAACTAGCACTTGACCGCAATCCCACCTGATGGTAAGCAGTGATGCGATCGTTGATGGTAAAGCGCGCTAGTTTATAAAGAGCCTATTCACTCAGAAAAACTGAGCGAATA
This sequence comes from Sesamia inferens, assembly GCA_037179545.1. Classification (NCBI taxonomy): domain Eukaryota; kingdom Metazoa; phylum Arthropoda; class Insecta; order Lepidoptera; family Noctuidae; genus Sesamia; species Sesamia inferens. The sequence goes on along the minus strand of CM073944.1, from coordinate 23,680,628 downwards.
GGAAGGAAGACGGCAGTTGAGCGAGGTGATGCAATGTTAAACCCAACAACACGACCAACGATGCTGCGCCAAAGGGAGATTGATCTGAAGACCCTCCACGACCAAACTCCCAACACAACAACATTAGGCGCAACGTACCCGGCACACATCGCAACACAACTGCTCAGACCCGTCCTCCGAATACTATGGGGAAGGAGAGAGAAATAATGTAGGTAGTCTACAGTGTACTATTTACATAGATTATATGATAAATATGTACGTGAAGTGTATCTTAGTAACATTTTAGGCTAAATACAATGCGATGTAGTAATGAAAAATTAAGAAGTCGCGGTGACATAGTAAGTCGTGGTGGCCTAGTGGTTAAAACACCAGCCTCTCAAGTATGAGAGTGCGGGCTCGATACCAACTCAGGCAAGTACCAATATAAATTTTCTAAGATATATGTAGGCACTTTCTAAGTATATTTTGGATACCAATTACTGATTACAAGGTGAAGGAAAATATCTTGAGGAAACCTGGACGTTAAGTCTGAAATCGCCATCGGTGATTACGCTCAATCCTTCTCTACATGTGAAGAGAACTGTGCCCAGCAGCGGAATGATAAAAAAAGGTTGATCATCATGATGATTAAAAAGAGAATAGCCAATTGCTTACCATTAAAAATATGGACGTATATACTAGCTGGAACCGCATTGTTCGGAACACAAGTGTAATTGCCCGCATGGGCCACGCTGGCCGCCGGTATGAGCAAATCTGATAGGCGCTGCACCGGGTCGGTCGTGACGTTGATGCCTCTCTCCACGTCATAGTTAATCATTCTGCTGTTGTGGTACCTGGGAACAAAAACGAGGTTGAAGTTTTTGTAGGATCATGCTGATAGTGTTTTGTTTACAAAGAGTTTAGTCAAGATTATGATATTTATATTATGTTCTCCTCTGTTTATTAAAAGTATTAGTAACTGTGTTTCAGTAAGTATCACATATTTGTTTTGTGCAAAAACGTAAATAAATAAATAAATAAGTTCGAGACTTGTGTTATGGGATACTAACTCAACAATAATTAATAATAATGTATAATAGATATATAGATAAACATCCAAGACCCAGGCCAATCAAGAAAAGATCGTTTTCCAACATAAGCTGGCCGAGGATCGAGCCCGGGGCCTCCAAGTCGCAGGCAGGCGTGTTGCCGATTAAGTTTAGTGTGGTAATTTGCGGAAAATTTTGATTAACTTCTTTAATTTCATGTAATCTACAATGGCCCATCGATTGCTTGTAGAAACTTATGGTGAAGCTGCTTAAAGCGGGAGAAATTGTCGTGAGTTGTTTCAAAAGTATAGAAACTGTGACTTAGATGTAGAAGAGAAAGAACCTAGAATTGGAAGTATTTTTGGAGTAAAATAGAAGGAAGAGGAAAAACGCACCCATTACTACAGCAGATATGACAAACTTATTTGTACACCTCCAGACATGACAAAATTATTCTCTACACGATAATGCTCGTTCACATGTTCAGAAAACGGCGGAAGCTTATTTGTGCATCTAATAGTTTATTGATTATTAATATTTAGTAACACGTAGAGCAAATTAGGCAGAAAGGCTCTTGAATGTCGACTAGATGGTCGGATAACCTGATCGAAATCGCCGGGAAGTGCTGGAGGCAGGCCGCGTCCAACCGGACTTTTTGGTAATAATTTGGGGAGGACTATGTCCAGCTGTGGATTTCCATGATGATTAATATTTAGTGTGACCTCCGTTATAATCAATGCAGTCAAGAAGACGTCGACGCAAGGAAGTCACAAATATTACAGCAAATATCCGTGCCACGTTAACTATCCCATTCTGCCCATTGGATGAACATAGAACCGTGGGTGGCATTATATTGCTCGCAACCTCGATGTAATTGGAGCTGTTGGCCCGTGGCGGTACAAATGCCAACTCACCCGACCCTTGAGTACTAATCCCTACATATTCAAGCTAATTCTTCCTGACTCCGTATTATTTATAGTAGGTATTAAAGTGTCTGACAAACGTATAATGGGCCTTTTTTTGTTGAGATGGGAAATCATCAAATGACTTCTTCCGCTCTGGGCGGAGCGGAAAGGCGTGCCAGACTTGTACTGACTAAAACCCACTGTGTTTCTTCACTTGCCTGTGTGACGGCCAGGGAGGGCCACGGTTTCATTTTTAAACAACCATGATGATTTCAGATGCAGCTTTACGGAGGACAGGTCTGAGCAGTTGTGTTGCCACGTGTACCAAGTACGATGTACCAAATGTTGTCGTGGAGGGTCTTTAGATCAATCTCCCTCTGGCGCAACATTGCAACACCTCGCTCAACTGCCGTCTTCCTTCCTATTCACTTGTTTTTGTTTATAAAATTTAATAGATTCTTAATAAACTAGCGCGCTTTACCTTCAACAATTGCATCACTGCTTACCATCAGGCGGGATTACGATCAAACACTAGTCACAACTTCCTCACCTAACTTACCTTATGTATTTAAACACACGATCACATAATATCAAGCTAGGTATATATTTTCACTTATAGTTTAACAATTTGATTTCAATACTAGACGAAATAATTTGTTTAATATGGGCTGAGAATAATAACTTAAGTAATTAATTATAATTCTATTGATATCAGTCTATGAGTAGCAATAGCTATTTTAAGTTGATTAATTAAAGTAAGTAAACTCAATTTATGCTTAAAATTCAGGGTTGGTAGTAGAATATGAAATATGTACTTGATACTCTTTTGCATTGTTTTGTTTATGAATTGTTTTAATTTCTAAGTGTATTTGGGAAAAAATATAATATTGTGTAAAAATTATTAGAATCGATTACTTCAGTTATTTACACACAAATTGTCAATCTATTGCTTCATATTTATGCAAAATGCCAGAGAAATAACAGAGTAAACATAGCAATGGATGTTGTTTAACTGTCAAAATGTAAACTATTGTAAATTAATCACTCAAATTTAAAGCATTTATAAGTTTTGAAAGTAAGAAATTTGCTTTGAACAATTTTCTAGCTTAATTGAATGTACAATGTAATAAGTTGGCAACAACGAAGCAAAACAAAACTCCACAATTATACAAAAACAAAAGAACAACTCGAAACAAAAACCAATCCATTTTAGTTTGTTGACGCAAATGGGAAGAAACGAATCAGCATTCAGCATATTGAAGTAAAGAGAAAGATGTCACGACAAAACGTAGCAATTCTGGCAATTTGCGCAGTTGATGTATAAGGTCAAAGGCACACTGATAGAAATTCGTAGCGTTAAGTTACTGTAGCTTGAATCGCGCAGTCTTTGGCTAGAACCATTCGAGTAATTGCGTTACACATTATCCTTAGCAATGGGTTTAATTTTGACAGTTTAAAACTATATTCATTTGATTGTCAGTATCATCAATATCATCATTGATCGTTTTTATTATCCCACTACTGGGCACAAGTCTCCTCTCACACAGAGAAGGATTGAGCGTAATCACCACACTTGCTCAATGTGGGTTGGCGATTTCAGACTTAAAGTCCAGGTTTCCTCAAGATATTTTCCTTCACTTTGTAATCAGTCATTGGTATCCAATATATACTTAGAAAATACATACAATTTTAGAAAAGTTACATTGGTACTTGCCTGATCTGGAATTTAACCCGCGCACTCATACTTGAGAGGCTGTTTGTTATATGATTAATGTACTGACAATCAAACAAATGACTCAGAGGCAGGCGTATTATTGAATATTTTCTTTTTTTTGTTTTAATTTTATTTTACAATCACATTATGTATTTTATTTTTATTTACATCATTTAATTATTTATTTCTTAGCCTGTACTTTATGAGATTGTAATTTTTATTTTATTTTCTATTTAATTTGATATGTATTGACTGTGTGACAGCCTCCGTGGCGTAGCGGTAGCGAACGCGGCCGCTGCGCGAGGAGGCGCGGGTTCGATCCCCGCGCAATGCAAATATTTGTATGCATGAATATGAATATTTGCACTGGTCTGGTCGTGCCTCGGAAAGCACGTTAAGGCGTTGGTCCCGGTTGCTATACGAACATCTAGTGGAGGTCGTTACGGGTTTTTGGAGCTCTCAAAAGTCTAACAATTGGTTTAACTGCAATGCTTAGATATCGCCTTTGGGTTGTGGAGGTCAGACGGTAGTCGCTTCACGGAAAATATCGAAGTTTAGCCAAAATCAGCAGTTAGACTGGTAAAGCGGACCGCAGACTCCAAAGCTGACAACGGATGCAACTGGGATTAACGCTGAGATGATGATGATGTATTGACTGTATATAAAATGTTGTGCTTAATGGATGTTATGTACCTGAAATAAATGAAAATGAATGAATCTCGTTATTTTCGTTGTTGAACAGACACATTATTCGAAAGTATTGTATAAAGTCATGTGTCTTTTAACTAAACAGACATCTGTGTGTGTGGAAGTTTATCCCGTCACTTCTTCCCAGTGGAAGCACTAGAGAGTGGTGACGGACGGGCGTTTTGGGGAAAACTGTCTTATATAATATACACGTTCAAAAAGTGCTGATTCTCAGCCTAATTTGAATAAATTACCTTTGTTTATGACTTTCACTGTGTTGGTTAACTTTAACATATCTTTTATCACGCAACGTGACTCTAAAACTCTCTCACTCTCTCTTTTTTTCTGGATGGGTAGTCATGAAATGACCTCTCCCGTTCTGGGCGAAGCGGAAGGGCGTGTCAGACTTTTACTGACTAAAACCCACCCGTGTTTCTTCACTTGCCTGTGCGCCAGGGCCACGGTTTCTTTTTTAAACAACCCGCAACCCTGACTCAGGCGGCATCAGTCTTCGTGGACCCCGTCACGATGTGCTGACATCTCTTTGAGGCCCGCGTGAAACACAACGCACCGTCGATTAGGGCCTGGTCCTTACCGGGCCAGCTGCCCACTGCTTGCCACCCGCAAGCCCGCGCCTATCTTGGCCGGGAGTTCGATGTTGTCTCCCGACCAGGGCGTCTCCTAACTCTAAACACCTTACGCTTCTTGACCTGTGTGTCTTTAACCTAAAGAACTACTGGCAACCGACGTAATTCTTTAGGCGCTGACAATACTTGCTGCCAAATCCGATCAAAAGCTCATGAGACTCGTGTGACAATATAATTTTGCCGGCAAAATAGACAAATTAAATTGTCACTGGAGTCTTTAAAGCGACTAATCAGCAAATGAAGGTGAAGTAAAGTGACTTTAGAGTGAGCTGTCACTCACTCCCCTCTCATTTCATCTAAGTTTTCACAGTGCGATGGTTATAGTATCCCACTGAAGAATGATTTCTCGGTGGTAGGCCATAACGTCGACTGCCGGCAGAAGTTACCACCCACCAACAAAGTCTTGCCGCCAAACGATTCCTAGTATTCCGGCATGATGTCTCGTGAAGCCGTACGGAGGACGGGTCTGAGTAGTTGTGTTGCGATGAGTGCCGGGTACGATGCGTCAAGTGTTGTTGTGTCGAGAGTTTGGTCCTGGAGGGGCCCCAAATCAATCTCCCAGTGGTGCAACATCGTTGTTGGGTGTAACGTTACATCACCTCGCTTCAACTGCCATTTTTTTTCCTATTCATTTAGTTTTTGAGTGAATAGGCTTAATAAACGAGCGCGCTTTACCATCAACAATTGAATCACTGCTTGCCATCAGGCGGGATTGCGGTGGAGCACTAATTTATATTTAAAAAAAAAAAGAATGATTTTACCTGAAGATGACAATTTTGAAATTGATTTCGATGAGTGGGAAGCGAATTTGAGAATATATTTGGAGTATGTGATGTAGCTTTTTTAACTTTTCTAAAGTTATATGTACTTTTTAAGTATATCTTGGACACTAATGACTGAAGGTGAAGGAAAACATCTTGAGGAAACCTGGACTTTAAGTTGAAATTGCCAAACCGCATTGAGCAAGCGTGGTGATTAAGCTCAATCCTTCACTGTATGAGAGGAGACCTATGCCCAGAAGTGGGACGATAAACAGGTTGATGATGATGATGATGTGATGTAGCTCAAGGTTCCACAGAGAGCTATGGAGAAGGCTATGCTAGGTGTTTCTCAACGTGATCCAATCAGGAACGAGGAGCTTCGTAGAAGAACTAAAGTCGCCGACATAGCACAGTGGATTAGCTCTCTGAAGTGGTAGTGTGTGGGCACATAGCTCGTAGAGCAGATGGCCGATGGGGCAGAAAGGCTCTTCAATGGAGACCACGTACCGGCAAGCGCAGCGTCGGACGCCCACGGACTAGATGACTAGATGGTCGAATAATCTGACCAAAATCGCAGGGAAGCGATGGATGCAGGCCACGTCCAATCGTTCTTTTTGGAAATCCTTGAGGGAGGTATATGTCCAGCAGTGGGCTTAATGTGGCTGAGATGATGATTCGATGTAGCATTTTTGAAATATACATTATATTGTGACCCATATATTTCCCTGTCTTCATATCCCTTGTGTAGATATTTTCTTTTTTTTACATAGTTAACGTAAATAATAGTCTCAATCGCATTAACTTATCTTTATGTCATGAAAACATTTTTTTCTTTCTTTGTTTTTCTTTCTTTTTGTTCGAAATTTGCTTAATGGAACTGCGGAATTGTGGTTGATAATAACAAACAGCTATGTTGTTTATGTGATTAAAGTATGTGTTAGCCAAATATTACACCAGAAACTAAGAAAGAAAAAAAGAAAATGAGCACTACAAAACATACAATAGGCAGCCATTTACGATATTTTAGTACCAAAGCCTTTCAAGCCATAATGACAAAACTTAAAGAACTGTATCTTCGTTTAGACTTAAAAGGCAGATTAAAATTTATGATAATGTATAGTTTTGGATATGAAAGACAATGCCGCCTATTGCCTTGTTAAGAAACTAAATTGAATTTAGGTTTTTTATTAGGCATAGTTTTTTTATTTAATTACAAAAAACACAGAAGATACCTTACAACTACTTGTTTTTTTATCCATACTAATATATAAAGCCGAAGAGTTTGTTTGTTTGAACGCGCTAATCTCAGGAACTACTGGTCCGATTAGAAAAAATCTTTTTTCGTTCCAATCCATTAATGCATTAGGCTATGTAATATTACGCTCCAACCAATGCGAGCGGAGCATATAAAAACAAATCGAAACTTACGCGGGTGTAACCGTAAGGCGCAGCTAGTAAATTATAAACTAGTGCTAGACCGCAATCCCGCCTGATGGTAAGCAGTGATGAAATTGTTGATGGTAAAGTGCACTAGTTTATTAATATCCTATTCACTCTAGCCTTGAAGGCACTCGAATTCTAGCCTGACGGAAACACCGCCGCGGGCAAATTGTTCTAGTCCATCGATGTACGCGGTATAAAAGACGAGGCGACACGCTTCGTTCGGATCGTAGTGGTTTCAACAACGTTACTACGTATAAGTTTCTTTATTCGTGTCAAATCTGTCAGTATCTTACCTGAATTAACGTATTTATAGTCGCCGAGTTTTCATCATCATCATCATCAACCTTTTTATCGTCCCACTGCTGGGAGGTCTCCTCTCATACAGAGAAGGATTGAGCGTAATCACCACGCTTGCTCAATGCGGGTTGGCGATGTCAGACTTATAAAGTCCAGGTTTCCTCAAGATGTTTTCCTTCACCTTCAGTCATTGGTGTCCAAGATATACTTAGAAAGTACATAAACTTTAGAATTTGGTACTTGCCTGTCCTGAAATCGAACCCGCGCACTCATACTTGAGAGGCTGGTGTATTAACCACTAGGCCACCACGACTTTTTTAACCACGTCTTTTACAATCACGAGTTTTCAATCACGTCTTATTTGTCTACGTTGTATGCTATTTGACAGGGCTAAACTAAGATTCATCTTCTGTCCTATTTAATGAAATAGAAAGTAATAGATGTACTACTACTGAACTTAAATTAAGTTTAGTTTATGAGCAAGGCCACCGGCGCCATAGATTTCTCCGAAGATCTTTATTTAAACTAGAAGATACTTGTCTTTCAGTACGGCATGCAATAAAATTGAAACAACCGTGCATTATCTGAACACTGTTTACACAGTAAAAATTATTCTTGTTGATTTAATGGATGAGAAAGAAGATATACTGAATTTAAATCTATTTTAAGTTTTGTTTATTTCACAAGTATATATGTATTTCAATCATCATCATCATCTCAGCGTTAAACCCATTCGCATCGGAGCAGTTGTGTTGCGATGTGTGCCGGGTACGATGCGCCTAATGTTGTTGTGTTGGGAGTTTGGTCGTGGAGTGTCTTCCGATCAATCTCCCTTTCGCGCAGCATCGTTGGTCGTGTTGTTGGGTTTAACATTGCATCACCTCGCTCAACTGCCGTCTTCCTTCCTATTCGCTCAGTTTTTCTGAGTGAATAGACTCTTAATAAACTAGCGCGCTTTACCATCAACGATCGCATCACTGCTTACCATCAGGCGGCATTGCGGTCAAGCGCTAGTTTATAATTATTAAAAAAAAAAGTTTTCATCATCTGGGGTCCGATTTACCAGTCTAACTGCTAATTTTGGCGAAACTTCGCTATTTTCCGTAAAGCGACTGCCGTCTGACCTCCACAACCCGAAGGCGATATCGAAGCATTGGAGTTAGACCAATTGTTGGACTTTTGAGGGCTCCAACAACCTGTAACGACTGCTATTAGATGTTCGTATGGCAACTGGAACCAACACGGGTTTTTAGGTGCTTTCCGAAGCACGACCAGATATGTGCAAATATTCATATTTGCACAGATCGTTTCATATTTATGTAAACAAATATTTGCACTGCGCGGGGATCGAGCCCACGCCTCCTTGCGCAGCGACCGCGTTTTCTACCGTTACGCCACGGAGGCTGTCACAAGTATGTATTTCATTGCACAGTGTAAATCAGGTATAGAGTTACACATATATTAACTATCAACTTTCTGTGACCATTATTATGAAGAATTACTTTACACGTGTGCATTACCACTTTTGAACTTTATTGCACTAAGAATAAGTGTCAAAAGTAGTACTCCACTTTTGACCGTTACTATGCATTTAATGTGTCAATTTTATATGGTATCAATATAAATATGGTGATAATTAATAGAACTACACTACCGAATCGAGACACTGAAATCATATAAATGGATTTGGAAAACTCGTCTACTAGCCCACAAACAGATTCACAAAACGTTAACCAATAAAACTCGACTGGGACTGAGCTGGTCGCTCTGTTAAGCATTGTTATTAAGCAATATGCGTAAATATAACGTGAATTATTGTAAACATTTTCATTTTTAATGTCTGGACTTGAAAAGACGATGATCCCTGAGTTTATTTCGACTATTTCTTCTCAGAGGTAGTCAGTTAGGAAATGCCGGCTTCATCTAAATAAAACAAAAAAAAACATATGACGTGTGAAAGTGATCAGTGATTCTACTTGCTTAATAAACGATTTCATTGCATTTCGATTAAAAACTCGTCGACACGAATGTTACACGAACTATACTAAACCAAAATTCATAACCAACTTACAGGTTGATTATGACATGTGCCTACAGGCTGATTATGACATGTGCTTACAGGCTGATTATGACATGTGCTTACAGGCTGATTATGACATGTGCTTACAGGTTGATTATGACATGTGCTTACAGGTTGATTATGACATGTGCTTACAGGCTGATTATGACATGTGCTTACAGGCTGATTATGACATGTGCTTACAGGCTGATTATGACATGTGCTTACAGGCTGATTATGACATGTGCTTACAGGCTGATTATGACATGTGCTTACAGGCTGATTATGACATGTGCTTACAGGCTGATTATGACATGTGCTTACAGGCTGATTATGACATGTGCTTACAGGCTGATTATGACATGTGCTTACAGGCTGATTATGACATGTGCTTACAGGCTCATTATGACATGTGCTTACAGGCTGATTATGACATGTGCTTACAGGCTGATTATGACATGTGCTTACAGGCTGATTATGACATGTGCTTACAGGCTGATTATGACATGTGCTTACAGGCTGATTATGACATGTGCTTACAGGTTGATTATGACATGTGCTTACAGGTTGATTATGACATGTGCTTACAGGCTGATTATGACATGTGCTTACAGGCTGATTATGACATGTGCTTACAGGCTGATTATGACATGTGCTTACAGGTTGATTATGACATGTGCTTACAGGCTGATTATGACATGTGCTTACAGGTTGATTATGACATGTGCTTACAGGCTGATTATGACATGTGCTTACAGGCTGATTATGACATGTGCTTACAGGCTGATTATGACATGTGCTTACAGGCTGATTATGACATGTGCTTACAGGTTGATTATGACATGTGCTTACAGGCTGATTATGACATGTGCTTACAGGTTGATTATGACATTTGCTTACAGGCTGATTATGACATGTGCTTACAGGCTGATTATGACATGTGCTTACAGGCTGATTATGACATGTGCTTACAGGCTGATTATGACATGTGCTTACAGGCTGATTATGACATGTGCTTATAGGCTGATTATGACATGTGCTTGCTCCTGAGATACAGGCTTCCTCTCAGTGAGAGGGAGTGGATCGTAATCTAAGTACTACGTGGGCCCAGTGCGGTTTGGTAAGATGTCACCTGTCTTCGAAGTTTTTGCCTCTAGGACATGCCGGTTTTCTTACGATGTTTTCCTTCACCGATTTGAGGGTACTGGTGATGAAATTATTTACACAAAGTAACGCGTCTGTTTGGGTTCGAACCTACGATCTACAAATTGTAAGTCATGGCCCATCATCATCAACCTTTTTTATCGTCCCACTATTGGGCACAGGTCTCCTCTCATACAGAGAAGGATAGAGCGTAATCACCACGCTTGCTCAATGCGGGTTGTCGATTTCAGACTTAAAGTCCAGGTTTTCTCAAGATGTTTTCCTTCACCTTCAGTCATTGGTGTCCAAGATATACTTAGAAAGTACACATAACTTTAGAAAAGTTACATTGGTACTTGCCTGACCTGGAATCGAACCCGCGCACTCATACTTGAGAGGCTGGAGTTTTAACCACTAGGCCACCACGACTTTAAAGATAGGCTCGGCCAAAGCATATTATATGAAACGAATCACAATAAGTCAATTAGGTTTCAAATCTATGTCCAAGTCACACGTCGACACTTAGCATTCAGTTTGAAATCAACAATTCTAAATCAAATGGAGGCGGAGTTCTGGCCTATAGCCAACGAGCTGGCAGTGGGCACTTTGTTCAATTGCTTTTGCTACTTGCTTTTTTAAAACCGGTCCAGTTTTAAAAATGTGTCAAGCCTGCGAACTTTAGTGACACACATCTTTAGAGCTGGCTTTTGGTTCTTCATTTTTTATTCATGAAAAGAGGTAGAGAGTTTTAAGGTAGCATTTAAAAGGGTCAGGACGGCCTGGAATTTGGAAGAATTGGGCTAGAACGGAGTGGATAGATAAAATTAGCAATCTGATGATTTTTGAAGAGATCCAAGTAAATTTTGACCACTCACTCGTAATTGCAAGATATTGGTTCGGATTCTTCTGTTGACAAATTAAACTAATTTAAACTTCAGGGAGACAATCGCGTTAAATAAAACAGTACAAGTTAAACTCTTGGTCGTATCTAATCCAGTTAAAATTGTGGTTTAATTTCGATCCCATTTCGTATCGCACTAAAGTTTTAACTTCGATTGAACTAAAATCAATGTATAAGTGATAAATTTCGTCAGATAAAATAATTAAAGCTAAATTAATTATAAGTAAATCCAATTGTTTAGAAAAAGTAAGATTTGTTTCAACTTTTTCATTTGACAGCGGTTACGTTCCAATTGTGATCAAGTTAAGGTTAAACCATCTCTCTAAAGGTTAGCGCGATACGAAACATAACTAAAGTTATTGTTTAATTGCGATACAATTATGTTTAGGTTTCTTTCTATTTCATTAAGAAAAGAATAACGTAGTAGTTTCATCATCAACCCTTTTTTTATCATCCCACTGCTGGGCACAGGTCTCTTCTCATACAGAGAAGGATTGAGCGTAATCACCACGCTTGCTCAATGCGGGTTAGCGATTTCAGACTTAAAGTTCAGGTTTCCTCAAGATGTTTTCCTTCACCTTTTAATAACTCAATGGTGTCCAAGATATACTTAGAAAGTACATATAACTTGGAAAAGTTACATTGGTACTTACTACTTACCTGACCTGGAATCTAACACGCATACTCATACTTGAAAGACTGGTGTTTTAACCAGGTTTGACGTTGGCAGAATCATCGGTCATCGATGGAGCCATACTACTAAAAAAAAAACACTAGGTCACAACGAGTTAACTTATACGTGGTAGTTTAATCGTGCCAAATTAAGATATTCTACAGACAGTTTGGACGCGATTAAAAACATGGCAACTGAAATAAGTCGATGTAATGGCTAAGTAGAAGCACAAATATCTGCTAATAAACTGAATATCTTCCCTGCCCTCTTTCTGCCAATGTAACCCGGGCGGAGTGTAAATAAAATGCACATCTGGGAAGGTACTTAACTCATCCACAAGAACCGTAATAAATCTCGACTAAGAAAGAGGTAAGTATTACGTATTGTTCCTATATAATGTACATTATGTACCTTTAGACGGCTTCGTGGTAAGTGAAGTTATAATATGATGTGGGATTGTGTCTGGTTTCTGGTGAGTTTATTTTAGTAAGGCGTCTGAAATGTCGCTGGGGAGTTGTTAATGTTACTTAAATGCAAAAGCATTCGGCTTTCCGAATGCTCTGTAACAAACACTTTAGGCAACATCGGAAATATGTAACAAAAATATCTCGCGATTTAAGCCTTCTGAGAATCGTGAGATTGGCGGGATTTGCTATGAAATTGACGTGATTTCGACTAAGGAATCGTTGAGTGATCATAGTGAATACCTATACTATGACTCTTATTTTTGGATAGGAAGTAATCTCATGAAGTCTTTTTAAGCGCAGCGGGAGAGCGTGTCAAGACTTATTGACTAAAACCCATCGGTGTTTCTTCACCAGGAATCATGGCATCTTTTGAATAACCCTGGTAGGAATCGGTCCTACCGGACCGCGTGGCTATGTGCAGACATTTGCGTGGAACACAACGCGCTCTCGCCTCGGGCCAGCTTTTTACCGCTACTCACTGCTTGCCGCCCGCACGCCCGCGACTATGGATGTCCGCAATCTTTTACGGACTCCCGAAGTCCAAAGCATCTTCTGCTTGTAATAGGGGAGAATTTCACTATGTTTTATAATTATAAATAAGTGCTTCACCACAATCCCACCAGATGGTAAGCAGTGATGCAATCGTTGCTGGTAAAGCGCGCTAGTTAATTAAGAGCTTATTCACTCGACAAAAAAACTGAGTGAATAGGAAGGAAGACGGCAGATGAGTAAGGTGATGCTAAACCCAACAATGCTACGCCAGGGGGAGATTGATCTGGAGACTCTCCACGACCAAGCCCCCGACTCAACAATATTTGGCGTATCGTAGGTACCCGGTACATATAGCAACACAACTGCTCAGACCCGTCTATTGTTCGCTTCTGAGTTACCACGTCAAGATGATTCCAGAATCTAGCGATGGACGCATATAAGTTTCGGAAAAACCTTAGAAATTTATGCACACCGGGAGGTTGGGCATTAATTTCTAAATTATTACTGGAGTCTCTCGGGCAACCCAGAAGGGTTAGAAACCCTAGTTATGAGCATAACTGATAAAATATGGCTGTACTAAATAAACGTCTGTCAGACCCTAGAGAAAACAAGGCCTCTTCAAGCTGACACACTTATATTGGTTGCCTTTAAGTCTGTGGTACATAAATATATTTTCGTTTCCTCTGATGTGATGATGAGAGTGTTGTATAAAACTCAACAACTTATCAGAAACGTTACGCAGGAAAAACAAACAATATAAACACAAAAGGAAACAAGAAAAGGCAACAATTTTCCTGTACTATCGATCCAAAAAGGCGTACAGCGCGTCCGCACTGACAGTCCTGATGAAACTCCAAATTGAATTTACACCCAATTCTCGACAAATCAATGAATAAAAAATATGTTTGATATGGTTCTGCAGACTTTTGTAACGATTTTTATATTTTTGTCGCTTATGTAATAGTGTGTTAAAGTTTGTATTACAATGCAATAATTTAGACCTATTTGTTCATCATCATCATTATTAACCTTCTTTATCGTCCCACTGCTGGGTATAGGTACTCCTCTCATACAGAAAAGGATTAAGCGTAATCACCACGCTTGCTCAATAAGGGTTGGAGATTTCAGACTTGAAGTCCATGTTTCCTCAAGATGTTTTCCTTAACCTTTTAATCAGTCATTGGTGTCCAAAATATAATTAGAAGTACGTATAACTTAGAAAAGTTACATTGGTAGGTACTTGAATAACCTGGAATTGAACTCGCACACTCATACTTGAGCGGCTGGTAGCCAGCTGGTAGCCAGCTGATAACCAGCCATATTTCCTAATATAGTTTTATTGTTTCTCTTAAGACTGGCTTATTAATAAGGTATTTTATTCCGTTTGCCTAAAATTTGTGTTCTTGTGGTTCCGTAAACAATGGGTAAACATTGGATCAAATTACTAAGAATCTACTGTCTGTCTGTCACCGGGCTGTATCTCATGAACCGTGACAGTTGAAATTATCACAGGTTAAGCGTTGTTATTAAGCAATATGCGTAATTATAACGTAAATTATTGTAAACATTTTCATTTTTAATGTCTGGACTTGAAAAAACACGATGAACCCTGAGTTTGTTTCGGCTATTTCTTCTCAGAGGTAGTCAGTTAGGTTAGGTTAATGCCGGCTTCATCTAGTTTAAAAAAAAAACGAGTGTGCTTATGACCACACGACTGAAGTGAAACTTCTTTCGCTTCATCTGTATGTATATATATATATATGTGTGTGTACAATATATACATGTATACACATATACATATATTAATTTTCTATAAATATTTAAATTTATTTCATGGTTTCATTGGTAAATTAATATTTTTGCATAGATCTTCTATTTTTATTGAAAAAAAAAAAAAAACTCGTTGTAGACCTTGTAGTACCAAGCTCGCGCCACGGGCGCCTCTGTGCTTATATCCCCCACTTAACTTCCGTTCGCCTTGCCCGATCACTTTTCGTAACGCTTACGTCACGCGTTCGCCAGCTTACTCCCCAAGTCAAGCGTGCGTAAAGAAGTTTCACTTCAAAAAAACATATGACGTGTAAAAGTGATCAGTGATCCTACTTGCTTAATAAACGATTTCATTTTATTTCATTTCCAGTGCGGGTTATCAAGGTTTCCCACGATGATTTCCTTCACTGTTTTAAGAGCAGTGGTGATGAAATAATTGACACAAAGTAAAGTGTCTAATGCAGTTCGAACCTACAACCTACACGTTTTAAGTCGCGGCCGATACCACTAAGTCACCGCTGATTTCTCACAAACCTACTTACAGAATATAAAATCATTTATCATTTTTTATTTACCCGCAAATAACTGACGAGCTATCCTCATAATAATAAAGAATGTTCGCCGTCAGATTACAGCCCGAACCTGTCAAAAATTCAGCTAACATTATACACTGTTTTTGCGTTTTTTTTTTTTTTTCGAATTAGGTTCACTAAGGTTGAACATACTACACGCCCAAGTTAACTGTGCACCTCGCTGGAATGCAAACAACGCGCCATCGCGACGCCCCGCAGTCGTCGTAAGCGCTAAGTAGTGATAGCATCTTTGTTACAATTGTCTAAATACAGTCTAAATCCCCTGGTGTTATAACTGTTTCTATGGAGCTTTTGCTTTGTAAAGTCTTTTATAAAGTTTGTTTTTGTTTTTTTACTTTTTCGAGGCGTTAGTTGGTTGCACCAATATTATATTTCAGTCCATATGAATCAATTTAATTGCAAAACCTCATGAGTAAAATGATCTAGTATTATGACGCTTTATCACCTAAACAACCTTTTATTACCATAAAAACAAAATTGTGATTTATATTTTTAATATAATTCTCATTTTTTACAAACGGTACCGTCCGTATGACGTCACAGGGTGAGGTGCACAGTTAACTAGCGCGAGCTATACATACACATACGGACTTTTGATAAACGAACGTAAAATCGCCCGGGTGGTGTATTACACCCCACTCCCTGTCGAAGATAGAAAGCCTATGTTTCAGCCATGGGAATTTCATAAGCTGATTGTGTAATCGATGTAGCGTTTGATATAGGCATGACATCATTTCTGGGAAACGCGTGAGATTCCTGTCGAGTAGCTGCTGACTCGTTTTAGGTTACGATGGGTTTAGAATTTAGATCATGGGTTTCATTATGCCAACAATGGAATTATGTGTAGGTATATTACTAAACTCACACAATTAAGTCATCGAATAGACTGTGGTTTGACCTCAATTCTCGTAGGCGAGAAACCCCTAGTCTCTTGATTCATCTAGGGTTGAACGTACTGTTAAGCCATCAAGTACTGTTTATATTACGCTGATAATGTTGGAGCTTCTCCAGTTCACAAACGAAACTAATTTTAAAATACGTGCATGTTTTTCTTTCTATTTCATTAAGAAAAGTACAGAAGAAAAAGTATTAGTTTAGTTCTGACAAATTACTGACTTTATTTTTATAAACTATAAACTAGTACAATCCCGCCAGATGGTAAGCAGTGATGCAATTTTTGATGGTAAAGCACGCTAATTTATTAAGAGCCTATTCACTCTAGCCTTGAAGACACTCAAATTGTAGTCCGACGGAAACCCTGCCGCTGCAAAATTTATCCAGTCCCTCGATGTACGCGGTATAAAAGAGGAGGCGGCGAAATGCTGAAATGAATGAAATGGAAACACGCCATACGGCGGGTCGTCCGATGGTGGAACGGAGATGGGGGGAATTAAATCATGTTTAGCCTCTTCGCACGCCTCTCCGCTGAATCCAAAGTAGCCAGGTTACATTTTGCAGCACCAGCCCAAATGTAACTGCAGTACTCCACACACGAACAGACCTGAGCTTTGTACAACATTAGAAGCTGCCTTGGTATGAAATAGCGTCGGACCTTTGCAATAACACCAAGTTTCCTGGCATCCGAAACTGTAAAGTTATCAACTATTTCAAATATGAAGGCCAAAAATAAGCAAAAACATACCAAAATAGTATATTTAACATTGGATTAATGGCAACATTTTCATCCTCCGTCAAATAGTTGCAACAGTTGCAACAAAATTTCGCTAGGTTGACAGTTTCCTTTTCGTCGTGTGAAATTTTGGCGCAGGTAAAGCGTAAGTAATATTCTTTTCAACACACTTGCTCATAAAGTGGCTCTATGGTGACCGCAATTAGGCATATAATGGCACCCATAATCTAACTGTGACAAAAATTACTTGGTTGTTTGTTCAGTTTGCCAGCGCATTGCATTACACTGAGCAGGCAAAGGTATCTTAGACCAAGATAACCTCGTCTTGAATTAATATCTTCATATTATAAAATGCAAAACAAAAATAAAATACGTCTTCACAAAATGGCGTCTTCCCGCCATCTTTTATTAAATTTAATTGGTTCAAAAGTATTTATTAAAAAAAAGAAAACCTGTTCAATAAAACAAATAAATGAATGTTCCTATTGCTCATTTCATGCAACTTCTTAAACACCATGGAATTTTAATGGCTGTTTTCCCGCGGCAGAACGATTCGCCTTAAGGAGTACTTTCGGTGATTGGAGTAAAAGACAAAATAATATAAAAAAAATCATCAACTCGAAAAAGTCAGAAAAGTTAGTTACGCTAGATACAACTTGTAGGTACTACCCGGAATGAACATGCAACCGCCTCAAAGGAAAGCAATGAATTTAATGTTCAAAACATAATAAGCTCCCGCGCATAGTGATACGGAATAAAATAGCTTGTAGGCAACAATCTAAAATTTCACCGCTATGCCAACAAAAGAAAAAAATGTTCAAACCAAAAAAATCTGTCATGTGCGTTAATACGATATAAAATAACTTAAATGTACCAATATAAAAAACTACCGCTAAGCCAACAAAGGCGATGCCGCTTTATAAATGTTCAATGTAAAATAAGCTCTCGACTGTAGTGATACGACATAAAGTATTCTGCGCGCAAAAATTACAAACGTTCGAAATCCTAATGTTTATTTTATTGCTCTATCTATTGTAATTGTATCCATGCGACGACGGCGGTAACTGCCTACTTAATACTAGTACTTGTACTTAAGTTTTCCCGCGAATGTCGTACGCACAGCATGTGTTATCAGTAAAAAGTGCAACATGGATCTACATTACAACTACAGTAATTTGGAGTACGTCGCTATGGTGCAACTTTATGCTAGGGCTAATTATGCAGCCCGGCGACTTTAGGCGGAGTAGCAACACCTGCAGTCCCTCCGTCTTCACGGGATTCAAAACCCCCAAGTGCCATCGCCACGGACCATCGTAGCGGCGATACAGCGGCTACTAGACCATGGTCAATTTCAAACACCAGCACATTCACGGGGCAGAGGTCGATCAGCCGTTATTTCGGCAGTGCTCGATGAAGAGATCATCGAGTACTTCGAACGGGATCCTCGTCGAAGTACGCGTCAGGCCGAGGCAAGATTTAACGTAAGCCATTATTACGTCTGGAAATTACTGAACTTCACTCCATTAGACTTTTTCTTGTAGTCTGAGGTTAAGCTCCAAGTGTATCGTGAAGAGTATGAAACTCGTGACTCGTTAACGACTGCGATAGTGGACGCTTTTAATATCGTGCGTAGTGACAGAGACACCTTATTTAAATTAAAAGACAATCAATCAAAACGTGCGCGATTGTGTATACAACGCAGAGGCTTACACTTTGAACAATTACTCCGTTATCGGGAAGTGTAAGTAAGTACCTACTCGTACTTTTGTAAATAATGAACATTTAGAAGTAGTTTAGCTGATCAGAATTGAATAACTTGTTGGGTAACAGCTAAAGCACGCGGGTCAATGGCCCCGCGCGATTCAACTGTAGATATCGGGAGGTTACTATTAGTTCGTGCTCACTTTCGAGTTTTGTTTATCACTATCATAAATCTACCATTTCATGTTTCTAATACTTTATTTACTGATGAAACGATTGTATTACTAAGACAAAACTGTTTCGCTGCGGGAAAACAACCATTAAAGTTCCACGGTGTATAAATAGATAATTTTAACTCGTACGTGTTTAATAAATAAAACTTTCACTAATATATAACTTTTCTTTTCTCTGTAATAAGCATAGGTCGGAATAGGTAGAGCGATTTTTGGTACTTGTACCATAAATATTCACATAAAGAATAACGTGGATAAGCCATTTTCCCGGAATGTAATTCCGGATCCAAGTAAATATTGTTAATGTTGGTAGTGACATTATTACTACTCAATTCATTTAAAGAAAGGTAACAACACTAAACTAGTTTATTATTTACTTGTTGAAAAATAAAAACAATCAAATTCCGATCGAAGCATTTAAAGCATTTCAATGTTTTATTTTTAGCCTCTAATGAAGGGTATGGCCAAATCAAACGGTTTTACGACTTGATATAATTTATAAGAGGAGACCTGTGCTCAGCAGTGGGACGCTAAAAAAGGTTGTTGATGATGATTATGATGATATTTTTTTTAATAATCAACCAATTCCGTAAATCCGGAGGAATGTCCATATTAATATACAATATGTAACAAAAACCCTGTTGTTCCTTCAACCTACGTTTTAAGAATCGGCATACGTACGTAATAAAGCAAGTAAATTATAAAAATTGTTCAACAAAAATAATAAAAATAAATGTTTATTATTAATATAATCTGTAACTGATTTCTTAGCTCTGCAATTCTGCATGAAGAAACTAGACATAAGTAGAACGTTCCCGCCAATTTATTTAACTTATAAAATCTGATATTCTAAAAAAAAAAATCGAATTTGTCGGTTTTAATAGGTATTTGATTGTGACCCCTCGACTAGACAATGATTACTGTTTTCTAATTATGACTTCATTAATCATGTACTTGTAGGTAAAATTATATGTCCCGGAAAGGAACAACAGGGTTTTTGTTACATAGTGTATAAATTTCCAATCAATGACCCCAATTGACTCTACCTATTCCGACCTATGGTAATAAGAGAAAACTTTAAATTCCCCATTTTGTACGTGGCACAATAGGCGCAAAACCTATGCGCGGAAAATAAAAAGAAACGTCATTCCTTTAGTATGTGGCCGAAAGCAAAGCGCGCGCATAGGAAAACTGATTATCTTTTCCGCCATAGTGAAATTTTTGGTGTAACTGCCTGTAGGATACAAGAATTAACAAATATAACCGTAAAAAACATAGAGAACCATGGCCAGAAGCTAAAAATGTTATGTACTAAATAAAATGAGTTTTTGTTGTTAATTTATTCACAACTCACAAGTATGTTGAAAAACGTCGTCAGAAACACGTGTGTATTGATGATTACCGTCCTCGGCACTCTGAAGACCCTCGTCTACGGCTCGGATCTCAATTGCGCCTCGGAGGTAATCACCAATGTAACACACTAGTACCATAATGTACTATTAATATAATTCTAAGGCTGCTACTTTTTCGGTGCAATATTTTATGGAGTGTAAGTACTAGTGCCGTTATTTAAATTGTATAAAATTATGCCTTGTTACGTGTTATCAACAGGTAACATTTTACCTTACCAAAATATATTTAACTACTCTTTCTTGTTACGTTTTTGTACTTTCGAAAAATAAAAAAAATATTTATTTATTTAACAATGTACAACTATTCTCACAGGTGAACCTAATACAATAGTGTAAGAAATATTATTATAATTATAGGTGTAGGGAGTTATATAACGTTTTTTCGTCATAACTTCAAATTTTTGTAGTGGCCAATAGCTGCCATTATTATTTGAATAGGTACTTTATAGTTATTGGCCTCCTATGCCAGTTACTAAATTTAAAATAAAATAATTATCTAGCATTTTAAATCAATAAATCGTCTTATTTCGTAACGATAAGTGTCTTATTTAATTACTAGAATTTTCTGATCACAAGGAATAGTTAATAACCTAGGCCAATAACTGTGTAATTCGAAAAACTAACTTATAGAAGAAGTACGTCAATAACTATAGTCTTTTTTTGGTTACTTAGAATAAATCATTTTCATATTTATATCAGGTTCATGAGGAAAAAATAACACCGAAGTTACTCCAATATACGAAAGAGGCCCTTGACGAGTGGCGAGAGGAGGCAAAACGCCGGGGCACTTCACGGCCGCTAGAAATCGTGCTATGGCGGACAGAGCTCCGGTTGGAATTCATGGCGACATGGAGTGTGCGATTGTCGCAACCCAGTGCTGGGCACGCCACAATAGCGGCGGTATGTTATCTCTTTTAGGAGTGGCTAGAATGGCGCCACGGCTCCCTCACCTTCCGAAGGTCCTCACCGGACACGGATGTTTCGGGAGGTTCCTGTGAGGAAACGCCAGGGTGTCACCATTGTGTAAATCGCCCTGAGGAAACGGTGAAGCATACGGTGGAGGTCTGCCCGGCTGGGGTAGAGCACCGCTGTGTCCTCGTAGCGGCGGTCGGCTGCGATCTCTCGCGTCCGACCCTGGTCCTGGCCATGGTCCAGAGCGAGAGTGCATGGCAGGCAAATTTGACAATTTTTATAAAAATTACAACACCATTTGGACTGTATTATTATAACGATGTGACCATGTGCCCCGTGCCCTGCCTCCCGTCGCCCGCGGAAGGTTTGCCTACCGTACATGTATTAAGTTACCTCTTTTTGCGAAATACAATTTATTTTTTAGGGGGAATTTTTTTAAAGTTTAGCCCGGCTTTGTATCCATTAGTAGAATCAGTTATTGATACCTTACAATACCTTCACGGATCGGACAGGGGTTTCTTTACATATTGTATAACTAAATATCTGAAGTTTACGTTGCGAGATATAACTTCAGACTGAATTGCAACAAAAATAAAAACAATCCAAATCATTTAGATTATGTAAACTTTATTAATAGTTTTTGTACGTATACATATTTCTTTTGTTTATGTAAAAACAAATTTCGAATCTCGAAAAGAACGATTCATTATTCGAACTGAAAGATACATCTTTCATAATTAGGGAAAGTTTACTTCAATATTAGTAAAACTTTTAATAGGTAAGATCATTAAAAGTTACGCAAAAATAATTATGAAAGTGATATATCATTATTATTTTTAATTGGCTTACTAAAGAAGACAGCAAAAAGGCGAGCAGTAGTGGTCGAAACGTATAGCCGCAATCGACATGTTGATCGTTGCTACCCTCAATTTAGCACATGATTTTAAAACTGGGCGGACATATAATTTTACCTAAAAGCACATCATTAATGAAGTCATAATTAGAAAACAGTAATCACTATCTAGTCGATGGGTCACAATCAAATATCTATAAAAACCGACAAATTCAATTTTTTTTTTAGAATATCTGATTTTATAAGTTAAATAAATTGGCGGGAACGTTCTACTTATGTCTAGAGTCTTCATGCATTAAACATTTATTTTAATTATTTTTGTTGAACAATTTTTATAATTTACTTGCTTTATTACGTCCGTATGCCGATTCTTAAAACGTAGGTTGAAGGAACAACAGGGTTTTTGTTACATATTGTATATAAAGTATTGACCCATCAAATTGACTGCCCCCCGATATTAAACACTTGATTTCCATGCCCCCTCAAGAATTCCTTGCAATCTAGTAACAGCACTCTGGTCACCGCAAAGGAGAACGGTTTTAGGCCCCATTTTCCCGTAAGGAGGTGAACAATTGTAGCAATCAAACTTATCTGCACTTTGACTCTTTTAGCAAAATGAAAGCCACAATTTATAATAAATATCTTCTGGATTTAAATTAGCATTCACTTTCTGGCAATAAATGAAATGTGTCTTTTCCAAGTTTAAGATTTAAGTTGAATTCTTGTACAACTCCATTTTAGTTTGCATGTGGAGTTTACCTTTAAATGATTGTTACACTGCTCTGTCACATTTTAAAATTACATGTTACCTTATGTACAATATCCAGTCTAAACAGTTGTTGAAGTATTAAAATAAATAAATTAATCGTCGAATAAATTAATAGTCGTGGTAGCCTAGTAGTTAAAAAACCAGCCTCTCAAGTATGAGTGCGCGGGTTCGATTCCAGGTCAGGCAAGTACCAACGTAACTTTTCTAAAGTTATATGTACTTTCTAAGTATATCTTGGACACCGATGACTGAAGGTGAAGGAAAACATCTTGAGGAAACCTGGACTTTATAAGTCTGAAATCGCCAACCCGCATTGAGCAAGCGTGGTGATTACGCTCAATCCTTCTCTGTATGAGTGGGACGATAAAAAGGTTGTTGATGATGATGAATAAAATAAATATCATCTCAAATTCAACCTTATTATAATGGTGATTAAGTTGATTTCAGAGTAGCTAACACTATTGTAAAAGTTACAAAAGTGCACGCACTTTTGTAACTTTTACAATAGTGTTGCAATTTGCAGCGTAAATTAAAGTTAATTCATTATTATTAATGTTATTTTTCTATAATATACTTTAAATTTTAGATAAGCAGTCGAAAATAAAGAAAAGTAATATTTTCGTCGGTTATACAGTATGTTAAGAAAACCCTGTCCGACCCATAAGGATAATAAAGGTTAGGTAAACACATGACCAAATATAATATAAAATTTTACGTAATGATCATAATACCAATACAAATGAATTTTGAAAAAAAATTTTTTCCCGCGAATTAATTCCAACTGATGATTTTTCTGGTGATTTGTTTGTGAATAAAGGACGATGAATTACAACTAAGGGTCTACAATAATTTACAATTTAATGAAGGTCCATTCTTCTTCTTCGCGTGGTTGGCAGGACTGTAGTTTAGGTCTTCTTGGCTTCGGTCAAAAACCTTCGCCAATTCATCGGAGTGATCGGTGGCACCGCAGTAGTTTCCCTGACTACACGTCTTAACACACAGACCATTAATTACACCATGTAAATCAAAAATTAAAGTAACATACCAGAATACAAAAGCAGGCGCCTCCGTAGTCTGGACCACGGAACACTGCAGTCGTAACGTAGATCCTGGCTTCAGATACTTCTCTGTAGGCCCCGAGATCTGTGCTCTTGCCTCTATGGACAAAGAGAAACAAATAAAATTAGAACACATTGTGGAAACCAGAGCATAAGAAACAGCAACCAGCAAAGTAGTAACAATGGTTTTCATTTTGACAATTCATTGCGTCGTCTACAATATTGAGAATACAAATTTTTCCAACATGTGAAGCAATAGAATAATAACATCCTTCAAAATATTTGCCGTGCAAGTTTTCTTTTTTTTTTTTTTTTTTAATAATTATAAACTAGCACTTGACCGCATTCTCGCCTGATGGTAAGCAGTGATGCGATCGTTTATGGTAAAGCGCGCTAGTTTATTAAGAGCCTATTCAATCAGAAAAACTGAGCGAATAGGAAGGAAGACGGCAGTTGAGCGAGGTGATGCAATGTTAAACCCAACAACACGACCAACGATGCTGCGCCAAAGGGAGATTAATCTGAAGACCCTCCACGACCAAACTCCCAACACAACAAAATTAGGCGCATCATACCCGGCACACATCGCAACACAACTGCTCAGACCCGTCCTCCGAACGGCTTCACCAGACATCATGCCGGAACACGACAAATCGCTTAGCGGCAAGGCATTGTCTGGTGGGTGGTAACTTCTGCCGGCGGCCGATGTTATGGCCTACCACCGATTTTCTATTGCATTTTGGGTCCCACAGGCAAGAAGTAACTGTTTAAGATACCTCCGTGTATTGGACAGGACATATCTGGCGCAAGCCGGCAAACTGTCTCTTCTCTTCATTTCAGCCTATATGTAGAGGTCAACTGTTGGACAAAGGTTTCCCCCATAGCTTTCTTTCCATTGGGGGGCATTACCATAATACCCACGCTTGAGAGGCAGGTTGGGGATCGCAGTATATTGTTATTCCACAGGAGAGGCGCTTCAGCCCGCTTCCCTGCTGAGAGTTCCCTTAGTCGCCTTTTACGGCATCCACAGGAGGATATGGGTTGGTACTATACCATGCTCGATACCATACAGTCAACTTTGGACCCAAATAAATAAGGACTGGTGCCCTGACACAGTGAGGCAGGGTCGCGGTAGACCATGTAAGAGATCGCGGGACGAACTGGATAAATTTCGTCCAACCTGGAAGTAGGATAGATGGAAGGAGTGGCTGGAGGCACTTTGACAGGAGTAGGACAGTGTAAACTAGTATAAAAAAAAGTTCTGTGTTTAATGTTAGGTTAAAATTTATGTATGTTTTTAGTTTCTTTCGAGGTTGTGGGTTTCTTAAAAAAAAAAATATTTCCAAATTTTAGAGAAGTGGAACTGAAATAATTTACGAAAAGTAAATAACAGCGGTAGCCTAGCGGTATCGGCTTTTATTATTTCATCACCAGTGCTCTCAAAACGCTGGTGGAAAACATCTTGATCAAACTGGCGTGACCTAGAAGCTAAAAACGTCGACGACATGTGACTTCTGCTGCCAACTCACTGTGGGCCCGCGTGATAGATTACGGCCTACTATCTCTTACGAAGAGGAAAGCTGTGTCCCAGTAGCAGTGAGTGTAAGTGGTAGTGGGCAGGGCACATTGTGCGTAGGATAGATTGCTGATGGGGCCAAAAGTTTTGAAATGGCGACCTCGTACCAAATGACGTAGCGTTGGAAGGCTTACCAAAAGGTAGACCGACGACCTTGTAAAAACCACAGGAACTCGTTAGCTTCGAGTAGCACAGAGCTACTTGAATTGAAGGTACAATGGACTTCTTGCAGTTGAAATGATGACGATAATTAAAAACAAACAATTTAACATTGAAATAAATTACAATATACCGTTAAAGAAAACCGCGAGATTGCTTTGGTCTGTAAGCTTAAAACTGAGCTTTTTAATAAGATTATAAAGAAACTTAAGATAAATTCCCAAATTACATGCCAGGGCAATGCAAGGACCCTGCATAAATCATGGGATCTGGAGGCCAAAGCCCTCGCCCACATGTGGGAGTGGCGAGAGGAGGCAAAACGCCGGGGCATAACTCCGCTGCCGCGAGAAATTGCGGTACGGCGGACAGAGCTCCGGCGGGATTTCATGGCGACATGGAGAGTGCGATTGTCGCAAGTCACAATAGCGGCGGTAAGTCCCCTCTTTGAGGAGTGGCTAGAGAGGCGCCACGGCGCCCTCACCTTCCGCCTGACGCAGGTCCTCACCGGATACGGTTGTTTCGGGAGGTTCCTGTTCCGTATTAGGCGGGAGGAAACGCCAGGGTGTCACCATTGTGTGGATCGCCCTGAGGACACGGTGGAGCATACCGTGGAGGTCTGCCCGGCTTGGGTAGAGCACCGCCGTGTCCTCGTAGCGGCGATCGGCGGCAATCTCTCGCGTCCGACCCTGGTCCAGGCCATGGTCCGGAGCGAGAGTGCATGGCAGGCCGTCACCTCCTTCTGCAAAGCAGTGATGCTGGCAAAGGAGGAGGCGGAGCGCGTGAGGCAACGGGAATCCCAGCGCCCTCACGCCACTAGCCGCCGCAGTAGACGTCCTGGTCGGGAGACGACACCTAACTTCCAGCCACCGTAGGCGCGGGCCTGCGGGCGGTGAGCAGTGGGCAGCTCGCCGCCCGGTAAGAACCAGGCCCAAGTCGACGGCGCGTCGTGTTTCACGCGCGCCTCAAAGAGATGTCAGCACATCGTGACTGGGTCCACGAAGACCGATGCCTCCTGGGTCAGGGTTGCGGGTTGGTTAAACAAGAAACCGCGGCCCTGGCCGTGGTTTTAGTCAGTAAAAGTCTGACACACCCTTCCGCTCCGCCCAGAGAGGGAGAAGTCATTTGATGATTTCCCATCCCAAAAACAAGGACCTTGCATAAAGTCATAAAAACCAATATTTATATACCTAAATAGAAGAAAAAGAGACACGATACTTTCTAACCATTTCGGATATTATCCATATTTTTTATAAAAACCCAGACAGAGTAATCACTGTAGCTCATACGATCGATCAATCCTAAAACAACACAGTCTTCTAGCGACATGTGTTTGAAGTAGATATAATTATGTTTTTATTATAGCCAGATGGATAGTGTATTTTTTAAGGTTTTCAGGCTTGTAGCAAGATTGTAAAAACAGTAGCATGGGTCGAACAATCGGGATAAGCAACATCTGCCGAGCCTGACCCGTAGGTGACCATCTCAACACGTCTAGTTTAAATCGAAGTCGAAAAACAAAACAATATGCAAAAAATATGATTTTAAAATTTCAGTGTCGTTCTTATGATATTCTCTCAAACCTGAGTAGTCTATTAGTCTATATTTCTCCAAAATAATGCCATTTTTCCTGGCTACTAACGGTTTTCAAATTTCAACCTAACGTCGTTCTGAGAGACTTCATAATAAATCAACACAGAACTCTGGCTAGATAAGGTTTCATAGTCGTCTTCAGTAAGAATTACTTTCCATCACCCCATTATAAATATGTTTGCACCTACTTCTCACCTCTCTTCACTAGTCTTCTCCCATTTCCATCAACTTTTGTTTTCTAATTTTTTTTTATAACTTTTCATTAATTTCTAGTTTAATTTTTTAGTTTGCTTGTGTATGTACGACAGGTTTGTGTATATTAATATTCTTTGTTAATTACTATCTTAGTATTAAGAGTAAGTTTCTAAACTCAGACCAGTTTAATAAAATTTGCCAAAATAAATTATACTCAATTTAATAAAAAGCCAACCAAGAAAACTTTATTCAGAAGTGGATTTCTTAACCAGAGTGTAACAACATGTGTTATTCCAACCTGTAAACTCCACGACCGCAACATTCGACTCTTTAAGTCCCAAGTTTTCATTATCTTTATGTTCGAGCACTGCCAAAGTTTTTATATCTCTGTCGCAAGTAAATACTTCGCTGACAATCCCAAAGAGTGCCTAGAACTAGGTCAATAAGGAGATTTATCCAAAATATGTTTCACAAAATGCCAGGGCACGAAATTCTAGTGTAATTCGTTTGCGTCGGTACCAAAATTACTCTCGCATGACGTCACTCGGAGGGACACAGAAATTTGTTCCTTTGCGCGACTGTGGATTGCAACATTAACCGGTTGGCTTCATGTTTTCCTGACATTTTTGTTTATAACAGCGAAAATGTGTACAAAAATTTTATGGTGGGACATTTTTAAAATATTTTACATATTTCAAATTAACAGGCGGAATTCCAGCTTGGAAATATTTAAATTGAGGTGGGAAACGTTGCGGTAACCAGGTAACTGGCAGAAGAGATTAATCATAGCAGACAGATAAAGTCCCTCGTCGTGTCGAAGGCCCGGAAACAATATAGAGTAATGAATTCTCTTCCGGGGTTCGTTTCGAGTTCTATTAGTGTTTTAAGTGAACAGACATCTGTGCTGCTGGGGAGGCCACTTTTTATTCCTAGCAAAAGCACTAGGAAGTGATAAAGGGCGGGCGTTTTGGGGGGCTGTGTTATATAATATTAACGTCCAAGAAGTGCTGCTACCCAGCCTTTTGAATAAAAGACTTTTACTTTTTTGTTTCAATATAGAATAAACTAGCGTCTGTTAGTGACTTAATATATCTTTTTTTTTTAATAATTATAAACTAGCGCTTGACCGCAATCCCGCCTGATGGTAAGCAGTGATGCGATCGTTGATGGTGAAGCGCGCTAGTTTATTAAGAGCCTATTCACTCAAAAAAACTGAGCGAATAAGAAGGAAGACAGCAGTTGAGCGAGGTGATGCAATGTTAAACCCAACAACACGACCAACGATGCTGCGCCAAAGGGAGATTGATCTGAAGACCCTCCACGGCCAAACTCCCAACACAACAACATTTGGCGCATCGTACCCGGCACACATCGCAACACAACTGCTCAGACCCGTCCTCCGTACGGCTTCACCAGACATCATGCCAGAACACGACAAATCGCTTGGCGGCAAGGCTTTGTCTGGTGGGTGGTAACTTCTGCCGACGGCCGATGTTATGGCCTAACACCGAGTAAAATCTTATTCTCTCGGTCCACCCCGTCACATCACATCGACTAGGACTAGGCTTTTCTATTCTTTCCGAGAATTACTCTTCTGATTTTATTTTATCCAATATGATCAGTTGAAATTTATAAGAATAAACAAAATTAAAGGGTATACTTGGAACTTTTTTACTTACGGTTGATGTTGGGAAGTTGTATATATGCTAATTACACGGTAAACTCTGCTTGCTAGAAGCGTTGTTCGCGTTGTTTCTATATTTAATTATGGAAAGTAAAGCCAATGTCGATTCATCAACCAATGTCAAAAGTAAATTGAAAAATAAAACCTCAAAAAAAGTAAGGAAACAAGAAATTTCGAATCTACAGTTGACCTTGTAGATCTTGTGGGATTAGTACAAGATTGAAACCAGTATCCTAATTGCGTAGCAAATTATTACTATCAATCGAAATCATATTGAAGCATATTCCTACGTATTATAAGACAAAGTCACTTTCTCTTTCCCTATGTCCTTTTGTATGATTAAATCTTTAAAATTACGCAACGGATTTTGATGCGGTTTTCTTTAATAGATAAAGTGATTAAATAGGAAGGTGTATAATAACATCTATTAAATTTTTAAGGTTTCTAATGTAATGTCGTAAATATTTAAATTTTTTCCGCGTTTGCAGTGAAACACAGGCTGAACCCTACGAGATTTATCAAAGATCTACAAAAAGTCCGCCATGGTATCCGACATAACATTTTTTGTCATTTACTTTTTACGACAAAAACCGGCTAATTTTCGTAGCGATTTTACAAATACACCATTAATCCTTATCCAATTTAATTTTAATACCTTAAATAAATTGTTGATTTACTATAAATCTATATTGCCATTCACAGTAATATATTAGATTTAAAGGAATATATTCGAAGGTATTACAGATTTAAAAATTGCGGGCAGGAGCGACCAGCCGGGGCGGCAGGAGCGGCGGCGGGCTGCTATGTTTTATACACGTTCAGAGTTTTTCTGTAGTGTAGGTATATAGTATCAGCATTGCACCCTTTAGTTATACAGTATGTTAAGAAAACCTTGTCCGACCCATAAGGATAATAAAGGTTAGGTAAACACATGCCCAAATATAATATAAAATTTTACGTAATCATCATAGTACCAATACTAATGAATTTTGAAATAATCTTTTTTTCCCGCGAATTAATTCCAACTTCCCCGAAATTTGGTAATTTTTTAAAAAGTGACAACACCGGTATTATTATGAGCGAATAGCGATGCGACCACGTGCCGCGTGCCCTGCCGCCTGCGCCCCGCGGAAGTGTGGTTAACGCAGATTTATAAAGTTACCACTTTTTGCGAAATAATATTTATTTTTTTTAGGGGGATTTTTTTTTAAAGTTTAGCCCGGCTTTGTATCCATTAGTAGAATCAGTTATCGATACCTAACAATGCCTTCACGGATCCGACCTCCTCGATCCCCCTAAAAAAATAAATTGTATTTCGAAAAAAGAGGTAACTTAATACATGTGCGGTAGGCAACCCTTCCGTGGGCGACGGGGGGCTGGGCACGCGGCACGTGGTCACATCGCTTATAATAATACAGTCCAAATGGTGTTGTTACTTTTTGAAAAATTAACAAATTTCGGGGAAGTTGGAGTTAATTCGCGGGAAAAAAGATTAATTCAAAATTCATTAGTATTGTTACTATAATGATTACGTAAAATTTTATATTATATTTTGTCATGTGTTTACCTAACCTTTATTATCCTTATGGGTCGGACAGGGTTTTCTTTACATATTGTATAAGCAATATACTTACCCATATCCATTGCTCCATATGTTCGAAAAATGTGTCTGCTCAACAACGCAAATAACGTAATGAATGTTGTTGAACTGTCATAATGAAATCCATTGCTAGTATGTTACGCAATTACCCTACAGTATTGTAAAAGTCACTGACATTTTTATTGTTCTAAAATGTCAGTGAGTTTCACCCATCATCATTCCTTGTATGTAATGGCGTTGCGTTTTCATGTGTTTGAATAACCCACTGTTTTATTTCTTAAAAAAAAAATGTTAAAAATAAATTACCTTCAATAAAAAATATTCATGGAGGCTTATTTTTAAAATAGGTTATAAAACACTCGCGCCGTATTAACAGGCGGGTCCTCCAGTTTCCCTTGAATATAAGTAAACCGGCTCTAGTTTATTTTTCATACATTCTACTTTATTGTGATGTTTCATGAATAAGTTATTACAAGGGAGTTGACGTGGTGCTGGGAGAGGCACGAAAAATATTTTTATGAGATCATCACAAAACTTATCTAGGCGTAAAGGGTTCATTATTATTTTATTTGTAGCTAGGTGTGGGAAATCTGATTCGATTATTAAAAATTATGTACCTAGGTATACAGTACTGTTTTCAAAGGAGTTTTTTTTATAATTATAAACTAGCGCTTGACCGCAATCCCGCCTGATGGTAAGCAGTGGTGTGATCGTTGATGGTAAAGCGCGCTAGTTTATTAAGAGCCTATTCATTCAGAAAAACTGAGCGAATAGGAAGGAAGACGGCAGTTGAGCGAGGTGATGCAATGTTAAACCCAACAACACGACCAACGATGCTGCGCCAAAGGGAGATTGATCTGAAGACCCTCCACGACCAAACTTCCAACACAACAACATTAGGCGCATCGTACCCGGCACACATCGCAACACAACTGCTCAGACCCGTCCTCCGTACGGCTTCACCAGACATCATGCCGGAACACGACATATATAGTGTATTATACACATAAAGATAGGTTAATAGAATATAAGTAATTCTCGTTTAAAATAATTTAGCGAACAATGTAGCGAACTTCCTGCAACCCTAACACCTTTTGTATTATACACCTGCATTGACGAATAAAAAGATTTGATTTGATTTATAATCTGTGTAATCGTTCTCAACATTTTTCTTATTAATAAATGTCACTTGATCTTTAACTGTTAAAACTGCGTTTCATTATATTATCTGTCGTGATTTTGGTAGATACAATTTAGAATTTACTTCGGATTATTGGAATATACTGTTACTGCTGGCTGTTATCATCCTACTGCTTAGCAAAGACGAGAGGTCTATGAATTCCAATTCTTTTGATCCAGGGCTCAATTCAAATAGAATACGAATAAATTACACTATGTTAAAATAATTGTGTTTGCGATGCCAGTAATTAAAATAATAGGTTCCATTAATTGAACAATACATGGAGAGGTATTTACTACGCGTATTTCTCAATGTACTTATATCTACTTATTGTATTTAAATACTCAGTATGCTTGTTAACATGAATTTACTCTTTCAGAAATGTAAGTAATATTTTGTATCTATTATATTATTTCCTACAACTTATGTAATGGAGTTTCAGTGTTTTTAGTAACATTTATTATATATACTTATTTACAGACACAAGTAAGACTGCTGCTAGAGAAGTTATTATTAATACCTAGCACTAATACTATTCAATCTCGTAAAGTACAATAATAGTTTTGTTAAATCAGCTTCTAGTCTAACCGGATTCAGCGACATATTAGTGTTTTACAAGGACTGCCTATCTGACCTCCACAACCCAGTTACTGGGTAATAGGAACCCCTTCGTAAGACTGGTGGTCAAACTTTCAGATATTTGATGACCTGTACCGACTGTAAAAAATCTATAGGTGACGGCCGGGACAAACGTCTTAACGTGTTTTTGAGGCTCGGAGGGTTCCACGTCCACACACACACACTAACTGTGACACACACACCACATCCACGGATCAACAGTGGCAAGCGTAGCTTTACCTGCTAGATCGACCCGGCACGGTAATTGAGCGGTATGGAGGACGGGTCTGAGCAGTTGTGTTGCGATGTGTGCCGGGTACGATGCGCCAAATGTTGTTGTTTTGGGAGTTTGGTCGTTGAAGGTCTTCGGATCAATCTACCTTTGGCGCAGCATCGTTGGTCGTATTGTTGCGTTTAACATTGCATCACCTCGCTCAACTGCCGTCTTCCTTCCTATTCGCTCAGTTTTTCTGAGTGGATAGGCTGTTAATAAACTAGCGCGCTGTACCATCAACGATCGCATCACTGCTTACCACCAGGCGGGACTGCGGTCAAGAGCTAGTTTATAATTATAAAAAAAAAAGAGTAACACATAGTGGCTTCGATTCTCCTGTTCAGTAACTAAACTAATTTTAAGTTAAATGCATATTTTTCTTTCTCGTTGACATTTTAGTTCCTATCAAATTAAGATATTCCATAGACAGTTTAGACGCGATTATAAACATGGCGACCAAAAATACATAAGTTTACGTCAGGCGCAGACTAATTTGACAGGTCTAAACTGACATTTCATCTTCTATCCTTTTCTTAATAAAATAGAAAGAAAAAATGCACTGAATTTGAAGGAGATGTTTCATTTTGGGCCAACACTACGTACGCTATATAGATAAAAAGGAAAAAAAATAAAAGATTTTCATAAAAATACTACTAAATTAATTTGAATAAAAATGCAAGGATATATAATTAATTATTTGAAACGTTTTTTTAGCGAAATAACCCTTTATTAAGGTAGCCATGACAGTGGTTATGACGTTTGATTGGCAATTTTGACAGTTCTATGTTTCCGTTGTGTTCGTGTGGAGTGCTGATTTGAGTTGATTGTGTTTATTTAATGGACCGTATGTTCTGAACTCATGCTTTGTTTTTTTCGCAGTCATATGGTAGATAATATAGATACAATAGATACATAACACGTAAATCAAATTTCATTGTCAAAATCTTATTTCGCTTATTGCTGACCACCATATTTATTAGTAGTTGTGTTGCACTCCTTGGCATAGTTAAATTGAATATGAATAAAAACTAAGCCAAAATATAGGAAATTAACATTAAAAACAGTTAACTATATCATAACTATACCTAGCATTAAGTGTACAATGTGCTGGCTCAGGCTCCATACATTTCTGAAAGATCTCCTTTAGTTACCACCCACCAGACAAAGCCTTGTCGCCAAGCGATTTGTCGTGTTCCGGCATGATGTCTGGTGAAGCCGTACGGAGGACTGGTCTGAGCAGTTGTGAGGCGATGTGTGCCGGGTACGATGCGCCTAATGTTGTTGTGTTGGGAGTTTGGTCGTGGAGGGTCTTCAGATCAATCTCCCTTTGGCGCAGCATCGTTAGACGTGTTGTTGGCTTTAACATTGCATCACCTCGCTCAACTGCCGTCTTCCTTCCTTTTCGTTCAGTTTTTCTGAGTGAATGGGCTCTTAATAAACTAGCACGCTTTACCATTAACGATCGCATCACTGCTTACCATCAGGCGGGATTGCGGTCAAGCGCTAGTTTATAATTATTAAAAAAAAAAAATTGGAACCATTATCAGTTGTAATGGGTTTCGTTTTGACAGTTGAACAACCTTCATTGCGTTATTTATGTTGTTGAGCCGATTCATTTTTCGAACATATGGTGCAATGGATTATCAATATGTTTCCAAATGATTCTAATTGATGGTAATAATGTGTTACACTGTTAGTGTGCTTATGACTGTTTTGACTAATCGACAAGAATATTAAGAGTTACCAATGAAACAAAATTACAATATAAAGTAACAAAAACGCCCACAGCTATTATTGAATAAACAATGCCGATTTATAAAATACACAGAGATTGGCACAAAGACCTAAGTGCTTATAATGTTGCTTTCAAATCATTGTTTGTAGACAACAAACGAAATTAATATTGCGTGGAAACTGTGGCTTATAAAAGAAGCTTGAAGGTCTTCGTTTGATTTATTTACAATACTTTTTAATAGTTACCTGACAGCCTCCGCGGGTTTGATCCCCGCGCAGTGCAAATATTTGTATGCTTGAATATGAATATTTGCACTGGTCTGGTCGTGCCTCGGAAAGCACGTTAAGCCGTTAGTCCCGGTTGCCATACGAACATCTAATCGCAGTCGTTACGGGTTGTTGGAGCCCTCAAAAGTTCAAAAATTGATCTAACTGCAATGCTTCGATATCACCTTTGGGTTGTGAAGGTCAGACGGCAGTCGCTTCACGGAAAATATTTAGCCAAAATCAGCAGTTGGACTGGTGAGGTTGAGGCGCTGTTCCTATCAACATGGAGATTCTTGGGGAAGGCAGTCCAGCAGTGGACGTCTTTCGGCTGAAATGATGATGATGAAAAGTCATCAAGTGGGTCTAAAGATGAACATGGATTAGACGAAGATCATGTCGAACTCCTATGTCGCACCCATTGCAGTTCTAATTGGTTACTGTACACTCGAAGTTATTGACGTGTATATACCTGGGAAAAATAGTTCAATTAGGCAGATCCAACTTCAAGAAAGAGGTGTCTCGTCGAATCCAGCTCGGCTGGGCAGCATTCGGAAAGCTACGCTACATCTTCTCTTGGTCCAATATCCCACAGTGTTGTCCAAAGTACCAAAGTTAGATTTCGGTTTTAGGGTTTCGTAGCCAATTGGCAAAAAATGGAACTCTTATAGATTCGTCATGTCTGTCTGTCCGTCTGTCCGTCCGTATGTCACAGCCATTTTTTTCCGAAACTATAAGAGCTATACTGTTGAAACTTGGTAAGTAGATGTATTCTGTGAACCGCATTAAGATTTTGATGCAAAAATAAAAAAAATAAATAAATATTGGGGGCTCCCCATACTTAGAACTGAAACTCAATTTTTTTTTTTCATCAAACATTTTATCATCATTTCACCCGAAAGACGTCCACTGCTGGACATAGGCCTCCCCCAAGGCTCTCCACGACGACCGGTCCTGCGCCTCCCGCATCCAGCGGTTTCCCGCGACCTTCACCAGGTCGCCGGTCCACCTTGTCGGGGGCCTACCCACGCTACGTCTTCCGGTGCGTGGTCGCCACTCGAGAACCCGTCGGCCCCATCGGGCATCGGTCCTACGGGAAATGTCTCCAGCCCACTGACACTTTAGTGTTGCAATTCTTTGGGCTATGTCCGTTACTCTCGTTCTTCAAAAATGATACCGAGGTTTCTAAAATATTTTTTTTTTTCTAAACTAAATAGTTTGCGTGACAGACGCTTCCAAAGTAGAAAAAAGTTGCCCCCCCCCCCCCCCTATAAAAACTACCAACGAAAATCGTTTTGAACGAGATCAAGTAAGTAGTTTTTTTTTAATACCTCGTAAATCGTAAACCGCTTATTACCGCGTAACCTTTCATACAAATAACTTAAATCCTTTAATTTCATAAATCAATGATACGGAACCCTTTGTGGGTGAGTCGACAGGCATTTGCCCGGTTTTATTTAATATAGTGAATCGCGTTAATAATAATATTTACAAAGACAAAAACAAAAAGAAATAGACTGTGACGCTATAATACATTATGTCCTTTTTATCAAAATCAACGGCTTTGTTTCCTGGCTTGAATACAGTATTGATATTTCCAAAATCCAATGATGTAGTTTTAATTATAATTTTCATAAAAATCAGCCCAAAGCTCCTTTTATGTACTTTTCGCGTTTCAGAGTTTCGGATCAGGCCCACTTGATGCTCCCATTTTTGCATCATAGATACCGACAGAATGGTATTTCTTTATACAATATCCAGACATGAATTTTATGTATTTAAACGAAAGCATGACGTATTAATTTGTGTGTTGTATTAAGTTGTTACACAATAAACTATTATATTATGAGATCTTGTTTTCGATATCGAGGTGAACAAAGTGGTTTGCATCTGAAATTTCTCAGGAACAGCCTTGAGTTTGGATTCGATCCTGGCTGATGCAATAAGATCATTTTTATTATATGAGAAAGTATGTAAGACATAGAAAAATGGGCTAGTCTCAATTGAGATTGAAAAAAATAATCTACAAAAAAAAAAGCCCTAAACTAAAATTAGGTAAAAAATAATTGGAAATGTGTGTGTACTGTTGCTATCAGATAGGTATATCTGTGTCTAACTCGGTTCAATAGGAGCCACCGTAATATAATTTGAAGTTACGTTATAAAAATCCGTTCAACCGATCATATGTAAGTAAAAAATATCCAAATATCTTCACCAAAAATCCTATTTACCTAGAATATTAGATGAGAACTGATTTTTCCATGGTCCAGTAACTATTATCTGAAAGTCACTTTGATATGTTTTTATAAAGAAGATGTCAAGTGGCAATATTTATTACTCGTAAAAAAAGTTAGCTACATCGCCGCGCCGTATGCAAACTACGCACCATCCTGACGTCAAGTAAAATCCTGCATTGTGCAAACAGAGTTTACCGCGGAAATAGCGGTAGGGATATATACATATGTACATATAACTCTCGAGTTAACTGTGTAGCGGTACCGGTCTACAAACGCCACATGGAACAACGCCTCATAGTGACGTCACACGAATTCTACATCTCGCAATCAGAGTTTAGTGCAGTTTTAGTGCAACAACCGACGGGCAAGCGCCAACCAGGCATAACACCCGTCTGGTCGCAGGATCCTCCCTTTTCTATGGAGGATGAGTGAACTTTACTCCCTGTTGCTCATGCCTCCACAACTGTGCACCTCGCTGGAATGCTACCCCTCTCCCGCTTTCCCACGCGGCGCCTCGCATTCGCCGTAAGCGATGAGTAGCGTTAGCATCTTTGTTACAATTGTCTAAATACAGTTTAAATGCTGTTTTTATTACGGTTTCTACAGATTTTTTGCTTTGCTAAGTTTTTTTTTTTATTAAATTCGTTTATTTTTTTTACATTTTCGACGCATTAGTGAAGCCTGATGGTTGCACCAACATCATATACATATTTCAGTCCATATGTATGAATTTAATATGCAAAACGTCATGAGTAAAATTATCTAGTATTATGACGCTTTATCATCAAAACGAACTTATAATAACATAAAAAAAAATGTAGTTTATATTTTTTTTAACATAACTCTCATTTTTTACAA
Source organism: Sesamia inferens (assembly GCA_037179545.1). Lineage (NCBI taxonomy): Eukaryota > Metazoa > Arthropoda > Insecta > Lepidoptera > Noctuidae > Sesamia > Sesamia inferens. The sequence goes on along the minus strand of CM073944.1, from coordinate 23,642,511 downwards.
ACGGTGCCGTTCAAATGACGTCACAGGGCGAGGAGCACAGTTATCTCGCGAGTTGTACCAAAGGCACGGCTTCTTTGGTTCATCTTACGATATTGGAAGGCAATTTAACCCTATCATTTTTCTTTCTACATGTTCGGAAGTTATGGAAAGACCACCTACGGTGAGTTTTCTCTATATTAGGAGTACAGAATAACGGATGAGATTTATCGTGATATTGGGAAGTAAAGTTACGTATGTATATCGGGTTAGTCATCTATGTTTTCTTTTTTTTTACATACTTTTTATGAGCTTCACTTGTAGTTTGCTTGTCCGTCTCTAACTCATTTTTTTTTCAACCTACCCTTTTAGTTTAGATTTAGATTTAGTTACTTGGGTAACGCGTCATTACGAATTTTAGCACTAGCTATTCTGTCTGTCGGAGATCAAGAAAAGTTTGGTAAAAACAAATGAGTACCACTTAAGCGTTCGTGTTATCCGTATATTATTATTATTATTTTTTTTTATTATTAAAGTATAAACCAGCGCTTGACCGCAATCCTGCCTGATGGTAAGCAGTGACGCAATCGTTGATGGTAATGCGCACTAGTTTATTAAGAGCCTATTCACTCTAGCCTTGAAGACACTCAAATTGTAGTCCGACGGAAACACCGCCGCCGGCAGATTGTTCCAGTCCCTCGATGTACGCGGTATAAAGGAGGAGGCGAAACGCTTCGTCCGGATCGTAGAGGTGTTAACAACATAAGGGTGGAAACTCGCCGTACGACGGGTCGTCCGATGGTGGAACGGAGATGGGGGAATTAAATCGTGCAATTCCCTCGCACACTCCCTAGAATGTATCCTATAGAACACCGAAAGGCTGGCTACTCTACGCCTGTGCTCTAGGCTTTGGAGACCAACTCGAGTTAAATCAGGGTCACCAATCAGCCTCTTCGCACGCCTCTCCACTGAATCCAAAGTGGCCAGGTGACACTTAGCAGCACCAGCCCAAATGTGGCTGCAGTACTCCACACACGAACGGACCTGTGCTTTGTACAACATTAGAAGCTGCCCTGGTGTGAAGTACTGCCGGACCTTTGCGATTACACCAAGTTTTCTGGCAGCCACCTTGGCCTTGGACCCAATGAACCGCCCATAGTTTAGGTTCGAGGAAATCTCAATACCCAAAAGCTGAAGGCGGTCGGTACACTCCAAGGATACATTCCGAAAAGTAGGAGCCAAGGTGAACGGGCTCCTTTTGGCGGTGAAAAGACACGCCTGCGTTTTGGCGGCATTGAATGCTACAAGATTGGCATTGCCCCATTCGGAGACTGCCTGAAGTGCAACACTCGTTCGCTCTACCATGGCCTCTCTTTCGGACCGGATTGATTCCCTACTAGCCCGAACATCCGGCAGGTATCTCTCCACAACTAATAAAAAAGAATATCGAACTAAAAAGTTGAAAAAAGCGTGACGCGTTTTGTGCCATATTTTTTGTATAAATTAAGCTATTTTCTTATTTATTTATACTAGTATTGTTTATGTACTATTGTCATAAATGAAATTTTAAAATTATTTTTCACTTTTTAGTTTGTTATTTTTTAAAAGCATGCTTTTTTAGTTTTTTAAACTATATTTTTATAATTATATACTAGTGCTTGACTGCAATCCTGCCTGATGGTTAGCAGTGATGCAATCGTTGAAGGTAAAGCTCGCTGATTTATTAAGAGCCTATTAACTTAAAAAAACTGAGTGAATAGGAAGGAAAATGGCAGTTGAGAGAGGTGATTCAATATTAAACCCAACAACACGACCAACGATGCTGCACCAGAGGGAGATTGATCTGGAGACCCTCCACGACCAAACTCCCGACACAACAACATTAGGCGCATCGTACCCGGCGCACATCGTAACACAACTGCTCAGACCCGTCCTTCGCACGGCTTCACCAGACATCATGCCGGAACACGACAAATCGCTTGGCGGCAAGGCTTTCTATGGTGGGTGGTAACTTCTGCCGGCGGCTGATGTTATGGTCTACCACCGAGACAAAAAACTAAAATCAAAAATAAGGCAAAATTATTAATAATAACCGGTAAATGCAATTAACATTTTTATTTATTGCTTTTGCCTTCAAGTTTGGTAATTAATAATAATCTTCATCATCATCAACATTTTTATCGTCCCACTGCTGGGCACACGTCTCCTCTCATACAGAGAAGGATTGAGCGTAATCACCACGCTTGCTCAATGCGGGTTGGCGATTTCAGACTTAAAATCTTACCGTATCAAAAATACCGTATTCATTACGTCATGTTGTGTATTATCAGAAATCGTCGAGTAATTTCCCACCAGATCCTCCCTTTTCCATGGAGGCTCTATTGGTGTGAGGGTGGTTCCATTGAAAAATCAACCCTTGTAAAAATTGTTTGTTTATCGGAGCAGTCATTCAAAGGGTTATAAAAAACTCACATATCAGAGTTTATGTGCCTATTCAGTCCCGTGTCAGGTCGGCCTCATGTCACCTACAACAATAGCTAATATCATGGTGAAAATATTACGCTGTCATCAAGGTCGCCATTTGTGGAGGCACTTTTATTGGGGCTAAATTGATAATGAAAAAGGGGTATGGGATCTTAGCAGGCGGCGTCCTATTGTTTATGTCTTCATGGTAAAAAGTGTGAGGTTATGTTTGTCTGGTTTTAAATGATTTGCTACAATTCTTAGGCTTGATTAAAACTGTAAACGATTTCACTAATTATATGTCATGGATAACGACATCATATTAATAAACCCACATAAAGGTCCGAGTCAGGTTACTGATGTGCTACGTATGGCCTGTCGTCATGTACGGCTGCGAAGCATGGACTCTGAAAGAGGACAATACACAACGCGCAGGCTTTTGAAATGTGGTGTTACCGTCGTATGTTGCGCATAAGCTGGACGCAAAAGGTCAGAAATGACACCGTTCTTCAGCGCGCTTAAATGCCTCGAAAGTTGTTGCCCACCATAAAGAAACGCAAAGTAGATTATCTCGGCCACGTGCTCCAACAATAAAACCGTGTGAATCAATTTTAATCCAAATTCGTCCAGCAGTTTTTCGTGGATGGGTAACAAATATACAAACATCTTATTTTTTGGTATGCATTGTGCTAGAGCCAAGGTTTCTCTTTCAACCATCCTGCGTTCCGGCCACAGCCATCGGTCTTCGTGGTGCCCGTCACGTTGTGCTGTTATCTTTTAGAGGCGCACGTGGACTCGGGTCTGGTCCTCACCGGATGGCGAACTGCCCACTGCTCGCCGCCCGCAATGCCATGCTAACGGTGGCCGGAAGTTCGATGTTGTCTCCCGATCACGGATATACAAACTCACAAAGTTACGCATCTATAATTTTAGTACAATAGAATTTACGAACACTGGGTATAAACAGTAAAATAAAAGTAGAGTAATAAAAAATATAGGTATGGACGACAGCAGGTCAAGCAAATCGGCCAAATAAAAAACGTTGACTTTGACTTTGATTCTAATGATGTGTTTGCCAAGATAAATTAGCATTTTTTTTTTTAAATCATAGACCTGAAATAGGAGCAGCTGTGGCCTAGTGGTAACGGCCGCGACGTACAATTTGTATCAGTTCATATGTAGGTCGTAGGTTTGAATCCCATCAGGCATTTTAATTTGTGTAAATTATTTCATCAGCACTGCTCTCAAAACCGATAAAGGAAAATATTGTGAGGAAACCGGCATATCTTAGAGCCAGAACTTCGAAGACATCATGACATCTACCAAACCCTCTCACCGAGCGGAGGCCAGTGTGGGAGCATAATGGGCTGATTATGTCATTTGATTCACGGGCTGCCTTGTGGCATCACTCGGTAATTCAAAATACACACAGATAACTTTAATATACATAGTTGGCACAAAGTATGGCTATTATATCCACGTAGAGAACATTAGGTATGTTGCGAAAAGTGTAATGTGTCTCCGAGGTGAAATTTTTAGCTGTATCAGGTGTGTTAAGCATATACTTCAAGTAATAAATATGAGAGCATGTTAGGCTCGTAAAACCCTCGAACGAGCTAGTTTCATGTTGCATGGGGTTGGTAAAATGGAGGCTTGAAATTCCGCTTGAAATATTTTGCTTAAAGTATATTGATAGGCTCAAGTGTGAGAGGCCTAGACACGTCACGCGAATTCACTCGAAGATATGCGAATACTCGAATATAGCGGTAGCGAACGCGGCCGTTACGCAAGGTGGCGTGGGTTCGATCCCCGCACAGTGCAAATATTTGTATGCATGAATATGAATATTTGCACTGGTCTGGTCGTGCCTCGGAAATCACGTTAAGCCGTTGGTCCCGGTTGCCATACGAACATCTAGTGGCAGTCGTTACCGGTTGTTGGAGCCCTCAAAAGTCTAACAATTGGTCTGCTATGCTTAGATGCTTAGATATCGCCTTCGGGTTGTGGAGGTCAGACGGCAGTCGCTCCACGGAAAATATCGAAGTTTAGCCAAAAATCAGCAGTTAGGCTGGTAAAGCGAACCCCAGACTCCAAAGCTGACAAGCTACGGATGCGACTGGGATTAACGCTGAGATGAAGAAGAAGATATCTGATTACCTTTGCTAAGATATATGTACATTCTAAGTATGTCTTGAACACCAATGACTGATTAAAAAAAAAAAGTGAAGGAAAACATCTTGAGGAAACATGAACTCTAAGTCTGAAATCGCCAACCCGAATTGAGCTAGCGTAGTGATTATGCTCAATCCTTCTCAGTATGAAAGGAGACCTGTACCCAGCAGTGGGATGATAAAAGTTTGAAGATGATATGATGATGATGGGTAAAAATTGACACTCACTGAATTCCTAAGAGAAGACATCGCCGTTGAAGTCTATCTCGGCGAAGGTGGTGTGATAGCCTGATAAGATTTGCAGGGCCAACATGTTTGACTCTAAATGAGGCCAAATACATTTGCAAAAAGACCCACTGAACAAATTTACTCTTAACTTTCTCATCAAGTAATATAAAAAATAACTTCTAAAAGTGTTAACACAAACTTACTTACAGAAAAAAAAAAACATTTTTAATATTCCATACACAACATTTCAAAAATAAAATCTTACACCAACATTTTTCAAATGCATTGCGGGACCACTTACCTACAACTTCAAGTCTTAAGAAGATGCTCGTGGGTGGATGAGACGATACTTGGCACTCATAGATGCCTGCGTCCCGTTTTTGAACGAATCTTACTTTCAGCGTCCAGTCCTGTAATTGAAGGAAAGATTTTTAATTGGAATGTTTTTTTTTTTAACATCGTAAAAGGTTTGGTTTATTGTATTGGGTGTTAATGATTGTTCAGCATGATTATGCTGTTTTTCTATTCTAGTTCATGGGTGTAATACCTCTTTAGTCTGATTTTACTTTTTTGTTGTCACATAATACACAGGAACTTTAAGTTACACTGACTTGAAAGCTTTAGCAGATATGCATTTTTACATCAAATGTTGGCATTCCGATAGAGGTTATCACGTCAACAATCGACATTCACCGGTAGGCGCCAAAATGTTAACGTCCACGTTCACCGGTAGACGTTATCGCGTCAATGATCGACATTCATTGGTTGACGTCATCACGTCAACGATCGACATTCACCGTTAGATGTCATCACGTCAACGATCGACATTCACCGTTAGATGTCATCGCGTCAATGATCGACATTCATTGGTTGACGTCATCACGTCAACGATCGACATTCACCGTTAGATATCATCGCGTCAATGATCGACATTCACCGTTAGATGTCATCGCGTCAATGATCGACATTCACCAGTAGAAACATCACGTCAACGATCGACATTCATCGGTTGACGTCATCACGTCAACGATCGACATTCACCAGTAGACGTCATCACGTCAACGACCGACATTCACCGGTAGGCGCCAACACGTTAACGATCGACATTCACCGGTAGACGTCATCACGTCAGTGATCGACATTCACCGGTAGACGTCATCACGTCAGTGATCGACCTTCACCGGTAGACGTCATCACGTCAATGTCAACTGTCGCTAGATTTTCAAGGAGCAAAGTTTTACTTGATTATTTTGCCATAGAATATTTCACTTGCCCAGTAGCAGACTTAAAATGGCGCACAACTAAAAGAGCGATGAATATATAATGTTGATGGATGGACGAGAGGAAGGCGAAAGAAAAGATCGATTGTTTGAGGAATGAGGCTTGTACTAAAAACCAGCTCCGAGTCTCGTATAAGGTCTTTGCATTTGTGCTGAGCGATGGAGATCTTGCGTGGATGTGACGCATTTTTTCTCCCAACTAGATTTTTCTTCAGTTCCTATTATACATCATTTGTATGCCGCAAATAAATGTATTTTGTTTCTTTCTTTATCAGGAAGCTAGCGATTTAGTAGCAATTTGATACAGCAACTGGCACGGATTTAGTATTTTAGTACTGTCATTCAGTAGTTCAAATACTACTGAATTTAGGCAAAAAGAACCAGACAATTTTGATATAGAACACAATTTTAAATTATTCCATAAATATGATTTGGTTTTAGCCCTATAATATCAAAAAGGAAACAAAATAAAATAATTCAAAAACCTCATTTTCCGGTACACACATATGTTGTCAAACCAAAACAAAAAAGAAAATTACCTATATTCTAAAAAAAATTGGAAAATTTCCGGTCTCCGATTATAACATACATTTCTCTGGTGTATGTAAAAAAATCCGCAAACACACAGTATATTGGTTGACGAACCTCGTTCTGAGTTACCTAATATTTGTTCAAAAAAGGAGAGAAATGCTGATATTAAAAAAAAGACTGTATTTATGACAGGGTTCAAAAATCCCTAACCCAAATTTTCTGGCTCATAAAATCGGCATGTCATTGAACAACCATGATTTACGCGTCAATAGAGTTGGCTGGTTGTTTTACGAATAACAATGACAAATTTTATGTGCAGTTAATATATGATTTGAAAGTCCTTAAAGGTTGTCTGTAAAAGACCGCTCTTAGCGATAATACCGCCCATTGTGTCACCCTTTGTAAAATCTTTGTATTTATGTTCTGTAATCTATATGGTGTACATAATAAAGAGTATTCTATTCTATCCCTGATCTAGCCTTATTTTTGGATGCTAAATCATTAAATGACGCTGTGGGCGGATTGGAAGGACGTGTCAGACTTTTATTGACTAAAACATACTTGTGTACCTTCACGTGCCTGTGGGCCAGGGCCATGATTTCTTTTTTAACCAACCCGTAACCCTGACCCAGAAGGCATCGGTCTTCGTGGACCCCGTCACGATGTGCTGACATCTCATTGAGGCTCGCGTATAGCACAACGCGCCGTCGACTCGGGCCTGGTCCATAAATACCGGGCGGCGAGCTGCCCACTGCTCACCGCCCGCAAGCCCGTGCCTACGGGGGCCGGGAGTTCAATATTTTTTCCCGACCAGGGCGTCTCCTGCGGCGGGTAGAGGCATAAAGGCGTTAGGATTACCTTTTTGAGCTGTAATTATTTTTTTTCTTTAAACTTATATTTTGCTAATAGTCATACGCTCAAGATTTATTAATGCACCAAAGGGCAAATCATGACCTCATCATCATCATCACCATCTTATAATGTTCCCGTTGCTAGGACAGAAGCCGTCTCTCAGTGAGAAAAAGTAGACATAGTCAACCGGACCCCCAGTGTCCGAGCTTGATCGGCGTGGTTGACTGCTTCAAGTTTGCTAGGAGTCACAGCCTTTGAATGTTTGATTCCAGTACATGCCGGTTTTCTCATGATGTTTCCCTTCACCGTTCTGAGAGTAGTGGTGTAGAAGTTATTAAACTAATAATCCGTCTGCCGTTGTTCAAACCTAAAACTACAACTACTGCACATTGTGATTTTGGTATGCTTATTCTGCATACTAAGTCAATAACTACAAAAATTTTCCGCATAATTTCAGGATTCATACTTAAGGCACAGGGACTCCGAGCTGATTGGTAAAGAAGTTTCAAAAAGTCTAAAAAATTAGTTCACATTCGCTTCATGAAGCTAATTGATACTAATTCCCAATAAATTGTAGCAATCTCTGAATTCAAATATGAGTTTATGGAAAAATTACTTTGATTCCTACACAATTAAGTCCAGTTTACGATACACTTCAAACATTTTTATCGCTATTCAAAAAAGTTAGTCAATTTGAAACCACCTTATTACAATTACCATAAAGTTTATATTTGTTTGTCTTGAAATAACTACTACGTATGTTGTAGCACTAGCTGGAGCCCGCGGTTTCACCCGCATAAATTTCGATCTCATAGGAACATCGAGAGAAAAAGTTTCTTTTGTGTTATTCCTAATTAAAAACTATATATGTGCCAAATTTCATCGAAACCCGTTGAGGAAGTTTTTTTTTATAATCATTATAAACTAGTGCTTGACTGCAATCCCGCCTGATGGTAAGCAGTAACGCAATCGTTGATGGTAAAGCGAGCTAATTAATTAAGCCTATTATTAAAAACTAAGTGAAGGAAGGAAGACGGCAGTTGAGCGAGGTGATGCCATGTTAAACCCAAACTTACAAACTTTCGCGATTCAGAATATTAGTATAATAATATAACGGTACCCACAGTATGAGGGATGACATGCATGCCAACAATCTCACACCACAGGATGCTAAACATCGCGCGAAATGAGCAAGAAAGCCGACCCCGGACTCCAACGCGGAAGCCGCGGATGCAACCGGGACTAAACGCGGAGATAATGAATAATATAACAGGAACCAGCTCCAAATACTGTTTGTTCCTATACTTTCAAGCTAATAAATGTTATTTATGTTCTGTTAACAATGGAATCGTTAAAAAATATACAACGGCTTTTGTTGGGTATGGCTGAGTTCAAACCATACCATAAATTGTCGAGCCAAAGACAGACACGTGACTGAACGTGTGATCTACAACGCCTTTGGGACTCTGTGACTCCATACAACCAAAATTCCGGGGATGTACGGACGATCCTAGCTATTTTCCTAATCACACTTGAGCTGTAATGCTTTTGAGATAAAGTTGAAAATCTAATAAAGGAATCTGACAGATTGTTGTAACTTGATGTGCTGTCAGATGACAGCACGACCAGGGAAATCAATGTCAAATTAACATAATACGGCTACGGGGCTTGTGGTAAAATAGTAATAACAGACGTACAACTTGATCGAAGGTAAAGTTACACACATTTTCTGGAAATTTTTATTTCAAAATTGGGAAACTCTGTTAGGGTTCTGAAGTTATTGCGTGTCATTCAGCTTCTTCCAGGAACGAGAAACCATACATAGTTCGTTTGTTTGTTATTTAATTGCCTTGCTAAAATACGACTAGTATACAACATGATTTTTTGTTTATGCAAAACCCGAAACACGTGTCTAGGATTTTTAAGGAAGGAATCTATGTACAATATTTCAAAAAGATGTCCTGATGGTAAGCAGTGATACGATCGTTGATGGTAAAGCGCGCTAGTTTATTAAGAGCCTATTCACTCAGAAAAACTGAGCGAATAGGAAGGAAGACGGCAGTTGAACGAGGTGATGCAGTGTTAAACCCAACAACACGACCAACGATGCTGCGCCAAAGGGAGATTGATCTGAAGAACCTCCACGACCAAACTCCCAACACAACAACATTAGGCGCATCGTACCCGGCACACATCGCAACACAACTGCTCAGACCCGTCCTCCGTACGGCTTCACCAGACATCATGCCGGAACACGACAAATCGCTTGGCGGCAAGGCTTTGTCTGGTGGGTGGTAACTCTGCTGCCGGCGGCCGATGTTATGGCCTACCACTTCCTATTCACTCAGTTATTTTTTGAGTGTATAGGCTCTTAATAAACTAGTACGCTTTACCATCAACGATTGCATCACTGCTTACTATTAGGCAGGATTGCGGTTAAGCACTAGTTTACAATTATTTAAAAAAAAAAATTAACTAAAACACATAGGTATACAACACACACATAGGTACAAATATAAGAAAAAATAATTGTAATACATGATTAATAAAAATATGATGGGCAATATTATTTCACCTACATAAAATTATGACAGAAGCCCAGACAGTCGCCAAAGTCCATGACGAACTTTCATTATTATATGAGTAGCTACTGCATGAGTACTAAAATATTTTAGTGCTAAAATAATATCTAACACTTTGGAATTTATTGGGTACTAAAATCACCCGAGCAAAGAATACTGAAATACTTGGAGTGAAGAAATGAAAAATGTAAAAACCCAGTATTAACTTTGTTGTCACCGCTATGGAGGTGAATTGAGAAATCCCAATGCTAAAAGGGAACGTCCATTTTAGCATTGTGGTTATTTTTCAATAGATAACATTGCTTAAATCCTGTATTCCTGTAAGGTTTGAGCGCAAGTTTTTGTGTATAAGTTGTATATATATATATTCATACAGGAAATATTTCAGAAGAAACATATTCAGGTGGTAAAGAAGTCTACACACACTACATAAATCACTGACGAAATGATAACAGGAACCAACAGCTAAACGTATTTTACGAGGCACGCTGGAGAATCCACGAACCGACCGCAAAGAAAACTTAACCTTTGATGAACTTAACAGCAATAACGAACTGGTAATGTCTTCAAAACCACTACATTCTCTGTAGGTTTAACTGTTTGTACATAATATAATATGTTATTTCTATCAAGTACCTAGGTTGAGGATCGAAACCACGAAATAGTTAGCTACATACAGAAGGTCAACTCCAAAACGATACGAGGATCGATGGGAAATCATCGAATGACCTCTATCACTCTGGGCGCAGCGGAAGGGCGTGTCAGACTTTTACTGACTAAAACCCACCCGTGTTCTTTCATATGCCTGTAGGCCAGGGCCTCGGTTTCTTTTTTAAAAAACCTGCAACCCTGATCCAGGAAGCATCGGTCTTGGTGGACCCCGTCACGATGTGCTGACATCTCATTGAGGCACGCGTGAAACAAACCGTTGACTCGGGTCTGGTCCTTAACGAGCAGTGAGCTGCCCAATACTTGCCGCCCGCAAGCCTCCGCCTACGGTGGCTGGAAAACTCGGGCTCATTCAAAATCAATTTTGAACGATATTGCTAATATGTATATTGCTTCACAAGTGAAACAAAAATTGTCTGATCAACAAAGTAAATAATGCAATGAACATAGCTAAAGTGGCAAAATATGAGGAATGGCGATCAATTGTCCTTTTCTCCACACAGAAGTGTTCTCGATTTTCTTGAGATCTTACTGCAAAGTAGAAACAGACCTTGTTAAGAAAAAGAGAACTTGGCAAAGTAGGGATATAATGTGCAATTGGTTTGATCAATGGTAGTTGTTTAGTCAGGGTTCAGCGCTATGCCTGGAATGGAGCCAGCGGAACGGAAGAAAGAAGCCACATCCTGTCTCCTCTCACGTAGGAGACGTACCAGATGCCCATGTAGAGTGTAAAATGATCTATGTTCTATATGAACATCTTCTGAGCGTCCGTCTTCTGAACAGAGAAGCTTGAGTTAGCGCTGCAGTGCTCCATGCACGCCACTCGAGTTTTCTTGTGTCCGACCATTGTGTTATGGACTGAGGAACAGCGGATCGACGGCCTGTCAGAAGAGCGGTGAATGTTTATGCGAATCCTGCATCCCCGGCCGTAAGTAAGAGTGATATGCTCTGCTGAAAGATGATGAGGCTAAAAAGAGGCTGATTTGTTTTTTATCTTTATAAGCTACTGCTTGTCCGCGATGCCGCATGATCGTAAGCAGTGATACATCCGTTGATGGTAAAGCTCAATAGTTATTAAGAGCCTATTCACTCTAGCCTTGCATAAACTTGAATTGCAGTAAGACCAGCGGGCAAATTTTTTCAGTCAGTCGATGTACCTCGTATAAAAGACGTGGCGAAACGCTTCATAGTCGTGTCAGCAACGTAAGGGTGAATACTCGCAGTAGTACGACGGGTCGTCTGAAGATGGAATAGTTTTTTTTTTTTATAGATTATAAACTAGCGCTTGACCGCAATCCCGCCTGATGGTAAGCAGTGACGCAATCGTTGATGGTAAAGCGCACTAGTTTATTAAGAACCTAATCTCTCTAGCCTTGAAGACTGGCTACTCTACGCTTGTGATCTAGGCTTTGGAGACCATCTCTAGTTAAATCACGGTCACCAATCCGCTTCTTCGCACGCCTCTCCACTGAATCCAAAGCCAGGTGGCACTTAGTAGCACCAGCCCAAATGAGGCTGCAGCACTCCACACAGGAATGGACCTGTGCTTTGTACATCATTAGGAGCTGCCCTGGTGTGAAGTACTGCCGGACCTTTGCGATAACGCCAAGTTTTCTGACAGCCACCTGGGCCTTGGACCCAATGATGGGTGCATACTATCCAGCAATCCTATAGAATACTGACAGGCTGGCTACTCTAGACCTGTGCTCCAGGCTTAGTTAAAAGTGCTGCATGTGATTGCTGCACGCATGCGTAAACGTATGTGTTATTACTAGCCTTTTGTACTTAACTATTCTGTGTCGTGTCTTTAATATCGCAGCCTGGCGGTGACCACAAGCGTGTTAAGGGACCCGAAACGACGCCAAATTAATTAGTAGCGCTTATTCACTTATCTTGGCGCCGGTTCTCTAAGAACAGAGGTCAAATGAAGGTGAAGTTATTATAGTTTAATGCCCGGTAGTAATTTAAGTATTTTACTTGTAGAAAATAAAACAAAGCTTCCACATCTTCCATTTTCTTAATGTAATCTTCAGTACATGTTATTGTCACCTAACTCTTCCTCAACGGCTGGTCCGATTTGGATAAAATTTTGTGTGTATATGTCTATGGGCTTCTGGATGACTTGATAATACTAGGAAAATATTAGGCAGGACAACGTCTGATTTACAAGACCGAAGATATCCCGGACGTCAGCCTGCAGGAGATTCGATTGGCCCTGAAACAGCTTAAAAACAACAAGGCGCCGGGCGATGACGGAATAACGGCAGAGCTACTGAAGGCGGGTGGTGAACCGATCCTTAGGGCCCTTCAGAAGTTATTTAATTCCATCATAGTTAAGGGAAAAACGCCACAGGCATGGCACAGAAGTGTGGTGGTACTCTTTTTCAAAAAGGGTGACAACACCCTTTTGAAAAACTACAGACCCATCTCACTTCTGAGTCATGTCTATAAGTTGTTTTCAAGAGTCCTCACGAATCGTCTCGCCTGCAGGCTTAATGACTTCCAGCCACCCGAACAAGCCGGTTTCCGAAAGGGCTTCAGCACAGTAGACCACATACATACGCTGCGGCAGGTTATTCAGTAGGCCGAGGAGTATAACCTACCCCTTTGCTTGGCGTTTGTGGAAAAAGCCTTTGATTGGATCGAGACCTGGGCTGTACTGCAGTCTCTCCAGCGGTGCCAAGTAGACTATCGGTATATTGAAGCGCTGAAGGGTTTGTACGAAAACGCCACCATGTCAGTCCGAATACAAGACCAGACCTCGAAACCAATACCTCTGCAGCGTGGTGTAAGACAGGGAGATGTTATATCACCGAAACTGTTCACCGCTGCATTGGAGGATGTCTTCAAGGTTCTGGACTGGAAAGGACTGGGCATCAACATCAATGCCGAGTAAATGACACACCTTCGGTTTGCTGATGATATCGTAGTCATGGCTGAGACCAGACCGCGGAGGACCTGAGTACAATGCTCGAAGACCTCAGTAGGCCCTCCAAGCGAGTCGGTCTTAAAATGAACATGGGCAAGACGAAAGTCATGTCTAATGCCCATGTTGTATCGACTCCTAAAAACGACGACCTATAAAGATTGGAGACTCTGTTCTCGAAGTTGTTGACAGTTACGTGTACCTGGGATAAACTATCCAGTAAGGAAGGTCCAACTTCGAGAAAGAGGTCAATCGTCGAATCCAACTCGGCTGGGCTGCTTTCGGGAAGCTACGTAAAATCTTCTCGTCCGAAATACCGCAGTGTCTCAAGACAAAAGTCTTCGACCAGTGTGTGTTGCGAGTGATGACTTATGGAATTGAGACGTGGTCGCTAATAATGGGCCTTATAAGAAGGCTCAAATTCACTCAAAGGACAATGGAAAGGGCTATGCTTAGGGTTTCACTGCGCGATCGAATCAGGAATGAGGAAGTCCGCAGAAGAACGAGAGTAACCGACATAGCCCGAAGAATTGTAACACTAAAGTGGCAGTGGGCTGGACACATTGCCCGTAGGACCGATTCCCGATGGGGCCGACGGGTTCTCGAGTGGCGACCACGCACCGGAAGACGTAGCGCGGGTAGGCCCCCGACAAGGTGGACCTACGACCTGGTGAAGGTCGCGGGAAAACGCTGGATGCGGGAGGCGCAGGACCGGTCGTCGTAGAGAACCTTGGGGGAGGCCTATGTCCAGCAGTAGACGTCTTTCAGCTGAAATAATGAAAAAATGATGATGACAACGTGACAACTATAAGTCGAGTTAGATAGATCATTTGTGACTCAAGAATGGCTGGACAATCGATTTAAAAAGCAGTAATATATAAGTCAACGGGATGAAACGATTTATATGATTTTTAAACGACATAAAAAAGGGAGTTCGCAATTAGACTGTATTGTAATTATTAAACTAATGTATTAAATCAAGTGAATAATTTTAGAAATAAAGGGTGTTCGTAGCGTATCTCGGAAAACACCCGCCCCTCACCCCATCTAGTGCTTTTGCTGAAATATACTTGCTATGCATCTGCAATAGCTAGTTTTATCCCAGATAAAACGAATTACATCTTAGAACAGAATTGTCAATAACAACAACAACAACAGAATGGAATACAATTACACTTCAGTAATCCTATCTAACCCAATTATATTTTAGTTTCTCGGTGTGGTCTTAAAGTGTGTAGAATTAATAGATACGATTCACGCCGGATTATTGGATTTCCAAGAGGGTCACGAGGATCAAACTTCAGTTACCCAAGTTTTCCTAACCGTATATCTCAAATGAAGGTACGATTAAGTTGTTTGTAATGTTGCTAAGAGCTAACGACAAAATCAAATAAGGGAATAATTTATATCTACGTGTAAATAATTACTTAAATGTTGTCAGGTTGAGAAAATGAGTTAAAGTCGTATAACAAAAGTATTTTTAAGGCATTGTAGTACGTTCTAGAAAGACTTATGTATTATTATGAATTTCCCTCATATGTCATATTTTATATTGTTTTTTATAACAGCGAATAGACACTTCATTTTACAGTAAATCATTTGGCAGACACTCATCTACACAAATATTATAAAGAGGAAAACTTTGTTTGTTTGGTTGTAGTGAATAGGCTCAAAAACTACTGGACCATTTTCAAAAATTCTTTCACCATTCTAAAGCTACATTATCCACGAGAAACATAGGCTAAATTTTATTTGGGAAAAAAAGAGTTCCGTAAGATATTTGGGTTTTTTGAACACAAGGTGTAAAAAATCAACCAGAGAAGTTACTTATTTCGCGTACGCTGCTTAAACTATAAAAGATAGAACCATGAAATCATCTAACTAACTGTGATGAGATCGTTCATGGTAAAGCGCGCTAGTTTATTAAGAGCCTATTCACTCAGAAAAACTGAGCGAATAGGAAGGAAGACGGCAGTTGAGCGAGGTGATGCAATGTTAAACCCAACAACACGAGCAACGCTGCTGCGCCAAAGGGAGATTGATCTGAAGACTCTCCACGACCAAACTCCCAACACAACAACATTAGGCGCATCGTACCCGGCACATATCGCAACACAACTGCTCAGACCCGTCCTCCGTACGGCTTCACCAGACATCATGCCGGAACACGACAAATCGCTTGGCGGCAAGGCTTTGTCTGGTGGGTGGTAACTACTGCCGGCGGCCGATGTTATGGCCTACCACCGAGATCACCACCATCATACATCTTTTGTCGAGTGAGGCACAACAACCATTTTTTTATTTAAAAATTTTGAATTTTTTTTTGGATTACATTTAAACGCATTTATTTTACTCATAATATTTGGTTTTTAAATTATTAAAATTAGACGTTGGGTTTTGAAGTTATGGCGAAATAAAAATTTAAGCTTTTGATACGTGCGGGAGGCGAGTTTAGATCTATGAATAAGGTCCCCGCGCGGCTCAAACGCGAGGTCGGCTCCCTACGCAGCTGTGCAGATGATGCGCGAAGTCTAATAATGTTCGTGCGATTATTTTTTTTTTATTTCGTTGTTAAAACTATACCTACACAAGAGTTCTTCTTAGAACTAAACAACAGTTCTTTACAGAGCTAACCAATAGTTCTTTTCAGAACCAGGTCTCAACTTTCTAAACATAGTTCTCAAGCACGGGCAGCAAGAATACGTCGTATGAGAGAAACTTCACCTGAACGTTCACAACGCCTTGCTGAATAAATTAGAGAAACTTTCAGGTACGCACACGACAGTCACCTTGTACAACAAAATCTGAGAACCTTTAAGTTACGTGCACGAGAGTCGAGGCTGGAGCGTTTCCAACGTCTTCATGAACAAAATGTAAGAGCCTCTGACTGACGTGAACGAGAGTCAAGTGTCGAGCGTTCGCAACGCCTTGCCAAACAAAGTCTGAGAATCTACGAGTTACGCGCTCGAGAGTCGAGGCTGGAGCGTTCCCAACCTCTTCATGAACAAAATATAAGGACCTCTCAGTTGCGCGAAAGAGAGTGTCGAGCGTTTGCAGCGACTTAGAGCTCAGGTAGAGAGACAGCAGTTGTCCACAAATAGAGTTCGCAATCGAATTTTAGCAAACAGCAACAGACTGCCTTTCAGATATGATCCGCAGGTTGTTTATGCACAACAAGTGTCAGTCCAAATCGAAGTCATGAATAAGATCTGCTCTAACTACTCTGCCCAGAAATGGGCGGACGAACCTAATGGTATGTGCTGCGCTTCAGGTAAAGATTGTCTTCCTAACCTTCAGGTGCCGACACAACCAATAAAAAATCTTCTAACTAATAACCATTCATGATCTGGTCATTTTTTAACAAATGTACGTAAATACAATAGTCTTTTTCAAATGACTTCATTTGACGCAAAAAAAACTGGGGAATAATTTTATACCCACTTTTACTTAACCGAAGGTGTGTCATGTTATTGGGTTTAATATTGCATCACCTCGCTCAACTACCGTCTTCCTCCTGAATGTTATTGAACAGTCAAAATGTAGCCCATTGCTACTGAAAGTGTGTTACACAACTACCCGGTGGAACTGTATCGGTTTTTTTTTTAATTATAAACTAGTGCTTGACCGCAATCCCGCCTAATGGTAAGCAGTGACGCAATCGTTGATGGTAAAGCGACGGTGGCTAATTATTCCAGTCCCTCGATGTACGAGGTGCAAAAGATGAGGCGGAACGCTTCGTTCGGATCGTTGTGGTGTCAACAACATAAGGGTGGAAACTCGCCGTACGACGGGTCGTCCAATGATAGAACGGAGATGGGGGAATTAAATTATGCAGTTCGCTCACAATGCATCCTATAGAACACCGACAGGCTGGCTACTCTTTGACTGTGCTCGAGGCTTTGGAGACCGCTCTGAGCTAAATTTAGGTCGCAAATTAGGCTCTTCGCACGCCTCTCCACTGAATCCTGTTACTTATTACCAATAATAATTCTCACCTCTGAATGCTGCAAGTGAATGGCCTGAAACCGCTGGTCTGAGCTGTATGTAGTAAGGCCAACAGTTAGGAGGTGATAATCTTTTCTTCTTATCCACGATACCTGGAACAAAAAATACACAAATAAGTAAGTAATGAACTGAGACTAAATTTGACAAACTACGATTAACCATCAACGATTGCATCACTGCTTACCATCAGGTGGGATCGCGGGCAAGTTTACAATGTTAAAAAAGTAGTTTGGAATTTTTTGGTTTTTTTTTTTTGACAAATAGGTCTTGTTGCATACATAATATCATCACCATTATCAACCTTTTTATCGTCCCACTGCTGGGTACAGGTCTCCTCACATACAGAGAAGGATTGAGCGTAATCACCACGCTCGCTCAATGCGGGTTGGCTATTTCAGACTGAAAGTCCAGGTTTCCTCAAGATGTTTTCCTTCACCTTTTAATCAGTCATACATAACATAATCAGTCTATATTATTCCCACTGTAGATACTCAAGCTTCCTCTCGAAGAGGAGTGGGCCGTAGTCTACCGCGCTGGCCCAGTGCGGTTTGATAGATGTCACATGTGATGATGATGATGTGCCCCAAATTTCGTTCTATTATACGAGACTTAGGAATCTTGTTTTAAAAAAAAACTATTATTTAAGCTAAAATAGGATTTAATTAATAAGTAGGATTTAGAATACAGAAATAGTAGAAATAGTAAGAGTTAGGACCTCCGACCCGTACCGAGATTTAGAACCAACTGCCCCGCTGGGCTCATGAATGACGTACTGTAACCCATAATGCTGACGTGGCACATCTGAGCGTTGCTAAGCCATTCCACTAACATTGTAAGGGTATAACAGCCCCCCCCATAAGACTGAAATTCGGGGATAAAAGCCGAAATTCAGGAATTTAAACTATATCACGTAATCTAGGTAATGGAATTGAAGAGTTTTCAGGTTCAGTACTAATATTATGATTACTGACATCATCATCGGTATGAGTCATTGGTTTTACACAAGAATTATAGAACTTAGATCTATGTTTACAAATAATTTTGCATAATTTGAATGCTATAAAAGAAATTAGTATAACTAGAATACATATGGTCAGAATAGAATAGTGTGTCCCGTATTTTACTAGAATAGGTTCTTCATCAATAAGTTTATTTAAATCTGAATATAACTTGTTGTTTTGTTTCGTTAAAGTTAAATCATCTAAGTCAATATTTTGCAGTAAAATAGGGGATATGATATTATTTAAACTAGTGGTAGACTTAGTATCTAATTTACAACATGAATCATTTATAATGCTAAAGTCTAATCTAGGAATAGAAATTTCTACATTGATTGAGTCTTTTGACGATATAAGTCTTGCACTTTTTGTGTAGACTGTACACTGATTTGGAATGCGTAGTATACCAGTTCCGGATACTATGATTTCACGTAATTCGGAGTTATTACAGTCCATTGAAACTTTGCTTGAACGAGACTGCACGAAAATCCATTGATTGTTTATAAGCGATTTCCAAATATCCAATTCGCCAACAATTGTTTTGGTTTCACACTGAGTAGGAATAGCACTAATTGCAAATATCCAATTCGCCAACAATTGTTTTGGTTTCACACTGAGTAGGAATAGCACTAATTGTTTTATTCACTTTCACATGTAGGACTGACGTTTGTCAATAATACCGTAGGTATCTCACATAGAAAGAACTCAGAGTACATTGTTTTACATTTATCTAGGGTATCTAGATTACAGAAGTTTAGCTTATCTTTAGAAATAGCAATATACGAACTAGAACGTAAAATTAAACTATAAGTATTAGGATTATCTGACCCATGAGGGGTCGGTAATGCTAAATTATGGTACAAAATAAATTCATCATTAGTAACTAAAGGAATTTGTAAAACGAATACAAGTTTATTCTTATAATAATAACAAGCGACATCAGATATGCTTAATATTATATGGATATTATCTAGACTTAGCGTTACAGGAATTCCAGTGTCTCTAGGTAGGTGCCTGTCGTTATCAACGAGTTCGTAGTATAATTGCGTAGGACTTATTATGTTCGGATGCAGGATGTTTTGACTACACAACAGAATAGCGTTTGTTATGTCTTCAAGCTGAAACGACAATGCTAGTAGAGAACTTTCGAGATTGGCAAGTATGGAATGTAATTTAGTTTCGGATATCAGGATTTTAGAAGTTTCTGTGATATTATTTAATTGTAGTATGAGTTGGCTTAGAGTATTTTTAAGAGAAACTTCGTTATTTTTTAATTTATTAATCGTTTCTTTGTAAGATTCTAGAGAAGTAGTAGTAATTAAGATATTTTCTTTCATTAGTTCCGCGAGCTTTTTCTCGTGGTTTTGAAATGATTCAATAGCGGAATCGTATTTTGATGCGTCATCTTCATCTAGAGTGCCGAAGACATGTTTGAAAACGGTGCCTATTCCGGCGAACCATGCTGAACGTTTATTACGTTTTGACATTAGATGTGAGATAGAGTCAAACTCGCGTTTAATTTCATTGTAGCGAAATGTGAGTGGAGATAGTATATCATCGCATTGAAGGTTGCTTGATTTTTGACATGTTTTCTTAAATATGCTCATTATATCATCGAGGTTAGAAAGGTGAGGATTTATAAGAAAAATGTTTACATGACTAATTATATTTAACTTTCCCTTAATCGTTTTAAGTTTTCCTAGGTTATCGAAGTATATACCGGAACTAGAAGGAAGAGGCTTGATAAGGTCTTGATGCGCATTGACCGAGGCGCTGAAATAGAATTAATGCAATCAGTTAGACTACGTTAAGGACCTATTCTAATTAATAGCTAATACTTACATGTAAATAATTAATGATTAATTATATTAATCGATCTCTAACAGTAATACGGAGTCGTTAATTACCGCAGGTTTCATTTGATCGAAATGATGAGTCACATGACGTCTGTTTATAAGAAGCGTAGCTGTGTTGTTATTGTGAACTTTAATGATTTTGTAAGGTCCTTTCCAGATAGGCGAGAGTGCCTTTTTGAGCCTCAGATGGGCCTTAAGGTAGACGTAGTCACCAGCTTTGTAGTGTGGTGGTGATTTAGTATGAGAGTCGTAATTATAAGATTCCTTGGATTTTAATATATTTTCCAAGGCTTTTTCTCTAGTGTGTTTAAATTTATGTTGTAACATTCTAATGTAGTCTGAATAGGTTGTGTTAGGTTCAGTTTCATAGATAGAGTTAGGAATAAAGGGTTTATGACAAAATATTAGCTCAAAGGTGTAAATTTTGTCGTTGAATGTTCCGTTGTGTTATAAGTCAGCATAGCTGTATAGACATAAGTCGGCCAGTTGTCTTGGTCCGTATTTACGAAGGATTTTAAATATTCTTTGAGAGTCGAATGACTGCGTTCTAAAGCACCTTGCGTCTGAGGGTGGTAAGGCGATGACCATAATTGTTTAATTTTAAGGAATTTGCAAGTAGTTTTAAAAAGGTCGGACGTAAAGTTAGTACCTTGATCAGTTAAGATAGATTTAGGAATTCCGAATAAGGATATAAAATGAATAAGACAATCGCTAGATTCTTCGGCGGTTGTACTACGTATCGGGTAAGCGATTGAATATTTAGTTAGATCATCTTGTAAGGTGAGTATATACTTAAGTTTAGCAGGACCGGACTCGGGTAAAGGTCCTACTATGTCCAGTGCTATTCTCTGAAACGGTGCTGTGGATGTAGTAGTGATTTCCATTGGGGCCTTATTTAATTTTCTCAGTGCTTTATTTTCTTGACATAGTTTACATTTCTTGACATAGTCTTCTATGTCGCTTCGCATGCCTTTCCAATAGAATTGTTCTCGTATTCTGTTGTACATTCGTGTCGAGCCTAAGTGTCCGGCTGTAGGAATATCGTGGTTTTCACGCATGATTTTGGGTCTTTCACTCAGAGTAGGGTATATTGTTTTATTTAGGTAAACGTGGATTTGAATGTTTGTGTTGTGAAAAATATGAGTTAGGATATTGTAGATTTTGATAAAGGAGTGATTATCAAATGGATTTTTGAAATCGGAGATAGCAACGTCTGTTATTTGTTCGAATTTCAGGATTTCGCTTCTAATTCGTTTCAGGGTATCATAAATAGCATGATAAGGTAATTCGTCAAAGTGGTGAACTTTTGTAAAGATGAAGTAAACAGTTTTGCCGTCGTATTCAGTTTTTAGAAAGTGATATAATTCTTTTTCAGAATTAAGGATTTCGTCTTCGTTGCCAGAATTTAGGAGAATTTCGGGGATGTAGGGATTTGATTCGTCTAAGTCTATTGATGTAGGAATTAATATTACCTTGCATGTTGTTTTAAGGAGGCTTTCGTTATGTTCTTTTAGAATTGTGTTGCAAGTATTATTTTTATTTGACTTTAGAAATTGGGAATAATTTTCTTCATTTAGATTAGATTGCTCATTTGGTGAGGGAATTTGTAGCGAGTCGAAGTCAAGGTTAAGATCAGCACTGTTAGGGCTAGTCTCAAGGTAAGGTAGGTTTGGTCCTAGATCTATGAGGTCTGGAGATAGTATTGGTTCATTTTGTGTTATAGGATTTTGCAGTATATTAGAGTCGGGAATTATTTCGTGATTTAGTAGGTCGTTATCTTCGAAAGAGAACGGAATGGGAGTTGGAAAAATTATAAAAGGATCCTCTAAAGGATCATCGAATTCAGTGTCAAGGTCTAGTAATTGAGGATCAGAGGTTGTCGAAGGTTTACCTTGGATAGGGTTAACTGGAAATCGAGACAAAGCATCAGCGTTAGTATTCATTTTCCCTTTCTTGTATACAATATCATAGTCAAACTCTTCTAATTTGAGTCGCCAGCGTACTAACCTAGAGCCGGGATCCTTGCAGTTAAATAACCATTGTAGTGGTTTGTGGTCAGTGACTATGGTAAATCGATTTCCGTACAAATAGGGTCGGAAGGCTTTAGTTCCAAAGATAATAGCTAAGCATTCTTTTTCAGTAACGCTATAATTACACTCAGCCTTATTGAGTGTTCGAGACGCGTAAGCGATTGGACGGTCCTTTCCGATTGGACCTTGGGATAATATAGCTGAAACAGCGAAGTTGGAAGCGTCACAGGTTAGGATAAAGGGTTTGGTAAAATCGGGATATGCTAACACCGGTGACGTAACTAATTTAGTTTTTAAGTTTTCGAAAGCGAGCTGTTGTTCATTGTTCCAATTGAACGGTGTGTCCTTTTTTAGGAGAGATGTTAATGGTTTTGCTAGTTTGGAAAAGTCAGGTATGAAACGTCTATAGTAAGATACGAGTCCAAGAAAAGATTTTATATCTTTTGGGCATTTTGGTTTTGGAAATTCAGTGATACATTTGACTTTTCTAGGATTTGCTTGAACACCGTCTTTGTTGATGAGGTGACCAAGATAAGCCACTTCTTTGCATAGGAACTCGCATTTATCTGGTTGGAGTTTCAGGTTATAGTTCCTGAGCCTATCGAAAACAGCGGACAGATTTTGAATGTGACTTGGTAAGTCAGGTGAGTACACTACAATGTCGTCTAAATAAACAAAGCATCGTGAGCCTTGAAGTCCACACAAGCATGTTTTCATTACTTTTTGAAAAGTAGAAGGGGCATTTTTTAACCCGAATGGCATTCTTGAAAATTGGAAATGACCTTGTGGTATAGAAAAGGCGGTTTTGGGAGCGTCTTG
Source organism: Sesamia inferens (assembly GCA_037179545.1). Lineage (NCBI taxonomy): Eukaryota > Metazoa > Arthropoda > Insecta > Lepidoptera > Noctuidae > Sesamia > Sesamia inferens. Next base: position 23,619,125 of record CM073944.1, on the reverse strand, counting down.
CTCGGACATAGGAATCTGATGGAAGCCTGAGGCTAAATCTAAAGTTGTGAAGTATTGACTTTTCCCCAATTGATCTAAAATTTCAGTTATTTGTGGAATAGGATATGTTTCTCCAATAGTAACGTCATTGAGTTTTCTATAGTCAATAACGATTCTCCATTTTTGTTGTCCCGAAGCATCCAGCTTTTTGGGCACAACCCAAATGGGTGAGGACCATGGTGAATTAGAAGGTGTTATGATGTTTTCTTCAAGCATTTTGTTTATTTGATTTTCGACTTCCTTTTTATGACATTCAGGAAATCTATAAGATTTAGTTTGAATAGGGATATCTGTATTTGTTCTGATATTGTGTTCGGCGATTGTAGTGTGTGTGAGCTTATCGCCAGGAAGATGGAAGATATCGGAAAAGTCTGTACAGACTTGTAATAGGGCATTATATTCCTCTTCATTGAGGTGAGACATCCTAAGATGCTGGAGAACCTTTTTAGTTCTTGTAGAAACGTGCATAGGAGACAATGATTCTTGAGGTTTCGAACAAGCTTGAGTGCCTAAAGGTTCTAGTGTTAGATTAAGGTTAGATTGGAGTATAACGGACTCTTCGGAGATATTGACAACTGTAATGTTAATACGGTTGTTTTCTTTCACGCTTACAACGCAGTTGGCTACTAATAATGAATCAGAGATGTATTGGTCTATGAGCAGACCTTCCTTTATATGTGGATTACTTACTGTGCATTCAATTACAGTTTCAGTACGAGGTGGAATGTTATATAATGGTTCAGCGAATTTCAAGTCGATATAATATTCATCTATCTGTAAAGTTCCTTGAAGATAGTCGATTTGGCAACCTAAGTTTTTCAGGAGGTCGTTGCCTATGATGCCGTCGAAACTTAGGCTAATATCTTTGACAACGTGAAAATTATGGATATAAGGTTTGCCATCTTTTTTGAATGTTTGCATTTCAAAACTGCCTAGGGTTGAAGTTGTTTCGTCTCCAGGATCAATTCCTTTGAGGATTATTATATCATCACTTAACTTTGGGACTTTGGACATAGAATCTAATTTCAGCAGACTTATGCAGGAACCTGTGTCAATTAAGAAGGATAATGGCTTATCGGCAACCGGAGTATCAATTATTACGTGAGGTAAATATCTTTTCTCTGTGTTTTGATGTATTTTATAGATTTTCACATTTGTTTTCTGTTTCAGATGTGGTGAATTATCGGAGGATGTTTTACGATTTGGAATGGAAGTAGAGTCGGTCGATATCATGTTTGGATTTTGCACTTTACAGGATTTGGTAGGAATGGCGGATTCAGTGTATTCAGTGAGCAATTCAGTAGATTTAGTAGTGGGTTTTTTCTTAGATTCAGTGGATTTAGTAAGCGATTCAGAGGATTTGGTAGGAATAGCGGATTCAGTGTGTTCAGTGAGTAATTCAGTAGATTTAGTAGTGAGTTTTTTCTTATATTCAGTGGATTTAGTAAGGGATTCAGAGGATTTGGTAAATGGTTTTTTCATAGATACAGTGGATTTAGTAAATGGAATTTTCATAGATACAGTGGATTTAGTATGTGATTCAGCGGATTTAGTAAGCGATTCAGAGGATTTGGTAAATGGTTTTTCCATAGATACAGTGGATTTAGTAAACGGATTTTTCAAAGATACAGTGGATTTAGTGTGTGATTCAGTGGATTTAGTAAGTGATTCAGAGGATTTGGTAAATGGTTTTTTTATCGATTCAGTGGATTTAGTATTTATTTTGTTCATAGATTCAGTGGATTTAGTATTTGTTGTTTTCATAGATACAGTGGATTTAGTACGCGATTCAGCGGATTTAGTAATTGATTCAGGGGATACAGTGAAGAGAGAGGCATCGGCTTTAGTATGGTAAGACGAATTTCCTGCGCGATACCGTTCAGGAAATTTTACTCGTTTAAATAATTTTGATTGATTTCATCTAGATTATTTTCCTCGTTTCGCTTTAAGACGAAAACTTTACGAGTTGGCCTAGAACTTGAAGTTTGTGTAGAATTAGGTTGACGGCCATCGGAAGTAGAAGCAGTAGATTGATTTCTACTGTTGTTGTATTGTCTTTTGCGACAATTTTCAATAGTATGGCCTATGTTTTTGCAGTAACGACATATCATATCGTTGGTATTTACCTTTGAATGATCAGATTGGTAATTCCGTGGATTTGGAAAACGCGACGATTGGGAATCACGGCGATAATTAATGTTTTTTAATCTGTCATTACTGGAGTGAGTACTGGATGCGGATCTTTTATAGATGCTAGATATAATTTTTTCTTCTTCAACTGCGAATCTTATAGCGGAATTTAGCGAGTCGGGGTTGCGACATCTAACGACTTGTGATATCCGTGGTAAGAGACCTATTATGAAGGTGTGAAGTGCAAGATCTTGCATTGCAGCTACACGACCTGCTAACTCTGTTTTACGTTTTGTTGGAATAGAAATGTTTATTTCCGTAAGTAATTTCGCTAAGCATGTTTCTATTTTTAATGCAAACTGATTAACTGTTTCAGAAGAGTTTTGTTTACAATCCTGAAGTTCAGTGAGTAAATGAGCATAGTGTTTTCTTTCACCAAATTGGTGCTTTAGGAACTCGATGAATTGATCAAAGGACTCGAATTCTTTGACACTACATGTAGTTTCAGCTTTATCTGTTAATTGACTTAGAATATATTTGAATAGGATAGATTTTTGAGTTTTAGTAGCTATATCAAATGCGCTCTGGCAATTAGTGATAAAGGGATTTAACTTTTCCCTGGAACCATCGAATGATTTGATGAATTTAAATAGAATACCGAGTTCTATTTTTTCTTCAATTTCGGCCCTTGTATTCCTAGGACCACTGGAATTTTCTTCTTTTGTTTCATGTTTAGAAGCCATGATTTGATTTTACAGAATAAAATACAACTTATCTTAATAACAAGAAATAGCCTCTAGCTTATGCTACGTTGTATAAGTGACTCAGTGTTATAGACGCGTAATCGAAACGCGTAGTCTAAACAAAATAATCAGTAATGGTACAATAAGGTTTTATCGGTTACAATGTATTAGCAGTGTACAATAAAATTATGGTATTAAAATAGTTAGATAGGAATAGTATGGACTCTGAGTTAATTCTAGTATTCGTGCTAGGATGTAATAACGGCGAAGGTAGATGTAGATGTAGTTGACTTTTAGATCACTCGCAGGAACGCCATCATTGTGAGGATATTCAGGAACATCGTGACCGCTTCTCCAGCTAGACTCAAGACAGGGTGTCGGTTGAGCACTTCGATTTCTTGCACTGACACGACACTTATTTTATTATACTGGTTTTGGAACTTGCTTTAACTTTTAGCACTTTCGAAATAGATTTAGAATATTTATGAACACTTGATTTCACTGGCACTTTAGTTTTCTTCGAAGACGTATTCGGGTAGGGGATTTTCGTATCCCACCGCTGCCACCAAATATTATACGAGACTTAGGAATCTTGTTTTTAAAAAAAACTATTATTTAAGCTAAAATAGGATTTAATTAATAAGTAGGATTTAGAATACAGAAATAGTAGAAATAGTAAGAGTTAGGACCTCCGACCCGTACCGAGATTTAGAACCAACTGCCCCGCTGGGCTCATGAATGACGTACTGTAGCCCATAATGCTGACGTGGCACATCTGAGCGTTGCTAAGCCAATCCACTAACATTGTAAGGGTATAACAGTTCGAATCCATTCAGAAGTCTTGGCGTGAAACACGGACTGGATCAGTTACATTTTGGGATTCGACATATGGAAATGTGAAGAGTTTAATAAAAAATGATTTGCAGTATTAAAACTCTCCGTTCTGGGAGGCTGTTTTGGAGGTTCTGTATCCTAACAGTGGTACCCTCTGCTGCCCGTCGTGGTGTCTTATGAAACGTATTTTTTTTTTTTAGTAATTATAAACTAGCGCTTGACCGCAATCCCGCCTGATGGTAAGCAGTGATGCGATCGTTGATGGTAAAGCGCGCTAGTTTATTAAGAGCCTATTCACCCAGAAAAACTGAGCGAATAGGAAAGAAGACGGCAGTTGAGCGAGGTGATGCAATGTTAAACCCAACAATACAACCAACGATGCTGCGCCAAAGGAAGATTGATCTGAAGACCCTCCACGACCAAACTCCCAACACAACAATATTAGGCGCATCGTACACGGTAATGGTTAGATAGTTAACATTTTTTTCCGCCTTATAGCGGAAATATCAGCAAGAATAAAATAAAGTTGAGAAAGCACTAAAGGGCGTCCTGTGTCCTAGTTTTTGAAGTGATGAGTATATATTTATAATATGTACTACTTGCATTATTTTTATTTTTTATAATTATAAACTATCGCTTGACCGCAATCCTACCTGATGCTAAGCAGTGATGCAATTGTTGATGTTAAAGCGCGCTAAAGTTAACTCATTCTTACGTACTTCATTAGTTCCACGTAAATCTTATATCAAAAAAATCAAAAGTCAATTATTCAAATTAGGCTGAGAATCAGCACGTTTTAATCTCAATATTACATAAGGCAGTCAGGCTAAACGCCCGCTCTTCGCCACTTTCTAGTGCATTTGTTAAGAAGAAGTCTCGGTGGTAGGCCATAACATCGGCCACCGGCAGAAGTTACCACCCACCAGACAAAGCCTTGCCGCCAAACGATTTGTCGTGTTCCGCCATGATGTCTGGTGAAGCCGTACGGAGGACGGGTCTGAGCAGTTGTGATGCGATGTGTGCCGGGTACGATGCGCCTAATGTTGTTGTATTGGGAGTTTGGTCGTGGAGGGTCTTCAGATCAATCTCCCTTTGGCGCAGCATCGTTGGTCGTGTTGTTGGGTTTAACATTGCATCACCTCGCTCAACTGCCGTCTTCCTTCCTATTCGCTCAGTTTACCTGATTGAATAGGCTCTTAATAAACTAGCGTGCTTTACCATCAACGATCGCATCACTGCTTACCATCAGGCGAGATTGCGGTCAAGAGCTAGGTAGTTTAGAATTATTAAAAAAAAATAATAAGAATCTCTTTCTGAATCAAGCCCATGATCCAATCGTCTAAGAAGAGCCTAGATAAAAGTTGATCGAGATTTTAGCCATTGGCTTGTATTATTATGAAAATGAAAACATTAAAAACTTAATCTAAAGACGTCAGCTTTAGACTCTAACTCAAATAAAGTTTGAATTCTATGACGATACTTAGAACGAGTTTTAGTTTACATTCCTAATTAAATAGAAGCTTTAAAGAAAATTAATTAATTGTTGCAGAATTAATTGTTGGATACCGTCAGATTTTATCAGAATTCAATTAAAACTTGTTGAAATTAAAGATAAGTCTAGGTATCTATAAAAAAAAAATCATAGGAATAACATTTAGAAAATCCATTCTAAAAACCAGCTAAGTGCAAGTTGGAAAAAAAAACTTTTTAGTATTAATTGTTCTAATAGCGGCAACAGAATATGATACGGTTGATGCAGTGGCTGGGCGATCGACTGCTGTGCTACGTGCCACGGGTTCCAGTCCCGCTCGGAACAAACATTTCTTTGGCCTACAGGTAATTGTTCCGAGTCTCGCTGTTCGTCTACGTAAGTTTAAAATGTTTCTAAACGCACCCACGATACAGTAGTAATTTCTAGCATGGGGCAGTGTCTTTCTCGAATAAAAATAGAACATCTATGATTTTTTTGTTAAATATCATAAACGAGTGCTTGACCACAGTCCCGTCTGATGGTAAGCAGTGATTCAATCGTTTCAAGTAAAGAGCGCTAGTGTATTGGAAGTCTTTTCACTTTAATCTTGAAGAAACTTAAATTGTAGTTTTTCAACTAGCTATCACGGATTATGTGATACAGCCTGGTGACGGGCGAACAGTGGACTCTTTGTATGAGGATCCTGTTTCTACCTTTTGGGTATCATCATCATCCTATCAGCATAAGGCAGTCTACTGCTGTACATAGGCCTCCAACAAACTCCATCACTTCAATCAGTTCTGTGCTTCTCACGTGCAACGGTTTCGATTTATTCCGTGAGCAATTTACCCAGGCCACAACCACCTTGCGAAATTCTAAAAATTAACTAAAATGAAATAAAATTTTCCTTTAAAAGCAAGCTCTTTTCTGTTATCTTGTAAACGAGGCCACGCCTTCGCCGTTACTCTAAGCCTGGGTGTCTGCCAAAGCATTTAAGTAGCACTAAGACCAATTTATTGGCAACATCGAACGGTGTAAAATGGTTAAGACTATATTGTTCAATTCCGCTTCGATTTAAGAAGGACTCAGATTAAACGGAGGTGAATTCCGCAACGAAGTAACCGACGTAGCTCTTTGAGTCGCTATAAGTAAGTGGCAGTGGACGCGGCACATTTCTCGTAGAACCGATGGTGGATGGGGCAGTAAGGTTCTGGACTGGCGGCTACGTATCGGAAGACGCAGTGTAGGGAGACCCCCGACAAAGTCGACCGATGACCTGGTGAAGGTCGCGGGAAGCCGATGGATGCGGGCAGCACAAGACCGGTCATCGTGGAAAGCCTTGGGGAAGGCCTTTATCCAGCAGTGGAACTCTATAGGCTTAAGAGGAAAAAGAATTTCGCAGTGAGCCCAAAAAATCCTTAACTGTGTTTACTAACGTGTATTAATGCTATGAATCTATTGCTCTTGCTTTTTCTGGTGTTTTTTCCGTCTCAGTTACTTTTAATCATGATCTGGCTTTATACGTAATTTATGCCGCCTACGCAAATGTCCTTTTTTTCATAATGGTTATTCGATGAATCGTTAAGTTCTAAGTTGAGCAGCATGATTACTTACGAATGGGTGTACTGACTGGACAGGTCAACTGACACTAGACAGGTCTGGTGTGTGGTCGCCACTCGAGCACCCGTTGGTCCCATAGGACATCAGTCCAGTCATTAATAATTGCTATACTTTTATAACCCAATAAGATTTTAAAGTAAAAATTAATTAATTCGTTAATTACACAAAAAAGCGCAATGAAAACAAAACTCGAAAAACTATCTTATCAGCTGATTTAATAGAGTTCACATCAGAGATCAACGTCATACCTACAAACCCGCACGGCGGCACGCTTGCAACGTTCAAAGGCCGAGCCGACACTTTTTTTTACAACACTGTGAATTCTGTAACCCTTCATTAACTACATAAATTACTATCATAGTTTTATTAGTGGCATGCGGTCTAGCCTTTTCGCGAAGTTTGCGTTATGATGTCAGATACAACCTGTATAGCTGGAAGAAGTGTAATCATTTCGGTTTTCTCATTTGGCATTTTGCACTGTTCGCCCGATGTCTACTATTACGAGAGAAATAAATTTTTGTCGTTATTTTCTATACTGTCGACATTTGGGATGTGGATACAGCAATCATTGTACAAATAGTGGTGACAGCCAATGGATTAATACCCAAGAGTCGCGACCAACGCCTCAGGAAGCTCTAGTTAGGTAGCTGTATCAATAGCTTGATTAAAAAGGCGGTACTTTTGGTCACAGCTCGCATTGTCAAGAGGTTCCTCTCTCTGGAGCCCTGACCACCGGTAGCTTGGACCCTGTTCCCGATACCGGTAGGCTACTGTTTTATATTACATTGGGGGGAGATTTGCCATAATCCCCATGCTTGGCAGACGGAATAGGGATCGCAGTAATTTGATACCTATTTCACAGGAGAAGCGCTGCTGCCCGCTTCCTTGGTGTGGATTCCCTGAGTCGCCTCTTACGACACCCACGGGAGGATGTGGGTTGGTACTATTCTAAGTCCGGTATGGAGGACTTTTTACGTTATTTTAATATTTTTATTTTCGTTATTTGATCATATATACATCGTAATTTACATTTTTAAATACTTCAATATAAAATACATAAAAAACATTTAAAAATAGAAAAAAATAGTAGCCCATGTGTATCGGGAACAGCGTCCAAGCTACCAGTGTAATAGAGTCTTATTATAGATTTGTTTATATTGTACCATTAGACCAGAAATGGTTTGTATTGGTACCTACTCACATTCGCTATAAGAATACAGTACTCCTAAGTAAGCGCGACATTTGTACATTTGTATTATTTATGTATTGTTAATGTCCTGGCTTATGGCTGTTATGTTATTCAACTACTTGACAAATCTTAACTCACCAATCAAAACCCTTACACAATTCCTTTAAATTGTACTAATAAATAGTGCTTATAAAACAGCAGCTCTAATTCAGAATACATTTTCTAGCCCACTGAACATTGAAGCGTATTTAGGAATAAGCCTAGCTCAGGACCTCACCGGTCCATATAAATAATTGGTAAAACGAACTTTGGTCCTTCAATTTATTTTCTGAGAGTAAGCTTGAAAACTCACCCGGGATACAGTATATTTTCAAGACCGCTGAAGCGAGTGAGGTTGAAAAATAGTTGAAGAAGCAGAGCGTGTGTAATGGCTGATTTTTCTATGTTCTTTGTTCAAGAGAACATTTGAAAATATGGTTTTATTTTATCAATGTCTGTCTAAGTTTTCTCAACTATGTTCACTTAACCAGCCTATACCTAATGTTCTTACTCCTGAGGCACGGGCCTCCTCTTACTAAGAGGTAGTGGGCGTTAATCTACCACGCGGGCCCAGTAGGGGTTGATAGCAATTATGTTCGATAGTAAAATTTCCTTCGTAAGGTAACGAGAAGGTGGATAGATTAGCGAAAATTGGGAGTAAAGAAGAATAAGAAATTTGTGTGGAACCATGTTACTCAGAAATATTAACACAATATATTGGGTAGGTAGTGTTATGATTTGTGGAAAGAATCTCCCAAATTTTTACTTTTGTATGTATATACTATATGAAAAGAAAACCCTGTCCGACCCATAAGGATAATAAAGGTTAGGTAAACACATGACCAAATATAATATAAATTTTTACCTAATCATCATAGTAACAATACTAATGGATTTTGAAATAATCTATTTTTCCCGCGAATTAATTTCAACTTCCCCGAAATTTGGTAATTTTTAAAAATGTGACAACACCATTTTGACGGTATTATTAAAAGCGATGCGACCACGTGTCGTGTGCCCTGCCCCCCGTCGCCCGCGGAAGGGTTGCCTACAGCATATGTATTAAGTTACCTCTTTATGCGAAATTATATTTATTTTTGTAGGGTCATTTGTATCCATTAGTAGAATCAGTTTTCGCTACCTAACAATACCTTCACGGATCGGACAGGGTTTTCTTTACATATTATATTATAACTATATACCAATTTTGGTATACACATATGTACATGTGTATATAGCGTATATAGCTTATTTAAATATTTAGTATAATTAGTGTGCCTGCCATCTAATCTCTTCACCACCTATGGTTGACTGGTAGAGAATGCCTAAGGCATTAAGTCCAACTCTGTACAATTTATGTGCGAAAGAATAAATAAATAATCCGAGACCAATGGTATAAAAACTATCCAATGACATTCTCTTCGTATACCTTCGTTTACATATAGTCGATTAAGTACGAAAATGATTATTATAGCGCATAGAATCAGAACAGGAGATATTAAATTTAAAAAAATGCCTTATTAATTCTTTAATTCCTTAATGGGAAAGGTTTCTTCCTCAACTTGTGGAATAATAGATGATGTATTCCATTCGTTCATGAGATGCATTCTACAGTCATATATCATTTCTTGGTGGAATGTATTTAATTTAATGTAGAGATAAAGGAATAGGGATGTATCCCGGGTAAAAAAAAAATTGATTCTATTTAGTCCGTCATTCAGATTATAGAAAAATATTGGATACGTATATTTTGTTTTATCAAATCAATAAAAAATGACAAATATAAAAGGCATCGAATATCAGGAGTGGTGGCTGGTGACGTCACTGCTCGCAAAAAGTGAGCGTGCAGTTAGGTCACACGAGTTTTTAACGCACTGTGTCGTCTTTATTTTTTATTTATATGAAAAAAGAAAAAGTACGTGTCTAGTATTTTTTGGAAATCTGACTGACGGACTCATTAGTTTTTTTTTAGTCAAGTACACTATTCTCTAAATCAATCTCCCGAACACTAATAGTGAAGAAGCTTTTGTTTAAGATATTATATGAATCTTAAGTTAAAATAATTTCGTTCATATATCTAATAATTCTGATTAATAGGACTGATATATATATATACCAGTGGCGAAGAGTCCATACAAGCCGATTCCCACCGGTTACCTTTCAAAAATCAGTTCCATATTCATACAAAAGTATTTATATTCTATTTCATTAACAAAGTATTATTAATCAAATGCCGGCGCGATTTACAATAGCAATCGTAATTTTTAGCAATACCCTAAGTATCACATTTCATTTTATAGTCGTAAATTAATCAGCGCTTAAATTTTTCGTAGATTACATTGAAGGAACCCGACGAATTACAGCTTACTTCGGTCAACGTTTTACTATGAGGCGAAAAGAGACAGAGCGTGTCAGACCATCTCTTTCTAATGCTCGCTAACCGTCGATAAAACTTGATAAATATAGGCTTATGCCAAGCGGCTTGTAGTTCTCTCCTCTCCTCTATTAGAAAGAGACAAAGAAACCACGCCACTACGAGAAAGGAAACACGACAAAGTTGAAACTAAATTATTGTTAGTATGTGTTTCTCTATACCTACCACTGGTGCGTGAGTTTTTCGTTTGTTTTTAATATTTGTGTTATTTAAACTGTGACGGATTCTGTAAGGTAATTTAATCGCAGATTTGGTTAAATACTGTGGATCTTGTTTGTTATTATGGCTTTAATTCATATAGAGTGCTGCTCAACAGACTACCTGCTTACAAAAGAAACTTCATTTTCAAAACTAAGTTATGCATACAAGAAGCATGTTATTCAGTTAGGTCGAGCACTCCCACACATGATTATTGATTGCAAAAGGCGAGATGGATTTTTTAAACATTTTCACGCGTCGTTATATGATAAATATACATGGATGACAGGCAGTTGCAAACTGAACAAAATGTTTTGTTTTCCGTGTTTGTTATTTTCTGATTCGAAATCTGTTTGGAGCAGTACGGGTTTTACGGATATTAATAATTTGTCTAACTCGGCCAAAAAACACATTCAGACTGAAAAACACACCCGCAGCTGCTTGTTACTCCACGAATTTGGAAATAATGGCAGAATCGAGTCATTTTTTTCCAACGCTTTTGATGTACATAACAGAAAAGTTGACCGTAATCGCGAGTTAATGAAACATTTTATTGACACGGTCATTCTTTTGGGGAAGCAAGAATTACCATTTCGCTGTCACAATGAAAGAGCAGATTCGGACAATCGCGGAAATTACATTGAAACGTTAAATTATTTGTGCAAGTACGATACAGTCCTTGATTCTCATTTGGAGCAATGTTCCTCGACCCAAAATTCTGTATTTTCAGGACTTTCAAGTGACATCCAAAATGACTTAATTCATTGTATCGCGTCTTCTATGCGTGACGAGATAAAGTCGGAAATAAATTCAGCTTCATTTGTATCGGTTATGATCGACGAAACGCCGGACGTCAGTCACAGGGAACAGTTGACTGTTATATTGCGGTACTTGTCCAGCAGTGGAATTGAAGAGCATCTTCTGGGCTTCTATGACGTAAGTGGTGGTCGAAATGCCGAAATTTTGACCACCATGTTACTCGGTATTCTCGATGACTTTCGTTGTAAAGATAAATTAATTGGACAGTCTTACGATGGTGCGGCAGTTATGTCTGGAGAGCACGGTGGTGTACAAACTAAAGTTCGTGAAAACTGTCCCATGGCGATGTTTATTCCATGCTATGCTCACATTTTAAACTTAGTCTTGAGTCGGTCTCTTGAATTCGTACCCGAATTAAAAGCTTTTTTTGGTCATATTAACAGTATCGTACGCTTTTTTAATAAATCTTCTAAAAGATCGAATCTTCTGAAAGAAGTTGCTCATCGTCGGATGCCGGGGGTAGCAAAAACGCGATGGCATTATATTATATAACGTAATTTTCAACTGCAGAACCGACATGATCGAAACTTTGAATTGTATTTTAGATTCACCGGAATCATGGGACAGCGAATCAATTTCAATGTCCGAGTGCTTGTTACACAAACTGGAAGATATGCAATTTTGCTTCTTATTGCGTGTTTTCTCAGACATTTTCGAAAAGACAGATGTTCTTTTTGCTTTGCTTCAAAGTAAGCAAGTTGTTCATGCACCACTTGGTACTGAACTTGTTACTTCACTACCACTACTGGAAGACTCAAATAAAACACCTTTGTCTATGAGAGTACTTGTTTTAATTTTAATAAACACACGTCTTATACAACTCACGGAGAGTCTTGCCACCGCGATTCACAAGTGTTACGTCACTGCACAACTCTATCTATGGCGGAGTGCGGGAACTAATACGCTACGTGGCGTTGCGTTGCGTGTACCGCCATCTATCAATTATTGTGCGAACTACTTCTTACGTTTACAACTAAACATCCCGCCCACCATGGACAGATTGTCCATAACATAACATGTTACTACACACAAATTGAGCCAAAGGTTTAAGAACTAAACAATTGTGACAAATAATTGACAAGCAGCCCACCGTGAAGCGAGTGGATCCAAAACCAGTAAATTATGCAAATGCTTACATTGATTGATTGATTTTGTAACAATGATTATTCGAACGTGGACTGTAAAATAAATTACCAAAATCAAATCTTACACATTACACAATTTTAACATTGACACGATTACGCTCTAACAAAAACATGACAATACGAAATAAACACCAAAACCCTTTGACATAAAATAAACAAAGATAAACAAAGGAGATGTACATACAACACAAAAATATACATAATACACTAAATTTCCGTCTTATTTAAGTGGTTATTGGGAGTACAATTAACTTTGACACAGGTCTCTTAATAATTGTTCCCTTACAGCGTAGTGACACTACTCGTGTGACCTTGTCCGAGCCAGGATGTTTTTCGAGAATTAACCCGTGGAGCCATCTCGCGGGAGGCAAATCATCCTCCATAACCAATGCTACATCACCTAATTTTGGTTCTACAGTGTGATGAGTCCATTTGTTCCTCTGATGGAACTGAACGAGATACTCTCGGGACCACTTGTGCCAGAAATCCTGAACCAAACGCTGTGTCAATTGCCATCTACGTAAATTACTTATATTTGACGTTTCGAAGTCCGACTCCGGTGGAAGTAGCAGCGGCTCTCCTATCAAAAAATGTCCCGGAGTGAGAGGACATGGGTCTTCTGGATGACAACTTATGGCCGAAATTGGTCTGGAGTTGAGGCATGCTTCGGTCTGGGCTAGCACTGTTGACATCTCCTCAAATGTAAGAGTGTTGTTTCCGACCACTCGTTTGAGGTGATGTTTGCAGGACTTCACCCCTGCCTCCCAAAGTCCTCCAAAGTTTGGCGAGTGAGGTGGGATGAAGTGCCAGGTTGTTCCATTCGTTGCCAACCACTCCGAAATGTCAGCCTTTACACCAACTCGTTCGTGATTAAACAATGATTTTAATTCTTTATTGGCTCCGACAAAGGTAGTACCGTTATCGCTCCATATTTCCTGACAATGACCTCTCCTAGCAGTAAACCGCTTAAAGGCTGCTAGAAAAGCCTGTGAGGTCATGTCGCTTACCACCTCCAAGTGTATGGCCCGTGTGGCCATGCATATGAATAAGCAAATATAGCCTTTGGTGGCATGGTGACCGCGACCTTTGGTTGACCTGATACTAATGGGTCCTGCATAGTCAACACCACTTTTAAGGAAAGGTCTACTAGCGTTGACTCTAGTTGAAGGCAATGAACCCATCAATGGAGCTACAGGCCGAGCAGAATATCGCATGCACTTAACACATTTGCGAACATATTGCCTAATAACTCCCTTTGCATTAATAATCCAGTATTTGGATCTCAAGTAATTCAAAACTAACTGAGGACCGCCATGCAATGTGCGCTCATGGGCGTCAGCAATCAAAAGATTGGTTAAATGCGAATTATGAGGAATAATAAGAGGATGCTTAGTGTCTTCATGAAGATTGGCTTTATGAAGTCTGCCGCCAACTCTTAGGAGCTGATCTTTATCTAAAAAAGGATTGAGCGAGTTGAGTACTCCTGCCTTCTCTAATTTTCCCTTTGCTTTCAGCATTTCAATTTCTGCTGTAAAATGTTTTTGTTGACATAACTTTATGCAGGTAAACAATGCTACGTTAATTTCAGTGTGTGTTAAAAAGGTATTGAATTTAACAGTGTCATTTTTGTTCTTAAAATTTAAAAATCTTCTACAGTAGGCGATTACTCTGGTAAGTTTCCTCAAACTTGAATATTTGTTTATAATAGAATCCCCATCGATTTCCTTCGTTACGACATTGCATGCTAGTACCCCTTTCTCCTCTAAGTTGGTTTCTTTGATCAACTTTCTGTTGTAGTTGATTTCTACCTTTTGTAACCAACTAGGTCCCTGCGTCCATAATACCAAGTTTGTGCACTCTGAGGGATTCACGCCGCGCGACGCGCAATCTGCGGGATTGTCTTTGGACTGAACGTGAGACCACTGATTACTGTCCATAAAAGTGAGTATATCGGATACTCTATTCCCAACAAAGGTTTTCCAGCGGCTGGGATGGCTGCTTAACCAGGCGAGCACTACTGTTGAGTCGGTCCATGCGTGAACGTTTTCTTTACGTACGCCTACAGTGTCTGACACTTCCCGCAGGAGTTTTGATAAAAGCACTGCACCACATAACTCCAAACGAGGTATGGATACCTGTTTGACAGGGGCCACCTTGGTCTTTGAGGCTACAAGACTAACCTGTACATTCCCATCAGAGTCAACGCACCGAGTATAAACTACTGCCGCATAAGCAATATTAGAGGAGTCTGAGAATCCATGCAGCTCTAAAAGGACGTCATTTTTACTTGTACGGATCCAACGCGGTAATCTAAACTCTTGCACGTGATAAAGGTTGTTTCTAAACGTGATCCAATCCTTTAAGAGCTGATCAGGAAGTTCATCGTCCCATTCAATTCCTACTAACCACAGACGCTGAATGAACACCGTGGCTGTGACAACAACAGGTGCCAACCAACCGAGAGGATCAAATAAACGAGCGATATCTGACACTACTTTGCGTTTAGTCACAGGGGCTTCAAGCGGAGGAAGATTCACAGTATATTTGAAAGTGTCAGTTAGTCTATCCCAAGTGAGACCTAAGATTTTCATAACTGCATCCGATTTTAACTCTAAATTTTCAGTTAATGGTCCATCCTTTATTTTACTATGCAAATCAGCGTTACTGCTGGACCACTTCTGAAGCTGGAAGCCTCCGCGACTCAACAACTCGTTCATTTGTTGATGTATCTGTTGACCCTCGGCAATAGATTCACAGCCCGATAAAAAATCGTCGACATAAAAATCCTTAAGAATTCGATCGCCTATCAAGGCATAATTGCTTCCTTCATCATGAGCAAGCTGCTGTAGTGTACGGACGGCCAGGTACGGAGCGGAAGCTGTACCGAATGTGACACGCATGAGTCGGAAATGTTCTAACTCTGCATCTGAATTGTCACGCCACAGAAAGCGTTGGTAATCAGCATCCTCTTTACTAACCACAACCTGACGGTACATTTTGACTATGTCCGCAACTAAACTAATAGGATGGCGCCGCCATCGCATAATAACTTGACGCAAATCGGGTTGTAGGGTTGGGCCCACCATTAATTCCTTATTTAAGGATACACCATTGTGGCCAGAACATGAAGCGTCAAAGACGACCCTAACCTTGGTTGTGACTTTATCGTCACGTACCACTGCGTGATGTGGCAGGTAGAATGCATCAGCATTTAATTCCGCCGGTGGGACAACTTCAGCGTGTCCCAACTGAATATACTCATTGATAACAGCCCTGTACTGTGCCCTAAGTTCTGGTTCTTTTTCTAATCTTCTCTCTAGGTTGAGAAAACGTCTGCGAGCACTGACCTCGGATGACCCTCCAAGTGCGCAATTGGGGTGTTCAGTTTTGAACGGCAGTTTCACTATATACCGCCCGCTTGCATCGCGTTTGGTAGTCTTAGAGTAGAATTCTTCGCACTTCAGTTCTTCCTCATTCAAAATACGTTGAACTGAAGGCTCCGATTCCAACTCCCAAAATTTACGCATGAGGTCATTGACATCTGCTGATTGTACTACTGTATGATAACATACAGGCCTAGAGACAGCTGAGGATTGGATTTCGCCTGAGACGATCCATCCAAGTTTGGTCTTCTGTGCGACTGGACTTCCAGGCGGACCCTTGACCAAACCTTCTAAAAGAACTTCTCCAATCACTTGTGCACCTAAGAGCAGATCAATTTTTCCTGGTGTGTGGAATGAAGGATCTGCTAATTGCAAATTGGCAAGTGACAGAGGAACTTGTATAATCTTCCTTTCAGGAAGATTTGTAGTGAGTTTATTCATTACGTATGCACTGACATATGAACAATAGTTCGGATCTAGACGAGACTGTAATTTGAATGTCACCATTGACCTAGAGGGGACTGAGCTTCCCTCGTCATCGCCTAATCTATGTATGCCAGTTTGAGTGGGTACCTTGTGCAACCCGAGAAACTGAACTGCGGCTTCGGTAATCAATGATACCTGAGAGCCCTGATCTAACAGAGCTCTAAAAGTCTGCGCAGTACCGGTTCTATCAGATTCAACTTGGACCAGGGCTGTCGCCAGCAATCCGAGACTGTGGTCTAGTTGACCTAAACAACAAATGGGTTTGCCTATCGATTCTTTGGTACCCTCCCCACTTGGGGCTGTAGATGTGACAACCGCGGCTGTCACAACCTTATCTTCTGCTAACCTATTGTTAGAATCAGAGCAACCTACAGTAGCGTCTAAGTGAAGCAGTGAGTGGTGTTTTCTCTTACAAACTTTGCATTTGGTTTTTTGTCGGCAGTTATAGACAGAGTGATTTTTTCCCAGACAATTAAAGCACAAGTTGCTGACTCGGACGAGGTCACGACGTTCATTGCAATTCTTTTTTGAAAACTCTTTACAATTTACCAATTTGTGATCTCCAGAACAAACGACGCATTGTTGGGTTGTGACATTAAATGATTTTACCATTTGAGGTTTGTTATTCTTATTGGATTTTGTATCTAAGTATTCTAATGATCTGAACCTGGATTCAAGGAATGTTTTGAATTCGTTAAATGTTGGTAAATCATCTAATGCACTGACCCTCGTTTCCCACAATTTACGAGATTCACAATCTAACCTTTCACTAACTATATAAATTACAATGGCGTCCCAAGACTGAATATCTATGTCTAAGTTCTGCAACCCTTGCAAACAATCTACAGTATTGTCCAGTAATGACTTGATATTGGATGCTGTTTCTTTACTAATATTTGGTTGAGTCATAAATCTTTTTAACATGCAATTAGCAAGAAATCGTTTGTTATCGTATCGTTTTACTAAGATTGACCAACACTCTTCATAATTCGAAGCGGTTACTGGGGTATGGCGCAGTAGCTGCTCTGCCTCCCCTGTCAGATGACCCTTCAAATAATGAAGTTTTTGAACGTCGTCCAAGGCTTCATTTTTATGAATTAAAGATAAAAACAAATCTCTGAACGAAGCCCACTCAGTGTATAGTCCGGAAAATGTTGGCAGTGTGATTTTAGGTAATCGAATATTTGACAAGACCTTTGCACTTGAATTTGAACTGTTATTATAACTAGATGTGCCTTGAAATATAACTATGTGTTCTTTTAATTGGGACTTGTAAGTAAAATATAATTCTTCTATGGTATCGTACAACTCTTGGGTAAAATAAGTATTGCTAGCTATATCTGACTCTGTTGCTTGTAACAAAATACTTTTGTGAGTTTGATTGAAGTCCTTCCACTGACTTTCTAATGATTCTAACCGAGTTGTTACATAAGTTGGGGTAAGTCTCTCCTTTGGAGATTTCTTAAAGTTAACTAACCCCTTTTCAATTAAACCTTTATTTACTAACTGTATTTTGACCAATGATGACAAAGACTCCATAGTTGTTGAATTGATCGGAATTTAAAACTTACTAAAGAGGAAATAACAAGACTTGCTAGTCAATGGTAACAATAATTACGAGTCAATGAACCCTATCTATCTATCACCCAGTATTTTATGTACACAGTCCTCAACATGTACACAGGTTTAATAGTGACCAAGACACATATAAAATAGGCCGATAGTGACCAAGACACATAAATTGGCCGATAGTGACCAAAACACATAAATAGTCAAATTCTAGTAATGTTCTAACTACACACAGATATAAAAGTCTCAGAGTTCTAAAGTCAATATTAACGTCTACTTACAGTTCTTTTTCTTGATTACCTTTACTTGCCGTACACTGCACTTACGAACACGATTATTTACACGAACACTTATACTGGTACTACGTAGGTAATACGTATTTTTATGACACTATGACACTGCAACACTGATATCACGTTGGTATGTGATATGACACTGCAATCCGGAAACACTGCAACACTTTGCTTCGGAAACACCGCAATCCAATATCACTGGAGAGAGGACTGGCACGCCCTCTACCGTAGAACGCTGCAACTCTCGGCGTGCTGCGCTGACACCTGCGCTTGCACAGCTCAGCAGCTCCACTCGAGCACCAATCTTACTACTGTGTAAGATTGTTAAGCGGCACTTCAGGGCGATCCACCCTGGTTTCTATGCCGACCTGTCCGACTCGACAGGATCAAATGTTCATGCACCACTTGGTACTGAACTTGTTACTTCACTACCACTACTGGAAGACTCAAATAAAACACCCTTGTCTATGAGAGTACTTGTTTTAATTTTAATAAACACACGTCTTATACAACTCACGGAGAGTCTTGCCACCGCGATTCACAAGTGTTACGTCACTGCACAACTCTATCTATGGCGGAGTGCGGGAACTAATACGCTACGTGGCGTTGCGTTGCGTGTACCGCCATCTATCAATTATTGTGCGAACTACTTCTTACGTTTACAACTAAACACAAGTAGACATTGAAGTGGCAAAGCGCGAAATCGATTCTTTTGAACGGTGGATTTCGGAAGAGTTTATTAATTCGTTTGATACCATTTTCCACAGCATTGAACAAATCTGTGAGCCGCCGCGGCGACGGCGCCGAATAAATACTGACACGGATCCCAAAACGGCGTACAAGCGTATTTTTTCCTCGATTATAGATAAAGTCAAAGCTCAAATTACTCAAAGGTACCGATCTTTTTCTCAGCTTGTATTTATTGATTTACTTAATAAATCAAAGTATCTTCAATTCAACCAATCATTTCCAACTGAAAAAGTTTTCTCTTTGACAGCGAACTTTCCGGGAATTTTTGATTTTACCGCGTTGAAAAATGAACTTAAAGTCTTATTTACGTCAGCGTCGTTAAATAAATTGGACACCTATGAGCTTTTTTTACAGCTCCGAATACGTCTTTGAAAGACGCATTTTCTCATGTTTCGACTCTTTGCAGTTTAATTCTGACCCTCCCCATTTCAGTAGCTTCAGCTGAGCGGTCATTTTCTGCTTTAAAACGCATTCACACGTATGTGCGAAACTGCCAAAAAGAGCAGAGATTGTCCGATTTGGCTATCATGTCAATTGAAAAAAATTTGCTTAATAAAATGAAAAGTAATCCGAATTTTTATAACAACATTTTAGCTCATTTTGTTAAAAAAAAACGGACGCATTGCATTAGAATATAAATAACGTTGTGATTGTGTATAATTTGCTTTATTTTTGCTTAATATTTTTGTTGGTTTTGGATCGGTGTTTGTGTGGTTCGGTTTTTAACACTTTATTATTTTTGTAATTTTTTATTTTATTTTTTCTTGACTCTTATTCCCTAACAATAGGTACTTAACTTAGTACTTACTAACAAGCATGCATGTGTGGTATAGAGATGCACGTCGAAAAAGGCTTTTCACAAAGCCGCTTTTATCATACTTGAAAGACACTGTTATCAAATCATCAGTCCTTTTTTGTATGGTGAAGGTGGGGCTTTTGATATTATTCTTATCTGAAGACCTCCTCCAAGATATCCTGCAGTAGGTAAGTGTTTAAGTGTTTATTTTTTTGGACCGGCTTCCCTTTGTCAAAATTTCACCCTTCGCCACTGATATATACATGTATTAATTAATTTATTCACCCTTTCCTACTATTATAGGTTGCTTAACCTGATGCGGCAGAACAACACACACATTTCAAAAACTTACATATATGCATAAACATTATTTTTTGTTTATGCAAAATCCGAAACACGTGTTCCGTATTTTTAAGTAAAGAATATATGTACAAAATTTCAAAAAGCTATCATAAAAACCACAAAGTTATTAGCTCGCTATCCTACTTAGTTGTCCCAAGAAAAATATGGTCAACTCTCCACACGGGCGGGCGAGCGGTACGTTGACCTGTGGCGTCAGCTGTTGCGCAAGCATGCGCACGCGTCAGGTACTATGATCTACCGTAAGCTGCGTGGCGCGCTCGATAACCACACTGCAACAATTTCTAAACGTATTAGGTGAGGTCATCTGATGATTTCCCATCCCGAACAAAAAAAAAAAAGATTTAAGTTATTTGTATGAAAAATTTCGCAGTAATAAGCGGTTTACGATTAACGAGGTATTAAAAAAAAATACTTACTAGATCTCGTTCAAAACAATTTTTCGTTAGTAGTTTTTATAGTAATTTACATCATATGATTTTTGTAGATTTTTCATTTTCTTATTTTAGAAATTAGAGGGGAGTACCACCTTTTTCCCACTTTGGAAGCGTCTGTCACGCTAACTATTCCGTTTAGAAAAAAAATATTCTAAAAACCTCGATATAATTTTTGAAGACATCCATAGATATCCCACCCGTATGTATTTGATGAAAAAAAAATTGAGTTTCAGTTAGTATGGGGAGCCCCCAATATTTATTATTATTTTTTTTTATTTTTGCATCAAAATCTTAATGCGGTTCTTAGAATACATCTACCTACCAAGTTTAACAGTATAGCTCTTATAGTTTCGGAAAAAATGGCTGCGATATACGGAAGGACAGACGGCCAGACAGACATGACGAATCTATAAGGTTTCCGTTATTTATCATTTGGCTATGGAACCCCAAAAAAAAACAGCAGTTTAACACGGATTTCAAAGTAAAGAGGGTATCTGTAATGGGCGGTCACCCATCAACTCACCGATCTCGGCAATCGTTGCTTTACCTGTAAGGTCGACCTACGCGACTGATATTACTTAGCATTGAGCCGTAATCATGAGATCAATCATTCAATAAATTGTACCTATCTATTTACGAAGTCGTTGTATTATATCAAGAAAATGAAAAAAAAAAGGCGTGTGGCACTCGGAGACTGCCGCGGTAAAGCTATTGCATAGCCTTTTTTTTATCAACTATAACTTGCAATTATAATTATTTATTTATTTTATTTATACAGTAATTTTTCCTTTGTTTTTTTTTCTTTGATATCAATTCAAGTTTTCTTTCTGTTTTGTAATTTATTTATTTTTTACCAGCAACGTCATCAAAAGAGTGCGAAAAATGGTGACGATTAAGCGACTAAACTATATTCAATGTTTTCTGTTCGACTTTGATAAAGAGATAGAAAGAAGCTAAGCAATAGCTTAAAAATGACGTCATGTTCGTTATCACACCCATGTCAGAATGTCATGAAATATGATGTCGGCCATCTTGGATTTCAAAAATGAAATCATTTTCGTGATCAGCACACTGAGTTTTGGCGGGAAAGTCAAGCTGAGTGTCACGCTCGTTTTTCATTGGACTTTTAAAATTATTTATAGTGTTGTTTACTAAATAAAAGTGCGTGAGTTATGTAGTAAAAAGTGCATTTAGTAAATAGTTTATAAAGAACAGTGAAATATCGCTGCATAGTGGCCACATCATGACTTTGTCCCAAACCTCACTCGTAAGACGGGTCACGCGGCCGTCTTTTTCGACATGAATAATTCATAATTACGTGGCATTGGCTAAATGCACAAACCGTGCGAAGCCAAAAAATAAAGAAATAAAGAAAAAACCCATGAAATCTATTATATTATCACTCGAGTCAGTAAGCATGTAAAATGAGAAAACTAACATAGAACGATCCGTGTGAGAACTAAACGATCACTATTACACAACAACACTGATACCTTTGAGAAAACGGACTTCCTCTACAATAGGGCAATTCCTCCGTAAGGTCTGTCTATGCTATTACTTATAATCTCTGTCATTGTGTGCTGTTTCGGTGCAATCGCAAGACCGGCCGGGCACTGAGGGGCAGGCAAGACAGCTATAGTATCCTTATGACTCCACCAACTGGTATTTCGTTGACTCGGAAACGGCGCACAGGGAGCACCACGAAATATACTCAAAGACTCCGAGGTTCTTTTTCAATATACCCCACTGTTTTGTCGTGGTGGCCTAGTGGTTAAAACACCAGCCTCTCAAGTATGAGTGCGCGGGTTCGATTCCAGGTCAGGCAAGTACCAATGTAACTTTTCTAAAGTTATATGTACTTTCTAAGTATATCTTGGACACCAATGACTGAAGGCGAAGGAAAACATCTTGAGGAAACCTGGGCTTTATAAGTCTGAAATCGCCAACCCGCATTGAGCAAGCGTGGTGATTACGCTCAATCCTTCTCTGTATGAGAGGAGATCTGTGCCCAGCAGTGGGACGATAAAAAGGTTGTTGATGATGAACGGCGTCGGTGTCGAATTATTTGTTATCAATTTAATATTTTCGAGCTGATCTTTAGTAACATAATCACTTCTGATTGCGTTAACATCTGACCGTAGAATTAATAAATCCTTCATCAACTTCTTTACGTACGTTCTACGTAGTCAAAGCAAACTGGTGGCAATTTGTGAAGGTCATATGCCACAAAAACTGGGATTGTTCGGGATCCGTGATTTTAAACACCGTAATCGTATATTTTAGGTCTTTCTGCTTTTTGTTCTTACGCCTCGATACATGTTTTTGTCTTGTCTTCGTAGAAACAAACAATAACTTTTTTGCCTCATCAATGTCTTCCTAAGAAAAAGCCGACGAGCATATTTTTATTAAACTTTCGTTGTTTCGTTTCGGAGATAACAATATTAAAACTCGTACACTTAAATGTACTCGTATTAACATTGTTCACCGACATCTTTCTGTAATATTTTATTTAATAAAAACTTCAACTTCAACTCTTGATCTGGTCCCTGTGGATAGATACTACAATTTTGCCAATAACACGTGTAACAAATTATAGAAATTCTTTAAAAAAATATTTCACAATAATGGCGGATATGGCCAATAACAGTTGAAAAAACGGCCGCGTGAGCACTTTTTACTCTATAAAATCACGCGCTTTTATTTAGTAAACAACACTATAAATAATTTAAAAGTCCAATGAAAAATTAGCGTGACATTCATCAAAGTACTTAATAATTAATTATATGAAAAGTTTTTAAGGTAGTCATGACAACGTCGATGACGTCTATGACATATCTCTATAGAAGACCTATTTCAGAGAGAAAATTAATCGCAAGTTTAGCACATCGCGACTATCAGTAACATGGCAAGTGTGTAGAACTGAGTTCGCGCCCTGCAATATGCATGCTCTTATTGAAAATCTATAAATTGTTTTCAAAAGATGTAGTCGCACGCACACAAACATGCCGTGCCGAAGACTACCGAACTGAAACGACGTTAGACGATGTACGGCCTTCAAGCCACACCTCCGTGCCCGTCGGAATGGGGAGCGTGAGGTTTTTTCGTTACGGAATTTCTGGATTCGGTCCCCGCGCTCAAGGCCCGCGATAGAAGCTATGCAATAGCTTAAAAGCGCTTCTTATATTGGAATTCCTTTAGAACCGTTTAAACCACGCTCAGTAGAGCAACAGGTACTGTTGAAGATGACTTCTAGTTGGTCGGGCTTTTGATTCTTAAGGATATTATTAATATCAAGCAAGGTTTGGTCCCAGTTCAGGGCAAAGGTCATATCTCACAAGACTGGCCATTTGTCATAACCCATGCCTGTTGCATTGGCGGGTTTGCGGTAAGGACCAGGCCCGGGTCGACGGCGCGTAGTGTTTCACACGCGTCTCAAAGATATGTCAGCACATCGTAATGGGGTCCACGAAGACCGATGCCACTGACTAGCCAACCCGCGACCCTGATCGATGGTTAAGGGTTGCGGGTTGGTTAAAAAGAAACTGTTGCCCTGGCGCCCAGGAAAGTGAAGAAACACGGGTGGGTTTTCGTCAGTAAAAGTCTGACATACCCTTCCGCTCCGTCGGGAGCTCCCAGAGCGGGAGAGGTCATTTGCTGATTTCCGATCCAAAACAAAAAAAAAAAAAACACACTCAGCATCACACTTCAGTGTCTCAAAGAAGATTATTCAGCGATATGTCTATATTTCAACTTAGAATAGCAAAATCAAAAATAATTTCATCATCTGTGCTTTTCCAACTACATATGTTGGAGTCAGTTTCCAGTCTGACCAGGTCCAACTAAATGCCTGTATTTTACATAAAGCGGCTGCCTATCTGAACTCAGTTAGAACTCAGTTAGTCAGGGACTGGAACAATTTACCAGCGGTGGTGTTTCCGTCGGACTACAATTTAAGTGTCATCAAGGCTAGAGTAAATAGGCTCTTAATAAACTAGCGCGCTTTACCATCAACGATTGCATCACTGCTTACCAACCGGCAGGATTGCGGTCAAGAACTAGTTTATGATAACCAGAACGAACGGCTTAACGTGGTTTCCGAGACACACAGAGGGACCTTGGTATATAAAGATCCCATCCACAAACCAACCGCGGCAAGTGTACCTTAACCTGATCGATCCATCTGTGGGGCTGTTATTTTTTAGCCAGTAGTAAAATTTGTAATTCTCCTCCGATTTATTTTATGGACCTAGATTCCCCTATCCACAAACTAAGCTAAATTTAAGTGAAGTGCATTTTCCCCTTTCCCATTTCATTAAGAAAGACAGCAGCTGCAGTGGCCTAGAGGTATCGGCCACGACTTACCAAGTTGTAGGCCGTTGGGTCAAACCTCATCCGGTGCTTTCATCATCATCATCATCAACAACCTTTTATTCGTCCCACTTCTGGGTACAGGTCTCCTCTCATACAGAGAAGGAGACTTTCCTTTTTCGTTTTCTATCCGGCGCTTTACTTTGTGTATATTATTTCATCACCACTGCTCTAAAATCGGTGAAGGAAAACATCGTGAGGAAACTGCCATGTCCCAGAGGCAAACACTTCGAAGACATGTGACATCTATCAACTCGCACTGGGCTAGCGTGGTAGATTACGGCCCACTCCCTTTATTTCTTTTTTTTTTATTAAATTATAAGCTAGTGCTTAACCGCAATCCCGCCTGCTGTTAAGCAGTGACGCAGTCGTTGATGGTAAAGCGCACTAGTTTATCAAGAGCCTATTCACTCTAGCCTAAAGACACTCAAATTGTAGTCCGACGGAAATACCGCCGCTGGAGGTGGCCTGTGTCCTAACAGTGGGAACCTTTTTTTTTTTTTGGTGGGACGGGAAATCATAAAATGACTTCTCCCGCTCTTTTTGAGGCGCGCGTGAAACAAGACGCGCCGTCGACTCGGGCCTGGTCCTTACCGGGCGGCGAGCTGCCCACTGCTCACCGCCCGCAGGCCCGCGCTTACGGTGGCTGGGAGTTAGGTGTCGTCTCCCAACCAGGGCGTCTCCTGCGGCGGCTAGTGGCGTGAGGGCGCTGGGATTCCCGTTACCTCACGCGCTCCGCCTCCTCCTTTGCCAGCATCACTGCTTCGTAGAAGGAGGTGACGGCCTGCCATGCACTCTCGCTCCGGACCATGGCCTGGACCAGGGTCGGACGCGAGAGATCGCCGCCGATCGTCGCTACGAGGACACGGTGGTGCTCTACCCAAGCCGGGCAGACCTCCACCGTATGCTCCACCGTGTCCTCAGGGCGATCCACACAATGGTGACACCCTGGCGTTTCCTCCCGCCTAATACGGAACAGGAACCTCCCGAAACAACCGTGTCCGGTAAGGACCTGCGTCAGGCGGAAGGTGAGGGCGCCGTGGCGCCTCTCTAGCCACTCCTTAAAGAGGGGACTTACCGCCGCTAACAGTGGGAACCTTATAGGTTGACTATGTAAGAAAAGGACAGAAAGTAAATATTAGTTTAGTACTGTTTAGTTTCGTACTAGTTAGTAATTGGCGTAATTTTAGTTGCAATGATTTTAATTCCGTTTCAACAATGCTATAAAATTTGAGAGGACTAAACTGGAATAGAAAGAATTTATATTTTGTTTCGACAACCTCTAAACTACACTATAAAATTTAAGCCAAAGCATTTCAGAATAATCTCCTCATCAAGACAGTTATGTTCATAGAAAGTTTCTTTTAATTTTCATTAAATTATTAGTAACCAAGAAACCGGTAGAAAACGGGTGTAACCGGATTAAATTACGTGAGTGTTAATTGCAGATTACGTTTACTGATTTCACGTTACCGTGTTTGATTATGTTGTATATATCCAACTAAATTGTATTGTTGTGTTAAATATTAGTTATGTATGTAAGATCACCTCTCAGTTGAGTGTCAGCCGTTTGCCCACCACCATAGTCAACAGTTAATGAGAGAGAGTAATAGTGGATTACGCAATTAAGGTGTCCTTTCTGTCGCGGGCTTGCGGCAGGCTGATCGGGCGGCGAGCTGCCCACTGCTCGCCGATATATTTCGCTGATATTCTTCTGTGGAATGCGCTTCCTCTTGATATCAGGATGGTCGCCAGTCGGTTTGCATTTAAGCGGAAATTGTAGAGTTATTTTCGCAACAGTTAGGGTGGAGTCATTACAACACCTGTCTCCCAAATTTTTAGTTTTGTATGTATATGTCGGAGACAGCGACGGCAGAGCGGTAGGGTCGATAGCATCTTGGTGTGGTGGTACAGGTTCCATCTCGTAGGTGAGTTTTGAATTGAAGCACGACGTGTAGATATACCCTCCAATCTTCATAATAACAATTTGAATAGACAAACCGACAGTTTCGATTCGGAGAAGTGCCTTGGTCCGCGTCTCGATGCAAAGTGACCGTTCGACGAACCCCACTTTCCAAAGCGACTCTGTCCATGTGACGTCATCACAAAATAACGTCACAAGCGTTCGCCCCTCTACTACGTAAATCAAATCAGCAACTTCTATTAAAATTAATCGACGATCTCCGACACGGCCAGCCTGACGAGTTGCACGTCCTCGTGCATCTTCATCATCATCATCCCGGCGCCAATCCAAGTCGCATCCGAAGCTCCCTCAGCCCCGGAGTTCGGGATCGGGTTCACCAGGCAAACCGCCGATTCCGGTCAAACTTCGGTATTTCCCGTTGCACATCCTCGTGCATGTCTGTAACAAATTAAAAAAAAAAAAAAAAACAGAAAACCGACTTTTTGAGAACTCGGCCAACCTGACCGTCACACGTCACGTTTAATTACAATGACTATTAGAAAACCAAACAAACTTCATTATTTTAACAACTTAAACACAAAAGCTTCTTTCAAGCCTCATAATTATCAAATTTCAAAAAGAAAACACAAAAGGTTCCTCCAAGCCTCATAACTATCAAATCAATATCATAATCATCAAAAAGAAAACACACCATGGCCCGCTACCACAGTAGCTAGTGACAACTCGTAGTTGACACCCATATCGTCATCACCTCTTGTGATACGACCAACTCTAGAGTTCACGACTCCCAGGTCAACACATGACCGTACAACTAATAGTCTCCTCTGAGACCCAGGTCCCCGCCACATCACTAGCTGCCCATCGCCCCCTGAACAACTCCTCACTGAGTTGCAGTTACGACTACAGACTAGTGCATGCAGTGCGACCATATCTACCAAAGTCCCCGCCACATCACTAGCTGCCCATCGCCCCCTGAACAACTCCTCACTGAGTTGCAGTTACGACTACAGACTAGTGCATGCAGTGCGACCATACCTACTAGAGTCCCCGCCACATCACTAGCTGCCCATCGCGCTCTGAACAACCCCTCACTGGGTTGCAGTTACGACTACAGACTAGTGCATGCAGTGCGACCATATCTACCAAAGTCCCCGCCACATCACTAGCTGCCCATCGCCCCCTGAACAACTCCTCACTGAGTTGCAGTTACGACTACAGACTAGTGTATGCAGTGCGACCATACCTACTAGAGTCCCCGCCACATCACTAGCTGCCCATCGCGCTCTGAACAACCCCTCACTGGGTTGCAGTTACGACTACAGACTAGTGCATGCAGTGCGACCATACCTACTAGTGTCCCCGCCACACCACTAGTTGCCCATCGCGCTCTGAACAACCCCTCACTGGGTTGCAGTTACGACTACAGACTAGTGCGAGCAGCGCGACCACATAGCCATGATACGTGTTCTATTTGCTGGCGGAGGCACCCTCCTCACCATCTTCTACATTTTGAAAATCTAACTCAGCAGACATTACTTGGAAAAATCTTTCGTACCTATGCGATCGTGGGGTACTTATAAGTTCTGTTTCCAATCAACGATTTCAATAGGTAACGATCGCCATTATCGCCATCAAACAACTCACCAATATTAAATTTCATTACTTTAGCTCACTTCTATCAAATTTAGATTTTTCGTAAATAGCACTCATTTCTATGTTCGTTACCGCTTGTTCTCTTGAGAAGATTTAACAGTCTAGCCACACATACTATCATAGGCACAGTGAACTTTAGTTTCGAAATAAAGACAAACTAGACATAATTTTAAAACCCTGATTTAAAATTTCTCAGTCCATTATAACAAAGAATACGGGTAGTACAAGAAATAAAATTTGCAAATAACTCTTATTATCATGTCGCAAAGAAATTGTTGAAACAATACACTGGCACAACCTTGTACACTGTATATATACTGGCGCGTGTGTACATACACCAATGAAATTACAGATTGCTTGACAAGAGAACATTCGGCCACGGAATCAAAATAAAAATAGTACGACTCACCGGATTATGGCAATTTTCCACAAACACCTGCCACTTGGTAGTTGTCAACCGTTGCACACCAGACATCTCTGAGCTCTCATAAAATCCCATTACGTTACCACAAACGTTTTGGGTATTTTGAAATCTTCTCATCGCCTGCAGAGTAGATGCTGTCCTGAAATCTTCTCATCGCCTGCAGAGTAGATGCTCAAGTCTTGAAACCTTGGGCGTTCCGCAAAGCGCACGCAGCTCTGACTCCGCACCACACGCCATTGATGTGATTCACCAAGCAGCTAGAAGCGCGCTCCGCAAGCGCACTTTACAAGCTCCGCAAGCGCACCTTTCGCGCTCCGCAAGCGCACCTTTCGCGCTCCGCAAGCGCACTTCGCTCGCCAAGCAACAGCCAGCACTGTCGCGTGCCAAGCAACAGCCAGCACTGTCGCGCGCCAAGCAACAGCCAGCACTGTAGCGACAGCGCCGCGTCCAGCCGCACGTGCACGCCTGCAGCGGACTCCTGCAGCGCACTCCTGCAGCGCACTATTATTTCTATTCTGCGTCAGCAATTGAGCGCACCTCGTAACTTGACGTTCACTTCCAGCCTCACTGCCAGTACATCCAGATTTACAGAAGCTCATACAAAGGCAATGAACAACTACCACACAAGTAGTCACACAAGTACTATAAAAATATTGGCAGAAAGTAACTGTTATTCTGTTCCTTGATTTATAACGAGATTGTGAGCAGTCTTTATCCAACTTCTGATGTCGGAGACAGCGACGGCAGAGCGGTAGGGTCGATAGCATCTTGGTGTGGTGGTACAGGTTCCATCTCGTAGGTGAGTTTTGAATTGAAGCACGACGTGTAGATATACCCTCCAATCTTCATAATAACAATTTGAATAGACAAACCGACAGTTTCGGTTCGGAGAAGTGCCTTGGTCCGCGTCTCGATGCAAAGTGACCGTTCGACGAACCCCACTTTCCAAAGCGACTCTGTCCATGTGACGTCATCACAAAATAACGTCACAAGCGTTCGCCCCTCTACTACGTAAATCAAATCAGCAACTTCTATTAAAATTAATCGACGATCTCCGACATATATATTATAAGTATAATATATTTTGGTAATAGTATGTATGTGTATATAGCTTATCTAAGTATTTTTTTTATATAGTATTAAGAGTATGTTTTCATAATAATGTTTTCCTTTAAAGCACCTGCTACTAATCTCTTCACCACCTATGGTTGACTGGTAGAGAATGCCTAAGGCATTAAGTCCGCCATTGTACAATTTATGTGCGAAAGAATAAATAAATAAATTTATATTTTATATAGTTTTAAAATCATGATTAACATGTAAAAGTGTTTGTACAAACCTATTTTTACAAATAAATAGACTAATGCAATAAAATGTCTAGTATTACACCTGCATTTCCCCTTGATTGAGTTTAAGAGATGTATTAATAATCTCAGTACTTATGTATATTTTATCCTCAAGGGCTTGTATTCAACTTTCAAAAATATTACACTCCATTCGGAGTAAGAAATACACCTTTTGTAGAGTCTGTTCAACCGATTTTGATTTCTATTACATTGGTGGCATGGCAAATGATACCTGCAGTAAATAGCTCTCATTGCAACCACTTTTTTTTCCCTTCAATACCACCCTTATGCCTATGGAAAAGAAGTCAAATTTTATAGAACAGGCCGCCAAAAAGTTTTTTAAATGTTTAATCTTATTATGAATAGATTTTAGATTTCCAGAAACGGTAGTGTAATATTAATCAGCAATTAGACTATGTAACACAAACTTGTAAATTCGCTTTAATTTTAATAGGTAGTTTATTACAAAGTAACCATGTTCAATCAACGTTTCATTCAACACAGCTAAATTAATTTTAGTTTAATTACAGTCATCCATTATGGTACATTTGCACATTCGTATGAGTGAATTTATTTATTTAATAGCTGAGTCCCGCGGTTTCACTCCAGAAAGTTTCGATCATGTGGGAATATTAGGATAAAAAGTATTCTATGTGTGTAAACGGGTACCAGGACTTGGGTAAAATAAAACTAGGAGAACATGGAACTTTTAAAAAATGATGTACTCACTAGCGAGTCTAATACATATGTGATAAAAATATGACAGGCCAGTTATTCTTATAACTACTTAAAACTATAAAAGGGCTTATCGATGCTCGCTGCTCCAACAAGTCCATCAGGCGCTCCAACATGCCCCCGGACGTTGAAAGATTCTCTTTCAACAAACATCAGCAGAGACGGGTAATGGGCAAATTCGGTTGAAGGCTCTTCTTATCACTCCAGCAGTAGTCCGGATGTCAGCCACACGAACGATGTCATCTGATCCTGGATGAATGGCAACAATTCTGCCTAGCTTCCATTTGAGGGGGGGGTAGGTTATCCTCTTTGATCACTACCAACGAGTCCAGTTTCAAAGCATCAT
This sequence comes from Sesamia inferens, assembly GCA_037179545.1. Taxonomy (NCBI): domain Eukaryota; kingdom Metazoa; phylum Arthropoda; class Insecta; order Lepidoptera; family Noctuidae; genus Sesamia; species Sesamia inferens. The sequence continues at coordinate 23,587,594 of CM073944.1, read as the reverse complement.
TACAGGAGCGCCATTTTGTTCTCTGCTGCAACTCAGAAACAAACTCCTTACTCCAACGACACCAGAAATGCTGACGGAGTTGCTCGATCCTTTGAAAACGAGTCAAGTGATGAATGGGGTGTTCCTGAATGTCTCGCTGTGGCAGTGAAGTGAGCGGTCGACCAACAAGAAAGTTTCCCGGAGTCAGAGGTGTAAGATCAGCAGGATCAGTGGACAGCGGCGTCAATGGACGAGAATTCAAAATCGCCTCAATTTGGATTAGCGTGGTGTTAAGTTCTTCGAACGTGAGATTACAATTTCCCAACACTCGCTTTAAATGATATTTGGTCGACTTAACACCCGCTTCCCAGAGTCCGCCAAAGTGAGGGCTATAAGCAGGGATAAAGTGCATCCTAACTCCATCATTAGCCAAATTCGCACCTATGGAATCACAATTTGATTTAAGAAATTTAGATATGTCGTTGTATGCTCCAACGAATGAGGTGCCGTTGTCGGAATAAATATTAATGGGTTTTCCCCTTCGCGAAATAAACCTATATAGGGCCAGTAAATATTTATTACTAGTGAGGTCGCCTACTAGCTCCAAGTGAATAGCCTTGGTTGCAAAGCAAATAAATATAGCTACGTACACCTTTACTAGCCTACAACCGCGCCCTTGCCTACTAGCACACATGATAGGGCCAGCATAATCGACGCCAACACTTTCAAAAGGGTAACCTCCTGGCTGGAGGCGCTGCTGCGGAAGATTTCCCATTAAAGGGGTAACTACATTACCCTTCATACGACAACAGCGCACACAGTTACGGTAGCAAGCCTTAGCCAAATTTCTGCCGCCTATAGGCCAATACGTTTCTCGGATCGACGCTAATAACAGCTGTGGGCCTGCGTGCATTGATCTTTTGTGTTCCAAATTGAATAATAGTTTTGTAAATACATGAGTGGACTGTAAAATAATAGGGTGTTTTTTATTATATGGAAAGTTAGAATTGTCTAAGCGTCCTCCGACACGCATTATATTATTGCTGTCTAAAAATATATTAAATTTGAGAAGGGCGCTCTTTGAAGGTATACTCCGTTTATTTGCAAGTAATTTGTGCTCAGGAAACGAATCCATTTGACATCCTAAAATTATAACATTTAATGCTTCCTGTAGTTCCTTTTCTGTCAGAAAGTTACTAATTACAGGATGTTTTCTACAAATTCTAACAAATCTCAACACATAAGCTACGGAACGAACAAGTCTTAAATAATTAGAAAAACGTTTAAATTCTATAAATACATTACAAGAATTACCTTCTGCAATAGTGCTCAATATAAGACCTAAAGGGTCAAAAATGCGTGCAATTATTGAAAGCAAATCACGTTTAGTGCTGCCTTTAGAAGGCATCTGAGAACTAATCAAGAAACCTAGTTCATCAGAGTTAGCAAACCAATTAAGACCTAGTAATTTATTGGGCTCACTAGAACCTATACCTAAATCTAAGGCCGACTGTGAAGTCCCTGAAATTAAACCAGGGTCGTTCGACTTCCACTTTCGAAGTGGCATGCAAGCCGAACTCAATACTTTGGTAATTTCATTGCGAATTTTTATTACTTCATTTAAATCATTACCACCGGTGAGTAGATCATCTACGTAAAAATCATGTTTGATTATGGTGGCAATCTTATCATTACTGCACTCAATGCCTAATTGCTTGAGGCAGCGCGTCGCAAGAAACGGCGCACTCGCCGTACCGTATGTGACAGTGTTGAGTTTAAATACCTTCACCGGACTGGCCGTGTCTTCCCGCCAAACTACCTGTTGCAAGTGCCTATCAGATGAATGGACTACTATCTGTCTATACATCTTTTCAACATCGGCTGACAAGACATACTTGTGCTGTCGAAACCGAAGAAGTATAGACAGGAGGTCGTCCTGAACCGTAGGACCCACCATCTGTAAATCATTAAAGGATATCCCTGATGAAGTAGGGCAACTAGCATTGAACACTACACGTAGTTTGGTAGTGGTACTACATTCGCGTAGCACCCCGTGATGAGGTATGTAATATGAATTTACATCTAATTGCTTGTTTACGGTCATATGACCTAGTGATTCATATTCTGCCATAAACTCGTGATATAATTTACTAAAATCAGGCTTAGCCTTAAGTCTGCGTTCCAAGGAATATAAACATTTTGAAGCCCTATTGAATGAGTCACCTAAGACGGAAGGGTCTTGCTTCATTGGTATACGGACACAAAAACGACCGTCCTCCAAACGGGTCGTGGTTTTAATGAAATGCTCCTCGCACATTTTTTCTTCTGGTAAATAATTAGAAGGTTGCGAAGTGACCTCTTCCAGATTCCAAAATCGCGTTAAATCATCACGAATTGATTCAAAGTTATGATCATTATATGAACCAAGCTGAGTAAAATGACAACCTATATAGTTACTTAAGTTACCATTGTTATACAAAATGGGCCCAGAAACGATCCAGCCTAACCTGGTTTCACACAACACTGGTTTCCCGAACCCTAGCTTTATTCTTTGCGAACCCAACAAGTCCCAGAATAGATCGGCACCAATCAAAAGATCAACATCAGCAGGCTTGTAAAAAGTAGGGTCTGCCAGGCAAATATCCGTAGGAATATTCAGGTTTGATAAATCTAATTCACGACATGGTATTTCATTCGTAATTAATGGCAAAACAAAACAAAACAACTTAGCATCATAACTGTTATTGAGTGACGTCATCCTTACCCGACAAGTGTTACTTACGCGAGAGGTTGCGTTATTTATACCATAGATTGAGCTATCTATCGGTCGTGTAACCAATTGAAGACGTTTACACAGTCGCTCCGTTATGAAGCATGACGTACTACCGCTATCGAGTGTCGCTCGCACAATATGCTCATGGTTATCATAGTCATATACTTTAATTAAAGCTGTTGACAACAACACGCCGCGCTCCTTTCTACTATCAACATAAGAAGGTGTAGTGTTTGCAGATAAAGCAACATGGTTGGTATCAGTGTTAGCAGAGGGCGCGGGCGACGCAATTGACGGAGACGAGTTTGTGTTGTCACTACGATCACCGCTGGTGTCCGAAATATGAAGTAAAGTGTTATGCCTGCGCTTGCATAACTTACAACCCGGTTTTTTACAATTGTTGGAAAAGTGACCCGAACGAAAACAATTGTAACACATTTTAAATCTAGGGACTAATTTACGACGTTCCTCGTTACTTAAAGCAAGGAACTGTGAACAATTCGTTAAACTATGGTCACCTTTGCAACTGGGACATGGCTTCGCGGCAGATTCAGTGCTTAGACTATTAGAATGTTGTGTCGTCACCATAGATTTAATCTTACTCGTCGAACCTGATTTAGCGAGACCTGACACATTGTGTTTCGATAATTCTAGGGTTTCAACTAAATCAGCGCGTGTGCGAATAAAATGGAGGAAAGCATCGAACGTAATAGTGCTGTCCTTGTCAACACGGCCTTTAAACTCCTCCCATTCGCGATAAGATTTGTTGTCTAACTTACGAGTAACTAAATATATCAACAAAGTATCCCATTGCTTGACCGGTTCACCTAACAATTCTAGTGCTCGTAAGTTTTTATTTAATAAATCTATTAAACCTTTCAAAGCAGCTGAGGACTCCTTTGTGATAAGTTCTATATTAAACAAAGCTGACACATGATTCTGCACCAACAACCTTTTATTGTCAAACCGATCACAGATTAAATTCCAAGCTACAATATAGTTACTGGCGGAAAACTGAATTGATTGAACAACCACAGCAGCAGATCCTTCCAAAGAAGCACGCAAATAATGAAATTTGTTAATTTCATCAATACCGTCATTATGATGGATGAGACTAGTAAAGGTGTCACGAAATTCTAACCAATTGCTATATAATCCATTAAATTTTGGCAGTTGTATGGTAGGCAACTTAATTGGTTTATATCCACTACCATGACTACTTTGACCACAAATCGAATCATCATCTTTGCTACATTTAACTAACTGTTGAGCCCGCGACAATGTCTTATAGTACAATGTCTCAAACTCACAACGCTCAGACAACTGGGCCTTCGCATCATCAACCATACATTCCAACTGCAACTGCACCTCATCGTATTGTTCGTACAATGACTCAATTTTGCCCATACGCAGCTGTAATTCCATAACATCACAACTGTTTAATTTGTTCTCACTTATTGTGTCCAGGTAATTGATGAATATTGTTAAGCGGCCTTTAAAACTACCTCGCTTCTTTACTAATTCCCTCTCCTCGGACATACTGGGATTCGAGTGTTGTCGACCTGAAATGTATACAGTAACAATACGTTTATAAAAAGAAATTATATAGCTACTAAGTTATGGTTAGTTTTAGTGTGATGTAATAATAATTAGGTAATATTTAATGTAATATTTGTAACATAAAATAATAAATCTACCTACAACTGTGAGGATGAAAACTTTTTATTATAAATTCCTCAGCAATTAATCTGATGTGCTTAACTAAGCAACAAATCTGAAGTGCACTACGGTTTAATAAACTGACAATGCAGTGAATAATAGGAAATAATATCGCAACACTAACCACAATAAACTTGTCTTACGAATACCTACGCATCAAACTTACACTTGCCTAACTGAATAGTTATCGCTCTAATGCAACAATACAAATTATAAATGTAGTGCTAATTACTACTATACTTATCTAAAGTATTATATAATAAGATTTGTCGCTAATTGTACGCATAACATACAAAAATAACGAAACAATTCAAAATGGTAGGTACTCAAAGAAGATAATTTAAGTATATAAAATGATACAAGTTAAAGCACTAACCTTTGGTTACTTATAATTAAAGTTAAATACAACCTGTACGAGTGTTGGGTAACGAAATTATCCAATATAAACTTAACACCGTGGAAAATGTGCACTTGATCCTTATGTTCCATGTTGCGCTTGCGGCGTAAAATCTCTCAAGTCCAGGTTAATTATATCCGTCGTTATTATCGCTGATTTCATTAATCTTCGAATAAACTTGATGAATACTTCGATCCGGCTCGAAGGACCATGTAAACGGGTACCAGGACTTGGGTAAAATAAAACTAGGAGAACATGGAACTTTTAAAAAATGATGTACTCACTAGCGAGTCTAATACATATGTGATAAAAATATGACAGGCCAGTTATTCTTATAACTACTTAAAACTATAAAAGGGCTTATCGATGCTCGCTGCTCCAACAAGTCCATCAGGCGCTCCAACAATGTGTTATTCCTAGTAATAAACCATCGGAGAGCCTTTCATCCAAATCCTTCAGTGGTTTAGGCGTGAAAGCGGAACAAAGTCACTCTAACATTTAGGTGTAATATTAGAAAGAATTTACGTGGGTAACAAATGTCTTACCATGGCGTCTCCGCCAAGTCGGAACAAGCGAGGTAGACCAAAGAACTGGCTTGACATTGTCTGACATGACATGTGTGCCAGCAATCTCACACCACGGGATGCCAAAGATCGTGCCAAATGTAGGAGTAAGTGTAAGTGCGATTTAGCCTAATATTTTTAAGGTTCGATCCCCGCGCAGTGCGAATATTTGTATGCATAAATATGAATATTTGCACTGGTCGGGTCGTGCCTCGGAAAGCATATTAAGCCGTTGGTCCCGGCTGCCATACGAACAAAAGTCCAACAATTGGTCTAATTGCAATACTTCGATATCGCCTTCGGTTTTCGGAGGTCAGAAGACAGTCGTTCCACGAAAAATATCGAAGCTTAGCCAAAATTAGTAGTTAGATTGGTAAAGCGGACCCCAGACTCCAAAGCTGAAAAAGCTTGGAAAGCGACTGGGATTAACGCTGAAATGATGATGATTAGAAAGGATTTAACCATTTATGTACTTGTACACACATAAACATATATTTAAAAACAAAACAGAAAAATGATACAGAGGTCATGCTTATTCCAGAAGAATCTCTTCCAATAACCTGCAATAGGAAAATCAAAACAGAAATATAGACAGCATGTGAAAAGGTAAAAGACCAAAAGATGTTGAAATGTTGCCTTTTAACCAGCATCATTATCATGTCAGCCAAAGGAAGTAAACTGCTGGACATGGGCCTCCCCCAAGGATTTCCAAGTAGACCGGTTGGACGCTGCTTGCATCCAACGCTTCCCTGCGATTTTGCAGATCTACGACCAGCTAGTCGGTGGGTTTTCAGAAGTGTCCATAAATACGGTGTACTAGTGTGTAGCTTCCTACACTCATTTTAAAACTACACCCCAATGCATCAGGAATTTAAAGTCTCGTTAAACGGACAACAGGTTGGCGGTTCGCTAGCCACAAACTCGCCTGGTGTGGTCCATTCATTAACACAGTGAAGAGTTTCTCTATAAAGAGGAGTTTGGGGAGAGAGCTCTTCAATAGTTTTGTTGGGAAACTTTTCAATTGCTATTAAAGGCTGACTCAGTATAGAGAGGATAGAGGTCAGCGACTATTCTACGGCAACAAACTATCCTTTTTCGTAATGTATGGTTTATCCGTGACCAAAATGAGAACGTTTGAACTGGTTCAACTAAAAGTTGAACTAAAAAAAACAAAACAAATGAGGGACTGGAACAGTTTGCCAGCGGCGGTGTTTCCGTCTGACTACAATTTAAGTGTCTTCTAGAGTGAATTGGCTCTTAATAAACAAGCGCGCTTTACCATCACTAAAATAAAAATAAATATATACCTACGGACAAATGACACAGATTGAGCTAGCCCCAAATTAAGTTCGCGACTTGTGTTATGGAATACTAACTCAACGTTACTATATTTTATAAAATATACATATAGATAAACATCCAAGACCCAGGTCAATCAGGTAAAAATCGTTTTCCATCATGACCTGGCCGGGGATCGAACTCGGGGCCTCCACGTCGCAGGCAGGAGTGTTGACCGCTGCTTACCATCAGGCGGGATTGCAGTCAAGCACTTGTTTATAATTATAATAAAAAAAGAAATGTTGTTTTAAGAATAGGTTAGAAATTTCCCGAATGAAGTTTTTAAGGAAACATATTTTCGTAAAATTTTCAAATTCGACAAGAATTGAACGATATTTTTTACGGGTTATACATAGGTTGACATGTCCTTGGATCGTGAGTTATCGTTTTGATTATAACCGAGTTAGTGGGTTATACTCAAGGCAATAACTCACTCACTCCAAGGACAAGATAACGTGTGTCGCATCAGCTCGTTTGAAATACAGAACAAAAGACAAATGTTGTTCCACAGTATTGTTTTGTTCCCACAAACATTTTCGAGCTATTAAGACACTTCTAGTTTACCAGCTACATAGTTAGCAGCTTATTTTTGACAACTACATATTGTAATGCGCGTACAATATGCTGTCGCTAAGCTTACAATTTATGGACTGCAAGCTTTGGAGACTATTGCGCCGGATAAGCAATTGTGATATTTGCACAGTTGCCTTCATATTCATAAATGTCTTGTCTAAAATAGCAGTGTTTAATGTATTGTTGTCTCTGTCCATTGTCCTTAAAGTGACAAGGATAACACACCTGATGGCGTTAACCTAGATCTGTCTGTTTGAACCTCGAATCTAATGACACGTCTATTTTGTTTGGCACTTTGTTCTGTTTAAATGGGGTGTTTGATCACTATAGTGTGTTTTAAAAGCGTCTGAGGAAAATGTAAATAAACTGATTAGGTTTAATTCTTGCGCACTTATTCAATTAACGAGATTAGTACCTAAGGTAATCATCCACATAAAGAAGGTTTAGACTTTTACTTCTTGAAACAATTATTTTCGGAGAAATTTATAAGATTATTTATTTATCACCAGGTTTTGACAAATTAGTTAAGAAGACTTCTTTTTTGTCGAATAGAATAGAATATTCTATATTATGTATACCATAACATAAATATAAAGATTTTACAAAGGGTGACACAATAGGCGGCCTTATAAATAAATAAATATATATGGACAAATCACACAGATTGAACTAGCCCCAAAGGAAGTTCGAGACTTGTGTTATGGGATACCAACTCAATGATACTATATTTATAATAGATACATATATAGATAAACATCCAAGACCCAGGCCAATCAGGAAAAGATCGTTTTCCATCATGACCTGGCCGGGGATCGAACCCGGGGCCTCCACGTCGCAGGCAGGCGTGTTGACAGCTGCGCCACGGACGACAAAAAGCTTATAGCTAAGATCGATGTATTATCAAATCAAATCAAATCATAAGTCATTTATTCAAATTAGGCTGAGTATTAGCAATTTTTTTTTGCTGCTCTCGCCACTTCCTAGTACTTTCGCTGCGAAAAAGAATTGGCGGAACAAACTCCCCAGCTGCACAGCTATCGCATACAAATCAAGATCTCATTTCTCATTCATCGACAATTTCTACCTAATGTCTCCTTCATTGTGAGGTTACAAAGTAATCCTCGGTTCACAAAAACATCTTAATTTTTCTTCAACCATTTTGATTTTTTCCAAACTATGTTGGAGTCAGATCCCAAATCTCGACTTAGTACACAAGGTCGTTGACTTGTGGAATATAAATCCGCCTGTCATTGTGAAAATAGTCGTATCAATGTCCTAATGGCCAAAAGCATCGATCTACATCTATCGCGGCTCTCGTTAGGCGGTTGGATCAAGGGCCTGATTCAAAAGGCAGTGCTCCTCGATACGGCTCGCATTGTGAGGAGGTTCTTGCATCGAAGCCCTAACTACCGATAGATAGATAGGTCATTTTATAAGTTCTCAATACTTTCTTATTAAATTTTAAGAAATATTAAAAAATGTGACTATAAATATAAGAAAATTCATACGTAAAAAATTGATAATGATTGAAGGTAGAAAATTGATATTTTAAATACGAAATTTTCTTTGTGGGTCTTGCTTTCATGTATAAACAGATTTGGATGAATTTTGGTACATGGATAGACCTTGACTCGGGTAAGGATATAGGCTCCTTTTCATACTGGATGGCAGACAAGTCACGAGCAACAGCTAGTAAATGAATAAACGTCATACAAATTAAATCCAACAGATTCTTTTGAAACACACCTGGGACGTTCTTCTTTTTTATCGACAATCTGACCGGCAAATTTTTATATTTGATAAAAAAATAAACTTGTGATTTATTTAATGAAATGTGATTTCAATTATTGCCTCATTATTGTAGGTTACGAAAACATTTAATGCAGAGAAGTATTACATGCAATTTTGTTTTATTTCAAATTTCGTAGGAATGGTATGAAAAAAATAACACCTCAGTCACAAAAGTATTTATTTTTTTTAATGTTTCATTTTAAATGAGAACTTCAGTTACTTATTACTTTCTTATCAAGAATATAAATAAACATTTACTATTATCTAGCTCCATTGGAAGGAATTTTTTAAATAATCATTTTTTTTAAATTATCCAATACCACTCTGTCACATTTTTGCTTCATAAGACATATTTTTTTTTTAATATTATGAAATTCGCCCAATAAAGTTGCTTAAAAATCTAGTGAACACCTTAATTATTTAGCATGTAATACTATAAAACGTTATTTTTATAAATACGAACAATGAAGTGGTTCATAGCTTACATTGAACTAAAATTTTAAGGGGGACAAAATTGTGACAGAGTGGTTAACGAAGTGACGGAGTGGCAATGAATTTATATCGCATACAGTTTGTAAGATTATCTGGTTCATGTCATTTGTCTTGATAACTTTATTTTTATACAAAATAACTCTCATGAATGCAATGTTTGCGTGTACCTTGCACATACAGGTTTCACGACTGTCAACTGAAGGTGGTACGACATAAAAGGGCTTAAATTTTCCAAAATAACTGTAGTGACATTTAACGTTGGGGTCCTCTTTTAGAAATGATTTATAGAGATCTTCCTTTTTTTACAGCAGTGGCCCGTGACACATCATTCCTGAGATGAAAATCATGATTTTTTTTGTTTTAATATAGTATATTTTGGCAAGGTGGAACTATACTTCTTCACTCTCCTAATTCTAATGATTTCTATTGCCAGTTCAAGTTTTTGTCCGGAACGTTGAATTGCTAGGTCTTCAAGTATACTTTTAATATAGCGTTTTATTCGATGGTATGGATATGGTCTTTTGTGTGCTTGTAATGTTTATTAATGGTATTTGATAATATATTATATATTTTCTGTATTCTTGTTTGCCAAGTTCATTTTATTTTTTAATATGAGTTGTTGTTATAAGCACTTTATTTTGTTTCTTTTTTTGTCGCTGAAGTCTTTTCTTGTATTTCTGTACTAGTAATTCTTGTATTTGGTTTTGAAATTGAATATTTTGTCTCTAAAGGCGTGATCTATCACGTCGCACTTGCTTTCTTCCCCTGCTACTGGCAACAGACGAGGCTGGAGTCAGTGAACGAGATTTGGGACTTAATGGAAGTAGTCTGGAACTTGAAGGAGAAATGTTAATCAAAACGTTTTGCAAAGTTTTCTGTCTTTCTTTCCTCTTTTTATTTCTAATCTGCCATTGTCTTTTTACTTTTTATGTTCTTTTGGTGTCATATCCTTAACTAACGTTTTGCGGGTATGATATCTTTCTAAATCTGTACGTTTTACTTCTGCTACAAGTTCAGGATTAAGCTTTCTTTTTTCACGACACCGTCGCTGTCTTTCAGCCGGAGATAATGCCATTTTTTCATTTACATGATGGTAATACCTTAAATTAACAAAATGGTTGATAATAGAATAACAAACATAAAAAAACTAGCAATCATCTATTATGGATATTAACTAAGGCTCTAAGTTCCATACAAAAATGACCACTCCGTCACGTGTTATACCACTCCGTCACACATTTTCGTGACAGAGGTGCTACGTGACAGAGGTGTAAAATAGTAGTGTTCGAGATATTCAGCATTTTCCTAATTATAATTTACGCATAAAACTGGTTGTATATGAAATACTTATCATAAATTAATCAACTAATATTAAAACCCCGAAGTTAGAATAAAATTTGTTAGTCGTAACTTACGTGCCAGAGCGGTCGCTAAATAAACACACGCACCTCCTTTTACTGTTTGCGAGTGACTGACTGATATTACCGGGGCATGGGAACTATTCTCGAACCTAGTGACCAAGGTCAAAGTTTCTAAAGCACACTATTTTGTACCTACCATAAAATGAGTGACAGAAGGTAGCAACTAAAATCATATACATCGGGAGACAGCTAATAAAATATTTTTTTATTTAATAATCATTAAAAATTATTTCTTCTTATTAATGTAATAAAAAAGGTTAAGTAGTTCAGTAAATGTTCTTGGATAGAAAGTTTCAATACGATTTTTTTTTACGAGAGCAGTTTGTTTACATTACTAGTCCCAGAGGGACACACTTTATTTGTATGTATAACACCTCCGTCACGCTTTTTGTATACTATGTCACACTGATTTTGTAAAAAATAATTATGTATAAAATCTAGTTTTGAGAATATTAAAATTATTGCATTGTCAAGTGTATTTTTGTATAAAAAAATTAAGTAATTTAATATTTATGATCAAAATATATATTTTTTTGCGGAGAAGACAAGTCATTGTCGATAAAAAAGAAGAACGACCCACCTACAATCTAAATATCTGAACAGTTGTGTTGCTATGTGTGCCGGGTATGATGCGCTAAATGTTGTTGTGTCAGGAGTTTGTTCGTGGACGGTCTACTGATCATTCTCCGTCTGGGGCAGCATCATTGGTCGTGTTGTTGGGTTTAATATTGCTTCACCTAGGTCAATTGTCGTCTTCCTTCTTATCCACTTAGTTTTTTGAGTGCTATTCACTCATTAGGTTTTCACGGTTAATAAACTAGCACGCTTTTAAATCAACGATTGCATCACTGCTTACTGTCAGGCGGGATTGCGGTCAAGCACTAGTTTATAATTTTAACAAAAAAAAAAATGTGTTGTTTTGCATATCCGCTTCATGGAAATTATACACTTCACTCGTCTATTCACCCTTTGACAGGAAGTATAAAGACTTCCCATTGAGAAAATACCTGAGACGCATAAAATCGCGTCTCAGGTATTTTTTAAAAGATTCTTCTTCAGCCTATAGATGTCCACTGCTGGACATAGGTCTGCCCCAAAGGCTTTCCACGATGGCCGGTCTTTTGCTGCCCGCATCCATCGGCTTCCCGCGACCTTCACCAGGTCATCGGTCCACCTTGTTATGGGCCTGCGTTGCGTCTTCCGGTACGAGCTGCCACTCCAGAACCGAACCATAGCCCATAAGCCATCTTTTCTACAAGCAATGTACTCCGCTCACTGCCACTTAATTTTAGCGACTCGAAGAACTATGCCAGTGACATAGGTTCTTCTGCACATCTACTCATTTCTTATTCGATTGCGCAGAGATTCCGAACATTGCTCTTTCTATTGCCCTTTGTATGACTTTGAGCCTTATTTCAAAGATTATTCAGTGTCAAATATGGTACCAACTGTTATGAATTATGATGAATGCTTACAATGAGAACACGGTAAGGGTAATAGATTTACTGTCTTATTCGTTGACATCTTTAATTTAGCAGTATTTAGTAAGACTTACTTACAATGAAATTACGCAGAACAGTCATAGTAGAATATGTTGTATTCCTTATAACTGGGAACATTAAGTTGATTTATGTTTAAACTCAAGAGCTGTTTGTAACAATCTGTATAAACAATACTGCTGAAGTGTTTGTTAAAACGTGCTAATTTCTCGAACTAACGCAAAGCACAGTTTTGCATTTGATAACCTAATTATGGACAGTATTTTTTTTTTTGTAAAATCATAAACTAGCACTTGACCGCAATCCTGCCTGATGGTAAGCAGTGAACCGTGACGCAATAGTTGATGGAAAAGCGTACTGGTTTATTAAGAGCAAATTGTAGTCCGAAGGAAACACCGGCACTGGCAAATTGTTCCAGTCCCTCAATGTTCGCAGTATAAAGTAGGAGGCGAAACGTCCGGATCGCAGTGGTGTTAACAACGTAAGGGTGGAAATTCGCCGTGCGACGGGTCGTCCGATGGTGGAACGGAGATGGGGGAAGTAAATCATGCAATAACCTCGCAGACTCACCAAAATGCATCCTCACATCACTCTAAGATCTTTACTTTTCACAAGAGCAACGAAGGCTTACTTTTATCGGCCGGGGCTTACAAGTTCAAGGTCGTATGTTCGAACACCATTAAGCGCTTTATTTTGTGTGAATTATTTCATCACCTTATAAGACGTGGTAGCCTAGTGGTTAAAACACCAGCTTCTCAAGTATGAGTGCGCGGGTTCGATTCCAAGTCAGGCAAGTACCAACGTAAATTTTCTAAAAGTTATATTGGACACCAATGTCTGAAAGTGAAGGAAACATCTTGCGGAAACCTGGACTTTTCAGGTCTGAAATCGCCAACCTGCATTGAGCAAGCGTGGTGATTACGCTCAATCCTTCTCTGAATGAGAGGAGACCTGTGCCCAGCAGTGGGACGATAAAAAAGGTTGATGATGATGATAATGATTTCATCACCACTGCTCTCAAAAACGGGGAAGGATAACATCATGAGGAAATCGGCAAGTCTTAGAGGAAAAACTTCGAAAGGATATGACATCCAATCCACACTGGGCCCGCGAGGTGTATTACGGCTCACTTCCTCTTATAAAGAAGAGTTCTGTATCCCAGGAGAGGGAAAATAATAGGCTAGGATTATGTAAGACCTTTGGGAACCGAGAAAAAACAAAAAGAGTCTCGAACTCTTGGCGGCAAGGAAGCCGTAGCTTGGGCAGGCGATGCGATGTGTTTTGTTTAATTTTATGTGTTTTTTTTATTAATTTTATACAAGTGTGTAAAGGTTGTTTTTACTTGAAATAAATGAATTTGAAATTCAGAAAAAAATAGGCGACAACGAAGTCGAAGCCGAAGTCGAAGGCGATGCGATGAGTTTTGTTTAATTTCAATTTTAAGTTTTTTCTTTTATTTAATTTTACACAGATGTGTAAAGGTTGTTTTTACTTAAAATATATGAATTAGAATTTCAGAAAAAAATTAGGCGATATGAAGCCAGGCGATGCGATGTGTTTTGTCCAAGTCGTTTTTTTTATTTGATTGCATTTTATACGTCATCTGAAATAAATGAATTTGAATTTTTAAATTGAATCGACAGAGTGGATAAGGTGTACAAGAAATTTGACGAGGACGAAACCGCAGGCAGAGACTTGTTCCTTATAATTGGGGACGTCGGTCTCAGGTGATTTATTATTTGAGAGGCTGTATCTCGCGAGCTGGTTGTCATGATCCTACTTAATCCTATCCTACTTCCTACTAATTTAATTAACGTGAAAGTTTGTATTGTAGTATGAATGTTTATATAACTATTTGACGCAAAAACTACTGAATTGATTTGAATGAAATTTGGCACACATATGAATGACCAGGATTAACTTAGAGGATTCGTTTTATCCCGGTATTTCCACGAGGTTGAAACTTATGCAGATAAAAACGCGGGGCACAGCTAGTAAAATTATACATTACTTTTTGATAAGGCGGCGCGCGCTTTAATTGTGTTTACTAAGTGCACAAATATATTGCGAATGTCTGTGTGTAAACGAAAGAGATTTCGGTACCATGTATGATAATGGCAAAGTCGAAATTCGTGTGTGTGTGCCTGTGTGGACTTTATGCAAAGATGGTCATGGGAGTTTTGACGGGAAAGTTAAGCCGAGTGTCACGTAAATTTTTCCTTGGACTTTTAAATTATTTATGTAGTAAAAACTGCATTAAGTAAACAATTCTAAAATAACATTGAGATATCGCAGCATAGTGGCCTCATCATGACTTTGCCTCAAACCTTCCTCGTAGACGGTTCACGTGGCCATCTTTTTCGACATGAATGATTCATTACGTGACTTTGGCTAAATGCAAAAATGGTGCGAAACCAAAAAAGAAAGAAATAAATAAAAGATGGTCATCAATCCTCGGCCCAACTGCGAGTATGCCTTTTTTTGTTCTGGATAGGAACACATCAAATGACCTCTCCCGCTCTGGATGGAGCGGAAGGCTTTTACTGACTAAAACCCACCCGTGTTCCTTCTCTTGCCTATGCGCCAGGGCCACGGTTCTTTTTTAAGCAACCCACAACCCTGACCCAGACAGTGGCAGCCCTTGCTTAACTATAATTGGGTTGTATCCTAAAAAATAATTTAATGTCCATCAGATAGGTTTATAAAAAATATTGAATACGTATTTTTTATTATTTCTTTCATTCAAATACTTAGGAAGATACATTGATTTGAAATGTCGCATGACGTCCCACCGTGGTACAAAATATAGCACGGCGTGACGTAATTAGCCCCCACTCCGTAACTTTAATACGCTATATCTCAGTAGTTTTTGGTAATTACGACAAAATAAAAAATACGGGTCTTAATTTTTTTTATTACCTATAAGACGGACTAATTATTTTTTTGATTTTCATACCTTGGATACATCCCCATTATTTAGCCACAAAATTCTTACAATAAAGGCAAACTAAGCTACGAAATGCGCTAATAAATGTAGGTAATGTTAGTAGTTGGCAGCTTACAAGTGAGCTAATTTGTAAGCTTACTTGAGCTGCCGTTAAATGTATAGCGTACTTAACAGTTTTTATTATTATGCCTTAAGTTTAAGAAACTTGTAATTGTGGCTTCTGTTATATTATGTTTTATTGGGTGGTTGAGATGTACTTATTCTTTTACTTTTTTTATAATCATAAAGTGCAACGATTGCATCACTGCTTACCATCAGGTGGTATTGCGGTTTATACCTAACTAGTTTATAATTATAAAAAAACGTTTGTTAAAAAAAAAAAACTTAAAAATAACTGAAATCAACATGATCATGTCTGGATGAGCCTACAATTAATTAAATATTGTGTTTTTGGCGGGAAAGTCAAGCTGAGTATCACGCTCATTTTTCATTGGACTTTTAAAATTATTTATAGTGTTGTTTACTAAATAAATGATTGATTCATAATAATGAGTGATTCATGTAGGAAAAAGTGCATTCAGTAAATAATTCATAGAGAACAGTGAAATATCGCAGCATAGTGGAGACATCATGACTTTGTTTCAAACCCTCATCGTAAGACGGGTCACGCGGCCATCTTTTTCGACATGAACAATTCATTACATGACATTGGCTAAATGCACAAACCGTACGAAGCCATAAAAGAAGGAAAGAAAGAATTAAATATTGTCGTTTGGTTATTTCTACTAACATACGTGTATTAGATTTTTGTAGTACTAACCAAAGGAGGAGACTGTTCGAACAAAATTATTATTATTATTCTTTATATTTATTTAAAAAACTAGCTTACCGCCCGCGGCTTCGCCGTCGTGGAATTCGATTATATTGCCCTTTTTAGATTCCTAAATAATTTCCCAAATACTAAAAAATTTATATTCCAAAATATCATTTTTTTTTTTCAATAGAAGGTAGCTTATGTCCTTTCTCAGAGTCTAAAGATTGTCTATGCCAAATTTCATCAAATTCGGTCGAGAGGTTTAAGCGGGAAAGCGTAACAGACAGACAGACAGACAGAGTTACTTTCACATTTATAATTTTACTATGGATTACTTTAATATATTCGGTTTTCTATTGACTAACTTGAATAATACAAAAGGGGTATTTAATTTTGTGGATAAGCGGAAATGGATTAAAATCACAATGGTTAAAAATACCTTTTTAAAAGGTATAAGACGCTTTTAAAGGTGTCTATGAAGTATATTAATTTAAAAGGACTAAACCAATTAAACCAATTAAAACCTTTAGTCCCCTTCTTAATGAAATGAAAACCGGACGCTTTTTAATATTGACACTCTATGAAACGTAGGTCATTTTGGAGCATGATATTCACGTAGTTTTTATGTACATATATAATCCTGTATTTTCTTTTTAGGTTTCCGTACCTAAAACTAAAAGGTAAAACGAAACGGTGGTAGGCCATAACATCGGCCGCCGGCAGAAGTTACCACCCACCAGACAAAGTCTTGCCGCCAAGCGATTTGTCGTGTTCCGGCATGATGTCTGGTGAAGCCGTACGGAGGACGGGTCTGAGCAGTTGTGTTGCGATGTGTGCCGGGTACGATGCGCTAAATGTTGTTGTGTTGGGAATTTGGTCGTGGAGGGTCTTCAGATTAATCTCCCTTTGGCGCAGCATCGCTGGTCGTGTTGTTGGGTTTAACTTTGCATCACCTCGCTCAACTGCCGTCTTCCTTCCTATTCGCTCAGTTTATCTGAGTGAATAGGCTCTTAATAAACTAGCACGCTTTACCATCAACGATCGCATCACTTCTTACCATCAGGCGGGATTGCGGTCAAGTGCTAGTTTATAATTATTAAAAAAAAAAACCCTATTCATGAGACTTCGCTGACTGTCCGTCTGTCACCAGGCTGTATCTCATGAACCGTAATAGCTAGACAGTTGAAATTTTCAGAGATTATCTATTTCTGTAGCCGTTATAACAACAATTATTTAAGGAGGGCTCTTATACAAAAAACGTATTTTTTTGCCGTTTTTTTTCTCCATATTAATAACGGAAATAGATAGACGCTTGAAGTGGTCACAGTATATTTGGTGATATGTTAAAATTCTAAATAAATAATTAAATTAAAATAAAATAAATATTGAAGGGAGGCTCCCACACAACAAACGTGATTTTTTTGCCGTTTTTTTAGGTAATGGTACGGAACCCTTCGTGCGCGAGTACAACTCGCACTTAGCCGGTTTTTGCTCGGGGCCAGCCGGACCGCGCCAACGCGTATGTATATATCGGCGCAATCACAATAGTTAATAACTTAAATAATTAACATTCATAATTTGATGGTTCTAAAATCAGTAGATTAATTACTTTACAGTTTATAACGATGTTAAATTAACGTTAAACAGTAAATCACTATCTTTGTTATTGTAATATTTGCACGAGAGTGGGGGCGACGACTATAAATACGACCGTACCACCGGCACTTGGCATTCAGTTCTGAGCCGTCGAACAGTATGGAACTAGTTGTGACGTCATTACGCTGTTTGTCGAATAAAAGAAGTTGTTGCGGAATTTGTGAAGTTTCCTTTGGAAAATCCAAAATGAGTGATGATCGTGAAGATAACCTTTGTGAAGTCAGCTATGCTGACGTCACACTTTTTAAAAACACCACGGAGGTTCTTCCTCCGTCATATACGTACATCCGTGGTGGAGCGACCCGGACAGCCGGGCACTTCTTCTCATGCAACCGAGCGGGTGGGCAGGTTGCGGATAGCCCAACTCCGGCTGCGGGACTGGCCACCCGTGGCTGGTCCCGCATCCGGAGCATCTCGTAAGAGATCCCGGACAAGAGAAGTGCCCGAACACCAAACCCCAGGTTTAGGGTAACCCACACACCTCATCCCATGTTCCTAAAGATCCACCCAAACCCATCCCACTCCTTATCATTACTTCCCGTCACTCCTTTCTAAATCTCTAGGTCAAATCCCAGACCTAGGGTGACCTACCCTCAAAAAAAAAAAATACATTACAAAAATACATACATTTTGCATTAGTTCGCCGTGCACTTCAGCACGGCCGGCTGCTTTAGCGCCCATGACACAGGCAGCGACCAACGCGCCCACAAACACCATTCCGGCAGCGACACACGCGCCAACACACGACACAGGATGTGCGCCCTCCACGAACCTCTGGCACAGTACCGTATCTCTGAACTATCGTGATCTCTGAGAGTATCGTGAGGAACAGCGTCACCAACCCGAACCTGACGAATACACAGACGGCGTCTGGAAAGGTAAGCGAACCTGGCGGCTCTACCACTCGCCCGGCGGAAGGCCTACGCCTGCTACCCAAGCGCGGAAAGCCTGCTAGCCGGGGGAGGAAAGTAGGCGACCGAAAGCGCAAAATCCGCGAAGGCATGAGCCAGCGCGGAGCACAATCGGACGCCGAAAAAGTGGGAAGGCCGCAAGTACGCGAAGAGGCAACTCAGCACGAAAAGCGGCCTGACGTGGGACCAAGCGACCGGCCGCAAGCACGCGAAGGGGCAACCCAGCGCGAAAAGAGACCGGACGCGGAACCACTAGCCCAGGGGCTAGTACGCGAGGGGGTAACCCCGCGCGAAAACCCCTCATATGAGGCAGAACCAGCCGGGGTCGCAAGCCGATCCTTGCCAACGGACCAACCCAAACACAAAAAGACCAGAGGGAAACGGGGCGGATCCTCGTACAAAAAGTCTGCCTCCCTAACGGGCGCCTCTGCGACGCAGCCTGTACCAAGCGGTACGGGCTCGTCGAAGAGAGAGCGCCCAAACGACTCGGCCTCACCGGGTACGTTACAGGGGGATGCAAAACGTGCGAGGATCCACTCCGACCAGGGAGAAGCAAAGAGCTTTCGCGGGCCACTAAGGACATTCCTGCGCTTCTCGCCGTAGCAATTTGTTGCTCCCCCCCCTCGAGAAACCTATCTCCAGAGGAAGCCGAACAAGTCAAGGCAAGACTGAAAAACCTGCTTCTCTTCGACGACGACGACTCCACCACAGAACTCCCTGCCTTCCGCGGATACCCACGGGTAGCGGACGGCACAGTACAGGTGTGGTGCGAGGACGACGACGCCTTGACCTGGTTGATCAAAAACGTGCCCCGACTAAATCTCCCAGACTCTGACACTAGACTGACAGTACTGAAGCAGTCGGATGTGCCCACCCGTGTTAAGGCCTCCCTCTTTGTCCCTCGTTACACAGGCGACATACGGAGGCTTCACAGAACTCTGATCCGTCAGAACAAGTGGTACAACATGGCGCAGTGGTCACTATATAGGGCAACCACCGTCGGTGGAGACAACTATGGGTCTTACTTGACCCTGGGTGTGCCACCGGAGGACGTGGAAAAGGTCCTGGCTCGGGAGCGGTGGGTATCGTACCTCTTGGGGTCGATATACGTGCGCTTCTGGCCCCGCACCCAGCCCTCCGACGTCAAGCCAGACCCTACGAGTGAGACACAGACAGTACCGACAGACTCACAGAACGACAACATCGACATTGCCCAACTGGAGGAGGATATGGCCCGGGCAGCGATGGCTGACGAACAGGAAGCCGGGCCATCTACGCTCACATCTCCTGACTGGGCTATACAGCTCCTGGCATCACCAGGAGACCAACACAGAGCGTACAGGGATGAGGTAGAGGAAGGATGTTCCGATGGATCGGACACCAACTAACACCCCACCCCACTCATCATCGCCAACGCCACTCAACATCATACAAGCTAACCTCCAGCACAGCCAGACTGCTACGGCTAGCTTACGCAGAGCGCTGGAGGTTAAGCCCAACACCATCGCACCGATCCAAGAGCCGTGGATCAGGAATAACAGAATATGTGGCCTCAGCAACATCGGAGGTAAATTAATACAAGGGTAAGGAAAATCCTATCAACCGATCAGGACCGAACCCTCGGAGCGCTGAAAAAACCTGATGGCACATACACAACAACGGATCAGGAAACCAGCAGAGTCCTCCTGGAAACACACTTCCCGGACTGCAAACTCCTGGAGGACAGGACCTAGGAGGCTGCACCAGAATGGACTCCGACAGAGCTGGACTGGTCCAATGCCTACAAATTAATAACAGAAGACCGGTTAAAGTGGGCTATCAACACCTTCAAGCCATACAAGTCCGCGGGGTTGGATGGCATCTTCCCAGCCCTACTACAATGGGGGTTGGTGCACATCGCTCCATGCCTCGTAAATATCTTTCAGGCATGCATAGCGTACAGATACATACCCCTCGCGTGGCGGGAAGTGAAGGTTATCTTCATACCTAAGCCTGGCAAATCGGACTACACACAACCCAAATCATACCGACCCATAAGTCTCGCATCCTTCTTATTAAAAACCCTAGAGAGAATCTGCGACCGGTACATTCGCGACGGACCTCTCCTGGCAAAGCCACTCCACAGACAACAGCATGCGTACTCCACAGCCAAATCAACAGAATCCGCGCTGCACAGCGTAATATCCAAGATTGAATGCGCCGTGGATCACAAATGCTCAGCACTAGCCGTCTTCATTGACATCGAAGGCGCCTTTGACAAGACCACCTTCACAAGCATTAGCACGGCCTTGAACAGGCATACCATAGACCCGTCACTGAGAGGCTGGATCGCTAACATGCTCGGCCAAAGAGCTGTGCAAGTTACCGTGAACGACACTACAAGGGCCATCGTGGCGAAGGGATGTCCGCAAGGAGGCGTTCTATCGCCGTTACTATGGAATCTGGTTGTTGACAGCCTAATAAAAACACTAAATGACAAAGGTTACTATACCGTGGGTTATGCCGACGACATAACAATAATAATAAACGGTATGCATGAAAACACCCTGTGCAATCTAATGCACCAGGCCCTGAAAATCGTAGAAAATTGGTGTGATACACACCAACTATCTGTGAACCCCACTAAAACCGAGCTGATCCTCTTCACAAAAAAGAGAAAGCTCACACCGCTAAATCTGCCAAGATTCTTTGGCACCACCCTAAGCCTATCTGCTGAAACAAAATATCTAGGCATGTACCTGGACAAACAGCTGAATTGGGCGAAACATACCAACTATATCACAACAAAAGCCAGCATACCAATGTGGCAATGCAAGCGGATGCTTGGCAAAAACTGGGGGATTAGCCCCAAGGTCACTCACTGGCTTTATACCACAATCATCCGGCCAATTATTACATACGGCTCACTAGTCTGGTGGCCAAGAACTAGTCTGAGCACAGCCCAAAAGGACCTCGAGAAACTACAACGGTTGGCGTGTGTGGCAATCACCAGTTGCATGAGTACCACGCCTACAGCCGCCCTGCAGGCGATGTTAGGACTGCCCCCCCTTCACCTTGTTGTGAGGGAGGAAGCGACACTGGCTGCCTTCAGACTCCACCTATCAGGAACCTTGAGCAAAGACTCCAGGGTCAAACATACGCGCCTAATGCTAGATGTAATGCTGATGTGCACTGTCAGTGAGTATGCGCTTCCGCATACTCACTGACAGTGCTTCCGTCCTCCAATCCCTAAAGCAGGGATGTATCACATCAAGTCTAATACTTGAGTGCCACGACGCACTGGAATGGATAACCGCACCAGACCGCAATACCGTGACACTACAATGGATAAAAGGTCACAGCGGTTCACTGGGTAATGACGCAGCTGACTAGCTGGCTAGAAGGGCATCCAGCGCGTTGGTCAGCGGACCGGAGCCCATTGTGCCTATCCCCTTCATCCAAATACGCAGATGGCTACAAAGGTATACCAAGGAACAAGCGGAGATTTGGTGGTCCTCGTCACCGGGCTGCAGGCAGTCCAAGGAGGCTTTGCCATCCCTAGATGGCAAGCTAACCAAAAGGCTGTTGCGCCTGGATAGGAAAACCCTACGATTGATGACGGGGATCATTACGGGCCACTGCCTGCTGAATAAGCATCTCCACACAATAGGCATAACGGACAGCCCTCTGTGCAGAGCCTGCATAGAGGCTGACGTGACAGTTGCGCATGTACTCTTCGAGTGTACAGGCGTTACCCAAATTAGAAACAAATTCATAGGAGCACCAAGATCTTATACAGATGTTCTCAACAGGCTAGGAGACCTGATGAGCTTTTGGAGGGAGGTGGGCTGGCTGGAATAATCCGCCAAAGGCCGCCATGGTCCACGCACAATGGTCCACTGAAGGGACTGAGTGCGGAAACCAAACCAGTAACATAGAACATAGAACATAGCCGGTTTTTGTTGAGCATGATATTCTCGGAGTTTTTATACAGTATGTTAAGAAAACCCTGTCCGACCCGTGAAGGTGTTGTTAGGTATCGATAACTGATTCTACTAATGGATACAAAACCGGGCTAAACTTAAAAAAAAATCCCCCTAAAAAATCATAATAATACCGGTGTTGTCACTTTTTTAAAAATTACCAAATTTCGGGGAAGTTGGAATTAATTCGCGGAAAAAAAAGATTGTTTCAAAATTCATTTGTATTGGTACTATGATGATTACGTAAAATTTAATATTTGGTCATGTGTTTACCTAACCTTTATTATCCTTATGCGTCGGACAGGGTTTTCTTAACATACTGTATATCCTGTTTTATTTTATATTCTTGTTTGTGTTTATTTAAAGTGGTCTCTCACCTTTTACATTTTACACTTTTATATTTACTTTTTTTAAGTTTTCATCATTACGTTTTTATTTATATTGTACTATCTTTTGATGTCACTTGTAATTGTTTATTGCACCATGTGACGTCCTTACGTCGGCGCCGGCTGTCACTGAAAACCAGCGCTGAGCTCGCAGCATAATACTGTAGGCCTATTATGCTGCGAGCATGAGTTTTTTATACGAAACTCGATCGTCGATATCGAGCGCGTTTGGCGCTCTCATTGGTTGAGAGTTCCTACGACCTTGACGCAGGCCAATCGCTGAGTCAAACGCTCTCGATACCGACGATCGAGTTTCGTAATGAAAACTCATACTAGGTTTACTGAGCGACAGCCGTTTTACGTGAATGTGACGCATGTTTTGTTCAACAATTTCTTATTTTTTGTGTTTTTGTAAACATTTGCGTCATGTTTACCGCAAGTCAACATTTTTTCTTTGTTTATTTCTTTCTTTGAAATATAAAGTAAAAGTTTCGCTTCGTCTTTTATATCGCGTGCCTACATCGAAGGACTGGGATAATTTGCCTGCGTCGGTCTTTCTGTCTGACCATTCAAGTGTCTTCAAGGCTAGAGTGAATAGACTCTTAATTAACTAGAGCGCTTTACCATAAATAATTGCATCACTGCTTACCATCAGGCGAGATAGCGATCAAGCTATAGTTCATAAAGTTTAAAAAACAGTTTCACACCTATTGTGGTATTAACATCTTAATTGTATTTGTGGCTAGTGGTAACAACAGTAATTATGTTTACATTAGCACTCCAAAGGCATTCCCTAGTGTGTGTAGATTGTCAGGTAACCGCATTCTCTCAACCACTTCACTATTGCAAACTGCGGTTTTAACATAACGCTTATACCTCAGAGGAAGCAGGCAAAGGTGGTGATTACTATACAACTTTATTTTTTGTATATTTGCGAAACTCAAAGCACGTGTCCAGTACTTTTATGTAAAGAATTTATGTACACCATTTCAAAAAGCTATCATGAAAATTCACAAGGTTAGCTCATAACTTTGTTATGTTATCTAGTTGTCCCTACAAAAATTTGGTCAACGTGGCACTCGCCCGCTCGCGCCTGCAGCAGCGCTGCGCGGCGGGCGTCCTAAGACACTATGATCCGCTGTGAACTCGTCGTGCGCTCGGTAACCACACTGCATCATTTCTTAAATATATTTGGGAAAAACATAACATGGTGTAAAAAATATTGGAATCGATTCAGTTGCTTATTCTGAACAAACTATATTCAACTTTCGTATAAAGAAAAATAACGTTGTATTCACAGAGATTACATAACGCAACTTAACACGCTATAAGTAGTTGAGTTTTTAGTTTTGACAGGTCGACAACATTTATAGCATTACTAGCTTTTGCTTGCCTTAAATTCGGGGTAACAAGGTTCCTCTTTCCTAAATCTCCATCCTCTATTTTAGGGACTGGGGGAAGATTTCCAAAAAGAAGGAACCAAACATTTAAGCTCACATACATGAACAAACAACTACTTATAGGCTATACAAATATTTTTTCCGTGTGGGAATCAAACACGCGACATGCAGCGCAGCAGGCGATTCCTGAGCCACTACACCAACCGTGTCGTCATGAACCGAGAACAGATGAAAGGTGTTCTATACAGTGCGACAAGGTCTTTAAACGTGGATTAAGTATATGATTCAGAAAAGCGATTTTGTAACTATATCACCATGAATACTTAGCTGAACTGAGCCAGGAGGTGTGCTGTGATTCCAACTTATGCCATTTAAGGGATTGACAGCTCACTCCACTCAATTTTTCACGATAAGATTTGACAGAATCGATCAGCTGAACACAATTGAGTATAAATTTTAATCTGTTATACAAAGTGGTAATGATAATACGACAATAAATTAAACTTCGTGTACCTCAATACATTCTCAGTCTACCCATAAAAAATAATATAAATATATCCATTAGTTTAGTCACAGGAAATTATTTTTCATTTTTCTCATTTTCTACATGATGTACATTATGAGAAGGAAGCGCTTACAGGTTGATGACCGCTGCGTCTAGCAGTATTAAACTTTAATAATAATGGCTCCAAAAAACAAGTCGATACAGGACCGCGCTGTCGCCGATCCGAGATCAGTGAAC
This sequence comes from Sesamia inferens, assembly GCA_037179545.1. Classification (NCBI taxonomy): domain Eukaryota; kingdom Metazoa; phylum Arthropoda; class Insecta; order Lepidoptera; family Noctuidae; genus Sesamia; species Sesamia inferens. The sequence goes on along the minus strand of CM073944.1, from coordinate 23,562,231 downwards.
CAATATTCATAAAGTATATTCTATTCCTTTTACAAATTTTATACGATTTAGTTCGTTTGAAATGTTATTTTTTATTTTTGATGCTAGGTTTTTTTTCTATGGTTTGGGATTATTCCTATGAACCAGCATTGTGCGTGTTTTCATTTATAGCCGTATTATCAGCACCCCTCTGTATAAAACAACTGATGGGGCCGACGTGTTCTCGAGTGGCGACCACTGACCGGAACACGCAGAGTGGGTAGGCCCCCGACAAGGTGGACCGACAACCTGGTGAAGGTCTTGGGAAACCGCTGGATCCGGGAGGCGCAGGACCGGCCGTCGTGGAGATCCTTGGGGTAGGAGAGGGGGAGGGGGGGATTCTTTCAAAAACATTCACTGCGTTATTTACGTTTTTGAGAAGATATCTACATTTTCCTAACATGTGGAGCATTGGATTAGCAATTGCTTTTAAAATGATTCCAATTGATAGTAATATTTTATTTCATAATATTAGGGTTCTGGTAACATGTTATATAATATTTTTATGAAAATACGTATAAAAACTCACTTCCATTTTTTTTATACTTCCTGAAAATGTCAGAAATGGAATACAGCACTAACCGAACTTTTTAGGTTCTATATCTAGATAGTTGACACGTAAAAGATATTACTGTAAGAATCTTACTTAATGAAATTCATTTTGCACTGAATTTTAGAATAAAATGGCTGGACGTTCTTATAATAAGTTTGAATCTCCAGAGTACCCTTCTTCTCTTCAGTATGATCAGTTTCTTTTGGAGCTAGATCGTGATCTTTCTGGTACTTTTAGAACAAAGTTCTTTAACGCGCAAGAGGAAAATGGAAAATGGAAGAAATCGTCAGGTAATGGACAATTTTTTATCTTGGGTGTCGTTTCTAGGGTTTTCGAGGGTACTGCAGTAAATTCATCATCATCATCTCAGCGTTAGTCCCAGTCGCGTCCGTGGCTTTTCAGCTTTGGAGTCTGGAGTCTGCTTTAGCGGTCTAACTGCTGATTTTGGTTACACTTAGATATTTTCCGTGAAGCGACTACCGTCTGACCTCCACAACCCGAAGCCGATATGGAAGCATTGCAGCTAGACCATTGTTTGACTTTTGAGGCTTCCGACAACCCGTAACCACTTAGTGCAAGAGTAATAATAGCGAGACCTGGTATGAAAGGGTATAGTTATAAAAAAGGCTCCAATAACGTTGGAGGTAGCTAGTAAAAAAAAAAAAAAAAACCCGTAACCACTGCTATAAGATGTCATGGCATATGTATGGCAACCGCGACCAACGGCTTAACGTGCTTTCCGATGCACGACCAGATCAGTTTGCGGCAGCGGCTGCGTTTGCTACTGCTACGCCATGGAGGCCATTCCAATCCTTTTTTTTGTGTTTTACACAATTATCTCGTAGATTTATCTGTCAGAGGATGCTTCATCATCATCATCATTTCAGCCGAAAGACGTCCACTGCTGGACGTAGGCCTCCCCCAAGGCTCTTCACGACGACCGGTCCTGCGCCTGCCGCATCCAGCGGTTTCCTGCGACCTTCACCAGGTCGTCGGTCCACCTTGTCGGGGACCTACCCACGCTACGTCTTCCAGTACGTGTTCGCCACTCGAGAACCCGTCGGCCCCATCGGGCATCGGTCCTACGGGCAATGTGTCCAGCCCACTGCCTGCATAGTCTGCAATGGTAGTAGTTAGTAATGCAGTAAATTAGTGAGGTCAAAATGATATAAATATGGCGACTGCAAAAAAAAAGGTTTAAAATTTTTCTTCAACTGTGTCATTTTTAGGGTTTTTAAGGGTGCTAAAGCCGATGGCGTTGACAAAATTAAGATCCATGACGAAAACTTTATGAGATTTTCTAAGATTGTAGAGATAGTAAAAGTCTCATTTGGATACGGATGACGCAGCGTAGGGAGGCTCCCAGCAAGGTAGACCAATGACCTAGTGAAGGTCGCGGGAAGCCGATGGATGCGGGCAGCACAAGACCGGTCATCGTGGAAAGCCTTGGGGGAGACGGTTGTCTAGCAGTGGACATCTATAGACTGAAGAACAAGAAGAGAAATAGTAGACAGCACTGAGGTATACCCCTCTCTCTCTGAGTGTGTTACTGTTATAAGTACACGAGTGTGAGTGCGTACGAGTATTATGTGAGGTCTTGGGTTACCTACCACAAAGGTTTTTATTTTTTTGACATTATTTATGGTCATCCACCCACTAACTGTTCGCGGTTAGCGTAGCTTAACGTTCAATCGATCTGTGCGGCTGGGATTATACAGCTTTGAGCCAAAAATTTATGCTTATAGGTATTAGAGACTAATTTTCAAGTTATAAAACAACTAACCAAATGTCCTAATTAACAGAGTTCGAAATTCATTGCAGCCAAAAGCTTATTCGGATTGTTTTCCGACAAGGGATCAATCAAAAATCAACTTTAAATACATTTAATTAAAGCAGATTATAGATTAAGTAGTGATGAAATGTAATTATCTCAGATTACAAACACCGCTTTGGGTTATGAATACAAATAAACGACTTATCAGACGGATTGGAAATCCCTATTTACTAGCAAAAACACTGTTGTTACAAGAACGAAATTCCTCACGTAGGAACCTTAATCTCGGTCGCAAGAGGCCTATATTCGAAAAAAACTCATTTCTTTTACATAACAAATGATGTATATTTACAAAAGCCTATTGACCCGAAATGCTTCGGAACAAAAATTGGGATTGTAAATCCTATACAATATTTTATTGGATTATACGACAGGCACACAAAAAGTTAGTCTTTTATAGCTGTAAGGGGTTCATAAAGGATAATTAAAGTTAAAAAGCATTAATACCTACTAAGTAGCTGACATGACATATCCTCGGTGGTAGGCCATAACATCGGCCGCCGGCAGAAGTTACCACCCACCAGACAAAGTCTTGCCGCCAAGCGATTTGTCGTGTTCCGGCATGATGTCTGGTGAAGCCGTACGGAGGACGGGTCTGAGCAGTTGTGTTGCGTTGTGTGCTGGGTACGATGCTCCAAATGTTGTTGTGTTGGGAGTTTGGTCGTGGAGGGTCTTCAGATCAATCTCCCTTTGGCGCAGCATCGTTGGGCGTGTTGTTGGGTTTAACATTGCATCACCTCGCTCTACTGCCGTCTTCCTTCCTATTCGCTCAGTTTTTCTGGGTGAATAGGCTCTTAATAAACTAGCGCGCTTTACCATCAACGATCGCATCCCTGCTTACCATCAGGCGAGATTGCGGTCAAGCGCTAGTTTATAATTATTTTTAAAAATATTATTATTAAAAAACATGAAGAGATACACAAGAGAACCATCATCATCAACCTTTTTATCGTCCCACTGCTGGGCACAAGTCTCCTCTCATTCGGAGAAGGATGAAAGAGGAAGGAGGAAAGAGAACCAAGGCTTCCGATAATGGCTTGGCTACTTTGGATTCAGTGGAGAGGCGTGCGAATAGGCTAATAGGCGACAGATTTATCTCAAACCGGTCTCCAAAGCCTTAAGCATAGGCGAAGAGTCTGAGCCTGTCGATGTTCTATACGATGAATTTTGGAGAGTGTGCGAGGGAATTGCATGATTTAATTCTCCCAACTCCGTTCCATCATCGGGCGACGGTTACTGACGATGTAAATAGCGCGATCTCCAAAGTAGTCCACTGGTTTAATGGTAATAATTTACTCTTAAACGAGAAAAAAACCAAATGCGTTAAGTTTACTCTACCTCACGTTAGGCAGGTAAAACTAGAGTGTTGATAAAGGGTGCAAATCTGAAGCCAGCACAGTTTTCTTGGGTATAACTCTGGATGCTAAGCTTAAAATCTTAGTACAAAGAAGCACGACGTGCATGGTTGATGTAGTGGTTAACTGCTGTGCTGTGTGCCGCGGGTTCGATTCCCGCATGGAACAAATATTTGTATGACCTGCAAGTATTTATACTGGGTCTGGTTATTTGGTTATGTGAGTTTATATGTTTGTAAATGTACCCACGATATAGAAGAGATTCCAAGTGTATAAAGTTTAAAAGGTGCTCCCAATTTCTTCAGCTCATGATAATTGAATTAAGGTTTACCCTCTACCCACACATTTATAACATAATTCTAGAGGATAACCAAAATAAATTATAGAGAATAACTTATTCTGAATCATTTATGCCTGTCATGATCAAAATGCTTGCAAGTTTCTATACAAAACCTACGTTAAAAAGGGTAATCAAAATGAGATCAATCATTAAATCAAGTTAAAAACTTCATTGTGCGAGTAATATTATCAGTTTTTGAATAATTTAAGCGATCAAATTATGAAAGAGAATTTCACGTATAAGGTTCCGTAAGGAACAGCGTGGGTAGGCCCCCGACAAGGTGGACCGAAGACCCTGTGAAGGTCACAGGAAACCGTCTGCATTGAAATGGATGCCCATTCGTCACTGAAGAAATTTGCGCGCCTTGACCACGCTTTTCTCCCTTCTTAACTCACCCACTCCACTTTCTTATCTTGAGACTCTCCTTCTTCTTTCTCGGTGGTAGGCCATAACATCGGCCGCCGGCAGAAGTTACCACTCACCAAACAAAGCCTTCCCGACAAGCGATTTGTCGTGTTCCGGCATGATGTCTGGTGAAGCCGTACGGAGGACGGGTCTGAGCAGTTGTGTTGCGATGTGTGTCGGGTGCGATGCGCCTAATGTTGTTGTGTTGGGAGTTTTGTCGTGGAGGGTCTTCAGACTAATCTCCCTTTGGCGCAGCATCGTTGGTCGTGTTGTTGGGTTTAACATTGCATCACCTCGCTCAACTGCCGTCTTCCTTCCTATTCGCTCAGTTTTTCTGAGTGAATAGGCTCTTGGTAAACTGGCGCACTTTGCCATCAACGATCGCATCACTGCTTACCATCAGGCGGGATTGCGGTCAAGTGTTAGTTTATAATTATTAAAAAAAAAGACTCTCTTCTAATATTTATTATGTTCTTCACACACTAAGAATCTGCGTTTTTCTAACAATCTTCTCTTACTCTGTCCTTCACATATATACGTTTGACTTTGTTCACTCTTCATTTCATATTCAATCCATTTTTAAGTGGAATGCGCTTCTTGATATCAGGATGGCCGCCAGTCGTTTTGTATTTAAGCGGAAATTGCAGAGTTATTTTCGCAACATAAATGTTGCGAAAATAACTTGAGAATGTTGAAATCACTACCCTAACGGGTAGTGATTTCAACACCTCTCTCCCAAATTTTTAGTTTGTAAGTATAAATTTTGGTAATAGTATGTATGTATATACATGTATACACACTATTTATTTATTTACTTTTTTCTTTTTTTTTTTTCAATTAAAACACCTACAGGCATTAAGTCCGCTTCTGTACATTTCATGTGCGAAAGATTAAATAAATAAACCGCTGGATGCGGGAGGCGCTGGACCGGTCGTCGTGCAGATCCATGGGGGAGGCCTTTATCCAGCAGTGGACGTCTATGGGCTTAACAAGAAGAAGAGCGACATCATCTGTGAAAGTATTCCGTTCCACCATCGGACGACCCGTCGTGCGGCGAGTTTCCAACCTTACGTCGTTAACGTAACGTTCAATTTCTTAGTATTGTATAATTGCATGGCACACGTGTGAGCACAATGTACGACTAAAGGATTTATTTGTTGGGTTAGTCTTTTTTGTTGTTGTTTTTTTTTTTGTGTGTTTGCCATAATGGACGCCCTTAGCGTACAATATATTTCTGCGTCGTTCTCACACGGTTGATTTCAAAATAAATGATGTAATCAAATATTTGTATCAATAGCTTGATAATTTAACCCTAGATCCCTAATGCTGGTCGATAGTGACTAATATTTGACTCACTAGCTTTTCAAAAAATTCACCTGGGAGCGCAGCGCGGGAGCATCTGATGTTACCTCCTCGTCTCCTGGCGGATAGGCCTGGGGATAGCACTGCCGGGCGGTGGTGGGGATAGAACGACGCAGGTGGAGGGGGCGCGCGATCGCGCACGCAGTGTGAGTCATTTTGACTTACATTAGGGTTCTAGGGTTAAAAGAGTGTCCATGGAGTTTCTTGCCCGTTCTTCTCCATAGGTACCTACTCTTTGGAATGGGCGACTAGCTTCAACTTACTGACTGACCGACCTTCTGACAATTCAAAAGTGCCTGTAACTGGTTTATTTGAAATAAATGCTTTGATTTTGAACACCACTACGATCCGGATGAAGCGTTCCGCTTCCCCTTTTATACCGCATACATCGAGGGACTGGAACAATTAGCCAGCGTCGGTGTTTCCGTCAGACTACAATTTGAGTGTCTACAAGGCTAGAGTGAATAGGCTCTTAATAAACTAGCGCGCTTTACCTTCAACGACTGCATCACTGCTTACCATCAGGCGGGACTGCGGTCAAGCACTAGTTTATAATTTATACAAAAAAAAAATTGCTTACGCAAAGCAAATTTTTTTTACATTCATATTTTTTTTTTTTCAAAAAGTTATTTTATAAAAGGTCAGCTTTAGGAGCGGACGCAGGCCGATTGTAACTTGAAACGTGAAGCCGACATCTGAATCATTGAAATCCAAACACTACCAAAACGTATAAATCCAACTAAAGGTTGACAGTACAATTCCGGCTTTTGACAATGTTGCAATTTCTTCCAAATGTTGCCACCTGAGACAACGTCCGTCTTTCACCATTCCATAAATAATGGTATGGCCTCTGTTATGGGCGGTAGCGGGGCGATTTGCAGTGCAGCAATAGTAGGTATGAAAACACGAGTATGGAATGTTTCAAAAATAATTGATGAAAACGTAAACATAAACCCCCTTATTCATAAACGTTGCTTGGAGTTAACTAGAGATTAGTGACTTTTAACCAGACATTTTTGACGTTTTACCATCACTTAACTTTAAAGAACGTTTATGAAAAAACACCAATAGTGTTTATGGGGTTTATTCGTAAACGATAATTAAAGATAAGTTATGATAAATGAGGCACTGGAACAATCTGCCCGCGGCGGAGTTTCCGTCAGACTACAATTTGAGTGAATTCAAGCCTAGAGTGAACAGGCTCTAAATAAACTAGTGCGATTTACCATCAACCGTCGCATCACTGCTTACCATCAGGCGGGATTGCGCAAACGTGAAAATGTATGATTAAACAGTCGCTTATCACTAGTTAACTTTAAGCAACGTTTATTAATAAGGAGGATGATGTAGAGGAAAATATAAAAAAAGAAACTTGCTTTATTTATTAATTTAAATACTTGTACAGACAGCACAACAAGCTACTACAATCCGCCAAATTTCTTTATTAGATTTTAAATTTTATCTTCCAAAGCATTTAGGCTCGAGGTTAATTGGGAAAATTTTACAGTTTCGAGTAGCTTGACAAGCATTCTAATTGAGTAACACACTATTACTATCCATTGGAATCATTTTGACACCAATTGCTAATCCATTGCTTCCCATGTACGTAAATGTGTCTGCTCAACAGCGTTAATAACGCAATGAATGTTGTTGAACTGTCAAAATGTAACCCAGTGCTACTGACAGTGTGATACCCAATGTCATCAGTACCATTTTTTTTTAAATTACACAATTTTTGTAGGGTTCCGTACCTAAGAGGTAAAACGGAATCCTATTAATGAGACTTCGCTGTCCGTCTGTTACCAGGTTGTATTTCATGAACCGTAATAGCTAGACAGTTGAAATTTTCAGAGATTATCTATTTCTGTAGCCGCTATAACAAAAAAAATACTAAAAATAAAATATATAAGGGGGGCTCCCATACAACAAACGTGATTTTGTTGCCGTTTTTAAAGATAATGGGTACGGAACCCTTAGTACGCGAGTCCAACTCAAACTTGTCCGGTTATTTTTTACAAATGTGTTTAATGTTGACGATGGTTTATTTATTGTTGTCATCGATCTCTTGAACACTAGATACACAGTCTTGAACATAAATCTTATCAAAAATGCCGACAAGTATTAAGCTGTCTAAAGTAGTCAAACTAAATATACATTTATTTAAAATCAGCCTTAAATGCAGTGTATAAAGTTCTTAACACAAAGCAGTACAAAAAGCCATTATTTTTTACGACCGACTCTATAGTACATCAAACCAAATTCAACCTTACACGCATGCATTAAAACAGAATTATGAAGTAAGTACTAAGAAAGAAGCACCCAAGTGCTGCATTGTGCGCTTGTTCAGTTCAACCATTTGTTATCATCATCATCATCAACCCTTTTATCGTCCCACTACTGGGCACAGGTCTCCTCTCATACAGTGAAGGATTGAGCGTAATCACCACGCTTGCTCAATGCGGGTTGGCGATTTCAGACTTAAAGTCCAGGTTTCCTCAAGATGTTTTCCTTCACCTTCAGTCATTAAATAAATAAATAAATACGAGTAAATATATATGGACAAATCACACAGATTGAGCTAGCCCCAAAGTAAGTTTGAGACTTGTGTTATGGGATACTAACTCAACGATACTATATTTATAATAGATACATATATAGATAAACATCCAAGACCCAGGCCAATCAGGAAAAGATCGTTTTCCATTATGACCTGGCCGGGGATCGAACCCGGGGCTTCCACGTCGCAGGCAGGCGTGTTGACCGCTGCGCCACGGAGGACGTCAGTCATTGGTGTCCAAGATATACTTAGAAAGTACCTATAACTTTAGAAAAGTTACATTGGTACTTGCCTGACCTGGAATCGAACCCGCGCACTCATATTGTAGAGGCTGGTGTTTTAACCACTAAGCCACCATGACTTCATCCACCACTTTCATTTTTTTATGCTGATTGTAAATCTAGTGCATAAATGATCGATGATTGTATTAATAAAATCTTACTAATATTATAAATGCGAAAGTATATAAGGATATATGAATGTTAATTAATATTTCACACAAAAACTACTTTTTTTTTTAAATATTATAAACTAGCGCTTGACTGCAATCCCGCCTGATGGTAAGCAGTGATGCGATCGTTGATGGTAAAGCGCGCTAGTTTATTAAGAGCCTATTCACTCAGAAAAACTGAGCGAATAGGAAGGAAGAGTTGAGCGAGGTGATGCAATGTTAGCGTCATCTATCGGGGACGTGACGGTGCCGGTCGGCACCAAATGTCGTGCGGTGTTCCACAGGGATCGGTCTTGGGACCGCTCCTGTGGAACATCGGCTACGACTGGGTGCTGAGAGGCGAGCTCCCGTCGGGCGCAGACTTGACGTGTTATGCGGACGACACGCTTGTCACTGCCCGGGGGAGCTCGTACAGGGAAGCGACGTTGATAGCCACGGCTGCGGTGTCACAGGTGGTGAACCGCATCCGGCGCCTGGGCCTAGAGGTGGCCCTTGACAAGTCGGAGGCCATGGTCTTCCATGGCCCCCGGCGTGCGCCGGCGCCGGGATCACATATCGTGGTCAGTGGGGCCCGGATAGCTGTCGAGTTCACCATGAAGTACCTGGGATTGGTGCTCGACAGCCGGTGGGAATTCGGGCCCCACTTCCGGCGGCTGGCGCCCAAGCTGATGGGTGCAGCAGGCGCGCTATCAACGCTGCTTCCCAACATGGGGGGCCCGAGTGCCGCCTGTAGGCGGTTATACGTAGGAATCGTGCGGTCCATGGCCCTATATGGGGCCCCTGTGTGGGCGATGGACCTGACGGCCGGAACACTCGCCATTCTGCGCCAGCCGCAGAGGGCGATGGCCGTCAGGGTCGTCCGCGGGTATCGCACGATATCCTACGAGGCGGCTTGCGTCCTGGCCGGATCCCCGCCCTGGGACCTAGAGGCGAAAGTACTCGCGTCATTGTACCGATGGCGCGAGGAAGAGCGGACACGGGGCTCCAGTCCGGTGCAGCGGCAGATAGAGCTGCGCCGAGAGGAGCTCCGCCAGGTCCTGGTGGCGGACTGGCGGCAGAGGCTTATGCGCCCTACCGCCGGCCTTGCTACCGTCGAGGCGATCCGGCCAGTACTCGACGACTGGCTCGGGAGGAGGCACGGCTCCCTGTCGTTCAGGGTGACGGTTGCTTCGGCAAGTACCTGCGTCGCTTAGGCAGGGAGCCGGACGCTCGGTGCCACCACTGCGTCCAATGCGGGGAGGACACGGCGCAGCATACGCTCTCCGAGTGTATAGCTTGGGAGGAGCAGCGCCGTGTCCTCACAAATGAAGTAGGAGGCGACCTGACGCTGCCGGCAGTAGTGCGGAGGATGGTCGGCAGCTCAGAGTCGTGGGACGCGGTGGTGTCCTTCTGCGAGGACGTGATGTCGCAGAAGGAAGCTGCGGAACGGGAGAGGGAGATATCAACTCCCTTCCCGGGCCGCAGAAGACGCACCGGGCGCCGAAGAAGGGCGGATAACGCCCTCTTCCGCCCCCCATGAATGGGTCCAGGGGCGAGGGACATGGGGAAGTCCCCGCCCCCCTATTGATGGACCCCGAGGCGGAGGCGCGCGCGAGTGTCGGCGCGCGCCTTTGAGGTGATGCACGGGGTAGTTTAACACCCCACTACCCCGTGCAGGAGAGGAGGCCCGGACAGACCGGGCCAGCACGAGGGTGAGGCCGTGGAAGAATTTAGACTCCCGCGGCCCCACGCGCGCTCGTGATAGAAGACACACCGGGGTGGTTTTAGTCAGTAAAAGTCTGACATACCCCGTCGCCCACCCCAGGGCGGCGGGCATCCTATGAGGATTTCCACCCCGGCAAAAAAAAAAAAAAAAAAAAAAAGGTGATGCAATGTTAAACCCAACAACACGACCAACGATGCTGCGCCAAAGGGAGATTGATCTGAAGACCCTCCACGACTAAACTCCCAACACAACAACATTTGGCGCATCATACCCGGCACACATCGCAACACAACTGCTCAGACCCGTCCTCCGTACGGTTTCACCAGACATCATGCCGGAACACGACAAATCGCTTGGCGGCAAGGCTTTGTCTGGTGCGTGGTAACTTCTGCCGGTAACCCGGATTACCATATAGGTTACTTTTATCCCGAAATCCTTACGGGATCTAAACTTATACGGGAGTTGACAGCCCCCGTGGTGTAGCGGTAGCGAACGCGGTCGCTGTCCAAGGAGGCGCGGGTTCGATCCCCGCGCAGTGCAAATATTTGTATGCATGAATATGAATAATTGCTCTGGTCTGGTCGTGCCTCGGAAAGCACGTTAAGCCGTTGGTCCCGGTTGCCATACGAACATATATGGCTGTCGTTACGGGTTGTTGGAGCCCTCAAAATTCCAACAATTGGTCAAATTGCATTATTCGATATCACCTTCGGATTGTGGAGGTCAGACGGCAGTCGCTTCATGGAAAATATCGAAGTTTAGCCAAAATCAGCAGTTAGACCGTTTAGCGAACCCCAGACTCCAAAGCTGAAAAAGATTCGGATGCGACTGAGATTAACGCTAAGATGATGATGATGATGATGATGATCGAAACTTAAATGGGTGAAGCCACGGGGCGCAGGTAATCCATACTAATATTATCTCTCTCTCTATTCTTTTAAACTCTATTCTTTTAAACTTGTTCCTTCGCCTTTGTGTCAGTGTTCTACATCGAACTGTGAATTTGAACAGTCCGCACATCACATCTTGTGGGAGTGTGTTCTTTGGCAGAATGAACGCAATATTATGTTGGATAGTGTACAAGTTACATCCGGAGTCGTTTATTATACGGACCTTGTAGAAACTAGAACCAATTTCCGTGCGTTCAGGCGCTTTTGCCATACCTATTATTGGAATCAATTGTAACAGCTAATACCTACTTAGGACCCATTAACTTAATCAAATTTTATTCCGTGGTGTTTGGCAATCTGGGCTTCTCCCAGTTGCAATAATGTCCCTTTGTGCCGATTGGCCTAGTTCTGTTCTGTCTCCTGCTTGTTATGGAGGGAAGAGGAAAAAAAAATCTTTTTTCTTACTCCTCCGCTATTCTTTTCTGATTAATTTCGTTGCGGGACCCAAGACAGTTGAATCGTTTCTCCGGGACTCGTCGAGCTTCATTGCTCGGCGTTTTTCTGGCGGTCGCCACTGTTGATTCTGGCTTTCAGGAGTTGCAGTGGTTGGGAAAAGTGTGGCGGGTTTTGTCCCATAAAAAAAAAATACTAATACTATAAAAGCAAAAGTATTTCTGTCTGTCCGGCTGTCACTCCAAAACTACTGAACTGGTTTACATTTTTTTTTAATAATTATAAACTAGTGCTTGACTGCAATCCCGCCTGATGGCAAGCATTGATGCAATCGTTGATGGCTAAGCGCGCAAGTATATTAAGCCTATTCACTTAAAAATCTTAGTGAGTAGGAAGGAAGACGGCAGTTGAGCGAGGTGATGCAATGTTAAACCCAACAACACGACCAATGATGCTGCGCCAGAGGGAGATTAATCTGGAGACCCTTCACGATCAGACTCCCAACACAATAACATTTGGCGCATCGCACCCGACACACATCGCAATACAACTGCTCAGACCTGAATACTAAAAATAAAAATTAAAAGGGGGCTCCCATACAAGAAACGTGATTTTTTACCGTTTTTTGCTCCATATGAATAACGGAAATAGATAGACGCTTGAAATGGTCAAAGAATATTTGGTGATATATTAAAATTGAAACTAAATAATTAAAATAATATAAATATAGGAGGGGGCCTGCCATACAACAAACGTGATTTTTTGCCGTTTTTTTTTTTGGTTTATTCACAATATCAGCGCATTCCGGTCTCTTGTTTTACATATTGCATATTAATTAGAAGATTTAGCCCTCTGGTATACCACAACATCATGTGATGAATACGCTACTTCCCGTGAGGGAGTGATTATGTAATAATTTAACATGGACAGGGTTTGTTTATACTTTCATCAGCTATTTTTGGGACAAACTGTACACAGGATTTATACGGAAACATGACGCGTATGCGTAACGGTTATGGGATTATCTCGCTGAATCTGTTTGACCACTCATGGCACGTGTGTGAACGAGTCAGTACGCGAGGTCGCAAAACACAGGAGAGCTATGTAGGATTACGGACATCCGAAGGCAATTGCATCGTTTTAGCCTGAGAATGGCATTTGAAGATATCGGATTCAAATGCCATTAGATGAATTATCTAGACTGAAATGGCTGAATGTAATTTACATGCTAGCATTTTGACATGAATAGGGTATTTGACTAAAAAAACTAATTAGTCCGTCAGTCAGATTTCCAAAAAATACTATACATGTATTTTTTCTTTTTTCATATAAACAAAAAATGAAGACGACACAGTGCGTTGAAAACTCGTGTGACGTCACTAGACGCTACGCTTTTTAGCGACCAGTGACGTCACCAGCCACCACTCCTGATATTTGATGCCTTTTATATTTGTAAATTTTTATTGTTTTGATAAAACAAAAAATACGTGTGTAGTATTTTTTGAAAATCTGACCGACGGACTAATTACTTTTTTTTTAGTCAAATACCCTATTATCGGGGTGTTTTGAAACAGTTGCAGCTGGCGTGCGTATATACCTATGTACGTAACATAAGTTTCAAAAGTGGAGTACCACTTTTGACACTTATTGTTAGAGCAATAAAGTTCAAAAGTAGTAATGCACTTTTGACCTTTACTGTAAATAATCAGCCTATAGTGTCCCCACTCCTGGGGCACAGGTCCCTCTTGATGAGAGGGTGTAGGCCGTAATCTACCACGTGGGCATGGTGCGGGTTAGTAGATGTCACAAGTCTTCTAAGTTTTGCGTCTAGGACATGCCGGTTTTCTCACGATGTTTTCCTTCACCGTTTTGAGAGTAGTAGTGTGTATTAATTTACACGAAATTAAGCGCCTGATGGGGTTCAAATTAACGACCTGCAAACTTGTACAGGTCTCCCAAAGTGGTTAGTGCATAAAAAGTGGTTAAGTGCACCACTCTATATACATATCTTCTTCCCAACGCTCGGGGAATACGACCGTTGCCGAACAGTGATGAAGATTTCTTTGCGCATTATCACTTTGGGAGACCTGTAAGTCGCCGCTGATAGCACAACGCGACTGCTGCTCTTAACAGCGTCCGACATACGTGTATGAACGTACAAGAAGGGAAGGAGTGTGAATGTAATGACCTTAGTGACGTTCTGCAGCTTCTTCCTACCTTCATGGGCAATGAATATAAGTTTGTGTTTAAAAATTACTGTTGATACTTAAATGCAAGTTAGCGCCACCCTAGACATTCAGCCCCGCTATTCAGATGTATTGCATTGCCTTTAGAATACGAACAATAAGAGCAATTTTGTATAAATCTATGTAGGTTCTTGCCAAGGTCAAAGCCAAGGTCAGTCAAAGGGCAATGGAGAGGGCTATGCTTGGGGTTTCACTGTGTGATCAAATCAGAAATAATGGAGATCCGCTGAAGAACGAGAGTAACCGACATAGCCCGAAGAATTGCAAATTAAGTGGCGGTGGGCTGGGCAAATTGCCCGTAGGATGGACGCCCGATGGGGCCGACCGGCTCCATCGGGCCGTGTGGGTACGCCCCCGACAAGGTGTCCGAGGACCTGGTGAAGATCGCGGGAAACCGCTAGATGCGGGAGGCGCAGGATCGGTTGTCGTGGAGATACTTGGGAGAGGCATACGTCCAGCAGTAGACGTTTTTCGGCAAAAATGATGATTATGATAATGTTCTTGCCCGTTCTTCTAAATCGGCAAAAACCTACGGCGTAAGGGTAGTAGGTACCTACATAATAGCTTGGTGGAAAATCAAAAGTCATTTATTCAAATTAGGCGGAGAATCAGCACTTTTTAAACATCCAAGTAACAAAAGACAGTTCCTGTAAATGCCCGCCCTTCACCAGTATGCTTACGCTGTAGATACTTTTTGCTAAGCTTTGGAATAGGCAACTAGCTTCATTTTTCTAACTGATCGATCTCTTGACAATTCAAAAGTAACTTTCTCGGTGGTAGGCTATAATATCGGCTGCCGGCAGAAGTTACCACCTACCAGACAAAGTCTTACCGCCAAGCGTTTCCTCGTGTTCCGGCATTACGTCTGGTGAAGCCGTACGGAGGATGGGTCTGAGCCGTTGTGTTGCGATGTGTGCCGGGTATGATGCGCATAATGTTGTTGTGTCGGGAGTTTGGTAGTGAAGGGGCTACAGATCAATTTCCCTCTGACGCAGCATCTTTGGTCGTGTTGTTGGGTTTAACATTGCATCACCTCATTAAACTGCCGCGTGCTATCTTCTCTTCTATTCACTCAGTTTTTTTTCTTTGAGTAAATTGGCACTTAATAAATCAGCGCGTTTTACCATCAAAGATTGCATGACTGCTTACCATCAGGCGGGATTACGGTCAAGCAATGGTTTATAATTATAAAAAAAAAACTCAAATTGGGTTTATTTGAAACATATACTTTGTGTTTTAAGGCTCGTTATTAACTTATTATCGGTCTAGAGTGGTTCTAGAGCTCGTCTCTTGCGGGGGCGGCTGTACGTTTGCTGATGCGCTGTATCCACCTCAAGACTTGACTACTCCGCCAGCAAATGGTCCTATGACTAACATGACCTACCTTCGGTTATATTTCGAAAACTTCATTCCCATTTTGCCCATTAGAGAAACACGGAGCACAATCCGCGGTCAAGAAAACATATGACCGCGAACTGTGTCACCCTGTGTATAATTTCTATATTTATATCCCAAATTTTGTGAAAGAAAATATATTTATTCAGCACAGACTTGAAAACACACAATACAGTAGATAATAACAAATAAATTTAAATAGAAATTGTATAAATCGGTGTAAGAAAATAGCAAAAAAGTATACCTCGCGGCTGCACCAAAAAAATGCAGTACAGTAAAAATGTTTTCAAGTGAACCTCATGTGTGAGCTGACGGATTTAGATTAATTTTACATAACATGATGTACATAATAAAGGGTATTCCTTTCTGTTACAGAATATAACGAATATTGAAATAAATAGGCTTAATTTCATCCCATCATTACCGCTACCTGTTACCGGTAACACCTTTCCCACACCAAATTACCTCCCAACCTAAATACAGTTTTACAAAATCTACTGAATTTTGGAATGTAAAAGGCAGAAAATTTATGAGTTTTAAACTAAGCTCGGTTAGGGGTGGTTATATATAGCTACCTCATTAGTTTAGCCGGTAATAAGCTGGCTGCGGTCTAGGTAAAATATTTGATTAAGATTTTCTTAATAAAAATTTCGCTAATTAAAGTTCGGATTGGATTTTGTTCTTGATTCATGATGACAATGGTTAAATTGGCTATTTAATTAGTTAAAACTAACAGTGTCTTTTTTTGTTTGGGATGGAAAACCATCAAATGGTCTCCCCCACTCTGGGCGTAGCGGAATGGCGTGTCAGACCTTTACTGACTAAAACCCACCCGTGTTCCTTCACTTGTCTGTGTGCCTGGGCCACGGTTTCTTTTTTAACCAACCCGCAACCCTGGCCCAGGAGGCATCGGCCCTGACGTAAGTGTAAGTGTAGTTTCCGTGCCAAAATCGGACAAAAATGTATCCTATGTGTTATTCTGATGTATAAGCTATATCTGTGTTTAAAGTTTAATCAAAGTCTGTTCAGTAGTTATGAGACAAGTTTAGGTTTATAATATTAAAAGAAAGTAGGACCTAACCTTTATTTAAATAGTTATTGTATTTAAGAGTCGAAAGAATTTCGGTGGCATTAATGCTGCTGTTATTTTTTTCATCTACTTTCCACTGAACTACATTCAAAACTGTTTCACGTAGGACGCAGTGAGTTTGGTATACTGGCCAAACTAACTGTATGAAACACTTTTTTATTTTGCCACAAAATGGCGGTGCTATACAGCTGCATGCTAACAGTTCAACTGAAAATCAACAAGTATAATTTTTTTAAAGTTTTTTGGAGGTATAAGGTTTAGTAAAGTTCTAGAGGTGTAAAGTTCACTCCATAGAAATAGAAGTATTGAGCCTGGGGGGCACTTGCCCAATAGTTGTTATTTGTAAGTTTTATACAACATGTAAAGAAAACCCTGTCCGACCCATAAGGTTAATAAAGGTTAGGTAACCACATGACCAGGGGCGAAGAAGACGGGGGACGAACCCCCGTCTCCTTTAGCCCCAGGGTGTGACCAGCGCGTGTGGGTAGCTCCCGCACGCGCATTGCACAGCGGTCACCACGTCTGGGGATTACTCCGTTACCGGGTAATCCCCCATTGGCGCGGAAACCGGCCCTGACAGGGCCGGTAAGCCCTGAGAGTGGCACGGCGCCTAGGCCTTCTGGCCGGCCCCGTGACACTCTCAACACAGGGCCCGAGGGTAACCGAGTGGTTTTAGTGGGTATTCCCGGCTCCGGCCGGGCGAGTCCCACACACGTCCGTCGCCTAGCTAGCGGCGGGTATGGTGCCTAAATGCATTTCCACTCGTTAAAAAAAAAAAAAGGTAACCACATGACCAAATATAATATAAAATTTTACGTAATCATCAATATTATTAGATAGTTTAAAAAAAAATTTAACTTCAAATAGTTTCTACCAGGTGGCAGCACTTTTCCTTACATAGATATTCTATGGCTGAGTGTTCTTGCGAAGTGGCATTACTGTTTCAAATAAATACGTTTTTGTACCTTTATAAAAGTTATTTTCAATTATAAAACCCATAACCCAATAGTGATGATTACGTAAAATTTTATATTATATTTGGTCATGTGGTTACCTTTTTTTTTCGTTACTATTGTTACTAAACAATAGTAACGAATTTTGAAATAATGTAATACGTAACCACGCCATTTGGCGGCATTATTATAAGCGGTGCAACCACGTACCGCGTGCTTTGAGCCCCGTCGCCCGCGGAAGGGTTACCTACCGCACATGTATTAATTACCTCTTTGCGAAATAATATTTATTTTTTAGGTAATTTTTTTTAAGTTTACCCCGGCTTTGTATCCACACGGATCGGGACAGGGTTTTCTTTATATATTGATGCATGAGAAACTGCTTGCGAGAAGCATTTTTATATCATGTTATATTTTTTGCCCAATTATTTAAAAATTGTTGCAGTGTGGTTACCGCGCGTACAACACAGTTTTCAGCAGATCATAGTGGCCCTACACACGTGCGAGCCTCGTTGTAGAGCGGTACAATACGAACTAAGTAACATTTACATGTTTTAAGTAATTATACCTACTATATTTTATTTTAACTTGCGGCTGCATTTACGAGTAAAGCTTAATAATATCTACCTAAACTTGACTATTGGCCTGCAAGTGTGATGGAAATGTTAACACAAGTTAATTATATTACAAACAGAAATTAATATCAATTAACGCAACACGACGCCGCGCCACTGCAGGTGCGGGCGAGCGAGCGGTGCATTGACCATGTTTTTGTTGGGACAACCAGATAAAATAACAAGAACATAACTTTGTTATTTATCATGATATCTTTTAGAAATTTTGTATTTAGATTCTATACATAAAATACTTTCGGGTTTTGCATATACAATAAATAACGTAGTATGGTAAAGATCTCAGTTAAAACATTGGCTATTTCATAAATGAACGCCAAAGTTTAGAGAGAGGATGGATTTTCTTTACTCTTTTACGCATATATATTAACTATATTAGCCAGGATAGGTATCAATTTGAATGTACTTTGTTACACAGTTAGTTTTTAACGTGGATTTATTTATTTAATCTTTCGCACATGAAATGTACATATGCGGACTCCAGTCAACCACAGGTGAGGAAGAGATAACATGGTAGGTGCTTTAGTTGAAAAAAATTGTAAAGAGAAAAAAAGCTCTTAACACTATAAAAAAATACTTAAATAAGCTATATATATATACATACTATTACTAAAACATATGCTTATAATATACATATGCAATATACATACAAAACTAAAATTAAAGATCTGGAGACGCCAGCACCGCAAGCTAATACAATCAATCTGTCAAATATCTTTATTAGATGTTAAAATCTATCTTTAAAGCGTTAAGGTTCAATTTTGATTGAGAATAATTAACAGTTTCCGGAAGTTTGACCTAATGGCGTCTGTAAATACTCCCGTTGGTATATTCCCGTGGGATAATAATTATCAACTTCTAAAAGGGCAAAGGTTTATGGTTTATTTATATTAAACTTTCGTTTGTTTCAAATTGACTTTATTTCAAGTTGAGCAAATATTAACTTTATTTTAATGAACTTTAAGTTGATTTGACCATGACACCAGCTTTTTTCTTTTCAATAATTCTAAACTATTGCTTGACTGCAATCCCCCCTGATGGTAAGCAGTGATGCAATCGTTGATCTTTTTATCTTAAGCTTGAGAATTTTGTCGTAAGCGCGCTAGTTTATTAAGCCTATTCACTTAAAAAAAAAACTTAGTGAATTGGGAGGAAGACGGCAGCTGAGCGAGGTGTTGTAATGTTAAACCCAACAACACGACCAACGATGCTGCGCCAGAAAGAGATTGATCTGGAGACCCCCACGACCAAACTCCCGACACAACAACATTGGGCGCACCGTACCCGGCACACATCCCAACACAACTGCTCAAACCCGTCCTCCATACGGCTTCACCAGACATCATGCCGGAACATGCTTGTCGGCAAGACTTTGTCTGTTGGGTGGTAATTTCTGCCGGCAGCCGATATTACGAATCTCCACGGCTAAGTCATCATCACCTCTCTAGCCTTTTCCAAAATATATATGGGTCAGCTCCCTGTCTATCCGTATGCAGCTAAATACCGACAACAATAAGGATGACTACCAATCTAACCACCTCACCCCAGTTACTGGGTTCCTTGATAAGTCTTGTTGGACTGTTAGGTTTCGACTACCCATAATGACTGCTATCAAAGATACATAAATGACACCGTGCTTTCCACTGGTCGTTATTCTGCTTAATGGTGAATTAATAAAATCAAGCTACTTACGATTCCATCGCCAATATTCCTGATGACACACGGCAGGAGGGCAGTAGACCCTGTTTGTGATGTCACCAGAGTATTATTCTCAGTTCCAAAGTGCTTCTCTGGAGTATGGCTGTATATGTCTTCAAGGGGGGGAAAAGTGACTGTCAGCTCGTTCTGATCTGGCTTTATTGAAGAAGAAGATGTTGATGGACTTGGTGATGAAGGACCTGTGAATGAAAATAAAGGGTTTAGGAAGTCAGAAAATCTGAGGCAATATTTCCGTGAAGCTGTTACAGTGGACTAACAAGGCACTGCTGTTTTTTTTTTTAATTATAAACTAGGGCTTGACCCCAATCCCGTCTGGTGGTAAGCAGTGATCCAATGATTAATGGTAAAGCGCGCTAGTTTATTAAGAGCCTATTGACTGAAAAAAAACTGAGTGAATAGGAAGGATGACGGCAGTTCAGCGAGGTGATACAATGGTACGCGCGCCACTCTGAGACGTCACTGGGGGAGTCATACACCTCATTCCCCCCCCCCCCCCCCCACACCTGACTCGAGTGCGAAAGCAGTGTTTGTCCTTGCAACTCCTGGTGTAGGTATAAGATAGAAAATGGGGGTGGTTTTAAGTCAGTAAGAGTCTGACAGATCCTGTCAACCGCCCCAGGGCGGCGGAGATCCATGAGGATTTTCCACCCCGAAAACAAATAAAAAGGGTGCAATGTTTAATCCAACAACATGGCCGCCGGTTTCTGCTTCGCTATGACAAAATAAACTAAAAATTGACTTTTCTTACATCATAATAATTATGGAACCCTTAAAATAGATCAGCTATTATAGTTTTTTCTTCTCTGCCTATAGAGCTCCACTGTGGGACAAAGGTCTCCTATAAGGCTTTCCATAATGGCCGGTCTTGGGCTGCCCGCATCTAATAATCCCGCGACCAAGTCATCGGTCCACCTTGTTGAGGGCCTCCCTACGCTGCGTCTTCCAGTACGTGGCCGCCACTCCAGAATCTTACTGCCCCATCGGCCATCGGCTCTACGTGCAATGTGCCCCGCCCACTGTCCGTTAAGTTTAGCGACTCGAAGAGCTATGTCGGTCATTTTGGTTTTTCTGCGGATCTCCTCATTTCTTATTTGATTCTGCAGAGAAACTCCGAGCATAGCTCTTTCCATCGCCCTTTGTGTCATCTGGAGCCTTCGTATGAGGTCCATTGTGAGCGATCACTTTTCAGTCCTGAATGTCATCACGCGTACCTATAGTTTCGCTTAAATTCAAAAGCCATTAATTCAAACAAGGCTGAGAATCAACACTTTTCGAACGTCAACATTACAAAAGACAGTTTCCCGACAACATCCGCCCTTAGCGTCGGGGAGTGGTGAAATTTCCGAGTGCTTTCGCTAGGAATTTCAGTGGGGTAACAAACTAACAAACTCAGCAGTACTCAAACAGCTGTTTGATTACTTAGAAAACACGTTATTGAAAAAAAATCTGAAATTGTGCTTGACCGCATTCCCGCCTGATGGTAGGCAGTGATGCAATCGTTGATGGTAAAGCGCGCTAATTTATTAAGAGCCTATTCACTCTAGCTTTTACAACAATTAAATTGTAGTCAGACGGAAACACCACCGTTGGTAAATTGTTCCATTTCCTCGATGTACGCGGAATAAAAGACGAGGCGATACGCTTCGTCCGGATCGTAGAGGTGTCAACGTCATCTGATGATGGAACGGAAAGAAGTACAAGTATTAGTAAAATTCTACATCATTGTCGTCACTGCAAAATATAGCTTAAATCCTAAAATATTAAACAAGTCTTATAGAAACGGGTTTATTATCTGTGGTACTATTAAAAGTAAGTCAATAATCTATATGGCAACATTTCCACAACATTCATTCAAATTATTATCTATACTAATATACAGTATGTTAAGAAAACCCTGTCCGACCCATAAGGATAATAAAGGTTAGGTAAACACATGACCAAATATAATATACAAATTTTACGTAATCATCATAGTACCAATACAAATTAATTTTGAAATAATCTTTTTTCCCGCGAATTAATTCCAACTTCCCCGAAATTTGGTAATTTATAAAAAAGTGGCAGCACCGGTATTATTTTGAGCGAATAGCGATGCGACTACGTGCCGCGTGCCCTGCCGCCCGCCGCCCGCGGAAGGGTGCTTAACGCACATTTATTAAGTTACCTTTTTTGCGAAATAATATTTATTTTTTTAGGGGTTTTATATCCATTAGTAGAATCAGTTATTGATACCTAACAATACCTTCCCGGGTCGGACAGGGTTTTCTTTACATATTGTATGAACCTGAAGAGTTTGTTTGTTTGTTTGAACGCGCTAATCTCAGGAACTACTGGTCCGATTTGAAAAATTATTTTTGCATTGGGTAGCTCATTTATCCAGAAATGCTTTAGGCTATATAACATCACGCTGCGACCAATAGGGAGCTTATAATAAATTGACAATCGCACCGAAACTAAACTAAATTAAAGTTTAGTGCATTTTTATCTTTTATTTCATTAAGAAAAGGACAGAAGATAAAATGTAAATTTAGACGTATATATTTAGTCCTCGCTTGACGTAAAATGATGCACCTATTTTTGGTCGCCATGTTTATAATCGCGTCTAAACTGTCTATGGAATATCTTAATTTGACAGGATTAAACGTCATCGAGTGATTAGAAAGTGTATAATATAAAGTGTTATCTTCTATCA
This sequence comes from Sesamia inferens, assembly GCA_037179545.1. Classification (NCBI taxonomy): domain Eukaryota; kingdom Metazoa; phylum Arthropoda; class Insecta; order Lepidoptera; family Noctuidae; genus Sesamia; species Sesamia inferens. Next base: position 23,539,581 of record CM073944.1, on the reverse strand, counting down.
TATTTTTTTTTTTAATAATTATAAAATAATGTTGATGGTAAAGCGCGCTAGTTTATTAAACCCATTCACTTAAAAAAACTTAGTGAATAGGAAGAAAGACGGCAGTTGAGCGAGGTTATGCAAATTTATAAACCCAACAACACGGGCAATGATGCTACGCCAGAGGGAAATTGATCTGGATGGACCATGATCAGACTCCCGACACAACATCATTTGGCGTATCGTACCCGGCAAGCTTCACAACACAACTGCTCAGACCCGTCCTCCGTACGGCTTCACCAGACATCATGCTGGAACACGACGAATCGCTTGACGGCAAGACTTTGTCTAGTGGGTGGTAACTTATGCCGGCAGCCGATCTTATGGCCACTATTCTTAATGAAATAGAAAAAAAATAATAATTATGCACTGTACTTAAAATTAGTTTAGTTTGTAAGCGAAAGAATAGTTTGTGCTGTCTATGGCCCTGGCTTTGACAACAACTCCACGTTGCATTGCATAGTTAACCAACCTGCTGGCCAAAGCACCTCTGACGCGAGCAATTCGTACTATTAACGGAATTCAGAATAGGTTGGACATTTTTTCGTGTTACTTTGGTGAATTAGCAAAGGTAGCTTTATATATAATATGTTATGAAAGCAACAATTAGTGTGTTTATTGTATTGTTATAATTATAAGGTTGTATTGTTTTAATTGTACTTAAGTAGTTTTGTGTAGTAAGTTAAGTAATTGTGTAGTTTTTTTTAAATTTATTAGTTTTAGCTATCGCATTAGGTTTCTAAACCTGAAATGGTAGCTGTAAGTTTTTAAAGATAAATAAAATAAAATAAAGTTTTCTTAGTTTGCATGTTCGAGTACGAGACTTTTGATGATATTTTTTCTAATTACTTTTTTCTTTTGATTTTTTATTAATATTATAAATTTTAAGGTATCTTGTTGTAACGTGCGTTTTGTTTGTGCGGAATAAAAATATTTCTTTCTTTCTTTCTTTTTTTTTTAAACAATCGGCACTAATGTTAATTTTTTATAGCACTAGCTGCACCGCGCGGTTTCTCCTGCGTAGGTTTCGATATGTTTTTTTTATATGCTCTGCTCCTATTGGTCGCAGCATGATGTTTTATATCCTAAAGCCTTTCTGGATTAATGGACTATCCAACACAATATAACGCAAATATTTTTTTAAATCGGACCAGTAGTTCCTGAGATTAGCGCGTTCAAACAAACAAACATGCGGTCGTGATATGCTACTATTACATTGTAAAATCCTACAACTTTGCCTGTATTTTGAGGTCTTTCAATTCAATAAGAAAACTTGAAATAGGAACTTTATCAGAATGGCATAAATTACATTATGTACTTTATGCCATCCTCATGACGTTCTTATTATCCAAACAAGACGAGCAATTTTTATAGTCTAAAATCATTTATTGAATCCATGTAACAGATTGGGCCTCGTTGTATTTGATTCCCTGTATTTATAATACTAATTTCGTGTACTAATATTAAGGGAAATAATTATCAAACACCTAATTTCCGAGCTCCTAAATGGTATACAGGTGGAGATAATTAGTTCCATATTTAATTGTATTTATTATTTAATAGATTCTTTGAAGTTAATCGTTATGCCGTAGTCGTGGTGGCTTAGTGGTTAAAACACCAGCCTCTCAAGTAAGAGTGTGCGGGTTCGATTCCAGATCAGGCAAGTCCCAATGTAAATTTTCTAAGTTATGTGTACTAGTGTAGTATATCTGGGACACCAATGATTACAAGGTGAAGGAAATGAGGTCTCAAATTGGCCAACCCGCATTGAGCAAGCGTGGTGGTTAAGCCCAATCCTTCTCTGTATGAGAAGAGACATGTGCCCAGCAGTGGGACGATAAAAAGGTTGATGATGGTGATGAATCGTTAAGCCGATAGTCCCGGCTGACATTTGTAGATCTTTCTAAGTTGTCACGGATCGTGAGAAGTCCGGAAGTCTGATCGTATTACCCAATGACGGTTGTGGAGGTCAGATAGGCTCTACACACATACACACAATCCGGGAAGACTAGAAGCCGACCCCAATGTAGTTGAGAAAGGTTTGGCACATAATGAAAGTTCATAAAATTGTTGTGTAAATCAGCGTTATTAATAATTAGCTCCAAATTGTTCGAATTAATTTTAATCAAGACCAATTCCTTTTATTAATAAATTCAGTAACGATATAATATATTTTGGCAATCAAAACGTACGAAGTTTACTTTTTATGTAGATAGAGGTCCAATTTTTTGAAACACCGTTACAAATGCCTGAAGCACTCGGTAGTAGGCCATAACATTGTCTACTGGCAGAAGTTATCAGCCTCCAGATAACGTGTTGCCGTCAAGCGATTCGTCGTGTTCCGGCATGATGTCTGGTGAAGTCGTACGGAGGACGAGTCTGAGCAGTTGTGTCGGTAGTTTAGCCTTGGAAGGTTTCCAGATCAATTTCCCTCTGGCGCAACATCGTTGGTCTTGTTGTTGGGTGTAACATTGCATCACCTCGCATCAACTGCCGTCTTCCTTCCTATTTACTCAGTTTTTTTTCGAATGAATAGGCTTAACAAACTAGCCCGCTTTACCATCAACGATTGCAGCTCTGCTTACCACCAGGTAGTAATGCGGTCAAGCACTAGATTACATTATTAAAAAAAAGCCATTCAGTAAGTATATACTGTTGCGCTCCAAAGGCTTCTTGAGCACCATTTAGACACAACAAAAACAAAAGAACAATCTTTTTGTAACTTTATTGCATACTAAATGTCCAGTCCTCTTACATAAGCTCTACGTTTCGCTAGAATCATATAATAAATCACCTAATTAATTTTATTAGGCCCAACTCTAGTACATTGGAGTGTTTCTCTTGGGGCCCGGGACTTAATTACTTAGAACCATCAATAACCAACTAGAGAGGGTCTAGTTATATTGAGGATGGAGATCCGTTGATATAAACGAGTCTGGTATAGATTACAAGCTCGCAAGATTATCAGACACTAGTTGCTGATAGACAGTATTTATTTATCCGTACTTTGGAAACCACGTTCACGTCTTGCAGGGTCATTGCGTAACAGACTGTCAGTAACAAGAGGTTTCATTTTGACAGTGCAACAACATTCATTGCGTTATTTAGGTTTTGAGCAGACACATTTTCGAACATATGAAGCAATGGATTAGCAATTTGCTTCGAAATTATTCCAACTGATAGTAATAGGTTACTTAATTAGGGTGCTGGCTGTCATTTGTAGATTTTTGGTAGTCTTTACGTCTCATCAGAAGTCCGAAAGTTTGACCAGCAGTCTTACCAAGAGGTATCGTCTTACCCAATAACTGGGTTGTGGAGGTCAGATAAAGAGTTGCTCCATGTAAAATACTAGTATTAGTAACTTAATCCGATCAGAATGGAAGACGACCTCAAAATAGATGGGAAAAAGCTAGGCGGAGGCGGATGAGTTCATGATGTTTGCGACTGTGGTCAGTCAGTGAAGGGGTAAGCATAGTTACCCATAGTTTATTGTTGAGTCTTTTGGTTAATAATTTTATTATATTATAGCATGCATATGTGACAGATTTATTTTTCTCGAATCTGAATTGTTTTTTTTTATCAAATCAAGTAATTTACTGGTTTGCAAAGATGGGTTTTTGATGGAGAGTTTTTCTTGCATAATGAGTCTTTCCAAAAGTATTTGATAGTGTTGGAATCAGTGTTACGAGGCGAGAGTTATTCATATTACTTTAGTCGCCATTTTTGCGGTTTGGTTCAATAATTAAGAATTTTGATTTTGAAATTTGATAAATGATAAATTGATTATATGGATAAAATGTGATGGTAGAAACGTAAAGCATAATTTTGGAATATTTTGTGTTGATGTCACTTTTTTTTATAATTTTAAACTAATGCTTGACCGCAATCCCGCCTGATGGTAAGCCGGGATGCAATCGTTGATGGAGCGCACCAGTTTATTAAGAACCTATTTACTCAAAAAAACTTAGTGAATAGGCATGAAGACAGTAGTTGAACAAGGTCGTACAATGTTAAACCCAACAACACGACCAACGATGCTGCGCTAGAAGGACATTATTCTAGAGAACTTCCACCATCAAATACCCGACACAACAACATTTGGCACATCGAACTCGGCACATATCGCAACACAACTGCTCAGACCCGTCCTCCACATGGCTTCACCAGACATTTTTTTTTTTTTTTGTTGGGATGGGAAATCATCAAATGACTTCTCCCGCTCTGGGCGGAGCGGAAGGGTGTGTCAGACTTTTACTGACTAAAACCCACCCGTGTTTCTTCACTTGCCTGTGCGACGGCCAGGGCCGCGGTTTCTTGTTTAACCAACCCGCAACCCTGACCCAGGAGGCATCGGTCTTCGTGGACCCCGTCACGATGTGCTGACATCTCTTTGAGGCGCGCGTGAAACACGACGCGCCGTCGACTCGGGCCTGGTCCTTACCGGGCGGCGAGTTGCCCACTGCTCACCGCCCGCAGGCCCGCGCCTACGGTGGCTGGGAGTTAGGTGTCGTCTCCCGACCAGGGCGTCTACTGCGGCGGCTAGTGGCGTGAGGGCGCTGGGATTCCCGTTGCCTCACGCGCTCCGCCTCCTCCTTTGCCAGCATCACTGCTTCGCAGAAGGAGGTGACGGCCTGCCATGCACTCTCGCTCCGGACCATGGCCTGGACCAGGGTCGGACGCGAGAGATCGCCGCCGATTGCCGCTACGAGGACACGGCGGTGCTCTACCCAAGCCGGGCAGACCTCCACCGTATGCTCCACCGTGTCTTCAGGGCGATCCATACAATGGTGACACCCTGGCGTTTCCTCCCGCCTAATACGGAACAGGAACCTCCCGAAACAACCGTGTCCGGTAAGGACCTGCGTCAGGCGGAAGGTGAGGGCGCCGTGGCGCCTCTCTAGCCACTCCTCAAAGAGGGGACTTACCGCCGCTATTGTGGCGTGCCCAGCACTGGGTTGCGACAATCGCACTCTCCATGTCGCCATGAGATCTCGCCGGAGCTCTGTCCGCCGTACCGCGATTTCTCGCGGCAGCGGACAGAGCCCCGGCGTTTTGCCTCCTCTCGCCACTCCCACATGTGGGCGAGGGCTTTGGCCTCCAGATCCCATGGCGGCAATCCGGCAAGGAGGCTCGCCGCCTCAGCGGAGACCGTGCGGTATCCCCGGATCAGCCGAACGGCCATGACCCTCTGGGAGGCGGTCAGGCATCGGGCTGACCGCTTCCTTAGCGACCGCGCCCACACCGGTGCCCCGTAAAGGGCCATGGACCGCACGGCCCCCGCGTAGAGCCTCCGGCAGGAGGCGTTTGGTCCCCCTAGATTGGGGAGGAGCCGCCTCAGGGCAGCCCCGGCCCGTTCCAGTCTGGGTGCCAAACGTCGGAAGTGCTCCTCGAAGTTCCACCGGCTGTCGAGGACGAGTCCCAGGTACTTCATCGTCGACCCGACGCCGATGTGAACCCCTCCTACTGTTATGTGGGAACCCGACGGTGGCGCATTCCGAGGACCATGAAAGCACATGGCCTCGGATTTCTGCAGGGCCACCTCGAGTCCCAATTGCCGGATCCTGTTGACGATTGTCGCAACCCCGAGGGTCGCTGCGTCAGCCGCTGCCTGGTGTGACCTCCCTTGTGCCAGAACCAGCGTGTCGTCAGCGTAACAAACTACGCTGACGCCGATAGGGAGGTCAGCGCGCAGCACCCAGTCGTACCCGATGTTCCACAGATGCGGTCCCAAGACCGATCCCTGTGGAACAACGCACGACATCTCTCGTCGGTTCCACACTCCTTGGTGACCGGGGTAGATTACGGCCCTATCCGTCAGATAGGCCTCGACCACTCGACAGAGATAGGTCGGCATCCGGTGATACCGGAATGCCTCCCTGATGCAACTCCAGGGTAGGGTGTTGAAGGCGTTAGCGATGTCTAGAGACACCGCCAAGACAACGCCACCCCGGGCCACAGCATCCCCCGTCGTAAGGGCTCGCACGCGCATGATGGCGTCCACCGTAGAGCGCCCCCTGCGGAAGCCAAACTGGCTCTCCGCCAAATCCGGGCCCGCTCGCCTGAGTTGCCCGACGAGGCGGTCTGCAATGACTCTTTCGAAGAGCTTGCCCACCTCGTCGAGCAGCACAATGGGCCGGAACATGACGTATAGTTTGGCGGCAATAGTTAGTCTGGTGGGTGGTAACCGAGGAAATTAAAAGGCTTCCAGTTTAATCGGATTCAGCAGAATACTATTATTCTGTATGGAACGACTGCCTGGTACGATGGTGCCGGGTACGATGCGCCAAATGTTGTTGTGTCGGGAGCTTGGTCGTGGAGGGTCTCCAGATCAATCTCCCTCTGGCGCAGCACCGTTGGTCATTTTGTTGGGTTTAATATTGTATCACCTCGCTCAACTGCCGTCTTCTATCCTATTCTCTCAGTTTATATGAGTGAATAGGCTCTTAATAAACTAGCCGAACTTAACCTAGTTGAGAAAAGTCAGATAGGAGGTCAGTAGGTATTCAGCTAAATTCGGTAAGACTGGAAGCTGAATCGTCTAGGCAGATGATGATGCAATTGACTAACAACTAACAAACATTAGACGGCCTGATTACCTACAACGGTTCAGCCGCTTTTAGAGCTAGCTTCCGTTACGCAGCTTCTAAAATTTGGAATAACCTACCACCACCAATAAGAGCAATTAACACTATAGTCGTCTTTAGACAACGCTTACGGCAGTACCTCACAGAAGCTCAAAGGAAGTTAGACATGGTCGCACTGAATCTCTAAATCATATAGTTTAGGTACCCTATCAGTATGTGTCAGTGTTTCTATTGGTAAGTGTTGCATTGGATTTTATTTTTTGTTTGTTTGATTTTTCCATTCAATTTGCTATTATTAATTTCATTTATTTTACATTTAACTTCATTTTTTTTTGCGTTGACGTTATATCATTGGATTTAATGTATTTTTTAATTTGTGTTCGTAATTATATGTATACATGTCTAGGTTGTTCAATGAATTTGTGAAAAAGAAAGTCTATCATTACCTCTGTTTGTCAGTATTTCTTTTCTTAGTTTATTATTAGTTTTTAGCAATATTAATCATTCTCACATTATTTTTGTACATACACGTAATCATGTATAAGTTTTTAATTTTAATTTTTTTTTAATTTAAAACTGATTTACATCTGTCATCACACATCAGGTTCAGTTGAAAAGCAGCGTCAGGCACTAGTTGTCTGGCATTTTTGCTGAACTGGACCTTTTTGGTGCAGTCACGAGGCACACTTTGCTGCTATTTTTTACACAAGGGTTTAAGGTTTTTTTTTAGTTTTTATTTGGCTTTTTTATTTTATTTTATTATTTTGGTTTTTTTATTATTTTTTTGTTGCTACCCGATGTGTGTTTATGCTAGATGTATTGTATTGTATGTCGAGTCTGTGCTGAATAAATGAATTTTCTTTCTTTCTTTTCTTTACAAATATTCTTTTTCAATCCTTCTCTGTATGGGAGGAGACCTGTACTTAGCAGTGGGACGATAAACAGGATGATTATGATTAAATTAAATGCCCTCTATTTTCAGCAAAAATAACACATCAATTTCTTTTTGTTCACAGTGTCAACACTCATTTTATTCATCATAGTTTTTGTTACGGAGAACAATTACTAAGGGGCTCCTTGAAAATACAATTTGAAATTTGAAACGAAATACTCAACTGTTTACGTTTTGCAAGGTATTTTTGGGCGATTTTTCGCTAATTAAATTATCATTCGGAGTTTCGCTCAAATGTAAATGGAGAGCAGTGGTAGCCTTATGGCCGCAACTTACAAATTATTTGCCGTAGGTTCGAACCCCGTCAGGCACTTTAGTTTGTATTCATTATATCATTACTACTGCTCTCAAAAACGGTGAAGGAAAACATCGTGAGGAAACCGGCATCTCCTAGAGGCAAAAAACTTCAAAGAAACGTGATATCCACCAACTCGCACTGGGCCAGCGTGGTAGATTATATGGCCCACTCCGTCTTACTGAGAAGAGGCCTGTGTTTCAATGATGGGAACATTATAGATAAAATTCAAGAAGGACTAATCAGTGACCTTGGACATAAATACTAAATTTGATGATAAATTGTCTTCGTCCTTTCAGGTTAAGCAAAATAAATGACTAGATCTTTACATACAAAGCACGTTAAGCAGTTGGCATCAACTGCCACTTCTGGAACATTGACAGTCATTCTAGGTCGTCCGAAGTCCTAAATTCTGACATTTTGATATTTAACTCAATAGAAATAAAATTTAATTCTTCTTTTTCTTCGTTTCGTTCTTTACAGAACAGTCGTGGTCACCTGGACTGATTTCGAGACGTGAATGGATGTAATTCCACGCACGATCTCTCTCCATCTATCTCTGTTGGATGACAGTCTGGAGCATTCATTTACAGGTCCCCCCACTGCTGACTTGATTTGGTCGGTTCACCTCATCCGTGACCTTCCCTTCTACTCTGCCCTGGACGACCAAAATTTAATACGCGGCGACTAATGAACGTCATTCAAAAAAAGAACTCTTTTTAATAAAAATCTCAGAAATATCACGGAAAAGAAATGCAAATTAATTATTTAAAAAAATATTTATTATCCATCCTGTAATATAGAAAAAAAAAATAGAGAATGAAATCAAATAATTTATTTTGCCACAATATATTCTTGGCATTGCAAAATAATTTAATTATTTGATTTTGATTTGGTTCTATTAAAATACAGTGCGAGTATATAGGAGTGAGCCATATACATTCTGCCTGAAAAAGAACACGCAAAAATTACACCTACAATTACTTAAATTTCAAATTAAAGTGTCACAGACTATTAAAATTTTACACTTTAATAACAAATATTAGGAAATGTCAAATAAAAATAACTGTTACACAGATTAGAGCCTAACGTAGGCCATCAAAATTTACAGGCTGTATCTGACATCGTAACGCAAACTTTGCGAAAAGGCTAGACTGCATGCCACAAATAAAATTATGATAGTCATTTATGTCGTTAATGAACGGTTACAGAATTCATAGGGTTTAAAAAAAGTGTCAGATCGCCTTTTGAACGTTGCAAGCGTTCCGCCGTGCGGGTTTGTAGGTATGATGTTGATCCCTGATGTGAACTCTAATAAATCAGCTGATAAGATAGTTTCACGAGTTTTGTTTTTATAACGCTTTTTTGTCTAATTAGCGAATTAATTAATTTTTAATTTTTAATCTTATTGGGTTATAAAAGTATAGCAATTATGAACGGTCTAAAGTGAAAAAAACTACATATAATTTTTTTTTTTATCTCGGAAAAGTCGACGAGAATTTCCACCAATGGGGGGTTCAGAATCATGTACTGGATACATGGTATTCGTTTGTGCGTCGATGTCAGATACACCCTTTATGTTACAGCAATTTTTATTTTTCAACCGTACGCCCAGAATTATACTGAATCCGTGTTTTCCCCTGCAACCTGTATTTATAATGCTTTTTTTTATATATGCAACATCCTGTGTGTCAGATTAGCGTCAGAAAACATAAGCCATATTGGTTCAAAATAAATCCCTGCGTAGAAAATGTATGAAAAAAGGACTGTATACATGTGATGCATGATGAAAGCTTTTGTTCCTTAATCTGTTTCGTACAGTTAGGGACAAAAGGGCTGGCGAGCCCTTATTACAAATTCACATGAGACCTTGAACTTTTAATATAAAAATTGTTTCAATTGTACTTGTGACCCTCGGATTTGTTAATAACGCCAACCAATGTTTGTTAATGTTAAAGACTTATAACCTTTGTCGTCATGCATACGAGGACTTCATGGAAAAGAAATAACAGGTTCTATCGAACAGAAGAAGGCGGTGAATTTTCTGTGTGGTAGGCCACATCGGCTGCCGGCAGAAGTTACCACCCACCAGACAAAGTCTTGCTGCCAAGCGATTCGTCGTGTTCCGGCATGATGTCTGGTGAAGCCGTACGGACGACGGCACGTGGTCGCATCGCTATTCGCTCATAATAATACCGGTGTTGTCACTATTTAAAAAATTACCAAATTTCGGGGAAGTTGGAATTAATTCGCGGGAAAAAAAGATTATTTCAAAATTCATTTGTATTGGTACTATGATGATTACGTAAAATTTTATATTATATTTGGTCATGTGTTTACCTAACCTTTATTATCCTTATGGGTCGGACAGTGTTTTCTTAACATACTGTATGTATCTATTATAAATATAGTATCGTTGAGTTAGTATTGCGTAACACAAGTCTCGAACTTACTTTGGGGCTAGCTCTGTCTGTGTGACTTGTCTGTATAAAAAAAAAATTGTTTAGTACTGTCAATTTAGGCCTCTGAGAAGAAAAGCCGAGACAAACTCAGGAATCTACGTCTTTTTCCAAGTCAAGCATAGTTAAGCTTAGTATTGCACTCAATATGTAAAGGACAGTCCCCCATCTACATATTTACCCATCGTGTTATTTTTAAGACCTAAAAGAAGTAAAGTGATGTGTTCGGCAGTATACGAGAACGAAATGTGACCTCATCTGCCAAGCGCTCGCAATGACTGACACTTCGTTAATTATCGTTGCCGTTGTAAATGAAAGTATAATGTTGCTTGTTACATAGCCAGGAAACAGGGACAGAAGGTTGAATAACTAATCGTTTCTGATTATTGGCAAACGAACTAGAGGCTGCAGCCCAATAAGACGGATTAATCAGGTTTGCAGCGCACTAGAGACCCCACACAGCAGAAGAAGAAGCAGATTCCGAATTAGAAAATTATTACGTTGTACAGTGCTTGTCTGCCTATATGGAGCGCCTGCGCCTGGTGGTGGCCCAGACGAACGGCAGCCCTGACTTCTGCATCTCGAATCCACATACCTTAAACCAAACACATAGCTAGATACCTAGACACAAATAGAGGGACACTATCAGACTTCACTACCATCAACAATGAGGAATACAACGCGAGGATGGGGACGGGGATGTCGATATTCGCTTTATGACTACCCCTTGTCACATTTTTCATATTATTCCCAATAATAATAATAAGATTTTAAATTTCGTTTTTCCGAAATTTGCCACTTCTACGACGTCGTCGGTGATAGCGCAAAGACCACTTCGACGGTATTTTGAGACCCAGATTGGAACGTAATACCTTAACCGAAAATCTGTCAAGAGGGCTTCTGAAGGCAATTTTCTAGGTCAGGGAAGGTCATAACATCGCATATTCCCTCGGTTTTTTTTGAGTAAACAGGCTCTTTATAAACTAGCTCGCTTTATCATCAATGATTGCATCACTGCTTACCATCAGGCGGAACTGCTGTCAAGCACTAGGTTATTATAAAAAAAAATCTCGTCATTTCAAGAACGTTTACTATCTGATCTCAATCAATCAACAATTCTACGTCCAATTTCTCCATATTTTTACATAATTTTGACACTTGCTGATCATCAAATTGGGACTGCGGCGGGATTTTGAACGATAATTTAATTTAGTCTTCTATGATAGCCGTTCCATTTAGTTTAAATGTCACAGTGAAAACTTAGATGAAGTAAGTTGGCTATAACGTCAATAGGAATCAATATCGCCAGTATACTTCAAATTCACTTCATCTAATTTTTCAGGCAAACCAAAGTCACCGAAATAACTCTTCGAGTCGTTAAAGTTAAGTGGCAGAGGGCAGAGCATATTGCTCGTAGAACCGATTGCCGATGGGGCAGTAAGGTTCTGGAGTAGCGACCACGTATCGAAAGACGCAGCGTAGGGAGGCCAAGGTGGACCGATGACCTGGTGAAGGTTGCGGGAAGTCGATCCCTTATTCAGCAGTGGACCTCTATAGGCTGAAGGTGAAGACTTTTTACAGAATAGGACTCCTTAGTATAGTCATCATCAGCATAGTAGGAACCAAGTCAGTAGTACTATTCTATAGAAATACAAAAAAATAAACTGGTCATTTACCCAAGTATCAAGTGAAAATTTCTAGCGACGTTATGTTAATGAGAACGTTTAACGCCAGAAGTAAAGCCGAAGTCAAATCATTTATTTAAAGCAGGCCATTAAAAGGTACTTTTGAACGTCAAAGTTTACTAGAATATACGTATAATTGTGTCGCACTCCTTCCACAGTGGTGACGTATGTAGAAGAATAAACATGAAACTCCATAGCTACTCTTTCAAAGTTTCAAAATGTTTAGCAATATTTTGTATACAGGCGAGATTAAGCTAGCCAAAAATATTCCCAGTTAATCTTAAGGTTTGATGCTTTAGCTCGTGTGGTACCGAGCTTAGAATAATACCAACCTATATCCTCCCGTGGTTGTCGTAAGAGTACTAAATTATTGCGATTGTCAACCCGCCTGCCAAGCGTGGGGATTATGGTAAATCACCCCAAAGCAATCAAATTCTTGGGGGAGGCCTTTGTCCACCAGTGGACCTCTATAGGCTGGAGAAGAAAAAGGAAAATGCTATAGCGATAAAGTTTTTTTTTTAATAATTATAAACCGATCGTTGATGGTAAAGCGCGCTAGTTTATTAAGAGCCTATTCACTCAGAAAAACTGAGCGAATAGGAAGGAAGACGGCAGTTGAGCGAGGTGATGCAATGTTAAACCCAACAACTGAATCTGATCTAAAGACCCTCCACGATTCAACTCCCAACACAACAATATTTGGCGCATCGTACCCGGCACACATCGCAACACAACTGCTCAGACCCGTCCTCCGTACGGCTTCACCAGACATCATGCCGGAACACGACAAATCGCTTGGCGGCAAGGATTTGTCAGGTAGGTAGTAACTTCTGCCGGCGGCCGATGTTATGGCCTAAAATGCATTGAAAAAATTTGACCAATATTATAAGTAATTTGTTGCCGTGGTCGCTCACAATGGGCCTCATACGAAGGCTCAGAGTCACACAAAGGGCTATGGAAAGAGCTATGCTCGGAGTTTCTCTGCGTGATCGAATCAGAAATGAGGAGATCCGTAGAAGAACCTGTAATGTATGTTGTAAGTAGGTAGTGTTATAAAATATTTCAACATTGTACCCTCAACATTATGTGTGTATCGATCGCTGTCCTCTCAATAAACGGTTCGCCAGTCGACCATATACTGCATTCAAGGAAGTCGTATTATTCTCCAAAACCCCTATATATAATATTTGGCGACGAGTTGGACCATAGCGTGTTATACTGCGGTTAATACAAGATGTCTTTGGGAAAATTGGAAGTTTTTGACGTCGAAACTGATAATTGGACTTTGTACATTGAGCGGTTGGAGCAGTACTTTTTAGTGAATGATGTGAAAGTGGATTTAAAAGTACCAACATTGATAACGGTCATGGGAAGTGCGTGTTACGAATTATTAGTCACATTATGTACGCCGAAGAAGCCTTCTACATTAAAATTTGATGAGATTGTTACGATACTGCAAAGTCATCTTCAACCGAAACCAAATGTACTGGCCGAGAGATTTAAATTCAGACAAAGGAAACAGTTGAAAGGGGAGAATATCGCAACTTATGTAGCTGAACTGAAAAAGTTGACGAAGTTCTGTGATTTTGGGGAAGCTCTGGATAATAATCTCAGGGATCAATTTGTTTGCGGTATTGAAAATGACGTCATTCGGCAACGCTTGTTCGAGGGAGAGGTACCGACGTTCAGTAAGGCGCTCCAGTTGGCAGTGGCGATGGAGGCGGCGGAGTCTGACGCGGCGATGGTAGAACCTCGGGCTCGGGACCGCGGTCAGTGCAGTGACGTCAGAGACGCGGCGCAAGGGGCAGCGACGCACTATGTTGGCGCGGCCGGGCGAGGCAGCGGGCGGTCGGGGGCTCGCGGCCGTCGGTCAGCGGAACATAACCCGCAGCAAGACACAAAGTGCGCGCCAGCGGTGAGTCAGCGTGGGGGCCGCGGTGCACGAGCGGCGCCGGCCGAGTCGAGGCAAACGCAACTAGCGGCAAGTCCGTGTGCCGCTTGCGGAGCATACCACGAGAAGAGTATGTGCCGTTTTAGAAGATATACGTGCCGTGTGTGTAATCTGGAAGGTCATTTAAAGAAGATGTGTCCTAGACTGAAAAAGGACAGAGATCTGCTGTGGACACAAGTGAGGGACGAAGGGGAGGAGTCAGCCAGTAATAATGATTATTTCGATAACCTAGAACAGGTAAATTTAAATGTACTTCAATTAGATAATTCGGTGAAATATAAACCTTATTATATTGGCGTCTCAATAGATGAAAAAAATGTTTGTATGGAGGTAGATACAGGTAGTAGAATTTCGTGTGTAAGTTACGAGTTTTATAAAAAAAATTTAAGTACCCTGCCTTTAATTACATGCAATTTAGTACTTAACTATTATACTGGCGAAAAGGTGTATCCACGGGGCAGAATTAAACCCTATGTACGGTTTGGTAATACTTGCAAAGAGTTAGATTTATTTGTAATAGACCACGGTAAAGAGCCGTTATTGGGTCGAGAATGGTTATACGAATTGAAAATTAAGTTAGAAGTTATTGATAAACTCAATCAACAATGTATAAATAATATGACTAGTACTAAAGTTTTTAATATTAATGAATTGCGTTACAGATACTCTGAGGTGTTTTCTGACGGTCTCGGCTGTTTTACTGGTGGTGAAGTGAGTTTGCGTGTACGACCCGATGCGAGACCGGTATATTTGCGAGCGCGACCACTAGCATACGCGCTGCGGGAGCGTGTGGAGCAAGCGCTGGATCAGCTGGAGAGGGACGGTATCATCACACCTGTCGAGACGTCAGACTGGGCGACCCCGGTCGTACCAGTCATTAAGAAAGACGGCTCACTACGATTGTGCGGTGACTATAAACTTACCTTAAATAAATGTTTAGAGGTTGACCGTTTTCCCCTACCTAGAATAGATGATTTATTAAGTAAATTACATTCGGGGCATAAATTTACAAAGATTGATTTATCTCAAGCATACGCACAATTTTGTCTGGATGAACCATCGAAATTATATACTGTAATCAATACACACCGGGGGTTATATAAATACAATCGTTTGATATATGGTTTGTCATCAAGTCCAGGGATATTTCAAAGAAAAATTGAACAAATTTTTGAAGGTATGCCTAGGGTAGGAGTTTTTCTTGATGATGTCATTTTGACAGGCCGGGACGAGGCAGAACATATGGATACTTTATTTAAAGTTTTCGATAGATTACAGCGGTACGGGTTAAAGGTTAAGAAAGAGAAATGTACGTTTTTTGCGGATGAGGTATCTTATTTAGGGTTCATAATTAGTAAAGATGGAGTAAAGACATGCCCAAGTAAAGTAGAAGCTATAAAAAAGGTACCTATACCGTCCAATGTATCCGAACTTAGATCGTTCTTGGGTATGGTTATGTACTATGCCAAGTTTGTTAGGAATATTAGTATGAGGCTAACCCCCCTTTACGAGTTACTAAGGAAGGATAATAAGTTTGTTTGGACAAAAGATTGTACGGAAGTTTTCAACAGCATTAAAAATCTGTTGTCTTCTAGTGAGGTACTCGCGCATTATGATCCGCGTATGCCGGTAACACTGACGACGGATGCGAGTGCGCAGGGGGTGGGAGCGGTCATAGCTCATGTGTGGCCCGATGGAACCGAGCGTCCGATCGCTTACGCGTCGCGGGTTTTAAACGCATCGGAAGCAAACTACTCGCAGATTCAAAGGGAGGCGCTTGCTATTATTTTTGGAGTAAGGAAGTTCCATCAGTACTTATACGGGCGAGAGTTTGTTCTCAAAACGGACCACAAACCACTAGTTTCTATTTTTGGGGATAAAACGGGCATTCCAACGATGGCAGCAAGTAGGCTACAAAGGTGGGCGGTAGTCCTCTCTGGTTATCAGTATCGAATTCAATACGTACCTACCGATAAGAATGGTGCAGATGCGTTGTCTAGGTTGCCAGTGGGTACAAGGAACAAAGAACAGAACGAAATCACATATATAAATTTCGTACAGGATTTTTTACCGATAACCAGTGAAGATGTCAGTAAACTGGGGAATATGGATAGTGTTTTGAGAAAAGTCATGATATATATAAGGTCAGGTTGGCCTCCTTCATGTCCCGATGCGGAGCTACAAGCTTATTTTGTTAGAAGGAATGAGTTGTATGTCGAGTCGGGATGTGTAATGTGGGGCTATAGAGTTGTGATACCAACGGAATTGCGAAGTATTATATTAAAAGAGTTGCATATCAGTCACATGGGCATTGTTAAGATGAAATCAATGGCTCGTAGTTACGTTTGGTGGCCTGGTATCGATGCAGACATTGAACGCGTTTGCCAGGAATGCAATACATGTCGGTTGGAAGCTCCAGCTCCACCAAAAGCACCCCCTCAACCCTGGCCCTATATCTCAGAGCCGTGGAGTAGGTTACACGTTGATTTCCTAGGCCCTTTTCAGGGTAAGACGTTTTTTGTCATAGTGGATTCGTCGTCTAAATGGATCGAAGCTTTTGAAATGAAAAGAACGACCGGAAAGGAAGTTCTTAAGGTATTAAGGGATGTTTTAGCTCGGTTTGGGTTACCAAAAGAGATAGTATCGGACAACGGACCTCCTTTTACAGGTGTTGAAATAGCAGAATTTATGCGTGTTAACGGTATTAAACATATTTTTACGCCTGTTTATCACCCTGCATCGAATGGAGCTGCAGAGAATGCCGTTAAAATTTGTAAAAATGCGTTAAAAAAGGCTTTTAGGGACGGTATAGAGGTTGATACGGCATTGAAGTCGTACCTATTTATGTATAGGAATACCGTGCATAGCACGACGGGAGAGTCACCGGCGAGGTTACTGCAGCATAGAACGTTAAGGTCTCGCCTAGATCTGTTGAATATGGGCAATAAGGTTCAAGGCGTTAAACAAAGAGTGGAAGAGGCTCAACAGAAACAGGTCAAAAGTGCGGGTGGTATAATGCGTGCCTTAGAGATAGGGGATGACGTGTGGGCTCGAGGTTTTGGAAGGGAGGATAAGTGGATTAGAGGTAAAATTGACGGGAACTTAGGATCTCGTTATTACTTAGTTAGTAGGGAAAATGGTCCACCTTTAAAAAGACATATAGATCAAATTTGGAGAAAGTCTCCACGGTCTATGTTAACTTGTCCACTCCCAACTGACGTTGGCGAACCTGATAGTGGAGTAAGTTCACTGACACCACCACCACCACCAGCAACAGCATCCGAGACCCGAAGTAAACGTGTAAGGAAACCGGTCACAAGGTACCAGCCATGAATAATATACTTAATTGTAAATTAGTTGTATAAGAGCAGTTTAGAATAAGTGGTAGGGTGTAATGTATGTTGTAAGTAGGTAGTGTTATAAAATATTTCAACATTGTACCCTCAACATTATGTGTGTATCGATCGCTGTCCTCTCAATAAACGGTTCGCCAGTCGACCATATACTGCATTCAAGGAAGTCGTATTATTCTCCAAAACCCCTATATATAATAGAACCAAAGTCACCGACATAGCTCTGCGAGTCGCTAAACTTAAGTGGCAGTGGGTAGGGCCCATTGTTCGCAGAACCGATGGCCGATGAGGCAGTAAGGTTAAAGCCACGTACTGGAAGACGTATCGTAGGGAGGCCCCCAACAAGGTGGACCGATGACCTGGTGAAGGTCGCGGGAAGCCGATGGATGCGGGCAGCACAAGACCGGTCAGCGTGGAAAGCCTTGGGGGAAGCCTTTGTCCAGCAGTGGACATTCATAGCCTGAAGGAGGAGGTTGCCGTGGTGTAAGTTCTTTCATTACAGCGCCACATACGAACTAAGCAACTCACGTGACGTCAGGCAAAATCCTATACCAGTGAGAGAGTTTACCACATAAATACTACGTCCCGACAACAACCGAGAAGTGCCAGTTACACCTATTTAGTTTTGTTTGGGGAAATCATTAAATGACTTCTAACGCTCTTCGGAAGAGTTACTGACTACCTCACGTCTCTAAATTTTTTTCATGAAGCATTCAATCCTGATCAGTTTACATATTTATACTGTGTGATATAGGTAAAATATTATTCGTACTTATGTTGACTCAATTCGAAAAAGATCAGAAACTTTTTCACGGTTTGTTGAATCAATTTTATTTTTATGGGTTCCAAACCTAAAGTTCTGGATGTAATTATTATCATCGACATTTTTACATGCTTTTTATTAGCTTCACTTGTATGTTTGCTTGTTTGTTTGTTCGTCTCTAACTCAAAAATTTTTCAACCTTACCTTACATTAATTTGAGCAGGCAAAGTATTCTTTAGTTTATATTTAGTTTTAGATTTAGATTTAGTTAGTTGGGTAACGCATCATTACTAATTTTAGCACTTGCTATTCTGTCTGTTGGAGATCAAGACAAGTTTGGTAAAAACTAATAAGCACCACTTAAGCGTTCGTGTTATCCGTATATTATTTAAAAAAAAAATATCGAACTAAAAATTTGACAATAAATATAGTTTAAAAAACTAAAAAAAACATGCTTTTAAAGAATATCAAACTAAAAAGTTAAAAAAAAAAAAAAATTTAATTGATGACAATAGTATATTAACAATACTAGTAAAATGAGAAAAAAGCGTGAGGCGCTTAATTTACAAAAATTATGGCACAGAGTGCCTAAAATTATTTTTAACTTTTCATACAAGAAGATTAATTTAGTCCTTTTAAATTATATAAAAGTGCAAATTTACACAATTTTAGTTGAAATATGAACACTTTAATGACCAGCTGGCACCCTGATTGCATAATACACTATTAATATCAGTTAGAAACATTTTGAAGCTTATTGCTATTTATTTATTTATTTTCAAAGTCAAAGTATTTTATTTGTTAAACATAGGTAATATGGTACATGGTATAAAATTTGTGTTGTATCACTATGTTTTGCCTTGCAAGGCGTACAAATTAATTAAAAACAATATTGGATATTAAAGTTAACATTTTCTTATTTTATACTGTTATCATCTAAAAACTCATTGATGGAATAATAAGCTTTATCAATCAACAATTTCTTAAGTTGTGACTTAAAACTATTCATGTTAGTCATACTTCTTAAAGTTTTTGGTAGTTTATTAAACATTTTTAGACCCATGCCGAGACAACTCTTTGAAAAAAGTGCAGTACTGCGTTTTTTTTTTGACTTCAGTATGTTTTATTCCTTTAATTCAAGCAACTATCGCCCATTGAAAATACAATACAAACTATAACATAAAGATACTTGTAAAGTAATATATAAGAAATACAATACTATATTATTAAAACTTAAAAATACTAGAAATACATATTATAACATAACAACTAAAACTACTGTACACGGATCATCGGCGTCGTATTTCGCTGACTGGTGTTACGCAGCCAGCCACGAAACCAATGGTACACGACACCCTTCGGCCATAGCTCTTCTTACAGGAACATGCTATTGATCACTCACTATATTTGAAAACGTATCTGCTCAACAATGTAAATAACGCAATGAATGCTGTTGAACTGTCAAAATGAAACCCATTGCTACTGATAGTATGTGACGCAATTACCCTACGCAGCAGCCTAATTGTGTAACACACTATTACTATCAAATCCCCTGCTAATCGTTTGCTCCTTATGTTCAAAAAAAGTTTCTGCTCAATAACGTAAACAGTATGTTAAGAAAACCCTGTCCGACCCGTGAAGGTGTTGTTAGGTATCGATAACTGATTCTACTAATGCATACAAAACCGGGCTAAACTTAAAAAAAAAAAATCCCGCTAAAAAAATAAATATTATTTCGCAAAAAGAGGTAACTTAATAAATGCGCGTTAACCTCCCTTCGCCTGAAGCCCGCGGGGGCCGGGCGGCAGGGCACGCGGCACGTGGTCGCAACGCTATTCGCTCATAATAATACCGGTGTTGTCACTTTTTGAAAATTATCAAATTTCGGGGAAATTGGAATTAATTCGCGGGAAAAAAATATTATTTCAAAATTCATTTGTATTGGTACTATGATGAATACATAAAATTTTATATTATATTTGGTCATGTGTTTACCTAACCTTTATTATCCTTATGGGTCGGACAGGGTTTTCTTAACATACTGTATAACGCAATGAATGCTCTTCAACTGTCAAAATGAAATCCACTGCTTTTAGTAGTGTGTACTGTGTTACGCAATTACGCAAAAAAACTACATATATTTTTTTTTTTAAATCATGAAAAAGCCGGCGCAAAATTCCACCTGTGGGGGGCTTAGAATCATGTACTGAATCCATGGTACTCGTTTGTGCGTCGATGTCAGAGACACCCTTTATATCAGTCCTATTAATCAGATTTATTAGATATATGTACGTAATTAGTTTAACTTAAGATTGATATAATATCTTAAACAAAAGCTCCTTCACTATTAGTGTTCGAGAGATTGTTTTAGACAAATAGGCTAAAAAAAACTAATTAGTTCGTCAGTCAGATTTCCAAAAAAATAATAGACACGTATTTTTTCTTCTTTCATATAAACAAAAAATGAAGACGACACAGTGCGTTGAAAACTCGTGTAACGTCACTGAATTGTACACTTTTTAGCGAGGAGTGACGTCACCAGCAACTACTCATGATCTTTGATGCCTTTTAGGTATATTTGTCAATTATTATTGATTTGATAAAACAAAGTAACGTATCCAATATTTTGCTATAATCTGAATGGCGGACTAAATAGAATCATTTTTTAAACCCAGAAAACATCCCTATTACCCTCCTGTTTCTGAGAAATTGACTAAAAGCAATTTTGCATTGAAAACCATATCGCTTTTTGAAAAAAAAAAACACATTTTAAACAAAAATATATTTTTTCTAGTAAATTGGCCAAAAAATTATACGGCTCAAATAAATTACTCAACGAAAACTCTATTACAGAACTTTGTTGCCATCCAACCGGCACTAAACTAGTTTATACCAGTTTTTAACATCCACAAATTTGCTAAATTTCTGAAGCAGACAGCCTTTTTGATGCTGGCCTTGTTCATGTGTTATGATGTAATTTCAGTTGCCAAAAAGCATTCAGAATTTCATTTTTTCGCCTAAATTCCGAGCTGAATTATTGCAACTATTCCAACAAGTTGAATACTAATCCATTATTTATGGATAAAAGTGGAACTAAGTTCTGGCTTTGTCCATGAACTTAGCTTGTCCAGATTTGATCAATGGATCCAGGCAAGTTGTAATTGAATTTGTTTCTGTGTACTTTGAATGGGAACGACTTTGCTAATTTGGAAATTTAAAGTTAAATTAAGGTTCTCTGTAAATGATTTCGGGGGTAGCGTTTTGCTAAAAGTTAATTACTGTATTAAGTTTTATGCGAGTAATTTGTTTTATATATTAGTTTCTAAATAGATTTATTTTATTCATCATTATCAACCTTTTTTTTTATCGTCCCACTGCTGGGCACAGGTCTCCTCTCATACAGAGAAGGATTGAGCGTAATAACCACGCTTGTTCAATGCGGGTTGGCGATTTCAGACTTATAAAGTCCAGGTTTCCTCAAGATGTTTTCCTTCACCTTCAGTCATTGGTGTCCAAGATATACTTAGAAAGTACATATAACTTTTAGAAAAGTTACATTGGTTGCCTGACCTGGAATCGAACCCGCACATTCATATTTGAGAGGCTGGTGTTTTAACCACTAGGCTACTACGACTGTTAATAATTTTAATGTTTCGATTCAAATCAAAAGTAAGTATCCAATGCCATATAATGTGTGTTTTCTATGATCCTTTTTTTGGAATGGGAAATGATCAAAGAACCACTCCCACTCTGGGCTGAGCGGAAGGGTGGTTCAGGCTTTTACTGACTAAAACCCACCAGTGTTCCTTCACTTACCTGTAGGCCAGGGCCACAGTTACTTTTGTCTATGACCCTGACGTCACAGGCCTCAAAGTCTGATCTTAGTACCTATCAATCTGTAAAAATAAGTCAAATTTCCCGAAATATTGACAAGTTTTTGACATTAGTTTGTCGCCGATATGAAACTCCAGCTAGATTTAGAATGTTTTAAACTACGAGAATTAGGCCTCTGGTGAATATTGTTTTTAAGTTTTCATTTTTGAGTAGGAGACTTTTGACTACATTATATTATTTCGTTGATTTTCTATATAAACATATTCATGTACATTTTTAAATATTTATATAAAAACGTACATAAAAACATTTAAAAATATAAAAAGAATGTGTTCCGCCGAAGACGGGAGCAGGGTCTAATGCTATCGGTGGTTAGAGCTACAGACAGGGACCTCCTCACGATGCGGGCCGTATCGAGGAGTACTGCATTTTGAATCAGGCCCTTGATCCAACTGCCTAACGAACGCCTCAATAGATGTTGGTCCAGGCTCTCGGTTATCAAACCATTGGCCTATACGACTATCGGTACAATGACAGCCGAGTTCACGTTCCACATCACAGTCAACAATCTCCTTTTTTTTTTCGGTGTGGAGATCCTCAAAGGATGTCCCGCCCTGGGCCGCGGGAGTCTAAATTTTTCCCCGCACCCTCGTGCTGGCCCGGTCGCCCGGGCCTCGACTCCTGCACGGGGTAGTGGTGTGTTAAACTACCCGTGCATCGCCATCGTCGTGCCCGTGTCCGCCTTTCCTCGGCGCACGGTGCGTCCTTTGCGGCCCGGGAAGGGAGTTGAAATCTCCCTCTTTCGTTCCGCAGCTTCCTTCTGCGACATCACGTCCTCGCAGAAGGACACCACGCCGTCCCACGACTCTGTGTGCTGTGTGCTGCGCCGTGTTCTCCCCGCATTGGACGCAGTGGTGGCACCGAGCGTCCGGCTCCCGAGCGTCCGGATGTCAACAATCTCCTGTGCCTATAATTTGTTTCTCTTTCTCAGCTTTCACTAGATTCCTGTCATGTGGAATGGTATCGTCTTCAATCATTGCGAGGCGCACTAATCGATCTATCACTATTTTTTATGGAGTACAGATAGTTGGTCCGGGTCTGGCTGTTTGTGTGAGTTTAAATGTTTCTAATTGCACTCATGACACAGGAGTAATTCTTAGGGAGTTGCATCGTGTTTATATAAAATACAAAATATCTTTCATTCTTAGTATAAAAAATTTTTCGTTGAAAGATATTCTTAATAAATTCTTGTTTATGTCCCTAACCATAATAATTTCCATCAACATTCTTAATTTTCACATAAACCCAATGAAAACATCACTCTTGAAAATTAATTTTAAGGACAACCCAAAATATTAGTTAATGGACTTGACTTCCGAGAAAGGATAAAATATTTCCTTCGTTCTAATTTTGTCCATTTCTTTTTATAGTATACAAGAATCCTTTTCACGTCTCTGTTTCATTGCGAACAGTTATGTACCTAAGTTTATATTGTTTAGTTAAAATGTATTTTCATTGTGCGAGGGCAACAATGGATCGCAGTGAAAAGTGAATGTGGTGTCAATTGTTTAAAGCAACGATAATTGCGGCGAAAAAGGTAATGATTCTTTCGATATTAAATATAATGTTTAGTTATATCATTATCAATCTTTGATCCCTGATGATATACATACATCTGATGGCAGTCGTTACGGGTTGTTGGAGCCCTCAAAAGTCCAACAATTGGTCTAACTGCAATGCTTCGATATCGCCTTCTGGTTGAGGAGGACCGACGG
This sequence comes from Sesamia inferens, assembly GCA_037179545.1. Taxonomy (NCBI): domain Eukaryota; kingdom Metazoa; phylum Arthropoda; class Insecta; order Lepidoptera; family Noctuidae; genus Sesamia; species Sesamia inferens. Next base: position 23,515,891 of record CM073944.1, on the reverse strand, counting down.
CAGTCACTTCACGAAAAATATCAAAGTATAGCCAAAATCCGCAGTTACACTGGTAAAGCGGATCCCAGACTCCAAAGCTGAAATAAAGCTTCGGATGCGACTGGGATTAACGCTGAGATATACATACATCTGATGGCAGTCGTTACGGGTTGTTGGAGCCCTCAAAAGTTCAACAATTGGTCTAACTGCAATGCTTCGATATCGCCTTCCGGTTGAGGAGGACCGACGGCAGTCACTTCACGAAATATATCAAAGTATAGCCAAAATCCGCAGTTACACTGGTAAAGCGGACCCCAGACTCCAAAGCTGAAATAAAGCTTCGGTTGAGACTGGGATTAACACTGAGATGATGATGACGACTTGAATCCACAGTCAATGTGGAAATATCAGTTGGCAGAATTCGTTAAGACCTTTACCATATTTTTTTCGCAGCATAGATGTTATACCCGCATTAAAATCGAACAGAAGTTTTTTGTTGGTCCTAGTTTTCGAGACTTATAATTTGATCTTATTTACTGGTAGGTATTGTTTTGTTTCTTAACATTTTTTTTTTTGCGTTCACAAGTCACGTTGCAGCGTCAGGCACTAGTTGTCTGACATTTTGCTGAACTGGGCCTTTTTGGCACAGCCGGGAGTCATACGTTCCTGCTAGTTTACTACATTTGTTTACTTTCTGTTAACATTACTATTTTTAATGATTGTCTTTATCTGAGGTATTGTCTTTTAGTCTGTGATAAAAATGTATTTTCTTTCTTTCTTTATTGGAATTCTTTAATGGAAATTTTCCTGTTCTTCACCGTTTACTTTACATCATTGGAATACTTATAAGGCCACCATAAGTTGACTTTTTTAGATGATTTTGGAAATGCTTTTCAAAAAGAAATGGGCATTTTTTCTATTGATCCTTGTAAACAAGCACCATCTCATTGAAAACTTATATTTAATTTGGAATACTCCCAGTATTATATTATTATGAAACAAGACTCGAGGCTTATTTCTATTTAAATTGATGCAGTTCGACTGAGTTTTGAATACTTAAGTCTTCATAAGAACTTTCTAACACTTATATTCTTTAATAACTTAATAAATTTCAAATGTCAAAGGTTTATGAATACTTAAATCAATAAATGTAACAATCAGTCTACTAACTTTATTTTTTAAGGTTTATTAGTTCTTTCCGACCATGGACTATCTTTAATAACCCAAGGGGGCAATTCTCGTAATTCCAAGAACATTCATAGTTTGTAAGTCAATTCCAGTACCTAAAAGTGTACAAAATCTCTTCGCGATTTCATCTCAGTGACAATCAATTTCAAAAACTTTTTTTTATATAATTATAAACTAGTGCTTGACCTCAATCCCTCCTGATGGTAAGCAGTGATGCAATCATCGATGGTAAAACACGCTAGTTTATTAAGAGTCTATTCACTCAAAACACTGAGTGAATAGGAAGGAAAACAGCAGTTCAGCGAGGTGATGCAATGTTAAACCAAACAACGTCAGAGAGAGATTGATATGGAGACCCTATACCACCACACTCCTGACATATCAACATTTGGCGCATCGTACCCGGCACATATTAAAGCACAATTGCTCAGAGTCGACTTCCATACGGCTTCACCAATATCACGCCAGAACACGACGAATTGCTTGGCTGCAAGATTTTGTCTGGTAGGTGGTAAATATATAAAATAAAATAAGAAAAGTCAGGTGCAGAATGTTCGTTATACTGTATAGTAGTCGTCTGTATATGACCAGATGTATGCGGGGTGAGGGCGCAGAGATTACCTCTCCTTCACGCGGTCCACCGAGTAACGGCCTGCTCTCCTCCTCCTCCACCAGAGTCGGGCCAGGGCCGTACGTGAGAGATCGCCGCCATGAGGACACGGCTGTACAGCGCTCAAAGTGGGCAGACCTCCATCGTATGCTCTACCGTGTTCTCAGTACGATTGAAACAGTGGTGACGCCTTGGCGTTTCCTATCGCCTCATCCGGTAAATCCCGAAACGACCGTGTCCTGTTAGGACCTGCGTTCGGCCACCATAGATAGCAGACTTAACGCTGTATGATGTGGCCAGCACTAGGTTGGAGCAATCGAATCGATCTTGTCTGGAGCACAGGCGAAGAGTAGCCAGCCTATCAGTGTTCTATAGGATGCATTTTGGACAGTGTGCTACTTAATTCCTCCATCTCCATTCCAACATCGGACTACCCGTCCGTACGGCGAGTATCCACCCTTACATTGCTGACACCGCTACGATCCGGATGAAGCGTTTCGCCTTGTCACTTTGTTCGCGCTAGTTTTATCGATCGGGTCCGATTGTTAGTTAGTCGAGTGATAGATGCCCGATCGGAACGGGCTGGCGCAATTAGTATTGTCTATGGCGACGCGCGGCCGCCATTCTTGAACACACAACGTGTTGGGACCCCGCCGCGTACGCGGGTCGTTGCTTAAAACTCTTGACGAAATCCTCGCATGCGTGGCGTGTTTCGGACGAGTGAATTTCGAGAAATATATACCACCGGCCGCGTTTTGTATAGTTTGTCGCGATTGTTGCCCGTGTTTTGAAGTATTTACTTGAACTATAAAACGTAACAGTGCGTCTGTAAATTGAGTTGAATTTGAATCGGAAACGTGGTTTCATTGGCGATCTTTGTCGGGCGTGATTGACATTGCTAAATAACTTCTTACGTTGGTGAGCTTTGGTGCCCTAATAAGGGAACTTTGGAGTGTCGACTTAAGGGACAGTCAGTGAACTGAAGATATCGGACGTCATCGTAATCGACGCGCGCGCGTCGATTCTCCGGACTTCGCTTCGTGACGGAGCACACTGAGTCCCAGGTAAGTCCCGTAGATTTACTAGAGTGTGATCGGAGATTGATTTTACTTGTGGTGTAAGCCGACCTTGTTTGTTGGATGCGCGGTAGATGTACGTGCTTTACTGGGGCGCCTACATCGTGTGGTAGCAGAGCGTGGTATCTAATTACTAATTTGATTAATTAGAGTATCATTCCAGTATTTTGGTAGCCTTCAGAGGCTAATTTGCAAAAATTTGTTTTTTTTATTTGTTGTTGTCGGTACTCGTAAAATTATATCTCTGACCACCTCTATCATTGTGTGGATCCGATAATTTTGCAAAGTAAGAAATGTGAAAACAATTGTAGGTAGATTGTTTTATTTTTTGGTTCATTTCTTTCCGTTCAGAGGAGCGGAGTAGGCTAGGGCCTGATACGCCATACAGTCGGTTATGTTTACGAGTAACGTTTTGTTATTGTTCACTCGATTATCTTGTGCATTTGTACGAACCAAATAGTTCGCTTTGTTGTTGAATATTGAGCTACGGATAAATAATTACGAGTTATTTTTATGACTAATGTTTTGTTGTTGTTTTGGTCAACTCGTGTATTGTGCGAGCCAGATAGTTCGTGTTTGAATGTTTTGATTTAGCTCGTAATTCGTAGTCGTAATTTTGTTGATTTAGCTCGTAATTCATAGTCGTAATTTTGTTGAATTATTACATAATTCACAGTAATAATTTTATTCGGTTTGTTTGTTGATTTATTGTGTAATTGGTAGTAATAATTTTGTTTTGCTAATAAGTTTGATCTGTGTCGCACTTAAGTTAGGCCGTTTGCACACTGATATTTTGTATGTATACTTTGTAATATTTTTTATTTGTACATGTTAGTGTTTTGTTTGTAACGGTTGCCCTTAGCTTTGGTCCCCACACGGTCTCGCGGAATTTATTGAGTTATTTTCGCTTGTTTTTGTTGCTTTCCGCGCGTTCTTTAATTGAATTTAATTGTTAATTTGAATTAAAGGCTTTTATTTGAAATGGCTCCCAGTCCGCATGCTACGGCGAAGGCCGAGGTCCAGGCCGCATTGCGTTGGCTCGCGGGTGCGGCCGCCCTGATTGTTCGGCCGGATCGGGTGCAGGCTTTGTTGACCCGTTATGAAGGGTTGCCTGCGCGCATGGAAGGCTTGGAGCGACACGTTGTCGACTTCCATGCGTACGTTTTGGAACACCCTCCAGCGGATGAAGCCATAGTGGAGACACTTAAGAGGGATGTCGACCAGGCGTACGAATTGGCTGACCAAATTACGGAGTCAGCAGAAGGGCTCCTGGCTGCCCGTAGGGGAAAGCCGACTTGGAGCGGGGAGGTTAAACCGACCCCGCCGGCTTTGTTAGGGAGACTGCCCACATTGGAGATTCCCCACTTTGACGGGGACCTCACGGCTTGGATGGGCTTCATCAACTTGTTTGACAGCTTGGTGGACTCCAGGGAAGATTTGTCCCCCAGCCAGAAACTGGCTTATTTACGCTCCGCCCTCCGCGGAGAAGCCAGTGCAGTGGTCCAGCACCTGACACCCATGTGGCCGCCATTTTGGCCTTACCGAAGGCAACGCGGGTTTCCTCACTAAGGATGGATTTGGTCAACCCGCTCTTGACCGCCGTCCACTCGTTGCACCGGCTGGATTTGCCGGTCGACCAGTGGTATTTTTTGCTTCTGCACATCGTCCTAGCGAAATTGCCCGCAGACGTAAAGGGGCGATTTGAGCAAAGGTACGGGGGCAATAGCTCCTCGTACCTCCCCCCCTTCTCGGATTTGCTTCGTTTTTTGGAGGACGAGTGCAGAGTACTGGACCAGCTGACCGACCCCACGCCGGGGACGAGCACGGATCGTCCGGTGGCGGCGAGGGGACAACCCCGCCGTCCGACCAAACAATGCTCGGCTGTCCGAAGTGACCCCCCCCCCCCCGCACCAGGTAAACGGTGCCGGTATTGTCGGGGGGACGGACATGACGTACGTGCTTGCGAGAAGTTCGGGGGCCTCCGGACTGCAGGTCGAAGAGCCCTCGCCAAGCAACGCGCCTGGTGTTACATGTGTCTGGGGGACCACCGCCAGTCAGCGTGCCTCCAGGCTAAGGTTTGTCAACATTGCGGCGGGAGACATCACACTCTCCTGTGCTTGAACCGCAATGGTGGCGGGTCCGAAAGGGGCCCAGATTCCCCGCACACGGGCGGGGGCCCCAAGGGCGGGGGCCTCACGGGCGGGGGCCCCCCGTAGGTTGTAGCGGTGGCCGTCGGGGGCTCGGGGAGGCGGGCGGTACGCTGCTCCCCCCCCTTGATTGATTACCCTCGAATGGGGCGTTACGTCCCCCCGTACGCGGCCCACGGTTATTGGCCCACACCCCGGAGTAGTGTTGGAAGGAGTCTCGATGTTGTGGAGTGGGACCCTCTCGCCTACTGTCGGCGATCCCCTCCGATCTTGTCGACTCAGTTCACCCGGGGTCCAGGGGGGCAATCACCCCCCCCGGGCTTTCATTGATGCCACTGTTGGGCGCAACCCCCCCACCGGAGTTTGTGCTGTTGCCAACAGCCTCCGTGCGCGTTTGGGGCCCCAAGGGTGATTTTGTCACAGTGCGTGTCCTCTTGGATTCAGGGGCCCAGGGTTGCATAAGTTCTACTTGGCTCGTCCGACAGTTGGGCCTAAATATTGTACTGTCTGGGGAATCGGTACGGGGCTTTGGAGACCTGCGGATTTCGGATCCGATCGGTCGGGTTTCGTTCTCCTTCTCCCCCCACTCCTCCTCAACGCCGAAAATCGGTAATTCGGCGATTGTTTTTGAAACGGTGGTCGGGCCGCTTCCGCATGTGCGAGCCCCACACGCCGCCGTTGAATTGTCGGCTGGATTGGCTCTGGCTGGTCCTCACTCCCACCGACCTGGCCCGACCCATTTGTTGATCGGTGTGAATGTGCTAGGTCGTTTGCTGCGTGGGAGCGAGCGAGTTTTGCAGGCAGCCGGTTTTGTAGCCATATCCACCTCTTTGTTGTTGGGTCATGTAGTAATGGGATCGTTTAGGGACGTCCCAGACCCCCCTTTTGGCAGACAGCGACCTCGCTGTTGGTTCTGCCTTGTCGGACATCCTCCAACGCTTTGGGAGGATCCAGCCGGGTCGACTTTAGGTCGATCTTTGCATGGTCTGACAGCCAAGTCGTCCTTGTTGGCTGAAAAGTTCAGTCCATACCCTCGAGGTATTCGTGGCGGCTGCGAGGCGCCCGAACTTGTGAATCACCAGCTGTGGTGGGGTCCACCATGGTTATTACAGCTGGAAGGTTCTTGGCCCCATACCCCCGCAGTGGTCGGGGCATCTACGCCAGGGGTGCATGTTCACGCCACCGAGACTGTAGCGGCTCCAGATCCGGAGTTTTTGCTTGAGCACTACAGCTCTTTGGATAAATTGCTTGGCGTCACCGCCTGGATACGGCGTTTCATCCACAACTGTCGTAACCCTCGTGGCAAATTTGAGTCTCCGGTCCTCTCACCGCAAGAGCGCAATGACGCTCTGCTGTATTGGGTGCGGATAGTTCAAGAGAGTGAATTTGCATCGGAGTTGAAAACCCTCCGCCAACGCACATCCAATCTGAAGGGACCCTTAGGGCGCTTGAATCCCTTCTTGGATGATCAGGGTTTGATGCGTGTCGGAGGTCGGCTTAGAAATGCTAAGCTCCCCTATGGGGCTCGTCATCCATTGTTGCTCCCCAAGAACGGCCCCTTGGTGAAGTTGTTGATCGCAGACCGCCATGTGAAAAATGCACATGCCGGATGCAACGCTCTTACTGCGATCCTCCAACGGGAATTTTGGATTTTGTCTGCGCGGAGAGTGATCCGATATGTTATCTTTCGTTGTCTCCCGTGCTACCGCTTGAAGGCGGACATCGTGCAGCCCCAAATGGGGGATTTGCCTGCCGATCGAGTCACCGAATCGATGCCCTTTGCTGGAGTTGGTACGGATTTTGCGGGACCATTTATTGTAAAGGCTTCGCGTCTCCGTAACGCTAAGACCGAGAAGGCTTATTTGTGCGTTTTTGTGTGTTTAGCTACTACAGCGGTCCACCTCGAGGTGGTTAGTGCTCTCACGACAGAGGCGTTCGTCGCTGCTCTTGGCAGATTTGCTTCGCGACGCGGACTGCCGTCCTTAATTCGATCCGACTGTGGGACCAACTTTAAGGGTACCGATCGTTATTTGAAGGATGTTTGTGAATTTTTAGATAAACATAATGTTGTGATCGGAGCCACACTCTCCCGCAGAGGGGTACGATGGCAGTACTCACCGCCGTCCCGCCCCCACTGGGGAGGTATATTTGAAACAATTGTAAAGGCCGCGAAAACTCACCTTCGTCGCGTTATTGGAGATAGTACCTAACTTTTGAGGAGCTCGCGACCGTTTTTTGTAAGGTTGAGGCGGTCCTCAACTCGCGTCCGTTATGCCCTTTGTCATCCGACGCGAATGATTTGGAGGCCCTCACGCCGGGCCATTTCTTGATAGGTAGACCACTTAACGCCCTGCCTGAATATCCTTATTTGGACATTAACTCCGGACGGCTCTCGCGATTTGAATTGCTTCATCAGCTTACGCAGAGTTTTTGGCGCCGTTGGCATCTGGAGTATTTGCACATTTTACAACAGCGAGTTAAGTGGTCAGACAAGACGAACCCACCAAGAGTCGGAGACCTCGTTTTGTTGAAGGACCCAAACCTGCCACCCCTCCGATGGCGTCGTGGACGCATTGTTAAATTGTATCCGGGGTCGGATGGTGTTCCCAGGTTTGCCGAGGTCCTGGTGGAGGACTCTGTCTTGAAGCGCGCGATCGCCACCCTCTCTCGCCTGCCCTTAGATTGAATTGTCGGACCGTTTGTTACTGTCCGGGGCGGGGGGATGTTCGCGCTAGTTTTATCGATCGGATCCGATTGTTAGTTAGTCGAGTGATAGATGCCCGATCGGAACGGGCTGGCGCAATTAGTATTGTCTATGGCGACGCGCGGCCGCCATTCTTGAACACACAACGTGTTGGGACCCCGCCGCGTACGCGGGTCGTTGCTTAAAACTCTTGACGAAATCCTCGCATGCGTGGCGTGTTTCGGACGAGTGAATTTCGAGAAATATATACCACCAGCCGCGTTTTGTATAGTTTGTCGCGATTGTTGCCCGTGTTTTGAAGTATTTACTTGAACTATAAAACGTAACAGTGCGTCTGTAAATTGAGTTGAATTTGAATCGGAAACGTGGTTTCATTGGCGATCTTTGTCGGGCGTGATTGACACTGCTAAATAACTTCTTACGTTGGTGAGCTTTGGTGCCCTAATAAGGGAACTTTGGAGTGTCGACTTAAGGGACAGTCAGTGAACTGAAGACATCGGACGTCATCGTAATCGACGCGCGCGCGTCGATTCTCCGGACTTCGCTTCGTGACGGAGCACACTGAGTCCCAGGTAAGTCCCGTAGATTTACTAGAGTGTGATCGGAGATTGATTTTACTTGTGGTGTAAGCCGACCTTGTTTGTTGGATAAGCCGTGACAAATGCGCGGTAGATGTACGTGCTTTACTGGGGCGCCTACACACTTATACCGCATACATCGAGGGACTGGAACAATTTGCCAACGGCGCTGTTTCCGTCTAATTTTAATTTAAGTGTCTTCAAAGTTAAAGCGAATAGACTTTTAATAAACTAGCGCGATCGCTTCACTGCTTACCATCAGGCGGAATAGCGGTCAAGCACTATTTTATAATTATTAAAAAAATAATCTGCTGTACAGTGATTTCTTGCGGCAGCGGAGTAAAGCCACAATCAGCCTACGGATCAATCCATAATTAAGAGTCACATAACAAAAAGACCGTTTAACTTCACAAATTACTCGATTTACGTGATACCCAGTGCGCCACAAGCCCCAAAAGCTAGCCCCTCGAGGGACCCTTAACATAAGGCTAAGCTTTCAGATGATCGCAGTGAACTCATTTCTACAAATGGCTACGCCATCTGGGTTCCCTAAGAGTACTAATGAAATCGGTGGGTACAGACCACAGAGTAGATAAAAAGATAGAGATGCCCCTTTTCCTGGCGCATGGGGGGTTTTATTGCGCTGTAAATTGTCTTATTGCAGTGCAGTTTCAAACAAAGAATAAAAAGCATTGGTAACTGCAGTTCCAGGCATTTACTCTGGTATTAGAACTGCATTTATTTTATTTATGTACTACATACACAACTTTATGGATAAAATACATAAAAGTAGGTTTAACTTTATATTGAGGTGTGCTAATAATTCCTTCCATAGCGTATGTCACGTCATTTCTAAGGTAAACTTGTAAACATACTTATTGCATTTATGTAGACACGTTATACGGCCTGGACTAGTTTAAGCGACAACACGGTGCCAATGCGGATTGGTAGATACCATATACGTACATCATCATCATCTTAAACTTTTTTTATCATCCCACTGCTGGGCACAGGTCTCCTCTCATACAGCGAAGGATTGAGCGTAATCACCACGCTTGCTCAATGCGGGTTGGCGATTTCAGACTTAAACTCCAGGTTTCAAGATATACTTAGAAAGTACGTATAACTTTAGAAAAGTTACATTGGTACTTGCTTGACCTGGAATCGAACCCGCGCATTCAGACTTGAGAGGCTGGTGTTTTAACCACTAGGCCACCACAATATACGTACATCGTTCTACGCATATTTTATGAAATTTTTGCTCCTTGAACGTTTCCTGACAATGAACATTTAGTTTCATTCACGATAAAAAAGGATTTTTTTAAATGTCACAAAAAAATTATTAGAGCTTTCAAATTAAAAAAATGCGATCAAGCACTACCCACCCAATGGTAAACAGTGATGCAATTATTGATGGTATACTGCGCTAGTTAATAAAGAGCCTATTCACTCAAAAAGACTGAGTGTTGAGTGAGGCGATGCAATATTAAACCCAACAACACCACTAATGATGCTGCGCCAGAGGGAGATTGATCTGGAGACCCTCCACGACCAAACTCCCGACACAAAAATATTTGGCGCAACGTACCCGGCACACATTGCAACACAATTGCTTAGACCCGTCCTCCGTGCGGCTTCACAAGACATCATACCGGAAGACGACGAATCGTTTGGTGGCAAGTCTCAATAATTGACGTTCAATTAAAAACAGGCCCCTTAAAGGCAGGCCAATTGAAGGCAGGCAATTAAAAAACATCACCTGGTTGGCTTGTACCTCTATCTACTTTAAGACTCTGTGATACAAACGAAGTTCCTTCAAAATTACTAGGCATTACTTAGATGTCCTTTTTAGATTGAAGAAGATTATCTCGATTTAAAAAGCGAGTTCTTTGTTTTTGAGTGTCGTTGAATTATTTGGAAAGTTTCAATGTAATCAGGGATTAAAGAAAAGATTAATCGGTTTAATTTTTCGCGCTACTTTTACTTTATTTACATGAATATTTTTTAAACATAGGTTACTAACTGATACTACTTTTTACTAGGTAAGGAACTAGTTAGTGATCTAGGCCCTATGTGTCAATGATGTATGGTCACCAAAGGAGAAAGTCGAAGAAAGATACCTCTAGTTTTGTTGGAAACCGATGCATATCTATAAAGCTGAAGAGTTTGTTTGTTTGTTTGAACGCGCTAATCCGCGCGATCCGATTTGAAAAATTCTTTTCGCGTTGGATAGCCCAATAATCCAGGAAGGCTTTAGGCTATATAAAATCTCGCTGCGACCAATAGAAGCGGAGCATAACAAACTCCATGTGAACGAAGTCCCTGGCGGCCGCTAGTTTTCAAATAAAATTTAATTTAATGGATACAAAATACTAAATACGTATGACACCACAGTGAAGTGCGTGTGTGTTGAAAAATGGTATATTTTTTGTAATTAGTCTTGTACAAACACATTTACAAGTCAGTTGTACTACACAACTCACTTGTGGAGGTCTATGTTTATGTAGTGTGTGTGGGTCATCATCATCACCTCAGCGATAATCCCCGTCACATCCGAAGCTTTTACGACTTTGGAGTCTGGGGTCCGCTTTACCAGTCTAACTGCTGATTTTGCCTGAACTTCGCTATTTTCCGTAAAGCCGACTGCTGTCTGAACTCCACAACCCGAAGGCAATATTGAAGCATTGCAGTTAGACCAATTGTTGCGTTATTGGGGGCTCTAAGAACTAGCAATGACTGCCATTATATATTCGTATGGCAACCGGGACCAACGGCTTAACGTGCTTTCCGGGGCACGGCCAGACCAGTGTAAATATTCATATTCATGCATACAGTTACATGTATGCACTGCGCGGAGATCGAAAACGCGCCTCCTTGCGAAGCGGCCGCGTTCGCTACTGCTACACCACGGAGGCGGTCATATGTAGTATGTGTGTGTGTTTGTGTGTGCTTAAACTGTCAAACAGTGCAGTAAATTCCATATGACGCGACGTGAATAGAACTAAATGTAACCTTAATTGTTAAGATGAAAGGCATCGCTTTTGTGTAACGCAGTTTGGCTGCTGTTTCAACAGTGTGGTCTCATTATCGGTCTGAACAAAGCTCACAACAATACTATGACAATCCAAACTCTGTTCTTAAACCACATTAATTTTGATCTTATAGCTCCACCCTTTGAGAGTACGACTCCAGTTTAATCATGATAGGTTAGACTTGGTTTCTGGTCCTTTGTTTAATCTAGAGCAGTAATATATCTTTAAATGTTTTGTTTCAAGCTGAAGATATTACATTTTCAAAGACTTTTGTTGCTATTTTAGTAAAAAAATTTAGTTAAATGTTATGTTGTTGATTTGCTGTGCGCTTTGGTATATACTTACTGTAAGTGCAGCAAGCAAGTATGGGCCATGGGGTCCGAGTGCACATCTGTTGTTCCAGGATATCGCCAAACGTCTAATCGACTGTCTTGCCGGTCGTCTAACTGACCAGAGGGCTGGGCTATTTTTTGGCCAAAGAATCAGCATCGCCATACAACGTGGCAATGCTGCCAGCCTTTTGGGCACGTTTCCTGTTGACAGCGATGCGGATGAATTTTTTGATGCCCTCTAGTTATTTCCATTCCTCTTTTATATACTTGTACATAAAATTTGTATGTGCATAATAGAGTAATAAAAATGTTTAAATACATTGTATTAATATATATCATAAATAATTAATGTAAATATAATTGAAGTAATTATGTAGCAAGTATTATGTATATAGTTAATAAATTTTAAACTAGTGCTTGACCGCAATCCCGCCTGATGGTAAACAGTGATGAACAGGAGTTTCGGGTTTCGCATAAAAAAAAATTGTAATATGTAACAAAACCCTTGTTGTTCCTTCAAACTACGTTTTAAGAATCGGCATACGGACGTAATAAAGCAAGTAATTTATAAAAATTGTTCACCAAAAATAATTAAAATAAATGTTTAATTATTAATATTTATAATCTGTAACTGATTTCTTAGCTCTGCAATTCTGCATGAAGAAACTAGACATAAGTAGAACGTTCCCGCCAATTTATTTAACTTATAAAATCATATATTCTAAAAAAGAAATCGAATTTGTCGGTTTTAAGAGGCATTTGATTGTGACCCCTCGACTAGACAATGGTTACTGTTTTCTAATTATGACTTCATTAATGATATGCTTGTAGGTAAAATTATATATAGTGTATAAAGAAAACCTCATCCGACCCATACGGATGATAAAGATTAGGTAAACACATGACCAAATAAAATATGAAATTTTAAATAATCACCATAGTAATTATACTAATGAATTTTGAAATAATCTTTTTTTTCCGCGAATCAATTCCAACTTCCCCAAAATTTGGTATTTTTTTTAAAAGTGTTGACACCATTTTCGATGCTATATTATTATGAGCGATGCGACCGCGTGTCGCGTGCCCTGCACCCCTTCACCCGTGCATATATTGCCTACCGCACATGTATTAAGTGACCTCCTTCTGTGAAATAATATTTATTTTTTTAGGGGGATTTTTTCATTTAAGTTAAGCCCGGATTTGTGGGCATTAGTAGAATCAATTATCGATAACTAACAACACCTTCACGGATCGGATAGGGTTTTCTTTACATATTATACAGTATGTTAAGAAAACCCTGTCCGATCCGTGAAGGTGTTGTTAGGTATCGATAACTGATTCTACTAATGCATATAAAAACGGGCTAAATTAAAAAAAAAAACCACCTAAAAAAATAAATATTATTTCGCAAAAAGAGGTAACTTAATAAATCTGCGTTATCCACCCTTCCGGGAGGCGGCGGAGGCGGCGGGCGGCAGGGCACGCGGCACGTGGTCGCATCGCTATTCGCTCATAATCATACCGGTGTTGTCACTTTTTAAAAATTACCAAATTTCGGGGAAGTTGGAATTAATTCGCGGAAAAAAAAAGATTATTTCAAAATTCATTTGTATTGGTACTATGATGATTACATAAAATTTTATATTATATTTGGTCATGTGTTTACCTAACCTTTATTATCCTTATGGGTCGGACAGGGTTTTCTTAATATACTGTATAATTATATTATAATAGAGACAAAATTTAATCTTTAGTAATAATAGATATAAACTTAAAAGTGAGTTTGTTTGATCTTTAATTAAAAAAAAATTTAAATCCGGAATTCAAACTGACATTCCGGCGGGATTAAAACTAATTGCAGGACGCAGCTAGTAAAATTATGAAGTACATAATACTCGCGTCGATTTACACTCTCCGCTCCCGTGCCGTGCTCCCATTTGATCGGAGTGCCCTGGCTGGGAGATTTATTACAGTTCCAGCCGAAACTACATTATGTTTTATATCATTCAGGCCGTTAGTTAAACAATCGCCATTTAGTTAAAAGGCGAGGCTAAAAAAAATCAGTAGGTAGCTAAGATAGATAGGTATACAACCCTACTTCGCTTATATTGATGACCAGCTGCGCCTCGCGATTTTACCTGCGTAGGTTTCGATATGTTTTTTTTATATGCTCCGCTCCTGTTGGTTGCAGCATGATGTTATATAGCCTAAAGCTATTTTAAATTAATGAGCTATTTAACCTAAAAACATTTTTTCAAATCGGACAAGTAATTCCTGAGATTAGAGCGTTCAAACAAACAAACAAACTCTTTAGCTTTATATATTAGTATAGACTAGCTTCGCCTCGTTGTTTCACCCGCGTTTGTTTCGATATGTTCTTTTTTTATATGCTCCGCTCCTGGTGGTCGCAGCGTGATGTTATTTAGCCTAAAGCCTTCCTGGATTAATGAGCTATCCAACACAAAAGAACTTTTCAAATCGGACCAGTGGTTTGTGAGATTAGCGCGTTTAAACAAACAAAATAACTCTTCAGGCTTATGTATTAGTATAAATTGAACAATCACCATAGGGATACAGGCAAATACTCTCACATACACTCACTCTTACTTGCACATGTTAAAAAAAGAACCGTAGCATATAAAAATATTATTCAACACACAGTCAGCAAAACCATTTAACTGGATGCTTAAATCGCGGAGGCGTTATTTATTTAGTCTTTTTTTTTTTTGTTGTCTCTACACTAACAACTAACTTTTCCTTTGCGGACTTTTATGTGGCTTGTACATGTTTTTTTTCTACTTTTCTGCATGAAACGGGGAGTTTGGGTTTTTAAAACTTAATGGTCTCGGTTTTTAAGCTGAGCTGTGAGTTGCCAGAGTACATTATTCAGATGGTTTGCTGCAGTTTGATTCTATTTTTATGTTTGAATTTTTTTTTCTAACTTTCTATTCACATTTATGTGAAACAAGAGGTGATAGGATTGACTATTTATAATTTTGGATATGGGTGTATTTCTGTACGTATTTTAGTGTATTGAATTACTAATATTTGCAACAACGAGAGTCTCATTTGTGGTTCGGTAGAATCTGTCCATTCTTTGGTTGCCAGGAAAAGATTGCATTAGCGATAAGGCCGCCCATTGTATGTTTTTTTTGTATCAAATGTATTTTGATCGATGTATAGTTTTTGTCCTACAATAAAAAAATATATATATATAAATAAATAAGACTCGTACAAACTGATATATAAAAGCGAAATTTAAAGGATAACGAGCTGAGACGAAAAGGAACACCCACAAGCACTGATTACAATTTCACATAACAGCAATATATTTGTTGCAGTGTTGCCAATAAATAAGGGCAATATAGTCTTTTTTTTAATAATTATAAACTAGTGCTTGATCGCAATCCCACCTGATGGTAAGCAGTGATGCAATAGTTGATGGTAAAGCGCGCTAGTTTAATAAGCCCATTCACTCAAAAAACTGCGTGAATAGGAAGGAAGACGACAGTTGAGCGAGGTGATGCAATGTTTAACCCAGAGGGAGATTGATCTGGAGACCCTTCACGACTAAACTCCCGACACAACAACATTTGGCGCATCGTACCCGGCACACATCGCAATACAACTGCTCAGACCCGTCCTCCGTACGGCTTCACCAGACATCATGCCGGAACACGACGAATCGCTTGGCGGCAAGACTTTGTCTGGTGGGTGGTAACTTCTGCCGGCAGCCGATGTTATGGCCTACCACCGAGACATGAGTCGAGACGAGAGAGTCTCATGGCGATCATCGCCAGGAAGAAGTTGACGCTGCCTTGCACTGCGCAATAGAGAAAGCATGCCAGCATGAATGCAGTGTGGAGGTCTGCCCGGCTTGGGTAAAGCAATGCCGTGTCCTCGTGGTGGCGATAGGCGCCAACGATTTTAATCTCTCGCGTCCGGCTTTGGTCCAGGCCATGGTCCAGAGCGAGAGTGCATGGCAGGCCATCACCTCCTTCTGCAAAGCAGTGATGGTGGCAAAGAAGGAGGCAGAGTGCGTGAGGGATTCTCGGTGGTAGGTCATAACATCGGCTGCCGGCAAAAGTTACTACCCACCAGATAAAGTCTTGCTGCCAAGCGATTCGTCGTGTTTCGGCATGATGTCTGGTGAAGCCGTACGGAGGACGGGTCTGAGCATTTGTGTTGCGATGTATGCCGGGTACGATGCGCCTAATGTTGTTGTGTTGGGAGTTTGATCTCCCTCTGGCGCAGCATCGATGATCGTGTTGTTGGGTTTAACATTGCATCACCTCGCTCAACTGTCGTCTTCCCTCCTATTCACTAAGTTTTTTAAGTGAATAGGCTTAATAAACTAGCGTGCTTTACCATCAACGATAGCATGACTGCTTATCATCAGGCTCCCGGGATTGCGGTCAAGCACTAGTTTATAATTATTAAAAAAAAGATTCCCGCTCCGGGAATCCCAGTGCCCTCACGCCTCAAAAAGATGTCAGCACATTGTGACTGGGTCCACGACGACTGATGCAATCTGGGTCAGGGTTGTGGGTTGGTTAAATAAGAAACCGTGACCCTGGCGCACGGGCAAGTGAAGAAACACGGGTGGGTTTTAGTCGGTAAAAGTCTGACACACCCTTCCGCTACGCCCAGAGCAGGAGAGATAATCTGATGATGAGCGGGAAAGCGGGAAAGCAGATCGACGAGACTAGTATTTTAGTAATAAAGTCCTATTTTTACCCTTTCGGTTTAGACAGCTTAAAATAATAAGTTGTTGGAAAATATAAACGACTATTGTTTTCAGTACAAGCCTTATTCCTCAAACAATCGATCTTTTCTTTGGCCTTCTTCTGCTCAATCCATCAACATTTTATATTCATCACTCTTTTTTTCCGCGCGGCCATTTCAAGACTAGGCTAATGTTACTACTCAATTATGGACTTTTTGTATGATAAAAAAATCAAGTAAACAAATAACTCGAGATAATGGCGCTGACTCTCTTGTTCGCAAACTAAACTAATTTTAAGTCCATCTTTTCTTTCTATTTCATTAAGAAAAGGGTAGAAGATAATACAGTGAAACTTGGTTAAGTGGGACCTGGATAAGTGAGAAACTTCCATAACTGGAACTCATGCTGAAGTCCCAACACTTTGGCACTGAATTACCTCTGTTAGTGGGACGAGGTAAGCCTCTATATCTGGGATTTGTTCTTTCAATTTATCATCATAGTTACCTCTATAACTGAGACAGCGTGTAAATTTTATATACATTCTTATTCTACCCACAAATTCACACGTATTTCAAGTACGTAAGTACAAATTTTGAGCTTCAATTACCTTCAGTTTTAGTTTCGTTTTACTATCATTCAGATGTTTATTTGAAAAATGCCAAAACGAAAACTACAATCGTTATCATAACGTGAGAAACTAAAGTTAATATCCGTTTATGAAAGTGGGAAGGATTAATAGAATTATGGCTATTAATGGAACCCGCTGTAAATGAGACAGATATTTATTTATACCTGTACATATATCTGAGACACTGGGTAAGTGGAATACCTGTATAAGTGAAACAACATTGCAGGTCCCTTGATGTCGCACTTAACCAGGTTTCACTGTACCTACGTCAGGACCAGACTGATTTAACAGTTCTAAATTAACATTTTATCTTCTTTCCTTATCTTAATAAACTAGAAAAAAAAGATGCATTGAACTGAAATTTATTTATTTAGCTTACTGATAAGTTATCCGAGTTATTTTTCTTTTCAACTGTGTTAGTGTCGGCTTCCAGTCTACCCATAATCATCATTTCAGCCGAAAGACGTCCACTCCTGGGACCTGGGACCTCATCCAAGGATCTCTACTACGACCGGTCTTGCGCCCCCGCGACCTTCACCAGGTCGTCGGTCCACCTTGTCCGAGACCTGATCCAAATGCGTCTTCCGGTGCGTGGTCACGACTCGAGAACCCGTGGTCGCAGCGTGATGTTTTTTTTTTTTTGCCGTCCTTCGCTTCTTGCTTGGCAAGAATTTTTATTTACTTTTTTGTTTTATTGCCAATTTAGTTTTTTCCGCGACAATTCCTTTGCGGCTTTGGCCTTGTCATCTTTTCTGGGTCGCTCTTTTCCTATGTCATTTCTCTTATATTTTCCTTTTCTCATTTTTCTTTTTTTTTTTTTTGCCTTGTATCATTTTTATATACATATTTCTATGCTAGTCTTATTCTACTTATTACTATCTTGCCGACGGCAAATTGCTGGGCTGTGCCGCCCTAGTCCGATTCCTCTTAATCGACTGCTTAGCCACTTTGAGGCACAACCGCTCCAGATACGGCCTGGAGTGTTTATCCGCCATGAGGTCGGCAATGGTTGTTTCCGTCAGATTTTTTCCAGTACTTACTTCCAGCAGCCTTATATATTAGTATAGATGAGATATCCCATTCTAAGAATTGCGGGCTTATGACGACGCACAATGCCTCTCAACCCCCGGCTGGGCCACCGGCTTAGCGTGCTGTCAAGGCATTGAGGGGTATTGGTATGTGACGTTGGGTTCCTATCCACATACTGACCGTAGCAAGCGTAGCAAAACCTGATCGACTGCACCCTGAGTGCGTTATTTGTTTTTAACAGACTTTAAAACAAGATAAAAGTTTTCAATTCGTTCGTGTTTTTTCTGTTTGTTACATGAGAACTATGGAGTGGTTGTACAGATTTTAATGTTTTTTTTTTACTTCAAAGCTAATGTTTCCTGGTTCCACTTTGGTCCAGTTCTGACAATGTAATCCATAAGAAAACTGTCTAACTCTTAATTTTTTTTTTGTTTTTATCATAATTATAAGCTAGTGTTGCCCGCCTCATGGTAGGCAGTGATGCAGTGGTTAATAGTAAAGCGCGCTACTTTATTAAGAGCCCATGAAAAAGGTGCGCGACAAATGGACAAATAACTCAGTATCACGCCAACAGATTTCAAAAATTATTTTATCTACTCTCATATCAAAAAATTAAAAATATAAAACTAAAAAGGAGTTTATATTGACGTACTTTACCCATAGTATATCGAAAGGAAATTAAAAAATTAAATTATAACATTACTTCTCTAACAAAATAATGTTATAATAAAAAAATTTTTCATTACCGTACAGATTACAAACCATAGATAGCACTATTTCATTTTTATATCTGTGGCTGCGCGCGCTTTGGTGCAGGGTGCAGAATTTTGGCGCCAAATACGTTTCTTTGCATTGCGAGTCGTTGTTGTGTTTCGCTGGACACATAATTGATTATTATTGTTTCTTAAAATATATGACATTAGATAAAGTAATGTATGAAACTGTACATAATTAGATATTACACACTCGTGTGGTACTATTAAAAAACTCGATTCGCTCGTTTTTTAAACTCACACTCGTGCATAATATCCCTCATTATGTAACAGTTTCATAAACTAGTATTATTAACTGACTTAAAAAAAAGAGGAACTGCTCAATTCAACTGTATTATCACAACTCATCATCTGCCTTTTGTATGTAGCAGTCGGCCTCCAGTGTGGCTGCATGTAGCTGACTACAAGTATTTTATAAGGAGCAACTGCTTTTTATAACGAATATGATGTGTGCCAGGTAGGATGTGCCAAATGTTGTTCTGCCGGGAGTTTGTTCGTGGAGGGCTCTAGATCAATCTCCCTCTGACGCAGCATCGTTGGTCGTGTTGCTTGGTTTAACATTGCATCACTTCGCGCAACTGCCGTCTTCCTTCCTATCCATTAGTTTTTTTTTTTGTGTGAATAGTTCCTTACGATTTCATCACTGCTTACTATCAGGCGGGATGGCGGACAAGCTCTAGTTAATAAATACAAAACGTAACGTTAAAAACAATAACATTTTACATAAATAAACAACTGCCTTAAAAAAAAAACACTTGTAGGTGAAAATTACTAAGCCACCCATTTCCGAAAAGTGAGTGGCAAAAATAAATAAAAAATAGTTTTTCACTTAGTAATATTTTGTGGTCGGTTTCTTTTTTTTTGGTTTCATTATAAACTAGTGCTTGACCGCAAACCCGCCTAATGGTAAGCAGTGATGCAATCGTTGATAGTAAAGCGCGATGGTTTTAAAAAAGCCTATTCACTTTAGCCTTGAAAACACTTAAATTGTAATCAGACTATTTAATTTTCTACTTTTACGTTTCTAAAAATGAAAAGTAATCCATACTAATATTATAAATGCGAAAGTAACTCTGTCTGTCTGTCTGGCTGTCTGTCTGTCTGTTACGCTTTCCCGCTTAAACCTCTCGACCGCTTTTGATGAAATTTGGCACAGACAATCTTTAGACCCTGAGAAAGAACATAGGCTATCTTTTATTGAAAAAAAAAAACTGATATTCTCGAGATTCCCGGGCGAAGACGCGGGCGGAACGCTAGTACTAAATAAAAAGTATTAGTTCACTGCTATCAAGTAATTACAATCAGGGATCTATACAACTGCCGCCATGCTAGTAAGATAATATTGGCTTTGTCAACTCTATTAGACTGGGTTGTCCTTCAGGGAGTATCCATAGAATTGGTAGTGCTACTGCTGATTGCTCTGCTATATTTGTATAGGGGGATTGCTACTCAGTCTTGTGTTGGTAATCTGTCTTATGTTATCCCTAGAGAGTGATGGTTGGTTAGTTAGAACTACTATGAAAATACGATGCTATGAAAATGTTTGTTGTTGTATTCAAGCCAGGACAGCGGTTTGTTCGAAAAGGACAATGTGGCCACTGGCACCGGAAACTGAAGGTACACTGGTGGGTTTTAGTCCGTAAAAGTATTTAATAACTGGCCTTCCTACTCGCCTTTGTGTCAATGTTCTACATAGAACTGTGATGTTGAACAGTCCGCACATCACATCTTGTGGGAGTGTATTCTTTGGCAGAATGAACGCAATATTATGTTGGATAGGTACAAGTTACATCCGGAGTCGTTTATTATACGGACCTTGTAGAAACTACAACCAATTTCCGTGTGTTCAGGCGCTTTTGCCATACCTGTTATTGGAATCAATTGTAACAGCACATACCTACTTAGGACCTATTAACTTAATCAAATTTTATTCCGTGGTGCTTGGGAATATGGGCTTCTCCCAGTTGTAATAATGTCCCTTTGTGTCGTTTGGCCTAGTTCTGTTCTGTCTCCTGCTTGTTATGGTGGGAAGTGGAAAAATATCTTTTTTCTTACTCTTCCGCTATTCTTTTCTGATTAATTTCGTTGCGGGACCCAAGACAGTTAAATCGTCTCTCCGGCACTCGTCGAGCTTCATTGCTCGGCGTTTTTCTGGCGGTCTCCACTGTTGATTCTGGCTTTCAGGAGTTGCAGTGGGTGGGAAAATGTGTGGCGGGTTTGGCCTTCCTACTCCGCCAGATTGGGAAAAGTCAGAAATAAGAACTTCTATTTTTGGTGAATAGATGAATGACGAAATGAAAGTTGAAACATTGCAAAATAAACATTAATAATCTGTAAAAGCACCTGGATGTGTAAATCTGCGACTATTATGGAAAATGAAATGCAACATTTACATCTTTTATTTTTGTGAAAATATGCATACACAACGTTTTTTTTTTATACGAAACCTGAATATATGTAGTTTGTTCAGAATAAGCAAGTGAATCGATTACAATCATTTTTACACCATGTCATATTTTTTTCCAATTATATTTAGAAATTGCTGGAGTGTGATTAACGAGCGCACAACACAAGTGGTGGTAGATCATAGTACTAGGGGCCAAATAAGACAGGGCAACCCGCGCCACGCCGCTGCAGCCGCGCGGGCGTGCGAACGGTGCCTTGAACATATTTTTGTTGAGACAACTGACGATTGTACATAGATTCTTTACTTAAAAATATTGGACACCTGTTTCGGGTGTCACATGAACAAAAACTTTTTACAAAAAAAAAAAAAAAAAACAACCGAATTTCAAAAACCACTACAAAGTGAAAAATAACAAATTTCGGAAGTCGGTGTCTTTGGTTTTTGTATATTGATTTTTGACACCGAGTTCCGAATATACCTAACAATAGACCATTTATAAGAAAAAACAATAAATTAAAAATAGCACAACCTCTTGTGGCATACCTCTGACTCCTTAGCAACTGTGTTCATGGACCGTATCCAATTACTTAAGCTTAGCACAAACTAGTTTAATCGGAATTCTGATTTCTCCTGTAAGGATAAATGGTTAATGACTTTCTCCAGCGCGTACGACAGTGGGGTGTGTGGGAGAGGGTATGTGTTATGGGTCTTTTTGTTTAGTAGTAAATTAAAATCGTTCCAGCTTGTATTTTCCAGAAATAAATTCATGAAGATAGTTGGAGTGTGTTGCTTTTATGAACTAGTGCTTGACCACAACCCCGCGTAATGCTAAGCAGTGATGCAATCGTCAATGGTAAAGCGTGTTAGTTTATTAAGAGATTATTCACAAAAAAAAAAAGAAAACTGAGTGGATAGAGAGAAAGAAGGCAGTTGAGCGAGGTGACTCAATGTTAAACCCAACAACACGACCAACGATGCTACGTTAGGGGGAGATTAATCTGACCTTCCACGACGACATTTGGCGCAACGCCACCGGCATATATCGCTACACAACTGCTTAGACCCGTCCTCCGTACTGCTTCAACAGAATTGTAATTATTTCTGCGACGGCCGCCACAAGAGAGGAAAATTTTTGACAGCTACTTTTTGAAGTGAAACTTCTTTACGCACGCTTGACTTGGGGAGTAAGCTGGCGAACGCGTGACGTAAGCGTTACGAAAAGTGATCGGGCAAGGCGAACGGAAGTTAAGTGGGGATATAAGCACAGAGGCGCCCGTGGCGCGAGCTTGGTACTACAAGGTCTACGAGTTTATTTTTTTTTTTTTAATAAAAATAGAAGATCTATGCAAAAATATTAATTTACCAATGAAACCATGAAATAAATTTAAATATTTATAGAAAATTAATATATGTATATGTGTATACATGTATATGTTGTACACACACACACATATATATATATATATATATACACATACAGATGAAGCGAAAGAAGTTTCACTTCAGTCGTGTGGTCATAAGCACACTCGTTTTTTTATGGCACGCGTTCTGACGCATTTTTACATCAATTTCATAACTGTCAAGTGACACTGACGTTAAGCCGACACTTATTTTGGCGATAATAGTGGCACCAATTCTTTTGTTCACAAACTAAACTAAATTTAAGTTCATTACATCCTTTTCTTTCTATTTTATTAAGAAAAGGACAGAAGATAACATTTTAGTGTAATCCTGTCAAATTAAGCTATAGACAGTTTAGACGCGATTATAGACATGACGACCAAAAATACCTCAATGTACGTCAGGCGCGGACTAATTTGACTAAATTAAAATTTTGTCTTCTGTTCTTTTTTTTAAAGAAATAGAAAGAAAAGGATGCAATGAACTTAAATTTAGTTTAGTTTGTGAACAAAAAAATCAGGGGCCATTTTCTTATAAGTGTCCAATATAATAATGCACTCAGGGTATTATTAGGGCGGCCATAGCGTTGCAGTACGTCAGGGATGTTTGCTGAGGCGTGGGTGGATGATAATAAATTAAATGACAAAATGAAAGTAGCTGGACTATTTATCGACCTCAGCTCGGCTTTTGATACTATTAACTATGAATTATTACTGACTAAATTAGAACATTACGGTATCAGAGGCAATTCCTTAACTCTCTTAAGATCCTACTTACATAATAGAAGAATGTCTGTAGAAATTAAAAGCATCGATAGAAACAATCACGAAGTTATATACACGTCTAAAATCACAAAGATACAACGTGGTGTATCTCAAGGCTCAATTTTGGGGCCTATCCTATTCATCATATTTACAAATGACTTGCTGAACTTTATGCATCACACTCAACCTAATGTAAAACTTATCGTCTTTGCGGATGACACTAACATAATAATAGGGGCTAATGACTTAAAAGAATTGACCCAAGCTGTAAACGAAACACTTAAAAATCTATACGATTGGTTTACAGCTAATAACCTTCTGCTAAATACAAATAAAACCAACATTACCTTATTCAAGACAACAACTCGTAAAAATGATAATCTAGACGTACAAATTAATGGAGACAAGATTGATTTGGTAGACAAAGTCAAATTCCTAGGTATTAACATAGATGTGAACTTAAATTGGAAACATGAGCTAGCTGCTATTGACTCTTCTATTTCATCAGCATGCTATGCACTCAGGAGCCTTAGAGATATTTTAGATTTAAAGCATCTAAAGGCTATATATTATGCGCTTATAGAAGCTAGATTGAGGTATAGTATCATGCTTTGGGGTAACAGCTACAACTATAATTGTCAGAAAGCGTTCATCTTACAGAAACGTGCTATAAGGACTTTAGTAAGGATCTCACAAACAGAATCATGTAGAGAGCATTTTAAAAAGTTGAATATTTTGACAGTACCAAGTTTGTATATATTGGTTATACTTTGTTACTTTGCTAAGTATATTCATCAGTATGAATCACAAGAGGAACGTAAGGTAAGAGAAAGCACAAGAAGAAAGGAGTTTAAACACAAGTTGTCACCAAATTTTAACGTGATCAGGCATTGCTCCAGATACCAAGCAGTTGAACTATTCAATAGGTTACCAACTGATTTGAAATTGTTAATATATAATAGTCATTTATTTAAAAATAAATTAAAAACCTTCTTGTTGGAAAGATGTTTATACTCAGTGTCAAAATTCATGTCAAATGATACAAAATAAATAAAGTATGAGTGAACACGCTTTCGACTGAATTCCTTAACTTTGATTGTAACATTATGCTTTGACTGTAACTACGCATTTGACATTATTTACTTATTATTATTATTATTTTTTTTTTTTTTAATTTTCTTGTAATCATATCTGACATTAGTTTGTATATCTATTGACATACTTATGTATAATTGATTAACTTGTTATATTTGTCTGTGATTATGTTTTATTTATATTCCAATTCGACATTTTTCATTTTATAGCCGCATGTGGTATTTCTATTTTAATTTTTTATGCAATGTTCAACACAATGTAAATTGTTATGAATAAATAAATGATGATGATGATGATGATGGCTTTGCCGTTATTATTAGAAAAAGATGCGCCTCCCTACTTGCTCTTGTTGGTGGCACTTCCAACACTATAGTGGGTATTTATACTGATCGGTGGGAGTCCCACATGCTGCAAAGGTAGGTGCGGCTTCATGTATATATATATATTTTTTAAAATTTTGTTTGATATCTAATACTAACACTAGTTTTTAAGTTCATTGTTGCTTACATGTTATGGACATGGTCTGATATAAATGTTTATAATAATAATAAGTGTGGGGTGTGTTGGACAGAGTGTGTGTGATGTGTATCTTACCTTCTCCAGCGCCTGTGACAGTGTGTATGAGCAGCACCACAACACACAGGCACCGTTGGCCCTCCACCGACATTGCTGTCGTGGGTTCCGCACCTGTAACAAACAGATATAATTCATTAATAAAGTATGTGGTGATTTTACAGAAGATTTTAAAGAGACAAGTACAATCGAACTAGCTACTTGGTTATAACAGCTAACTTGCAATAATTTTTCAGCAAATTTATTAGTAGTTGAGACTTCAATTATTTCCCTGGTCGGGAGTCGGGAGACGGGCGGCTGGCCGTCCGGTAAGGACCACGCCCGGGTCGTCAGCGTGTTGTGTTTCACGCGCACTTCAAAGAGGTGTCAGCACATCATGACGTGGTTTACGAAGACCGGTACCTCATAGGCCAGGGTTACGGGTTGCTTAAAAAAGAAACCGTGGCGCACAGGCAAGTGAAGAAATACGGGTGGGTTTTAGTCAGTAAAAGTCTGACACGCCCTTCCACTCCACCCAGAGCAGGAGAGGTCATTTGATGAAAAAAAAAAAGTAAAGTTAATTATTAGGGTACACTTTTAAGCATTTTAAGAGTTAATTTGAGTAGTGGGACTAATGAGTTGGTCAAGTTTGTAGGTTTGAACCTAGATAAAATGAAAATGGAAAAAATAGAAAATGGTGATGGAAAACATCGTGAGGAAACCCGCATATTTGACATATACCACCCGGCGCCATTAATGAATTAAAAAATACCAATAGCACGGGGTATGACGAAATCTCAACAAACATTTTAAAATTAGTGTCGCATGTAATCGCACACGTCCTAAGTTATATAATTAACTTATGCATTAAATATGGCCACTTTCCAAACTTGTTAAAAACGACTGTAATTAAGCCCCTTCATAAGAAAGGAGACAAAGCAACTATTTCAAATTATCGTCCAATAGCCCTTATACCGGTATTGTCAAAGATATCTAAGAAAGTGATTTATAATTCCCTTAACTCGTTCTTAGAAACAAATGATATATTCGGTAATGAACAGTATGGGTTTCGAAAAAATAGAAACATTAACAAAGCAATCTATGAGTTGGTTGCGAAAATTAAAAAAAAAAATGTTGATAAAAATACCCCATTGCCGTGGTTCTCATGGATATGGCTAAGGTATTCGATCACGTGGACCATAAAATATCGCTAAGTAAGTTAGAAAGTTATGGTGTCCGAGGAAATATATTGAGCCTAATAGAATCTTATCTACATGGAAGAAAACAAATTACAGTTATAATTTATGTATATATTTAGAATTTGTTCCAAATCAAAGGGAGAAATTGCTTACAAGTCGTCCGTTAGGTAAACAACTTGCGGTGTACCCCAAGGGAGTGTCCCTGGGCCTTTGCTCTTCCCTCATTATTATAAATGATTTGCCAAATGTACCGGCTACCAGACCGTCCTGTTTGCTGATGATAGCACCATTATTATACCGTGTGAAGACTTAGAATTATATGAAAACAAAATAAACAATTCCATCTATTGCGTTATTAACTGCCTACATACAAATAAACTTAAAATAAACTTAGGGAAAACACAAGTTATGACGTTCCAACAAAGAACAAAACAACAAAGGAGATATTTCAGAAATGTATGGAGCCTGGGCCAGCACATTGTACACTTAATGCTAGGTATAGTTACGCTATAGGTATCTATTTTTAATGTTAATTTCCTATATATTGGCTTAGTTTTTATACAACGTACTGCCTTCGTACAACGCGCAGGTTCGCGCGTTGTACGAAGGCAGTTAAAGTTACGCTTTTTAAAGCTTACTGCCAATCCTTCTACACGTGCAGCCTGTGAGTTAACTTCACTCAGCGGGCATACAGCGACCTACGTGTTCAATATAATAACGCACTGAGGGTGCTGTTGGGGCTGCCGTGGCGTTGTAGTGCGTCAGGGATGTTTGCGGATAACAATATTAATGGTTTTACTGCTATTATTAGGAATAGATGCGCATCCCTGATGACGCGTGTTCGCCGCAGTAACAACAGTATTCTCAGTGTGTTCGCGGATCGGTGGGATTCCCCCATGTGGCAGCGGTGGATGCAGCTCCACGCTAAGTTGTAATTTCATTTTATGTATATTTGTGTCTGTATCCTACTAACACTAGAACTTAAGTAAAATTGTTACTAACCTTATGGACTCCGGTCTGAAATAAAGTATTCTATTCTATATAGATTCAATTTAACTCTGCCAAGAAGTGCAACACAACTACTAATAAATATGGTGGTCAGCAATAAGCGAAATAAGATTTTGACAGTGACATTTGATTTACGTGTCATGTATCTAAGGCTATCGTATCAATATTATCTACCATATGACTGAGAAAAAAACAAAACATGAATTCCGAACATACGGCCCATTAAATAAACACAATCGACTCAAATAAACACTCGACACGAACACAACGGGAAAATAGAACTGTCAAAGTCGCCAATCAAACATCATAACCACTGTCATGACTACCTTAATAAAGGGTTATCTCACTAAAAAAACGTTGCAAATAATTAATTATATATACTTGTATTTTATGCAAATTAATTTAGTGGTATTTTTATGAAAATATCTTATTTTTTTCCTTTTTATCAATATAGCGTACCTAGTGGTGGCACAAAATGAAACATCTTTAAATATAAGATATGTAGACCAAAAAATACATGAAACCAACAGTGCCAGATTCCTAGGAATTTGTTTGGATAATCATCTAAATTGGAAAGATCATGTAGAAAGTGTTTGTTTAAAATTAAACCAATATTCTTATGCACTGTATAATCTTGCAAAAATATCCAATGAATCTGTAGTATTGATTGTATATAAAGCGTTTGTGTCATCTACCATTTATTTTGGTATAATATATTGGGAAAATTCCACCGATAAAGACATCGCCTTCAAAGTCCAAAAGAGATGTTTGCGTGCTGTGTTTAAGCCAAAACAGACTGATAATTGTAGACCCTTATTTAACAAATATAAACTACTAATTTAGCCTTGTACTTACATTTAGGAGACAGTAGTATTCACAAAATCAAACAAGCATTTGTTTCCAACATCGAGATCAAAAAGACGATTTAGAGAGATATGTATGTGCTGCTCCACACAAGACTGCACTGTACTCGAAAGAGTTTTCTGGGAATGGCACCCAGGTTATATAATAAATTATCAAATAAATTAAAGGATCTTGCCAGCGTACACCATTTCAAAAAGGCTCTTTTTAATTTGTTGTACTAGAAGACTTATTATACGCTTCGTGAATACTTGGAGGATCAATTGATATAGGGACGGTTTTGTTATTAAGGAATTTTTTTATTTAATCTTTGAATTTACTTTAATTATGACTGTATGATTATTATTATTTAATTTAATACGCCTTCGACGGCAAGACATAGTGTTCATCTTATACAGGGTGTATCTGACATCGTAACGCCAACTTCGCGAGAAGGCTACACCGCATGCCACTAATAAAATTATGATAGTCATTTATATTGTTAATGAGCGTTTATAGAAATAACAGTGTTTAAAAAAATGTGTCGGCTCGGCCTCTGAACGTTGCAAGCGTGCCGCCGTGCTGGTTTGTAGGTATGAAGTTGATCCCTGATGTGAACTCTATTAAATTAGCTGATAAGGTAGTTTTCCGAGTTTTGTTTTCATTGTGCTTTTTTGCGTAATTAGCGAATTAATTAATTTTTACTTTAAAATCTTATAGCTTTATAAAAGTATAGCAAATATGAACGGTTTAAAGTGAAAAAAACTGCATATAATTTTTTTTTAAATCATGAAAAACCGACGAAAAATTCCACCTGTGGGGGGTTCAGAATCATGTACTGGATCCATGGTACTCGTTTGTGCGTCGATGTCAGAGACACCCTTTATTGATACCACCATCTGTATTACCTACCTACGTTTTACAAATAAAATATATGATTCTGATTCAATATTGATTTAGTATTTGAACATTTCAGGCACCTTGATCTACTGTCGTCCGTATATTACAGCCCATGGATTGTATGCTCCTGGCTTATGAGCCACACTACAAAGCCCACTCACTCTCGACATTCTAGACTGATTTTATAGTAGCGGTAAGTATTTCTTGAACCTGTACACCAAATAACTTGATTGACGGCACACCAGCCAGTAAATTATGTAAAAAATTCACTGTGAAAAGTTGGGTAAATTTTTTTTTGCACAATTGCTTGACCACAATCCTGTCTGATGATAAGCAGTGATGCAATCGTTGATTAAGAGCCTATTCAATTTAGCCTTGAAGACATTTAAATTGATGATGAATTGGAGATGGGGGAATTAAATTATGCAATTCTCTCGTACACTCTCCAAAATGCATCAACTTCACCTAAGGTTTAATGGTGAGATGGTAACATAACTCTGCTGATTTTGCCAATTATAATAAAGTCCAATGTAGATCACAGATGAACCTCAAGGTTTTATTAGTGTCTGTAATTCAAGGCTAAATGTATTTTATTATGGTTAAGTAGTACATTTTTGGGTCAAAATGAGAATATCCTAAGACCTTTTACGGGCAGTTTAGGCAAAATAACGAGCCTAACCTTTGTTAAACTTAGTTAGGGTCGGTATACACACTAATGAGAGGTTGCTGTATATGAGAATTATACACAGAGCCGACCCAATTACCGGAATACACAAGTTTTATGTTCAAAATAAACGGAAGAAATCTCCGGTTTGATTGCCTCGTTCTCATATCATTTAATCAATGCGTGAAGTTTGAAAACTTGCTTTGTCGTATCACGGGGGCCGCCACAGTCGGTCGATTCTGTAAAAAATTCTAATTTCACTCATCCTCCATAGAAAAGGGAGGATCCTTCAACTAGACGAGTATTGTTTCTGAAGGACACTTCCCCACGGTTGACGGTTGACATCGGGAAGTTGTAAGCTAGTTTTTTTTTATGTTTATAAACTAGCGCTTCACCGCAATCCCGCCTGATGGTAAGCAGTGATGCGATCGTTGATGGTAAAGCGCGCTAGTTTATTAAGAGCCTATCCACTCAGAAAAACTGAGCGAATAGGAAGGAAGACGGCAGTTGAACGAGGTGATGCAATGTTAAACCCAACAACACGACCAACGATGCTGCGCCAAAGGGAGATTGATCTGAAGACCCTTCACGACCAAACTACCAACACAACAACATTAGGCGCATCATACCCGGCACACATCGCAACACAACTGCTCAGACCCGTCCTCCGTACGGCTTCACCTTCAAATTTGTGAAAATGGGATTTGGGATTGACAGATTGAGATTAGAATATGGACGTTCTTAAAATAACGAGAATTACCCCTCTGGCACAGTTCCCACTAATTCACAATGTCCGGACGATAACAGGTCAATCTACCTGAAACTAGCAAATATTCCCTATTAACCTTGAGTCTTAATGCGTTGGATTATGAAGTTGAAAATCTTCGACAACCTCCGTGGCTTAGCGGTACCGAATGCGGCCACTAATTTTTGTATGCATGAATATGAATTTTTGTACTGGTCTGGTCGTGCCTCGGAAAGCACATTAAGCCGTTGGGTTCAGTTGGCCATACGAACATCTAGTGGCAGTCGTTGCGGGTTGTTGGAGCCCTCGAAAGTCCAACAATTTGTCTAACTGCAATGCTTCAATGCCGCCTTCGGGTTGTTGAAGTCAGACGGCAGTCGCTTCACGGAAAATATCGAAGTTTAGTCAAATCAGCAGTTAGACTGGTAAAGCGAATTCCAGACTCCAAAGCTGAAAAAGCTTCGGATGCGACTAGGATTAACGCTGAGATGATGATGATGGTAATGACGTTGAAAATCTAATAAAGGAATCTGACAGTTTGTAGTAGCTTGGTGTTGTGTCGTCTATACATTCGAAAGAGTACATAGGACTCTAACTTCGAATGTCGTAAATATTAATATATCTGAGTGACCGACTTCCTGACAAATCCAAAAATACTCCCCAAAAGCCTTTGAATGGTTTCATTGAAACAAACAAGCTTGACCGTTTTGTTCGAGTCAGGCGAGCCCAATGGCCTTACGTGCTTTGACAATGTGAATTAATCTCCCAAATAGCTGTTTAGCCAAAACATCTCTTTAATTCATCACAAAAACAAAAACAGGATTTAACCCACTCCATATCTGACTATGTACTGAAAGCACTTTCATGTTGAGTACGCATGCGAAATAAATGAAGTCGATGTAAAGCCTGGAAGATTAATCATATGAAACAATCGCTGTTAAATAAAGCGTTATCTTACTTTTCCAGATTGCTGTTCGGATACAGAATTTTAATTCCATTTGGTGAAGTTATTACTTTTTCAGAGAAGAGTAAATTTATTATTATTAAAATAAATAATGATGAAATTAAACAGCGGGTTGGAGCTAATATAAAAAAAGAAACATCTTTTTGACAAATCATTATTATTAAGATAAGGATTCATAATTCAATTATAATAGAAAAAAGTAAAAATAAATAAAATGCAATCCCTAGGCTATCCCTCAAAACAGACTTTAACAAGTCCCCGTAGATTAGTAGTAGTGATAAATGAGGACCAGTTTGGGTACTTTAAAGCAAACTTTTAACAATATTAATACACCTGTTCACTTAGAAAAGGACCGGAATCCTAAAGGTTATATCTCCAGCGGGACTTGCCCAGCGTGACGAGTGGATCGGTATCACTCTCGGAAATACGCGTAAAATTTTATTACCAGCGTGTTTCTGTCACGTCGAGAGGTCGCACGGAATATATCTGTTTTGGTGTAGCGTAATGAAATTGTTTGTTTACTACTGCGTATGGAAATTTTATTATGATTTTTTGCCTCGTTGGTTATTTGCGTGTATAGGTGTTTTTCTTAAGGACTTAGATTGGGAGGCATTGTAAGATCTTTAAAAGTATTACAGTATAAATGTCAACCTACATTTTGACAAGTTTGCTTTGTTGATTTTCGTGTTTAAGTACGAGGCTTTTGAATAAAAAACAAATATTATATTTTACGGATTTTTCTATATACCTATACATATTAATTTACATTTTTAAATATTTATATAAGAAACACATATAACAATATTTAAAATATAAAGAAATAGCGATTCACCGCTGTCGGTGATATGGTTAGGGCTCCAGAGACAGGAACCTTCTCACGATGCTGGCCTTATCAAGGAGTACTGCATTTTGAATCAGGGCCGTGATCTAACTGCCTAACGAGAGCCTTAATAGATGTTGGTAGAAGCTCTTGGCTATCAGATTATTGTCCAATACGAAAATTGGTACAATGACAGCCGAGTTCACATCCACATGTCAACAAACTCGTGTGCCATGTCTTTTTTTATTATTATTTACTTGTAATGTGCGTTTGTTTGTCCAGAATAGATAGAATAGAATTCTTTTTATTATGTATAGACCAAATAAATTACAGAACATAAATATGAATTTACAAAGGGTGACACGACGGGCGTTCTTGTCGCTAAGAACGATTTTTTACAGACGACCTATGGATGGAATACCAAGGGGAAAGACAGACAAAAAATATTTTATTTCTCTCTATGGACCAACATATAGCCTTTATAGACAAATACCTCTTTACTCTTGGATATTTTCTTCCAACACCATTACTCTCAAAGCGGTGGAGCAAACATTTAAACCAACTAGCACTGGGCATGCGTGACGTTAAATGAAAGCATCCCTGTATCGCAAAAAATCCCATCATTTAATGCAATTAATATATTAAGTACTTGCTTTTGCTCACGACTTCGTCCCCGTAAAATTTTACTTTCTAACACTTAATATGTACTTAATATTACTTCTATCTTTACATCTCGGGCGTGATTTTAAATGGCTTATAACTTTACGCAAGTATGTATTAAGTTATCACGTTCAAAATATTTTATCAAATCCAACAGGTAATCTCGA
Source organism: Sesamia inferens (assembly GCA_037179545.1). Taxonomy (NCBI): domain Eukaryota; kingdom Metazoa; phylum Arthropoda; class Insecta; order Lepidoptera; family Noctuidae; genus Sesamia; species Sesamia inferens. Next base: position 23,482,903 of record CM073944.1, on the reverse strand, counting down.
AGATGATCCCCTACATACAAAAAAACAAATTTTACCCCTCTCACACACATACAGACACACCATACACAAACTCACACACTCATACAGTTAATTGCATTTTGTTATGTTGCCTTTTATTTCTCTGTTTTTGTAGATTAAGTATTTAAAACGTACGGGAAGAGCAAAGTATTCAACTACAGGTAATTTTTATGCCTAAATGTGGACGCCTTTTATTTATTCAGGGTGGGAAATCGTCAAATGACCTTTTCCGCTCTGGGCGAAGCGGAAAGGCGTGTCAGACTTTTACTGACTAAAACCCACCCATGTTTCGTCACTTGCTTGTGCGCCAGGACCATGGTTTCTTTTTTAATGAACCTGCAACCCTGATCCAATGGAGACTTTTTAAGGAATGTAAGCCAAAATGATACGATTTTTTTAACCTCTTTAAAGCCGCTGAGAAGAGATTGTGACCTAAAATTTAATATTTTCAGTTTCAAAATTACTCTTCTGTTAATATAACTATATTCATCATTACGGGCCACTGCCTGCTGAATAAGCATCTCCACACAATAGGCATAACGGACAGCCCTCTGTGCAGAGCCTGCATAGAGGCTGACGAGACAGTTGCGCATGTACTCTTCGAGTGTACAGGCGTTACCCAAATTAGAAACAAAACCATAGGAGCACCAAGATCTTACACAGATGTTTTCAATAGGCTAGGAGACCTGATGGGTTTCTGGAGGGAGGTGGGCTGGTTGGAATAATCCGGCAAAGGCCGCCATGGTCCACGCACAATGGTCCACTGAAGGAACTGAGTGCGGAAGCCAAACCAGTAACAGTAACAGTATAACTATATATCACTTTAATTTCCACACAAAATTCACCTCCCCGTCTAACCAATGACACTATTACGCATTCATAAGTACAAGTGTTTCTAATTCACCCCCTCGCCTCCTCCCAAATAAGATCTGTAATGAAGAAGCGCTACCAACAGATTACTAATTAACGTACAAGGTACGTAATTGACAGGTGAAGCCTGTTATGGAACGGTCTGTCTAAATATAATGTTTTAGTAATGGGGGGCAAATTAGAGGGATGTAAGAGGTGTAACAGGATAAAAGGGGATGTGTTGTGTAGTTTAGTTTTTGATGTAATAATAGACTTAGTGAGGGGTGTCTAGTGTTTTACGTGGATAGACGGGAGTAGTTCGCGTTCAAGTAATGATGGATAGATTATACCACAGTGTATTTTAGGTCGGGTTTTATTCTCAAGCTGAATATATATACGGAGTTACGCATTACATTGAGCTCACGCAAAATTACATCGCGCAAGCAGAGTTTTCCGGGTAGCTAACATAGTATATTTGTCGGTCTCCGTGGCGCAGCGGTCAACACGCCTGCCTGCGACGTGGAGGCCCCGGGTTCGATCCCCGGCAAGGTCATGGTAGAAAACGATCTTTTCCTGAGTGGCCTGGGTCTTGGGTGTTTATCTATATATGTATCTATTATAAAATATAGTATCGTTGAGTTAGTATCCCATAACACAAGTTTCGAACTTACTTTGGCGCTAGCTCAATCTGTGTGATTTGTCCGTAAAAAAAAAAAAAAAAATATACAATATTCCGACAGCAGTCGTCGGGTAGTAGCCCAGTAGACATGTCGCCCGTCTACTCGATGGATTCTCCCTTTTTTATGGAGGATGGGTGAACTTCCACCCCGTTCCTCATATTTCTATACAGAGTTATGTCGTGGTTAAGTTTTTAAGCATTCGAGTAATCCTTTACAGTTCAGTTTAAATTGGGTTGTATCCTAAAAAATAAATGAATGTCCATCAGATAAATTTATAAAAAATATTGAACAAGTATTTTTTATTTTTTCTTTCATTCAAATACTTAGGAAGATATATTGATTTGAAATGTCGCATGACGTTACGCCGTAGTACAAAATATACTACGGCGTGACGTAATTAGCCCCCACTCCGTAACTTTAATACACTATATCTCAGTAGTTTTTGGTAATTTCGACAAAATAAAAAACACGGGTCTTAATTTTTTTTTATTCTATAAGACGGACTAATTATTTTTTTGATTTTCATACCTTGGATACATCCCTATTATTCTGTTAAATAATTGTTGGACGATATTTTTAATGAACAAATTTCTTAACTTATTGAATAAATTGTTGTGTGAATGTGGAATAACAAATTACTACCATCCCCAACCCACCTGCCAAGCGTGGGGATTAGGGCAATACCCCCCAATGAAATGAAAGCCTCGGGGGAGGCCTTTGTTCAACAGTGGACCTCTATATAAGACTCTCTCAGACAGGCGGCATACAACATACACCACATGATTCTATCAAAAATTAAGATAAAATTTTCCTAGAAATTGTTCCACTAAAGCCGTGTCACAAATATCTGCGGGGGCATTAAAATATGCGTCTAAAAGTTAAAATTTGAGGAGTAGGTTTCTGTAATAAATCCACCAGAAAAAGCCCAGGTTTAAATTAATCTGCCAAGCCAAATGCAAAACAGAAGATCAACTACAAACCATCACTATTAATTCAGACTCGTTTATTCAATGCTTTATAACAGATTGGAAACAATGGAATAGACGTACCCCACTACTCTTGACAGCCATTGTAGGTAAATCAGATTATTGACGCAAGAAACTATTTGTCTAATTGAATTAATTATTGAAGCGACGCTATTGTTCTTAGATTAATGCGGCTCTTGGGAATGGGAGTTTATTTATAAGTAAACTTTACTTGTTTAACTGCCTTTATAATTATAGGCAACTTTGTGGTTTAGCCTGCTGATTAAATTAGCCGCTTAGTCAACGACCTAGCTTTTGCAGTAGTGCTTGCTTCGCTGTCGCGACTGGCATGCGCTTGATCACGGCTCTAACTTAATCCATTTGCTCGGAGTGCCATGGCTTAGTTCCTGCTTCCATTTTGGTTCGCACGTGGTTGATTGGTCTCAAATAGTGATTCAAGTAACGGCCTAAATGATATCAATAAATTATAGAATTTAATTATTAGTAACGGCCTAAATGATATCAATAAATTATAGAATTTATTGATATCATTTAGGCCGTTACTAGAATCACTAGTTAGGTAAAAGGCTAAGTGGTTAATATGTATATTTTTTTAAACTTTGCCCCACACTCGGAATTTCTCCTGTATTGTGGGCACGTTTACAAACATATAAAGTCTCATACACAAACAGCCAGACCCGGAACAACTAATTGTAGGCCATATAAATATTTGTTCCGTGCGGGAACCGAACCCGCGACACGCAGTGCAGCAGTCAATCGCTCAGCCACTGCGTCAATCGTGTCGTATTGTGTGTTGTCGTATTAAATGCCTAGTTAAACCAGTTATCTTCTTCTTCTTTACTTATGAAGGTCCACTGTTGGACAAAGGCCTCCCCCAAAGCTTTCTACTACATATTAAGTAACGTTGCCCCACACTAGGAATTTCTCCTGTATCGTGAGTGCGTTTACAATCATATAAATTCACACACACAAACAGCCAGACCCGGAACAAGTACTTGTAGGTCATACAAATATTTGTTTCATGCGGGGATCGAAACCGCGGCATGCAGCGCAGTAGTCAATGACTTAACCACTACGCCAACCGTGCCGTCTAATATATGTCTGGAAAACAAGATGTCGGTTGTACGGCAGTGAGATGTGCTAACGACACGGTGATCATCTGAGTGATGTAGCAAACCTGTACAAGACTGACACAGGAGATTGACAGAAGAAAAGAAAGGTCCAGCAGTGGATGAAGCCGTGTTACGGATTTTCATGATTATTTCCACTAGTTTTTTGACCTGTGGCAAAAACGCATATAAGCTGTGCATGCCTTAGTAAACGACCATAAACCTATCAATTATATTTTAGTGTGTGGGCACTACATTATTTGGGGTCGTCAAGAAACAGGCTGTGCCTAGTTTGGGATCCACTATTAATTCGAACTTTTAACCAATAAATATTTTTTTTAATATTTTTTAATTAAAGAAACTCACAAAATTATCATACATAATAAAAAACAAAATCTTCACACAAACACAAGCGGCGGTATTGCCTACTGCCGCTTATGTTTGTGTGACGGTTTTTTTTTATTTTATATTTCACGTAAACCATTTTTTTTATAGTTATACACTAGTACTTGACTGCAATCCCGCCTGATGGTAAGCAGGGACGCAATCACTGACGGTAAAGCGGGCCAGTTTATTAAGAGCCTATTATACTCAAAAACTGAGTAAATAGACGAAAGTTGAGCGAGGAGATCCATTGTTAAACCCAACAACACGACCTACGATACTACGTCAGAGGGAGATTGATCTGGAAACCCTCCACGTCAAAACCCCCGACACAACAACATTTGGCGCATCGTACCCGGCATACATCGCAACACAACTGCTCAGACCCGTCCTCTGTACGGCTTCACCAAACATCATACCGGCACACGACGAATCGCTTGGCGGCAAAACTTTGTCTGGTGGGTGGTAACTTTTGCCGGCAGCCGATGTTATGGATACTACCTCCGAGGCACAGGCACTTTTGAATTGTCAAAGATTCGGCCAGTCAGTAAGATGAAGCTAGTCGTCCATTCCGAAGCGTAGTTCTTTATGACGAAAAACAGACAAGAAACTCAACGGACACTGTTCTAAATCATATAATCGTACATTATCTTTAATCGTTCAAGCAAATACGACGAAATTAGATGAATCGGTTCCGGCAATTTACTTTTGTTTGAAGATAAATCTTTTAGCCATCCCGGAAAGGTTTGATTACCTCCAGTTTCAGAATTGATATTTGTTTTACCCACGCTGTTTGAATGTGCAAACTTCCACAGTTATTGAGTAAAACTTATGTCTTACTTCGACAAGATAACGTCCGAACAAGCAAATGAAACTAAAAGACTCGGCTGACATCATCATGATATTGAAGCAAGTAAACAAGCTCCATCTTTCGTTCTATTGGAAAAGGTACCTTCTGTAGGTCGTACTACAACATTTTTTTATTTATTTTCATGCACATACACATGTGTCTTCTTCATCGTCCTATTATAGACGTCCATTGCTGGACAAAGTCTTCCCCCAAGGCTTTCATTGCTTTGGGTCAGGATTGCGGACATGCACAGAGCGGGAAAAGTCGTTTGATGATTCCCCATCCCAACCAAAAAAAAGGCTTTCATTGCTTTCTGGGATCCATAATCTCCACTCTTGGCAGGCGGGTTGGGTTTGCAGAAAATATTCCACAGGAGAAGCGCTGCTGTCCGCTTCCCTGGTGAGATTTTTAGCCTTAAGTCTTGGAGGAGGCTTTTTTCCAGCAGTAGAACTCTATATGTAGGCTGAAGAAAATGAAGAAGAAGAAATACTTAAACAAATATGATAAAGTGGAAAAATAGTGTTCTTTTAATGGTCTTTTGAAAACTGCAAAAATTTGTCCGTAACTAATATATTTTATTTAAGTCGTAAGGCAAAACAAACACTAGTATACTATAGTGTGTGTGGTCACTAGTAGAATAAGGAAAATATTAAATATCGAATAATATTATAATATTCCCGCACAGAACTGTATTACACATTTGTATAATACATGAATATGAATATTTGAACTGTTCTGGTCGTGCCTCGGAAAGCACGTTAAGCCGTTGGTCCCAAATGCCATACGAACATCTAATGACAGTCTTTACGGGTTGTTGGAGCCCTCAAAAGTCCAACAATTGCCCTAACTGCAATGCTTCGATATCGCCTTCGGGTTGTGGAAGTCAAACGGTAGTCGCTTCACGAAAAATATTGAAGTTTAGCCAAAATCAGCAATTAGACTGGTAAAGCTGACCCCAGACTCCAAAGCTGAAATAGCTGTGGATGCGACTGGGATTAACGTTGAGATGTTGATGTTGATGACCAATATACATATTATAAAAGCTGCTATGCTGCGTCTAATCTGTATTCTTTTAAACTTGTTCCTTCCCCTTTGTGTCAGTGTTCTACATTGAACTGTGAATTTGAACAGTCCGCACATCACATCTTGTGGGAGTGTGCTCTTTGGCAGAATGAACGCAATATTATGTTGGATAGTGTACAAGTTACATCTGGAGTCGTTTATTATACGGACCTTGTAGAAACTAGAACCAATTTCCGTGCGTTCAGGCGCTTTTGCCATACCTTTTATTGGAATCAATTGTAACAGCTAATACCTACTTAGGATCCATTAACTTAATCAAATTTTATTCCGTGGTGTTTGGCAATCTGGGCTTCTCCCAGTTGCAATAATGTCCCTTTGTGCCGATTGGCCTAGTTCTGTTCTGTCTCCTGCTTGTTATGGAGGGAAGTGGAAAAAATATCTTTTTTCTTACTCCTCCGCTATTCTCTTCTGATTAATTTCGTTGCGGGACCCAAGACAGTTGAATCGTTTCTCCGGGACTCGTCGAGCTTCATTGCTCGGCGTTTTTCTGGCGGTCTCCACTGTTGATTCTGGCTTTCAGGAGTTGCAGTGGGTGGGAAAAGTGTGGCGTGTTTTGTCCCAATAAAAAAAAAAAAAAAAAATGCTGCGTCTAGTGCTTTTTGATTACCGACGGAACAAATATGTATTTGCAAGGCTTACAGGTAGTTGTTTCCGGCCTGGCTGTTTGTCTATGTGAGTTTTAATGTTTTTAAACGCACTCTCGATACAGGAGTATTATAGTTTGGAGAAAAGTTTAAAAAAAGTTGTAGATATGCATGTTAAAATCTTTGTGCTGACAGAAGTTACCACCCACCAGACAAAGTCAAGCCGCCAAACGTACGATGTCTGGTGAAGCCGTACTGAGGACTGGTCTGAGCAATTGTGTTGTGTGCCGAGTACGATGCGCCAAATGTTATTGTGTCGGGAGTTTGGTCGTGGAGGGTCTCCAGATCAATCTGGCGCAAAATCTAACGCAGCATCGTTGGTCGTGTTCTGGGTTTAACGTTGCATCACCTCGCTCAACTGCCGTCTTACTTTATATTCACTCAATTTTTTTTGAGTGAATAGGCTCTTAATAAACTAGCGCGATTTACCATCAACGATCGCATCACTGCTTACCATCAGGAGGGATTGCGGTCAAGCACTAGGTATAAAAGTTATAAAAGAAGTAAGTATGTTGAAAATGTTCTGTTTGGTTCATTAATATTATTTTTTGATTTATAAAGGCTCTAACAGCTTTCTTATGCAAAATTAAATGTCAGCAATCCGACGCAAAATTCTACATTAACATAGTTATCACAGACAGATTTAAGTAATTTCATTACCTCAGAGTAGTTTGAGGCAATCCTTAAGTGTATTCTAAGCACGTAATGTACTTACAACTAATATACGTAATATTGTGCTCTATATAAACCTACTGGTTTCTATGATTAAGCCTACCAAGAATGGGTAACAATAATTTATAATTAATGTTCGCAGTGCTGTCTCTAAGTGGGTAATCGAAGCTGTAAGTGATATTTCAGTTATGGTCCTATAATAAATCTGATTTCGAAATTTGTCTTTGCATTAATAATGGCTGTAGTTTTAACTATAGTGCTGTATTCATTACGTGATTAAACCTATTAATATCATAGATTTTAAAGTTTGTAAAGATGATGTATCTGTCTACCTTTATACTCTTTCTCATAGCACACGTGTGCTTTCGCACACGTGTGAGCACAATGTACTTGCTGTAAAGCATGTATTGGTTGGGTTAGTCTTTTTTGTTGTTGTTTTTTTGTGTGTTTTCCATAATGGACGCTCTTAGCGTACAATATATTTCTGCATCATTCACACACGGTTGATTTCAACATGAACGATGTAATCAAATATTTGTATCAATAGCTTAATAATTTAAAAGAGCGTCCATGGAGTTTCTTGCCCGTTCTTCTCCATAGGTACCTACTCTTTGGAATGGGCGACTAGCTTCACCTTACTGACTGACCGACCTTCTGACAATTCAAAAGTGCCTGTAACTGGTTTATTTGAAATAAATGCTTTGATTTGATTTGATAGGAATTTAATTAAACTAAATCAAATTTCAGAAGTCGCTGTCAAAAAAAATAAAATAAAAAAAAATAAAGACACCGACTTCCGAAATTTGTCATTTTTCAATTTGTACAGTTTTTTGGAAGTCGATTGTTTTTAAGCTATTGCATAGCTTCTATCGCGGGCCTTGAGCGCGGGGACCGAATCCAGAAATTCCGTAACGAAAAAACCTCACGCTCCCCACTCCGACGGGCACGGAGGTGTGGCTTGAAGGCCGTACATCGTCTAACGTCGTTTCAGTTCGGCAGTCTTCGGCTCGGTATGTTTGTGTGCGTGCGACTACATCTTTTGAAAACAATTTATAGATTTTCAAAAAGAGCATGCATATTGCAGGGCGCGAACTCAGTTCTACACACTTGCCATGTTACTGATAGTCGCGATGTGCTAAACTTGCGATTAATTTTCTCTCTGAAATAGGTCTTCTATAGAGATATGTCATAGACGTCATCGACGTTGTCATGGCTACCTTAAAAACTTTTCATATAATTAATTATTAAGTACTTTTATTCAAATTAATTTAGTAGTGTTTTTATAAAATAGCTTTTTTTTTAACGGAAAAGCTAAGATGAATGTCACGCTAATTTTTCATTGGACTTTTAAATTATTTATAGTGTTGTTTACTAAATAAAAGCGCGTGATTTTATAGAGTAAAAAGTGCTCACGCGGCCGTTTTTTCAACTGTGATTGGCGATATCCGCCATTATTGTGAAATATTTTTTTAAAGAATTTCTATAATTTGTTACACGTGTTATTGGCAAAATTGTGGTATCTATCCACAGGGACCAGATCAAGAGTTGAAGTTGAAGTTTTTATTAAATAAAATATTACAGAAAGATGTCGGTGAACAATGTTAATACGAGTACATTTAAGTGTACGAGTTGTAATATTGTTATCTCCAAAACGAAACAACGAAAGTTTAATAAAAATATGCTCGTCGGCTTTTTCTGAGGAAGACATTGATGAGGCAAAAAAGTTATTGTTTGTTTCTACGAAGACAAGACAAAAACATGTATCGAGGCATGTATGTAATTGCATAAATTGATACAAAATGCTATGCAATAGCTTTACCGCGGCAGTCCCCGAGTGCCACACGTCTTTTTTTTGTTTTTTTTTTGTAAAAATGTTTATATTTCTTCTTTTTTCAGTCATGATTACCGAAAATAAACGTTTGGTCTTCCTATTAAAGTAAAATAAAACATAACTGCAGAATTATAAATTATCATACACACCAAAATAATGACCCAGGATCAACTTCGGCGAGGTTTAGTTGAACCCTTGGAGGGAAGTATTAAACCGCTGTTGTAAACACTCCGTTACAAAAAGGGGCTATGGGGGGGGGGGGGGGGAAACGCTGGCTTAAAAGATAATAATCAGCTTTTATATTATTAAGAAAATGTAAGGTAATGCTGTAAAGTATTCAAAGAGAATGGTTTTGGGTGTTTAACTGACTTCAAAAAGGTTCTAATTTATTATGTATATTTTTGGGTGTTTTTATACAAATTGCTGGTTTGGTCTGAATGAGGGAATTTTACACCATGTACCCGAAATATGTGTCGTATTAAGTAAAAATGGGACACAAGTCAGCTAAGGTAAGCTGGTATCCTACCAATGTATACATTATAGGCTGGATATGCTTCTTAATAAGAATGAGTTACATTCACACAGTTCATATTGCAACTTCTAACTATCTTTGTTGCATTTAGAAACAGAAGACACATACCAACAGCAATAAGAAGTCAAGTGCAACTGTTGCTGAAACATTTTGTGTAGAGATGTTCGTTGGTCGATATCGATAATTTTAATTCAGTTTATTTTGATAAGTAAGGGGAAATTTTCGCAAAGTAGTTAAAGTTGTATGTTTCGATCGATTAAGTTATTTCTATGCAGTAGACTTAAGGAAGAGTTTAAAAAAGTACTCACAATGCCAAATATTTCATGCTATGCTGTAGATATCTTTCATTGTTCATTGAGTCCAAGGCCAGGGTGGCTGCCAGAAAACTAGGCGTCATCGTGAAGGTCCAGCGGTACTTCACACCAGGGCAGCTTCTAATTTTGTACAAAGCACAGGTCCGCTCGTGTGTGGAGTACTGCAGCCACATTTGGGCTAGTGCTGCGAAATGTCACCTTGCCACTTTGGATTCAGCTCCACCTAATCCAAAGTGGCAAGGCTGAATCCAAGGCGTGCGAAGAGGGTGATTGGCGACCCAGACTTAACTCGAAATGGTCTCCAAAGCCTGGAGCACAGGCGTAGAGTAGCCAGCCTTTCGGTCTTCTATAGGATGCATTCTGGTGAGTGTGCAAGGGAATTGCATGATTTAATTCCCCCATCTCCGTTCCATCATCGGACGACCCGTCGTACGGCGAGTTTCCACCCTTACGTTGTTGACACCACTGCGATCCGGACGAAGCGTTTTGCTTCCTCCTTTATACCGCGTACATTGAGGGACTGGAACAATTTGCTAGCGTCGGTTTTTCCGTCACGCTACAGTTTGAGTGTCTTCAAGGCTAGAGTGAATAGGCTCTTAATAAACTAGCGCGCTTTACCATCAACGATCGCATCACTGCTTACCATCAGGCGGGATTGCGGTCAAACGCTGGTTTATAATTAATAAAAAGAAAAATGTCCTTGAATTGGTAATTGTGTAACACACTATCAGTAGCAATGGATTTCATTTTGATAGTTCAATAACATCCATTGCGTTATTTACATTGTTAAGTAGACACATCTTCCGAACATATGGAGCAATGGGTTAACAATTGGTTTGAAAATGATTGCAATTGATAGTAATAGGGGTAGCCGACTGACTAATGACAACTCCGAGGATCCATCTCACACTTACACTACCGCAACTCGCCACCTTGGGACTTCTCGATTCAGGGGGAGGGGAGGCGGGGGGATGAAGTGTGACTCTTGATTCCCCCCGTTATGTCTAAGAGGAACACGCGTGCTACGCGCTATCTCTGGTCCTGATATGTGAAAAGCGACGGATTTCCCGAATCGCGGAAGGGCGGGGGGCCGTGCAGCTTCCTTAGATAATGTTGCAGTATTATGTTTATAGTGTGAGTATATTTTTATGGAAGTTGTAAAGAATTTTCTGGAATTATCTACAGTGCTTAAAAATAAAAAGGTTGGTTTAATAAGAAAAGTGAAGTGCGAGTTAGCCAGTTTTTAGGGTTCCGTAGCCAAATGGCAAAAAACGGAACCCTTATAGATTCGTATGTCGAAACTATAAGAGCTAAACTGTTGAAACTTGGTAGGTAGAAATATTCTGTAAACCGCATTAAGATTTTGATGCAATCAAAATAAAAAAAATAATAATAAATATTGGGGGCATACATACTTAGAACTGAAACTAAAAAATTATTTTTTTCAATCATGATATCGAGGTTTCTAAAATATTTTTTTTCTAAACCGAATAGTTTCCGTGACAGACGCTTCCAAAAATGTAAAAAAGTTTGTCCCCCCTACCCCTAACTTTTAAAATAAGAAAATTAAAAATTAAAAAAATACATATGATACTTAAATAAATAAATACATTACTGTAAAAAATACCAACGAAAATTGTTTTGAACGAGATCTAGTAAGTAGTTTTTTTTTAATACCTCGTAAATCGTAAACCACTTATTACCGCGTAATCTTTCATACAAATAACTTAAATCCTTTAATTTCATAAATCAATGGTACGGAACCCTTTGTGCGTGAGTCCGACACGCCCTAGCCCGGTTTTTTTTGTATATTTTTGTCGATTATCGTATGAAGAAGCCTTAGTTGCCTGAACAAAAAGGTGTACTAGAAAGGTGTCTATAAAAATCACTTTGGTTCTATAGTAGCTCCCCTTAAATCTTTATTTTATTCTGTTTTCATTATAGCGGCAACAGGAATATTATCCAGTGATATAGTCTATTTCTTTGTTTTATACAGTATGTTAAGAAAACCCTGTCCGACCCGTGAAGGTGTTGTTAGGTATCGATAACTGATTCTACTAATGCATACAAAACCGGGCTAAACTTATAAAAAAAAAAAATCCCCTAAAAAAATAAATATTATTTCGCAAAAAGAGGTAACTTAATAAATCCGCGTTAACCACCCTTCGCCTGCCGCCCGCGGGGGGCGGGCGGCAGGGCACGCGGCACGTGGTCGCAACGCTATTCGCTCATAATAATACCGATGTTGTCACTTTTTAAAAATTACCACATTTCGGGGAAATTGGAATTATTTCGCGGGAAAAAAAGATTATTTCAAAATTCATTTGTATTGGTACTATGATGAATACGTAAAATTTTATATTATATTTGGTCATGTGTTTACCTAACCTTTATTATCCTTATGGGTCGGACAGGGTTTTCTTAACATACTGTATAATACTAGCGACCCGCCCCGGCTTCGCACGGATGCAATGCTGATACTAAATACACTACAGAAAACTGTTAACCTTGTATAAAAAAATATATCGTCCCGCCACTCCCGCCGCCGTGGGCGTCAGTACAGCCACAAACGCTATGTCTCGCAGTTTTTCTAAATCTGTGATATCTTTGAAAATATTCATTTGTTTTTTTCATACATTATAAATTACTGCTTGACCGCAATCCCACCTGGTGGTAAGCAGTGGCGCAATCGTTGATGGTAAAGCGTGCTAGTTTATTAAGAGCCTACTTACTCAAGCCTTGAAGACACTTTAATTGCAGTCAGACAGAAACACTGCCGCTGGCAAACTGTTCCTCTGTACCCAGTCCCTCGATGTACGCGGTATAAAAGACGAGGCGAAACGCTTCGTCTGGATCGTAGAGGTGTTAACAACGTATGGGTGGCTACTCGCTGCACGAGTCATCTGATGATGGAACCGAAATGGGGGAATTAAGTCATACAGTTCCCTCGTACACTCTCCAAAATGCATCCTATAGAAATCTAACAGGCTGGCTACTCTTCGCTCGTGTTCCAGGCATATAGACAATAGTGTGTAAGAACAAAGAGAAAACATATGAATGTGATAAGCATATTCTATATTATCCTATTAATATTATCTTTGATATAATCCGAAAAAACTGTGTAATTATCACGTTTCCCATCTTTATCCTTTAAGTATAATACTTTAAAAACTACATAGAATAATTTTCAAACAGTAATTATTTCACTTTGAAATATATTAAAGAACTTGCTTTAGATGAACACCGTCAACTTACAATAATAGAGAAACAATTTTGAACCTTATAACTTTGCTTCGTAAGTTGTCAATAACGTAACACAAACTCTCTTAAGGCATTCTTCCTCTCACCCAAAATCTCTCTTTAAAGTATTACAAGTCAAGAATAATCGTTCAAGTACTCATATTTAATTTAATAGCTTTTACTGTTTGCTTATCTTTATTATGCAAGAGTACACTTAACTTATACCTAACTTCAAGCGCCTTAATGCTTATAATGAGAGCTTAATAAAGATTTTGAACGAACATTCATGTTATAATAACTTGAAAATTGCTTCGTCTTAATTATATCAGGCGACACGGTTGGCACAGTCGCTGAACAATGGACTGTTGCTTTATGTGTTGTGGGCTGAATTTTCCCATGGAACAAATATTTTATAGTTACAAGCTTACTTGCTTATAAATTCCACTGTTTTAATAATTGGTTTATTAGCCATAATATTGATAATATTCTGAGTTTAATAATTTCAGATACATTATCCTAGTGTTGTGTCCTAAGTGTCATAGTGACTTAGTGGTTAAAACACGGTTTTCATTTCAGGTGAGGCAAGTACCAATGTAACTTTTCTAAGTTAATACGTACTTTTTAAGTATATTTTGCACACTAATGATTGATAACAAGATGAGGGAAAACATCTTAAGGAAACTTAGACTTTATCCTGAATTTCGGCAGTAGCCTACGTAATTGGTAGTTATTCCCTGGTCTGGGTGTATGCACATGTATATGTTTAAATATTTGTGTGTTAAGTATATACAGAGTGTATCTGACATCGTAACGCAAACTTCGCGAGAAGGCTACACCGCATGCCACTAATAAAATGATGATAGTCATTTATATCGTTAATGATCGGTTACAGAAATAACAGTGTTTAAAAAAATGTGTCGGCTCGACCTTTGAACGTTGCAAGCGTGCCGCCGCGCGTGTTTGTGAGTATGACGTTGATCCCTGATTTGAACTCTATTAAATCAGCTGATAGGATAGTTTTTCGAGTGTTGTTCACATTGCGCTTTTTTGTGTAATTAGCGAATTAATTCTTTTTTACTTTAAAATCTTATTGGGTTATAAAAGTACAGCAATTATGAACGGTTTAAAATGAAAAAACTGCATATTATTTTTTTTAAATTAGGAATAAACCGACAAAAAATTCCATCTGTGGGGGTTCAGAATTATGTACTGGATCCATGGTACTCGTTTGTGCGTCGATGTCAGATACACCCTTTATGTGCTAGTTGCACAGTAAACTTTTGCTTGAGAGGTGTAGGATCTGTGTGACGTCATTATGACGCGTTTTTTTCCATGTGACGTTTTGTACATACTGATACAATTTCAACTTTTGTATTTATCATACCATTAGGTAGTAGAATGAGGCTGATTTAATAAATTGCGAAAAGTAGGCCACTGCGAAATACAGGCGTATTTCAGAATGGGATAAACAGAAAGCCTGCCTTTTATTGATTAAATCTCATGGAGTGTTCGAGTCTTAAAGGATCGAGAGACCTCAAGAGAAAATACTCTCTTATTTCTAAGCTAAGTGATTTAGGCTTGATAGAAACCCGAGAAAATTTATTTTGCATAATTTATTATTGATACTGAGGAATAGGCTTTTGTGGAATTGATAACTTATTTGTGAGATGTAGCACCATGATTTTTTTTAATAATTATAAAATAATGCTTGACCGCAATCCCGCTTAATGGTAAGCAGTGATGCAAGCGTTGATAGTAAAACGCGCTAGTTTATTAAGAACCTATTCATGCCTTGAAGACATTTAAATTGTAGTCTGATGGAACCACCGCCGCTGGCAAATTGTTCCAGTCCCTCGATGTACGCGGTATAAAGGAGGAGGCGAAACGCTTCGTCCGGATCGTAGTGGTGTCAACAACGTAAGGGTTGAAACTCGCCGTACGACGAGTCGTCCGATGATAGAACGGCGAAGGGGGAATTAAGTCATGAAATTCCTTCGCACACACTCCAAACTGCGTCCTTTGATTCTTGGCAGCACTGGAGGTCAGTAGGAAGGTGTCTGCCCAGCAGCGGTACATTAATGGTTATTTTTTTATCTTATTAATTTCGTAGAAACACTATTATATAACAGTTATTCTTCAAACAAATCCCGTGAGGGCAAACTAGAAATAAACATAAAAAATGTAATAATGAAAAATACAAGAAAAAAAAATCGACATTATCTCGTTGACATCGCCCACCACTATGTCAGGGGTTCTCAAACTTTCGAACAAACGTGATTCGCATTCTCCATGTTATTTGATTGTTAACGACGCCCTGTTGATATCAAAGGGATTGTCGGGAAGCGTTTCTCAAACTTTTGTTACTGCTTTTTAATTGTTTTGCACAGGAAAGGGTTTTTAAGGACGATCGGGTAATTTTTTGTCTTTTGATGAATAAAGTTGTTACAAGTTTTGTGCGCTACCATATTTGTTTTTACTTTAGGTTTTTTAATCTTTATTTATTTAGAGGCAATTGTTTCCATAGATACGAACGACATTTAAACTTAAATGTATACTATATATTAAGAAACTCACCTCCTTATTCATAAACGTTACTTAAAGTTAACTAGTGATTAGGGATTGTTTAACCATAGGTTTTAGACGTTTGCGCGTCATTTTAATCATCGTTTGTGAATAAACCCCCTTAAATACTGCCATGTTTATTCATAAACGATGATTAAAGTTAAGTGACGTTAAAGATCACAAATGTATGGTTAAAGAATTGCTAATCACTAGTTAACTTTAAGCAACATTAATGAGTAAGTGGAATAAAGTCATCGTTGCAGTACTGTATTTTCTACAAGAGACTTTGCTGCGTCAGATATTGTTCTGCTGAATGCTTAAGGAAGCTTAGTTAATTTTGATATCATCATATTTTTAGTCAAATTTTAAATCACGAGATAATTCAAGAAATATAATTAATCAAAACGGTCTCCAAAGCCTGGAGCACAGGCGAAGAGTAGCCAGTCTGTCGGTGTTCTATAGGATGCATTTTGGAGAGTGTGCCAGGGTATTGCATGATTTAATTCCCCCGTCTCGGTTCCGTCATTGGACGACCCTTCGTACGGCGAGTTTCCACCCATACGTCGCGGTGTTGAAACCACAATAAGTATCTTCAAGCCTAGAGTGAATAGGCTCTTAATAAACTAGCGCCCTTTACCATCAATGATTGCATCACAGCTTACCATCAGGCGGGGTTGCGGTCAAGCACTAGTTTATAATTGCCAGCGACTTCGTTCGCGTGATTTAGTTATGCTCCGCTCCTATTGGTCGTAGCGTGATGTTATAAAGCCTATTTTCCAATCGGACTATCCTAATTTTTCAAATCGGACCAGTAGTTCCTGAGGTTAGCGCGTTCAAACAAACAAACTCTTAAGCTTTATATATTAGTATAGATATATAAAAATCCTGAATTATCTCGTGATTAAATATATGGTGACCAATAATACCTCAATTTTCGTCAGGTACTGACTAATTTGACAGGAGTTAACGTATATTTCTAGTGCTATCTAGATAAATGTAATCGTGTGATATCCAGTGCTTTTCTTCAAGAATAGAAAGTTAAGATGCACAGGATGCCTCGGTGGTAGACCAAGCGATTCATCGTGTTCTGGCATGATGTATGGTGAAGCCGTACGCAAGACGGGTCTGAGCAGTTGTTTTGCGATGTGTGCCGAGTACGATGCGCCTATTGATGTTGTGTCGGGAGTTTAATCGTGGAGGATCTTTAAATCAATCTCCCTCTAGCGCAGCATTGCTAGTCGTGTTGTTAGGTGTAACATTGCATCACCTCGCTCAACTGCCGTCTTCCTTTCTTTTCATATTGTTTTTTTTTTTCGAGTGATTAAGTTTTTAATAAACTAGCCCGCTTTACCATCAATGGTTGCACTACAGCTTACTATGAGGCGGGATTGTGGTCAAGCACTAGTTTATAAGTCGTGGTGGCCTAGTGGTTAAAACACCAGCCTCTCAAGCATGAGGAATCGAACCCGTGCGGGTTCGATTCCAGGTCAGGCAAGTAGGTACCAATGTAACTTTTCTTAAGTCATATGTACTTTCTAAGTATATCTTGGACACCAATGACTGAAGGTGAAGGAAAACATCTTGAGGAAACCTGGACTTTAAGTCTGAAATCGCCAACTCGCATTGAGCAAGCGTGGTGATTACGCTCAATCCTCCTCTGTATGAGAGGAGACCTGTGCCCAGCAGTGGGACGATAAAAAGGTTGATGATGATGATGACGATGACTAGTTTATCAGTATTAAAAATAGAATTTAAATTTAGTTTAGTTTGTAAACATGGAATTCGAGGCTGAAGTCCAGAACGTAATCTACCAAATGTTACAATTCGACTTCATTAACTATTGTTAAACTACGGCAGACGAGGATGCTAACATTGTATAGTTTTAAACTACTTTAGGTGAGGAGTAGCATTTCTCTAAATAATAAAAGTCCAAAGACACGTTTTATAGCCTCTTGAAACTCAGAATGAACTTTCTAATTTCATTGTGGGACAACACTGGCTTCGCTGGCTTTCAGAGTAAAAGCAGAAATCATGAAGAAACCAACATCAATCATTTCCAAGCATATTGCTAGTCCATTGCTGCATGCGTTCGAAACTAAGTCTGCTAAACAACATAAAAAACAACTGACTTCCGACACCAACTTCCGAAATTAGTTACTTTTCACTTTGTAGTCTTTTTGGAAGTCGGTTGTTTTTTTTTGTAAAAAAAAAACATTTTACACTTTTAGTTGAGAAAAGTACTGTTCAGCTGCATCCGGATAGACTGGACGCTGACGCTAAAATACTTAATGAAAAAACTTACAAACGCACTGGTTGCCCCTACGATTTCTGAAAGTTCCCCTTGATTTCTCTGGTCTTCCACCATCAAATCTTGATGTCCTTATCATGGGAATGTTTTCTTTCCAACAGAAAAAAAATTATCAAAATCGGTTCATAAACGACGAAGTTATCCGCGAACCAACATAAAAAAAGCATATATACGGTCGAATTGAATAATCTCCTCCTTTTTGAAGTCGGTTTTTGAACCCATTGCTATTAATAGTGTGTTACGTAATAGGGTATTTGACTAAAATAAACTAATTAGTCCGTCAGTCAGATTTCCAAAAAATACTAGACACGTATTTTTTTGTTTTATCAAAACAATAAAAATTGACAAATATAAAAGGCATCAAAGATCAGGAGTGGTAGCTGGTGACGTCACTGGACGTCACAGGAGTTTTCAACGCACTGTGTCGTCTTAATTTTTCGTTTATATGAAAACAGAAAAAATACGTGTCTAGTATTTTTTTGGAAATCTGACTGACGGACTAATTCGTTTTTTTTTAGTCAAATACCCTATTAGCCTGCTCTTTCCTAAATTACACATCATCTGCCTAGCCTTTTTGCCGTCCAGTCTAACTGGATAGAACTGAATACTAGCGTATTACATGGAGCGACTGCCTCTGAATCTGACCACCACAAGCCAGTTATACCTACGATACCTCTTGGTATGAATGGCGGTCAGAGTTTCGGGCTTCTGACAACCAGTACTAACTGTCAAAGATCTACAAATAATAGCTGGAACTAACGGCCAGTGTTGCCAACCTCAAAAAGCTAAAAAACAGCAAGTCGCCTTTAAAAAAAACAGTAGGTAAAGAAAATAAGGTATATTTCATCATTTTGCTCATATAATTAAATAATAATAATACCTACTGCTTTTCTTTAACCAGTCTTTAAACGTTTCATCTTTTAAACACAAATCTACGAATTTCTGTTCATATTTCACATTTTTCTTCTTAGGAGGACTATTCCCAGTACTCATTTTAACGAAAAGGTTGTAATTATTGTTTTTTTTTGTTTAAGAGACGTCGCAATTCAAAGAAACTGTTCATGGGGTTGTGACGATTTCCCCATGCATAAAAATATGATTTCAAATAGATATAATGTGACCACGTGCGACCGAGTCGGGATTCAAGGGAATTCCCGAGATCCCCACTAATCCCACTAAAAAAGATACTGCCATCTAGTGTCATTTCGTTTTATTAGATAGTGGTTTACGTTATATTACGTAATCGATATCAAAAAATGTTTCCTTAGTAGTGTAATTGGTAGCGCTGAGTGGTAGTTGAAAAACAGTAGAAAATAAGAATGAAACAGAAAACATGGACATCAATGAGAAAAACAGCTAATCTACTGTTAAAACAGTAGGGTTGGTAACACTGGCACGTAGGGATCTCTGTATGTAAAAATGGTCAACCATCTACTGACCAATCATGGTAAGAATAGCTTAACCTGATTTATCGACCTGTGTGGCTGTTATTTTTTTAGCTATGAGCCCCTTGCCACATTGACATGGTTGGTACTTACATTTGACAATTCAATAATATTCAATGCGTTATTTAGATTGTCGACCAAATATTCATTGCAAATATTTGTATGTATGAATATGAATATTTGCACTGGTCTGGTCAAGCCTCGGAAAGCACGTTAAGCCGTTGGTCCCGGTTGCCATACGAACATCTAGTGGCAGTCGTTACGAGTTGTTGGAACCCTCAAAAGTTTAACAATTGATTTAACTGAAATGCTTAGATATCGCCTTCGGGTTGTGGAGGTCAGACGGCAGTCGCTTCACGGAAAATATCGAAGTTTAGGCAAAATCAGCAGTTAGACTGGTAAAGCGAACCCTAGACTCGAAAGCTGAAAAGCTGCGGATACGACTGGGATTAACGCTGATGATGATTTAGATTGTTGACCAATTCTAATTTTAGGAACATAATTATTGTTATGGGCTAATGGTACTAAAATGACGGTTACGACGTTAAGAAAGTCAGGTCTTGGCGCACAGGCGAGTGAAAAAACACGAGTGGGTTTTAGTCAGTAAAAGTCTGATGATTTCCCATCGAAACAAAAAAAAAGGGTTACGAGGTTCATGGAAAACGCTGGTACCGTCGATAGTAATTACACAACAACGCTATAGTAGTTACTTTACGTAGTCCTTGAACTGCCCGTTGCAATTGTCGCTCTAGATTGTTTCTTACGCTTGTTTCTCTTTAATAGTCGAATGCAGACAGACTCCTCCGCTGAGTCAAAGACAAAGCAGTGTGCTTTGTATATGCAAGCTGATCGAATGTCCCAGATCTATGTCGAAGTAATAATATTAATTATGTAAAACTATAATTCTCCGAAACTGTTTACCGCTGCATTGGAGGATATCTTCAAGGTTCTGGACTGGAAAGTACTGGGCATCAACATCAATAGTGTATATTACACACCTTCGGTTTGCTGATGATATCGTAGTCATGGCTGAGACCGCGGAGGACCAGAGTACAATGCTCGAAGACCTCAGTAGAGCCTCCGAGCGAGTCGGTCTTAAAATAACATGGACACTCATCCTGGAGACTCTGTTTTCATTGTTGACAGTTACGTATACCTGGGACAAACTATCCAGTTAGGATGGTCTAACTTCAAGAAAGAGGTCAGTCGTTGAATCCAACTCGACTGGGCTGCTTTCGAGAAGCTACGTAGAATCTTGTCCGAAATACCGCAGTGTCTCAAGACAATAGTCTTCGACCAGTGTGTTTTGCCAGTGATGACTTATGGAATTGAGACATGGTCGCTAACAATGGGCCTTATAAGAAGGTTCAAGGTAAAACAAAGGGCAATGGAGAGGGCTATACTTGGAGTTTCACTGCGCGATCGAATCAGGAATGAGGAGATCCCCAGAAGAACGAGAATAACCGACACAGCCCGAAGAATTGCAACATTAAAGTGGCAGTGGGCCAGGCACATTGCCTGTAGGAACGATGCCTGATGGGGCCGACGGGTTCTCGAGTGGTGACCACGTACCGGAAGACGCAGCTTGGGTAGGCCCCTGACAAGGTGGGCCGTCGACCTAGTGAAGGTCGCGAAAAACCGCTGGATGCGGGAGGGACAGGACCGGTCGTCGTGGAGATTCTTGGGGGAGGCCTATGTCCAGCAGTGGACGTCTTTCGGCTAAAATGATGATGATGGCAATTGTCACAGGTTATTCACAGGAAACGGGAGTTTCTAGTAATTTCGATGTCGACCTTTCGTTGTTAAAATTAATCAAATCAAATAATTTATTTGTGATGTTAATGAAGCTTGTACCGTTCGATAGGTCACCTTACGTCTAGCAATAATTTTTAGATCGTAGCTCTACAATACTTAAGCCCCAAGATATAGGGCTTAAAGGTTAAGTAAGGCATGTCACGCATAGAACCTTATTTGATGCCATTATGCAAATGGCTGCTATCGCGCACACAGTACACAATAACTGAACATTTCTGTTTCTATACACGCAGATATATTTTTTAAAAATTAATTTATAAACCAGCGCTTGACCGCAATCCCGCCTGATGGTAAGCAGTGACGCAATCGTTGATGGTAAAGCGCACTAGTTTATTAAGAGCCTATTCGCTCTAGCCTTGAAGACACTCAAATTGTAGTCCGACGGAAACACCGCCGCCGGCAGATTGTTCCAGTCCCTCGATGTACGCGGTATAAAGGAGGAGGCGAAACGCTTCGTCCGGATCGTAGAGGTGTTAACAACATAAGGGTGGAAACTCGCCGTACGACGGGTCGTCCGATGGTCGAACGGAGATGGGGGAATTAAATCGTGCAATTCCCTCGTACACTCCCCAAAATGTATCCTATAGAACACCGAAAGGCTGGCTACTCTACGCCTGTGCTCTAGGCTTTGGAGACCACCACCACATATTAATTTATTTATATGTATTGTATCACTTATTCCCGCGGAAAAATAAAGTTGTCCAATTTATTGTCACACAGTGTGGCGTCATTACGACATTCGAGAGATAGTTGCTAAAAATCAGCGCTGTTGATGATAGGTTCGTCTGAATTCACAGCATTTTGCTGAGCAACAACGTGTCTTTGCACAGATGCAACGCACGGCTCAGTGGTTGTTTGTTTTGTAACAAAAATAGTTATTTCCCCACATTGCTGTTGTCTTTTTTGTATTTGTTGTTTTTTATGTTGTCTTCTGCCGGAGTCTTCTTCTTATTTTCAAGGTGAGATTCAATCTCAACTCTTGATCAATGGCCTCTGCGGAATTTTTAACATGTGTAACAAATTAAAGAAATTCAATTTAATTCTTGATTAATAGCCTTTGTGGGAGAGACACCAAAAGGCGCAGGTGCATCACGTATGACAGATAAATTGTCAATGTTGTTTTTTTTTTTTTAATTACTTCTTTCCGTTCATAGGAACGGAAAAGGCAAAGGCATAGTACGCCATACAGCCTAGTCTTAAGTGACTTTTTTTCTTCAGTTTATATCCTAACTTATCCTAATTTATCCTACCTTATCCTAGCTTAACTTAACCTATCTCCTTTCGTTTCCCACGTGAGGCCGACCAGGAG
Organism: Sesamia inferens; assembly: GCA_037179545.1. NCBI lineage: Eukaryota > Metazoa > Arthropoda > Insecta > Lepidoptera > Noctuidae > Sesamia > Sesamia inferens. The sequence continues at coordinate 23,460,272 of CM073944.1, read as the reverse complement.
GGGTTTGGGGTAAAGACATGATGTGACCACTATGCTACAATATTTCACTGTTCTTTATGAATTATTCACTGAATGCACTTTTTACTACATAAATCACGCGTTTTTATTTAGTAAACGACACTATAAATAATTTAAAAGTCCAATAAAAAATGAGCGTGGCACTCATTTCGGCTTTCCCGCCAAACTCCTGTCAATGTCTTTTTTTTTGTTTTGTTGGTTCTATTTGGAATCGGCTAAGGTCAGAGACCATACTACCATGTCTTCAGTAAAGAATTTTCACCTATCCTTCTTTTCAAGGTGAGATTCAACCTCAACTCTTGATCAATGGTCTCTGCGGATTTTTTACACGTTTAACAAATTAAAGAAATTCAATTTAATTCTTGATTAATGGCCTTTGCGGGAGAAACACCAAAAGCCGCGGGTGTATCACGTATGACAGATAAATTGTCAATGTCTCTTTTTTGTTTTGTTTGTTCCATTTGGAACCGGCTAAGGTCAGAGACCATACTGCCATGTCTTCAGTAATTATTGTTCAACTATCTTATCCTAACATATCTAACTTAACCTAACCTAAACCTATCTTCTTTCGTTTCCAGCGTGAACCGACTCGGAGGAAGATTTGGGACAAAGTCATGATGTGGCCACTATGCTACAAAATTTCAATGTTCTTTATGAATTATTCACTGAATGCACTTTTTACTACATAAATCATGCGTTTTGTTTAGTAAACGACACTATATATAATTTAAAAGTCCAATGAAAAATGAGCGTGGCTTTTATCTTAGCTTTCCCGCCAAAACTCCTTGTCAATATCTAATTGTCAAATTAGACATTGTTTTTAATTTCTTCATTATTATATCATGACCAAATAAAATAATAAATTTTACACAATCGTCATAGTAACAATAGTAATTAATTTTGAAATAATCTTTTTTTTTTCCGCGAATAATTTCCAACATCCCCAAAATTTGGTATTTTTTTAAAAAGTGACAATACTATTATTTACCATATTAGACGGTATTATTATGAGCAATGTGACCACGTGTCATGTGTCGCATGTATTGCCTACCGCACATGTATTAAGTTACCTCGCTTTTGCGAAATAAAATTTATTTTTATAAGGGGATTTTTTTAAGTTTAGCTGGCTTTGTAGGCATTAGTAGAATCAATTATCGATACCTAACAATACCGTCATTGATCAGACCAGGTTTTCTTTACATAATAATAATAAAGAACCGGGAAAATCTAGTTTCAAATAAATCTAAAATTTTAAGGTATTGCGAAGTTAAAAGGCGGTATTAATGAAAATGTCTAACATAATTCCAATATTTCTTTGTAAATAGAGCCTCCGGGTAATATGAAATTCTTGATCTTCTAGAAATCTTTGTTCTTACATTGGGACTAGATTTAAAGGTCTAAGGGCGTTTATCCACTGCAACCGTCATTACTACAAGAAAACGCTATGGTAAATCTCATAGAAGATGGCGGTATGAACTGATATCAAAAAACGACCAGGATTCCGCATTAGTCCTGGATAAGCTGGAATTGGAGAGCTGGAATTTATGGGGAGAGGCCTAGACCTAAGAGGTATGACTTTCTACTTCAGCCTATAGAGCTCCACTGCTGGACAAAGGTCTCTCCAAAGGCCTTCAACGATGACCGGTCTTAATGTGATGCCCGCATCTATCGACTTCCCGCGGCCTTCACCAGGTCATCAGTCCACCTTGTTGGGTGCTACATCTTCCGATACGTGGCCGTCGCCCCATCGGCCATCGGTTCCACGAGTAATATCCCGCCCACTACCACTTAATTTTGGCGACTCAAAGAGTTATGACTTTGGTTCTTCTGCGAATCTCCTCATTTCTGATTCGATCGCGCAAAGAAACTCCGAGCATAGTTCTTTCATCGTAAGTAAGACTGAACTTGGCGATTCAATATGTTACCAAAACAAACAAACGCCGAAGGATCGGCGCCTCCCGATGCGACAGCAAGCGCCGAGCAAGCGTTGATGGCACAATGATTTGGTACAATCTCCGTCATCGTCATTGTTCGTCACTCGAGCTACTTTAGCAGACATAGTAAATATATGTCGTGGATAACGACATTATTTTAATAAAAGTTGCTAATTTTGTTTATGGAGTAGTGGGGCAAACGCTGTGACGTTGTTTTGTAATGGCGGCACATATACAGAATCGTTTTGGAAAACAGGAATTGTCGAACGGTGACTTCGCTTTGAGGTGCGAACCAGGGCACTTCTCCGGGGCGAAACTTTCGGCTGTTTATTCATTTAAATTTTTATTGTCATTTCTTATTTCGTATTTAGTTTTAAATTTTATAGAATTGAGGGTATATTTACACTTCGTGCTTTAATTCAAAACTTCACCTACTAAATGGAACCCTCACCATCACACCAAGATGGTGACGATCCTATTGCTCCGCCATCGCTGACGTCATCATGTTTGTATTGGTATTTCGGTGACGTCAACACGTTCTTAGTGGCCTTATGCTGACGGCGACCATGGATAAACGCACTAAGGGTAGACTCTATTTTGGACATAAGGGCTTTGTAAGTAATAAAATGGATTCCTCGAAGTATTAGGACCTGTTTCATAGTTTTGGTGACAAAGGACTTTTGTAATTTTCCTTCTTGAAAAGAGCATTGTATTATCAATATTGCTGTTTAGTAGTTATTTCGTATACAAGACCGTAAGTTTCCAAATCAATTCTGTTTATTATAAAAAAAAGTGAGTTTTGTAGCTGAAAAGTAACTTCGCAATAAAATATTGATACGTTTTCTGTTAGAAAATCTTTTGGAACATTATCAGAAATCAATATTTTATAAAACTCGGAGAATTTACTTACGCTTTCTCCCATTAGGATGGGCACACATTTAAAGCGTAAGTTTATTAAGTAAATAATTATTTTATATAAAATCAATGTCCATTTTTAAGTACAGAGAAATCAGTAATTCACATATAACGTCTTTGCCCGAAGTACAATACCATCAGCGTTATTATTTAATTTAAATTAACTTAATTTTTAATTTAATTTAAATTATAATTATCATAATTTAGTGGGTAGTCGCCTTAATTTTAGTTTACTTTTTAAGTGCCTCTGGCAGGAGGCTTTAATTTTACTTAAAACATCCACAGGAAAGTCGGGTTAAGTAGGCATCAGACGCCCTCTAATGGTCAACTACGAGAGGCCATAACAAAATAAAAAAAAAGCGCTCGTCCATTTTTCGACAAGCGTCACTCGGAACAGTAACATCGTGCGAACTCTGTGAGACCTATATTTTCCATATTAATTAATAGCTGATTGCTATCGTTTTACATTTTATTGTGTGCTGAGTAATTGTTATTTTGTTCCTATCTAAATTAATAGATAAGTTGTACTTATAATTATAATTCAAATGGATAATACACGAACATTAGAAAGTGTATCTCTTTGTTTCTTTTAATAAACACCACTTCTGATCCCTAAAAAGATATATATAAAACTAAACATGATATAATAACCTTCGTCTCCAACACATGCCTAACTGACATTACCACTTCGACAAACAATTTTAATACTAGAATAATAAAGTTTTACGAGCAATATCTGACGTCTAACCGACGACAGAATGACCCGGTCGATACCTCGCCTAGTCAAGATAATAGACAAATTACGTCATATGGACGCACTAATGTGAGTGTTTAAACGCCATTTAAACACTCACATCATAACGCCACGCCAACGCCAACGAATATTTCAGTTTTAGAAAATATTGAAAGTACGGGAAAAAAAGAGATATTTAATATTTCATGGAGTCTTTAAAAGTTTCAGACTGGTTGGTGAAGTGGGTGAATGGTCGATTGATGCGCTGCGTGTCACGGGTTCGATTCCCGCACGGAAAAAATATTTGTAAGATAATTTTATAATAAGAGAATTTGTAACATTGATATGGAGACCCTCCACGACCAAACTCCCAACACAACAACATTTGGCGCATCGTACCGGCACACATCGCAACACAACTGATCAGACCCGTCCTCCGTACGGCTTCACCAGACATCATGCCGGAACACGACAAATCGCTTGGCGGCAAGGCTTTGTCTGGCGGGTGGTAACTTCTGCCGTCGGCCGATGTTTGGCCTACCACCGAGTTAATAAATTTATTTAAAACACTTAACAATAAAAAGAGTATGAAATTATCAAAATACTGTTAATTTAAAATTGAATGAACTAATGAGTGCACTCCATAACATTCCACAATACCTACATAATAAAATTATAAATATTTAAGTAGTTTAAGTATTATAATTAATAGTAATAACGTTAATCGTGCAATATAAAATAAATGTTAACCAAACCACTATAAACTATAAATACCATAAAATTATAAAATACTGTTCGTTAATGATACTATTTTAAATATTACTTTTTTTTTCCTCAACAAGAGCTCCTTCATTCTTTCTCCTATAACAAAAATTTATTTATTTATTTATTTATTTACTAACTATGGACAACTTACAGCTAAAACAAACAGAATAAAAAAAATGTATGTAAGACTGTCAGCCAATTATAAGTCATCACTTATAAAAAACATTGTACAGAGATAGTGTGGACAACACAACACAGCTACCTAGATTATAAATATTAAAAAAAAAAGCAAACACTACAAAAATAAAAACAGCAAGCAATACAACATGCCAGCTAACAATGATAACAATGATAAAAAAAAGTCCCAACATACGTAAAAGTCTCAATCAAAAAAGCTACGGCTCATGCATTTTCTGGCCGAGGAGACACTCGTTAAAAAGGGATCGAAATCGTGCCGCTTACACATGTCATTAAAGGTTCTACTTGCTCGCACTGTAAAAGAATTTTGTCTGTAATTTGTAGAGGTTAATGGAACACGCAAAGGTGCATTCCATCGCTTTGACCTTCCGGGAACGTTAAAATAGAATTTTGATAGAATATCGGAACTATTAATAGAGTTATTGAAAATTTTAAATAATGTAATACAGTCAGATATTGCTCGCCGATTAATTAGGGGTAATATATGATACCTTTTACAGAGTTTGAGGTAATCTTCAGACCGGTAGGGCACTTTCTGGTGATAACACAAATACTTGATAAATCTTTTCTGGATGCTCTCGATACGATCAATATACTTGTGATAACAAGGATTCCAGATTTCACAAGCATATTCCAAGTGGCTTCTAACAAAACTACAGTAAAGAATTTTCAAGGTTTTAGCCTGAGTGAAGCACTTAGACAGCCGCATTATGAAACCTAGGGCTTTAGATGCTTTAGCGACTATGGCATCAACATGAACTTCAAATGTAAGCTTAGAATCATGATATACACCCAGATCACGGATACAATTCGTCCTAGGTAGCGCTTGATCACCTAAGAAATACGATGATGGTATGATTGTGCGCTTTCGGGAATATGTCAGAACCGAACATTTAGAGGGGTTAAGATCAAGCTTGTTTACACGACAATAAGCCTCCAGACGACGTAAATCATCCTGAAGTGCAATTACGTCCGCATGTGATGATATTGTGGCATAGATCTTCATGTCATCAGCAAAACACAGCAGTTTGGATGAAGTCAAGCAAGAGTTGATGTCGTTAATATAAATAATGAAAAGTAATGGACCTAGCAATGAACCCTGGGGGACTCCACTGGTGACAGGCACCCAACTGGACATATAATTGCTTAAAACTACTGCCTGGGACCTGTTTTCCAGATACGAAGAAAACCACCTGAGTAAATCACCTCGTATTCCTATACCATATAACTTGGATAGTAAGATCTCATGATCGATCCGATCAAAAGCTTTACTATAATCAGTATAAACGACATCAACCTGCCTACCATCATCCATGGCATCAGTAATAAAATCATTGAGTAGAACTAAATTGGTGACTGTAGACCTTCCTTTCAAAAAACCATGTTGAAGGGAACTAAGCGAATTTATAAGAGCACTATATACCTGGTTATAGATAATCCTTTCGAATATCTTAGCCACAATACAAAGCTTGGATATCGGCCTATAGTTAACAATTTCGGTTTTGACTCCTTTCTTGTAAATTGGCGTTATGAAAGCTGATTTCCAAAGCTCAGGAACAACAGAAGTATCTAAGGATTTCTTGAAGAGAATCGATATAGGGTGGGCAATCGCACTCAAACATCGTATAAGAAATTTGGATGAAATATTATCTGGGCCAGCAGCTTTAGAAGTATCCAACTTGCGAAGCAAGTTAGAAACCTCCTCAACGTTAATTACAATGCTACACAAATCAGATAGGCCAGACGATTGAGTAAGAACAGGGGGTGAAGGAATTCCACAATTAGGGCTAGTATCTAGAAATGTAGAGTGAAAGTATGTAGAAAACGCTTCACATATCGTGTCTCCGGTACGCAACGTCTCGTTATTGTAGTTTAAGGTGCTCGGAACTGCATTCGAATTGTGTCGTTTTTTAACGAAGGTCCAGAAATATTTAGGGTTTTCTTTAATAGATTTTTCAGTCAAGTTCAAATAGTTTACATAACATTGCGATTCTAATATCTTTACCCTTTCACGAAGGAGCTTAAATGTTGACTCATCAGCTAAATTACCATATGTCTTAAATTTTTTTAAATATTTGTATTTTTCTTTAATTGTTTTAATTAATGCCGAATTGTACCAAGTTGGATATGTTTTGTTATGACTTAATTTATGTGGAATGCACTTTGTGTGTAATTTGAGAATAAATTGATTGAAAAAGTGTAATGATTCATCAATTGATCGTGTCGCAAACTCGGATTCCCAGTCGATCGCAGATATCTCATTGTTTATAGACTCATAATCGCCTTTGTCGAATAAATATTGCGTCCGTGGCGCGCACTCTAATGAAGGAGCTTCAACGAAATCCATATTAATTAATAGTGCTGGATGGTAGGCATCAATGGGAACCAGCGGACTTGAACATTCAACTACCTTAACTAATTGGTTTGAAAGTACCAAATCTAAAATTTTACCATACTTATTAAGAACACTATTGTATTGACCAAAATCTAGGGTGCATAGTTCATCACATAGTAAAACTTCGTCAGGACCATTCGGGTTCATTGGGACGAGCGATAGATTGTCAGACGGGACCCAGGTAATACCGCTCCTATTAAAGTCACCAATGATGAGAAAGGTATCAGAAGAGTCACTCATAACTATTTCATTCAATTTTGTGAGGTAGTTGCGGAGTTGCAAAGAAAATGAAAGGCCTAAGTTTTGTTGACATAAATAAACAACGCAAATATGTAAGGTAATATATTTACGCGTATTAGAATTTTTTAGTCGTATGCTAAGCCATAGATCCTCAGCTGTAGAATGGAAGGCAGGTTGGTATATAACAGAAAGCTCCCTGCGTGTAGCAATAAGCACACCCCCACCACGCGATTGCCCGGTCAAAACATAATCCCGATCACGACGCCACACAATGTACCGATCATCAAAGAACTCGGAATTTAAAACTCCATCCAATAACCACGTCTCCGTAAGAACAATAATATCATACGAGTTTAATAACATTTGACGATAAAAAATATCACTTTTAGTTCTAAGCCCGCGAACATTCTGATAAAAAATATTTAACTTAGGAGCCATTAAAATCAAGGCCAATAATAGTATACAAATTTGAATAATCCATTAAAATAAAACATTTCGTTAAATAATTTTGTAGAATAGTGTAAAATATTATTAAATAAGTATATTGAGGGTAAAAGTTAATAAGATTTACGCGAGCGAAAGTATCATTTGATGTTACGTAGTAAACCGTTGAGCGAAAAAGCAAGTAATTATGTAGAATAAGGTAAAATATAATTAAATAAGTGTAATGAAGGTAAAAGTCAATATGATTTGCGCGAGCGCAAGAATCACATAATGTCAAGTAGTAAACAGCTGTGCGAAAAGGCAAGCAATAGTGCCTGGTACGAGCAAGTGCGAGAGAGTAAAACATATTGAAATAAGGTAAAGCATCAAAGTAAACAGCGCGATAACGAACACAAAGCTTACGAGCAGCTAAACAAAAGAAATGTGTCGAACTTTCTAGTACGGCAGGTGTGTTAAACATTTTGCAAACGGTATAAAACATTTGGAACCATTGAAATAAAATACAATAGCACAGTAAGAAGGTACATATTAACATTAAGAAACAAGTTAGACAATCTTGTTTAAATCTGACTCCTTCCTTATAATTAAAACCTTAGAATTATTATTTTTAAGTATATGTATTTTTCCATGTTTAACCCATACAAACTCGTAATGCTTATCCTTGGCAATGACTTTAACTCTCGTCAAAAGCTTTTTGTATTCCACGCTTAGGTGATCGTTCACATACACACGCTGAGTTGAGCCTTGAAACCCGATGTCACAAGTAGATAGGTCCTTCTTGGCCCGTGCCGCCGCAATGAAATCTTCCTTCACATATCGGTTTAGGAAACTTACCACTATAGTTTTTTCATTGGAACCAAAAATAGGGACCCTCGAAATGTAGTTCACCTGGGCTTTAGGACAGCTGTAATTAACTTTACGGCCGATAGCGTCAATAATTGTATATAAATTCTCATCCTTCTTAATAGGAACTCCCTTTATTTCGACGTTGTTTAGTCTGGATCTCTGTTCATACGTCGAGAGAAGGTACTTCGTGCCAGCCAAGTCCGTCTGCAAACAATTCACCGTTGCCTGGAGCTTTTCAAATTCAGACACTTTTGCTTCGACTTCCACTAGTCTTGCATTAAAATCATCAAATTTCCCAAGAGTGCCCTCACATGTCAACTTAAGCTCAGCCAACTCACTTTTGACCACGCGGATGTCGTCTACCAAGGTCGGCAAGTTAAGCAGCTGCTGCTTCATGTCACGTATTTCACTTAGTATGGTGTCCAGGGATGCAGGTACCGGGGCAGACACAAGTGGTGATGACGTTCTGCAAGTGGGACACTTCCATTGCGCCATCCTATTGGCACCTAGTTTTCTCCAACCGGCTTCCGAGATGTTTGCACATGAAAAGTCCAAGTGTTTCCTGCAGCTACCACACTGGACTCCATCGTTAAAAAGCTCATTACACACTGCGCACGATTTCATTTCTGTAGTTTTAGAGCTGACTTACAACTTTGCAACTTAAAAAGGTTGGCGATATATTTTTTTTAAGTGACGCGTACTGTGGGTATGAGTGTCCACACACAAGTGAAAATAAAACAAAACATTTTGCTGTGCCCGACAGGGTCCATAATTGATTCTATACTTAAATATATGAACTATTATGTAACATTATGGAATATAAAAAAGTATTGAGTATTGAGTAAAATGCTTTCGGAGGCACGATTGTTGAGCACATAACATAATCAGCAGGCTATTAGGACACATACTTCCTCTCAGTAAGGGGGAGTGGGTCAATCTAACAATACTGTTTTAGAGAATAAAAGCCGTTTTACTCAATTTAAAAACCAGCCGGTATTGAGCAAAATCCGTTCAAATCCATCCCAAAAAACCACTGGAAAAAGGTACACAGTCGAAGTCTTTTAACAAATTGGAAATCTGTAGCACGGAACAGGATATTTGTCTAAAGAAACTAAAGGATCAATTGAAGAAAGGAAGCCTTTGGATAGATGATTGTGCTCTTAAAGACTAATGTAGGTAAGTAGGTAGGTGTGAATTCTGGTTTAAATTACTTTGTATACTCAATTCTCTTGCCTTCTTCGGAAAGGGAAGGCAGGAACTACAGAATGGCACTGTTCTGATCCTTACTTGTTACTTTTTCTTCGTTTACTTTCATACGTCTGCTCATGTACACCTAATTTATAGTAATCTAATTTATAATCACCTAATATATAGACACCTAATTTATAATCACCTAATTTATAGTTACCTAATTTCATCATCATCTTATTCAGTCAATAATGTTCCCACTATTGGGACACAGGACTCCTGTCGATGAGAGGGACTTAAATAGGAGGGTTACTTAATTTATAGTCACCTAATTTATATTTACCTAATTTATTGTCATCTAATTTATGGTGACACTAGTTTGTCGTTGTATGAAATAGATTTAATACTTTTCGAATTTCCTCAGTACGGGTTTCGCCGCAATCGATCAACTGGAGACCTATTAGTGTATGCCACTCACTTGTTGGGCGAAGCCCTCGAGAAAAATGGGGAAGCGATTGCTGTCTCCCTTGATGTCTCGAAGGCCTTCATTCGGGTAACCACTACGCCAACGGTGACTTCAAAGTAATAAATCTGTACTACTATATAAAGCTGAAAAGTTTGTTTGTTTTTTTGAACGCGCTAATCTCAGGAACTATTAGTCCGATTTGAAAAATATTTTTGCGTAGGATACCCCATTAATTCAGGAAGGCTTTAGGCAATATAACATCACGCTACGACTAATTGGAGCGTAGCATAACAAAACATTTAAATGCATGCTGTATATTTTAGGGTTAAAATAAGATGTTCAAATAATTAACTCCACGCGCACGAAGTCGCGGACGGCCGCTAGTTTACAATATTTTTAGCATTTATTCTGAAGACTATTCTAAAATATCAAAAATCTGTTTAATATCTCGGGGGTAGGCCATAATATCGGCCGCCGGCAGAAGTTACCACCCAGCAGGCAAAGCCTTGCCGCCAAGCGATTTGTCGTGTTCATAATGTAATGTCATAATGTCTGGTGAAGCCGTTCGGAGTACGGGTCTGAGCAGTTGTGTTGCGATGTGTGCCGGGTACGATACGCCAAATGTTGTTGTGTTGGGAGGTTTGGTTGTGGAGGGTCTTCACATCAATCTCCCCTTGGCGCAGCATCGTTGGTCGTGTTGTTGGGTTTAACATTGCGTCACCTCGCTCAACTGCCGTCTTCCTTCCTATTCGCTCAGTTTTTTTTTTTTGAGTGAATAGGCTCTTAATAAACTAGCGCGCTTTACCATCAAGGATCGCATCACTGCTTACCATCAGGCGGGATTGCGGTCAAGCGTTAGTTTATATTTATTAAAAAAAAAAAAAAAACTAAATCTGCTGTTCAATGCGGTAAATTCTTAAACAATGAAAAAGTTTATACAAAGATCTTAAGTAAAACTAACAGAGTCCATTTTCTCTTTGTCATAGTAGTATCGGATTTCAGTTTGCACTTCAAAACTTTGACGGTCGTGAAATCTTTGTCTACACTGGAATTACGACTTTAAGCTAAGGTTGTCTAGAAACTATTTTTAATTAGCTACACCTCCCCGTGTCACCTGCATAAGTTGAGATTCCGTGGGAATGTATTAAGGAAAAGTATCCTCTGTGTTTAGTCGAATTATGTACCATCTGTGTGCGAAGTTTCATGTTCCGATCAGCCATTTGAACGTAAAGAAGTAACAAATATAGAAACACTCACGCAGTAAATTTCGCCTTTCTAATATAACGACCTTAGAAGCATTAGGTCGCATTATGTATGTATAGTTCAACCTCAGAAGCAGTAGGTCGACGATCTATTACATACGACGCTTCTAAGGTCGAACTATACATATATGACCAAATTTTTAATTTATTTAAAGCGTGAGGCGGTTTGTGCCTAAATTTTTGTATATTAAGCGCCTCACGCTTTTTTCTCATATTCCCATAAATAAAATTTTAAAATTATTTTTAACTATTTAGTTCGATATTCTTTTTTAAAATAATATACGGATAACACGAACGCTTAAGTGGTGCTCATTTGTTTTTACCAAGTAATCTAAATCTAAACTAAAAAATACTTTGCCTGCACAAATTAATGTAAGGTATGATTGAAAAAAAATTTGAGTTAGAGACGGACTAACAAACAAGCAAACATACAAGTGAAGATAACAAAAAGCTTGTAAAAATTAATATGATTTGGTCAAAATAGCTGTGTAGTATCTAAATTTTATAGGACTAGTCTAGTACTTTTCTTGTCAAAATGGAAAGAAAAGATGCACTTGCCTTAAAAATTAAAATAATTGGGCAAAGATTGTTTGTTGAACAAAATTATAACAACATGCAGTGTTCCTTCACAAATCTCTTGAATTCCTGGAACGACTGCGCGTTTTATTTCAATTGCCAATGATTCCACAAACAGACCAGCCCCCCTAATCGGCAAACACATTTTTGTCAAACGATTGCAACTAGTTGGGGTCGTTTGGACCGAACGGACCAATGGGCGGCCCGAACGATACCGACTGATCCCAACTAGTCGCAATCATTTGACAAATATGTGTTCGCCGATTAGGGGGCTGGACAGTAAAAGATTTATCAAGGATCGTTGTTGAATACATAGGCATTTTAACTTTAAGTTATCTATGACCTTAAAGATTTAGTATGTGACATCATCAACCTTTTTATCGTCCCAGTGCTGGGCACAGGTCTCCTCTCAAATAGAGAAGGATGGAGTGTAATCACGTATGTCGATTTTAAACTTAAAGTCCAGTTATCTTCAAGATGTTTTCCTTCACCTTGTACTCAGTCATTGGTGTCCAAGATATACTTAGGAAGGTTACATTAGTGCTAGCCTGACCTGGAATAGAACCCGCACACTCATACTTGAGAGGCTGGTGTTTTAACTACTAGGCCAATACGACTTAGTATGTGAGTTGCAAAGAAACTGAAAGCGATGCTTGCGAAGCTGGCTACTAGCCAAGAAATAGTTAATTCTTGAACTCACTCCGAATTAATTACTGTACTCCAGTTTTAACATAAAGATTGTGCTCGTTATCTAATGTTGAATTTTAAGATTAGTGTAAAAGTACATTTAAAAGTTGAACACTTTATCTAGTCCTGGCTGGACTTGGATATTTACGTTCGTATTGAATTATGTTATAAAAGATCTGTCTTAACGAAAGAGAATTATAGACTTTAGTTGTTTGGTATCTACGTCTGAACTAAAAACTAGCAAAAAATGATTAAACTTTATACAGATATTCGGACATGTTGACCTTTAAGAATAAATAAATAAAATAAAAAATTATAAAATAAAATAAAAAAAGCCTTTTATTTCTTGCATAAAAATATTAGATTACAATTTACATTTTTATAAAAGATTTGATTTTTAGATATAAGAATTTCATTTGCGAATTAAATTTCAGTGTAAATTTAGTAATTTAATTAATTATATTTTATTTTAATTGAACATGCAGCCATGCAAGAACCCCTCTTTAAATGAGGTTGAAGGCCTCCTCCAGACTTTTCCATTTGTCCTTATCTTGTGCTATTGTCATCCAGTTTTTTCCAACAATTTTTATTATTTCATTTTCCCAACGAGTTACCGGTCTTCCTCTTTTTCTTATACCGGCAGGGCCGCGCCATGACGTCAGTCGATAAGTCCATCGGTCCTCGGTCATCCTGGCCACGTGTCCTGCCCACTTTAACTTCTGCGAGAAATTTAGTGCATCTGTAACTTTGGTCTTTTTCCGTATAATATTGTTTGGGATTTTTTGTATTTTTCTCACATGTGTGATACTTCTCTCCATACTACGTTGGCAGGATCTGATTTTATTCCTTACGCGTGTCGTGAATTTCCACGCTTGGTAACCGTAGGTGATAGACGGGAGCAGGCACGTATCCATTATTTTTTTCTTTAAATTCATAGGCAAGGTCCCCTTTAGTATTTCTTTTAGACTCCAGAATTTTTTCCATGCGACTGAAACTAAACCTTTAAGAATAGTCGTAACATTACCTTTGCATTGCTAAAAATGTACGGGGAAAGGTTTCTAATATACAGCCTTTTCTGTCACTGTATCTATTACTCCTCCTCCTTCTCCTCAAGTCGTTCTCCTCATTACTGAGGGCCGTGATGTCCCTGTGGAATTATCATCTTCTTCACAATAGTTCGCCATTTGTTACGGTCCCTGGCCGCGAGTATAGCATCATGCAGGTCGGTGTTCAGAGATGAACGAATTTGGCCTGTCCACCTTATTGGACTGCGACCTCTGGAACGTCGTCCATCCACCTTCCCATCAGATGTTCGATATTATCTCCTTTCTGGCAATATGGCCAAAATACTCCAAAATTCTTCGAAGGCAGACAGAGTCTTATTGTGACACCCAGCTCTCGAAGGATTGATGCATTTGTGCGGAAGGCTGTCCAAGGAATTTGAAGCATCTTCCTCCAGCACCACATGTGGAAAGCGTCAATGCGGTCTCGATCGGCTTTCTTGATTATTCACGTTTCCGAACCATAGCTGAAGATAGAGAATATGAGAGATCTAACGAGTTTCATCTTAGTTTTCCGTGAAATGTTGTGGTCACGCCACATTTAACAGATTCAGTCGGATTTCCAAAAAATACTAGATACGTATTTTTTGTTTTATCAAAACATTAAAAATTTACAAATATAAAAGGCATCAAAGATCGGGAGTGGTGGCTGGTGACGTCACTGGTCGCTAAAACGCGTAGCGTGATATAACCGAATTTGACGCGGGCGAAGCCGCGGGTGGAAAGCTAGTATATTATAAAGCTGAAGAGTTTGCTTGTTTGTTTGTTTCAATGAGCTAATCTCAGGAACTACTGTCTGATTTCAAAATTCTTTTTGCGTTGGATAGCTTGTTAATCCAGGAAGGCTTTAAGCTATAAAACTTCACGTTACGACTAATAAGAGAGGAGCATAACAGAAAAATAAAATATATTCTGCATATTTTGGAGATAAAATGTTCAAATAACTAAATATAACTATTACCACCACCATTTACATAACCGTTATAGTACTTTTGGGAGCTCTAGCTCCCAGACTTGTATGCCGAAAAGTGCCTCTGGGTAGTTTAGGTCCCACAGGACAGTTTGTAGTGGTTTGAATTTAGTTGTTAATGCTTCAATGTAAAGTGTTTACTTTTTAATTCCATGCATTTAGAAAATATTGTTCTTAAATTCCTCGTATTTTAATATCTGCTGACAACAATAATGCATCTGTATTTTTCAATGTAACTAGAAGTAATTAACTATTTCAAATTAAACTTCAAACCTTTTGAGACTGCCTATAGAGTTTTAGTCGACACTGTAATTGATGACAGGCATTATACTCGTACTGTCCGACCATACCAAAAATACTATAATTTAAAAATGGAATACCAAATATTTTTAAAGGATTAACCATTTAATTTCTGGCTGTACAAACGTACATTAGTTTTATATAGATAATTAATTTGCATGACATAACATAGCATCGCTCTTGCGCGACCAACATTTAATATTTCCTTATTTTTTTCCTTTTTCTCGGTGGTAGGCCATAACATCTGCCGCCGGCAGAAGTTACCACCCACCAGACAAAGCCTTGCCGCCAAGCGATTTGTCGTGTTCCGGCATGATGTCTGGTGAAGCCGTACGGAGGACGGGTCTGAGCAGTTGTGTTGCGATGTGTGCCGGGTACGATGCGCCTAATGTTGTTGTGTTGGGAGTTTGGTCGTGGAAGGTCTTCAGATCAATCTCCCTTTGGCGCAGTATCGTTAGTCGTGTTGTTGGGTTTAACATTGCATCACCTCGCTCAACTGCCGTCTTCCTTCCTATTCGCTCAGTTTTTCTGAGTGAATAGGCTCTTAATAAACTAGCGCGCTTTATCATCAACGATCGCATCACTGCTTACCATCAGGCGGGATTGCGGTCAAGCGCTAGTTTATAGTACTTAAAAAAAAAAAAAAAAAATATGTAAACTGTGTATGATCAGTGAATTAAAGACACTCGCTGGTAAAGGTTGTTTTATCTTGACAACATCCACCACATCCTAATAGCTGACATCATTTCAACTCAACATTGACATTCGTGTATCGTGGTCACACAACCCGTGCATATTTTATTTAATATTAAATTAAATTGCAATATAATTATATTATTTTAAGATATTCAAACAGAGTTTCCTCTCTCCTGTTACCTTATTTTGCTGTGCCCTACAGGGTCCATAATTGATCTCATATAAATTGTTACCATCCTTACATAAACTTATGGTAAAGCAATAAAGATATTGAGTATATTGACATTTCGTGTATTTGGTCACACAACCCGTGCATATTAACATTTCGTGTATGTGGTCACGCAACCCGTGCATATTGACCAGGGGCGTAGCTACCGCCGTATCTGCCGTATCAATTATACGGGGCCCCCAACTCGCGTAAGCAAAAATTCATAAAAACTTCCCAACTTTTTTTTTTATTTCACAAATGACAAAAGTCAAAAAAGAAATTTCTCTTTTTCCCGCGTAATGGCCTCTGCATACTGCGCGCGACGAGCGATATCCAATGAGAGCTCTGATTTTCCGAACGGTTCCGGGGGAAACGAAGTTCTCAAATTTTGGAAAAACTGACAGACATACTCGTATAATAGGGTATTTGACTAAAAAAAACTAATTAGTCCGTCAGTCAGATTTCTAAAAAATACTAGACACGTATTTTTTGTTTTATCGTAACAATAAAAAATGACAAATATAAAAGGCATCAGAGATCAGGAGTGGTAGCTGGTGACGTCATTGTTAGCTAAAAAGTGTAGCGTGCAGTGACGTCACACGAGCTTTCAACGCACTGCCACTGTCTTCATTTTTTGTTTATATGAAAAAAGAAAAAATACTTGTCTAATATTCTTAGGAAATCTGACTGACGGACTAATTAGTTTTTTTAGTCAAATACCCTATTATGATGAATAAATATTTCTATTAATTTTATCCTATTTTTTTTTCCTTTGTGAGAATTCTTTACCCTTCCTAAGGGCCCCCAAACAATTTTTTATACTGGGCCCCGCTAAGGCACGCTACGCTTCTGATATTGACATTTCATATATGTGGTCACACAACCCGTGCATATTGACATTTCATGTATCTGGTCACACAAACCGTGCTTATTGATATTTCATTTAAGTATGTGGTCACATAACCCGTGCATATTGACATTTCATGTATGTGGTCACACTTCCCGTGCATAATGATATTTCATTTAAATATGTGGTCACACAACCCGTGCATATGGTCATTTCATGTATGTGGTCACACAAACCGTGCTTATTGATATTTCATTTAAGTATGTGGTCACATAACCCGTGCATATTGACATTTCATGTATGTGGTCACACAACCCGTGCATAATGATATTTCATTTAAGTATGTGGTCACATAACCCGTGCATATTGACATTTCATGTATGTGGTCACACAACCCGTGCATATTGACATTTCATGTATGTGGTCACGCAACCCCGTACACCGGCTCTTCTTCATATACTATGACCGATAGGAATGAATGTGAACTTAGCTTTTGACGTTTCATAAGAAGCTATGAACAAGTAGGCTTATGTTAAAATCCAACATACAACGTTATTTTATCCTTATACAAAACCTGAATATACTTTGTTCAGAATAAGCAACTAAATGGATTCCAATCATATTACATCATGTTATATTTTTTCCCAAATACATTTAGAAAATCTCGCAGTGTGTTAGCGAACGCACAACACCGTTCACGACATATCAGTGTAAAAAGCCTTTCCGTTTCTGAAAATTACAAACAATCCGGTAAGCTGACATGAGCAAATGTGTAAAATCAATAAAAAGTCCGTTAAAAACACAAAGTTATTACGTGGGAATTGAGTTTACAGGAAAATAAAAGAGCTAATGATTTTAAAAATAACTCGTCGACTACCGTCTGTTTGTCGACGCTTGTGCCGACAAAAAATCAAATGGCACAGACCACTACATTGCAGTAGGACAAGTTGCTGGAATGTAAAAATCTAATGACATATCTGGTACATTACTGTTTGTTACTCTGACTTTGAATAGGTTTCAAGCGTATTGCTAATTCATTGACCCTTATGCTTGAAAAATGAGTTCACTCAACAACGTGAACAACGCAATGAATTTTGTGGAACTGTCAAAATGAAACCATTACTATTGATAGTATGATACGCAATTACCCAGTGGATAACATCTTTTAAGAAATCAAATGTCATAAGATTTTCCCGTTTGAAGTAACCTGAATGTGGTGTTCTAAACTTGTTTGATTTTTCGTTTAAAACTGGAGCTAATTTATTGCAAACCTATATCCTCCCGTGGATGTTGTAAGAGGTGACTAAAGGAACTCTCACCAGGGAAGAGGGGCAGAAGCACTTTTCTTGTGGACTAACAAATTACTGCGATCCCCAATCAGCCTGCCAAGCGTGGAATTGTGGTAACCCCCCCCCCAATAGGCCATAACATCGGCCGCCGGCAGAAGTTACTACCCACCAGACAAAGCCTTGCTGCCAAGCGATTTGTCGTTTTCAGGCATGATGTCTGGTGAAGCCGTACGGAGGACGGGTCTGAGCAGTTGTGTTGCGATGTGTGCCGGGTACGATGCGCTAAATGTTGTTGTGTTGGGAGTTTGGTCGTGGAGGGTTTTCAGATCAATCTCCGTTTGGCGCAGCATTGTTGGTCGTGTTGTTGGGTTTAACATTGCATCACCTCGCTCAACTGCCGTCTTCCTTCCTATTCGCTCAGTTTTTCTGAGTGAATAGGCTCTTAATAAACTAGCGCGCTTTACTATCAACGATCGCATCACTGCTTACCATCAGGCCAGATTGCGGTCAAGCGCTAGTTTATAATTATTAAAAAAAAAAAAAATTGTGGAAAGTCTTGGCGGAGGACTTTGTCTAGCAGTGGATATCACCAGATAAAATTGAAAGACCATTAAATTCTATAATCATAAAACTTACATATGCCAATATGGTTTTACTGCCTATATCGGTTTTTGAAGAGATCACCAATGACTGAAGGTGAAGGAAAACATCTTGAGGAAACCTGGACTTTATGAGTCTGAAATCGCCAACCCGCATTGAACTGTGCCCAGCCGTGGGACGATAAAAAGGTTGATGATGAAGAAACATTCCCCGATGACGTCTTTTCAAAGTCTAATAAATCACAAAACGTACACAAGAAAAGCTTTCACCGTGAAATCCAGTCAAAACAAAAATATTTTCCACTTAGCTTAACATTCATCAGTTTCCGAAAGGACGACTCCCGAGACATTTATGCCGAAATATGTTTCATTGATAACGTCAAAAATGACAGACGACGACGCAGAAAGATGCGATTCGATCTTAAGATTGCCCCCGAACCTACTGTTATTGTTACGCTGTGACACATTACCAAGGATAAAATAATACCGTCGGCATAACAGACAAAAGCATTCGTTCATAAAATGATGAAATTACTTTTGAAAATTGCGTTGGCGTGTCAATGAACAAGCAATACGCGTACAATATTTAAAAATAATTGGACAATGACTGCTAAATGGCGGGTTCAGCTGCATAATTTAACAGGAAACTATGTATGGCACTATCTAGTGAGAATATTAATAAAATGGATGAGCCATTTTCATATAGGATTTAGTATACGGACTAAGAGTGGTTTGTTAGTCCAACATTGTGAACAATAAATAGTATTAAGCTCTGACTCTATGTCTATCTGTTTGGGGATTAAATGCGTGACCCATTTTTTTGTCTTACAGAGAATAATCATAATTGTGTGACCGAAAAACATGCTGTTTTTTTTTTTTACAAAAGGAGAACTTGTACTATCCAGTCTTACCATCAGTAATAGGGTATTTGACTAAAAAAACTAATCAGTCGGTCAGTCAGGTTTCCAAAAAATACTAGATACGTATTTTTTGTTTTATCAAATCAATAAAAATTGACAAATATAAAAGGCATCAAAGATCAGGAGTGGTGGCTGGTGACGTCACTGGTTGCTAAAAAGTGTAGCATGCAGTGACGTCACACGAGTTTTCAACGCACTGTGTCGTCTTAATTTTTTGTTTATATGAAAAAAGAAAAAAATACGTGTCTAGTATTTTTTGGAAATCTGACTGACGGACTAATTTTTTTTTTAGTCAAATACCCTATTATCGGTAACTGAAAACGCATATTCAAAAGACGATTACACTAATATTTAAAAAAAGCAAGTTGTCTTTCACCAGGGATTTCTGCTGTATCGTGGGTGCATTTACAAACATATAAAATCACACATACAAACAGTCAGACCCGGAGCAACTACTTGTAGGTCATACAAATGATTGTTCCGTGCGGGAATGAACCCGCGACACGCAGTGCAGCAGTCAATAGCTTAACCACTGCACTATACGCGCAGTCTACATTCTCTTCTCGCGATCTGACCTCATGGAAAATATTTAGACACAAAAAACGACACCATATTAAACACAGAGACTGAGTTTAATTTAGTGTTTCACAAAGTAATCAGGCCTAGTTGGCAAGGAAACACCAACTACGTCACTATATCGTACTGACGTCACGAAAATCCTGCATCGTGCATGCAGAGTTCACCGTGCAATAGCTATCATAGATACAAACTTTCCGACGACAGTCGTCGGGAGGTTGCCTGTCAGACACAATAGTCGCCTGATTGGAGGAACTTTACTGTTATATGGATGATGACTGTGTATATATTTATATGCATTAATAAATAATATACAATATGTAAAGAAAACCCTCTCCAATCCGTGATGGCATAGCTAGGTATCTATAACTGATTCTACTAATGCCTACAAAACCGGGCTAAACTTAAAAAAAAACCTAATATATAAATATTATTTCGCAAAACGAAGTAACTTAATACACTTGAGGTAAGCAATACATGCGCGGGCTCATTCATAAGACATAATACCATCAAAAAAGGTTTTGTCACTTTTTTTGAAAAATTACTAAATTTTGGGGAAGTTGCAATTAAAATAACACCGGCTTGTAGGCCATAACACTGGCTGCCGGCAGAAGTTACCACCCACCAGACAAAGTCTTGCCGCCAAGCGATTCGTTGTGTTCCGATGATGATGTCTGGTGAAGCCGTACGAAGGGGTCTGAGCAGTTGTGTTGCGATGTGTGCATCGTAATGCACCAGATGTTATTGTGTCGGGAGTTTGGTCGTGGGGAGTCTCCAGATCAACCTCCCTTGTCTCTCTTGCACTGCCTCTGTCTTGGGTTTAACATTGCATCACTTCGCTCAACTGCCGGCTTCCTTCCTATATATTCAGTTTTTTTTTTGTTTTTGAGTGAATAGGCTCTTAATAAACTAGCGTGCTTTATCATCAACGATTGCATCACAGCTTACCATCAGGCGGGATTGCAGTCAAGCTCTAGTTTATAATTATATGAAATTATTTCAAAATTCATTACTATTGTTTACTATGCTGATTATGTAAAATTTCATATTTTATTTGGTCATGTCTTTAACTAACCTTTATTATCCCTATGAGTCGGATGGGGTTTTTTACATATTGTGCCATTATTAGAGACACGGTATTGATTTTGTAGAACTCGATTTATCACTCTGTGGTCTCTAAGGATGTCAAAAGGCGATTGAAACTTTAGTCTTGAAAATTCTTTCACATAAATAATCGCATTACAAACTTTTAAAGTGCCCACTTTTGAATGGCTACTTTGCCGAGAACTACAGAGACACAATCTACTTATTTTAAACTTTGAAAATACTGCATTTTATGTTTTAAAGCACTTTAATGAAGTTGTAAAAGTATTTTCAGCAGTTTGCAACAACATTTCTGTTTGAATAGAATTTATTATTTATTGTGACGCTTTCAAATGTTTTTCATGTGTGGGAAATGGCGACAGATGTTGTACCGCACATAACGCAGTGGCATTTCAGTGTTTAAGCCGTTTTTTGTTAATTTATTTAAAGTTGGTAGGATTTGTGTATGCTTTTTAATGCTTAAAAGGTTGAAAACTCAAACCTTATAAAATATGTCCATCTTACTGGTTAACGTACGAAAGAAAGACTCAAGTGAGCATGTTGTGACATCCGTGCGAGACAGTGCTTCCTAACACAAAGTTTTCCTTCCACCACTGAAGGTCTTTTACCTGGACATAACCTTGAACCATAACCCTTCGTGATCAAATAAGGAGATCCGCAGAAGAACCAAAGTCACCAACATAGCTCTGCGAGTCGCTAAACTTAAGTGGCAGTGGGCATATTGCTCGTAGAACCGATGGCCGATGGGGCAGTAAGGTTCTGGAGTGGCGGCCACGTACTGGAGGACGCAGCGTAGGGAGGCCCCCAACAAGGTAGACCGATGAACTAGTGAAGGTCGCGGGAAGCCGATGGATGCGGGCAGCACAAGACCGGTCAGCCTTGGGGGATTAGCTTTGTCCAGCAGTGGACATCCATAGGCTGAAGAAGAAGATGAAGAAGAAGAACCTTGAATAAGCACGAAGTGTTTAAACGAACTATTTTATGGAACTACTTTATATTGTCACTATCTTTCCACACGCGGCTTCGCCCGCGTGGAATTCGGTTATATCACTCTTTATAGATTTACTTCGGGAATATCACTATTTTTCCAATTAAAGGTAGCATATGTTCTTTCTCAGGGTCTAAAGATTGTTTGTGCCAAATTTCATCAAAATCGGTCTAGAGGTTTAAGCGGGAAAGCGTAACAGACAGACAGACAGAGTTACTTTCAGACAGAGTAATTTAAAAAAATAACTTTTGGTTTTGAAAATAAAAAACGTCTAGAGGTCATTAGGAACGGGGAAAATTCACTTCTCCATAGAAAAGGGAGATTCCTCCGACCAGACCAGGTATTGAGGTATACAGGTTTAGGGGCCATTTGCCCAACGGTTGGTTTTAGGAAATTGTATACTTACAATATTATTTTTTATTTATGGAAAATTCGAAACATGTGTCCAACATTTTTAAGTATCTAAGTAGAACATTTCAAAAAGTTATCATGAAAAACCACAGCGTTATGAGGTTGTTATCCTACTTAGCTGTCCTAACAAAAATAAGGTCCACGGCGTTGACCTCTGGTATCAGCTGTTGCGCCGGCGTGTGCAATACTATGATCTACCGTACGCACTCGGTAACCATAGTGCAAAAATTTCTAAACGTATTTGGGAAAAAATAAAACATGGTATAAAAATGATTGGAATCGATTCAGTTGCTTATTCTGAACAAATTATATTATTATTCAGGTTTCGCATAAACAAAAAATAACGTTAGATATGCTAGTTGCACGGTAAACTTTGCTTGCAAGATGTAGAATATGTGTGACGTCAGTATGACGCGTTGTTCACATATGGTGTTTGTAGTTACCATTACTAGCGAAATGAGATCATTTCGCTTTTTCGTTATGTGACGATTTTTACCCGAATCCTGATATGCGTAGCACTCTCTCAATTTGAATCATTTTTACGCATATTGCTATTCGATAGCGCCACATTTTTTTTTTAATAATTATAAACTAGCGCTTGACCGCAATCCCGCCTGATGGTAAGCAGTGATGCGATCGTTGATGGTAAAGCGCGCTAGTTTAGTAAGAGCCTATTCACTCAGAACACGACCAACGATGCTGCGCCAAAGGGAGATTGATCTGAAGACCCTCCACGACCAAACTCCTAACATAACAACATTTGGCGCATCGTACCCGGCACACAACGCAACACAACTGCTCAGACCCGTCTTCCGTACGGCTTCACCAGACTTCATGCCGGAACACGACAAATCGCTTGGCGGCAAGGCTTTGTCTGGTCGGTGGTAACTTCTGCCGACGGCCGATGTAATAATGTTGTTGAACTATCAAAATGAAATCCATTGCTGCTGATAGTGCCTTATCAGCAGCAATAGGTTTCAATATAGGTACTTTTTAAATAAATAAATAAATCATTTTTACACCATGTTATATTTTTTCACAAATACATTTAGACATTGTTGCAGTGTGGTTACTAAGCGCGTTACGCAGCTTAAGCGCATGCCCGCGCTCAACTGACGCCACAGCTCAATGCGCCCGGTTCGCCCTCCCGAACCTAGCGTGGACCATATTTTTGTTGGGACAAACAAGTAGGACAACAAGCTCATAACTTCGTGGTTTATCATGATAATTATCTTTTTGAAATTTTGTACATAGATTCTTTACTTATAAATAGAAAAAATTGCGTATTGCGTGTTAGTACTAATGATATTAGTGTGTTACACAATTAGCGTTCTGCTGACATACGGTCTTAGTAACAGGTTCGATTACAAACATTTGGACACGGAACCACAAAAATGACTGAACAATCACGACAAGGGTATTCAAACTTTTTGAACTCCTACCGTCCACAGTCAACTGTCATACAGATTGACATGTTATTATGACGAGGGTAAAAGAAAATCACTTTCAGGTTTTTCTAATAAAATTACAATATTTGTGTTCGTAAAAGATACGTTGACAGAGCTTTAGGATTGATTCCCACTTGTTATGTTAAGCGAAGCCAAGCTATACAGAAGAAACGACATAATATTCTTAATTTCAGATAGCTATTGTCCATTGTCACATTTATTTTATCATCATCATCATTTCAGCCGAAAGACGTCCACTGCTGGACATTGGCTTCCCCCAAGGATCAGTGGGGGCAGGCTCCCGACAAGGTGGACCGACAACCTGGTGAAGGTTACGGGAAACCGCTGGACGTGGGAGGCGCTGGACCGATCGTCGTGGAGATCCTTTGGGGAGGCCTATTTATTGTATATAGTACTTTCTCCTTCCCCTTGGTATTCCATCCAAAGGTTGTCTGTAAAAGATCACTCTCAGCGATATGACCGCCCATTGAGCCACCCTTTGTAAAATCCTCATTGTAGAGGTAGCGAAAGCAGCCTCTGCGCAAGGAGGCACGGGTTCGATCCCCGAGCAGTGCAAATATTTGTATGCATGAATATAAATATTTGCACTGGTCTGGTCGTGCCTCGGAAAGCACATTAAGCCGTTGGTCCCGGTTGCCATACGAACATCTAATGGCAGTTGATACGGGTTGTTGGAGCCCTCAAAAAGTCCAACAATTGGTTTAGTTGCAATGCTTCGATATCGTCTTCGGGTTGTGGGAAGGTCAAACGGCAGTCGCTTCACGGAAAATATCAAAGTTTAGCCAAAATCAGCAGTTAGACTGGTAAAGCGGATCCCAGACTCCAAAGCTGAAACAGCTTCGGATGCGACTGGGATTAACCCTGAGATGATGAATAAATAAATAAATAAATATATAAGGACAAATCACACAGATTGAGCTAGCCCCAAAGTAAGTTGTGTTATGGTATACTAACACAACGATACTATATTTTATAATAGATACATATATAGATAAACACCCAAGACCCAGGCCAATCAGGAAAAGATCTTTTTTTTTTTTTTTTTTTGGGACAAAACCCGCCACACTTTTCCCAACCACTGCAACTCCTGAAAGCCAGAATCAACAGTGGCGACCGCCAGAAAAACGCCGAGCAATGAAGCTCGACGAGTCCCGGAGAAACGATTCAACTGTCTTGGGTCCCGCAACAAATTAATCAGAAAAGAATAGCGGAGGAGTAAGAAAAAAGATATTTTCCACTTCCCTCCATAACAAGCAGGAGACAGAACAGAACTAGGCCAATCGGCACAAAAGGACATTATTGCAACTGGGAGAAGCCCAGATTGCCAAACACCACGGAATAAAATTTGATTAAGTTAATGGGTCCTAAGTAGGTATTAGCTGTTACAATTGATTCCAATAATAGGTATGGCAAAAGCGCCTGAACGCACGGAAATTGGTTCTAGTTTCTACAAGGTCCGTATAATAAACGACTCCGGATGTAACTTGTACACTATCCAACATAATATTGCGTTCATTCTGCCAAAGAACACACTCCCACAAGATGTGATGTGCGGACTGTTCAAATTCACAGTTCGATGTAGAACACTGACACAAAGGGGAAGGAACAAGCTTAAAAGAATACAGTTTACTTTTAAAGTTGCCATGACCTGTGAGAAATTGGGCAACGCAGTGGTCAACCTCCAGCCATGTCCTAGCCAGCCGATCGCCAACGGATGGAAAGAATAGATGGAGGTGCCGGCCCTTGATGGAATTATCCCACCTACTTTGCCATTCGGATAAGAGGTCCTCCCAGACTTCAGTCTGAGGTTTAAATAATCTAGAGATTTTATTAAAGTCGCGTTGTGTAACAAAATTAGTGTCCATGGCCTCCCCCCTCGCGGAGTAGTACATTGAAGCACGTCGCTGTACCTCAAGGTCGACTGGAAGTACACCTGCCAGTACCGGTAAGGCTTCAGTACTGACCGTTCTATACGCCTTGCATAAAAATATCAATGCCAAACGTTGGCTTTGAAGCAGTTTACGTCGTGCCGCCCCTATGCTGGCCCTATCGGCCCAAACAGGTGCACCGTAGCACATACATCCTAAGTAGGTAGCTCCATATATAGTTTTTAAAGTTAGGAATGATAGACCCCAAGTTGCTTTGGATATTCTAGTTAGGGCATAAAAGTTCCTTTTAGCTTTTTCACCAACTATTTTTATATGTTCTATAAATGAAAAATTCCTTTCTAAGATCATACCAAGGTAGCATACGGATTGCTGTTTTTTAATGGGAACGTTATTAAATTTAATAGTAGGCAATGATTTAAGATTACCTTTTAGTAGAAGTTGATAGGTTTTATGTGGCGCAAACGTTAGGCGGTTACGATCACCCCACTGAGATATTAAATTTAGGCAAGTATTGGCCAAGTTCTCAAGTCCAGCTCGGGTACTTGACTGAATGAGCAGTAGGCCATCGTCCGCGTAACCAGTAAGTGAACAGCCGCAAGGAAGCGGGATCGCGAGGAAGTCATCAAAACCCAAATTCCATAAATAAGGACCGACAACTGAACCCTGAGGACATCCCATGGTTAGTGCTTTAGTACTAGAAAAATGACCGAGCTTAAGTACCGCGGAACCGTTTATAAAGTAAGAGTAAACGAGATTATATATGTTTTTATAGCAACCGCGGGTTTTTAATTTTAACAACAGCATAGGCCACCAGGCGTTATCAAAAGCCCCAGAAATATCCAGGAAGATCCCAATTACGTACTTGTTTTCGGATTGGTTAACGGTTCTTCTGACAGAAAGCGCCGCGTCGACTGTAGATTTACCTATGGTGAAGCCATACTGATTATTATGGAATTTTGGACCGTTCGGTAGTAAACGTGGAACGATGAGGCGCTCAAGAAGTTTACCCAAAAATGGTAGAAGTGTGATAGGACGATATGACTTCGGATCATCCGGTGGTTTGTCACCACACTTTGGTATTATTCGTATGAAACCGCGTCGCCATTTACGAGGAAAAACGCCTTCAGCAATGCATCGGTTGTATACAGTTAAGATGGCATCACCCGCTGTTTTACACGCTTCTTTAATCATCCTATTAGATATTTTATCTTCACCTGATGATTTGTTGACCGGTAGTTTTCTAACAATATTTATAAATTCGTCATTAGATGGTACGTCTGACATTGGTGATTCAGGTGGCACAGGAGCCCACGCTCTAATCTGTTGGTGGTAGTCGCTATCGTTAGCCGGTGAATCATCAGGGATAAGTGTATTAATTAGCACTTCTGTTGTTTCCTCTATGCCTGTGGTATACCCGCCACACTTTTCCCAACCACTGCAACTCCTGAAAGCCAGAATCAACAGTGGCGACCGCCAGAAAAACGCCGAGCAATGAAGCTCGACGAGTCCCGGAGAAACGATTCAACTGTCTTGGGTCCCGCAACAAATTAATCAGAAAAGAATAGCGGAGGAGTAAGAAAAAAGATATTTTTTCCACTTCCCTCCATAACAAGCAGGAGACAGAACAGAACTAGGCCAATCGGCACAAAGGGACATTATTGCAACTGGGAGAAGCCCAGATTGCCAAACACCACGGAATAAATTTTGATTTAGTTAATGGGTCCTAAGTAGGTATTAGCTGTTACAATTGATTCCAATAATAGGTATGGCAAAAGCGCCTGAACGCACGGAAATTGGTTCTAGTTTCTACAAGGTCCGTATAATAAACGACTCCGGATGTAACTTGTACACTATCCAACATAATATTGCGTTCATTCTGCCAAAGAACACACTCCCACAAGATGTGATGTGCGGACTGTTAAAATTCACAGTTCGATGTAGAACACTGACACAAAGGGGAAGGAACAAGTTTAAAAGAATACAGTTTACTTTTAAAGTTGCCATGACCTGTGAGAAATTGGGCAACGCAGTGGTCAACCTCCAGCCATGTCTGCTGCCAGCTATGCCTGTGGTATGCTTATCATTGACTTTAATGTTTTGAACGTATGCAAGGTCGACCGATCTGTTAGCTTTAAATTCGTGATATAAGGGAGACCACGGACCCTCCCTGTCAAGTTTATCAACGATTTTTCGCAACGAGTTACCCTTAGATTTTTCCACCGATGCTTTGTAGCGTGACTTGGCAACTCTAAAAGCATTTAAAGCGAACGTAAGAAGATCTCCAGTAATCTTTCGGCTCTTGAGTTTATTTAACTGTCTACGCGCTCTGCGATATCTTTTACGCTGTTCAACTAAATAATCACTCCACCAGTCACATCTACGAATATTGGTCATAGATCCGCGACCAATGGCAATGTCAGCACAGTAGGTAAAGGTTTCTGACATAATGTCAGCACTTTCTTCGGCTGACAGCCCGTCCCGAGTGAATTCTTTGGCGTGACACGCAAAAAGCGAGCCGAAAAATTCCCAGTTCGCGCCTTTACATCTATATCTGAAATTACCGGGAATATGAGACGGACCCTGAATATAACCAGGAACAAATTCGTACACGATCAGGCGATGATCACTACAAGACGCGTCCGGTAGGACACGCCACCTATCCAAACGTACGTCGGCACTTGAAAGTGTGACGTCAATACAAGATTCGCCCATTTGGCTGCAGAAAGTAGGTGGTGCATCAGGGGTGTTATGAATCGATAGGTTCATCTCAGCAATGAAATCCTCAACAGCGCAGCGTCGTTCGGTATCGGTGGCCCGAACCTTGCCATACCACAGAGACGATGACGCGTTGACATCCGCGCCAACGGTAACTTTGCAGCCCGCGAGTGACCGCAAGACATGACGGAGATTATGTATATGAGGAGTAACAGGATCTGAGTATTGAAAGTAACAGCTTACAACGAATACTTTAAAAGAAGCTGATGATACTTCGGCAACCGCACAGTGTGGCGTCATGAGGTCACGTAAAGACGTTACCGTAAAGTTAGAAGACCGCGCAACATAAATTCCGGCTCGTGCCTTGCTATCCAGTTGTACTACCCTGTGACGTAAACGTGAGTTTTGATATTGTTCTTGAATGAGTACAAGGTCTAAGTTGTAGTCAATAATTAATTTATCTAACTCTGATGTCGCCACCTTATCGTTGTGAAGGTTTAATTGCCCTATGTTTAACCTATCCATCTTAATTAGTAATTAGTATGTAGGATAAGTTGTTCGAGTTTTAATTTATTGGTACCGCACTGGTCCGACCCGCATCTATGATCATAGGGTTTTTTAAATCGTTTACATGCCGCGCAAACCGGGGTAAAATTCAAATCGCCCTTATGCGGGCAAACATTGGTTTCGTGAGCCTCGGAACAGACAGCGCAGGTTGGTGATTTATTAGCGCAATGCTTTTTAACATGACCGAATTGTTGACAATACGCGCAACGAACTACCTCGATATCATCAACAAAACGGCAAGTGGCCCAGTCAATAAATAATTTATCCTTGGTAGTCACAAGTTGTTTACGTACCTCGGGTTCAATTTCTATGCCTATCCATTTCCGACCGGTATCGGTAGAACGCCTACGGACTATTTTGGTGGATTTAATGAAATCGTCTTCTTTTATTGGCAACTCATTTTTAATGTTTTGGCGGTAAATAGCTTGCAAAAAATTTTTGTCTTCCATTGAGGCGGGAATGTCCTTAACTAATAGACGGGGGCGGCGACCCTTTGGTTTTTCTAAGCGAAGACCCGCAGACTTTATAGCATCTACCGATTCTAACTTTTTCAATTGGTTTTCATTCGCTACACGTAAAACAACCCCCGATTTGGCGGTTTTTTTAATACCGACTATTTGAAACCCATCGTCACTCGGTCTAATCGCCTTCATAAGAGCTTGTTTAGTGGCGGATGATGACGCATAGTCAGCTGATCGCTCTTGGGTCGGATAGGCGACGACACAAGGCAGAGGCACTTTTGATTCAATAGCGGGGGCAACTTTAGGTAGCCGCAGTTTCAAAGAATCTGCGTACGACATTTTATTGTCCTCATTAATGGTTTTAACGCCGGATTTTAATTTAATTATTTCTAATTCGCGCTCGGTATTAGCAAGCTTGGTTTCGTTACACGATGATTTTAAGGCTAACAAAGACACGATACTTGTGACTCGTTGAGTCATATCCATAATAGCTGATTTATTCGCGACATTTATACGAGAACCGTTATCGTTAACCAGTTCGTTGATTTTGGCCAGGTACACAGACGCCTCCAAAACTAAATCATAATAATTGTCACTGTTACTGCGATTGGAAATATTTAATGTAGGCGAGGACTTTTCGAGCGAGTCGGGAGCAGTTTGTAGACGTTTCGACCGATCGTCTATTAATTTGTCGGTCGGAGACATTTCACAAAACAGACGCTTAGCGGAGGTTTGAGTTGGCGGCGATCTAAATGTCTTATTATTTCTACGGAAGATATCTCCGCCACGATCAGGCGGATCATCATTGTAAGTTGACATACCTAATTAATGAACAATAAAACAAATCTAACTTAACGAAAAGATAAATAAAACTAGTGAGAAGAAAAAAAAAAAAAAAATATTACGTTACCCTCACAAAAAAGAAAATAAATGTACTCACCGAGATTGATTGATTTACAGTAATTACAAAAACAAACACTAAAAATAAACTTACGATACCAAAACTAGACACAAATTAAACAACCCAGAAAGAAAACACCAGCCGGAACTGATAATCGGAACACGATATTCGTAAATATAACAGGAGCGTATTAACTTCACACCACACGGCGCGGGGGCGCGAAGGAAAGTGTGGAGTGTCAGGAAAAGATCGTTTTCTATCATGACCTGGCCGGGGATCGAACCCGGGTCCTCCACGTCGCAGGCAGGCGTGTTGAACGCTGCGCCACAGAGACCGACAAACACAATCCAAATTTGCCAGGTGCCAGGTGCCAGGCAGCATTAGCCCAAATGTGGCTGCAGTACTCCACACAGGAATGGACCTGTGCTTTGTATAATATTAGAAGCTGTCCTGCCCCCTAATCGGCGAACACATTTTTGTCAAATGATTGCGACTAGTAATTGTAATCGTTTGGACCGAACGGACCAATGGGCGGCCCGAAAGATACCAACTGATCCCAACTAGTCGCAATCATTTGACAAAAATGTGTTCGCCGATTAGGGGGCTGATGTGAAGTACCTTTGCGATAACGCAAAACAATTTGGATGATATTTGACACACTATAATTCATAGCCAGGAATAACATATAGGGCAATTTTTATCCCGTTATTCCTACAACATCAAAACTTACGCGGAGCGCAGCTGGTTTGTAATAAAAAAGTTGTTTAAAAATGAGCGCAATTGACTTTGCGTCATATCGAGTTTTTGTCGCAAAAGTTTTTTTTTTTTTGGAATTCTGAATTCAAATAAGAAACTGCGCGTGGTAGCATAGTGAGTGAGTTGTGAACTGATTCGAAACGGTTCCATTATGTTAACTTCCTGCCTCACACAAGTGACCGCACTTAATGGGGTAGGGCAAAGCTATATTTAGACGCCTTGATCATAACTTGTTCCCTTCGGCTTACACACAAAATTTAACTTTTCGTTCATTGAATTAATTTTAGGTCTATTCATGAGTTTAGTTTTATTTCTTTATTTTCAGTTATTTTTACTAACAAAACTAAATTTAAGTTCAATGTTTCTATTTCTTTATGAAACGAACAGAAGTGGAAAAGTGTCTTCAAGGCTAGAGAGAATAGGCTCTTAATAAGCTAGCGCGCTATACCATAGATTTTACAATCGCATCACTGTTTACCATCAGGCGGGATTGCGGTCAAGTATTAGTTTATAATTTACAAACAAAAAGTCTAGTACCGTCAAATTAGTCGGGGCCTGAGGAAAATCGACGTTTTTTTCTATTTTTTATGGATCCATTTTTAAATGACATCTAAACTGTGTATATAGAAGATTCTTAATTTAAAATAATAATGTGAAACCCCGACTCCCGTGCTAGATATGTTATAGGAGCCAGTGTCTTCATCCGTATTTTGGTCAATAAAATTGATTTGAAAAATAATCACTAGTAATTTTTGTTAATGAAATAGGATGATAATGATGTATTGAGGTAATATTTAATATAGTTTGTAACCAAGAGAATCAGGGCCGATATAATAATTAGAAACCTTAGGTAATTATTGATTTTTCCGTGCAATCACGTTCTGTAAATGTTCCCAACATATTCTCAAACGCTGTTTAATTATATTTCTGTAATTTAATAGTAGTTTATGAAACTGTTACATAATGAGGGATATTATGCACGAGTGTGAGTTTAAAAAACGATATATAGAATTATGACATTATTTCTCTAACAAAATAATGTTATAATATTTTTTTTTTCATTACCGTACAGATTACAAACCATAGATAGCACTATTTCATTTTTTATCTGTGGCTGCGCGCGCTTTGGCGCGTGCGCTTTGATGCAGGGTGCAGAATCTTGGCGCCAAATACGTTTCTTTGCATTGCGAGTCGTTGTTGTGTTTCGCTGGACACATAATTGATTATTATTATTTCTTAAAATGTATGAGATTAGATAAAATAGTGTATGAAACTGTACATAATACCTAATTATGTACAGTTTCATACACTATTTCCCCAGACCCAGATCAACGGCGACGTTGCTGTTTTGTGCAACATATATTTTTCATGTTTTATTTAGTTCTACTTAATTTTGCTATTTTAATTTTAGATAACTGTCGTATGTCGATAACGTTTGCGTCGTCTAATCATAGCGAATATACTTGAGGAATTGTCAGATACTGACGAAAATGGATCTTATGAAAGAATTTACTTGAGAAACATATGGAGAACTTCCTGCAAAGCTCACTGGTGTTCGAAGGTGTCAATATAGTCCCTACATAAAAGATAGAAGGAAAAGTCACGTATTTAATACTTGCCATAAGTTTATATGCACTGTACAGTTACACGTAATCACTTATTGTAAAAACTGCAGTGAAAGTCTAATTCAAAAAGACTGATTAAGTATATGAAAGTTTCTGATGTTATGCGATTAAAATTCCAAAGATATAAAGTTTAGTATAGATTTGATTGAAGTTTATTTTTTAAGAAAAGAATTAGTTTTCTTTTTTGATAAAGATAAATAGTAGGATACATTTTTTTTTTTTTTATAAATTATAAACCAGCGCTTGACCGCAATCCCGCCTGATTGTAAGCAGTGACGCGATCGTTGATGGTAAAGCGCGCTAGTTTATTAAGAGCCTATTCACTCTAGCCTTGAAGAGACTCAAATCGTAATGTGACGGAAACACCGACGCCGGCAAATTGTTCCAGTCCCTCGATGTACGCGGTATAAAGGAGGAAGCAAAACGCTTCGTCCGGATCGCAGCGGTGTCAACAACGTAAGGGTGGAAACTCGCCGTACAACGGGTCGTCCGATGATGGAACGGAGATGGGGGAATTAAATCATCCAATTCCCTAGCACACTCACCAGAATGCATCCTATAGAAGACCGAAAGGCTGGCTACTCTACGCCTGTGCTCCAGGCATACATAGTCACATTTTGTTTCATACTCAATTAGTCTATACAAAAGTTGAAAATGAAAATTAATTCTTTTATTACCAGTATGTTTTATTGATGCTACTGATTATAATATACTGTATATATTATAAATATCAAATGTTAAAAATTAAAGAAATCGTACGTAGTAAACAAAATACTAACAATTGGGTTGTATCCTAAAAAATAATTTTATGTCCATCCGATAGATTTATAAAAAATATTGAACACGTATTTTTTCTTTCATTCAAATACATAGGAAGATATATAGATTTGAAATGTCGCATGACGTCACGCCGTGGTATTTTTTGTAGCACGGCGTGAATGAGGCCCCACTTCGTAACTTTAATACGCTATACCTCAGTAGTTTTTTGTAATTTCGACGAAATAAAAATACAGGTCTTAATAATAATGTAAGTAGTCTACAGTGGTAGACTACTTACATTATTTCTTTCTCCTTCCCCTTGGTATTTCATCCAAAAGTTGTCTGTAAAAGATCGCTCTTAGCCATAAGACCGCCTATTGTGTCACCCTTTGAAAAATCTTTATATTTATGTTCTGTAATTTATATTACATACAAATTACAGAACATCAATGTACATTACATCAATCTTTTTACTGCCCCATCGCTGGACACAGAGCTCCTCTCATATGGAGAAGGATTGAGCGTAATCACCACGCTTGCAGTTTATCGATTTTAGACTTAAAGTCCAACTTTGTTCAAGATGTTTTCCTTCAACTTGTACTCAGTCATTGGTAACCAATATATAGGTACTTAGAAAGTACATAAAAACTTACAAAAGTTATATTGGTACTTGCACTCATGCTTCAGAAGCTGGTGTTTTAACCATCACGCCAAAACGACTATTATTCTATTATATAAAGCGTTAATATTAAGCGTTTTAGCAACCACATAGGTGGGGAACAAACCTTACAGCCTTATGAAGCGTTGATTACAATGTTTGACACTTGAACAAGCAATTCTCCCTCATGGAAGGACACAAATGTGCCCACGGAAAATGACTCCTGTTTACAATATCTTTATCTTTAGATATTATTTGTTTTTAGTTATGTTTTTTGAGTAATTTTGTCCATTAAATTGCTTTTGAATAGGTAGATTGATTTTTTATCTCTTGTTTAGTGGTTAACTTTCATTTAATTTATTCAATAATAACACACATTGTTTACTGAATACTTACAAATAAAAATAAAATAAAAACCATAATTCAACTAAAATGATCTTTACATAAAAAACAACTAATTCATAAAAATAATCTAATATTATAATTAATTTTTCACCAAGATTGTCAATATTATAGATATATAATAATAAATTTATAAATATAATGAAATAAATAAAACAAAAAAATTAAAAGAAAAATAATCTCATGTCCATTATTATAAATAAAATAATTAATGTAAAAAAATATGAAGCAAAAATAATAATAATCATAATTAAATAATACATAATTAACAAGTCGTGGTGGCCTAGTGGTTAAAACACCAGCCTCTCAAGTATGAGTGCGCGGGTTCGATTCCAGGTCAGGCAAGTACCAATGCAACTTTTCTAAAGTTATATGTAGGTACTTTCTAAGTATATCTTGGACACCAATGACTGAAGATGAAGGAAAACATCTTGAGGAAACCTGGACTCTAAGTCTGAAATCGCCAACCCGTATTGAGCAAGCGTGGTGATTACGCTCAATTCTTCTCAGTATGAGAGGAGACCTGTGCCCAGCAGTGGGACGATAAAAAGGTTAATGATGATGAATACATACTTAAACAACAATTCACTGAAATAAAACATCTATCGTTAATAATAAAACAATATTACCAAAAATAAATATCATTAAAATAATCTAAAAATATACACAACTTCATATAATGTTCATTAATGATCTTAATACATATAATTTCAGAGTTATAATATTTAATACGGAATAGTAGCATTTTTCCAATAAGAAGTAGCAAAGGCCGAGTTGCGAGCTTGTGGTCGTATCTTCGAATCCAAATGGACGCCTGACTACGCGACCATCGCCTGCGCAAAGGGCGTGCGCTTTAGCGAACTGTCTTATGTAAAATCAACGTTCAAAAATATTTAAAAAAAAATCAAAGTGCTTCTCGCCTAAGAAGCACTTTGATTTTTTTTAAATATTTTTTCAAAGTAGGCTGAGAAGCACTTTTGAACGACTTTTGATTTTGTTGACTATGTGTAATTAAATTTCATTACCACTGCTCTCAAAACTTCAACTAACATGCGGGCCCTTTGCGGATTTGTACATGTCACAAATCCGTAAAAGGCCCGCGTAGTAAATTAGAAATGAAATGAAATGAAATCATTTATTAAGCAAGTAGGATCACCGATCACTTTTACACGTCATGTATTTTTTTTTTAACTAGATGAAGCCGGCATTTCCTAACTGACTACCTCTGAGAAGAAATAGCCGAAACAAACTCAGGGATCAATGATCATCGTCTTTTTTCAAGTCCAGACATTAAAAATGAGAATGTTTACAATAGGTAATTTCCGTTATAATTACGCATATTGCTTAATAACAATGCTTAGCAGAGCAAGCAGCTCAGTCCCAAGCTTTTTTGTCTTCTAAATAATCTGTGATTTTATAATACCCCTTTTAACAAAGTTTGGCCTTTATTTATTTATTTTATTATTTATGTACACACAATAAAATACATATAGATATAACAAAATGAAGATCTGAGTACAAAGGTGCTGCTTATTTCTTAAGAAATTTCTTCCAGCAGACCTGCGAACGGAGAAGTAAACCAGAAATGTAGACAATAGTGTGTAAGAACAAGGAGGAAATAAAATATGAATATGATAACTTTATATACTTTTTAAATCGTTTAATGGCTAAGTTTCTAATGTCCATGGGAAGCTTATTGTAAAAGTGTATACATTGACCCATGAACGAGTTGCCTACTCTGTGGAGACGAGTGTGATGTACAACAAGATTGTGTTTGTAGAAGAAAGAGAAAGGGAAGGACTGTTCTAAAGGTCATTCCTCCTCACGAATAAGGTTCTTTTAAGCATATTTTTAAGGCAAGATTAGTAAAATCTACAAGTTTTAGTAACTTTTCAAACCCGGCTTAGCGGTTAATCTAAAACTGAAAACTTTTCCTTTGTCACTGGTATTTTAATCTCTTTATCCCTTCAAACAACACCACGAACTATCCACATTACAACTTGGCAATATTAGTGAAACCAACCCTCTTATTGGATAACAAACGTCGTGGGGTCCACAAAAAGGCATAGCAATATAAATCTAAGTCAGAATGTGGCCTTCTTTATTATTACTGAGAAATGAATGGCGTTATGTGAGAGGTGACTACGGGTGATTGGTTTTGTTTATTCGTGTGATCGTTTGGAGAGTGATGAATTAGTCTAGGAGGAGAATTAATAAATGGTTTGATATCGATAAAATGAGGTTAAAAATAGAAAGAAAGTAAACATGTCTAATTACGATAAACATGACGCAAAAAACTCAAAAAAACAGTCCTACTTTGAGTCGAAGTCGCGTAGAAAGAGCCCTGGATCATTATTAATACTGAGAAAAATATCCGTTTTAAGTATTTGTTAATAGCATGCAACAAATTCCATAAGTCTAACTATCACAGTTCACGATGTAACATTTCAGAAATCTTTCTATTCGTAAACGAGGTAAGTAGCGACATCTAGCTGCAAATGGGAATAAATTGCAATTAGTGCCATGTAAGTTCAAATAGATGGCGTCGCTTATAAATCGATTTCTTTTAAAATAATCATTTAAATTAGAGGAAATGAAATAATTAAAAAAAAATGCGTTAATTAAATTTGATGTGGCTGAAACAGAGTTTTCTTGATATGTAATTAAAGTAGTAATTTAATATTGTGAAAAGAAATGAAAGTCTATGGTCATGGCAAGGATGACGTAAGCTGAGCATGGATAGTTTTTTTTTTTTTTTGGAATGAAGTGTCCCCGTAACCTGTTTGTTTGAGAAACCGATCAGAGAAAATATTGTGTTGCGATGTGTGCCGGGTACGATGCGCCAAATGTTGTTGTGTCGAGAAATTGGTCGTGGAGGGTCTCCAGATCAATCTCCCTCTGGCGCAGCATCGTTTGATCGTGTTGTTGGGCTTAACATTGCATCACCTCGCTCAACTGCCGTCTTCATTCCTATTCGCTCAGTTTGTCTGAGTGAAAAGGCTCTTAATAAACTGGCGCGCTTTACCATCAACGATCGCATCACTCCTTACCATCAGGCGGGATTGCGGTCAAGCGCTAGTTTATAATTATTTATAAAAAAAGATCTTAGCAATTGCTGCATCATAGTGTCAGACGCGTGTGCGCAAGGACTTTAATTAAAATTCTTGAGAGGACTGAATCTCATTTGTTTTATTCCAATAAATATTTCGTGCACAACATACCCATGGTAAGTGACCAGAAGGCCATTACAACGAGATATTATATTCAAACTGTAGGCCACTTTTAAATGTTCAATATCTAGTGGCAGTGTTTTCTCAGTGACAAAACAATGTGAATAAATTGTAGAAATATAGGGTAATCATTAGTAAGTTTTGACACTTTGAGACTAAAATCTGCCTATGAAGATTCTAAAAATTATGTTTGAAAATTGCCCTCTAGTCACAAACAGTGACTGAGCCAAAATTACATAAAACAGCTCTTCACCTTTTCCTAGTGCTTCAAAGATTTCTATAGTCTGTTTTTAATTGCATATTGTTTAAGAATGTCTTGATAAACCAATTATTTTTATAAGATAAGTTTCTCATTTCTTTTTTACGCTATTCCGTCGGGGTATTAAGGTAGTCTGTGCCTTTCTGAGGGTCTTAGGCTGTAGTGCTTACCACAAAAAAGAATAGGAGCCATAATTAATCGCCAGGATATGAACAACATTAATTATGTGACAGTGATGCAATGTTAAACCCAACAACACGACCAACGATGCTGCGCCAAAGGGAGATTGATCCGAAGACCCTCCACGACCAAACTCCCAACACAACAACATTATGCGCATCGTACCCGGCACACATCGCAACACAACTGCTCAGACCCGTTCTCCGTACGGCTTCAGCAGACATCATGCCAGAACACGACAAATCGCTTGGCGGCAAGGCTTTGTCTGGTGGGTGGTAACTTTTGCCGCCGGCCGATGTTATAGCCTATGGTAAATATGCAAAAATTTAATCGGTAGATCAACAAATTTGTGCAATTAAAATATTAGTGTGGATTTTTTTTTTATATTATAAACTAGAAACTTGACCGTAATCCCGAATGATGGTAAGCAGTGATGCAATATAAAAATCGTTGATGATAGAGCTCACTACTTTATTAGGAGCCACTCTAGGTTCCATGACACTTAAGTTCTAGTCAGACAGAAATACCGCCTGATTAAAGTTGTTCCAGTTCTTCTATGAACGCGGTGTTAAAGATGGGGTGAAACGCTACGCCCGGGTAATAGTGGTGTCAACGACGTAAGGGTCGATACTCGCTGACTATTAAAACAGATAAGTTATTAAAAACTTTGTGTTTCAATAATAAAGTGTAAGCCGGTCGAATGATAACAGTAACAATTTAAAACCAATGTGTTTCACGTGGATCCACATTTGAATACAAAGGCTTAGTTTCAAATCGATGACACTATCTTGCATGACTCAACCTAAGTAAAAGCAAAGAATCCTAATAAAACTGAATAACCTGACCAAGCATAGATTGTCGACACACAAGCCATAGATCCGGCTATATAGCCGATTGTCGTAAAGGCTAACGATCTTCCTTGAGGTTATACAAAATGACCTTAACAACTTACCTTTAAGATGGTCAAAGCTGCGTGGGTCTGTTGTAGTTTTATATAATACCTTTGACCCATGACCATTTGGTTGGAGACTAATTTTCACTTTTGATTAAATTCGCATCCTAATTGCGTATCATACTATTATAAGCAATTTGATAGGTTTTAAAGCACGTTGCAGATACATTGCCCCATATGTTCGAAAAATATGTATATCGGCGAAACGCCAATATCGCAATGAATGTTGTTGAACTATCAAATTGAATCTCTTTCATCTTCTCAGTCTTGCCGCCAAGCGATTCGTCGTGTTCCGGCATGATATCTGGTGAAGCCGTAAGGAGGACGGATCTGAGCAGTTGTGTTGCGATGTGTATCGGTTACGATGCACCAAATGTTGTTGAGTCGGGAGTTTAGTCGTGGAGGGCCTCTAGATCAATCTCCCTCTGGTGCAGCATCGTTTGATCGTGTTGTTGGGCTTAACATTGCATCACCTCGCTCAACTGCCGTCTTACTTCCTATTCGCTCAGTTTTTCTGAGTGAATAGGCACTTAATAAACTAGCGCGCTTTACCATCAACGATCGCATCACTGCTTACCATCAGGCGGGATTGCGGTCAAGCGCTAGTTTATAATTATTAAAAAAAAACACATAACGTACATAATCAGTTTCCCACTGTTGGGACACAAGTCTCGTCGCGACGAGAGGGATTGCACCGTACTCTACCACGCGGGCGCAGTGCTTTTTGTTAAATGTTACATGGCTTCGAAATTTTTGACTCGAGGACATGCCAGTTCGCATACGATGTTTTCCTTCACCGTCTTGAGATCTAATGCGCATGATGGCGTTCGAACCTGTACCTACAACTTATAAGCCGTGGCCAATACCATTAGGCCTCCGCTGCTCTATTCGGAGTCGACATTCCGTAATTGAATACCTCTGAAAAGAAATTATGAAAGTTACAAAAGTGTCAAAGTTTCTTTGAAAGTTCGGACATGAGGCTGGTGCCTGCCAGGGCCGCGCACACCCTGCAAGGGCAAATGAAGGAACAGAGATGGGTTTTAGTTAGTAAAAGTCTGACACGCCGCTTCGGCTGGAGCGGGAGAAGTGAAGTCGATTTGATGATTTGCCAACCCAAAAAAAAAGAGTTAATTTCTCTTATAAAATGCAGACATAATATTGATCTGGGTTGGGACAGGTCATATTTTTTCCTGGGTAGTATCTGCGTTTCTGTGGAATAATATATGATATCCAAGAGGGCAAATGACAACCTCCGTGGCGTAACGGTAGCGAACGCGGCCGTTGCGCAAAGAGGCGCGGGTTCGATCCCTGCCCAGTGCAAATATTTGTATGCATGAATATAATATCTCGGAAAGCACGTTAAGCCGTTGGTCCTGGTTGTCATACGGATATCTAATGGCAGTCGTTACGGGTTGTTGATGCCCTCAAAAGTCCTACAATTGATCTAACTGCATACTTCGATGTCGCCTTCGGGTTGTGTAGGTCAGACGGCAGTGGCTTCACGGAAAATATCGAAGTTTAGCCAAAATCAGCGGTTGGTTTGATAGAAGCCGAGCCCAGACTCCAAAGCTTAAAAAAAGGCTTCGGATGCGACTGGGATTATTAACGCTGAGATGATGATGATGATCCAAGAGGGCAAATAAATAAATTTATTTCATTTCTAGTACCAAGACTTATACAAACAGATACATAAAAGGTAACATACAAGATAACGAAAAACTGACGCAAAACACCAAAACTAATAAACTTTGTCTGTAAAATATCGCTTTTAGCGATAAGACAGCAAATTGTGTCAATCTTTGAAAAATCTTTAAATTTATGTTCTGTAATTTATGTATATGGTGTACATAATAAAGAGTATTCTATTCTATTCTGACACACATTATAAGTACTTCACACAGCAGCAATATGTCTGCCGCATCATTGCTGAATATAAGGGCAATCCAGTATGTTGGCAATCATCGTGAGGACGATGTTGGTGTTGCCCCGAACTTTGGGTACCAAAGCCCTGAGCAAGTTATAGTTTACTATGTAGATTTTGAGGCACATATGCTCAGTTAATTGTTATAAAAGTATACATTACTGCCTACCCATTTCTGGGATAAAACTGTGAAGTTTAATAGCGTGGGCTCAGTGGTAACGGCCCCAACTAACGAGGTTAGATCGTAAGTTTTTGAAGTGAAACTTCTTTACGCACGCTTGACTTGGGGAGTAAGCTGGCGAACGCGTGACGTAAGCGTTACGAAAAGTGATCGGGCAAGGCGAACGGAAGTTAAGTGGGGGATATAAGCACAGAGGCGCCCCTGGCGCGAGCTTGGTACTACAAGGTCTACAACGAGTTTTTTGAAGTGAAACTTCTTTACGCACGCTTGACTTGGGGATTAAGCTGAAGAACGCGTGACGTAAGCGCTACAAAAAGTGATCAGGCAAGGCGAACGAAAGTTAAGTGGGGGATATAAGCACAGAGGCGCCCATGGCGCGAGCTTGGTACTACAAGGTCTACAACGAGTTTTTGAAGTGAAACTTCTTTACGCACGCTTGACTTGGGGAGTAAGCTGGCGAACGCGTGACGTAAGCGTTACGAAAAGTGATCGGGCAAGGCGAACGGAAGTTAAGTGAGGGATATAAGCACAGAGGCGCCCATGGCGCGAGCTTGGTACTACAAGGTTTTTTTATAAATTAGAAACGAATGCTTGACCGCAATCCCACCTCATGGTAAGCAGTAATGAAATCGTTGATGGTAAAGCGCGTTAGTTTTTTAAGAGCGTATGCATTCTAGCCTTGAAGACAATTAAATTGTAGTCCGACGGAAACACCGCCGCTGGTAAATTGTCCCAGTCCCTCGATATACGCGATGTAACTCAGATTGGCGTTTTACTTTGCATAAAAAACCTTTTCACTACTGCCCTCTGAAAGATGAAGGAAAACAAAGTGAGAATATCAGCCGTAGAAACAAAAGAATCTTCAAAATCATGTGACATTTGGTAGAATACAACCCACTCCCTCTTACAAAGGAAGCTTGTGTCCGCGCTGTGGAAACATTGTAGGTTTGATACGGGCAAGTACGCCCGTTACACAACCATGCTAATTTTATAAAAGCGAAAGATTGTATGTGTTGGATTCTTGACGCTCAAACATCTGTAATAGTTTTAATGAAAGATACCAAGGTACTTTTTTTAATAATTATTAACTATTGACTGCAATCCTTCCTTATGGTAAGCGGTGATGCATTGATGATAAAGCGCGTTTATTTATTTATTTATTTATTTAATCACACACTTTCTACCATTACAGGTTGCTTAACCTAATGCGGCAGAAAGGATACATTAAACATACAATGTGGAAACTTACACATATAATAAATAAAATTAAATTAAAACAAAACTAATAAAATTTAAACAACAGAATAAAAAAATAAAAAAACTAAAAATAATATTAAATCTAAAACAACACTATTCGATACAAGTTTTGGAATTTGACATTTGGAGGAATAGATTAGCAGCTATTTTCAAAATGATTCTGACTGCAACAGAGTGAAACGCCACTAAGATGCTGGATAGCACAGTGTCATTAAAAGAACTCTTGCGAACTCACTAAAGTGACATGTCCATATATCAAGCCTAGTATGGAGAAGGTTTATGGTGGCCATCGCTCTAACGAGAGGCGTCCTGGCAAGTAAATTGGTCCTGGCTGTTGGCGTGGCTAGTAGTGGTGGGCGTCGCCGCCTCCAAATATATTTGTCCGGAACAAATATGCCTATGCGACCTAAAACCCCAGGGTTATCTTCCAGGCCTCGCAGTAACTTGACCAAATACGTTACCAGAGCGAAGTCCCGCCTCACCCTTAACTCATTATATCCTACCATGCCCAGCACGAATAACGTGGGGTACATTAGCGGGTAAAATGGATACACCCCGTATAATTTCAGATATAGGTATCGTGTAAATTTATTTTGTATACGCTCTAACATTGCCGCGTATTTTGCCTCATGTGGAGCCCATATGACAGCGTTGTGTTCTAAGTGACTCCTAACAAGCGCATCGTAAAGGACCTTAATTGCTGAGATGTTGGTGAACTGCCGAGTCTGTCTCATTATAAATCCTAAATTTCTGAAGGCCTTTTTACAGATCTTTGTAATATGCTCTCGAAATGATAGGTCAGGAGTCAGAGAGACGCCTAAATCACGCACCTGTGTGACTCGCTGTATCAGAACGTCTTCCATCACGTACGCATAAGATAGCGGTGAACGCGAGCGGGTGAAACTCATCACCGAGCACTTCGATACGTTAAAATACAGCTTGTTCATATGGCTCCATTCCACTATCCTATCTATATCATCCTGCAAACGTACGCAGTCCGACTCTTCCTTCACTTCTAATAACAACTTGAGGTCATCAGCAAATAATAAACAGGTACCATGTTTGACGACCTTCGGCAAATCGTTTATCATTACTAGGAACTCGAGAGGCCCCAAATTGCTACCCTGACTTACCCCGGACCAGGTATAATATGTGTCAGACTCACACCCCTTGAAGTCAACATACTGCTGCCGGTCCCGCATGTAGCTAGCAAAGAATTGCAACAGATGTGGTGAGCCTCCAATTTCTGCCAGCCTACATAGAAGCAGGTCATTGTCTACAGTGTCAAATGCTTTTTTAAAGTCGAAGTATGCAACATCTACCTGCATACCAGCATCTACCACTGGCACAACTTTCCCCATAAAGTTCAGCAAATTTGTGGCTGTGCTGTGTCTAGGTCTGAATCCGTGTTGGGCATCCGATAGTTGCACATTGACCTGCCTCAGCATGCAACGCTGAATAGCAGATTCAAACACCTTAGCCGGTGTTGACAGCACTGCCACCGGTCTATAGCCGCTAATGTCAGACCCTGCTTTACTTTTGGGCACAGGAATGACCCGCGTAATTTTCCACTGAGTGGGGAACGTAGCTGTCTTGAGACATATATTAAAGATATAATGTAGTGGTTCTATTAGTACCCTACAACAATCTCTAAACAGGAATGCTGGTATACCATCAGGACCTGCAGAGCGCTTTGGTTTTAAGCGTTCGAGTGCCTCTTTTACGACGTCCATACTAAGCGAGTTAACCTGAACGTGAGCACTACTCCCTGCCCTGATCCCTGCCGCCTGCTGCGGGTCTAGTCGTGGTTGTTCCTGATTGTAC
Source organism: Sesamia inferens (assembly GCA_037179545.1). NCBI lineage: Eukaryota > Metazoa > Arthropoda > Insecta > Lepidoptera > Noctuidae > Sesamia > Sesamia inferens. The sequence continues at coordinate 23,415,630 of CM073944.1, read as the reverse complement.
ACCGAGTGGAAATATGTTGCGAATTGATCAGCACACTCTTGGTCCGAAAGATGCTGACCATCCCGCACAATGGTCTGCTTACCAGTTATATTTCTTTTCGATCGTATATATTGCCAAAATGACTTAGGGTCTTTTGCAAACTGACGCTGGATTGTGTTCTGATGTTGAGCGTGAGCAGTTTGAATGGATTTTTTTAATCGCGCCCTACAATCCGAAAAAGCGTGATAATCCTCCTTATTATTAGTAGTTTTAAATTTTTTATGCAGTCTAGCTTTCATTTTTAAGTCTTTTATTAATTTGGCCGTATACCAGTGTGGGAAAATATTAGGTGGTTGTATACCTTTTTTCTTCCTAGGGACACATTCATTTAAAATATTATTTAATATGGTATAAAAACAGGGTAAAATATTTTCCACATCCTGTAATTCGTATAAACTAGTCCAGTCCGTTGAAGCAAGCATGGAGTACAGTCGCTCGTAATCCGCTTTATAAAAATCCCAACGCGTACTGCGTACGTTTGTACCGCGTGTGCGCGAGCCATCGTCGCCAGCGGCGGGCGCAGCACGGGCCGGGCCGAGCGCCGGCGCGAGGGGCACGCTCACCGCGAGCGGCGGGTGATGGACATCGACCGGGACTAGGGGCTCGTCCGCTAGTGCCACCGATACCTCTTCTCGAAAACCTGTGTTTAACACCAAGTCAAGCTGCCGACCCAAGCTATTAGAAACATGATTACTTTGAGTGAATTCGCAGTAGGACATAAAACATTCGTAATAATTATTTACATTTATGGAACTTGAATATAAATTAAAATCGCCTAATACTACAATTTCCTTATATCTAGTACAAAATTTTTCTATTATTCTAAATAGTATTAAAAAATCATTTTCTGTACTACTGGGCGGTATATAAACAACACAGCACAAAAATAAAAATTTGTTTTTTAAGTGAACGGTAGCACATACCATTTCAAATACGCAGGTATCTAATGATGCTTCGGTAACGCTTACTCGTCGTAGCTCAAAGCGGTGTGTGGCCACTAAACACGTACCACCTTGCTTCCGACCGTCCGCTCGATCACAGCGAAGTATTTGGTATCCAGGAGGGATTATTTCAGCATCATCGATTGATCCATTACAGCCAGTCTCCGTAATTGCATATAAATCTGAGTTCAAACATTGTATCTTCTCTCTGAAATCATCCAACTTTGTTCGAAGACCCCTAACGTTCTGATAGAATATTTCAATGTTATGAATTTGACGTTTTCTTTTGGGTTGATCTCCGAAACCAAATCCACTCATTAAATTCCGTATTTATAGGCCATACGTCCGCCACATTCAATTTGTCGTACCATTTTTCAGGGACGCCTACAATAAACGAAGAATAATCTCGCTCAGTCTTATGATTAATTTTATTAACTTTAACATATACATCATTTATTAAGCCTATTCACTTAAAAAAACTAAGTCAATAGAAAGGAGTTGGCGAGGTGATGCAATGTTTGATCGAGCTGCGCCGAGGGGAGCTCCGTCAGGTCCTGGTGGCGGACTGGCGGCAGAGGCTTATGCGCCTTACCGCCGGCCTCGCTACCGTTGAGGCGATCGGGTCAGTACTGTCATTCAGGGTGACGCAGGTACTGTCGCGGCACGGCTGCTTCGGCAAGTACCTGCATTGCTTAGGCAGGGAGCCGGACGCTCGGTGCCACCACTGCGTCCAATGCGGGGAGGACACGACGCAGCACACGCTCTCGGTTTGTGTAGCTTGGGAGGAGCAGCGCCGTGTCCTCACAACTGAAGTACGCTGTGGTGTGGTGGTGAAGTAGCCTGACGCTGCTGGCAGTAGTGCAGAGAATGGTCGGTTGCTCAGAGTCGTGGGACGCGGTGGTGTCCTTCTGCGAGGACGTGATGTCGCAGAAAGATGCTGCGGAACTGGAGAGGGAGATCTCAACTCCCTTCCCGGGCCGCAGAAGACGCACCGGGCGCCGAGGAAGGGCGGATAACGCCCTCTTCCGCCCCCTATTCGATGGACCCCGAGGCAGAGGCGCGCGCGATTGTCGGCGCGCGCCTCTGAGGCGATGCACGAGGTAGTTTAACACCCCACTACCCCATGCTGGGGACGAGGCCCGGGCAGACCGGGCCAGCACGAGAGTGTGGGGCCGTGGAAGAATTTAGTCTCCCGCGGCCCCACGCGCGCTCGTGATAGAAGAGACACCGGGGTGGTTTTAGTCAGTAAAAGTCTGACAGACCCCGTCGCCCAACCCAGGGCGGCGGACATCCTATGACGATTTCCACCCAGGAAAAAAAAAAGGTGATGCAATGTTTAACCCAACAACACGAACAACGATGCTGCGCCAGAGGCAGATTGATCTGGAAACCCTGCACTACCAAACTCCCGATACAACAACATTTGGTGCATCGTTCCAGGCACACATCGCAACACAACTGCTCAAACCCGTCCTTCATTGTTGGTGGGTGGTAACTTCTGCCGGCAGCCGATATTACGGAGAAAAACTTTATAACCGGAATTTACGCAGAAAATAGTTTTTATCCCACTATTCCTACAGAGGGTAAAACCAAGGGATGCAGCTAGTATGCCTCAAACTTCGAAAAAAAAATAGCTTTTGTATGCATACCCATTTCCCCATTCTAGGTAAACAAGTGAAATGGTAGGCGTGTAAGTTTAGCGTGCCTTTTGTATTTTATAAAGAATTGAAGTCACCTTGTTTGTTTTGTTCACATCGCCTCATCATGGCTCCCATTTTGCTCGGTCACGGTGAAGTCAAATGGAAGGGTTTTGAATTTCACAGGTTATATTTAGGCGAGGGCCTAGCACACAACAGCTTTACGGGTCGATCGATCAGGTAAAGCCAGAATGATCAGCCTAAACGTATTTCCGAACAGGTTTGATCGTCAGTACCATTGTTATATTATGATTAATGTTATGGAAAATAAATAAATAACTATCAAGCTGTTATTGATCATTTCTATTTTATTTTGTGTGTTTACTTTAATTTCAACTTAATTTGTGTTATTTTTTTTTTATAAACCGCAGTTCCGCCTCATAGTAAGCAGTGATGCAATCGTTGATGGCAAAGCGCACTAGTTTATTAAGAGCCTTTTCACCCTAGCCTTGAAGAGACTTAAATTGTAGTCAATGGAAACATCGCCGCTGGCCAATTGTTTTGGTCCCTCGATGTACGCGGTATAAAAAGGAAGCGAAGCGCTTCGTCCGGATCGTTAACAACATAGGGGTGGAAACTCGCCGTACGACGGGTCGTCCGATGGTGGAACGGAGAAATCATGCAATTCGCACACTCACCAAAATGCATCCTATTAAAACAATATTGTTACATTTATAGATTCATATACTGGCCGTCGAATTGGGCAGACGTACCCTATCTCGGAAACTTTCAGGTGAAACTCGAACTAAAACACCTGGCCGTTAAAAGATGCCATCTCTCGGCTAGTCCAATGTTTACACGAGGTTGCATATCAGGGCAGTTTCAGGATCCTAGCTGTTGCAGGAGATGACCTGGTTGTCGGGACATAAAAACAACAATAGGAAACATGAGGCTACAAGTGTAGCCTGTAAGCAAGACATATACAGAGGGTCTATAATAATCTTCGCATGCTGTACAGCACCTGCAGTACCTGCTGTCGAAGCAGGTCAAGCTACCTGAAACTGTCAAATATTGCCAATCAACCTTGTGCTTCAATGCTTTAGAGATAAAGTTAAAAATGTAATAAAGAAATCTGACAGATTATAGTAGTAGCTTGGTATGCTGTGGTCTGTATGTACAATAACGCTTTAAGATTGCTGTCTGTTCTTGGTTTTATTTTAATGAATAATTAATTCTATTCTATTTTCCTTATTAAAATTGTTTATTTGTGTAAAATGTGTTCTTTTTAAATAAATTATGATATAAATACTTAAATTTATTGTGATTACAATTTTATGTATTATGTTGACGTTTAGCTTGAGTTGTGCCGGTTATATTTAATTTGAATTTAGTCTGTTTTTGTTGATTTATTCATAATGGCTGTTATTAACTTAGGAAAGACCCTTTAACTATACAACAAAACACGATATTCAAAAAAAAAAAAAAAGAATATCGACAACAGTTTGATAAATGTGTTTTAGTTTTTCAGTCACAAGGTCGTGTGGACTTAACAAAGGTGTAGAGACACCATTTACCACCATTAGAGGCAATTCAGCCAGGCCGTAAGTTTTTTTTTTTTTTTTTATATAAATTATAACCTAGTGCATGACCGCAATCCCCCTTGATGCTAAGCAGCGCTGCAATCGTTGAGCCTATTTATTCACTCTAGCCTTGAAGACACTCAAATTATAGTCCGACGGAAGCACCGTCGCTGGCAAGTTTTTCCAGTCCCACGATGTACGCGGTATAAAAGAGGAAGCGAAACGCCTCGCCCGGATTTTAGTGGTGTTAAAAACGTAAAGGTGGAAGTGATTAAATTGCAAGATCCAAAGAATTGGTTTAGACTTTTGTCGACAGTGAAAATGTTCAGTCGGAGGCGATAACGGTCGAGAATATATTTTTTTCCATCGATTTAGGTAGTCAACTATAGGTAACAAATAATAAAACACGTGAATATGTTAAACGACTAAACGATACACCAGTCACTGTAGATTTTTTCATCATCATCATCCTAATCCGAGTAGCATCCAATGCTTTTTCAGCGCTGGAGTCCACTTTACCAGTCTAACTGCTGATTTTGGCTAAACTTTCTCGGTGGTAAGCCATAACATCGGTCGCCGGCAGAAGTTACCACCCACCAGACAAAGCCTTGCCGCCAAGCGATTTGTCGTGTTCCGGCATGATGTCTGGTGAAGCCGTTCGGAGGACGGGTCTAAGCAGTTGTGTTGCGATGTCTGCCGGGTACGATGCGCCTAATGTTATTGTGTTGGTAGTTTGGTCGTGGAGTCTTCAGATCAATCTCCCTTTGGCGCAGTATCGTTGGTCGTGTTCTTGGGTTTAACATTGCATTACCTCGCTCAACTGCCGTCTTCTTTCCTATTCGCTCAGTTTTTCTGAGTGACCTTAATAAACTAGCGCGCTTTACCATAAATGATCGCATCACTGCTTACCATCAGGCGGGATTGCGGTCAAGCGCTAGTTTATAATTATTAAAAAAAAAACTTCGATATTTTCCGTGAAGCGACTGCCTTCTAACCTCCGTAACCCGAAGGCGATATTGAAGCATTGCAGACCAATTCTTGGACTTTTGTGGGCTCCAACAACCCGTAACCACTGCCATTAGATGTTCGTATGGCAACCGGGACTAGCGGCTTAACATGCTTTCCGAGGCACGACCAGACCAGTGCAAATATTCATATTCATGTAAACAAATATTTGTGCAGCGACCGCGTTTGCTACCTTTACGCCACGGAGGCTGTCAGTTTCAGTACAGTTTCACTGTAGATTTTTATCGACGTGTTTAAATGGGTTGGTGAACAGCCGAATGGCGTAAATCCCACAAGTTTTTAGTAACAACCACTCTCTAAAGTCGAGTCAAAAATACTAAGATCTCTTTGAAAAACCTATACAGACCTTTTTATCCTTGCTTTCCTTCCACATAACACCATCCCTGTAACTAATAAACCGAACTTTGGCGCATCTTCACGTCTTCCCGTTAGTTATCGATCGAACGCACACCCTTGCAATAATATATCCTGTGGTAATGTGCGGGTTACTGACAGACTTTTAAAGGTTCTTTTAGGAAAGGCACTACAGAAGTTTGGGTGTTAGAGATTTAGTGAGCCATCTTGGAGGAGACGGCTGTGAAAAAATAATAATACATTAACTAGACTTAGCATAATAATAATCTGTAAAGTTAACACAATCAAATTATAAACAAAAAAAATACGAGTGTGCTTATGTCCACACGACTGAAGTGAAACTTCTTTCGTTCCATCAGTATGTATATATATATATATATATCATATATATATATATGTGTGTGTATAATATATACATGTATACACATATACATATATTAATTTTCTATAAATATTTAAATTTATTTCATGGTTTCATTGGTAAATTAATATTTTTGCATAGATCTTCTATTTTTATTGAAAAAAAATAAAAAATAAATAAATACGTTGTAGACCTTGTAGTACCAAGCTCGCGCCACGGGCGCCTCTGTGCTTATATCCCCCACTTAACTTCCGTTCGCCTTGCCCGATCACTTTTCGTAACGCTTACGTCACGCGTTCGCCAGCTTACTCCCCAAGTTAAGCGTGCGTAAAGAAGTTTCACTTCAAAATATAAGTAAACAAAATTTTAGGGGGGCAACTACTTTTTTTTAACATTATGAACTATGAGACTGCAATCCCGCCTGATGAGGCGAGAGGCGAGGCGAGAGGAGGCCAATGTGTGGGATATTGGCCTCCTCTCGTGGAGAGAAAGTGGTCCGCAGTCTACCAAGTTGGCCCAGTGCGGATTGGTAGATGTCACATGTCTTTTTCGGCTCTGACATTTTTTTTTCGGCTCTCGGACATGCCCGTTTCCACACAATGTTTTCCTGCACCGTTTTGAGAGTGCTATGGTGATGAAATAATTTACACGAAGAAATCTATGATGTGGTTCGAACCAACGATCCACAACTTTAAGTCGCGCCCGATACCACTAGGTACTACTTCCTCTGGTAGTATTGTTATTTGAAGGATGGATGGATAAGAATAAGTCTTTATTTTCCTTAAACATGATATAAAAGAGTCACAATGTTCATATTCTTAGCTATTCCTGAGATCCTCTCTTTTCTATGGAGGTTGAGTGAATTTTACACTTTCCACTCTTTTCTTCAAACTTATAAACCCAGACTTACCGTCTTTCAAACCATAACCATACTTGCCGAATTTTAATACCATTCATCCTATTACTGAAGTCTTCCTCTCACTTTTCTGTACTAGATGGACATTCAAAAGTTACCCATTAAACGATTTAAAAACTATACAGGCTGTATCTGATATCGTAACGCAAACTTCCCGAAAAGGCTAGACCGCATGCCACTAATAAAATTATGATAGTCATTTATGTCGTTAATGAACGGTTACAGAAATAACAATGTTTCAAAAAAGTGTCGGCTCGGCCTTTGAACGTTGCAAGCGTGCCGCCGCGCGGGTTTGTAGGTATGACGTTGATCCCTGATGTGAACTCTATTAAATCAGCTGATGAGATAGTTTTTCGAGTTTTGTTTTCATTGCGCTTTTTTGTATAATTAGCGGATTAATTAATTTTGACTTTAAAATCTTATTGGGTTATAAAAGTATAGCAATTATGAACCGTCTAAAGTGAAGAAAATTTCATTTTTTATTTAATCATGAAAAAGCCGATGAAAAATTCCACCACTGGGGGTTCAAAATCTTGTACTGGATCCATGGTACTCGTTTGTGCGTCGATGTCAGATATCAATTGCATGCAAAAGAAATTAGGAAAACTGTCTTATTTATTTTATCGTGTTATGTAATCATCATAGATATTATGGTAATACCTACGATTACCATCCATATACCATCTGTGATGGTTACATAAACAGCTGATATTTCCTATACATAGTTCCAAAGATTGCCTATATTCGCAGCGAAGAAAACTTTATATGAGTGTACAAAACATACTAACTTGGTGGCGCGAAATTGTGAAACAAAATCACATCAGCCTCTAGATGGGAAACTACATCTTCATGTATTGTTTTATGCATGACCATAAGCGCCCTTGCAAGAGCGTTACAAAGAAGTAGAAGATAAAGATTGTGGTCCACCGAAAAAATATATTTAGTTATATTCTAATACAGCCTGTAGAAATAAACGAAACAATTGAAAATAACCCTGTGGAAGGGGGCTACTTAATTGACTTGGAGGCGGGGAGCGATGGGCAGCTCGCCGCTCGGTAAGAACCAGGTCCGGGTCAACAACCGACGGCGCATTGTGTTTCACGCGCACATCAAAGAGATGTCAGCACATCGTGACGGGATCCACGAGGACCGATGCCTCCTGGGCCAGGGCTGCGGGTTGGTTAAAAAAGAAACCGTGGCCCTGGCACACAGCCAATTGAGGAAACACGGGTGGGTTTTAGTCAGTAAAATCTGACGCGCCCTTCCGATCCGCCCAGAGAGGGAGACTGGGAGAGGTCATTTGATGAAAATATGGGGACTACTTATTTTGGTTTCGATGGTAATTTCTTAGTTGTTCATAGTTTAAACCGACTCTGTTAAACTGTTGGGAGCCTTCTGTCAAAACTTCTACGCCAGCGTTACATAGTTCAACTGCAGCCCGTGTGCCTAGAACGCTCTTCGCAACGCAATGACGCCATTAGTATTCTGGTGACGCTTCTTCGATTGTGCAGCGCTTACCACATAACCGCATCTCTGATACGCTGTATTCGGGAGAGAAAGGTGATCTCTGAGAGTCCAGAGTTTGCATTCCAGCTTCACATGACGATAACGTATGATACTTTGATTTATGAATGGTGATTTAATTTGATTTTGGATCACTGTCGACTTTCGGAAATTTTTTTTTTTAAATTATAAAGTCTGAAATAAATTAATTTAAACTTACTTATCACCTAGCATCAGCGGCATGGAGCAAAACCTTTAAACTTCGTTTTATATCCCCTCTCCATTAATGGGTTTTCGCTTAGTTTTTTATTAGACATCCGTTACAAGTCCGTTAAAAACTTGGGGAGGCTACAAAAAAGCGATGGAAACAAAAAAAAAAAATAACAAAGTATAAGCATTAAGTTCTAAATGAAATCTTTTAAACCTTGTTAATTTTTGCCCGCTTCTAGAGTAGGATTTTAAGCAAAGTATTTGTTAAATTAATTTGTAATACTCAGGTATACACTACTGTCAAACTCTTTAACACAAACAGACGTTTTGTTCTAAACCCTTTCATAAGTTACTAAATAAAATTACTAAATAATCAAACAAACACAAAAAGAACAGAATGATTGGGTGTCTAATATTACTCATTGTATTCAACCGCATCACTGTCATCGGGGAACGTGCCCAGGAGACTACCATATTGAATTTTAATACTAATTACATTTGCCTAATGAACGAGTCGGTCCTCAATGAAGAGACATCCAGGTACTAAAATATGACTTTTCCACTACATGGACATTAACCCTCAAACTGTAATAATGAATCTAGCATATGATTCTAGAACTCCTACAGGATCAAAATGTTTGGAACAGCTATTGGCATCGTGTTCCGGCATGATGTCTGGTGAAGCCGTACGGAGGACGGATCCGAGCAGTTGTGTTGCGATGTGTGCCGGTTATGATGCGCCAAATGTTGTTGTGCCGGGGGTTTTATCGTGGAGGATCTCCAGACCAATCTTCCTGCGGCGCAGCATCGTTGGTCGTGTTGTTGAGTTTAACATTGCATCACCTCGCTCAACTGCCGTCTCCCTTCCTATTCACTAAGCTTTTTTTAGTGGATAGGCTAAATAAACTAGCGCGCTTTACCATCAACGATCGCATCACTGCTTACCATCAGGCGGGACTGCGGTCAAGCGCTAGTTTATAATTATTAAAAAAAATATCCCTTAATATTAAAGTGATATAAGTGTCTGTCCAGTTAAAATAATAAGAATCGAACATCACACTATAGTTATTTTTCATCGTTTTATCGAAATACCGCCGACGATAGATGCTTATGCGGATGAGAAGACACCTCAACTATCCGGAACTTCGGCCCCGCTTTCCTGACGGTTTTAGCCGGTCTTATCTTAAAACAGAAGACCAAACAAACACGCATAAGCTTCTTGCATTCATCTAAAAACATGTCACATTTAGGGTTGGCCATCAGAATGGAATTCGACACCTTTAGACTACGACAGACCGAGGATTCAGCTCTGGCTACAGTTTTTGCCGGAAGTTGCGCAAATAGATTGTGCCTACAGCTTTGACGGTGACCCATGTATTTGCCAGGCACGAATAGTCGACAGAAAAGACCATGGAGCTTTGGGCAGTCTATACGTCCCCGCAATATCTCACAAGCTACGGAGAGTTGGTCAAGATCTCTTCTCACCTCCAACGAGTTAAATCCTAACATCGCTAAGAGATAGTTGGTAGGGTAAATAATAAAAATCAAAATCAAAAGTCATTTATTCAAATTAAGCTGAGAATCAGCACTTTTTGAACGTCAATATTACATAAGACAGTCGCCCAAAACGCCCACCCATCGATACTTCCTAGTGCTTTCGCTGGGAAGAAGAAGTGGCGGAAGAAACTCCCCAGCAGCACAGCCGTCTGTTCATTTAAAAAACACATGGCTTTATACAATACTATGTATAGTGATGAACACAAGAAATTATTGAAAATATGCCAGCTACCACGCCAAAATACCAGCAAAGCAAAACTATATATAAATATATTTAAATGAAAATGTAAATAACTAAACACTTATTACTTCAATAAAAGCCAGTGGCGTAGCGTGGCTTTTCGCCGCCCGGGGCCGTCCGGAAATCCGCCGCCCTTTATTTTAATTATAAATAATTTAAAGTTTTAATATTATATTGAATGGACATCATGTCCATTATTCACCTTATTTGTTGCAAGTCAAAATAAACTACCATGCACTGCTTCACAAGGAAAATAAAGGGTTTTTCAATAGGGACGCTCGAACTTTGACAGCTCATAGCCGCCATCTCGTAAATACGATAGCTGTCAAATTTGGCATGAATACTTAATTAGTCGCGACATTTCACCGTGGAACACTACACGCTTCAACAACGCGTAGAAATGATTAAAATGTATTATTAAAATCAGTACTCTATTCGCCTAACGTTCCGTGCGTTGCGTCCAATTTATGGCGTTTATGGCCGTCCTGCAGAGTCCACAATCAGTCGTTTGATAAATATATTTGAGACAACCGGGTCGGTGATCGATGAAGCAGTTCCTGTACGTCAAGGAAACGCAAGATCATTGGAGAATATTGTTGCCATACGAGACAGTGTGCGAGAAAACCCCAGACAATCCATTCCGCGTCGTGCGCAAGAACTGGGTCTTTCTGCGACATCAACATGGCGAATTTTGCGCCGAGATTTGGGTTTTCATCCATATAAAGTCCAATTAACTCAAGAGCTAAAACCCAATGACCACAGGCAGCGCCGTGTATTCACTGGTTGGGCCTTAGAGCATCTGGCAGCTGAACCTGCTTTTGCAAAAAAAAAAACATCTTCACTGATGAGGCACATTTCTAGTTAAGCGGCTTTGTTAATAAACAAAATTGCCGGATTTGGTGCGATGAAAATCCGCGGGAGATTCATCAGGTGCCTTTACACTCCGAAAAAGTAACTGTTTGATGTGGATTTTGGTCAGGCGGTATATATTACAGCTTGATTATTTTATGTTCACCACGTCTGGGGATTACTCCGTTACCGGGTAATCCCCCTTTGGCGCGGAAACCGGCCCTAACAGGGCCGATAAGCCCTGAGAGTGGCACGGCGCCTAGGCCTTCGGGCCGGCCCCGTGACACTCTCAACACAGGGCCCGACGGTAACCGGGTGGTTTTAGTGGGTATTCCCGGCTTCGGCCGGGCGAGTCCCACACACGCTCGTCGCCTAGCTAGCGACGGGTATGGTGCGTAAAGGCATTTCCACTCGTTAAAAAAAAAAAAAGTTTGATTATTTTATGTGGGGCTACTTGAAATGTCTAGTATATGCAGATAAACCACAGTCAATTGCTGCCCTAAAGGCCAACATAACTCGCGTTCTTCGTGAAATTGAGCCCCATTTATGCGAAGACATCCTTCAAAATTGGTCCACCAGAACCTTCTACAGCGGAGTCGCGGTGGCCTTTTGGCTGATATTATTTTTCACACATAATGTCATTGAATATTCTTTAAAGTGTAATATAAATTTTGATAATATCACTTAAACAGATTGTTTTATTTCATTTCAATGTTCTAATGCTCTTAATGAAAAACCCTCTACATCTAAGAGAAGCAATTGCGCAAGAAACCCACAGAAAGTTTGATTTTCTTAAATGGCTCAGCTTTATTATGTAACGTTAGCGTTACATAATAAAGTTGAGCATAATAATAACAAGTATTAAAGTATTTATTTGTCAATTGAGTGTAAATAATATCCTAAATTATACATAGTGCTTATTGAACTTAGAAGGAATAAAATATGTGCTTAATATTATTAAGGGTTGTACCCTAGCTAACCAGCGCCACCATATATTTTTCTTGATTACTCTTGTTATAGACCGAAATTACAAAAGTGGTTTGAATAATGTATAAGATGTATCGAAGCTATTTTTTTAAATGATTTGTTTGAATTCATTTGATATTTGCAGCTAGTTACAGATTTAATTTCTGCTAAAAGTTGTGGTTTTTAGCTAATTTTGAATTTCGAACTTGCTGAATATAATATATACACTGTTTCAAAAGTAGCTTAGATATGGCCTTAACTATTTTCAAACCACTTTTTTCATTTCGGTATGTAACAAGAGAAATCACGAAAGATTATCTGTGGCACTAGTTTTAGAGGGGTAAGTAACCGCCTTAAATATTTTTGTTACTATTACTTAAAAAAAAAATAGATTAAAAATGTACTCTTCGTGCTTTTTTCAAAGCAAAATCTTTTACACAATCGTCAATATCAAATTGTATCTCATTTAAAATTGCCAGTATAGCAGATTTGTTAGCCTCAACGTAGACATAGTCGACCTGAGGTAATTTTTTATCAACTTTAGTTTAGAAAAGCTTCTCTCACAACTGGCATTGCTGACAGCAGACAGAAAAATTCTGAACATAGTTACAATGTTTGGCAAGCCATCTTTCAAGTTTGGAGTCAATAATATATTTTAATAGTCCCAGAGAGCCGGACTTCATAAGCTGTTTTTTACAGTCTGGATTCGATGTGGTTTGGAATAACTTTTTTTTTCTTGGTCATGCAATGTTTTTTTCCTTATCCGCCGCCCCTTTCATGTGCCGCCCGGGGCCATGGCCCCCCCTGCCCCCCCCAAGCTACGCCACTGATAAAAGCCCCAGGCATAAAGGGCGTGACAGCTTACATATTTATGTATTGAAAAAAAGTGAATTATATGAACTCATATAACGTGTCGGTAAGCTAATTCCGGAGAAAGAACACAAACATTGTCCTGAGTTAATCAGCGCGACCAGCTATTCTTATCATTTAAATAATCACTGACAGAATAATATGCCATAAATATAGGGAAAAAATGGAATAGTGTCCTTTTTCTGTCTTCAGACACCCTACCTATTGCAATTTCATGAATTCACCAAAAAATACTGACCAAGCGGTTGAAAAAACACATTCGCTTACGTAAAATTCACCCCCAAATGGTCGCACCCTGCATAGTTACCCTAACCACATACAAAAATAGTCCATCTAATACATAATGCATAAACTCAGACTTATCACATACGGCTTCGACAGCGCGGTTCCGATCCGCTTTCACACACGAATAGGCCTCATACATAATTGTATGGATTTCCATAGCTTGATATTCGACAAATTGATGTAAATAGAGGGGGTTGGGAAAAAAAAACTGTAAATTCAGCGAATTATGTAAAAAAAAAATGAGAGCAGCGGTGGCCTAGTGGTATTGGGTGTAACTTACAAATTATAGGTCGTCGTTCAAACCACTTCAGGCGCTTTACTTTTTTCAATAATTATAAACTAGCGCTTGACCGCAATCCCGCCTGATGGTAAGCAGTGATGCGATCGTTGATGGTAAAGCGCGATAGTTTATTAAGAGCCTATTCACTCGAAAAAACTGAGCGAATAGGAAGGAAGACGGCAGTTGAGCGAGGTGATGCAATGTTAAACCCAACAATACGACCAACGATGCTGCGCCAAAAGGAGATTGATCTGAAGACCCTCCACGACCAAACTCCCAACTCAACAACATTTGGCGCATCGTACCCGGCACACATCGCAACATAACTGCTCAGACCCGTCCTCCGTACGGCTTCACCAGACATCATGCCGGAACACGACAAATCGCTTGGCGGCAAGGCTTTGTCTGGTGGGTGGTAACTTCTGCCGGCGGCCGATGTTATGGCCTACCACCTACCACTTTTGTGTATTTTATTTCATGACATGTCCTAGAACCAAAATCTTCTAAAACATGTGACTTCTACCAACACGTACTGGGCCTGCGTGGTAGATTACGGCCCACTTGCCCTCATCGAGATTAGACCAGTGTCCCAACTATGGGAACATCATAGACTGATGTCAAAAATAGAGAGTTAAAATTCAAATTCAAACTCTTTCCTCCTTGTTCATAAACGCTGCTTAAAGTTAACTAGTGATAAGCGATTATTTAAATGTACATTTTAGATGCTTGCACTTCGCTTAATTTTAATCATTGTTTCTGAATAAACCCCTTAAACAGTGTGGTGTTTATCCATAATCGATTACTAAATTTAAGTAACGTTAAAAGGTCAAAAATGTATGGTTAAATAATCGCTAATCACTAGTTAACTTTACGCAGCGTTTATGAATAAGAAGGTTTATTTCAGGCAAGGCCCATATATTGTTAGTAAAAACAAACTTATCCTATGTTAGTAAAAGAGAAACAGGGATTAGTTGGCGACATGAATGTGTGCACGCACATGTCTGTCCGCCCAGAGCCTAATAAAAGGTCCGTCGACCTTGTCCGCCAGTGTAGCTAGGATAAATCACTGAATTTAATGGCAGTGCTTTTTTATTTACGTACTAAATAAATCGATACCCATATTGCATAACTATAGAATAGAATAGAATACTCTTTATTATATACACCATATAGATTACAGAACATAAATATAAAAATTTTACAAAGGGTGACACAATGGGCGGTCTTATCGCTAAGAGCGATCTTTTACAGACAACCTTTGGAAGGAATACTAAGGGGAAGAAGAGAGAAATAGTGTAGGTAGTCTACAGTGTACTATTTACATAGAGTATACAATAAATATGTAGGTTAAATGTATCATACTAGTTTAACTAAATACATAGATCTAATTAATAAACATTATACAAGAGCAGATAAAATATAATGACATGTTTAAAGAGACAGGAAGTGCTTTCTTACCATTGTTTTAAAAGTGAAACTCAATCAGAGTTATTTTGTAGGATATTTAAATTGCATGATTTAATTCCCCTATCTCCATTTCATCATCGGACGACCCGTCGTCCGGCGAGTTTCTTCCCTTAAGTTGTTGACGCACGTTGAAGAGTTTCGCCTCGTCTTTTATACCGCATACAGCTAGGGACTGGAACAATTTGCCAGCGGCGGTGTTTCCGTCAGACTACAATTGAAGTGTCTTCAAAGTTAGAGTAAATAGGCTCTTAATAAACTAGCGCGCTTTACCATTAACGATTGCATCACTGCTTAACATCATGCGGGGTTGCAGTCACGCACTAGTTTATTATAAAAAAAAACATTGCTGTTTCATCATCTGCCTAGCCTTAACACAACTATGTCATGGTCAGCTTCCAGTCTAACCGGATTCAGTTGAATACCAGTATTTTACATGGAGAGACTACCTATCTGATCTCCACAGCCCAGTTACTGGGTAATAGGATACCCCTCAGTAAGACTGAATGTCAGACTTTCGGGCTTCCAACGACCTGCAACGATTGCTAAGGATCTACTAATGCTAGCCGTGACCAACGACTTAACGTGCTTTCCGACGCACGGTCTAAATCAAAATCAAAAGTCTTTTATTCAAATTAGGCTGAGAATCAGCACTTTTTGAACGTCAATATTACATAAGACAGTCCCCGAAAACGCCCACCCATCGACACTTCCTAGTGCTTTCGCTGGGAAGAAGAAGTGGCGGAAGAAACTCCCCAGCAGCACAGTTGTCTGTTCATTTAAAAAAAAAACACATGATTTTATACAATACTATGTATAGTGATGATATGTATAGGTCTTCGTGTGTAAAGATGGTCATCCATCCACAAACCAAACGTGGCAAGTGTCGCTTAACCTTATTGATAGAACGTTGCGACTGTTTCATTGCTGTGTATATGTTCAAAAAATTTATCTTCTCCACAGTTTAAATAACTCAATGAATGTTGTTGAATAGGGTATTCAACTAAAAAAAAACTAATTAGTTCGTCAGTCAGATTTCCAAAAAATACTAGACACGGATTTTTTCTCTTTTCCTATAAACAAAATAAGTCGTGGTGGCCTAGTGGTTAAAACACCAGCCTCTCAAGTATGAGTGCGCGGGTTCGATTCCAGGTCAGGCAAGTACCAATGTAACTTTTCTAAAGTTATATGTATTTTCTAAGTATATCTTGGACACCATTGACTGAAGGTGAAGGAAAACATCTTGAGGAAACCTGGACTTTATAAGTCTGAAATCGCCAACCCGCATTGAGCAAGCGTGGTGATTACGCTCAATGCTTCTCTGTATGAGAGGAGACCTGTGCCCAGCTGTGGGACGATAAAAAAGGTTGATGATGATGATGATGATGATATAAACAAAAAATGAAGACGGCACAGTACGTTGAAAACTCGTGTGACGTCACTGGACGCTACACTTTTTAGCGCGCAGTGACTTCACCAGCCACCACTCCTGATCTTTGATGGCTTTTATATTTGTAAATTTTTATTGATTTGATAAAACAAAATATACGTAGCTATTATTGGAATCAATTGTAACAGCTAATACCTACTTAGGACCCATTAACTTAATCAAATTTTATTCCGTGGTGTTTGGCAATCCGAGCTTCTCCCAGTTGCAATAATGTCCCTTTGTGCCGATTGGCCTAGTTCTGTTCTGTCTCCTGCTTGTTATGGAGGGAAGTGGAAAAAATATATGTTTCCTTACTCCTCCGCAATTTTTTTCTGATTAATTTCGTTGCGGGACCCAAGACAGTTGAATCGTTTCGCCGGAACTCGTCGAGCTTCATTGCTCGGCGTTTTTCTGGCGGTCTCCACTGTTGATTCTGGCTTTCAGGAGTTGCAGTGGTTGGGAAAAGTGTGGCGGGTTTTGTCCCTTTCAAAAAAAATAGCATAGCATAATAATAATAATAATAAGCCATCCGGCCCCGAGCCGGGTCCCCGCTGCCGGTGGTTGTGTGCAGCGCATGAGATGGACTCAGACAATGAACGAGAACGTCATGCGCGCATATTACGGGGCTACAGAGGGGGGAACTAACCTCACTGCGTACCGTGAAAGGATGCTGTCTTTGTTTCAGGCACTGGAACCAACTGTCAACGTCTCGGCCCAACGACTGTCGGATCAGGTGCGTGTCATCCAACGCAATCACAGGTTGGACGATATCGCACTTGATAGGCTGCGCTCAGAGGTACTGAGCAACCAAATCGCCCCGACTCTGACCCAGACCGCGGCACAAGCGTCAATTATTGATGCTGTTCCGCCGCGGTCCATTCGTGTCGAAGAAGAGGATGATAGGGTTGAAACAGTAAGTAGCCAGTATAACGATCGACTGAGGAGCGCACTGGAGGATGCGTTCCGCGACTATAGATCCAATCCGACCAACCTTAGACCCCGTTTACGGCTACCTATGCACAAAAAAAATAGGGCGCTGGTGTGTGCTTTGGACTCGCAGCTCAAGAATTTCTTCGAGAGCAGCGAGGATCTCATTGATACACACTCGATCCTGTATTGCGCGGCTGTAGCGGCATGTCGATTAGCCAACGTCAAGTTCCCAATTTGTGACGAAGCTACTCGACCAAAACCAACCGTACCAGCCTGGCAACGCAGAATCGAGCGTCGTATCGATGGGACCAGGGTACTCATCGGCAAACTATACTGCTTCAGGGAGGGCAATACTAGACCACGAGTGATGCGCTTTGTGAGACAGGCATTCTCGGGGACTGGTATCAGCCCTCGAGAATACATAAATAATGTCACAGAGCGCATCGACTTCCTGAAGCAGAAAGTTTGTGCATGGGCGAGCCGTATTCGGCGGTATAAGCGGCGAGTGGATCGATATACGCAGAATCGCATGTTCCAGAGCGATGAGAGGTGGGTATACAGAACTTGGGAGCGACCAGAACAAAACGAGGCTGACGTGTACCGCCCAGATGATGCCACCACAAGTGCATTCTGGCGCGGTATATGGTCGGTATCCGTTTGTCACACTGAGGGTGACTGGATACAGGATGTCAAACAAGGGTGTGAAAACTTACCAGAAATGGATAGTATTTTCATAACATCATCAGACGTAGCCACAGCAGTCCGTTCGTTACCGAACTGGAAATCACCGGGACCGGACGGGCTGCATAACTTTTGTTTAAAATGGCTAAGTAGTTCACACACTTGTTTGGCATCTCAATTCCAGTCATCCTTAGATTCTGGTTCGCTACCCCTGTTCTTAACAACTGGAATTACCCACCTGCTCCATAAATCAGGTAGCACCGCGGAACCCAAAAATTATAGGCCGATCACTTGTTTACCAACGGTCTATAAAGTTCTTACATCCATTTTGAAAGCTAAAATAAACAAACATCTTGACAGCAACACCATCATGTCTGTCTCTCAAAATGGATGTAGGAGCGGGTCCCGTGGTACTAAGGAGCTACTCCTCATAGACATGGCCATCAGCCAACAGGTTCGCCGATCCCGCAAGGATCTCTCAACCTGCTGAATAGATTATAAGAAGGCCTACGATTCGGTGCCACATACATGGCTTTTGAGGGTGCTGGAGTTGTACAAGATAAATGCAACTCTACGCACTTTCCTTAAGTCGTGTATGGGGCAATGGAAGACAGTCCTTCGCTATCCAGGGAGTCGACAGATCCAGGGGAATGATGAACCTGTATGGATTAAGCGGGGAATATTCCAGGGCGACAGTCTGAGTCCACTATGGTTCTGCTTAGCTCTGAATCCTCTAAGCAGACTGCTGGAGGATTCAGGTCTGGGTTATCGATTGAAGAGAGGCGGTCAGGTCATATCTCACCTTCTCTACATGGATGATTTGAAACTCTTTGCCCCCAATAAATTGCATCTGATGAAGCTACTGAATGTAACTGAAACTTTTAGTAGTGGCATCAGAATGGAATTTGGTGTGGACAAATGTGCAGTCATGCATGTAAAGCGGGGGGAGATTATGGAATCCGAGGGAATTACACTCCCAGATTCCATACACCTTATATCCCTCTCCTCATTCGAGAGCTATAAATATTTGGGTATGTCGGAAGCGTTAGGTATCAACGATGCTGACATGAAGCAATCGTTGAAGGAGCGCTTCTTTGGTCGCCTGAAGAAGGTATTAAAAAGTCTTCTTTCGGGCGGAAATAAGGTGCGCGCCTTCAACGGTTGGGTCATGCCGGTTTTGATGTACTCTTTCGGCATACTTAAATGGACTCAGACCGAACTCGACGCCCTGGATAGAAGGGTCCGTACACTGCTGACAGCAAACAGGATGCATCATCCACGATCATCGGTGATGAGACTGTATATTCCGCGGAAGTGCGGGGGTCGAGGCTTTTTAAATGCGAAGATCCTCCACAACCGAGAAGTATGCAGTCTCAGAGAACATTTTTTAAAAACCGTAGTGGGTATGCATCATGATGTGGTCACGGTGGACAAGGGGCTTACCCCGCTATCCATGGCGAAAGAGAACTGGCACAAGCCTATAATACTCACCACTGATGACCGCAGGATGATATGGCAAAGCAAGGAACTTCACGGGCGATTTTATCGGGCTCTTCATGAGCCCGATGTAGACTTCTTAGCCTCCGTATCCTGGCTACGATTCAGTGACCTTTTCGGGGAAACTGAAGGTTTCGTCTGTGCAATTATGGACGAAGTTATCTTAACGAATAACTACCGGAGATATATTATGAAGGACGGGACGATTGACGTATGTCGGGCATGTCACCATCCGGGTGAGTCCATCAGACACATTATCTCTGGTTGCTCTCGTTTAGCTAACGGCGAGTATTTGCACAGGCATAACCAAGTAGCTAGGATTATCCACCAACAACTTGCTTTGAAATATAAACTTGTGGATTCTGAGGTACCATATTATAAGTATGTGCCCGACCCAGTTCTTGAAAATGGCCATGTCACGTTATACTGGGATCGGTCTATCATTACTGACAGGACTATTGTTGCAAATAAGCCTGATATAGTAGTGATAGATCGATTAGCGCGCCTCGCAATGATTGTCGATGTTACCATTCCACATGACGGGAATCTCGTGAAAGCTGAGAAAGAGAAACAAATTAAATATCTCGACTTGGTGCACGAGGTTGTTGACATGTGGAATGTGAACTCGGCTGTCATTGTACCGATTGTCGTATCGGCCAATGGTTTGATAGCCAAGAGCCTCGACCAACATCTATTGAGGCTCTCGTTAGGCAGTTGGATCAAAGGCCTGATTCAAAAGGCAGTACTCCTCGATACGGCCCGCATTGTGAGGAGGTTTCTGTCTCTGGAGCCCTAACCACCGGTAGCTTGGACCCCGCTCCCGCCATCGGTGGAACACTATTTTTTATATTTTTAAATGTTTTTGTATGTTTTTATATAAATATTTAAAAATGTAGAATAATATGTATATATAAAGAAATAAAGGGAATAATAATAATAATAAATTCTTTAATCAAGTAACAATGACTCAATAATGTTAGTAATACTTAAAACTATGTTAGTAACATTTCATAATTTAAATGAATATTGGCATAGAATCATAAGCGAACTACATTCAATATTTCATCATTTTATGTCATGGAGCAAATTTTGTTTCATGATTTCATGTAAATTGTGTACGATCAGTGAATTAAAGACACTCGCTAGTCTTCTTCATCTCAGCGTTAATCCTAGTCGTATCCGAAACTATTCAGCTTTGGAGTCTAGGGTCCGCTTTACCAGTCTAACTGCTCATTTTGGCTAAACTTCGATATTTTCCGTGAAGCGACTGCCGTCTGACCTCCACAACCCGAAGACGATATTGATGCATTGCAGTTAGACTAATTGTTGGACTTTTGAGGGCTCCAACAACTTATAACGATTGCCATTATATGTTCGTATGACAACCGGGACACGTGCTTTCCGACGGTCGACCAGACCAGTGCAAATATTCATATTCATACATACAAATATTTGCACTGCGCGGCCGCATTCGCTGCCGTTACGCCACGGAGGCTGTCCGTGTAAAGACACTCGCTAGTAAAGGTTGTTCTCTCTTGACAACATCCATCACCTCTGACTAGCTGACATCTTTTCAACTCAACATTGACATGTCATGTATCGTGCTCACACAACCTGTACATTTTGATGATGGTACAACGAGGCGATTCCAATATTATGGTTATTAATTAGTTAATCGAGTTGGGTCATGAGTGACGCGTGTCGACGGCTCGACGGTATGGCGGCGACAGCGGTCCGTTCGCTGGCATTATTGTTGATCACCGTACATTAAATAGGATCCTACCCTCAAACGAAGTATTTTATCGATAATTGAAAAATATGGTTTAATTTGCTAATATTCATTTTTTTTAATAATTATAAACTAGCGCTTGACCGCAATCCCGCCTGATTGTAAGCAGTGATGCAATCGTTGATAGTAAAGCGTGCTAGTTTATTAAGAGTGAATAGGTCACTCAGAAAAACTGAGCGAATAGGATGGAAGACGGTAGTTGAGCGAGGCGGTGCAATGTTAAACCCAACAACACGACCAACGATGCTGCGCCAAAGGGAGATTGACCTGAAGACCCTCCACGACCAAACTCCCAACACAACAACATTTGGCGCATCGTACCCGGCACACATCGCAACACAACTGCTCAGACCCGTCTTTCGTACGGCTTCACAAGAAATCATGCCGGAACACGACAAATCGCTTGGCGGCAAGGCTTTGTCTGGTGGGTGCTAACTTCTGCCGGCGGCCGGTGTTATGGCCTACCGTACTTTCCCGGCTAGACATAACTTTGTTAATTTTATTTGTGGTTCCCATATTCTACACAAAATATTGTTATTATTGTGTCTAAGTTTATGTGAAATCTGGGAGCACGATGTTCCCGAAAGACCCAATTCCATTTGGCGTGTAGCATTTATACATAGTTGTTGTAATATGCGTTTTTGTTTTCCAAGCCTGGAGACAGACGAAGAGTCGCCAGCCTGTCGGTGTTCTATAGGA
Organism: Sesamia inferens; assembly: GCA_037179545.1. Lineage (NCBI taxonomy): Eukaryota > Metazoa > Arthropoda > Insecta > Lepidoptera > Noctuidae > Sesamia > Sesamia inferens. Next base: position 23,393,526 of record CM073944.1, on the reverse strand, counting down.
TGCATTTTGGACAGTGTGCGAGGGAATTGCATAAAATTCCCCCATCTTCGTTCCATCATCGGACGACGCGTCGTACGGCGAGTGTCCACCCCCGTGATCCACCATTATGTTATTGACACCACTACGACCCTAACGAAGCGTTTCGCTTTGTCTTTTATACCGCATACATCGAGGGACTGGAACAATTTGGCACGCTTGACTAGAGTAAGAACTTAAGTTTTCATCCTGGAAGTCGCGGGCAACGGCTTATGTAAAATAAACTATCCTCATCGTTTTCCCTAACTTGTAAATTTTTATGTTTGTGATCTTTCTCGGTGTCTTTTTTCTTCTATAAAAAAGGGTGTGGTAAACATCAAAAATGAGTTATTTCTGAATGATCTAGAAAATACCACTATCCAGGCTAATAGCTGCCGATAAAGGGCACAATGCACAGCATTGATTTTTTTAAGCAAATACTGTCGTTAATGGTAAAGCGTACTAGTTTATATAGGTAAGATCTTATTCACTCTAGCCTTGAAGACACTTAAATTGTAATGAAAAAGAAATCACCGCAGGCAAATCGTTCCAGTCCTTCGATGTAGGTGTTATAAAACACGAAGCAAAATGCTTCGTCCGGATGAGCAAAGTAAGGGTGCAAACTTGCAGAATGACGGGTCGTCCGATGATAAAAGAGTGATGGCGAAATTTTATCATGTAGTTCCCACGCACGAAATCAAATCAAAATCAAAAGTCATTTATTCAAATTAGGCTGAGAATCAGCACTTTTTGAACGTCAATATTACATAAGACAGACCCCCAAAACACCCTCCCATCGACACTTCCTAGTGCTTTCGCTGGGAAGAAGAAGTGACGGAAGAAACTCCCCAGCAGCACAGCTGTCTGTTCATTTAAAAATAACACTTGACTTTATACAATACTACGTATAGTGATGAACACGATAAAATACAACAACAATGAAATTATTTACCATATACCAGCTACCACGCCAAAATAAAAGCAAAGCAAAACAATATATATATATATATATATATATTTAAATGAACATGTAATTAACTAAAACTTATTACTTAAATAAAAGCTCTCCAAAATGCTTCCTACATTAATGCTGACTACCCTTTTTTCCGATGGTGGAAAAATGCCCATGGACTATTCTCTAGACCTGCTCGGGGATGCGGAGGGGTGTGCGGGCCTCTTACCGGCTAAAAAGTCACCTAAGCGTTCGTCATCTGCCTTCCCGAGGTGCCAGGTCCTCCCAATTTTTTTACGGTGAGGCTGACTACCCTACGCCCATGCTCCAGGCTTTGGAGAATAAAAATGCATATTACAAAAACTATAAATGGTACCCGCCCAAATGGAATTGGGTAATGGATTGGGAGGTCACATATGTATAAAAATTGAGATTGTTATTAAAGGCTATCTGACAGCAAAGTCGTAGGAGGTCAAAGGAGTACACTTTGATACGTATTATTATTGTTGTCATAAAGGTGTACTACATATGTATATCAATGAGATTTTATATTTTAAAATTTTATTTGTACTTTGACATTTAATGCATTTTGATCTTATTGTGACTGAATCGATTTTGTTTTTATTTAATTGTATTTTTTTTTCATCTGATAAATGATTATTGTTCTTATCTTTATAGCATCATATTCCCACAACCTTATTTGTACATATATTTGTATTACTTCAAAGAAATAATTGGATAGGAAATTGTTAATCTACATAATTTCATCATCATCATTTCAGCCGAAAGACGCCCACTGCTCGACATAAACCTCCCCCAGGGTTCTCCACGACGACCGGTCCTGCACCTCCCGCACCCAGCGGTTTCCAGCAACCTTCACCAGGTCGTCGGTCCACCTTGTCAGGGGCCTACCCACGCTACGTCTTCCGGTGCGTGGTCGCCACTCGAGAACCCGTCGGACCCATCGGGCATCGGTCCTGCGGGCAATGTGTCCAGCCCACTGCCACTTTAGTGTTGCAGTTCTTCGGGCTATGTCGGTTACTCTCGTTCTTCTGCGGATCTTCTCATTCCTGATTCGATCGCGCAGTGAAACCCCAAGCATAACCCTCTCCATTGCCCTTTGAGTGACTTTGAGCCTTCGTATAAGACCCATTGTTAGCGACCATAATTTACATCATTAATATTGTTTTTAATTAATTGTTATGCCTTGCAAAGCAAAACATACTGATGATACAACACAAATTTCATACCATGTACCATAGCAACAATGTTTACAAAAAAAAAAAAAAATACTTTGACTTTAATAAATCTAATTCATAGCCGTGAAAACTAAGAGTGGGTGGATAGTTTGTTATAGTCAGTTTGCAAAATTGTAGGATTAAGGCTAAAATGTGTCAGACGTACATATAATAATTATAGAAAAACATCATTCCCTCGCTTTTCAACTTTAGCATATTAGGTTAAAACACAAACAAAATCTTAATCAGTATTTATATGATAAACAAAGGACGAATAAATGAAAAATGAAAATGTAACGGCGTCCGTGTTTTCATCCCTCGCTTCATATACACAAAGTAATTTCGTACGCGTAGGCGCGGCGCTACGTGTGTAGGCGTACTGCTACGTGCGTAGCACTTTCCTAAGAGAAAGTTGTTCTTAATACTGTAGCTGTGTAGCGATTTGATTTAACACAGCAGTTGAAATGTAAACCATTTAATAACTGATGACTTTGTCAGGTTATGAAATCCTCCGTTTTGCAGCTGATATCGTGGTCATGGCAGAGACCCTGGAAGACTTGAGCAAAATGCTTAAAGACCTAAGCAGAGCTTACCAACAAGTGGGTCTAAGGATGAACATGGATAAGACAAAAAACATGTCGAACTCTCATGTCGCACCCACTCCAATTCTAGTTGATTGATCTGCACTCAAAGTTGTTGACGAGTATATACCTGGGACAAACGGACCAACTAGGTAGGTCCAACTTCGAGAAAGAGGTGTCTTGTTGAATCCAGCTCGGCTAGGCAGCGTTTGAGAAGTTACGCTACATCTTGTCGTCCAAGATACCACAGTGTCTCAAGACTAAAGTCCTTGACCAGTGTGTTTGTTGCCAGTGATGTCTTACGGAACTGAAACGTGGTCGCTCACAATGGGCCTCATACGAAGGCTCAGAGTTACATAAAGGGCAATGGAAAGAGCTATGCTAGGAGTTTCTCTGCATGATCGAATCGGAAATGAGGAGATCCGCAGAAGAACCAAAGGTACCGACATAGCTCTTCGAAAAAGTTTACTAATTATATTTAATTTTTAAAACAACAATAATAATAGCGATTCATCCGGCAGAAGTTACCACCCACCAGATAAAGTCTTGCCGCCAAGCGATTCTTCGTGTTTCGGCATGATGTCTGGTGAAGCTGTACGGGGGACGAGTCTGAGCAGTTGTATGCGATGTATGCCGAGTACAATTCGCCAAATGTTTTGTGTCGGGAGTTTGGTCGTGGAGGGTCTCCAGATTAATCTCTCTCTGGCGCAGCATCGTTGGTCGTGTTGTTGGGTTTAACATTGCATCACCGAACTCAACTGCCGTGTTCCTTTCTACTCACTAAGATTTTTAAGTGAATAGGCTTAATAAACTTGCGCGCTTACCATCAGGCGGAATTGCAGACAAGCACTAGTTTATAATTATAAAAAAAATACACTCTGCAATAATTGCAATAATTTCAACTATTTCTATTGCAGTTTACGAGGTACAGCCTGCTGTCAGTCAGACTGATCGATAAAAGAGGCTTAGTAATAGAATCATATTACTAAGCCTCGACTGTTCATCAATCCATTGATACACTTTGGCTACAGCCCAACAAAATATTGGTATTTAAAAAATCAACGCTGCCCCGCACTAGAAACTTCTCCTGTATCTTGGGTGTATTTGCAAATATTTAAACTTAAATATACAAACAGCCAGAAGCAGAACAACTACCTGTAGGCCTTAAAGATATGACGACGTCAGCGACGGCAGAGCTGTAAGGTCGTCACTATCTTGGTGTCATGGTAATGGCTCCATTTTGTAGGTGAAGTTTTGAATTAAAGCACGAAGTGTAAATATACCCTCCAATCTTGACAATAACAATTTCAATAGGCATAGCGACAGTTTTGACCCAGGGAAGTGCCCTGGTCCGCGTCTCAATTCGAAGTGTAATGTAATGATTCTTTCTAAAATATTAAGAACATTTATTTGTATTTTAATGATCAGTTTTTGTTTAAATTTCATATAGTTGTCTAGAAGGAGCGAAACCGGAAATTGCGCCAACTCTCTAGTACCCTCATTTAATTCGTCAAAGTGGTGGCGGGAGTGAGATTAGATATAAGCATTTTTTGGAGCGAGTACGCGCAGTTCCTGGTTGTCCTCCGAATCAGTCGGAATAGTTAAGAAATATTGGAGTCCGTCTGTTATGTATTCAATTTAAGTATAGTATATTGGCTGTTACCTGTTGTGAAGAATAAAGTTATTATATAGACCTGTCCAAGTTGCAGTTTTATTGAAATCTCGGAAGTGAGAGAGGATTCAGCCCACAAAATAAAGGTATGTATAAGCAATATTCATTTCTTGATTATAAAAAAATGATTATTTATCGTTATTTCAAACCATGCCATGTAGTATTTAAAATATTAATCTAATCTGTGGTTTTATTGTCGTTGATTCATCTGGTGAGGGCAACTCCCTCATGGTGTTTTGGTGATAATATACCAAACGTTGAAGTTTTGAATGTATAAGTTCGTACAGTTTCTAATCATGGATGGGCAGCGTTCGGTCAGGGCAACTCCCTGACAATGCTATTTATTCACATTTTGTGGTTTATCGCGACGAACATTTGGTTAAAGCGACTCCTTAATATTGTTGTTCGTGATGGCTACAGGAAACTGTATGTAATTTGGGTACCTAGATGTTTAGAATAAATATTTTTATGAACATAATAATTGAGGGTATGGTTTGAACAGATATTTTTAGACACAGATCAGATACAGTAACTATAATATGTATGTTCACTGGATTATTGTTAAGATTGCGTGGACTATGCTGGTTCACTGGATTATTGACAGGATTGAGTGGACTATGCTTGTTCACTGGATTGGATTATTTGCTATGATAGGGATAAGGTACGAGAAAAAAAAAAAATTAACAAATTAAAATATAACAAATTGCCAAATGAAATCAAGGAGTGTAGAAGCATGAATATTTATAAAAGAAAATTAAAGGAATATATTACGCTGAACGTAAGTTGTACATAAATACCCTGGCAACATACTATAAAATACTTGGTAAGTTAATAAAGTATTAAATACGATTACTACTTGTAAATCAAGAAAATTAAGCATAAAAAAAAACCATGTACTTATTTAAATATATTTAATAATAAGTATACCTAAGTAATAATTACAACATAAAACTAACATACACATTATAGCCAAAATTATAAAATGAAACACATAAACGATCACCGGTCTCTGAGACTATAGTTTGCTGCATACATAAGCACATCTACACAATAATTTGCTCAAAAATAAATAATCAATAAATAAGAGGGTACCTCGGTTTCTAATTGGCCAGCCGTATTAACTTGTTTGCAAATGTACTATGTAACTACCCACACTTTTGTTTTTGCTTTCTTATCATGCTGCGTCACTAGACGAAATAATGTGTGCATTAAATATTAAGTCTCATATAAGTGAACTGTATTATGTTCTTTTTGAGAAAAAGAGCAGAAAAAAAGAAGAGAAGTATCTGATGAATCGAACATTAATCATTACAAGTCGTCATCCCGATTGCGTGGACTAGGTTTGTCCACGGGATTAATAATAATAATAATAGCCCAAACTGACTATAAACACCGCCCCGACCAAGTTGCTGCAATAATCCACCAATCACTAGCAATCAAAACAAAATTCCCTACTATAAATACAAACCACAGGTAGTATTAGAAAACAATAATTTCAAGTTGTACTGGGATAGGACCATAATCACAGATAAAACCACATACAACAACAGACCAGACATAACTATGGTAGATAAAGAAAATAAATTTGCGTACATAATAGACATAGCTATATGCAACACCCATAATCTTACTAGCACACACACTGAAAAAAATTGCAAAATACACAGAATTAGCCATAGAGCTTAAAACGCAGTGGAACATCACCCACACCAAAACTATTCCCATCGTAATATCCAGCACAGGTGTCATCCCAAAAACCCTATACAATAGCCTTAACACATTAAACATTACCCCGTCTACTTATCTTCTACTACAAAAAGCAGTTATTCTTAACACATGCAGGTTAACCCGAAAATTTTTAAATACTTAATTTAATTCAATCCTTTTTTACTCAAAAGCACTTGGCTTCGGCCCGTGCCAAATTCGACCCACACACAGATGTGAGATATTTTAAAAAAAAATATATAATGAGGAATAATAATAATAATGTACTTATTTGCATAAAAACACGGTATACAGAGATGGTAATAATACAATTTGGACCAAGACATGTTTTGCCTATTTATTATAAGCATGTAGATTTTCCAAGATGTACTAGACATTAACATTTTTGTCAAGGAAATCCTAAACACTATAAAAACCATTCACAGACAACCATTCATACAATTTCCTTTAAAACAATCTGGTATTCACATTTTTGAGATCGTTTGGTAACTTATTATATAAATGTACACACATTGCAAGGCAGCTTTTATTATATTTAGCTAGCCTTTGAATCTCACTTAGTACGAGCCTGTTGGGGTCTCGTCGGTTTCGGACACAAATGTCATTTGCTTTGACAAATAAATTTTGATGCTGCCTAACAAACATATATATTTCATAAATATAAAGAGCCGGCAGCGGTAGCAAACCAAGTCTCTTAAATACTGGTCGACATGAGTCATCCGGTTGAAGGCCACATATTGCCCTCATGCATTTTTTTTGAGCGACAAATGCTCTATTTACATCAGTACTATTACCCCACATCACCAGACCATAGCGCAGTAACGATTCAACATACGCGTGATATGAAATAACAGCAGTTTTTATATTCGTGACATTTTTAACTTGTTTCAACGCATAGACAAATTTATTAATTCTAGTGCTAACACTTTCCACGTGTTCTTTCCAATTAATATCTTTATCTATTATTACTCCCAAAAATTTGGTGTGCATTACTTCGTTGAATTTAGTGATATTCATTTTATATTATATTTATTATTATTAGATTGGTTAAATCGAATGTAAACGGATTTATTTAAATTAATTTTTAAATGGTGAGAGTCAAGCCAATTCAATAATGTGTCTATTGTATTAGTGATATCTAACTCATGATCTGTAATGGTACTTTTCTTTCTATCGGATGCCACTATAATTATGTCATCAGCAAATAATACGCATTTATGTTTAGTTATTCTTATTATGTCATTTATGTCATTTTGACATTTCAGGATTGCGTGGACTAGGATTGTCCACGGGATTGACAGGATTGCGTGGACTAGGATTGTCCACGGGATTGACAGGATTGCGTGGACTAGGTTTGTCCACAGGATTAATATCAGGATTGCGTGGACTAGGTTTGTCCACTGGATTAATGTCAGGATTGCGTGGACTAGGTTTGTCCACTGGATTAATGTCAGGATTGCGTGGACTAGGTTTGTCCACTGGATTGATGTTAGGATTGCGTGGACTAGGTTTGTCCACTGGATTAATGTCAGGATTGCGTGGACTAGGTTTGTCCACTGGATTAATGTCAGGATTGCGTGGACTAGGTTTGTCCACTGGATTAATGTCAGGATTGCGTGGACTAGGTTTGTCCACTGGATTAATGTCAGGATTGCGTGGACTAGGTTTGTCCACTGGATTAATGTCAGGATTGCGTGGACTAGGTTTGTCCACTGGATTAATGTCAGGATTGCGTGGACTAGGTTTGTCCACTGGATTGATGTTAGGATTGCGTGGACTAGGTTTGTCCACTGGATTAATGTCAGGATTGCGTGGACTAGGTTTGTCCACTGGATTAATGTCGGGATTGCGTGGACTAGGTTTGTCCACTGGATTAATGTCAAGATTGCGTGGACTATGTTTGTCCACTGGATTATTATTAAGATTGAGTGGACTATGTTTGTCCACTAGATTATTGTGAGGACTGAGTGGATTATGTTCAGTAGTTGCTTGGATAAAATTAATGGCTTAAAGCTTATGAAACTATTAGCAATGAATATTTTTGTACTGACTTGGATAATCGGGGTACGGATTTCTACTCGGTTCAATTTATTTTCAGCCATGGTACCAAGCGAGGATGATAAAAGGGAGGGGCGCCTCCAGCTGCTCCGCCTGGGAGGCGGTCAAGGAGTGGAAGGAGAGCGACTTCTACTTCTGGCGGAGAGGCCACACCAAGCAGGGCTCGTGGGACATCGAGTGTGCTGGCCGAAAGACTTGTTGAAGCTGCTCCCCGACTTCAAAGGAGAACCAAGTGGAAATTCATTTTTTTAAAAATTTAAAATAATGTAGTTCCCGAATTCGACCCGGCCTATAGGGCTCAAACCATTGACAGCTGGCTTAGGAAAACGAGAATGACGAGGTAAACTAGTTGTCATTATTTCATTATATTTATTATTTCATTTTCGTCAATTACCCAATTGAACAATAGTCTATTCATCATCATCATTTATTTATTCATAACAATTTACATTGTGTTGAACATTGCATATAAAATTAAAATAGAAATACCACATGCGGCTAAAAAAAAAAAAAATTAAAAATGTCGATTTGAATATTTTATTGTGTGTACATATATAATAAAATAAATAATCACAGACAAACCTAACAAGTCAATCAATCATTCTTAAGTGTGTCAATAGATATACAAACAAATGTCAGATATGATTACAAGAGAAAAATAAATAAAATAATGTCAAATGCATTGTTACAGTGAAAGTTAAGGAATTGAGTCGAAAGCGTGTTCACTGGTACTTTCTTCATTTTGTATCATTCGACATGAATTCTGATACTGATTATAAACTAAACATCTTTCCAACAAGGTTTTTAGTTTATTTTTAAATAAATGACTATTATATCAGTTAGTAACCTATTGAACAATTCAACTGCTTGGTAGCTGGAGCAATGCCTGACCACGTTAAAATTTGGTGACAACTTGTGTTTAAACTCCTTTCTTCATGTGCTTTCTCTTACCTTACGTTCCTCTTGTGATTCATACTGACGAATATACTTGGCAGAGTAACAAAGAATAACCAATATATAAACTTGGTACTGTCAAAATATTCAACTTAAAAAAAAAATGCTCTCTACAAGAATCTGTTTGTGAGATCCTTACTCAAGTCCTTATAGCACATTTCTGTAAGATGAATGCTTTCTGACACGTATAATTGTAACTGTTACCTCAATCTAGCTTCGTTAAGCACTATAATAATTAGCCTTTAGATGCTTTAAATCTAAAATATCTCTAAGGCTCTAGGGATGAAATAGAAGAGTCAATAGCAGCTAGCTCATGTTTTTAAGTTCACATCTATGTTAATACCTAAGAATTCGACTTTGTCTACTAAGTCAATCTTGTCTCCATCAATTTGTACGTCTAGATTGTCGTTGTTACGAGTTGTTGTCTTGAATAAAGTAATGTTGGTTTTACTTGTATTTAACAAAAGGTAACTGTAAACCAATCGTAAAGATTTTTAAGTGGTTCGTTTACAGCTTGGGTCAATTCTTTTAAGTGATTGGCCCCTATTATGTTAGTGTCATCCGCAAAGACAAGTTTTACATTAATTTTAGTGTGATGCATAAAGTTCAGCAAGTCATTTGTAAATATAATAAATAGAATAGGCCCCAAAATTGAGTTTTGAGGTACACCACGTTGTATCTTTGTGATTTTAGACGTGAATACAACTTCCATGATTGTTTCTATAAATAAATAAAATAAGTAAATAAATTGTTTATTTCTCAACTCTGTACATAATTTGTATAATGATTTTCTTAATTCTAAATAGCTATCGATGCTTTTAATTTCTACAGACATTCTTCTATTATGTAAGTAGGATCTTATGAGAATTAAGGATTTGCCTCTCGATACTGTAATGTTCTAAGTCAGTCAGTAATAATTCATAGTCAATAGTATCAAAAGCTGAGCTGAGGTCGATAAATAGTCCAGCCACTTTCATTTTGTCATTTAATTTATTAATTGTCGTATGTGTTTATGGCATCAGAACAAACAAAATGTGCTCTTTTCATTGAATTCTGATTATTAAGCCAGATTACAAGAAATGAACTGTGCGATTCTGAAGTAGATGTTCTATATTATCATTAATTAAATAAGGTAATTTAATGTAATGATTCTTTTTCTTGATTTGATAATCAACTGAGATTTTAAGTAATATATTATTGAATAGTATTTGTTATTGTTGTATAAAGTCCGATAGAATCTAAGTTGTGTACTTCTATATTATGTTATTTATGAATTCTTGATATTAGCTGTAGTGCGCCAGGAGGCTGCACTAAGTCGGATGGCCGAATGTAATGTAATGATTCTTTCTAAAATATTAAGAACATTTATTTGTATTTTAATGATCAGTTTTTGTTTAAATTTCATATAGTTGTCTAGAAGGAGCGAAACCGGAAATTGCGCCAACTCTCTAGTACCCTCATTTAATTCGTCAAAGTGGTGGCGGGAGTGAGATTAGATATAAGCATTTTTTGGAGCGAGTACGCGCAGTTCCTGGTTGTCCTCCGAATCAGTCGGAATAGTTAAGAAATATTGGAGTCCGTCTGTTATGTATTCAATTTAAGTATAGTATATTGGCTGTTACCTGTTGTGAAGAATAAAGTTATTATATAGACCTGTCCAAGTTGCAGTTTTATTGAAAGAAGTGAGCGTTAGACAATCTCCGCTTTCCAAAACGACTCTGTCGATGACCACTCATTACAAAAAAAAAATCACAGCGTTTACCCCACTGCTACGTTAATCAAATGAGCAACTTTTATAAAAACGATATCGAAATTCACGATAGATTGATTGTTCCATGCGAAAATCGAACTCGCGAGACGCAACGCGGCAGCCAATCGCTCAGCCTCTGCGCCAGACGTGTTATTTTAAATCAATGTTTCCCAAAGGTGACTCCTATAACAACAAACCATATTTACCCGACCGAGTCAATAAAAAAGGTTATGTTTTCATTCCCATTCGATTTGAACGAGTCGTAAAAATAATCAAATCACAATTTGTTTTTCTTACATTACCGTCGTCTAATAAAATTCTTGGCAGAAAGAAGTTTTTGTGTAATAAGGGCTAACCGTATAAATATTTGTTTTTGTATGTAGCATGATCCTCCTATAATATTTCAACTACCGAAACACAGACTTCGACCCGACTTCATTTTCTTCTAAGCCTATAGAGGTCCACTGATGGACAAAGGCCTCCCCTAAGGCTTTGATGATGATGTGCCGCCCGCATCCATCGGCTTCCCAAAGTCATCGGTCCACCTTGTTGGGGGCCTCCCTATGTTGGGTCTTCCGGTACGTGCCACAGTCATCGGTTCTACGACCAATGTGCCCCACCCACTGTCACTTAATTTTGGAGACTCTATTAGCTATGTCGGTGACTTTGGTTCTTCCGCGGATCTCCTCATTTCTGATTCGACCGCGCAGAGAAACTCCGAGCATAGCTCTTTTCATCGCCCTTTGTGTGACTTTGAGCCTTCGTATGAGACCCATTAAGAGCGATCACGTTTCAGTTCCGTATGTCATCACTGGCAACACACACGTTCCGGCTAGTAGGAATCTAGTGTGGGTTGGTAGATTTCACGTCTTGGAAATTTGGTTCTAGAACGTGCCGGTTTCCTCATGATGTTTTCCATCATGATTTCTGCAGCATCAGTAACAAAAACGCCTATATACTATAATAGAGTTTTTGTTCCGAATTTAAAATATTATATTTCAATGGAACCCTATAAGAATGCCTACGCTGTTCTTATTACAAACTCAAAAAGTGCTGATTCTCTGACTTGTCTGTACCTATATTATGTGTGTACATAAATGGTAAATAAGAATTTAGCTCAAGAATATTAGTCTATGATTCGGAACTGCCTCGCCTTTTAAAGACCATAGAAGGGTCAGCTGTCAGTCTAACCGAATGTAAATAAAAAAAAAAACGGTTAAAATTTCAGTTCCTTCGTTTCACTTGTAAGTAGCTTTTAATTATTTCTAACCATCACATTTTTCACGAGGACGACTTTTATGATGTAATATAATATCCTGTCTATTTTAATAATGTACGACCTTAAAACCGTTACACCCCCATTTTCATTTAATATTACTCGGTCACGCTTCTCGTTGTTTTTTATAAAAACGATGGGATATAAATGGCCCCTGGACCGTAGGGTGTCATCTAGGCCCGTGAATTGCACCCTACGGTCCCGGGAATCGTTCTAGTTTAATTTTGGACCATTTAATTTCTTCACCATTATAAAACAGGAAATGTAACTGTTCTATAATTCAATTCTGCTTCTTTGGGGAATACAAAGCCTATGTTCTGTGAGAATAAAATGGTGACTCTATAGAATTGCTCAATTTTATATTTGTGGTGGCCCAGTGACTCCGGTTATGACTTACGAGCTGATCGGAGGTTCAAACCATGATAGCTGTTTTGCGATGAATAAATTGTATAAACACCACTGTGACCGCATTGACGCGAGATGTGGTGCTGGAGAAGGATGCTTCACATTCCTTGGACAGCATTCGCACAAATCAATCCATCGAGAGCTGGGTGTCACAATAAGACTCTTCTCTGCCTGCCTTCGAAGAATTTTGGAATATTTTGGCCATATTGCCAGAAAGGATAGAGACAACCTCAAATATCTGATGGTTACTGAACGACATTCTAGAGGTGGACTGACCAAATTCGTTCATCTCTGGGCATCGGCCTGAATGATGCTATATTCGCAGGCAGGGATCGTAACAGATGGCGAACTATCATAAAGCAGCAGATAATTCCATAGGGACATCACGACCCTCAATAATGAGGAGAACGACTTGAGGGAGGAGGAGGAATCACCACTGCTCCAAAATTGGTGAAGGGAAACTTGTTTATTAAACCGGCAAGTCTTAGAACAAATAATTCCAATACATGTGACATCTACCAACATGATGGTAAATAACAGCCTATTCCCTCACACAGTAAAGAAGCCTGTGACTCAGAAATAATTATGAATATTATATTATAGGGAAATATTTTTAAAATATTTTATCTCTATCATCTTGCTCCGCACAAACACGACACGATAGATATGCTCTACTCCAATTGATTATGATAGGCAAGGTAGAAAGGAGGAAGAGGCGCGCTGGACGATACAGAAAATCGTGGCTCCGAAACATCAGGAAGTGGACCGTCAAAAAACTGTTCCGACTCGCGGTTGACAAGACCGAGTACAAGAAGCTGACGGCCAACCTTCAAGACTGAAGAGGCGCTCGAAGAAGAAAAAGAATAGAAGAAAATCATCTTGCTCTCAAAATAATTATATTTTTGAACAGAAATTGCTTAAAAGACATCTCTCGTATGAATCTGTAAACCGTTACTATCGACTGGGGACCTACCCGTTTTCCCTTACTTGTCTGTGCGCCGGGGAGCGCGCTGTTGATCCGGGCCTGGTCTTTACTGCAAGCCCGCTACTGCGATTCACGCTTAAGAGCTTAACTATCATTCATTTATTGTTCAAAGAGCTGTTCTCTACTCAAATCTGAATGACGGCCACACGACCTCCTGTCCTTTCTAATCTATGTGGGTGTGTCTGAGTGACGGATGTAATGCAATAACCGTTAGGCACGTCCCGAGTACGGACGTGACTTATAAGCTAGTATCGAAGCTCTCAGCCAGTAGTTACCAGTTAACTACAGATAAGCTTTAACATATGTATATACATAATACAAAAATATATGACTGTAAAAAAATAAAATTATAACAAATTGGATAAATACAGTAAATTACACAGACACTGAGTGAACCACACAAAGTGATACTCTCAAGCACACACACACAAACACACACACAGGCCCATGCATGCTGATTAAACATAAGGTTTTGAAAAGTAATTGTATACTGCTGTGGAAGAGCGGAGTCTACAAACACAGGCATTATTTGCTTAACAGGAGGCTCCAATCACTAGCTAATGTAAATTAATTTGTAGTTCTAATAAATTCGTGTTCCGGCATGATGTCTGGTGAAGCCGTATGGAGGACGGGTATGAGCAGTTGTGTTGCGATGTGTGCCGGGTACGGTGCGCCTAATGTTTTTGTGTCGGGAGTTTGGTCGTGGAGGGTCTTCAGATCAATCTCCCTTTGGCGCAGCATCGTTGGGTTTAACATTGCATCACCTCGCTCAACTGCTGTCTTCCTTCCTATTCTCTCAGTTTTTCTAAGTGAATAGGCTCTTAATAAACTAGCGCGCTTTACCATCAACGATCGCGTCACTGTTTACCATCAGGCGGGATTGCGGTCAAGCGCTAGTTTATAATTAAAAAAACAATAACTCTATAAAGGTTATGAAACTGTCAAACTGAAACCCATTGCTACTGATAGTATTTTACACAATTACCTGGCTGGATTAACGTGATTTCCGATCCACGGAAATGACCACATGAGGAGACCCTTTTTAAGACCTAAATCTAACTCTTCGTCTCCTCTACCTCCTTTAGATAACCGCTTATTCAAGGCGAGATATTCTCCTTAGTAAATGAGCCTTTAAATCGACAATTCCGTTCGTATGCAAATCTGACTTCCGAGTCTTATCACGTGTTGTCATAACCGGCAAGTTATAGTTATGACATACGTGAGTCATACAGGTGCTGCTTGCCTACACGTGTTGGCTTAGCAGATGTTAATGTTTAGTTCAAATGGTTGGGTTGTTATACAAATATCTTTATTTGTTGATATTCGGTAGTTAATTACAGATGTTGAATTAATGAACGCTAGGTCAGTCCTTCTCAATCCTTCTCAATATGAGAGGAGACCTGTGCCCAGCAATGGGACGATAAAAAAGGTTGATGATGATGGTGTGGTGATTTCTCGGTGGTAGGCCATAACATCGGCTGCCGGCAGAAGTTATCACCCACCAGACAAAGCCTTGCCGCCAAGCGATTTGTCGTGTTCCGGCATGATGTCTGGTGAAGCCGTTTTTGTGTCGGGAGTTTGGTAGCTCTGACGCAGCATCTTTGGTCGTGTTGGTATAATTAACATTGCTTTACCATCAACGATTGCATCACTGCTTACCATCAGGTGGGATTGCGATCAAGCACTAGTTTATAATTATTATAAAAAAAAAAAACAAAAATATATTACAAGCACTATACAAGATATAAACAGACTCATTCATAGCCGTCACTTACGCATTCTATACATCGAACTCCGTCCAAAATTGAGTGATTGATAGGATGCACAAACTAACAAGAGATTCTCTCATCTTGATATATTTGACGACGTCAGCGACGGTGAGGGGTATATGGGGTCATGACCACCTAGATGTGGTGATAAGGCCTCCATTTCTCCTCCTCCAAAGCACGAAGGGTATATATTTGGTTCAGGGATGCGGGTAAGCGCCAAAGGAGGCGGTGCCCTGGACTACAGGTAGATGAAGGAACACGGGTGGGTTTTAGTCAGTAAAAGTCTGACCACGCCCTTGCGCTCTGCCCAGAGCAGGAGAAGTCATTTGATGATTTCTCGTCCCAAACAAAAGAAAAGGGTAAATACATATACCCTCCAATAACTATATAAATAAGCAAACCGACAGTTTCGCCCCAGTGAAGTTTCCTGTCAAAACTAAGTCCCCGTTCGACCATCCCCACTTTCCAAAACGACTCCGTTTACGTGCCGCCATTACAAAATAACGTCACAGCGTTTGGCCCACTACTACATAAATCAAATGAGCAACTTTTATTAAAATGAAAATCGTTATCCACGACATTTTTAAAACTAAAAACGGTACATTTATAAAATAATGAATCTGTATGTTGAACTGATAAATAAATCTAATTAAATTAAATTGAATTGAATCTATAAAGACAATCACTGCATACATTATACTATACTATACATATTTGCACATCCATTTGCAACTCCAATTGCACACTTCTACACACTCGCCCACACTCTACACTAAGGTGCTAGCAATAATACAATTAAGTCTGTAAATTTGTTTCTTCTGCTAAATCCGTCATTGACTAGACTAATTTATACATTTTAGAATAAAATTTCAAAGAGCAAAAATAAAAAATATACACGCAGCGTACATTTTTTATTTTTGCTTTGCTGGTATTTTGGCGTGGTTAGCTGGCATATTATAAATAATTTCATAGTTGTTGTGACTTCATGTGTTCATTACGTATACTGTCATGTGTTTTTTTTTTAAATAAACAGACAGCTGTGCTGCTGGGGAGTTTATTCCTTCCAATGAAAGCAATAGGGAGTGGCGAAGGACGAGCATTTTGGGGGACTGTCTTATGTAATTTTCGCGCTTGCGAAATTTGGAAAAGAGTCGTGTCATGAACACAAAGAATAATAACTATAAATAACATTCACATTTTGTACTTATATCCAAATCATACATTTAAAGAGGTATGAGGAACAGGGTATAAAGTTCGCTCATCCTCCATAGAAAATGGAGGATCCTCCGACCAGACGGGTGTTATGTCCGGCGGTCAACTGTCCAATGAAATATGTCGGGCTGTTGTATGCTAATTGCAAGGTAAGCTCTGCTTGCGAGATTCAGGATTTTGTGTGACATTAATACGACGCGTATTCGGAATGTGCCATATTAGACACAATTTGAAACACCAAAATGCTTCCTAATGAAAACCTCTTATGCCATGGTAGCTATTGTAGTGATATTTACAAAATCAAAAATCAAAATCAAAGCATTTATTTCAAATAAACCAGTTACAGGCACTTTTGAATTGTCAGAAGGTCGGTCAGTCAGTAAGGTGAAGCTAGTCGCCCATTCCAAAGAGTAGGTACCTATGGAGAAGAACGGGCAAGAAACTCCATGGACACTCTTTTAAATTATCAAGCTGTTGATACAAATATTTGATTACATCATTCATTTTGAAATCAATCGTGTGAGAACGATGCAGAAATATATTGTACGCTTTTTTTTTCCATAATGGACGCTCCATTATGGAAAAAAAAAAAAACAACACTTCAGAAATTAAAATACGCCGTAGCAGCTAAGAGATGACCAGTCCCCTCTGACGGCGTCCGTTCACGAACATGACGTATGGATCAGCATCATTCAGCTCAACCATACAAACTCCACATACGAGTATGAACAACGCCTCATAATGTGTCACACATATCTGCTTCTTGCAAGCAGAGTTTATCACGCAATTAGCATATAAATGACCAACGTCAACCGTTGGGCCAGTGTCCGCCAGACACAACACTCGTCTGGTCGGCGGATCCTCTCTTTTCTATGGAGGTTGAGTGAATTTTACACTTTCCACTCTTTTCCTCAAACTTATAAACACAGACTTACCATCTTACAAACCATAAGCATACTTGCCAAATTTTAATACCATTCATCCTATTACTGAAGTGATCCTCTCACTTTTCTGTACTAGATGGACATTCGAAACTTACCCATTAAACGATTTAAAAACTATACAGAGTGTATCTGACATCGTAACGCAAACTTCGCGAAAAGGCTAGACCACATGCCACTAATAAAATTATGATAGTCATTTATGTCGTTGATGAACGGTTACAGAAATAACAGTGTTTAAAAAAAGTGTCGTCTCGGCCTTTGAACGTTGCAAGCGTACCGCCGTGTGAGTTTGTTGGTATGATGTTGATCCCTGATGTGAACCCTATTAAATCAGCTGATAAGATAGTTTTTCGAGTTTTGTTTTCATTGCGCTTTTTGTGTAATTAGCGAATTAATTAATTTTTACTTTAAAATCTTATTGGGTTATAAAAGTATAGCAATTATGAACGGTCTAAAATGAAAAAAACTACATATATTTGTTTTTTCAAATCATGAAAAAGCCGACGAAAAATTCCACCACTAGGGGGTTCAGAATTATGTACTGGATCCATGGTACTCGTTTGTGCGTCGATGTCAGATACACCGGTTATTAAGGTCAAACTTTGTAAAAATGGGTATTATAAAATCACAGATTAATTAGAAGACAAAAAAAGCTTGGGACTGAGCTGCTCGCTCTGCTAAGCATTGTTATTAAGCAATATGTGTAATTATAACGTAAATTATTGTAAACATTATCACTTTTAATGTCTGGACTTGAAAAAAGACGATGATCCCTGTATTTGTTTCGGCTATTTCTTCTCAGAGGTAGTCAGTTAGGAAATGCCGGCTTCATCTAGTTTAAAAAAAAATAAAAAAAACTTGACATGTCAAAGTGATCAGTGATCCTACTTGCTTAATAAACGATTTCATTTCATTTCTTGCACATAAGTTTGTAGATAAGGAAATAAAAGTAAAAGAAACCATTATATACAATATGTTAAGAAAACCCTGTCCGACCCATAAGGATAATAAAGGTTAGGTAAACACATGACCGAATATAATATAAAATTTTACGTAATCATCATAGTACCAATACAAATGAATTTTGAAATAATCTTTTTTCCCGCGAATTAATTAAAACTTCCCCGAAATTTGGTAATTTAAAAAAAAATTACAACACCGGTTTTATTATGAGCGAATAGCGATGCGACCACGTGCCGCATGCCCTGCCGCCCGCCGCCCGCAGAAGGGTGAACGCACATTTATTAAGTTACCACTTTTTGCGAAATAATATTTATTTTTTTAGGGGGATTTTTTTTTTAAGTTTAGCCCTGTTTTGTATCCATTAGTAGAATCAGTTATCGATACCTAACAACACCTTCACGGGTCGGACAGGGTTTTCTTAACATACTGTATAACACTGTTATTTTATGATGAAGATTATCATAGTAAGACGGTGTTATATAGGATTCATTTTGGTGAGTGTGCGAAGGAATTGCATGATTTAGTTTCTCCTATCTCCATTCCACCACCACCGTATATAGAGTGGCACAATTTGCCAGCGGCGGTGCTTCCGTCGGACTGTGTCTTCTAGACTGAATAGGCTCGTAATAAACTAGCACGCTTTACCATCAACGATCGCATCACTGCTTTTCATAAGGTAGGGTTGCGGTCAAGGACTAGTTTATAATTATAAGAAAAGAAGGACATTTATATATTGGGTTTTATTATGTTGAACAACACGGGTGGGTTTTAGTCAGTAAAAGTCTGACCCTCCCTTATGGTCTGCCCAGAGAGGGCTTGATGATTGCCCATCCTCAAAAAAGTAAACTTCGGGCCTTGCCACCTGTCTGTGTGTTCTAGATTAAACCCTGCCTTTAATGCAAGAATGAACTGGTATTTTCCGGTCACGCTTGTTCCATCTTCTGGGAACCTCATCCATCGTTTTCCGTCATCTATTTGGAGAACCCTATGTGGACCAGTGAAATTCTCTTTATTATTGAATAAAGAGAATTTTTTTTGAGAATTTTTTTTTTCTATTCTGGTACATTGGTACCAGAATACAAATAAAAACGAATAAATAAAATATTAAACATTCTTGACAAGATCTGACGTATACTCAGAGCTGAAGAAACCTTTTGGATAAATGCATAAAAAATTCAAATATGTAAATATAAGTTACTCTATTTACCATTTACTACTCTATTTTTAGGTGACTTCGAAAAGATCTTGTCTTCATGAGTGTGTATTCTTTATATCAATACTAGCTTCGCCCCGCAGCTTCACCCGAGTAAGAAATAGTAATACTAATATTTAAAAAAAATATAAAAACCCTTTTTCAGGCCTAACAATTGTATATATAAGAAATTTAATTAAAATCAGATGAGCCGTTTTGGAGAAGTTCAAGAAAAAACACTGTCACAGGAGAATTTTATATAATAGATTTCTGTAGTTACTAGGCCTACGTGGTGTATAATGGTCCTCTCTTTCTCATAAGGACGGTTTGGGTCCCGGTAGTGAAAACAATGGCCCAATTGGCTCATAAAAATTGTCTTTTTCTCTCAATATATTCACATTATACAGTATGTTAAGAAAACCCTGTCCGACCCATAAGGATAATAAAGGTTAGGTAAACAGATGACCAAACATAATATAAAATTTTACGTAATCATCATAGTACCAATACAAATGAATTTTGAAATAATCTTTTTATCCCGCGAATTTATTCCAACTTCCCCGAAATTAGGTAATTTTTAAAAAAGTGACAACACCGGTATTATTATGAGCGAATAACGATGCGACCACGTGCCCCGTGCCCTGCCGCCCGCCGCCCGCGGAAGGGTGCTTTAACGCACATTTTTTAAGTTACCTCTTTTTGCGAAATAATATTTATTTTTTAGGGGGTATTTTTTTAGGTTTAGCCAGGTTTTGTATGCATTAGTAGAATCAGTTATCGATACCTAACAACACCTTCACGGGTCGGACAGGGTTTTCTTAACATACTGTATAGGCTAATATGTACATGTACAAAATAATAATACAAAATAATACAAAATAATCTTTTAGAAACATCAAAAATTCTTCATAATTACAAAATCAAACGGTATGCTCATTTTTTACCACTGACATGTTGTGTCTACAACATAAATTATAATATATGTACTTACTTGTCTATTTTTGATGTATTTTCGTATCATATCTTTAAATAAGAGCTCGTATTACTTCAAGTATACAAAAGATTATTAACTATAAAAGAAAAAAACATAAACAGTGTAAGGAAGGAAAAGATCGTGTAATCAGATGGAAAAGCAAGCATTACCTTGTTTCTTTTTATACCTTTCAGAAAGGTTAGCTGGATCTCACCGAGATCCAATTAACTGTATTTTGCCTTTCAGAAGTATCAAGTAACTTTCTAAGGAATATAAATTATGTAGATAAGAAAAATATACTTTAAATGTTTACGGAGCATGCGTCAATAATTTGAGCTGTGCTGATGATGTGGTGCTGCTGAGCGCATCGGTCTGCGGTCTTAGGAAACTGTTGGGGACCTGTGAAGAGTATGCCTCGACCCATGGGTTGAAATATAATGCAGGTAAGAGTAAATTAATGGTGCTTGGGGCTAGTTTGCTGAAGAGTGTGCCTCCTGTGTTTATAAATAAAGGACCGCTTTCGAAATCGAAGCCTAGTTATGGCGGGGTTTTGTAATTTCATATCAGTGGTAGGTCATCTCGGTGGTAGGCCATAACAGTGACCGCCGGCAGAAGTTACCACCCACCAGACCAAGTCTTGCCGCCAAGCGATTTGTCGTGTTCCGGCATGATGTCGGGTGAAGCCGTACGGAGGACGGGTCTGAGCAGTTATGTTGCGATGTGTGCCGGGTACGATGCGCCAAATGTTGTTGTATTGGGAGTTTGGTCGTGGAGTTACCCTTTGGCGCAGCATCGTTGGTCGTCTTGTTGGGTTTAACATTGCATCACTTCGCTCAACTGCCGTCTTTCTTCCTAAACTCCTTCCTCTTAATAAACTAGCGGGTTTTACCATCAACGATCGCATCACTGCTTACCATCTGGCGGGATTGCGGTCAAGGGCTAGTTTATAATTATTAAAAAAAAAAGATCTTTTGCAGGTCTGCTGGAAGTAATTCCTTGAGATTTCTAAGCAGCACCTTCATACTCACATCTTAATTTTGGCATATAATTATGTATTTTATTGTGTACAGTACGGCTTTGACTACACATAAATAATAAAATAAATAAATACCTTATCCAACACTTAAAACTGCATAACTATTATCCTCTCAAAAAGCTAGTAATTGACCTAATATATTAGGCTCTACCCTCTTTTATTAAAACATTATAAGATAACATCGTAATGGCTATAATAAAAGGGAGCCTTGTCCGCCGATTAAAGAGTGTAATCCATTTTTAGAACCACCCGAGTAGGAGAATTACTTAGAAATAAAAAGGCATTACATCTTCTATCTGATGTTTTAAGGCCTACGCAGACCGGGTCTGGGACCGGTATGGCAAGGGATTTTGCCGTGAGTCACCCTACACTGGCCGTTTAGATACCGCGACATTCCAGCACTTAGATACCGCGGCATTCGAGCACTTTGCCACGGCATGCCACGCACTCCGCAGCATATCATTATGAGCGCCGGAGTCCTTGGCATGCCGTTGCCTACCGCAGTATGCCACGGCATCCCGCCACGGGAGCCTGTAGCGCGTCTTTTAGTGCCGTGCGATAAAATCCCTTTCAATGCCACGGCATCATTTTAAAGAATAGCAATTTATGTATGTCGCATTTCTGTAACAGTACGGTTGAATGTCCATTAGTGAAAATTAAAATCCCTTGCCATGTCGTCCCGCTCTGCGTAGGCCCTTAATGGTTAACTCACTAGCGTGCATTCCATACGCCTCATCGCGAGGGAGATGGACTTAAGGCTCGCGTTTTATCGGTCGATAATGTCGGTTGCTATATCGCAATAACGCGTCGGGGCGCATTATTCAAAATTTATGAACGAATCAGGATTCCTTTACCATTTTTTTAATAAATTATAAATTAGTGCTTGACCGCAATCTCGCCTGATGGTAAGCAGTGATGTAATCATTGATGGTAAAGCGCGCTAGTTTATTAAGAGCCTATTCACTCTAGCCTTGAAGACACTCAAATTGTAACTCAATTCGTTCGGATCGTTGTGGTGTCAACAACGTATGGGTTGAAACTCGCCATACGACGGGTCGTCCGATGATGGAACGGAGATGGGGGAATTAAATCATGCAATTCCTTCGCACACACTCCAAAATGCATCCTATATAACACCGACAGGCTGGCTACTTTTCGCCTGTGCTCCAGGCTTTGGAGACCGTTTTGAGCTAAATCTAGGTCGCCATGAGTTGGAAATATCGGACAGTATATTACTATTCGTTTGCCCTATAACTGAGACTGCACGGTCTGTGGCTATTCAGTTTCTTCTTAACTGAACAGACAGCTGTGTTGCTGAAGAGTCTGTTGCGCTATTTATTCTTCCAAGGAAAGCACTGGGAAGTGGTGAAAAGCTTTCGTTTTAGAGGACGGTCTTATGTAATTTTTACTTTTAAAGTGCTGATTTTCAGCCAAATTTAAATCATCATCATCCTTTTATTTTATCGTTCCACTGCTGGGCACAGGTCTTAGAGAGAAGGATTCAGCGTAATCACCACGCTTGTTCAATGTGGGTTGGTGATTTCAGACTCAAAGTCCAGATTTGCTCAAGATGTTTTCCTTCACCTTTTAATCAGTCATTGGTGTCCGAAGATATACTTAGAAAGTATATATTATAACTTAGCAAAGTTACATCGGTACTTGCCTGACCTGTAATCGAACCCGCACACTCATACACACAGGCCACTATGACAAATTTGAATGAATAATTTGAATGTTTATTTTAATAATATTTAAATTTTATGAGGAATAAGCTAATGGCCCTTGAAATCCAGTCTCTGAGCTTGCACTGAAATATAAATGAAAAACTAATACCTAACATATATGTATATTAATATGTGTGTTTTATAGAGATAATTTATTCCCTGTGGAATGCTACAAATTCTAGAAACAATTTTGAGTTTTGGAGACGACTATGTGTTTATTTTTGTCGAATAAACTACTAATTTGGATACAGCAATTAAAATATCAGCGGAATTAAACAAATTGGAGCATAAGTTTGTAATACCAAATACATTTTTATCTTTTTCCAGTCGGAGAAGGTAAGAACATGATAAAGTTAAGAAGTAATTATATCATTATCAACATAAGCAGCCAACCCAAGCCTGCTGGGCTGGGCCCTAACACGATGGGGGCCTAATGTGGATCGGTGGATGCCATATCTTCAATTCTTTTAGTTCTATGTAACGCTGGTTTTCTGGTAATGTTTTCGTTCAACGTGTTGAGAGCATTGCACAAACATACATCGGTACTTACGGAGAATCCTATAATAATGATAACATAACAATTCAGCCAAGCAATATTCAACCTTAACATATTCACACATACTTCCGCACATTACAGTCTTCTTCTATACACACAGCTTACTCTTTACTGAAAAAGGACGCAAATGGAATCCGAGATAGCGTCGAAAATATTTTGTTTGCGAACCTTTTTAGTGGAAACATCGGGTAACACCTGTTATCACGTTTACCTATGAATTTATTTAGAACCCTTCTCACAGAGTTTTACAGAAGGTTGAATTCCAACGTTCAAAAACGCTCAGTTACGTAGCCAAGCCATTTTGTAATAAAAGACTGTTGAAACCACTTTAATTTTCTACTTTTTACGCGACTGCGTGCCAAATCTAATAAACTAAACTACGGATATTACTTCTATGCACTGGGTAAAATGTAACATCAGTACTTTTACATAGGAAAAGTAATGTTTATAAATAAAAGCTTAGGCTTTATAACCTTGTAATAAGGGTTATGATAGCACGCACACATAGTGACACTTCACTTTTATTTAAACTTAAACGTCAGCAGTTAGAACAATTCGTAATTTCAGTGATATTGAGACGACCCGTTTAGTGTATTTTGGCTGTTTCCACAGCGTAATGACGTACGATATTCTGTTGTGGGGAAATGCCGCTGATATTCAAACAATATTTGTTTTGCAGAAACGAGGTCTCTCAGAGAAATATTTAAAGAGATTAGTATACTGGCCGTGCCCTCTCAAAATATTTATGAAAATCTTTTTTATGCTCATAAAAATATAAAATAGTTTAAAAAATACAGTGATGTCCATAAAGTAAATACTAGAAACAGGCACAAATTTATTGTACCTACAAAAAGGCTCAAGAAAATATGTGACTCTTTCAGATCCCAATGTATACATTTTTAATGTAAAGATTTCTAAAGGTGGTTCAAAAATTGAGCCCTGAATCCTTCATTAAACGTAAGTTGTGTCAGATAGCATTTTATAGTGTTAAGGATTATATTGAGGACAAAAAGGCTTGGGCTTGAGCTGCGTCCGATTAATGTGTAATTGTTTATGTTTATTGCATATTGTACGTTACGGAATTGCATCGCTGACTTGATCACAGGAGTTAAACTTAGTATTCAGGAACACTGTTGGAGCTGCTGAACCTTGGACAAAACTAACTTTGCATTGTGTAGATTCAATTTCTTAGTATTGAATAATTGCATGTCACACGTGTGAGCTGAGTGTAAAACATCTATTTGTAAGGTTATTTTAATTTCTGAATTGTTGTTTTTTTTTTTTGTTTTTTTCATAATGGACGCTCTCAGCGCACAATATATTTCTGCATGGTTCTCACACGGTTGATTTCAACATGAATGATGTAATTAAATATTTGTATCAATAGCTTGATAATTTAAAAGAGTGTCCATGGAGTTTCTTGCCCGTTCTTCTCCATAGGTACCTACTCTTTGGAATGGGCGACTAGCTTCATCTTACTGGCTGACCAACCTTCTGACAATTCAAAAGTGCCTGTAACTTGTTTATTTGAAATAAATGCTTTGATTTTGATTTCAGTGCGTGATCAAATCAGAAATGAGGAGATCTGCAGAAGAACGAGAGTAACCGACATAGCCTTCGGGGTATGTCGGATTCTTCGGAATTGCAACACTTAAGTGGCAGTGGGTCGGGCAACTTGCTCGTAGGACCGATGCCCAATGTTGCCGACGGGTTCTCGAGTAGTGACCACGTACCGGAAGACGCAGCGTGGGTAGGCCGCCGACAAAGTAAATCGACGACCTGGTGAAGGTCGCGAGAAACCACTGGATGCTGGAAGCGCAGGACTGGTAGTCGTGGAGTTCCTTGGGGGAGGGCTATGTCTAGCTGTGGACAACTTTCGGCTGAACGGAATGATGATGAATGATCGAATCTGGTGACCGAAATAGCCCGGAGAATTGCTAAACTTAAAGTGGAGTGGGCAGGGCATATTGCTTGCAGAACAGAAGATGGCCGATGGGGTGAAAAAGTTCTTGGGTAGCAACCCCGTAGCAGAAGATGTGAATTCAAAAGGTTTCCCACAAGGTGAATCGGCAAATCGGCATGTTAAAGTCGCAGGAACTCGTTGGATGCAAAAACCACGGAACTAGTTGAAATGGAAGTGCTTGGGGGTGGTCTGTATCCAGCAGTAGACATCTCTCAGGTGCAATGGCGACGGTGATGATGATGAGCTTAGATAATAAGAAGTTTATTGCATCTATCTGATTTCGCTCTGTGTGGAGTCAACCTTTTGAGTTATTCTTTGGCTCTTCTTGATAGTGTTATTTAACTACTTTTGCTTCTAGCTTGAAAGAGTAAACGTGTTTAGGTGATTCGCCTTTTGGGGAACTTTATCGTAGGTGTCCTAGAATGACAGTCAAAGTTCAGTGATCCTATTTATAGTAAGTTTTCAGTTTCACGAGCCAATGTCTTTGGGGAAGGCAACGGTACTTTTTTGGTGACAATATTCACGAATCGAAGCTAATATTTATATTGAACTCCGATATTTTGTTTTAAACGTCTAGATGACGTAGTCCCATATAAGAGACACGACAATAATCAAATGTGTAAGTTTTAAATGAACAGAGAGCTGTGCTGCTGGGGAGTTTGTTCCGCCACTTCTTCTGCCCAGCAAAAGCACTAGGAAGTGGCAAAGGGCGGGCGTTTTGAGGGACTGTCTTATGTAACATTGACGTTCAAAAAGTGCTGATTCACAGCCTAATTTGAATAAATGACTTTTGATTCTGATTTCATATTCTCATCCCGACAATATATTAAAGAAACGTAGCACAGACTAAAAACTGTATGCCTTGTTGGTTTACTGATCGCATGCGATACTATTGAGCATGATGACCTGGCTTGCAGTCCTAGCTGCTTTGATGGCTAGGTCAAGCATAGTGTTATTGAATTATTTTATGTAATTTTCCAGTAGCAGCTTAATCTGTTGATGGCAAAAGGCTTGCCTCTTATTACAAACGGTGGTAGGCCATAACATCGGTTGCCGGCAAAAGTTAGCACCCACCAGATAAAGTCTTGCCGCCAAGTGATTCGTCGTGTTCCGACATGAAATCTGGTGAAGCGGTACGGAGGACGGGTCTGAGCAGTTGGGTTGCGATGTGTGCCGGATATGATGCGCCAAATGTTGTTGTGTCGGGAGTTTGGTCGTGGAGGATCTCCAGATCAATCTCCCTGTGGTGCAGCATCGTTGGTCGTGTTGTTGAGTATAATATTGCATCACCTCGCTCAACTGCCGTCTCCCTTCCTATTCACGAAGTTTTTTATTGAATAGGCTAAATAAACTAGCGCGCTTTACCATCAACGATTGCATCACTGCTTACCATCAGGCGGGATTGCGGTCAAGCACTAGTTTATAATTATATAAAAAAAAACAAAGAACAACATTTCAGGCGAAATATAGATATTTCGAAATAAACACCGTAAATATAGTAAGATATATTGTATTGAGTGTTAATGCATAAATTAAGTTAAAAAGTAAAAAAAAAAGCAAAAAAATACAAAAAAAATGAGAAATAATACAGAAATATATTAGGTAATAAGTAAGAATGTTAAGTACTTATAATAAATTTAGAAAAGGAAAAAAAGCTGAAGCCAATGCCTTTGAAGATACCGCCAAACATCGGCAGAAGATAAAGGAAATAAGAAAAATAAAAATCCGACCAGAACATCGGAGAGAATCGTGTCTTGAGACAGGAGTTTTAGCCGCTAAGCGTCCGGCACTGCCCAGACTGGCTCACTAGTGAGGCAGCCTGGGCGTCCATGAGGATTTCCACTCCTACCAAGTAAAAAAAAAAAAAACTCCTTGGTGATTACAAGTGTGAGGTTCCACTAAGGCCTCTGCCTCGAATCTTGCGTGCAGCGGGGCGGCGGCGGCGGCGGCGAGTGAGCGGCAGGATCTTGTGCGTGGAATCAAACGGACCTGTTCTCGAACACAGCGGCGCGGCAGCGGGGCAGCGGCGGGTAGCGAGCGGTGTACTTCTAGCGCTCGAATCTTGCGGACAGCGGGCGGGCAGCCAGCGGTAATCGAACGTTAGGAATAAATTTGAATCAAAAAGACGTTGCCGCCATTGTTCAGACATTTTTTTCGCGAATAAAAACAAATATCTCGTCGACACAATCGTGAACACAACACTACGTGGCTATAGTGACGCGCGAACTGCCCGCTAGTTTCGAGAACGGGTCTTCGATGCCCGCCCGGCTCCCGCGCCGCTGCCGCCGCCGCCACGCTGCCCGCAAGATTCGAGGCAGCGGCCTTAAAGACACTCTTCATACGGTGTTGTGTGTCATGTTTTCCCGTATGAGTTACTAACGGCCGCCTGCTACTTGGTTCGCTTGGAGTTAGTTATTTAAGCATTTTATTTTAATCCCAGTCAATTTCTATAGAGACATTATTACACTTCTAGATCATAATATACAGCATACATTTTAATTTTTTGTTATGCTCCGCTCGTATTTGTCGCAGCATGATATTATGATGCCTTAAAATTTCCTGGATCAATGGGCTATCTAGCGCAAAAAGAATTTTTAAAATCACACTAGATACCTGCGATTAGTGCTTTCAAACAAACAATTTTTTCAGCTTTATATATTAGTACAAATATACGGGAAATAATAAGTTATATAGATATAAGATTATTTATTTATTTATTTTATTATTTATGTACACACAATAAAATACATAAAGATACGACAAAATTAAGATCTCAGTACAAAGGTGCTGCATATTTCTTAAGAAATTTCTTCTAGCAGACCTACGAAAGGAGAAGTGAAACAGAAATGTAGAAAATAGTGTGTCAGAACAAGGAGGAAATAAAATATGAATATAATAACTATTAAAGTAATAATATTAAATATACCTTAACATATAAACCAAAAATAATTATATAAGTATACTAAAATATATAAATATGTATAAATAATAAACAAATTCTCACAATATAGAGGAAGGTAATGCTGTTTTAATCGACCTTTAAATTTAGAAATAGTGTTAAATCACGACTGTTACGCGGAAGTGAGTTCCACAATCTTGCAGCATGTACAGAGAAGGAATAGGAATAGTAAATCGTTTTATGAGGATGCGATTTAAGGATGGGTCTTAACGGTTATAGTAGCCTCAATGACCTTGTGCATGTGGGCGGAGCTAAACGCCGTACTCCCGAATTCGTAAAATGCGCGCGGTGGCGCGCTAAACTAAAACGACAATCAAAGAATATCCAGAGATGCAGACAAGCCGCGTGTAGGTCGCGATTTGTGCCTACGATTTCAGACGGGGGTATGGATGCAAGACGATAAATGTATATTTTGCATTAATAAATGGTAATATCGTACTATAATATATTTTTAGTATTCTTGATCAATGTTTAAATAAAATCAAGGAGTGCTCGTTACACAGTTTAATGGCCGATCGCAGACTGACAGACATTTGGAAAACAAGTACCCACACATTATAATATATCATAACATTCACATAAAAAATAATGGTAGATGGTAATATCTACCGATTCAACATATTTGAATTTTTTTTTTCACTACTTTTCAGTATATGAGTATCATGTCTTTGCAGTGTCCTTGAATTAATTACTAATGCGAATAACATAAACGAGTTCATCGCGTTAACGTAAACCAAACGCGCATTAGGCACTTTGTAATATTTTTATTAAAAAAAAAAAAAAACGTTGAACCACACTAGAAATTACTTTTATCGTGGGTGCATTTTTAAACATATAAATTCACAGACACAAACAGCCAGACCCGGAACAACTACTTGTAGGACATGTTCTGAATATTTGTTCCGCGCGGGAATTGAACCCGCGACAAGCAGCGCAGCAGTCAATAGCTTAACCGCTGCGCTAACCGTGCTTTATATAGATGCCTTGAGATTACAAAGCGCGTAGTTTCGGCCGTTTTCCATAAAGAGATAGTACCCTATTTATACTGTGTCAGTGACGTCGGATTGAATGTACTTCGTCGTAATGAGGTTTCAAATAAAACACGAGTTATTTTAAAATCTGTAAATTTTAATTCTTCGATCCAATAAATAACATGCGAGATTATAGGCATATCTAAAGCTGCAGAAATTTCTTGCAGTTGAGAATGGCCACAGTCTATTTCTATTGTTCCTACAACTGCACAGCTGATATTGATTTCTGTAGGATGTGCAAAATGTTTCCATACACATACGGCATTTAAAAATAAATAGGGAATGTAGTCCCACTTGTCGTTCTCCAACAATATCTACAGATCCTAAACCACAGTCTATAATTCTCCGTGCTTGGCAATTTTCTTTAGTTCTGAATAAAAGTAAGCAATATTAATTATGCGTCGCCCTTCGATGAAACAAGCTTGAGATTTGTTGAGGTTTTGGTGATATTTTGAGCTAAAAAAAGATATAACATACATTTTAATTAACCCTTGCAACACTGTTAGAGATTTATGTCAAGGAATTAAGAATTTATCAAGAAAAATTAATTAAGAATTAACAAAAAAATAATTTTACAGGTATATGATATATGTATTTGTAAACTAAAAATATAGGTTGTAGGACATGCAGGCATAATTTTACCTGAATGATGATGATGGAACTTGCATCGTTTTTTTGTGCACATAGAGATATATAATATTATCATTTTCTTGACGACATTCTGTATGGATGTCTGACCTAGAATCAACTGCGTTAGTGTTCGACCTAAAAAGCAAATTAAACTTTTAAGTTCTGTCGATTGGTTTCTTTCTCTTCTTTTCTGTAAGTCGAAAAATGTTATTACAATATTATTTGTGAAAAACAGAATATATATATATATATATATTATATATATTATATTATATTATATTATATATATTTTATTATATATATTATATATATATATATATATATCCTACAGTATGTTAAGAAAACCCTGTCCGACCCGTGAAGGTGTTGTTAGGTATCGATAACTGATTCTACTAATGCATACAAAACCAGGCTAACTTAAAAAAAAATCACCCTAAAAAAATAAATATTATTTCGCAAAAAGAGGTAACTTAATAAATATGCGTTAAGCACCCTTCCGCGGGCGGCGGGCGGCAGGGCACGCGGCACGTGGTCGCATCGCTGTCGCTATTCGCTCATAATAATACCGGTGTTGTCACTTTTTTAAAAATTTGCAAATTTCGGGGAAGTTATTTCAAAATTCATTTGTATTGGTACTATGATGATTACGTAAAATTTTATATCATATTTGGTCATGTGTTTACTTAACCTTTATTATCCTTACGGGTCGGACAGGGTTTTCTTAACATACTGTATATATACGGACAAATCACACAGTTTGAGCTAGCCCCAAAGTAAGTTCGAGACTTGTGTTATGGGATACTAACTCAACGATACTATATTTATAATAGATACATATATAGATAAACATCCAAGACCCAGGCCAATCAGGAAAAGATCGTTTTCCATCATGACCTGGCCGGGAATCGAACCCGCGGCCTCCACGTCGCAGGCAGGCGTGTTGACCGCTGCGCCACGGAGGACGTCAAAAAATTTACTGATAACTGTGACATTCCAAGCCCGCCAGCCCGCGTCCATCGGCTTCGGCTACTTTAAACAATTACATATAGAAATGAAATATTTACAGGAAGAATCATTTAAAATAATCCAAGTAAGAGTTTTTATTACACATTTTTGCTAATATCGCAAAAACTAAAAGTCCTATCAACTCAAAACTTTTTGTAAAACTGTTTTTACACCAAAACCTTTAATTGAGTCCTAATTTTTGGTTTATATCACCATAAACAAAAAATCACATTTTCAAGTTACGTAAATTTCTAATAAGATTTTTATTTTTAAATCTCCTTACAAACCTATAAATTATAATCTAAGTGCGAGTGTTTACTCACCTGAATAGAGTCTTCTATATTATCAGCGGATGTAGTTAGTCGGATTATTGCCTTTCAAGTCTAAAGATTTCTTTCTAGATTTCCTGGAACAATTCGTAATTGTTTAACTTCAATTGTAAAAGAAAAATGGTTACAAAAGCTAATAGTAATTATAAAGAAAAATACAGTAATATGTAGGTATAAATACAAGAGTATAGGTAGATAGATACTTACGCCACCAGACGCATCTTCAATTCTCATTTGCGAGCTAATCTATGAACGTACACTGACACGATTCGCTCGTAAATATTTGCACTCACACAGACAACCACGCGTAGTCGGCGATAGCCGGAGCAGAGCAGCAAGCGACACAACCCTCCCGTCTGAATGCTAACGCACGACTGCCGCCCGCGCCCGCGCAGAGCACCTCTAAACCTATGTTTCAAAATAAGGATATTTTCTTGGCAAATGTTGATGGATTTAAATACGCTCTTGCAAATTTGTAGCACTTCTAACCGCGAATTTTTCAGTGTAAAAATATTTCCACACATCAATGCCGTTTAGAAGTAATAACCAATATTAGCCAAAAATAGCGTTTTGGTAACTATTTTTTTAAGGCAAAAGGCAAAATCCTACGAAAAAATCATCTTTAGTAAATGTTGTACATGAATCAATAGACAAGATATATTTTTTTCAAATCTCAAAACCAAGCCGTTAATTAGAAATTAGCTTCCTAAAGTGACCATTTTACGCTACTAAATGAGACTAAGGCCCTTAAGTGTGATCTACAGGCTGCGCCGCTAGAGCGCGCGTAAGAAAATCTCTCACGCAGGTAGGAAGGATAAGACGGATTGTGTAAGATGTTGAAAAGGAGACATAAAATCCTAGTATTCCTGCGAAGGCGGATTGGGAGTTAATTTTTAGAATAGTTTTTTTTTTTCATTTGGCTGGAATAAGCTCTTAATAAACTAGTGCCCTTTGCTGTCAACGGTTACGTCTCTGGTTACTATCACCCGGGACCGTAGTCAAGCACCAGTTTCTAAATTAAAAAAAAGTGTTGTAATATCACTATTTAGTAAGATATACTGAAGTCACATCTCTATATGCATGTCAGATTCATTCTCCTTGTAACTGTGTGAACGACAGCTCGTACTTGTGAAAATAGTAAACGATTTTGTAAAATGAACACAAGTGTTTAATTAAATCAAATAAGAACATAACAAAAATAACTCAAGAACTAATGTAAACACATGTTACATTTGTCCTTACTCCTGATATGTTTATACCCATCTGAAAAAGTTAATTAAATGGGAGTAGGGTTAAAAAGTATTGAACTGTTTTCCGATGGGCCCGGATTGACGTATTTAATTTTAAGTTAGTCAATAAGGTATTTTGATACGGATATAAATAAGTAGAAGGGTAAAAATTTCCAATAATAACGCAGCCCATGATCTGTATAGTCGTTTTCCTAAGTTACATAATATCTCTGTCCCAACTAACTTTCTATCTTTACTAACACATTCTTCTCCAAAGCTATTTGGAGCTTTGATGGATTTTATCCGTATTAATGACATCAAATTATGATTATTTTTGTGTGTTTGTCTATGTTCATATTTAATATAATTAGCCATAATATACTTAACGTATTTTTATTATTATTATTATTTTTTGTTTGTTTCTGTGTACCTACCTACTAACACTTGTCTACAAGTCTCACATTGAACATAGTGTTATCAAATTATTATTGAATTAGAATTGTATTTTATTTTTTTATTTTATTGTTTATTTTTTTTTTAATAATCTTATTTTTAGTAATGTTGTGGCGAAGTCAAGCTCTTCGTCATTACCAACCTTTGGCTTAAGAAACAAGGAGGGTTATCCGACGTGGAAGTTTAAAATGAGAAACTACCTACTCCACGAGGATCTCTGGTTTGCCGTTACTGGATACCCAGAAGGTGACACAACTCTGCACAGAAAATTAAATTAAACCTAAACCAGCTACACATCTCTTGTGTGCTATAGGCCCCAGTGTTTTAGTGAGAAAATCTGCAGGCATATCACAACTCTGAAGATATTCTAACTTAACAACATTAGAAGAGACCTTTTCTCGAATAAAATGATGTTTCGTATCTATGTGCTTCGTCCTGTTGTGGTGTACAGGATTGTGAACGAGATTTATGGCACTCTGACTATCTGAATACAGCTTAACTGGCGTAAGTTTACCTGTTATTTCATGGATAAAACGGCGTAAATAACAAGCTTCTTTAGTAGCGGACGCAAGCGCCATATATTCAGCCTCTGCAGAGGAGAGCGCTACCGTGGGTTGTTTTTTCGACTCCCATGACACAGGTGCTCCACCTTGTACAAAAACATAACCTGTGTATGACCTTCTGTCGATCGTACAGTTTGCCCAATCAGCATCACAGAATCCTTTTAAGAGTTCTCCATTTTTTCTATAAACCAATGAGTAGTTGAGAGTGCCTTTCAAGTATTGTAAAACTCTTTTTGCAGCATTCCAATGCTCTTTAGTATAACACGTATTAAATTGACTGAGATAGCTCGTCGTATACGCGATATCTGGTCGTGTGTTTACAGACAAATACATAAGAGAACCAATAAGAGTTTGGTATGGAAAATTCTCACTAACCTGATCATCACAACGCTTTTCCATCGATTTCTTTACAAGTGGAGTATTTACCGTCTTACACTCTATCATATTAAATTTTTGTAGTAGTGAACTTATGTATGACGATTGATTAATTTCTATAACATTTTCCTGTATATTAAAATTCAGGCCTAAATACTTTTTCAAAAAACCCAAATCTTTTAGTGAAAAATTACTCGACAAATCCTTTTTGACAATGTCAAATGTCATTTCAGAGTCAAAAAATACTAAAAAATCATCGACAAAGACACTAAGAATAACGAGTTCCTTATCAAAAAGTTTAGTGTATACGCAAGATTCAGAAGGAGTTGGAACAAAACCTATTTTTAAAAGTGTTTCATTTAACTTTTTATTCCAGGCACGCGGTGCCTGTTTTAGGCCGTAAAGGGATTTCTTTAATAGGCAAACCTTACTTTCGCCACCCTTTTCTATGAAACCAAAAGGTTGTTCCATATAAACTTCCTCTTCCAAGTTTCCATTTAGGAACGCGGTATCTACGTCCAAATGTTTTATTTTTAAACCAATTTCTGCAGCCAACGCAAATAAGGCACGTAGGGAAGAATGATGAATTACTGGCGCAAACGTTTCGTCGTAATCCACTCCTTTAACTTGCTTAAAACCTTTTGCGACCAGTCTAGCCTTGTATTTCAGTATATTTCCACTAGCGTCCTTTTTCAGTTTATAAACCCACTTGCATGGTATTACTTTCTTGTTTGGTCTGTCAACAAGATCCCAGGTCTTGAGCTTCATAAGAGAATTGTGCTCATCTTGCATAGCATTTTGCCATTTTTCGGCATCGTCAGCATGAACTGCTTCATAGTATGTCGTCGGCTCATCCAAATCATCAGACAATACATTATAAGTAAGAAAATCTGGTGGTTTCCTGTTTCGTGAGGGGTACCGACGCTCCTGGATAAATGGCTGCTCTTCCAAACTAGCTGGTTCTTCATCAAAACGCTGTGTGTTTATTGGTGAAGACGTTTCAGCTATAGGGTCGATACTCTCAACACAATCGTGAAATTCAATTTCATTTTCATCTCTTTCAGCATTTTCTTCAAAAAGTAAAACTGAGTCCGACTGTACCTCAGGTTCATTCTGCTTTCGTTTCAAAAATGTAAAGCAGTTTTCAAAAAAGGTTACATCCCTAGATTTTAGGATTCGCCGTGGGTTAGAAGGATCTCTAAAAATATAACTATTTGGATCTTCAGAATAACCCACAAAAATAGCTTCTTCAGCTTTCATGTCCAACTTTTTTCTATTACATGAAGGTATATGGAGAAGGGCTCTGCATCCAAAAATTCTTAGATGACTAAGATCACATCTTCTGCCACACCATTTATCATAGGGTATATCCCCACTTAAGGCTCGATGAGGGGACCTATTTTTTAGGTATACAGCTACGCGAAATGCGTCTTCCCAGTAAGCCTTAGGTAGTGAGCTTTCAGCCAGCAGCGATCTCGCCTTCTCGGTTATAGATCGGTGGGTTCGCTCTGCAACTCCGTTTTGTTGAGGGCTGTAAGGCGTCGTTGTTTGATGCGCGATACCTTTTGATGAAAGATAATCAGCAAAAACTTTATTAACAAACTCTGTGCCGCCATCAGTCCTAATCCCTTTGATTTTAAAACTTAATTGATTTTCAACTAAAGTTTGAAAATGACAAAATTTATCTTTTACTTCGGTCTTTGAACTTAAGAAATACGCAAAAACTTTTCGGGTATAATCATCAACTAAAGTTAACATATATTTATTACCTTGAAAAGAGGTTGTAGACATAGGTCCACACAGATCACAGTGGATCAACTCTAAAGGTGAAGTTGCTCTATTAAAAGCTATCCTTTTAAAAGGTTTTCTTGCTTGTTTGCCTTCTACACAAGCGATGCAACTTGATTTATCTACTACGGAAAATTCTACCCCTACCTGGTGATTCTTCAACCGATTCATGCCTATTCGACAAAGGTGTCCAAGTCTCTTATGCCAGATTTGATACCTATCCTGACAGTCAGAGTGCTCATCTTTTGTTAAATAATTATCAGCCACAGTGTTGGAAACATTTGTAGAGCCATTAAGTACATACAATCCACCACAGGGCGAAGCATGGAGAAGCGAATCACCTGTAACACAAAAGGTATCATTTTTATAAAAGTTACATCCATTTTTATTAAAAACACATATAAAACCCTTATCTACAGCTTTTTGTACAGATAGCAAATTAGCATTTAATTCTGGTACATAAGCAACATCAGAAATTGTATTTATTTTATTTTTAGGTGTCGAGATCGAAATATCTCCTAATCCTAAACAGTTGATCTTTTCACCATTTGCGACAGTTACGGTTCCTCTATCAGTCAACTTTATATGTTGAAACCAATCACGCCTTGAAGACATATGTTTAGTTGCACCTGAGTCTACATACCAAACATCCTTGTTTTCAGATCCAGAAGTATTCAAAGCAGTAAATGAGGAGTCATTTGTACTCGTAACATTACCCTTTTCCTTCTTCTTTTTCAATGGACAGTCTGGTCTTTTATGTCCGGGTACATTACAGTCATAACATACTAGTTCCTTCTTCTTTTTGGATTTAGGTTTCACTTTTGCTTGAAATACCGAATCCGTCGTTAATGTGTCGCTTTTAGACATTTCATTAAGGAGTCTCGTTTTTATCAGGTCAGTAGTTACATCAACATTGCAATTTTCAAGCGCCATAATGAGGGGCTCATATTTTGGAGTGAGTCCACCTAAAAGTATAGCAGCAATCGACGTATCTTCTATCACCTTCCCAATATCTGCAAGATCCTGTGCAGTTGAAGTAACTGCATTTATGTACTGTTCAATGTCTGCATAATCTGCGAGACTTAAGCGGTACAACTTACGTTCAAGAGCTATTCTTCGTCCTATACCGTTATCCTCAAAAGCTTTCTGTAATGATTTCCACGCTTCCGATACAGTCTTTGCACTTCTAACGTGAGTTATAGCTGCACCATCTACAGTTAGGCAAATCTTAGCAAGAGCTTTGGTATCGTACTTTACCCTTATAGCCTGAGGAGTTGTGTCACCTTCTGGGTATCCAGTAACGGCAAACCAGAGATCCTCGTGGAGTAGGTAGTTTCTCATTTTAAACTTCCACGTCGGATAACCCTCCTTGTTTCTTAAGCCAAAGGTTGGTAATGACGAAGAGCTTGACTTCGCCACAACATTACTATCACCAGTATCATGTGACATGTTTACGCACACCAAAAATACAAAAAACAATATTTTCCAAAAAAAATACACTTTTGTATATATTTCACACACGGATTTTATACTCCACAATTTCGTGCTGATAACGTTTTGTAGATATAAAGGTCGACGGGGTTCGTGGCACCGTGGTAAATAAATATTTTAAAGGAAAGATGTTGTTCGGTGAAAAGTTTATATTGAAGTAAGTGCTAAGGTAAACAAGGCTTTCAAATAAAATAAAAATAGAATAGAACACAATGAAAAATAATAAAACGTGCCAGTAGGCTCTAAGGCCTGGTTTACACAGCTGAAATTAGGCATAATCTACAACACAAAGCTATTTGGAGCTTTGATGGATTTTATCCGTATTAATGACATCAAATTATGATTATTTTTGTGTGTTTGTCTATGTTCATATTTAATATAATTAGCCATAATATACTTAACGTATTTTTATTATTATTATTATTTTTTGTTTGTTTCTGTGTACCTACCTACTAACACTTGTCTACAAGTCTCACATTGAACATAGTGTTATCAAATTATTATTGAATTAGAATTGTATTTTATTTTTTTTATTTTATTGTTTATTTCTTTGCCTTCTCACGTTTTCTCATAGCACATTAGACATTGGCAGAATAGGGATGTATCCAAGGTATGAAAATCAAAAAAAGTATTATTAATATATATTAGTCCGTCTTATAAATAATAAATAAAATTAAGACCCGTATTTTTTATTTTGTCGTAATTACCAAAACCTACTAGGATATAGCGTATTAAAGTTACGGAGTGGGGGCTCATTACGTCACGCCGTGCTATATTTTGTACCACGGCGTGACGTCATGCGACATTTCAAATCAATATATCTTTCTAAGTATTTGAATGAAAGAAAAAATAAGAAATACGTGTTCAATATTTTTTATAAGTCTATCTGATGGACATTAAATCATTTTTTAGCTCATCATTTTGAATAGAATAGAAGACTAAACAACTCTTATAGAAACTACGTTTCGATACGCAATAGGGACCCATTTTCTTATTTTTACAGGTTACCCACATGTATTAAAAAAACGCATATATTTCTTCTAGACTCTCGACTCTTAACTTTAAATGTCTTTTAGCATTACCTACTACCTTACCTTATTTTACTAACATTATAATAATCCAATAACTAACAATATTGTATGATGTACTTGCCTAACTTTTAAAAACATGGCGTTCCGAATCTCGTTTCAAGGCATGTTTAAGTTTGTAACCAGTGTTTCTTTAATTGTATTCTGTTGTTTAGAAATAAATGTTAACCATGAAATTCGGTCAATAGGGATGTTTCCTGGGTAAAAAAATGATTCTATTTAGTCCGTCATTCAGATTATAGAAAAATATTGGATACGTATATTACAAAAATTACAAATATAAAAGGCATCAAAGATCAGGAGTGGTGGCTGGTGACGCTCGCTAAAAAGTGTAGCATGCAGTGACGTCACACGAGTTTTCAACGCACTGTATCTCCTTAATTTTTTGTTTATATGAAAAAAGAAAAAATATGTGTCTAGTATTTTTTGGGAATCTGACTTTTTTTAGTCAAATACCCTATTCCGACACTGATTGACACTATTTTTTGAAGTTATATCGGCAACAGAAATACACAACCTGTGAAAATATCAGCTGTCTTGCTATTATGGATCTTTACAGCACAGCCTGATGATAGGTAGCCAGAAAATGAAGACTTATTAATTAGGTCCTGTTTGTCCCCTTGGGCCTTAGACCATTGGTACGCACACAGATTTTCCTTGCTGTATTAACTACGGTTATTCACTGCGTCAAGACTCAGTATTATACGGGCCTCTGGGGAAGCTTCTCTAAGAGCACATTTCTTCTACAACTTATTTTTTAAATTTTAAACTAGTACTTAACCGCAATCCCGCCTGATGAGATGCAGTGATGCAATGGTTGATGCTACAGCGCGCTAGTCTATAAAACGCCTGTTCACTAAACTGTGAGTGAATAGGAAAGATGATGGCAGTTGAGGTGATGAAATCTTAAACCCAACAACACGACCAAAGATGTTGTGGCAGAGGGAGATTGATATGGAGACGCTCCACAACCAAATTCCCAACACAAAAAACATTTGGCGCATCGTACCCAGCTCCGTCCTCTGTAAGGCTTCACGAGACATCATGCCGGAACACGACGAATCGCTCGGCGGCAAGACTTTGACTGGTGGGTGGTAACTTCTGCCAGCAGCCGATATTATTAGCCTACCTCCGAGAAAAACAACGTGGTTTATACGGTACTATAAAGAAATCCAACCAAGTACGAATGCTTTTACGCTGAGCAATTAAAATATGACAGAAGTGTAATTACCAACTATATCAAAAGCTGTCCTATCTTAACAATACAATCTATAGCACATTAATTAATACGTCAAACCAGGCGAGGCAATTAAATTGGTCCTCTTAAGCGGACCTGTATTCATCCGTACTCATGAATAAATACTAACAAAAGACCAATCAAAATTTATGAACGCGTTCAGTTTTCCAATACGCTCCTTTCTAAAACGTAAACATTTAGTCATGAAACTAAACAAACCTAAAATAATAATGACATGATAAATTATATTTATTTTATTTAAAAAGCTAACAGACTTATAATTACAAAAGGAGTGGAAATAATCAACACCGCTACGATCCGGACGAAGCGTTTCGCCTTGTCTTTTATACAGCGTAAAACGAAAGACTGGAATACTTTGCCCGTAGCGGTTTTCCCGTCTAATTACAATTTAAGTGTCTTCAAGGCTAGATTCACTTGGCTCTTCATAAACTAGTGCGCTTTCCATTAACGATTGCGTCACTGCTTACCATCAGAAAGGATCACGCTCAAGCAATACTTTAAAATTAAAAAAAAATATGCTTGCTTCACTCTCTATAGAAATTCTGCCCAAAAGGCTTGCAGTATGCTGCTTATGCTTGCTCTGTTATACGAAAATACCAATCCTTTGCAAATAAAATAGAGCAGTCGTCTGGTTACATAAAGAGTCATCCAACCGTTTAGCGATGTCTCGAAATACAAAGTGGATACTCAAACCCATAAGCTTTAGTGTTTCAACCCCAAACGGCCCTAACATATCAGTTCTAAAGAGATTGGAGCATTTTCGCCGTTTGAGATTTTTCTACGAGTAAAAAAAATATAATGTCAACCGATTTCCCCGAGGAGTGTGCAGAGACGTATATGTTACTTCCTCTTTTTCTACATTGAAGGTAAGCCGTGGCATGCAATGGGCTTACTGGGAACCGAACACAAATCCAATCGTGGTAGCTTTGAGCATAAATTTGAAGCCAAGTGGCATCTACAGAGATGGAACGGCTTCAATTTTTGTTCTAGGACATGTCGCAAAGTTCCTTTTCCATTTTTGAAATAAAATACATAGCTTAAAATAGTACTAATCCATACCCTCCCGTGAGTGTCGTAAGAAGCGACTAAGGCAACTCTCACCAGGGAAGCGAGCAGCAGCGTTTCTCCTCATCATCATCATCATCATTTCAGCCGAAAGATGTCCACTGCTGGACATAGGCCTCCCCCAAGATTCTCCACGACGACCGGTTCTGCGCCTCCCGCATCCAGCGGTTTCCCGCGACCTTCACCAGGTCGTCGGTCCACCTTGTCGGGGGCCTACCCACGCTACGTCTTCCGATGCGCGGTCGCCACTCGAGAACCCGTCGGCCCCATCGGGCATCGGTCCTACGGGCAATGTGTCCAGCCCACTGACACTTTAGTGTTGCAATTCTTCGGGCTATGTCGGTTACTCTCGTTCTTCTGCGGATCTCATCATTCCTGATTCGATCGCGCAGTGAAACCCCAAGCATAGCCTTCTCCATTGCCCTTTGAGTGACTTTGAGCCTTCTCATAAGGCCCATTGTTAGTG
Organism: Sesamia inferens; assembly: GCA_037179545.1. Lineage (NCBI taxonomy): Eukaryota > Metazoa > Arthropoda > Insecta > Lepidoptera > Noctuidae > Sesamia > Sesamia inferens. The sequence goes on along the minus strand of CM073944.1, from coordinate 23,351,853 downwards.
ACCACGTCTCAATTCCATAAGTCATCACTGGCAACATACACTGGTCGAAGACTTTTGTCTTGAGACACTGCGGTATTTCGGACGAGAAGTTTCTTCGTAGCTTCCCGTTTATAGCTTTCGTTAGTTTCCGTTGGTAGCTTTGCGTTTCTCCTGTGGAATATCAATTACTGCGATCCCCAAACCGCTTATCAGGCACGGGTATTTTGGCAAACCCCCCAAAACAATGAAAGCATTGAAGGAGGCCTTCGTCTAGCAGAGGACCTCTGTAGACTGAAGAAAAATAAGTAAAGCGTCTGCCTAGAATAGATTTCACGACTTATGTGTTAGACTCGTTGCTATGTGGTCATAACTATTCTCAAGTTCAAATTGCATGACCATTCAAAACAGCTGAGCGCCAGTTCCGCTATACTAAAACGTTCAATAACTGGTCAAAGTCTCATCTCGGCGACACACTAATGTCAAAAACTTGTCAAAATGTAGGTAAATTAGATGTATATTTGCTCGGTGGTATTTCATAATATCGGCTGTCGGCAGAAGTTACCATCCAACAAAACAAAGTCTTGCCGGCAACCGATTCTTCGTGTTTCAGCATAATGTCTGGTGAAGCCGTATAGAAGACGGGTCTGAATAGTTGTGTTACGATGTGTGCCGGGTAGGATGCACCAAATGTTGTTGTGTCGGGAGCTTGGTCGTGGAGGGTCTCCAGATCAATCTGCACCTGGTGCAGCATCATTGATCGTGTTGTTGGGTTTAACATTGCATCACCTCGCTCAACTGCCATTTTCCTTCCTATTCACTAAGTTTTTTAAGTGAATAGGGTGGTAAACTAGCGCGTTTTAATAATTGCATCACTGCTTACCATCGGGCCGGATTGCGGTCAAGCACTAATTTATTATTATTAGAGAAAAAAGATTAAGACTGAGATTAGCACCGTAACTGCGTAACGCTCTATTGCTATCAATAGGAATCATTCTGAAGCCAATTGCTAAACCATTGCTCCATATGTTCGGAAAGTGTCTCTGCTTAACAAAGTAAATAACGCAATGGATGTTGTTAAATTTTCAAAATGTAACCCATTGCTACTGATAGTATATTACGCAATTACCCCGCAGACTGTAACGGTCTTTAAAATAGGGTATTTGACTAAAAAAACTAAATAGTCCGTCAGTCAGATTTCCAAAAAATACTAAACAAGTATTTTTTGTTTTATGAAAACAATAAAAATTGACAAATATAAAAGGCATCAAAGATCAGGAGTGGTGGCTGGTAACGTCTGGTCGCTAAAAAGTGTAGCGTGCAGTGACGTCTATATATAAGACTACATAAGTGACAGTGTTTGTGACTTTTAAAACTAAGTAATACTCATAAATAAGTGTTCGGTAAAAACGGTGCCTCCTCCACACCAGTTTTTTCGAAACGGTGAATTTAAGGAATAAGTGTTTTATATGAACAATAATTATAGTAATTTGCAAGTATATTTATAACTAAAAAGAATATCTCAGTGGACAAAATTGAACCAAACAGTGAAATTATTCAATAATGGATGATTGTCAAACCGTTTGCTAGAAAATATATTATTTAAAAAGTGACCTCTGTACCCCTACTAACGCCTCTAGTGGCGAAAAGATCAACTAAATTAAAACTAAGTGACATTAATTCGGGGGTTGCAGATGTAATAAAATAAGCCGAGTATAACTAAAGCCATAAATAGCGCCATCTAGTGGCGAATAGTACAACAAAAAATTGACAATTATAAAACCGGTGGGCGCGTTCCATATGCCGAGTATAACTAAAGCTGTAAATAACGCCATCTAGTGGCGAATAATAGAACAAAAAAATTGACGTTAGTGTATAATTTATTAACTGATCTTTTATGTCGTTTCAACAAAAAACGTTAATATCCAACAGAAAGGATTACCCTTCTTATTTCACTGAAGCCTGTAATATAAAACAGTGCTAAAATTCTGGGAAAAGTGACTGAAAGTACGATACCTAGATTAAAGGCATAGCAACATCCTACCCTACAACAACCATTATAAAACCGGTGGGCGCGTTCCAGATTATAACGCGGTAAATTTGCCATGCTGTTAACATACGCTATTGCACTGTTAAAAAAGAAAATATGGGGGATGAAAACATCACAGTAAGAAAAAAACAAATCCAGTCTTCCTCTTTCTCCGAAACATCACTTTTCGATGCTACTGTTATGAGTATGCCAGAAACCTCGCAACAAGACGATGAAACCATCGCGGCGCTACAGGAAGTGATAAATGATTTACGAATTAAGTTGCAAAGTGCGAATCAGGAAGTTGACAACTTGCTCTGTGAGAATCAAAATTTAAAGTCAGATCTCTATAAATGTAATCGTATCATAGAACTGTATAAGAAGGTTGATGTTGGAGAAGCCAAGTGTGTCACTCCAGGACCTAAACGAAAGGTTCCAAACACAAAAGTTCATGCGAGTAGCTTAACATCTACCCCAGTAAAAAATACTTTGGGACATAAATCGAAGTTGCGAATACAAACAATGAATAAGGAAACTCAAACCAACAGTCACGCGGCTTATACTTCGGAAAACCTAAAACAGCAAAAATCGACAGGTTGTTGTAATAAAAAACTTAGAATGGAAAATGCATGCAAACAAACACAAACAGATGTAAATATTGGCAATATTGTTACACCGATAAAGCAAGATATTCGTCATTCCGACAATAGCAGTCTCAAGCAAAGCAAAATTTGCATCTTAAGCACCGACAACAAGAATAAATTGCTTAACATTGCTGAAAACACTATGGGGCAATGTGAACTTTGCCATTACATCACACCTCATACAAATATTCAGGGTCTTTTGAAAGGTACTAAAGAAAAACTGGCAAACTTCACGATGCTAGACTACTGTATCATATTGGTAGGCGGTGAGGACTTCCAAGTCACGTGTAAATACTATGACAGCATTTTAGTTATAAGACAAGTTTTACAGGAAATCAAAAATACAAACATAATTACATGCACACCAACGTACAAATTTTTCACTAATAACTATTTGTATAATTCGAGAGTGGAAATGTTCAATAACTTATTATATTTAGATACAGCTACTCATGGACATGATTATTTCCTGGATAGTAACAGAAATTTGCGATATGATGATACGATGTTCAATAGACGCACGGGAATGATAAATTACTCCGGAATGAAATCTATTTTTAATGACATTTGTAATATGATTATTTATATTGACGGTATGAATGCAAAAATTGAAATATGCAGAAATGACATAATACATGCAAATGACAACTCCAATGTGTTTAAGACAACATCTGTGATTAATACAGAGAGACAAAATTCGCAGTTTTTTCTATAATACCCTCAATATTTTACACCAAAACATTGCCGGTTTACTGAATAAATCGGACTTATTAACTATTAAATTAAATAACCTTGAAAACCAAGGCACAATTGTAGACATTCTCTGTATAACTGAACATTTTGTTACTTCTGGTCATGAGAGTTTAATATATCTTCCTGGTTTCCATTCCGCTGCTATCTTTTGTCGCGAAACAAATCGTGGAGGGACGTGTATATTAGTTAGAACTGGGCATCAATATAAAGAACTGCCAGATATTGCTAAGCTCTCTGTGTCAGGCGTTGTTGAAATTTGCGGTATTGAACTATTAACTCATTCTATTATTGTAATTTGTGTTTATAGAGTTCCTAAATATAATTATTTGACATTTTATGACAAGCTTGACATTGTTTTGAGTAAGTTATGTTCATTAAATAGGAAAAAAATTGTTTTATGTGGCGATTTAAATATTGATGTATTAAACAGGAACAGGACTACTTTAGAATTAGAGAATTTTCTACTGAGCTATAACTTGACATTAGAAATAAATGAACCTACTAGGCTTAGTAGTAACTCATGTATCGATAATTTCGCGCATAACATGCAAAGAGGCTGCAGGGCTGAAATTATTGATCTCATCCTTTCTGATCACACATCGCAACTACTTAGAGTTCCCATAAATAGGACATGTCGCTAAAAATTTTGGAAAATGGTTAAAAAAGACTACTCCACAGAGAATCTTCATAAATTCCGAGAATGCATACGTAGCTTAACTTTTAAGGAAGTGTATGAAACCAATGATGCTAATTTAGCCTACAAATTATTTTTTGAATCATTTTATTTGTTTTATAAACTCTGCTTCCCAGACAAAATAATAACCATTCACACCAATAAGAACGTAAAATGGATATCACGTGGTATAAAAATCTGTAGTAAAAGACAAAGAAAATTACTATGGACATATAGACTAAACCCTACATTAAAGAATAAAATTGACTTTCAAAAATACTCTTTACAATATAAGAAAATTATAAGACTAACACAACAAGCTCAATAATTACTTTATAAAAATCTCGCATAATAAATCGAAGGCTACATGGCAAATAATTAATAGACAAAAAAATAACATTCCCCGAGAACAAATAATGACAATTAATAAAAATGACATGACCTTTACAAAATATATTGACATTGCAAATGCATTTAATGAGTATTTTATAGATGACATTGAGAACAATAGTAAAACTGACATGGATTTTGACAACAAATTAGGCAATTTAACAAGACAATCAATGTATATGCAGCCGGTTCTATCGACAGACATTACTTCGTCTATAAGATCACTTAAAAATACAAGTACTGTAGGATTTGACGGTGTGTCCACAAAGGTTCTAAAATCGGTGAACGAAATTATAGCACCTGTATTAGCACATATTATGAACCTTTGTATTATTGACGGAGTTTATCCGGAAGACTTGAAGAAAGTCATTATTAATCCACTCCATAAAAAAGATAAAAAAACCGATATGAAGAATTACAGGCCAATAGCAAAAATTTCAGTATTTTCTAAAATATTCGAAAAAATTATTTATAAGTCTCTGTACTGTTATCTTCACAAATTTAATTTATTATGTAAGGAACAAAATGGCTTTAGAAAGAATACCACGATCAACATGGCTATTTTTTATTTTTTACGTAGTATGACCAAAGCCTTTGATTATGTAAAGCACGACGTATTATTAGCGAAACTGCAGAGCTACGGCATCAGAGGTAATATTTTAAAACTACTCACATCATATCTTTCTAATAGAATGCAATGTACAGAGATTGCAAGAGTATGTAAAAAAACAAAAATTGAAAAGAGTTTCTTTTCTCATCCTAGGTTAGTAAAGTTTGGTGTCCCACAGGGTAGCGTCCTTGGGCCACTGCTTTTTTTAATCTATATAAATGATCTGCCAAATGTGACACGACATCAAATGGTGATGTTTGCGGATGACTCTACTGCCATTGTCAAATGTATTAATCGCAATATTTATGAAGATGACATAAATAGTACATTATCAGACATAATTACTTGGCTCAATCAAAATAATTTAGTTATAAACTTACAAAAAACGAAAATAATGCACTATCATCAAAGAACTGTAGCACCAAAAGTAAATATCAGACATAGTAACTGTGAAATTGAAGAGGTTAAAGTAGCAAAATTCTTAGGTTTATTACTGGATAACCAACTAAACTGGAAGGCCCATATAGATGGCCTAAGTAAAAAAGTAAATAAATCATCGTACGCATTTTTCCAAATTGCTAGAAAAATAAATATCGATGCGCTACTAGTTGCATATCATGGCTTAGTAGCCTCAATTTTGCGATATGGCATTATTTTTTGGGGAAACTCTACTGATAAAGATGTCATATTTAAGGCACAAAAAAGGTGCATAAGATCGATGTGTGGTCTGAAAATTGACGATAGCTGTGTACCATTTTTTAAGTCGCTGAAAATTTTAACCTTACCATCATTGTACATTTATGAAATTAGTGTTTTTGTCAAGACAAACATAAGATTGTTTGAAACGGTGTCAACGTTACGAGATGTTACTATTCGTAGTCAATATGCAAATGTTTTAAAAAATCAGCGTTGTAATACTGCTTTAGTAAAAAAGAGTGTTTTAGGAATGGCACCGCGCATCTACAACAAATTACCAGTTGGCATAAAAAATTTGAATATTATACAATTCAAGACAAAATTAAAACATTTATTAATTGAGAAATGTTATTATACAACTGATGAATTCCTAAATGACAAATTAATGTAGACTTATTTATTTTGACTAGCGAAATTACTCCGTATTGTGACATTGTTTTTACTCATTTATCATTTATTTTGACATTATATAATTAATCATTTGTTTTTTTTTTTTGCATATAGCATGATTGACAAAAAAATGTTAATGTTTTGCATGCAAGTATTTGTACGCTTCTTAGCATAACATAGCGACCTATAAACATAAATTTAAGAACTGTATTCACTACCTATGTTATACAAATAAAATTGATTTTGATTTTGATTTTTGATTTTGATTTTGACGTCACACGAGTTTTCAACGCACTGTGTCGTCTTTATTTTTTGTTTATATGTAAACAGAAAAAATACGTGTCTAGTATTTTTTGAAAATCGGACTGACGGACTAATTAGTTTTTTTTTTTTAGTCAAATACCCTATTAAAAGGATTATTTACATATTTAACTGCAAACTAACCCACATCATAGTACACACTTGCAACAACACGATTCAATAAAAAAAATCGAGATAAAACTGCTGGCTCTATTTTTTACGTCGAAATCTTTTTTCCAGCTATCACTGAGTGTCGTAACACTATTTTTGCTGTACAGGATCAACTGTAAGGTGAAGGTATCGATTCAGAGTAAATCGGGTCGCACTGAGATTGATATACCTTTGCGATACAGGACCGGTAAGAAAGGGAAAGGGAATCAGAAACTCGGATAAGAGATTACTGTAGATTATTCTTCGTAGTATGTAAAAGGTATGTGTTTAATTTTAAGTAAGAATACAATGGCATTGATTTTACATAGATACTCACAAAAGTATAGATAACAATACATTATTCCTGTACTAAAAGAAGTACAAGAAAAATATATATATATATTTTTTTAATAATTATAAACTAGCACTTGACCGCAATCCCGCCTGATGGTAAGCAGTGATGCGAGCGTTGATGGTAAAGCGCGCTAGTTTATTAAGAGCCTATTCACTCAGAAAAACTGAGCGAATAGGAAGGAAGACGGTAGTTGAGCGAGGTGATCCAATGTTAAAGCCAACAACTCGACCAACGATGCTGCGCCAAAGGGAGATTGATCTGAAGACCCTCCACCACCAAACTCCCAACACAACAACATTTGGCGCATCGTACCCGGCTCACATCGCAACACAAATGCTCAGACCCGTCCTCCGTACGGCTTCACCAGACATCATGCCGGAACACGACAAATCGCTTGGCGGCAAGACTTTGTCTGGTGGGTTATTCCGTTGCAAAGACTTTGGAAAATTTACTCCTGATTAAATAATGCAGTGAAGTGCTGAAACAGTTTGCAAGTCTAGGTATTGTTTACGATGCAGTTTGTCACCTCGTTCATTATGAGGATTGCTGAGGAAAGGAAGTTTCAATGTGTCTACGATTTCAGAATATTGCTGAATATTTTGTTCCCTGTTTTTTTTAAGGATTTTCTTAGGCTTATATTCACATTTTCGCCTTCATAATCATCATTCTTTCAGCCGAAAATTGTCCACTTCTGGACATAGGCTTGCTCCAGGGATCTCCACGACGATCGGTCCTGCACCTTCCGCATCCAGCGATTTCCTGTGCAACCTTCACCAGGTCGTCAGTCTACCTTGTCGGGGACCACCCACGCTGCGTCTTCCGGTACGTGGTCACTACTTGAGAACCCGTCGGCCCCATCGGATATCGGTTCTACGGGCAATGTGCCCGGTCCATTGCCACTTAAGTATTGCAATTCTTCGGGCTCTGTCGCTTACTGACGTTCTTCTGCGGATCTGCTCATTTCTGATTTGACCACGCAGTGAAACCCCAAGCATAGCCGACTTTGACCTTTCTTATCAGGACTATTATTAGCGATCACGTATTAGCAAGTAAAGATGGACATTCATCCACGAACTAACCATGGAAAGCGTAGCCTATTCTGATCGACCGATCCATGCAGCTGTGATCTAGTCACAAGTTCCTATGTAATAATATTCCAATGATATAATAAGTATTTTCGTTTTTTTTTTGTAATTATTAACTATTGCTTGACCGCAATCCCGTCTGATGGCAAGCAGTGATGCAATCGTTGTGGTAAAGCGTGCTAGTTTATTAAGAGCCTATTCACTCAAAAAACTGAGTGAATAGGAAAGAAAACGGCAGTTGAGCGAGGTAATGCAATGATAAACCCCACAACATGACCATCGATGCTGCGCCAGAGAGAGATTGATCTGGGGACCCTCCACAACCAAACTCCCGACACAACAACATTTGGCGTATCGTACCCGGCACACATCTCAAGACAACTGCTCAGACCCGTCCTCCATACCGCTTCACCAGACATCCTCCCGGAACACGACGAATTTTTCTAAATGTGACATAATTGTCGCCCAGGATCCATGGAATAACTTACAGGAGACGGTGATAGCAACGAAAGATCCTATCAAACCCCAAAATCTATTAAAAACTTCAAAACTTACATCAAAATATTTTCGAATCGTGAAACACTTGAAACACAAATGGAGAGTAGATACAATTGCAAACTTCTGCGTGGGCTCCAGTCTTTTAGTTAACAAACAAACAATGTAGGAAGACTCATGTTTATGCAATAGTTAGCTCAGCAAACAGACTCCATAAGTTAGGGTACTGTAGGTGGGTGCTACTCGCTTTTAATGCTGGTTTTATAGAGGGACAGTTCCCGAGTTTCGATTGACTTCTAAAAAAGAAAAAACTGTTTTAATTTTATGGAAAATATATTTGAATAGGATATTCGAAACATAAATAGGTTGATGTTGTGCAGTGCTGCGCTTTTTTACAAGATCTTCTTTAAGTACATGGTAATCCATATTCTCTTCCTATTTAGGTATTAACAACTCCAAAAAGTTTGTCAACAACCAATGTTTTGATAACACTTTTTACTGTAATGAAACTATTTTGCATCACTTTGCTTCCCCTCTTAATGTCGCTCCATTTCCTTCTATTAATCAACCTCAATCAATTAAAATAAGATCATAAAACGTCCTCGTCAAACTTTCTACGCTGGCATTTTTTTCCTGTTATGCAAATAAGGTGCGCTCGGGGTTTTCATCATTTCAAAAGATAATTGCGTTGAAATTCTGATTAAACATAAGATTTGAACAAGGAACGGAATTAGAACGGTCGTTTTTTACGGCAGTTTTATTTTTAAATTTTTAAAGAAATTTTTAGTGGGTTGAGTTGTTTTAATATAATTATGAAGAATGTTTCAGAAATGATTAATTATAAGAAGGTTTGGAAACGTTTCAGTTTCTTGGATTTTTTTTTAATTTACTTATTATGACACATAAAATATCAGTGTATGTATATGTTAAAAACTTGTAAAAAGATATTGCTTTGTGTCAAAATATTACGATAGATATTTTTTTCGAAAAATTTTGATATCAAGGGTATTAATAAATGTGCTTTTCAGAATGAAAAAAGCTGAAGCTGAAGCTTTTAAAAAGATTTTAATTTATAAAAGTCTTGATCCTTTAAAAGTTTTCCATAAAAACTATTCAGAAAAAAGAATAACATTATTTCAAAACTAAATTACTAACGGTAAAATAAAAAATTTTTTTTTATTCTTCTGTATTTTTTTTAGTACAGTTTAGTTCTATCATTATGAATTCAAAACCGCAATATATTTTTAAATTCAGTGTCAAATTTCGAGCTGTGTATTCACATTCGAATACGTTTATTTATGTAGAGATAAAAACTGAACTCATCAACGTCAAAACTGAAATGTACATTTTTGATTCATGGCGCCACACGCTGTTAAGCCAGCGTTACAATTTAGAACCTATTCCAAAACAAGTATTGAATTCTTAAACATACAAAAAAAACAAGCTTTATTTTTTTAAAAGGGATACCAGATCACAAACTACGCGGCGAGCAGTGGGCAGCTTTTTTTTTAATAATTATAAACTAACGCTTGACCGCAATTCCGCCTGATGGTAAGCAGTGAAGCGATCGTTGATGGCAAAGCGCGCTAGTTTATTAAGAGCCTATTCACTCAGAAAAACTGAGCGAATAGGAAGGAAGACGGCAGTTGAGCGAGGTGATGCAATGTTAAACCCAACAACACGATACAACAACAACATTACACACACACACAACAACATTAGGCGCAACGTACCCGGCATACATCGCAACACAACTGCTCAGACCCGTCCTCCGTACGGCTTCCCCAGACATCATGCCGCACACGACAAATCGCTTGGCGGCAAGGCTTTGTCTGGTGGGTGGTAACTTCTGCCGGCGGCCGATGTTATGGTCTACCACCGACCACCTTTGCACCTTTGTCGCTAGTGCACTGGCAAGTGAAGGAACAAAAGTGATATCAAACAAAAGTCTGACACTTCTGCCCCGCCCTGAGTAGAAGAGGTAAGTTGATGATTTCACATTTAAAAAACCGGCCAAGAGCGTGTCAGGATACTCAGGATACGCTCAGGGTTCCGTAGTTTCCAGTACGTTACAATAAGTGTCCTCACTTAAGAGTTAAAAAAATGGGCTATATTACATTGAGTTGACATACTAAGAACAGACAGAATATAAGAGGGACGGAATTCTAAGAACAAAATAGTAGATAGAGTTATAGATTACAACTATTTTGTAGCTGAAACGCATTTTGACCGCATCAACTCAAGAAAATCTTAAAGTACAGCCATCTCTCGTGAATTTAGATTATTATTTATACAAAATAAACGGGTTATGTATGTTGGTTTTTTTTTAATAATAATAAACTAGCGCTTGACCGCAATCCCGCCAGATGGTAAGCAGTGATGCGATCGTTGATGGTAAAGCGCGCTAGTTTATTAAGAGCCTATTCACTCAGAAAAACTGAGCGAATAGGAAGGAAGACGGCAGTTGAGCGAGGTGATGCAATGTTAAACCCAACAACACGACCAACGATGCTGCGCCAAAGGGAGATTGATCTGAAGACCCTCCACGACCAAACTCCTAACACAACAACATTAGGCGCATCGTACCCGGCACACATCGCAACACAACTGCTCAGACCCGTCCTCCGTACGGTGGTAATTTTGGATTGCGTGAACCGAATTTAAATATTTTCTTTTTTATTTGAAGGAATTTACGTTCAGGTTATTAAAATGTGTAAACTAAGATAGCAAATATGTTTTAAGTATAAATACGGTTCAAGTACAAAGGTTCTTCAGAAATAATTTTGTACAATTTTCCAAAAACTATTCAACACATCAAGTTCTAATAATTTTCCTAAAAAACCTTTATAAAGTTCTACTTATGCAAATTTTTTAATATTTATCAAAATTATGAGACAAAATTTAGGGGGGGAGGGGGCGCATCTCTTTCTCTACTTTAGGAGCGATCAGTTTCGAAAATATTAACAAAATCAAAGAATAATTTTAATAAACCTCTGACCAATAATATAACACACTTAAAGGTGGATATGAAGTTACATGTTCTTTAAGTAAGAAACCATGGCCCCGGCGCATAGGCAAGTGAAGAAACACGGATGGGTTTTAGTCAGTAAAAGTCTGACACGCCCTTCCGCTCCGCCCAGAGCGTGAGAGGGCATTTCATGATTTCCCATCTAAAAAAAGGATGGATATGAATTAAAAAAAAATTGGTTATCACTTTTTATTTTCGTACTTTGTCGCCGTGATAGATATTTTTATTTACTTTTTCTTATTTTTCTTAAACTTTGCCCCACACTAGGAATTTCTCCTGTATCATGGGTGCATTTACAAACATATAAACTCACATACACAAACATCCAGACCCGGAACAACTAATTGTAGGTCATACAAATATTTGTTCCGTGCGGGAATCGAACCCGCGACACGTGGCGCAGCAGACGATCGCTCAACCACTGCACCGATCGTGTCGTAAAAGTATTATACACATATTGGAATCAAATTTCAGCTCTCTAATGCTAATAGTCACTGAGATTATCCGCGGACGAACAGACAGACAGACTTGGCGGAACTATAAGAGTTTCTAGTTGACTACGGAACCCTAAAAAAGTTGTCAAAATATTATAAGTACCTACATACATTCACATTCACAACAAAAAAAGAATATTTAAAAAAAGGTATGTTGGTTGTAATGGACTGCTAGTTCTTTTTTAACACATAATTTTTGAGTTCTTATTTGTCAGGCAAACTCTTCAGCGGTCCTCTCTTTTGTCATCTTTTTGACATCAAAGAGGCTGTTCATCAAAAAACAAGTGTTTGCGTCGAGCTTAAATGTTGCAATTTGCGGCACTTTGTGGTTCCCTTGGAGCCCGTTACACTCTCCAAACAAGTATGTGTTTAGGGGGTACTGTTAGCAACGGAAATCCTTTAGTATTTCTTTTAACATAATTTTGACATAATTCTGCAACACGCTATCATAGGGTAATAGGGATGTATCCAAGGTATGAAAATCAAAAAAATAATTAGTCCGTCTTATAGATAATAAAAAAAATTAAGACCCGTATTTTTTATTTTGTCGTAATTACCAAAAATTACTGAGATATAGCGTATTAAAGTTACAGAGTGGGGGCTAATTACGTCACGCCGCCGTTCTATATTTTGCACCATGGCGTGACGTCATGCGACATTTCGATTCAATATATCTTCCTAAGTATTTGAATAAAAGAAAAAATAAAAAATACGTGTTCAATATTTTTTATAAAGCTATCTGACTGACATTAAATTATTTTTAAGGATACAAGCCAATTGCGAAAGACACTATCAGTAGCAATGGGTTTCCTTGTTTGACAGTTCAACAACATTCATTACGTTATTTACGTTGTAAAGCATACACATTATTTGAACATATCGAGCAATGGATTGGTATCATCACCATTATCAACCTTTTTATCGTCTCACTGCTGGGCATAGGCTTAAATTTAGTTTAGTTTATGAACAAGGGAATTCAGACCAATGTATGAAAAATAAAGGACACAAAAAATAATAAACAAAAATCAAAAATATGATATAATATACTAATGCCTCTTAATAGTAGTTTATGAAACTGTTACATAATGAGGGATATTATGCACGAGTGTGAGTTTAAAAAACGAGCGAAGCGAGTTTTTTAATAGTATCACACGAGTGTGTAATACCTATGTAATTATGTACAGTTTCATACACTACTTTATCTAATCTCATACATATTAAGAAACAATAATAATCATGTGTCCAGCGAAACACAACAACGACTCGCAATGCAAAGAAACGTATTTGGCGCCAAAATTCTGCACCCTGCATCAAAGCGCACGCGCCAAAGCGCGCGCAGCCACAGATAAAAAATGAAATAGTGCTATCTATGGTTTGTAATCTGTACGATAATGAAAAAAAAAATTATTATAACATTATTTTGTTAGAGAAATAATGTTATAATTTAATTTTTTAATTTCCTTTCGATATACTGTGGGTAAAGTACGTCAATATAAACTCCTTTTATGTTTTATATTTTTATTTTTTTGATATGAGAGTAGATAAATATTTTCGATATCATGTTTAGAGAATAAACGTTTTCTTTTCATTAGCCAACATCTTAGTCCTACAGCCCAGTAATTGGGTAATTCGATCCTCTCGTTCAAATCTAACGTAGCAAACACACTCATACTTTCAGTTTAGTATTTTTTAGTTCAGTATAGTATTATTTAGTATTTTCTCTCATTATCAGGTTTGAATTTAAGCGGGATTGAGCAGCGGTGGCCTAGTGGTATCGCCCGTAACTTACAAGCTGTAGGTCGCATCAGCACCAACCTTTTTATCGTCCCACTGCTGGGCACAGGTCTTCTCTCATACAGAGAAGGATTGAGCATAATCACCACGCTTGCTCAATGCGGGTTGGCGATATCAGTTTTTCTTCACCTTGTAATCAGTCATTGGTGTCTAAGATATACTTAGAAAGTAATATAATTTAGAAAAGTTACCTGACCTGGAATCGAATCCTCACACTCATACATGAGAGGCTGGTATTTTAACCAATAGACCACCACACCAAATTGATAATATACTAGGTTGCTGGCGTATAACTTTTTTATAAACATTGTTCACTATGTAACAATATTGTATATTCTAAGTGGCTCTAATTTCAGATAACCATAAAGAGAGCAGACTTTGTTCTTATGGAAATATAATAATAATACGTTTATTATCCAAATAATTGTCTGACAACATAAAGATCTGGAGAACAATAGGCATGTTTACTGGGTAAAAAAAATTGATTCTATTTAGTCCGTCATTCAGATTATAGAAAAATATTGGATACGTATATTTTGTTTTATCAAATCATTAAAAAATGACAAATATAAAAGGCATCAAAGATCAGGAGTGGTGGATGGTGACGTCACTGCTCGCTAAAAAGTGTAGCGTGCAGTGACGTCACACGAGTTTTCAACGCACTGTGTCGTCATCATTTTTGTTTATATGAAAAAAGAAAAAATACGTGTCTAGTATTTTTTGGAGATCTGGCTGACGGACTAATTAGTTTTTTTTAGTCAACTACCCAATTACAGCAATAACAATAGTTTAAAGAAACAAGTACGGTCAAAACAATTTTTTTTCTACGGGTTGATACGGGATTGAAACTTATGTGGGCGAAACCGCGGGGTGAAGCTAATTATGTAAATGTCATAGATAACGATATTATTTTTATAAAAGTTGCTCATTTGATTTAGGTAGTAGTGGAGCAAACGCTGTTACGTTATTTTGTAATGGCGGCACGAAACCGCAGGGTGAAGCTAGTTCTGTAAATGTCATAGATAACGATATTATTTTTATAAAAGTTTCTCATTTGATTTATGTAGTAGTGAAGCAAACGCTGCTACGTTATTTTGTAATGGCGGCACGTAACAGAGTCGTTTTGGAAAGTGGGGACTGTCGAACGGACACTTCGCTTTGAGGTGCGGACTAGGGCACTTTACCGGGGCGAAACTGTCAGTTTGCCTATTTAAATTATTATTGCCAAAATTGGAGAGTATATTTACACTTTCTGCTTTAATTGAAAACTCACCTACGAAATGTAGCCCTTACCACCACACTAAGATGGTGACGGCCCTATCACTCCGCTGTCGCTGACAAGTCATATATTTTTACAATAAAGTAAGCATATATCTCGGAGTTATTTGTTGAGTTATTCGGAAGTAATTGAATTAATAGGTGTCATGTTGAACTATCGTTTCAACAACATTCATTACATTATTTACGTTGTTGAGCAGACACATTTTTCCAACATATCATCGCCATCATCATCAGCCTCTGCTCGTCCACTGCTGGACATAGGCCTCCTCCATGGCACGCCAACAAGCTCGATCCTGAGCAGTTCTCCGCCAGCCACCTTTTTGATGTCGTCCCTCCATCTCGCCTAAGGGCGTCCTACACTACGTTTGCCAAGACGCGATCTCCACTCGAGGACTCGTTTACCCCAACAGTTGTCGCACCTGCGGCATATGTGACCAGCCCATTGCCACAGCTTGCTAATCCTCAGAGCTATGTCGGTGACTCTGGTCCTCTGTCGGATCACCTTATTTCTGATGCGGTCCTTCAGAGAGACGCCAAACATAGCCCGCTCCATAGCTCGCTGAGCGGCTATGGAGCGGGCGCCCAACAATTGACCAACTTTTATAAAAATAATATCGTCATCTATGACATTTACATAACTAGCTTCACCCCGGGGTTTTGCCCACATAAGAATAGAATACTCTTTATTATGTACACCATATAGATTACAGAAACATAAATTTAAAGATTTTACAAAGGGTGACACAATGGGCGGTCTTATCGCTAAGAGCGATCTTTTGCAGACAACCTTTGGATGGAATACTAAAGGGAAGGAGTGAGAAATAGTGTAGGTAGTCTACAGTGTACTATTTACATAGAGTATACAATAAATATGTACATTAAATGTATCATACTAGTTTAACTAAATATATACATCTAATTAATAAATATAATACAAGAGCACATAAAATATTATGACATGTTTAAAGAGAGAGGAAGTGCTTTCGTATCATAGTTTTAAAAGTGGACAGAGTTTGAGCACGCCTTATTTACACGGGCAAGTCATTCCATAGCCGAACTGCTTGTACAGTAAAGGATTTATCGTAGAAATTAGTGGAATGCATCGGCATCTCCAATATCAGGTTTTCCGATGACCTCAGACATATATTATGTGTGTCATGAAGGAACTTAAATGTTCTTTAAGATAAGAGGGGGTTTTAGGATTAAACAAAATGCTGTAAAGCTGAAATGGTTAGTATAGTAGTTTCAGACTCCTAGGAAACCGTAGAAAAAAAATTGTTTTGACCGTGCAACATATGGAGCAAAGGATTATGCAATATGCTCCAAAATGATTCCAATGAATAGTATTAGTGTATCACGTAATTGTCCAACAATTGGTCTAACTGCAATGCTTCGACATCGCCTTCGGGTTGCGGAGATCAGACGGCCGTCGCTTCACGGAAAATATCGAAGTTTAGCCAAAATCAGCAGTTAGACTGGTAAAGCGGGCCCCAGACTCCAAAGCTGAAAAAGCTTCGGATGCGACTGGGATTAAATAACGCTGAGATGATGATGATAAGTGTACTACGCAATTAGGGAGCAGGTTTTCAAAAAAGTTTTTTTTTTTTAATAATTATAAACTAGCGCTTGGTCGCAATCCCGCCTGAGGATAAGCAGTGATGCGATTGTTGATAGTAAAGCGCGCTAGTTTATTGTATAAGAGCCTATTCACTCTAGAAAACTGAGTGGATAGGAAGGATGAAGGCCTAAGCGAGGTGATGCTATGTTAAAATCAACAACACGACCAACGATGTTGCGCCAGAGGGATTGATGTGGAGACCAAACTCCAGACACAACCACATTCGGCTCATCTTACACGGCAAACATTCTATACATTTAGTTCACAATATCTCAAACATATTTTTGTAAATGACGCAAATATAAATAAAAGAAAGCGCGCTAGTTTATTAACAGCCTATTCACTCAGAAAAACTGAGCGAATAGGAAGGAAGACGGCAGTTGAGCGAGGTTATGCAATGTTAAACCCAACAACACGACCAACGATGCTGCGCCAAAGGGAGATTGATCCGAAGACCCTTCTCGACCAAACTCCCAACACAACAACATTTGACGCATCGTACCCGGCACACATCGCAACATAACTACTCAGACCCGTCCTCCGTACGGCTTCACCAGACATCATGCCGGAACACGACAAACCGCTTGGCGGCAAGACTTTGTTTGGTGGGTCTAACCAAGGTTGTTTTTAAAATTATTTCTGTCTCAAAATCGACAGTCATTTGATATATCAAATAAAAGCCAGATTACAGTAACAATGTTAACCCAATTTTGTTGCCAACCGTATCTGCCGACTTAATTTTTTTTCTGAAATAAAAAGGTGAAAACAGGCTCTCCGAACAAAATGATTGATGTCGGTATAATGTAAACGTATTTTGTGTTTGGGATACAGGAACATGCTTCGCTTTTACTTTTTTATGAGTAACTACACGTGTGTTTAATTAGCAGGCAAACATATTTATTTGTACTAGAATCTGACTGCTACGAAAAAGTCTTTTTCCGCGACAGATACGACCTGGAATTAAGTACAGGTATTAGCTTAACGGAATCATCCATTGCTGACATGATGGCAAACAAACACTCCAGGCCGTATCTGGAGCGGTTTTGCCTCAAGGTGGCTAAAACAAGTATTGACAGGAATCGGACGAGGGGAGCAGCACAGCCAGTTCTGCCATCGGCAAGGATTTTGTAGATTTTGTAGTTATATAAGTAAGAATAAATAAATGTATAGAAATAAGGATATAATAACAAAAAGAAAAGATGACAAAAGAAAATATGACAAAGAAAGAAAAGACGTGGGAAAAAAGCGACCCAAAATGAAAAGGCCAATGCCGCAAAAAGAGAAAGAGCGAAAAAAAAAAAATTGGCAAAAAATAAAATATAGCAAAAAAGGATCCTTGCCATGCAAGGAGGGAATTGACGGCAAACTAATAAAATAAAAAAAAACTCTTTTTATTTCTCTAGCTTATTCGGATTAATATACAACGTCGTCGTGGTGGCCTAGTGGTTAACACACCAACCTCTCAAGTATGAGTGTTTGATTCCAGGTCAGGTAAATACCAATGTAACTTTTATAAGTTATATGTACTTTCTAAGTATATCTTGGACACCAATAACTGATTACACGGTTAAGGAAAACATCTTGAGGAAAACTGAACTTTAAGTCTGAAATTGCCAACCCGCATTGAGCAAGCGTGGTGATTACTCTCAATCCTTCTCTGTATAAGAAGAGACCTGTGCTCAGCAGTGGGACGATAAAAACATAAAACGTTATTACATCTTTATACAAGACCTGAGTTTGTTCAGATTAAGCAACTGAATCGATTCCATTTTTATAAGAACTTAGTTATTGTAGAAATTTTTATTAGTCATTTTAATAAATTCCGTATATCCCACGCCTTGTCATTGCACGAAACCCAACTACTATTCGCATGATGTCCATGGTTATATTCTGGCGGAATTGCATATATAATTTCAACGGAATACGCTTCCGTGCTCTCCTAAGTTGTTGTTATTGACATGTTAAACAGCTTCCTTATGATATTACATACAGTTCTACTTGCATATACTGCATACGCTAGATATGGAGCAAATGCAAATTATGTTTCGAAGCTACTGTTGCAATGACTTTGGCGATACGGACACAGTGTCGCGTGATGTAGGTAGTTAGTGAGACAGTGGACCTGAATCCCTAGGTTATTACTAACAAGGTTTAAAGTTCATTGCATTTTTTTTCTTTCAACTTAATTACGAAAAGGACAGAAGATAAAATATCATTTTAATCCTGCCAATTAAGATATAAATGTCATACAATCTACTTACTATATATACAAACTTATAAAACTTAATAAATACCAATTACTAAATAAAGCTATTACCCTAATTAAAACTATTATTACATTACAATAGAGCATCAAAAAATTCTTCGTCATCGCTGTCGTCTGGTAATGTACCCAAGAGACTGGCAGCATTGCCGCGTTGAATGGCAATACTTAGTCTCTGGCCAAGGTAAAAGCCAGCAGTAACAATATCACTAATCTGGGTAAACATTCGCCAAATTATAGAATGAGCCATCGATATAATTGTATGGCTAAATCTTCGGCAGACATCGACATCTTCTCAAGTACTCTGAGTACATACAAATATTTAATTTTTGAAAACTTGTATGACATAATATGTGGAAATGCGCAAGAATCGTCGTAACATTTGTATGAACTATAAATATTTAATATAATTCATTGACAAACATTTAATTTAAATTTAATATAATTTGGTATTATTGTAATTCCATTGTCTATTGTAATTTAATTTGATTGTTCTAATTTCTTCTCAATTTATCTGATGTTAACCTTATTTCATTTTTATTATTTGAGATAATTAAGAAAATGCTTGTTATTGTTTGTTTTTTTTTTAACGAATTTTATTATTGTGTCGTGATGGTTTTTTTTGTTTAATATAATTTTGTTGTCATTATCTTAAAATTTTGTTTAATATAACATTGTTTTAAAATTTAATTAATATGACATTGCTTTAAAACTAATTTCATATAACATTGTTTTAAATTTGTATTCATGCTGTTATATTATTATTTGCATGCTGTGACTTCTTATAAGTGGAGAAGTACAAGGTCATCATCATCATCATCATTTATTTATTCATAACAATTTACATTGTGTTGAACATTGCATAAAAAATTAAAATAGAAATACCACATGCGGCTATAAAATGAAAAATGTCGAATTGGAATATAAATAAAACATAATCACAGACAAATATAACAAGTCAATCAATTATACATAAGTATGTCAATAGATATACAAACTAATGTCAGATATGATTACAAGAAAATAATCATTAATATAATATAATTCATAAATATAATTCATAAGGTCATTTCCTGTTATTTATATTATCTAGCATTTAAGGTGATTTCTCTGTTAGAAGTCCAAATAAATAAATAAATATTACACAGACACAAAAATACGTCAATTTACTTCAGGCGCGGACTAATAATTAATTAAGTAACAGGGCTCTTCATGTTCTTATCGCCATCATAGATTGAATTGAATCATCATAGATAGTCATTTATTCATTTACAACAATTGTATCTAAAATCACATAGTAATAAGAGAGAAAATTAAGAAATTAAATTACATTCAAACACGTTGAATGTTAGAAAATTATTACACACATATACAGTAAGGGTCAACGTGGTACTCCACTTTTAGACCCTTACTGTACATAAGAATTCTATTATAGATCGTCAACAGCATAAGGAGCCTTACTCAACTGGAAAGGTTTAAGTTTACTTTTGAATGAGCTTGAGTAGATAGCAGATTTTACAATCTAGATGCAACTTATTAAACAATATAACCGATTGATATCTAGGACTGTGCTTCACAATATTCAAAGAAAGATATAGGTACACACTACAGCAAATCAAGATCCCACAATCTATCAAATTTCTTTATTAGATGGAACTTTATCTCAAAGGCGAATTTTGTGAATTTTGGACAGTTTCGGGTAACCTGACCTGCTGTCGTCCCTACCTTGTAATACATACATGAGTGTGTCTCACATTCATGTATGTATCTGGCCATGTTACATAGAAGTACAAATACATATATGCTTGGCACTGCAAGTGTATTCGATCTTATAGAATGTTCGCGGCAACACTCTCTCTATGCTGAATACCGACTAATGTGCGAATGGCACGTTTTGTGTATAATAGGTATGTATCCAAGGTATAAAAATCAAAAAAATAATTAGTCCGTCTTATAGATAATAAAAAAAAAATAAGACCCGTATTTTTATTTTGTCGAAATTACCAAAAACTACTAAGATATAGCGTAATGAAGTTACGGAGTGGGGGCTAATTACGTCAAGCCGTGGTCTATTTTGTACCACGGCGTGACGTGCGACATTTTAAATCAATATATCTTCCTAAGTTTTGGAATTAAAGAAAAAATAAAAAATATGTGTTAATTATTTTTTGTAAATCTGTCTGATGGACATTAAATTATTTTTTTAGGATACAACCCGATTATACACCAGTGCTTGACCGCAATCCCGCCTGATGGCAAGCAGCTGAATTCACTCAAAAAAACCAAGTGAATAGAAAGGAAGGCGGCAGTTGAGCGAGGAGATGTAATATTATACCCAACAACACGATCAACGATGATGCGCCAGAGGAAGCTTAATCTGCAACCCTTCATGACCAAACTCCCGACACAACAACATTTGGCGCATCGTGCTCGCACACAACTGCTCAGACCCGTCCTCCGATGATCTGACGTAACAAATAGCCCATTTTTAAACTCTAAGTGCGGACACTAATTGTGACGGGCGGGAAACTACGGAACCCTACACTAAGTGTGACCCGAGATGCTCTTTCCCGTTTTTTTTATCCTTTGAATACGAACCCTAAAAAGAAATGTCGATATTTTGTTAAGTCGTAAAATCCGGGCAAACCAGGGACGCGTCGCGTCAAAATTTTTGAATAAAATTATAATATGTTCCACCAGTTTTACACCAGCTATCTATATTCCTACAACAATAGGGCCGAGAAACTGTTAATAAGATTATAAGGTGTCTGATTAAGGAACAAAGACGAAATGCGTTATACTCAAGTCACCCCCAAAGTCAGCCCCTAATAATGAGACTCAATTATTAACAAACCCACGCCTAACTCTTCAAATAAACCTCTTAAGAGAATCGTTATTGGGAAAAGGTATTAGCATTCAATGGACGTGTATTTGCGTAAAACTACTTAAAGCTATGTCTGAGCCATTCTCAGACAGGTTCAAACATGTTCTCTGGCGAGAGAATAGATAGATACAGAAAGACGACTCTATTTTTTTTTTGTTGATGGTAAGTAGTGATGGAATCGTTGATGGTAAAGCGCGCTTGTTTATTAAGAGCCTATTCACTCAAAAAAAAACTGAGTAAATAGGAAGGAAGACCGCAGTTGAGCGAGATGATGCAATGTTATACCCAACAACACGACCAATGATGCTGCGCCAGAGGGAGATTGATCTGGAGATATTTGGCTTGCCCGGCACTCATCGCAATACAACTTCTCAGACCAGTCCTCCGTACGGCTTCACCTGACATCATTCCGGAACAGGAAGAATTGCTTAGCTGCAAGACTTTGTTTGGTGGGTGGTTACTTCTGTCGGCAACCGATGCCATGGCCTACAACCGAAAAATAAAAATAGACTTACACACACACACATATTATACGGCCCGTTTTTTGCTGTTCCTTATACTGTTTTTTTTTACTTTTGACAGGCAACAAACTGTAAGAGTAAGGGAGAAGGGAGTGTACCTGTCTACATGCACATTATGTGCACTATAAATCCTCCCGTACCTAAGAATAGTCTCCGTTGAGATCGGTTAACTTGGTCGAAAAGCTGTCTGGAGGAGGTTCCACTTCTGCCAGAATTAAAACAACAGCAACCTTACTGTCACCAGAATAAAAATCACAGTGTAAAAATCACACCATTTCAACTCAATAGGTCAACGATATCTGCTACAAACCGCCATATTGGATTAAGAGTGCTGTGACATTATTTATCTAATTATTCTTAGGAATCCCTTTTGTTTGGTATCTATATTTTAAGCGTGCATTAAAAATAATTAGTCCGTCATCTTGGATATCCTTGCATAATAGTGTAAAGTGAACGTGTTTACAAAATTTCAGCTCAATCGATTAATGATAAATCAGCTCCAAAATTGAGTTGCAAGATGTTACCCAAACATACCCACATATGTATATTTTAATTTAACGTAAGTGGAACGACTATAGATACGAACTTTAGCGGTCTCAAACAAATGTCAGCCGCAAGTGCGCTTGCACTCACTATACGTGAAACGTCTATGTGTACGTGCGTTCTCATTTGTGGTATGGAGTTGTCCCTCTGTACATAATATCTACTCTATGGTTTGAATATGCTTTCAAACTATTCTCGTAAAGTCGCATACTTCAAATTAATTGCTCTGTTTGTACAGTCTACATTACAGTACAGAGATTTTTTTGATTAGTGAAATTGTTAGTAACTTTTGTTGCATGCGGAGGAAAAAGGATGGATTTAAACTGCTTATAAAGTTCTCACTGCTGGGACGCAGACCAACATACATACATAATACACGATACATACATAATCAATCCATAATTTTCCCACCGCGGGGACACATGCCTCCTTACTCTGAGAGGGAGTGGGCTATGATCCACTATGCGTGTCTAGTTTGGTATATACATATATCACATATCTACGATTTTTATAATTCACATATCTGATTTGTTGTGGGACACATCGGCTTCCTAATCACGTATTTTTTTATAATTTGAGAGCTAAGTAAGTATTTAGGTAAAGAAATAAATTACAAAAAAAAGGACTAAACATACATATTAGTTTAGTCCGGTGTAATTAGTCCGGACCTATATTAGTTATCCATGTTTTTAAACACGTCTACTTAAAGAAAAACGTAGCCCACACTAGGAATTACTCCTGTATCGTTTACAAATATTTTAACTCACACACTGCGCTAACCGAGTCATCTAGGGAATAGGGATGTATCCAAGGTATGAAAATAAAATAAAAAATTAGTCCGCCTTATAGACAATTAAAAACATTAAGACCCGTATTTTTTATTTTGTCGTAATTACCAAAAACTAGTGAGATAAAGCGTATTAAAGTTACGGAGTGGGGACTAATTACGTTACGCCGTGCTATATTTTGTACCACGGCGTGACGTCATGCGACATTTCAAATCAATATATCTTCCTAAGTATTTGAATGAAAGAAAAAATACGTGTTCAATATTTTTTATGTATCTATCTGATGGATATTAAATTATTTTTTAGGATACAGGCCAATTGTCTAATTAGTACTTACCTTAATTTGACAAAACTAAACTATTATTTTATCTTCTGTCCTTATCTAAATGAATTACGAAGATAAATATGCACTGATCTAAAGTATACTTTGGTTTTTAACAAACGATTCGGAGCCATTAGCATTCATTATTGATATCGTATAAAATCATTAATATAAGCAAGGTTCAAAAATATTTATTAAACAAACCAATGCCAGACGAAGGAAAGTTAAAAATAGAATATGGGCTAATCCGAATATTTCGCGTTCATCTAGATTAAAACAGATTAGAATCGATTAATAAGCATACGAAAAATAAATTGTAACACCAAGCCGCCTTCATGTTTTCATTAACATTCGATACATAATGATGATATAAAGTAAATAAAGACTTATCTTATCATTCCTAAAGAATTTAGCATTCTTATACTAAGACCCTTTTGAGCCTATCTCAGACATGTTCAACTAATCCCAGTTATATTTACGCTAAATATTTAAGAAAAGAAAGGAGATGTTTCATTTTGGGCCACCACTATGTACGCTATATAGATAAAAAGGAAAAAAATAAAAGATTTTCATAAAAATACTAGTTAATTAATTTGAATAAAAATACAAGTATATATAATTAATTATTTGAAACATTTTTCAGTGAGATAACCCTTTATTAAGGTAGCCATGACAGTGGTTATGTGTTATGTTATGTTAGTGGTTCCGTTTTCTGCCATGTGGCTACGGAACCCTAAAAAGAAAAAAAAAATGGGCACAGCCAAAGTATAGAAGTCTCTGTATCTATTTTCCCTCCCTTGCATTGCCAGGCATCTTCTAAGCAGGCCCGATCCATCATTCATCTCATCCATCGCCTTCCTTCAGGCGTGATCGAGGTCAAGGGCCTTTTAGCCATAAAAAAACTATGATAAAGCGCTAAGGACTAATAAAGTAAATAAGTATTTGGAAGAAGAAAGAAAGAACATTAATTTTGTACTTTGTTTCACATTTTTTGCAGATAGCCTTCCCCGGGAAATGGGCTATCAAACAAACCAACTACTTAACTGTATTATTAGTACCTATATAGAACCGGTACCCAAATTACCACTTTACACTCTCATCATCATTTCAGCGTTGGTTCCAATCGCATCCGAAACTTTTTGAGCTTTGGAGTCTGGGGTCCACTTTACCAGTCTTAGTGCTGATTTTGGCTGAACTTCAATATTTTCCGTGAAGCGACTGCCGGACCTCCATCAACCCGAAAGTGATATCGAAGCATTGCAGTTAGACCAGTTGTTGGACTTTTGAGGGCTCCAACAACCCGTAAAAACTGTTACTAGATGTTCGTATGGCAACCGCGACCAACGGCTTAATGTGCTTTCCGAGGCACGACCAGACCAGTGCAATATTCATATTCATGCATACAAATATTTGCACTGCGCGGGGACCGAACCTGCACCTCCTTGCATAACAGCCGCATTCGCTACCGCCACGCCAAGGAGGCTGTCGGAAATTACTATCAATGAAAACATCATTACTATCAATTGGAATCATTTCGAAACCAACCGAAAATATTTTTGCTCAAAAATGTAAATAACGCAATGAAAATTGTTAAACTGTCAAAATGAAACCGTAATGGATTAGCAATATGCTTCAAAATTATTCCAATTGGCAGTATTATTTGGCGGTGAGCAGTGGGCAGCTCGCCGCCCGGTAAGGACTATATACTTTGACTTTGACAGTCGTTATTGGTTGTCAGAAGTCAGAAAGTCTGACCGTCAGTCTTACAAAGGGGTATCGTATTACCCAGTTACTGGGTTGTGGAGGTCAGATAGACTGTTGATGGATTTAAAATATTAGGATTCTGCCAAAACATTTCTCTTAATAACCTAAAATTTAAGCTCCTTCTCTGTATGAGAGGAGACCTGTGCCCAGCAGTAGGACGCTAAAAAGGTTGATGATGAACCTAATTGGAACTTACTTACCTTTTTACCAGTTTACGTACTTTCAAACTGATAATGGCATATCTTTCGGTGAAGTCATATTTGATGAAAAGATATTATGTACCTAAACATATATGTCTAACCCGTTTTTCCTTATAAGGAGTTTTCTATTATGTATTTAAACAGTTATAAAATATGTAAAGCAAACCCTTTCCGATCCGTGAAAGTATTGTTAGGTATCGATAGCTGATTCTACTAAAGCCTACAAAGCCGGGCTAAACATAAAAATAAATTCCTCAAAATATAAATATTATTTCGCAAAAGAAGGTAATTTCAGGTAGGCAATACATGCGCAAAGTTAACCCCAATATAGTTAGAAATAGGCTAGGCAGATTATAATTAGTAAACAGAACCCACTTATACAATAGTGTTAGCAATAACAAACTTAATTTAACATTCAAACAGTCCCTAAAGGGGTGAAACTTCACCGCAATATAGTACCATTGTTTGAGTTTCAAAATATACCGAATGTTTGGTTCACTTCCAATTGCTTGAACAAAAACACTTTCTAATTAATCAACTAGTTTGTCTAGCTCGCTTTACCAGTAACGATTGCATCACTGCTTACCATCAGGCGGGATTACAGTCAGGCATAAGTTTATAAAATGTAAGAAAAATGAATCAGTTTATTTAAGAATGCGCCAAATGTTTTTCTTTCGGGATTTGGTCGTGGAGGATCTCCATATCAATCTCCCTCTGGCGCAGCTTCGTTGGTCGTGTTGTTGGATTTAACATTGCATCACCTCGCTCTACTGTAGTTTTCCTTCCTAGTCACTCAGTTTTTTTGAGTGAATAGGCTCTTAATAAATTGGCGCGTTTTACTATCAACGATTGCATCACTGCTAACCATCAAGCGAGATTATGGTCAAGAAATGGTTTATAATTATAAAACTTTATACCGTGTTCCTCGTACCTCTAAATAGTGTGATTTTGACAGCACCTGTACGTCTAGCAAACTTACGGGTTAACATATTTGGCCGCACCGCCAATAGCCCTGCGATAAATCATGAGAGATTTACCCAAATAAAAACGACAGCCATTTGCCGCAATGTGTCAATTTGGGTTCCTGAGACGCTGAAACGGCGCTTTGAATTAATACAAAAATACTGTCATTTCGTATAATATTAAGTCCAGCGTACCTGGTTAATATAGGTCAGTTAGTTTATTACATACATACATAGACTAGTTTTCATTGTCTTTGCTTCGAGTTAGGGTGCTACAATTTTACATATTCAGTTAATTTCGGTGGTAGGCCATAACATCGGCTGCCGGCAAAAGTTACTAACACCCACCAGACAAAGTCTTGCCGCCAAGCGATTCGTCGTGTTCTGGCATGATGTCTGGTGAAGCCGTACGGAGGACGGGTCTGAGCAGTTGTGTTGCGATGTGTGCCGGGTACGATGCGCCAAGTGTTTTTGTGTCGGAAATTTGATCGTGGAGGGTCTCCAGATCATTCCCCCTTTGGCGTAGCATTGTTGGTCATGTTGTTGGGTTTACCAATGCATCACCTCGGTCAACTGCTGTCTTTCTTCCTATTTACTCAGTTTTTTTGAGCTAATAGGCTCCTGATAAACTACCGCGCTTTATCATCAACCATTATTCACTGCTCACCATCAGGCGGGATTGCGGTGCTGTGTCAAAAACTTGTCAAAAATTTAGGAGAATTGCAAATACTTTTAATTTTAGGGACCTTCAATGTCATCAAAACAAATACCATTTAAGCTATTCTTGGAATTTAAATAATCCAAAATCTAGTCCCAGTATCATCTCAGTCACAAACAAATGTCAAAAAGATGACTAAAAGCTTACGAGAATTTGATTTAATTTTATTTTCCCCTCTGGTCACACATGCACTTTGATTAGAACTACGAACTTCACTTTTTATTTTAACACTATTTTTTGTATCTAATTAAGGCTGAGAGGGGCTCGTGGTTAAATAACAGCTGCACAAGTCAATCGATCAGGTTATGCACTGCTTACCGCGGTTGTTCTACATGGCTGACCGGAGAGGAGCAGCTAAGTGGTGCACGAATTGACCAAACAATATGCTCCAAATCTCCGCTCCGTTTCAATGGAAACTGCATGAGCGAGGAGAGCAGAGGTGAACAGATATCTATATTGAGCAGATACTGTTTGTTTGAACGCGCTAATCTCAGGAACTAATGGTTCGATTTGAAAAATTCTTTTTGGGTTGGATAGTCCGTTAATCCAGAAAGGCTATAGACTATATAATATCTCGCTGACCCCAATAGGAGTGGCGCATAAATATTTCGACGAGCTGATGCGGTGCGTAGGACAACGAGCATTGGGGTACAGCAGGGCGGTACTGCGCGGAGGGCAGCGGGGCGGTAGTTATCATCGTTACATTATTAGGTGCATACGTATAAAAACGGACGAGAAGTTCAAATGTATGCTCCGCTCCACACCATTCCACACCATCCAGCTCAGCTTCAGTGAAAACACTGACCACTTTTCACCACTCTTCATCGGTCCTCTCCGTCCAGCACCGCTTCAGTAAAAACACTGACCACTTTTCACCGCTTCTCTCCGCCCGAGACCCCTCCGTGTCTTGCAAAGTACCCCGTTAGTCCCGGCTGGCATTCGTGGACATTTCGTAGTCAGAAGTCCAAAAGTGTACCAACCAATAAAGGACAATGGAAATGCATTTGACAAGGAAATCCAAAATAGCATTTATTGGTAAATTATTGAAAGGACATTATTACATCTGTGGCTTGCACTGTCAAATTTATTGGTTCCGGCTGCTGCTATGGGTTGTCAGAAGGCCAAAAATCGAGAACCATTTTAACCAAGGGGTATTGTATTAAACATTATCTGGGCTGTGTGACATATTAAATTGTTTTATGAATAAATAAATGACTAAATGAAGTATTCAGTTGCCTATGGCTAGACCAGCCTAGTCGTGCTGGCCTAGTGATTAAAACACCAGCCTCTAAGTATGAGTGTGCGGTTCGATTCCAGGTAAGGCAAGTACCAATGTAACTTTTCTAAGTTATATGTACTTTCTAATTATATCTTGGACTCCAATGACTCATTACAAGATGAAAGAAAACATCTTGAGGTATCTAAAATTTGAAATTGCCAACCCGCATTGAGCAAGCGTGATGATTACACTCATTCCTTCTCTATATGAGAGAAGGCCTGTGCCCAGTAGTGGGACGATAAAAAGGTTGACGATGAGACCCGTCACCGACTTTAACATAGTAGGAAAAAGACTCTTCAGATGTTGATAAAAAAAAGGCTTAGCAACAACAAAGTCAATATTCCATTAACTACTGGCACAGAAGATCTCGTTGATATAATTAATCGTCTACCAATCGTTATTTAAGTAATTTAGTAATAGCCCTTACAAAGTAGATGGACAGAAAGGGTTGAAGTACAAAAGAAAAGGATAAGAATTGTTTGATGAATAAGTAGACAGCTACCACTTACTTTTTACTGCCCTTAAAGGGTCTTTGTTTAATACGGAAGAAAAGATAAACTCATCTCATTTTCTACAGTACAGACGACAGAATATCAAGCTACTACAAACTATCAAATTTGCCTCTCTCCTCCTCTGAATCTTTGACTAAACACGGCAGTTTATTTGCCTACCTATCGCTTATTATATTAATATTGCTTCACGTTGAGTTCGTTACAGGAATCAATCCAATTCACTGAGTTTTGTATAACAGTCTGATGAATCAACAAAAGTTACAGAATGAAATTTGCTGCTTATAATCATAATACATAAATAGTCCTGGGGCCCTAGTTAGCTATTTTATAAATTTGTCATTCCAACACGATTCTATTGTCATTGTATTTAAAAGTTGGTAATCTGCTAAATTCATAATGATCGATCAATGATCTCAGTCTTCTCGTAATGGAATGGTAATCAATCAAATCAATCAAAAGTCATTTATGCAAATTAGGCTGAGAATCAGCACTTTTTGAACGTCAATATTACATAAGACAGTCCCCCAAAAACGCCCACCCATCGACACTTCCTAGTGCTTTCGCTGGGAAGAAGAAGTGGCGGAACAAACTCCCCAGCAGCACAGCTGTCTGTTCATTTTTAAAAAAAACACATGTCTTTATACAATACTATGTATAGTGATGAACACGATAATAATAGAATGACATTGCTGTATTGCTGTCATTATAAAACCCGTTAGTAGAAATGATTTTCTATAAACTACTACTCAATTTGAACATTTATTTATATGGCGTGGAGTGTCAGTGACTGACCAATGCAAAGTCATAATGACGACATTTTATTAGCAGACTTCGAAACTTGTCAAAATTGAGCATTATAAGATCTCTGATAACTATTCTGACAGTATTATAATGGCATAGTAGAATCCCTGAGAGTTTGTGTAAGAAACAGAGTGTAAAGTTTGTTTATTGGTGCTTCGCCGATAAAGCTTGCGGGAGTAATGTTGATGATGATGACGTCACGCTGAAGTTGTTGCACGAAGGCTACGCTGACGTTCATACTCGGGGTCACCAGTGTGGAGGCACGGTAAACTCTGATTGCGAGACGTAGAATTCTTGCGACGTCAGTATGACGCGTTGTTCCATGATACCGTTACATGAAGAAAATGAATAGCAGACGTTTTTGTCGTTACCAATTTTCAACAGCATCAATAATCTTTTTGTTCGAGTCTCAAGAAATAACATTTCATTCTTTCTCTCACGGATGACTGGTAGAGATTACCTAAGACATTAAGTCCGCTTTTGTACCTTTTAGTGCGAAAAGTTTAAATAAATATAGTTAGTTAGTTAGCGTAATGGTCAAGCTATTGACTGCTGCGCTGAGTGTCACGGGTTCGATTCCCGCACGGAACAAATATTTGTATGATCTGCAAGTAATTGTTTCTGGTCTGGCTGTTTGTGTATGTAAGTTTATATGTTTGTAAACGCACCCACGATACAGGAGAAATTTCTAGTGTGGGGCAATGTTTAAAAAATAATAAAATAAAGGGAGGGCCTTCTTATAACACGGGATTTGTGTCTGATATACTTATTGTACAATGATTGACGACGGGATTCATAAACTAAACTAAATTTAAGTAACTATATTTAGTAAAAGTGGTTAAGATGCACTTAACCACTTTTTATGCACTTAACCACTCTATAAACATATCTTCTTCCGAACGCTCGGGGAATACGACCGTTGCCGAACAGTGACGAAGATTTCTATGCGCATTATCACTTTGGGAGACCTGTATACTGCCTGTTTATTTTTCTATTCGTTAAGAAAATGACAGCAATATAAGATTAGTCCTGTCAAATTAAGAATATAGGTAGGTACTTCATAAACATTTTAGACATTATTAAAAATATGGCGGCTTAAATACGTCAATTTACGTCAAGCGCTGACTTTTTGTCAGAACTAAACAAATATTTCAAAATTAAATTTTCTAATTAAATTTTAAGTCAAGTTTCGTTTATTTATTAAAGATTTTAATGGACTTGAAGAATCCCATCAGCCGTTCACTCGCAGAACGGAGTAAAATAATTAAAAACAGTTGAAATTTTAATTTGCATTTAAATTAAAATTATTTATGATATTATTTGCTTTTCACAGGTTTTTTTTAAAATATCTCAAGGTAAGAAGGGGTAATTTGGCACCCTAATAGGGATGTATCCAAGGTATGAAAATCAAAAAAATAATTAGTCCGTCTTATAGATAATAAAAAAAATGAAGACCCGTATTTTTCATTTTGTCGAAATTACCAAAAACTACTGAGATATAGCGTATTAAAATTACGGAGTGGGGGCTAATTACGGCACGCCGTTGTATATTTTGTAGCACGGCGTGACGTCATGCGACATTTCAAATCAATATATTCTTCCTAAGTATTTGAATGAGAGAAAAAATTAAAAATACGTGTTTAATATTTTTTATAAATCTATCTGATGGACATTAAATTATTTTTAAGGATACAACCCAATTGTGTAACAATAATTAGAATAATTTTGAAGCATATTGCTAATCCATTGCTGCATATATTCGAATAATGTGTCTGTTCAGCAGCGTAAATAACGCAATGAAAGTTGTTGAACTATCAAAGTGTAACCCATTGTTATTGAGAATGTAACGTACGACGTTTAAAATAAATTTAATCGACATAAATCCTTCACTCATTATTAAAAGCAAAATACCAATGATTGAAATACTATCGTGAATTCATACAAGCCTAGTATGTATATTAGAATACCTACTGCTCAGAAAGATGAATCATGTTTGACTTGAAAGACACGGAGCGACATCTAGCGTTCTAAAGGAATATTTAATACACTTACTTTTTGAAGGTACTGAAATTGCTCCAGTAGTTGATTATGAACAAATCGCGTTTATTCCGTAACACTTTTTAAGGTCTCATATAACAGGTTGTCGTTGCAATAAAAACTAAATTAACTACTCAGACTTTTAAAAAACTAAGGCGTATACGTTATTTTTACTTGTAATTAATTATTTTATTTCGTTGTAGAGAACAGCAAACGGTTACAATACATAGACGTACTATTAGTTAAACAAGCATGGATTTTGGTAAAAATGTATTTTTTTTTTGATTTTTTGGCTCGGTTGCTAAGACCTTTGAGCCATTTCTTCGTTGTAATCTTGTTTTCTTCCGTAACCTATCCTAACTAATCTAACTTAACTGACTAGGAGGAAGGATTGGGACAAAGTCATGATGTGGCCGCTAGGTTAAAATGTAACACACAACACTGTCCACAGACAAAAAATTAAAAGAAATCTAATCGCTAGGAACCATTATTATATGACAACTATTCGGTGGTCTAATACAAGTTTCTGCCTGCGACGATTAAAAAGGCACGTGGCGCCATCTATTTTTGATCTATCTATTTTTTTTTCCAAACGATATGTTTGTTTTCCTCGGAACCAGCACCTTTTTTGACTAACGAAAACTGATAATGTAAAAAAAGTTACATGATAAAAAATATTATCTCCTGATTCTAAGCTACCTGCCCATAAATTTTCAGCCACATCAGTTAAGCCGTTTATAAGTTATATATAAATAGTGTAACCAACACAATTTTCTTCTACAAAGGTTTATGTATACAAAATAAAATAAAAGATAACACTATTAGACAATATAACTGTAGTTAGTAGCACTAGTATAATTTAATAAGAAATAATTGAGTTATTGAGAGGTTCTTAATTGGTGGGCTGACCTTTCAAAAGTTATTAAAACCAATTGTGCAATGAATACACTTTTCAAAGGTCATGGAAGGAGTAATTAAAACTTTCCTTCAATCATCGTCGACTCCATTCTAACAGAATGCAAATGTGTATCAATAAGGATTATGCATGAAGCGACGAACTTCTTCTTTTTCTCAGGCTATAGAGGACAAATCCTTTAAGCAGAACAGAGAAATCTCATATGTAATGGACACCCATCTGCGAACCGACTGTGCCAAAAGCTTATCCTTGATCGATAGAACAATAACCTTTGAGCCATGAACCCCTCTGGAAAAAGATTTTCTTACAATGTAATCGTGCAGAAATACTCTTAAATGTAAAATATTTTTGAGAGTCATAAAGTCTAAATTGTGTTATTCCGCGATCTCGAGCCAACGAAGTGTTTGCAAATTGTAATAAATTTGAAATCTCTGCATACTTTAAAGACGAAAATGATGCCCGAAAACTAATGAAAATCTTAAAAAATTTCCTAGTGGAAAACGTTTAAAAATAATTAGAAAGAAAAACGGACTTTTGTTACAGCTTAAAAACAACGTTCTTCTTATTGAAGTTATTCAATTCTACAACACACATCCAAGACTGCTGAGATTAGTGAGCATGAAATTTTGCGTATATTTTAATAAACAACGCACGTAAGCTTTATAGGTTCTCTATCGTTAAAGTTTTTGAAGTGATATCTTGTTTAGCATCATTGTGATTTGGATTCAAAAACAAAAGTCATTTATTCAAATTGGCTGAGAATCATCACTTTTTGAACGTCAATATTACATATGACAGTCCCCCAAAACGCCCGCCCTTGGCCACTTTCTAGTTCTTGCGCTGCGAAGAGTAGCGGAACAAACTAAACAGCAGCACAGCTGTCTGTTCATTTAAAAAAAACATATCTTTGTACAATACTATGTCTAGTAATTAACACAAAGAAAACACAGAACATAAAAAATAAATTATTTAAAAAATGAATGCAGCCTTCGTCGGACCTGCAATGCGATTTTTTTTTAATAATTATAAGCTAGCGCTTCACCGCAATCCCGCCTGATGGTAAGCAGTGATGCGATCGTTGATGGTAAAACGCGTTAGCTTATTAAGAGCCTATTCACTCAGAAAAACTGAGCGAATAGGAAGGAAAACGGCAGTTGAGCGAGGTGATGCAATGTTAAACCCAACAACACGACCAACGATGCTGCGCCAAAGGGAGATTGATATGAAGACCCTCCACCACCAAACTCCCAACACAACAATATTAGACGCATCGTACCCGCCACACATCGCAACACAACTGCTTTGCATTGGACGTCTTTCCGCTGATATAATGATAACCAACCTTATATATAATATTATCTAAATGTATTTATATGCTTTGCTCTGTAATTACATCTATAATGCAACTAGCATATGCTGAGATGGTATAATTCGTGTAGCGCGTTCCAACTCATGTTATTATAACCTTGCCAGCTGCGTCCCGTATTAAATTCCCTCTCTGTCCATCGTTCCATGATATCTGCTTATGGCTATTAATAGTGTTTTGCTCTACTATTTTGGTTATTCTAATACATAGTTTAAATGAAATACTATTTATCAAATCTTAATTTTGATAATGACGTCGAATATCTAATTCATAATGTAGAACATAGTGCGCTAACTAATTTGGCTAAAATAAATATTACGTAAGGATTTTCACCCTATAATGTTTCCAATCCTGGAACACAAGTCTCATCACGGTGAGAGGGAGTAGGCCTCTAGGACATGCCGATTTCCTCACGATGTTTTCTTCCACCGTTTTGAGAGCAGTGGTGAAGAAATATTTACACAAAGTGATGCGCCTGACGGCGTTCCAACGTACGGTCGTTCCAACCTACAACTTCACTTCAAACTAAATATTTACACAAAGTGATGTGCCTGACGGCGTTCCAACGTATGTTCATTCCAACCTACAACTTCACTTCAAACTAAATATTTACACAAAGTGATGTGCCTGACGGCGTTCCAACGTACGTTCGTTCCAACCTACAACTTCACTTCAAACTAAATATTTACACAAAGTGATGTGCCTGACGGCGTTCCAACGTATGTTCATTCCAACCTACAACTTCACTTCAAACTAAATATTTACACAAAGTGATGCGCCTGACGGCATTCCAACGTACGTTCATTCCAACCTACAACTTCACTTCAAACTAAATATTTACACAAAGTGATGTGCCTGACGGCGTTCCAACGTACGTTCGTTCCAACCTACAACTTCACTTCAAACTAAATATTTATCTTCTGAAATTTACTTAATGAAAAAAAAATTAATAAATACCGAAATTAGTTTGTGAAGAAGATATGCGCTAGATAGCGAAGACGCGAAGATAGCGCTTATGAGGAACATGCATGACAAAGGGCGGGCGTTTTGGGGGACTGTCTTATGTAATATTAACGTTCAAAAAGTGCTGATTCTCAGATAATTTGAATAAATTTAATTTTGATTTTATGCTTTCAAATATTTAGATCATTTTTGTCTGTAAATTGATAAATTTGCAGAATGAAAAGATCTTCAAAGCCTTGTTTATAATTTTCGCGTAGACCTATTTGTGAGTTATATTCTAATCTAATCTAATTTCCTCCAGGCATCTGCCTCTGTTTCCAATTCTGTCTTTTACTAGCCCTGACCAGATTACTCTTGTTTAAAAGAGATAAAGTTAATGGTTGAGTTATAATACAGTTAAAATAGCTTTCACTGTCACTAACGATAACCTTATCATAAACCTAAAACAAATTTGTTAATAATAAATTTCATTTAAAATAATTTTATTTCATAAATATTATTGAGCTTCTGAACCAATTTGAGTACATCAGATTCCGTTCCAAATCACTGAAATAACTAATGTCCCTCGGAACCTCACCTCACCTTACTTACCTAT
This sequence comes from Sesamia inferens, assembly GCA_037179545.1. Lineage (NCBI taxonomy): Eukaryota > Metazoa > Arthropoda > Insecta > Lepidoptera > Noctuidae > Sesamia > Sesamia inferens. The sequence continues at coordinate 23,315,658 of CM073944.1, read as the reverse complement.
ATGAAATTGGACTGAACATATCTGTCCCATATCAAATGTTCAAACTAAGAACCTATTGGATCCCGCTAAATGGTAAAAAAACATTGCGGCAGAACCAAACGGAGAGTATTGTGACCTGAAGTTCTTTAAGAATTTTTGGTTCATGACAGCTCTCTCTGCTCTTAAGCATAACAAGCAGGAGCTGAATATGCTACGGTAGATGTGTGGAGTTACGCGGAAAGACCGCATCAGAAACTCCCGCATCCGTGGCAGTCTTCGTGTCCGTGACATTACAGACAAACTGCAAAAGGGTTGCTTACGCTAGTACGGTCACGTCTTACGAGAATTGACATGTTATGTGGATAACAAATGCCTTGCCATGACGCCTCCGCCAGGCTAGAACAAGGGAGGTAGACCAAAGAAGTGCTGGCATGACGTTGTAAGAGATGACATGCGTGCCAACAATCTCACATCACGGGATGCCAGAGAACGTGCAAATGGAGGAGAATGTGTAGAAAACCGGACCCCAGGCTCCAGCGCGTAAGCCGCGGATGCAATCGGGATTATACGCTCAGATGTTGATGATGGTCCTTGACAGGTCTGGATAGAAAGAGGTGGCAAAAGCGTAGTGAGGTAAAGATCTCCCCAAGTTCTTTCCGTCTCCCTCTCTGCGAAAAGTCTAATGTTCTACGACTGGGTAAAGAACCAATAGCCAGTTTTTTATATACATATTCCAATTATAAACTAGTGCTTGACTTGGCTTGCTAGTGCTTGCAATCGTTGATGTTAAAACGGGCTAGTTAATCAACAGCCTATTCACTCTAACATTAATGACTTTTAATAATCATTTGACTAGCCGCCTGCCTGCCTGCCGCCGCTGGTCGCCTTCTTGCTTAACCGGAATCAGCTGAATACCAAATTTTACATGAACCGAACGCCTATCTGAATTCCACAAACCAGTTACTGGGTAATACGGACCCTTGGTAAGATTGATGGTCAGATTTTCCGACTTTTCATGACCTGTAACTACTGTCAAAGATTTACAATTGACAGCCTTTTAATAATAGAGTAAATAATTAAATTTACTGGAACTGAATTGTTATAATAATTTATAATGTGAAATAGTAACAAAAACTATTCATTGAAATCATATCTTTCAATATTAATACCAGGAGCCTATATTGTACCGATTAATTGATAAATATTCTATACATTGATAGTAAAATTGATATGAAATACAGACAGTACGATACGAACGAACTATGATAGCGAACGAATTATGACACCACGGCCGGTTTGCGAAAATGTGACGCATGTTCGCTCAACCATTTCTTATTTTTTTTTTTAAATATTTTTGTAATTTTTTGCGCAATATTTACCGCAAAAAAAATGTTTTTGTTTCTTTATTTGTTACTAGCGGCCGATCGCGACTTTTTTCGGGTAGAGTTAGTTAATTGAATCCTAAAAGAGTTATTTAAAATTGTAGTACCTATCTTATAAGATGTTAAGCGAAATTAAGTGACGTGAAGGAAATAAATAGTATTAATTTATTTGGATAAGAACTTTTTTATAGTCTCTACCCCTATTTGGCGCAGCGTGGTGTTGTTAGCCTAAAACCTTTCTGGATTAACGAGCTATCCAAAGCAAAAAGAATTTTTCAAATCGGACCAGTAGTTCGTGACATTGGCGCGTTCAAACAAACAAACAAACAAACTCTTCAGTTTTATATATTAGTATAGATATATATCTAGTTAATTTAGGTATTAAATTTATTGTAAATATTTCTATCAAACGATTTCATGAAAAGCGATGAAATGTCGAGGAAACTCAAAGGTCACCTTTTCTTTTGAATTCTGATAGTATATGGAAAATATTAATTTGACATGAATACTCGGAAATTAATATTTTAGAAATAAGACTATTTTACAAAGTATGTACTGTATTTCCTATCGGTTCTGAGAAGAAACATCGAAAAAAATTCAAAAGCATTCGTCTTAATACGTAATCTTGATTAGATTATAAAAAAAATATCACAGAAAATGTTATTACGCTTATGTGTTTATCAAAAACGCTTATTTGTATTAAAAATAGCATTTTATTTTTCATTTCTATTTTCAATTTCAGCCTGCAGGGAAAAATACATTCCAAAAGTGAACAATCTAAGATCAAAGTAACGTTTTCTCTGCGTGATAAGTATATTGTATCAAAGAAACACACTATAGGTACATCTCTGCTAAACTCCTTAGGGATTAGGGATTATCTAGAAGCGTTTTTTATAATAATAAACTTGTGCTTGACTGCAATCCCGGCTGATGGTAAGAAGTGATGCAATCATTGAGTGTAAAGCGCGCTAGTCTATTACGAGCCTATTCACTCTAGCCTTGAAGACACTTAAATTGTAGTCAGACAGATACACCGCCGCTGGCAAACTGTTCCATTTCCTTCAAAGTACGCGGTATAAAACACGAGGCAAAACGCTTCATCCGGATTGTAGTGGTGTCAACAACGTAAGGGTGGATATTCGCCGAATGACGGGTCATCCGATGATGCAACGAAGATGGGTGAATTAAGTCATGCAATTCCCGCACATACTTTTCAAAATTTATTCTATAGAACACCGATAGGCTGACTAATCTTCACCTTACTTCAGGCTTTGGAGACCGTTTTGAACCAATCAACATTTGAATTAAAATAAAAATAAATAAGTATATATACGGACAAATCACACAGAATGAGCTAGCCCCAAAGTAAGCTCGAGACTTGTGTTATGGGATACTAACTCAACGATACTATATTTTATAATAAATACATATATAGATAAACATCCAAGACCCAGGCCAATCAGGAAAAGATCGTTTTTCCATCACGACCTAGCCGGGGATCGAACCATTTTTCTGACACGAATCTACATAGTCCTCAGATAATCTTATGATACAGGCATTTCTTTTATTTATAAGAACGGTTACAGTCTACATAATTTCAATCTTAATCTATAAAAAATACTTGCATATACGGTTTTACAAAATTAGTTTGTAATTGGGCTTCAGGATTATGTCTGAACTTTGAAGAGACTGTGATCTCAGAGTTGATTACAGCCTTTCTTCTTAGAGCAGTCAGATAGTAAACGCAAAACTCTATTAGTAAAAAAAAAATATAACGAGGTGTTAAATTAGTATTTAATATATGTTTTTGTTTTTTTATTTGTGTTTCATGTCTGCTGTGTATTTGTAATTACTTATGTGAAATTATGGGTATGTTACCTGAAATAAATTATTATTATTATTAAATTGTTTGCTCAAAACTGGTTACAGAAAATATTTCTTATATCACTATCGTTGCTCTGTAAATAAAACAGAATTGATTTTACTTATTTGGAATTTAGGAAATATCTATTTTGTTACGTTATGTTTGATATCTGTTTACAGGAAGTAGCCATTTAAGTCCCGTATTAACATTGATAACTATCCACACTAGGAATTGTTTTTTTAATAATAGGTTATGAAAGCCGATATCAATAATTCTGTCCATGTCCACACTAAGTAAGAAAAACAAGAGCGCATAATTACACAGTAAACCGTAAGTCAAAACCTATTATTTTTAAAAGCCTATGATTTTCCTATAATACGACACAATAAACTAGTAACTCTAGTGTAATCAAAATGATTACTATATCAATAATATATTATAACTAAGTATACAATTATATTTGTTATAATTTTACCACAAATGTAATTTAAATGTTCAATATTGATATTGCATTTTTAATTTTTCCAATGTTTTTATTATTGTCCGGCCTATATTATTTGCAATATGAATGTTTAATTTTGAATATATTTCTAATTTTATAATTTGCTCTTATCATTCATTATTTGTATCCTGTTTACACCAAGTTATATCAGCATGCTGTGGTCTTCTGTTATTGAAGGAGCACACATAAAAGAGCCTGCCCCTATTATTGTAATTTTTTATTCTTTTGTGTAGCCTTTATTGAAGATCCCAATAAATAAATAAATTAATAATTTTTTCTTTAAATATATAACTTAAATTATGTTTAATAAATACTTTCACGGAAATGATATTTTATAATATTACAGGTCACTACTTACAAATATTTTATCGTCAGTCACTATTTAATTGTTGAGTTTTCATTTATTTAATACCACCTCTAAAATGACACACTGCCAAATAATATTCAGTATATATTCTATATTTAATACTTGCTTTGGTAACCAGTCACCATGGCTAAAACTGCATCATATTATATATAAATGATATACCTATTAATTGGCAGCATAGGCTGAAATTACGCAACAACCACGCGGTTTCAAAAGATTTAAAGAAAAATATTGTTCAAAGTAGGTACATGAGTAAGTCAAACTCATTATAATCTATTTCTACATAACACTAATCAACACATTTAAAGCATGAAAGAAATTGTTCATCAACCTGTTTTAAGTTTATTAGAAATATCGCTACACACAAAATAGTTTTCAAAACTTTGCTCACTTGTTAATGATGTAACTTCAAAGGCTAAGTAATTTACTAAAATTCACACAATAGTTCGGTATTTAAATAACCGATAAACACCGATATTTATATTAGAATAAAAAAACTATAAAAACTTACCTAAAAACACTTTAAACACATCACTAAACTTCACAACAATTTTTTTAGATAATTCTCTGACACTCACTTTTAACCTTTTAACGTAAACACATTCCCTTTTGAATATTTTTATTTAATTGTCACTACACTGCATTTTTTACACTACGCGCGAAATGTATTCAACGTCGAAAAAGCGTGCAGCCTCTTAGGATCCGCGAACTGTTCTACCCCCCACCCGGCAAGGTTATGCGTTGTGGAGGACGCATGCGTCGTGGAAATATATTTCTGCTCAGTTAGAAGCTCGGCTTTTAAATTTTTGTTGACAAAACGGTATTATATAAAAACGCAAAAAAATCTGCAGTCATTATATTTAGTAAAAAATATCTCAAACTAAAATTTTTATGATTATTATTTTCAAAAGGTGAAGAAAAACATCTCGAGGAAATCTGGACTATAACTTTGAAATCGCCAACCCGCATTGAGCAAGTGTGGTGATACGCTCAATCCTTCTCTGTATGAGAGGAGACCTGTGCCCAGCAGTGGGTCGATAAAAAAAAAGGTTGATGATGATGATAATTATGATGATCTCAAAGTAATTGTATATACGCCTGTATTGACGCGCCTGTATCGCCTCTCATTTAGGACTGGTATAGTGCCTAAGTCCTGGAAGCTTGCCAACGTGCAGCCCGTGCCCAAAAAGGGTAGTCGTGCCGATCCTAACAACTATCGGCCGATTTCAATAACCTCCATACTCTGCAAGATTATGGAGCGTGTATTGAACTCGCGCCTCTTGGCATACCTGGAAGGTAACGATCTCCTCAGTGACCGACAGTACGGTTTTCGACGCAATCGGTCAACTGGGGACCTACTAGTGTATGCCACTCACTTGTGGGGCGAGGCCCTCGAGAAAAATGGGGAAGCGATTGCCGTCTCCCTTGATGTCTCGAAGGCCTTCGACCGGGTATGGCACGCTGGCCTTTTGAGTAAGCTTCCAGCGTACGGCATTTCCGCTGGCCTGACTGGCTGGGTAAAAGACTTCCTGACTGAACGGTCCCTCCGAGTTGTTGTCGACGGATGTTCATCTGAGCCCATGTCGACCAATGCCGGTGTTCCTCAGGGGTCTGTTCTCTCTGCAACTCTGTTCCTGCTGCATATTAACGATCTGCTGATGCCCGGTATCTATGGGTATGCAGATGACAGCACAGTTGTGGAGAGATACCTGCCGGAAGCTCGGGCTAGTAAGGAAACTATCCGGTCCGAAAGAGAGGCCATGGTAGAGCGTGTGAGTGCTGCACTGCAGGCAGTCTCCGAATGGGGCAATGCCAATCTTGTAGCATTCAATGCCGCCAAAACACAGGCGTGTCTTTTCACCGCCAAAAGGAGCCCGTTTACCTTGGCTCCTACTTTTCAGAATGTATCCTTGGAGTGTACCGACCGCCTTCAGCTTTTGGGAGTTGAGATTTCCTCGGGCCTTAACTTTGGGCGGTTCATTGAGTCCAAGGCCAGGGTGGCTGCCAGAAAACTAGACGTCATCGCGAAAGTCCGGCGGTACTTCACACCTGGGCAGCTTCTAATTTTATACAAAGCACAGGTCCGTTCCTGTGTGGAGTACTGCAGTTACATTTGGGCTGGTGCTGCGAAATGTCACCTTGCCACTTTGGACTCGGTGGAGAGGCGTGCGAAGAGGCTGATTGGCGACCCAGACTTAACTCGAAACGGTCTCCAAAGCCTGGAGCACAGGCGTAGAGTAGCCAGCCTTTCGGTCTTCTATAGGATGCATTCTGGTGAGTGTGCAAGGGAATTGCATGATTTAATTCCCCCATCTCCGTTCCATCATCTGACGACCCGTCGTACGGCGAGTTTCCACCCTTACGTTGTTGACACCACTGCGATCCGGACGAAGCGTTTTGCTTCCTCCTTTATACCGCGTACATCGAGGGACTGGAACAATTTGCCGGCGTCGGTGTTTCCGTCACATTACAATTTGAGTGTCTTCAAGGCTAGAGTGAATAGGCTCTTAATAAACTAGCGCGCTTTACCATCAACGGTCGCATCACTGCTTACCATCAGGCGGGATTGCGGTCAAGCGCTGGTTTATAAATTATAAAAAAAAAAAAAAAAAAATTTTTTTTTTTTAGTAAATGCGTAGTGTCTAATTTTCCTATATTATTTAAAATTCTTAGTTTAAGAGATAAAATCTACACTACAACTGCACCCCCGTGCGTTTTGCAGTTCGATCTTGCGCGCTACATTTTTCTTTTATGAAATCAGTAAGGAAAATATGTTTTCTGGAATGAAATGACCTTGAATCCGTATCACGGTCAGTGGCTCAATAGAGTTTTTCGTTTGAAGCGCTTAAAGCGCTTAGCGGTTTATTTTCGACTGGAATTTAATAGGATCTCAGATTATGCCTATTTTTGGGAATAATGGAAACTATTTTAGGAATCGGTTAGTCGGAGGCTTATTAGTGAACATAAGGATAGTCTCATATTAGACTTGAAATTCATATGAATATATTATGTATTTTAACATACATAAGCGTACTTGTATCTAGATGGGCATTTACGAAACGTTAGAAACTAGGTTCCAATAATTGAACGTTTCATATTGAAAAGAACCGGCAAGAAATACAAAATTTACTCTTTTACAGTTAGGTTTTAACAATCTTTACAAAATTACTGTGTAATTAGGAATGGAGATTAGCTCAAAACAGTCTCCAAAGCCTGGAACATAGGCGAAGAGTAGCCAGCCTTTCGGTGTTCTATAGGATACATTTTGGAGTGAGCGAAGGAATTGCATAATTTAATTCCCCCATCTCCGTTCCATCATTGGACGATCCGTCGTACGGCGAGTGTCCACACTTACGTTGTTGACACCACAACGATCCGAACGAAATGTTTCGCCTCGTCTTTTATACCGCGTAGGTACATCGAGGGACTAGAACAATTTGCCAGCGGTGGTGTTTCCGTCGTAATACAATTTGATTCTAAGCTTTATTTACAATCAACGATTGCGTCACTGCTTATCATCAGGCAGGATTGCGGTCAAGAAGTAGTTTATAATTCATACTGTAACGTTTTAGCTTATTATAAAATTCACAAAAATGCTAAACTTATTCATCTAATAAAGTAAATAGCTCCGTTTTGATTTTAATAAAACACACACACTCCGACGTCGTTTAAAGAAAACACATGACCCTCTTTGGCTCGGCCACTGTAGGGTAAGAAGGAACTCCACATGATATATGGAACAGTTTGTCAGGCGGGCCATGTTGGCAGGATATGCTGCTGGCTTAAATCATGGATATAAGTCTGCTTTACATATCATAAGCCTTTTTTGTTGGATATTCTTGCCTAATTCCGCTGTCATTTCGGTAAGTTAACAAGGAATATTTAAATGTGAAATAATTTTGGTCATTTTGTTTAGAATTTTCTTGTTTTTGTTTAAAGCAGCAGTGGTATCATATGCAACTTTTAACTACAAGTTCAATGTTATAGGTTCGAACCCCATCTGGCGATTTACTTTGTGTAGATTATTTCATCATAAATGCTCTCAAAACGGAGATGGAAACCATCAGGGATGTGACATCTCCCAACCTAATCAATCTACTCGGTGGTAGGCCATAACATCGATTATCGGTAGATGTTACCACCCACCAGATAAGGTCTTGCCGCCAAGCGATTCGTCGTGTTCCGGCATGATGTATGGTGTATGTGTACATTCATTTCAATAAACCGGGGTTAAACTGATTAAAACTTGTGTATTTCTTTATGCCCTAACAGAACAACTACTTGTAGGTCATATAAATATTTGTTGCGTGCGGGAATCGAACCCGGGACACGCAGCGCAGCAGTCAATAGCTTAACCACTGCGCTAATCGTGCAGTCAGGCTGAAGTTAATTGAATATGAAGTAACTTAATTTGACAGGATTAAATTAATTTATCTTTACTAATATATGTAGCTGAAGAGTTTGTTTTTTTTGAACGAGCTAATCTCAGGAACTACAGGGTCAATCCAGAAAGGTTTTAGGCTATATAATATCATGCTGCGATCAATAGAAGCTGAGCATATATAAAAAACGTACGCGGGTGAGACCTCGTGGCGCAGCTAGTGTTTTATAGGTACTAACTGTGCCCCGCGGGAGATTAGCGCGTTCAAATAAACAAACAAACTTTTCAGCTTTATATATTATGTATACAACGTGTAACATAAAGGTTATATACATACCAAGGGCATGGCATCTTTACATGATATCAATCGATATTGGAAGGGTTTTTTAATCCTATCTCTTTATGCTAGGAAGTTACGAGAAAAAACACCGCCTGTGATAGGCTACTACATACTAGGCACACAGAATTTTTGAAGACATTTATCGTGATTTTCTCAAGTAATGTGACGTGTAACGAGTAGTTATTAAGTATGTAGTGTGGTGCACGTTTGTTATGATTTGAATTTAAGAAACACACGGAACCGAAAATTTTGTATAATTTTTTTGAGTATTTTATTTTGAGTTGAAAACCTTCCGATATCATTTGATATCATGTAAAGATACCATGCCCTTGGTATGTATATACCCTTTATGTTACACGTTGTATATTCTGTCTTTTTCTTAATGAAACAGAAAGGGAAAGATGCACGAAACTTAAATTTAAATTAGTTACTGAACAAAAGTATTGAAATGTTGCCGTAATATTACTGGCATATTCTGTTTAGTAGTTCTGTACTAGTACTAGACTAATGGTAAGCAGTGGTGCAATCGTTGATGGGAAAGCGCGCTAATTTATTAAGAGCCTATTCACACAAAAAAAAACTGCGTGAATAGGAAGGAATATGGCATCTCAGCGAGGTGATGCAATGTTAAATCCAACAACACAACCAACGATACAACCCCAGAGGGAGATTGATCTAGAGACCCATCACGACCAAATTCACGGCACGAAAACATTTAGCGCATCACACCCGTCACACATCCCATCACAACTGCTCGGACTCGTCCTCCATACGGCTTCACACGACATCATGCCGAACACGACGAATCATCGTTGAGTGTGAATTTTGAGAGCGATTTCGGGAAAACTTAAGAGCTTCGAGTCCTTGGGCTCACTAGAGAGTCATCATCATCTCAGCGCTAATTACAGTCGCATCCGAAGCTTTTCCAGCTATAGAGTCTGGGCTCCGCTTTACCAGTCTAACTACTGATTATGACTAATCTTCGATATTTTCCGTGAAGCGACTGCTGTCCGACTTCCACAACCTGAAGGTGATATCGAAGCATTGCAGTTAGACCAATAGGGTATTTGATTAAAAGTAACTAATTAGTCCGTCAGTCAGATTTCCGTATTTTTTCTTTTTTTATATAAACAAAAAAAAATTTGATTCAAAAAACTCGTGTGACGTCACTGCATGCTACACTTTTTAGAGACCAGTGACGTCACCAGCCAACACTCCTGATCTTTGATGCCTTTTATATTTGTAAATTTTTATTGTTTTGATAAAACAAAAAATACGTGTCTAGTATTTTTTGGAAATCTGACTGACGGATAAATAGTTTTTTAGTCAAATACCCTATTGTTGGACTTTGGCTAGATGTTCGTATCGCAACCGGAACCAACAGCTTGACGTGTTTTCCGAGGCACGACCAGACCAGTGCAAATATTTATATTCATACATACAAATATTTGCACTGCTCGGGGATGCCACGGAGGCTGGGCTCTCTAGATAGTATTAACTAATTATTCAACAAACTATTTTCTTATCATTGATGAAAGTATTACTAAATCAGAATAATCTATTAAAACAATAATTAAATCCTAGTCTACATCATTCTATCCTATCACTGTCCGCACTAAGCCGGGTATTCATCAGTGTAGCCGAGACTTATACTTTATGATCGCGTGAAAAGCCTTGTCATTTTCACGGTGACGAGGACAGACGAGTACGAAAGTGATTGTGTTTTGTTTTTGCTCCAGTTTTTCTGTCGCTCGATGTCGAGTCCGTTTTAGTAAGTAATTTGAAATGCGACGCTAAGTATTGTTGTTAGTATAGAAAACAGTTTAGGAAATTGTAAGTGTTGCTAATGATTCTTTTATGTCGTAATTATGTTATTATATCCCTTCTCAACACCTCCTCAGTTTATGTTTTATGCTGATTGGGTGATTTTTTTGTCTGTGACGTTGGTTTTGAATTCAGTTTTAAGAATTTTCATGATGGACCTACAGTTTTTAGTACAGACAATTTCAAATAGAAAAATTGACTGTATAAACTAGTGCTTGACCGCAATCCCACCTGATGATAAGCAGTGATGCAATCGTTGATGATAAAGCGCACTATTTTATTAAGAGCCCATTCACACTAGCCTGGAAGACACTCAAATTTTAGTCCGACGGAAACATCGCCGCTGACAAATTGTTCCAGTCTCTCGATGTATGCGGTATTAAAGAAGAGGCGAATTCTTTCGGATCGATGTGGTGTCAACATCGTAAGGGTGGAAAGTCGCCGTACGACGGGTGGTCCTATGATGGAACGGAGATGGGGGAATTAAATTATGCAATTCCCTCGCACACTCTCTAAAATGTATCCCATAGAAGTACTCTTTGCCTGTGCTCCAGGCCTTGGAGACGGTTTTAATTTTTTTTTATCATAAACCTATAATTTTATTAGTAAAGACAATTTAAAATAGAACAATTGACTATATAAAGTTACTTTAATAATCAACGTTCGTCAAGAGTTTTAGTTTTAGAGTAGGCAAGTACACTTTGTGTAATTTTGAAGTTCAAAAAGTGCTGATTCTTAGCCTAGTTTGAATTATAATACGATCAACCATTTAAACTAGCTTGCAATTTTCACCACACAAGAATGGGACACCAATAACCTTCAAATACTACAAAGTTATTTAATCTAACTAACTCTTTCCCAACTGTGTTGAAGTCGACTCCCAATTTAACTGAATAGCTGCATCCAGTTAAATTGGAAGTCGATATAATAGTAATTTACGTGAAGTGCCTCCAGAACTACTTAGACGGTGACACGACAATCCAATATCTGAAATCTAATATATAATTATTCAGATAATTATATTAGAGTTCGGATATTGGGTTGTCGAATTTGACAATGAGTTAATTACATATTTTCAGATCATCATTATCATCATCAATCCAGCCGAAAGACATCCACTGCTGTACATAGGCCTCTTGCAAGGATGTCCACGACGACCGGTCCTGCGTCGCCTGTATCCAGCGGTTTCCCGCGACCTTCACCAAGTCAAATAAATATAAGCAACTCATCCTTTATAGAAAAGGGAGGATCGTTCCATCATATGTTATTGCATCTGAAGAGCAACAGCCCGGCGATTGACGTTGGAACGTTGTATACCGTTCTTGCGCGATGCAGAATTATTTTATTTTCAATTATTTTTACATTTTAATGATACTTACAGCTATCTTCTATCTGAATATATACAGGTACAAGATAATTAGTGAAAGAAGCCCAATTAAAAGTTTCCATGTAGAATATTCAAGACACACAAGAGATAACACACATAGAGAGATTGCACAAGAGGCAGTAACAGGTACACCACAGGACTGGAAAGTGAAATTAAGAACAATTAAGTACTTAGAGAGTATTTAGTAAAGACTAAAAATGTTTTAGAATAGAATAGAATAGAATAGAATACTCTTTATTATGTACACCGTATAGATTACAGAACATAAATAAAAATATTTTACAAAGGGTGACACAATGGGCGGTCTTATCGCTAAGAGCGATCTTTTACAGACAACCTTACCAGACAGCCTTTTAGAGATTTATAAAGAAGTTATCACAAAGATTTTTTTAGTTTAGGATCACTGGTGGAGAATAAACCGAGGTATATAAGTGGAGTCAGTGTGATGCGTAGTTCGCATGTGGCGATGTAAATTCTGAATTCGCGATTTCTTTGACAAAATGTAAGGAAATATGAGCTTATGGAAAAATCACTTTAATTCTTACACAATAAAGTTCAGGTAACGTTACAACTTCAAACGTTGTAATATAAAAATTTAGGTAACGTTGGGGCTCTATGACCATGGAGACAAAAATGCCCCTAAACAAATAAAGATTAAAAAAATCCATATATTTTTCAACAGTGCCTACTAGTCATTCTGAAATCTACTTTAATATTCAATAAATTAGAATTGATCCTTCTTTCTTCTTCTTTAGCCCATAGAGGTCCACTGCTAAACAAATGTCTCCTCCAAGGTTTTCCATTCCATTATTGGGTTACAATTATCCCAACGCTTGGCAGACGGGTTGGGGAACGCAGTAATTCGATACTGAGAAGCGCTTCTGCCCGCTTCTCTGCTGAAAGTTGTTTTAGTCGCCTCTTATGACAACCACGGAAGGATAATTGTGAAGCTGTACGGAGGATGGGTCTGAGCAGTTGTGTTGCGATGTGTGCCGGGTACGATGCGCCAAATGTTGTTGTGTCGAAATTTGGTCGTGGAGGGTCTCCAGATCAATCTCCCTCTCCGTACCATCGTTGGTCGTGTTGTTGGGTTTAACATTCAATCACCTCGCTCAGCTGCCGTCTTCCTTTCTTTTGACTAAGTTTTTTAACTAGCGCGCTTTATCATTAACGATTGCAGCACTGTTTACCATCAGGCGGTATTGCAGTCGAGCACTAGTTTAACAACATTATTAAAAGAAAAAAAAGGTTAGTTTGAATAAACTTTAGTTGCCACCACACTATCAACTACCGATCCAACATACAAAAAGGTTGCCAACAAAACTTAACAGTTTTGCTGCCAACTATACCTCTCCTTGACGCGTCCGTGACGATCTCTAACGAGATTTACGCTTTAAAACGATAATAACTTAAGTGACAACGTTACGTAATAAGTTTTATACGGAAAATTACTTCAAATTGTATTAAAATACTAGTAGTGAATAATGGGCCGGAAACATAATGCAATACTATGTTAACATAAAAACATAAAATACATATAACATAATCAACTACACATAACAGCGGCCGCCGGCAGAAGTTACCACCCACCAGACAAAGCCTTGCCGCCAAGAGATTTGTCGTGTTCCGGCATGATGTCTGGTGAAGCCGTACGGAGGACGGGTCTGAGCAGTTGTGTAGCGATGTGTGCCGGGTACGATGCGCCAAATGTTTTTGTGTTGGGAGTTTGGTCGTGGAGGGTCTTCAGATCAATCTCCCTTTGGCACAGCATCGTTGGTCGTGTTGTTGGGTTTAATATTGTATCACCTCGCTCAACTGTCGTCATCCTTCCTATTCGCTCAGTTTTTCTGAGTGAATAGGCTCTTAATAAACTAGCGCGCTTTACCATCAACGATCGCGTCACTGCTTACCATCAGGCGGGATTGCGGTCAAGCGCTAGTTTATAATTATTAAAAAAAAACCTAACGTACACGAAGTGTCGGCGTCATGTTTCGCTGACTGGTGTCACGTAGATGTCCACGAAACCGGCGGTAAACAACACCTTTCGGCCAAAACTCCTCTTTGAGGAACTTTTCGAGATGATGTGTCAGAACGCGCATCACGAATGATTTCAAATTCGTGTGGCGAAGCTGCTCGAACCTCTCGACCCTCAAAGTCCAGTTGGTTTTGACGCTCAGCATACTCCACGACCTCTTCAATCTTAGGGGAGTGGTGCAGTCTTTACACATACAGCAGCGTCGTCGGTACTGCTGGACGCAGCAGCATGTTGGGGCCTGTCAGAGCTGAACCGCTCTGATTCCGACTTAGAGGCTTCTTCTTCCTTTTCTCTACTTTAATGAATCCATGCTTGTCGGACGTGTACTTCACTGGGCCCTGTCTTTTTAGAATCAGCTTCAGCTTTTTTTTGCATAACATCATAATTGGGATGTATCTTAAAAAATAATTTAAAGGCCATAAGATAGATTTATAAAAAATATTGAACACGTATTTTTTCTATCATCCAAATACTTACGAAGATATATTGATTTGAAATGTCGCATGACGTCACGCCGTGGTACAAATTATACCACGGCATGACGTATTTACCCCCCACTCTGTAACTTTAATACACTATATGGCAGTCGTTTTTGGTAATTTCGACAAATGGCAAATGGCATTCAAATGGCAAAAAACGGAACCCTTATAGATTCGTCATGTCTGTCTGTCCGTCCGTATGTCACAACTATTTTTTTTCCGAAACTATAAGAGCTATACTGTTGAAACTTGGTAGGTAGATGTATTCTGTGAACCGCATTCAGATTTTGAAGTAAAAATAAAAAAAAATAATATTAAATATTGGGGCCCTTAATACTTCGAACTGAAACTAATTTTTTTTTTCATGAAACTCATACGTGTGGGGTATCTATGGATAGGTCTTTGAAAATGATGTCGAGGTTTCTAAAATATTTTTTTTTTTCTAAACAGAATAGTTTGTGTGACAGACGCTTTCAAAGTGGAAAAAAGTTGATCTCCCCCCCCTCTAACTTCTAAATTGAGAAAATGAAAAATCTAAAAAAAAAACATGATGTAATTACTATAAAAACTACCAACGAAAATTGTTTTGAACACGATCTAGTAAGTAGTTTTTTTTAATACCTCGTTTTTATCTATTCTAATACATAAAGCCGAAGAGTTTGTTTTTTGTTTGTTTGAACGCGCTAATCTCAGGAACTATGTTAGATAGGCTATATAATATCACGCTGCGACCAATAGGAGCGGAACATTACTAGCTCCACGCGAACAAAGTCGCTGGCGGCTGCTAGTTATCTATAAGACGGACTAATTATTTTTTTGATTTTCAAATCTTGGATACATGCCTATTATTATAACATGTCATGAGTCGTGAGTACTCAGTCCGTTACCAGTCCAAGTGTTGACTAATCCATCGTGCTAGTCGAGACAAGTTCTCAGTCGTCAAAAGTTATTAAAAAAATGAGAAGGGGATTGGTCTGGTAGTAGAACATATTTCCAAAAACCTGTACTACTAATTCCGCTGCCATTTATATGAAACTAGCTTTCCGCCCGCGGCTTCGCTCGCGTGGAGATCGGTTATATCGCGCTTTTAGATTTCCCTCGTGAATATAATTTTTTTCCGGTACAAGAAAGTACCCTATTATTTAATCCGGACTGCTAACTTTACGTCTGCAACATTTCAAAATAATTGGCTTAGTAGTTACGGCGTGAAAGCGGAACAAACAAACAAACAAACTCACTTTCCGATTTTTTTTTTATATTTATATATTTATAATACATATTAGGATATTTGGTGTACACATACAATCATACAATACATACAATTAAATCCCTTGAATCTCAAAATGAAAAGCTTGAGCAAAAAATAGACATACAACAAACGTCGATCAATAATTTTGAAAGATACATGCGAAGAAAAAACCTACTATTTTTTGGAGTCGGGGAAGGGGAAGATAGCTACAGGGGCCTGGAAGAAAAGATACGTGATATTATAAATAACATACAAAAAGTCAAATGCGAGAAAAATGACATAGAATATGTCAGAAGAGTGGGAAAAAAGAATGAGAAATCCAGACCTATTCTAGTGACTTTTCTTACTATGGGAATAAAAATACAAGTTCAGAAAAATAAGAAAAAGCTTGAATCAACACCTTACTATATAAAGGAAGATTATCCCTTAAATGTTTTAAAAAGACGAAGAGAGCTTCAAAACGAGGTAGAAATTATGAAAAAGCAGGGAATAAAAGCCTTTATTAAATACGATAAAATTGTGGTACCTACCAACAAAAACCCAGAAAACGAGAAGCAAAAACAAGCTCTTAAAAAAAGAACACTATCCACGTCGCCAGAAATACAACCTAACTCAAACTATAAAACAGGACAACAAAATACAAAGCAACGCAATAAAATGAGCAAAACTAATAATATGAATATTTTTTTTATTAAAAAGTCCACATTAACATCCCAAGAGAAAACGCCGCCTAGAACACAAGCTGCAACTGCACAATGCTCAAACCAAAGCACGCCCATAGCATAGCAATCACCACCGCCCCCTCTCGATCACCCAGCACGGCTTGTCACCGCGGGAAAATTCGACTCTAACCCTCCGAGATGCCAAAAAGAATTGTCTCTTTGAAATACGCATTGGAAAAATAAAGTACGATATTATATAGGACTGGTGGAAGTCAGACAACAAGGGAACAGTATCTAAGAAGGCGACAGACACATGTTCTGTTACACAGGAGAAACAAAAAAGTCACTACGGTGTCGGATTCCTAATTAATATATATATATGTGTGTATGTATATATGTGTGTGTATATATATATGTATGTGCATGTGTACATGTATATATGTATATATAAATGTATACAAATTTACACAAGAATATCAGGTAGTCTGTTTGTTAGCGATAACATAGTAAAGACCGCAGAAAGAGATTGGCAACAGATAGGAAAAAAAGGCACTTGGAGGAGGCCTATACCGAAAGGGGCCATGAATTGTAAGGAAATCTAACTCTATTTATTTACTATTATTTTTTTTATTGTTTTTTTATTGTTTCCTTTTTTTCGATATACTTAAATTATGTTATGATTTACTTAAGAAATTCATGGTTAAATAAAGGCTTATTATTATTATTATTATTATTATTACATACAAATATTCCAGTAATCTCTCTTGGGAACTTGATGTTTTTTAGCACCAAAAGTAGCCTATGTTACTCTCCATCTTTTCAACTAACTGTATGCCAATAATCAGGTCGTTTGATTGCTTAGCTACGCCGTGAAAGAAGGACAAACAAACAAACAAACACACTTTCACATTTATAATATTAGTATGGATTACGGCCCAACCAACCACGTGGCATATCACCGCCCATCTACTTCGTTTTCGCTTATCATTTATTCGACTCACAAGCATGACACTAATCATTTAAATCTCAAATCTACATGTTAACATTTCCTTGAATCGCAATGCTATCAAAACTTGAGTCAGTTTAGATTTATTTTACAAAACTTCTCGCTAATTGGAAACATAATTATCTCGGTTTAATTATCAACTTGGGACTTGGGTGTGTTTTAATCTTGTTGAGTTTTATGGCTTAGGAGTTGTTTCTTTGGTTGTTTTTTTTTTTCTTGGTAATGAAGCCAGAGTTTAGTATATACTGATATAAATGCTCGATAGGGTTGGATGTTTCTGGAGTGGAGGAGCCCTAGTCAGCTATTTTTATAAATTTGTCATTCCAACACGATGCGATTGACATTGTACAAAAAAGTTGTAATCTGCTAAAATCATAATGATCGATCAATAATTGCTCAGTCATCTCGTATTGGAATGGTGATAGAATGACATTGCCGTATTGCTATTATTATAAATACCGTAAGTTGAAAAGATGTTCTTGAAACTACGGTACGATGCGCCTAATGTTGTTGTGTTGGGAGTTTGGTCGTGGAGGGTCTTCAGATCAATCTCCCTTTGGCGCAGCATCGTTGGTCGTGTTGTTGGGTTTAACATTGCATCACCTCGCTCAACTGCCGTCTTCCTTCCTATTCGTTCAGTTTTTCTGAGTGAATAGGCTCTTAATAAACTAGCGCGCTTTACCATCAACGATCGCAACACTGCTTACCATCAGGCGGGATTGCGGTCAAGCGCTAGTTTATAACTATTAAAAAAAAAAAATTATATAGAGTGGAGTGTCAGTGATTGACCACTGGAACGTCATAATGAGGTCATTTTGTTAGTAGATTACGAAACTTTGAGACAGGGTACCTTGGTTTCAAATTGGCCAGCCGAATTATTTTTTTTTTAAATGTACTATGTAACTACCCACACCTTGGTTTTTGCTTTGTTATTGTTTTATGTATTGTTATTTCTGCATGCTTCGTCACTAGACGAGATAATTTGTGTACGTTAAATGATAAATCGCATGTAAATGAACTGTATTAATATGTTCTTTTGAGAAATAAAAATTCTTTGCCAAAGTCGACCATTATGAGAACACTGATCAACAATATAATACATAAAATATATATACTGACTCACCCCTTTTCCCTGGAGGCTTTTATTTAGCTAATAAGTTTTCACTTACTTTTATAGGGTAGTTGACAAAAAAAAAACTAGTTAGTTCCGTCAGTCAGATTTCCAAAAAATACTAGACACGTATTTTTTCTTTATTCATGTAAACAAAAAATGAAGACGACACAGTGCGTTGAAAACTCGTGTGCCGTCACTGCACGCTACACTTTTTAGCGACCAGTGACGTTACCAGCCACCACTCCTGATCTTTGATGCCTTTTATATTTGTCAATTTTTATTGATTTGATAAAACAAAATATACGTATCAAATATTTTTGTATAATCTGAATGACGGCCTAAATAGAATCAATTGTTTTTTTACCCAGGAAACATACCTATTACCTAAAATTTTTGGCTTTGTTAGTATATTTTCGTAGTTAGCTGGAATATGGTAAATAATTTAATTTAATGTTCTGTGTTTTGTTATATTAGTGACTTTACATACATAGTATTCTATAAGTTTATGTATTTTTAATAAGTCGTGGTGGCCTAGTGGTTAAAACACTAGCCTCTCAAGTATGAGTGCGCGAGTTCGATTCCAGGTCAGACAAGTACCAATGTAACTTGTGTAAAGTTATATGTACTTTCTAAGTATATCTTGGATACCAATGACTGAAGGTGAAGAAAAACATATTGAGGAAACCTGGACTTTAAATCTGAAATCGCCAACCCGCATTGAGCAAGCGTGATGATTACGCTCAATCCTTCTCTGTATGAGAGGAGACTTGTGCCCCGCAGTGGGACGATAAAAGGGTTGATAATGATGAAAGTCCTGTATTTTTGAAACTTAACAGATAATGGAAAATGCTTAGTGCAGAGTCCACAAGCAGTGCCTAATGCCGATGGCTTAATTGGGTATATTATATCACAGAAACACATCCGTTCGTTTCAGGTATTTATTCCGAACTACATCATATTTTGAATGTGACAAGTAAAGTCATTATGTGACAGATTATACACATTTATATTTTCTATTATACACACGGCCAGCAACGTTCTACAGGAACCAACCTCCAACATCAGATAGCTGTGTTTTGCTGGGGAGTTTGTTTCACTACTTCTTCTTCCTACCCGGGACTGTCTTACGTAAAATTCTCGTTTAGAAAGTGCTGATTCTGAGCCTAATTTAAATAGATGACTTTTGATTTTGATAGAAAGTGGACCGATGACCTTGGAAAGGTCGCACGAGCCCATTGAAAGCAAGAAGGTATTCGTTTCAACTGAATAACAGCGTAGACCGGGAGTCGAACTTAGGATCTCACGTTCAACAGCCGCGCTTGCAACCAGCCCAATGGGAAAGTTAAAGGATTAATAGTTACGTACAGAAGATCATTTTCAATTTGAAGCTTAATTTTTTTTTTTTTTAATTATTATAAACTAGCGCTTGACCGCAATCTCGCCTGATGTTAAGCAGGGATGCGATCGTTGATGGTAACGCGCGCTAGTTTATTAAGAGCCTATTCACTCAGAAAAACTGAGCGAATAGGAAGGAAGACGGCAGTTGAGCGAGGTGATGCAATGTTGCAACCTTTTTTTATTTTTTATTTTTTATTTTCCTTCCGGGTGGAAAATCCTCGTGGATGTCCGCCGCCCTGGGGTAGGCGACGGGGTCTGTCAGACTCCTACTGACTAAAAACCACCCGGGTGTTCCGTCTCAACACCTACACCGGGGGCTGCGAGAACTAATACTGCTTCCGCGACCCCCGATTGGTGCTGGCCCGCAGCCGTGGGGCCTCCTCGGGTCAGGGGGGAGTGAGGTGTAGAACTCCCCCCGTGACGTCTAAGAGTAGCGCGCGTGGAACACTTCGCGCCGCCACCTCGGGTCCTGATGTTTGGGGAGCGACAGATGTCCCTGAGTCTATCGCCCCTGGACCCATTTAGGGGGCTGGAAGAGTGCGCTATCCGCCCTCCGGCGACGCCCGGTACGCCTGCTGCGGACTGGGTGAGAGGACGAGATCTCCCTCTCCCTTTCCGCAGCCTCCTTCTGCGAGACAACTGTTTCGCAGAAGGAAACCACCGCATCCCAGGACTCTTCGCTTTTTTTTTAGACCTGATTACGACCGGCAGCGATAAGTCACTGCCTACTTCAGAGATGAAGGCACGGCGCAGCTCCTTCCAAGCGGCACACTCTCCCAGCATATGCTGCGCCGTGTCCTCCCGGCAGTCGACACAGTGGTGACACCGGGCGTCCGGCTCCCTGTTTATGCGACACAGGTACTTTCCGAAGCAACCATGCCCTGAGAGCACCTGTGTCACCCGAAATGTCAGGGAGCCATGCCTTCTCCCGAGCCAGTCCGCCAGTACCGGCCGGATGGCCTCGATGATGGTTTCGCGGTAGGGCGCGAAAACCTGTCCCGCCATTCCGCCACCAGGACCTCGCTGAGCTGCGACCGACGCTGCTCAATCTGACGCTGCATCGGCCGTCCGCCCCGTTCTCGCGCCTGCTCACGCCACTGGTACAGTGACGCGAGGACCTTCGCCTCCAGGTCCCATGGCGGGGATCCGGCCAGTAGGCAGGCCGCCTCATAGGAGATCGTGCGATACCCATGTATGACTCTGACGGCCATCACTCTCTGCGGTTTCCGCAATATAGCGATGCTGCCGGCCGTCAGGTCAGAGGCCCACACCGGAGCCCCATACAGGGCCATCGATCGCACGATTCCCATGTAGAGCCGCCTACAAGCGGCGCTCGGCCCCCCCAGGTTGGGAAGCAACGTTGAAAGTGCCCCAGCCTCCCCCAACAACTTGGGCGCCAGCCGCCGGAAGTGGGGGCCGAACTCCCACCGGCTGATGCAATGTTGCAACCTAACCTAACCCAACAACACGACCAACGATGCTGCGCCAAATGGAGATTGATCTGAAGACCTTCCACGACCAAACTCACAACACAACAACATTTGGCGCATCGTACCCGGCACAGATCGCAACACAACTGCTCAGACCCGTCCTCCGTACGGCTTCACCAGACATAATGCCGGAACACGACAAATCGCTTGGCGGCAAGACTTTGTCTTTAAATACCATTTTTTTTGCCATTTCTCCCAGCATAAGATAGTACGGTAAACAAATGCATTATTTTCCAAAAGCAAAAATTATCTTAATCGGATGTCAGGTCCCAATTAATCCACTCAACAACTTAACTTCAGGATCCACAAGCACTACTTATTATCTAGAAAATTTAGATCTAAAGTTTCAAGGAATTCTCAGAAACTGGTAATTTTTATGTTAAAATTATTATCACGGATCTAAGTGTAGTTTTCAGTGACTTGAAAATATGCTATCGCAGTTTTGCAAGCATTGGGCAGAATTCCAAAGTGGGTTAATTAGGGCTTTTATAATTTTCTTACCGGAAGATATCAAAATACTGCAAATATACTGGATATTTAAGAGAGTGCAAATATTAGTGTAAACTGCTAGTAATCTATGTAGTTTTCAGTGCGATCAGAAATTATCCTACAAATATTCTGATGAGCAACAGCCGGTTGGTGACGGGACGTTGTATCGGCATCATCATCATCATCATCAACCTTTTTTTATCGTCCCACTGCTGGGCACAGGTCTCGTCTCATACAGAGAAGGATTGTATCCTACTAATATTATAAATGTGACAGTTTGGCTGTATGTTTGTAAACCTTTCACGCAAAAACTACTGAAGGGATTTGAAAAAAATTTGTTACACTCATGGTTTAAAATAAGGATTATCATATACTTACTAGTAGTTCCTGAAATTAGCGCGTTCAAAGAAACACACTCTTCAGCTTTATATCAAAAGTCATTTATTCAAATTAGACAAAGAATCAGCACTTTTTAAACGTCAATATTACATAAGACAGTCCCCCAAAACGCCCACCCTTCGCCAGTTAATAGCGCTTTCACTATTAAGAAGAAGTGGCGAAACAAACTCCCCAGCAGCACAGCTGTCAGTTCATAAAAAAACAACGCAACATAAAATGAAATAGTTTACCATATATGCCAGCTAGCCATGCCAAAATACCAGCAAAACAAAACAAAAATGCGACGAAGTTAATGATGCTCGTGAAATTGCAGGATGCAGGTAGTAATATTATAATATTTCTCACAAAAGGTATATCTATACTAAAGTATAAAGCTGTAGAGTTTGTTTGAACGCGCTAATCGCAGGAACTACTGGTCCGATTTGAAAAAATCTTTTTGCGTTGGATAGCCCATTAATCCAGAAAGGCTTTAGGCTATATAACATCATGCTGTGACTAATAGGAGCGGAGCATAACTAACTCCACGCGAACGAAGTCGCTGGCGGCCGATAGTATTATATAATAAGGATGTAAGGGACCACCACTAAAGCCGCACTGGATCCACGTGATGGATTATGACTCACTCCCTCTCAGAAGAAAAGACCTGTGTTCTGACAGTAGTAAAATCTTTGAAATTGATTATGCTAAGAAATGTCAACGGACAAACTGTTAGCATGAATTCAACAGAGCCAATAGGGATGTATACAAGGTGTAATGATCAAAAAAAAAAAATTAGTCCGTCTTAAACATAATAAAAAAAATTAGAACCCATATTTTTCATATTGTCGAAATTACCAAAAACTACTGAGATATAGCGTATTAAAGTTACGGAGTGGGGGCTAATTACGTCATGCCGTGGTATATTTTGTACCAGGGCGTGTTGTCATGCGACATTTCAAATCAATATATCTTCCTTAATATTTAAATCTAGCTGAGGGACATTAAATTATTTTTTAGGATACAACCCAATTCTGCACCAAAATATACACAAGAAATATTGTCACCGCTACAATCCGGACGAAGCGTTTCGCCTTGTCTTTTATAGCACGTACATCGAAAGACGGGAACAATTTGCCAGCAGAAGTCTTCCCGTCTGACTACAAATCTAGTGTCTTTAAGGATAGAGTGAATATAAATACCATAAAAGCATAAAATACTGTTCTTTAATGAAATTCACCTTAATCATCACTCTATTTTTTTCCTTCTTAACTCTTCTTTTTCCAACACTACGACACTTCCTCTCTCTTTAAACATATTATTATATTTTATGTGCTCTTGTATGATATTTATTAATTAGATGTATACATATTTTTAAACTAGTATGATACACTTAACGTATATATTTATTGTATAGTCTATGTAAATAGTACACTGTAGACTACCTACATTATTTCTTTATCCTTCCCCTTAGAATTCCATCCAAAGGTTGTCTGTAAAAGATCGCTCTTAGCGATAAGACCGCCCATTGTGTCACCCTTTGTAAAATATATTTATTTATGTTCTGTAATCTATATGGTGTACATAATAAAGAGTATTCTATTCTATTCTATTCTACGGGATGCCAGAGATCATGCAGAATGGAGGCGTATATGAAGGAAAGCGGACCCCGGGCTCCAACGCGGAAGCCGCTCATGCAACCGGGATTATACGAGTATGCTGAGATGATGATGATGATTTTTTTTTCCTTACAAGAGCGCCTTCATCCCCTCTCCTATAAAAAAAAATAAGTAACTAAAATACTTTACTGTGCCCGACCGGGTCCATAATCCATTCTATATTTTAATATAATAACTATCATGTAACATCATGAAATGCAATAAAATATTGAATAGGCTCCTAGAGTAGAACGCTTTCCTATTAACGATTGGATCACGGTCAAGCACTACATAGTTTAAAATGTAAAAAAAAAGTTCTATCAACTACATTAATACATATAAAAATCTGTGAAAATTTCAACCAGCTCACCTCACCGTGGTTCATAAAATACAGCCGGGTGAGAAAAAGACAGATAGTAGAGCATTAGTAAGAGGAACTCATTCGTACCCTTCGGATACGGAGACCTGAAAAGCGGTTTTATACAAAAAAAAGCAATACTTAAACAGTAAAAAAGGTCGAAAGACTCAGCAACAATCGAATGCATCGGCTTCAAACGTTTTCTTCGCTTGGACCAGTAGGCCTAGTATGAGTTTTCAATACGAAACTCGATCGTTGGTGTCGAGCGCGTTTGGCGCTCTCATTGGTTGAGAGTTCTTACGATCTTGAAGCGGGCCAATCGCTGAGTCAAACGCGCTCGATATCGTCGAACGAGTTTCGTAATGAAAACTCATACTAGGCCTACTGATACATTCGTTTATTGGTATAGATAATGTACATTCTGAATTCATGGTTACAATTTGCGCGTCAAATTACTTCTAGCAGTGGCCCGGTGGTACCCGCTGCCACTTACAAGTCGAATGTTCGAAAAGGCAAGACACTTTGTATGTATTATTTCATCACCACTGCTCTTAACATGGGAAAGGAAAATATCGTGCGGAAATTGGCGTCTTCAGAATCAAAAATTTGAAGGCATGTAAGACAATATACATAAAAAAAAAACTTTTTACAAAAAAATTTAAACCGACTTCAAAAAAGCACTTCAAAGGAAAAAATAATTTTACTTTTGTCATGGCTCTATAAGTCGGTGGCGAGCTAAATAACAGAAACCTCGAAACGCCGACTGTTTCTATTTTTTTAACGACTTCAAAAAATAGAGGTTATAAATTTGACCCGTATGTATGTAAGCCAAATTTCAAATGTATGTTTGTATGTTTTTATGTTTGTGCACGCATATTTCCGCAACTAAAAGTAATTTAAGTAATTCTTTGTTGTACTATGTATTGTTCAACTTAGGGCCATACTATACGTTTCATCAAAATCGATTCAGTAGTTTTTGAGATAGGGATTTTTTTCTTATTGATGAGAACTTATTCTAACATGGGGTATGCTGCCACTATTGTTATGAGGTGAAAAATGTAATTTTCGAATTTCGACTTCCCTGCCCTGTTCCCTTCTTTGCCAGCTTCCCAGGTGAGAGTTCCCTTAGTCGCCACTTACGACACCCACGGGAAGATATGGGTTGGTACTATTCTAAGCCCGGCACCACGCTGTGATTGTATTTTTTTTTTTTTTGATATGGCATCTCGTAGTTGACCTTGAGAGGTCGTGACTACTTAACCGGACTATCCTGTGGCTGCCTTAAGTGAATTTAAAGCCTCCGGCCAGGGCTACTAAAAGCTAAGCGACTACACGCTAAGGGCACCCCCTGTGGGGGACGAACCTCGGCTTAGGGTGTCGCTGGAGAAAACAGCAAGGGACGGCTGGATCGAATTATTTTATTTTTATTTCGGTTTGATGACCACGGCGTTTCCTAGTACTAGCTCTGAGAAGAAACGGCCGAAACAAACTCAGAGGTCATAGTCGGGAGTTTATATTTACTGGCTCAGCTGCGGCGCGGGCTAGCCTTCATCGGACAAGGGACGGGGAGGGCGATTACTACGTTGAACGCGTCGCGATGGACCTCGGCGGCGAGGTCGGTAGATCGGTTTTTTGTATTTTGTGCTAGTGGCCCTATTGGCCTCTTGGAGGAGGGTTATGGGGTCATCAGGGTCTGTGAGAACGTGCCTAGGTCTGCGAAGCTTACTTATTTTGGAGGGGGTGTAGTTTGCTGCCGCGACAACCAGAGGGTTGTGCTGTGATTGTACTAAAACATAATACTGTTATTGCACCAATACACAATTATGGTATTGCACCCACTAATACATATCATAAATAAGATAATTCAATAAGATAAAGTTGTTTATATCTATTCAGGCATTTTAAAGTAAAGTTCTACAACAGCTGCCAAAAAACAGAGAAGCTAATCCACAATGTATATCGGAATAACGGGAAAAATTGTTAGGTTTTACAGATCACCACTGTCTCATTGAACTTACTTCACTTAAAGATATTAAGCAATTCCATCTCATCACAATCCAAACCGTTTTAATCCAGCAAAACATTTCAGATCGTTCCGTTTCGTTCTATCGTAACCCCGTCTCTTTCCTACCAGTTACCTAATGAGCCCCATTCATATCATGAAGGAAATGTCTCGTCAGCACGACGCAATGAAATTCGGTGAAGCGTGATGCAAATATTTGATTTAGAACTTACTTGCTTTTTTTACTTACATACGGGTTTTGAAGAATGAATATTCTGTACTGTGTAATGTTAAATAGAAGGTTATTTTGTGTTTATGCAAAACCTCAATCCATAGTACAATATATTTCTGCATCATTCTTACACGGTTGATATCAAAATGAATGATGTAATCAAATATTTGTATCAATAGCCTGGTAATTTAAAAGAGTGCCCATGGAGTTTCTTGCCCGTTCTTCTCCATAGGTACCTACTCTTTGGAATGGGCGACTAGCTTCACTTTACTGATTGACCGACCTTCTGACAATTCAAAAGTGCCTGTAACTGGTTTATTTGAAATAAATGCTTTGATTTGATTTGATTTAATATAGACTGTTTAGAATAAGCAAATGAATCGATTCCTATAATTTTTACACCAGGTTGTATTTTTTCCCAATTATTATATTTAAAAAATGTTGCTATGTGGTTACCAATCGCACATTACAGTTCAACACGCACATTAGTGTCCTAGGCCCCCGTCGCGCCGCGCCGCTGCAGGCGCGAGCGGGCGTGCGACGTGCTGACCACATTTTTGTAGGGACAACAAGCTCATATTTTGTGATTTATTATCTTTTTGAAATTTTGTACATAAATTCTTTACATAAAAATACGGGACACGTGTTTCGGATTTCGCATTTACAAAAAATTATGTTCTATACCCAATATACTAAATCGAATTATATATACTCAATCAGTCACAAGCCTTAAAATTATATAGCCAGTAAGGGGCTGTAGTATTGAGGCCGCCTGCCTGGGCTTCGGGTTGTTCGAAAGAGATACTTACCCTGGCCCTGGCCACAGGTAAGTGAAGGAACACGGGTGAGTTTTAGTCAGTAGATGTCTGCCGCCCCCTTCCACTCCACCCAAAGCGGAAGAGGTCATGTTGTGATTTCCCACACACAAGAAAATTGGGGTATAGACTCCAGTTACTAGATAATGCTATCTAGTAACTGGAGTCTGAAGATCAGACATCAGACAGTCTATCCACGTAAAATACTGGTATTCTACTGTAAATGGTGGAACTGGAAGTTGACCCCGACATAGTTAAGAAGGTAAGGCGTAGTGGTTGATTGTTTGACTGCTGCGCTGCATGTCGCGGGTTCGATTCCCGCACAGAACAAATATTTGTATGACCTATAAGTAATTATTATATTTTTGTAAACGCACCCACGACACAGGAGAAATTCCATGTGTGGGACAACGTTCTAAAAAAAAATTGAACCCCATATAATCTACATTATTAATTTACGCTCAATCCTTCTCTATATGAGAGGAGACCTGTACCCAGCAGTGGGATGACAAAAAAGGTTGATGATAATGATGAAAGCGATAAGCTGTAATCTAAAAGTTTCCTAGTATTGTATAATTGCATGGAACACGTGTGAGCACGATCTACTTGCTGTAAAGCATCTATTTATTGGGTTAGTCGTTTATTGACTTGATAGTGCTATGGCTGTTGAGAGTATGTCATGCTCACTCAAATGTCTCGCTGGTGGTGGCGTGTGTGTTGGGTCATTAGGTTCCCTTCAATATGGTTGAGCTGAATGATGCTGATCCATACGTCATGTTCGTGAACGGACGCCGTCAGAGGGGACTGGTCATCTCTTAGCTGCTACGGCGTATTTTAAAATCTGAATTGTTGTCTTATTTTTTTTCCATAATGGACGCTCTCAGCGTACAATATATTTCTGCATCGTTCTCACACGATTGATTTCAAAATGAATGATGTAATCAAATATTTGTATCAATAGCTTGATAATTTAAAAGAGTGTCCATGGAGTTTCTTGCCCGTTCTTCTCCATAGGTACCTACTCTTTGGAATGGGCGACTAGCTTCACTTTACTGACTGACTGACCGACCTTCTGACAATTCAAAAGTGCCTGTAACTGGTTTATTTGAAATGAATGCTTTGATTTTGATTTTGAATCGCTTTAATGGCCATCTAATTTAACACGCGTGTACGGTCTTGCGTTTTTGTTTAAATCTCAATAAACGCTTATTATTATTTATATATCATGCAAGATCTTGATTTAAAAAATTGTAAAACAGAGGTTATTTGTCAGGATCGTAGATCATAACATCGCATAATAATATGGAGTCCAGTAGGAATAAATTGGTAAGATCACTGAATTGGTTTGTTCAAATTCATGACCCACGTGTTGTAAAAGTACCATTGTTTCGGTTACGTATTTAACTAACATAAACATTTTTTTACCTACTTCAAAAAGGTTACTCAATTCGACCGGTATATATGCTTTTTTATGTTTGTTCGCGGATGACTTCGTCGTTTCTGAACCGATTTTGATCATTCTTTTTCTGTTGGAAAGAAGACATTCCCAAGGTAGCCCCATAATATGGACATCAGTGTTTGATGGTGGAAGACCAGAGCAATCAAGGGGAACTTTCAAGAATCGTAGGGGCAACCAGTGCGTTTGTAAGTTTTTTCATTACGTATTTTAGCGTCAGCATCCAGTCTAACCGGATGTAGCTGAACAATACTTTTCACAACTAAAAAGTGTAAAATAAAAATCCATTCTTTCCAACAGAAAAAAAATTATCAAAATCGGTTCATAAACGACGAAGTTATCTGCGAAAAAACATAAAAAAGCATATATACCGGTCGAATTGAGTAACCTCCTCCTTTTTGAAGTCGGTTAAAAATACTGGACACGTGTTTCAAGGTTCACATTAACAAAAAATAATATTGTGTATAGCGTCCTAAAAGAGATAGTTATGAGCAGTTGCTAGCGAGTCTACACGCTTACATCTAGTCGCACGCACACAAACACCGTGCCGGCCGAACTGAAACTAGAGTTGTTCAAAACGGCTATAAAGCAATAGCACGCTACAGACTATAAACTATTAAATTCTAGATCGCTATTCAATGCGCTATGTTATAGCGCGCTATAAATAAGAAAGCACGTGGGCGTCCAGCAGGCGCGATAATTATTGCAACACGCTAGATTTCATAGCACGTTACATTGCATATCATTCTTCGTTACACAAACCGCGTGCTTTAAAAGCATATTTACATTTTCACATCTTAAGGGAGAATTGTTTTCTAAATTAGAACAATTTTAAAAAATATTATATGCTGTAATATGTTTTTGCTTTAAGTGAGCCTTTAAATTGGTTATAATAGTATTAATGGACAACTGTCGGCGACAATAATTACAAATAGCAGTCTTGCTGCCGTCTGCAGACTTTTCAAGAAAGTTCCAAATAGGCAAACCACCACCTTTGCGATTAGACATTTTTACATAGAGTTACCTTTGCACACACTAATCGTCACTACTTCGTTTTGCAACAGAATTTTATACTAATATTTACAGACACTAACAAGGAAGATCGCGCGCGATGAAAATAGCGTGCTGCGACAACAAACATACATAGGCGTCAGTAGTCTACAGCGCTCAAACGCGATTACATTCAATGAATTTCATTCATAGCGTCATAGCGTCGTAACGTCCACCTACCTGACGTGCGCTATGCGCTACGAGGAAATAGCGTGCTATTGAATGGCGCTAGGTGCTATATTAACCACCTCTAACTGAAACGACGTTAGATGATGCTCAGTATTCAACGCCGGTCGGAGTGGAGGCGGTTATGTTTTATTTGCGTTACGGAATTCTTGATTCGGTCACCGCGCTCTAAGTATGCGATTAAAGCTATGCAATATCTTAAAACATAGCATAAATAAAATTAAAATGAATAAAATAAAGTAAATTTATTTCATATCATTTTGGCTTACATTGCATGTTAAGGAGGCTTGATTTAGGCATAGAAATGCCCGTAGTTGAAGTCTCCAATCTTTCTAAAAGAAAAATAAATACATATGTCGGCGACTGGCACTGATTATCATTTCAGGAATTATATATATGACGGGGTAAAACCGTCAGGAAGGCGGGGCCGAAGTTCCGGATGATTGAGGTGTCTTCTCATCCCATGATTCCCATCCATCATGGGCGGTATTTCGAGAAAACGTTGAACAATAACTATAGTGTGATGTTCGATTCTTATTATTTTAACTGTGCAGACACTTAGATCAAATTAATATTAAGGGATTACAATGATAATCTCAGATTTAACCAGATAAGAACCACTGGGTTTTGTGTATGACCAATAGACTCGATCGAAGCTTGAGCAAAAGACTGCCCGCGCTAACGGTCGCTCGCTATATCAAACGCAACTCCAGTCGGGTGTTACCCACTCTCAATAAAAAAAATCATAATCTGTTCGAATATCGACATATTAATCGACATCAAAAAATAGAGTAATTTATGAACTGATGCAAAACAAACATTCAAAATTAACCAGTCACGTATATTTTTAATGATTACGGCCTATTAGTTCTACCCGTGTATTAAATAAATATCGCCATTCTAGCGCGAAAATATATAAATAATAATGAATCTCCAAACGCTTTACTAAGCACCAAACTTTAAATCGGCTCGGCCAATTCGGCAAAGTTTTGCTTTCAGAATTTCGTAAAGGCAAGAACATTCTTATAAAGTAAAAAAAAAAACGTCAAAATTTCGAGGAAAATAACAATGACGTCAATTAGCGTCGTTGTTAATTAATTTTTTATCAATAACTTTTGACTTGACGAAGTTTTTCGAGGCAGCTAGTTATTAATTTAATTAAGGTACGCGCGTTCTTGTGTTCCTTAAAATTAAAGTCGATTATCATTAGAGTTATGGTCGCCTAATGATAATGACCGCAAATTATTAAAAGTTTGAAAATTGTTACCAAACTTATGGATCTCATTTCAACTGCAGCCCTAATAAATGACATGTAGATAAATATGTGCGTTAAATGAGTGCGTTTTTTTTAATATTATTGAATTTTACGGGTGTTTAAATCGAATCAAGTCATTTATTCAAACTAGACTGACAATTATCACTTTTTGAACATCAATATTACATAAGAGATACCCCCAAAACGCCCGCCCTTTGCCACTCCGCACTGCGCAGCCTCGTTGATGGAAATCAAACGACTCTTGTCAAAATCGAAAGGCCACGTCAATTTTTTTTCAACAAGCGAGCTTTTAAAGACGCAGCGTGGGTAGGCCCGACAAGATGGACCGACGACCTGGTGAAGGTCGCGGGAAACCGCTGGATGCGTTAGGCGCAGGACCGGTCGTCATGGAGATCATTGGGGGAGGCCTAAGTTCAGCAGTGGATGTCTTTTGGCTGAAATGATGATTTTTCTAGGAGCTTCGAGTCGCTCTCTTTGTCTGGACGGGAGCGGATAAAAAACGATTCCCCTTAAATTTCAATAATTATGTAATTTTAGAGGTTCAATAGGATATTTTTCAACATAAAGAATAACAAATTATAAACTAGTGCTTGACCGCAATCCCGCCTGATGGTAAGCAGTGGCGCAAAGGTTGATGCTAAAGCCTGCTAGTTTATTAAGAGCCCATTCACTCTAACCTAGAAGACACTTAAATAGTAGTCCGACGGAAACGCTGTCGCTGGCAAATTGTTCCAGTCCCTCGACATACGTGGTATGAAAGAGGAGGCGAAACGCTTCGTCCGGATCGTAGTGGTTTCAACAACGTAAGGATGGAAACTCGCCGTACGACGGGTCGTCCGATGATAGAACGGAGATGGGGGAATTAAATCATGCAATTCCCTCACACTCTCCAAAATGCATCCTTTAAAACGCCGACAATCTGGTTAGTCTACGTCTGTGCTGCAGGCTTTGGAGGCCAACTACACAACCCACGCGCTAACATACTGTAAGCCTATATTTAACGTTTTTCGACGATGGAATTGTATAAGGATTAGATACTTACATTTACCGAACACAGTCCGAGATTATGGGCTGTCTGTTTAAATAGAAATCGTTTGAGGACACTGTACTATAGAAGTAGCAAACCAATATTTGTTATAAATACTTACTGAGAAAATTGATTGTGTTGGATCCCAGGATTAAACTGCTTACACGCAATATGTATGGATGATTAGTTGAGACTGGAATTGTAGAATATCAATAGTTAGAATGAAAGAAAGAAATATAGTAAGCTACAGAATTAATCTATACTTTTAGCCTAAAGATTAGTATAATGTAATGCATGCTGATCTTATGGTTCTTTTACGTATTTTTTATATTTATACGTTCACGATAATCTGTAGAGATGACGTTTATATGGCGTTTTTGGTTGCCTTTTAACTTATGTGAGTGTTTGTTTGTTTTTTCTAGTATATTGTATACAATATGTAACAAAAACCCTGTTGTTCCTTTCAGGGATATATGATTTTACCTACAAGCACATCATTAATGAATGCATAATTTGAAAACAGTAATCATTGTCTAGTCGAGGGGTCATAATCAAATACCTATTAAAACCGACAAGTTCGATTTTTTTTAGAATATCTCATTTTATAAGTTAAATAAATTGGCGGGAACGTTCTACTTATGTCTAGTTTCTTCATGCAGAATTGCAGAGCTAAGAAATCAGTTACAGATTATAAATATTAATTATTTTTGTAGAACAATTTTTATAAATTACATACTTGCTTTATTACGTCCCTTTTTAAACCGTAGGTTGAAGGAACAACAGGGTTTTTGTTATATATTGTATAATAAACATTTCCTATACGTAGTGGTGCTTAGGTAAAAACAAATATAAAATACTATACATATTAAACTATATGAAATCTATATAAAACTGTTTAGTAATCTTGAAAACTCAAGCACGATTATTTTGCAGCGTCGGCGTCGTGTATCGCGCTATGTCAGGTATTTGGCCACGGAATTGCTGGAAAATAACGACTTTCGGCCAAAATGCTGGAGAGATAAATTTTTCAAGATTCTCAGTGGGCACCAAAAATCACGCTATGAGAAGAATTCAACCTAACAACCCTCAAAGTCCATCTCGTTATGATCCCTATGTACTCTACAATCTCCTCGGATTTTGTTGAGTAATGCAACCTGGATACAATACAGCGGCGTCACTGAAATGAAATTAAATCGTTTATGATGCAAATAGGACAACTGATCACTTTTACAC
The DNA here is from genome assembly GCA_037179545.1 of Sesamia inferens. Taxonomy (NCBI): domain Eukaryota; kingdom Metazoa; phylum Arthropoda; class Insecta; order Lepidoptera; family Noctuidae; genus Sesamia; species Sesamia inferens. The sequence goes on along the minus strand of CM073944.1, from coordinate 23,282,042 downwards.
GTCATATTTTTTTTAACTAGATGGAGCCGGCATTTCCTAATTGACTACTTCTGAGCAGAAAATCCGAACAAAACTCAGGGATCATCGTCTTTTTTCAAGTCCAGACATTAAAAATGAAAATGTTTAGAATAGGTAACTTACGTGATTTAACACAGCGATTATTAAAGGCTATTTATCATCATCACCTTCCTAGTCTTTCCTAACTATGTTGCGGTCAGCTTCCAATCTGACCGGATGCAGCTGAATAATTTCTCGGTGGTACGCCACATCAGCTGCCGGCAGAAGTTACCACCTACCAGACAAAGTATTGCCGCCAACCGATTCGTCGTGTTCCGGCATGATGTCTGGTGAAGCCGTACGGAGGACGGGTCTCAGCATTTGTGTTGCGATTTGTGCCGGGTACGATGCGCCAAGTGTTGTTGTGTCGGGAGTTTGGTCATGGAGGGTCTCCACATCAATCTCCCTCTGGCGCAGCATCGTTGGTCGTGTTGGGTTTAACATTGCACCACCTCGCTCAACTGCCGTCGTCCTTCCTATTCACTAAGTTTTTTAAGTGAATAGGTTTAATAAACTAGCGCGCTTTACCATCACGATTGCATCACTGCTTACCATCAGGCGGGGTTGCAGTGAAGCGCTAGTTTATAATTATTAAAAAAAAAAGAATACCAGTATTTTTTATAGAGTACTGGTTATTAGACCTCTACGACCCAATAAGACTGGTGGGCAGATTTTTAGAGTTAAAGCGACCCGTAACGATGGTCAAAGATCTATGAAAGACATTCGGGACCAAAGACTTAACATGTTTTCCCAAGCTTGAAGAGATCTGGTGATGTAAAAATGGTCACAAATTAAGTTCAATATTTATAAATGCTTTAACGAAAAGAAAATTTGAAAAATTTTGTGCTTTTTCTTCTTCTTCAGCCTATAGAGATTGTGGAGGCATGAGGAACAGGGAGTAAAGCTCACTCATCCTCCATAGGAAAGGGAGGATCCTCCAACCAGACGGGTGTTATGTCTGGCGGGCACTTGCCCAATGGTTGAAATTGGCAAGTTGTATGTATGCTAATTGCACGGTAAACTCTGATTGCGAGATGTAGAATTCGTGTGACGTCAGTATAACGCGTCGTTCATTTTGTGGCGTTTGTAGGTACTGCTACAAGATATACTGCTGGACAAGGCCCTCCCCCAAGGCTTTCATTACATTAGGAGAATTTACCATAATCGTCAAGCTTTGCGGACGGGTTGAGGATCGCAGTAGTTTGATGTACCACAAAAGAAGCGCTGCTGCCCGCTTCCCTGGTGAGAATTCCCTTAGTCGCTTGTTATAATACCCACGGGAGGATATGGGATGGTCCTATTCTAAGCCCGGTACCACACGGGGCAAACATTTTGTTACTAAGTATTAATTACAGCAGTGGTAGCCCAATGATATCGGCTGCGACTTACAAGTCATAGTTCATCATCATCATCAACCTTTTTATCGTCCCACTGCTGGGCACAGGTTTCTTCTCATACAGAGAAGGACTGAGCGTAATTACCACGCTTGCTCAATGCGGGTTGGCGATTTCAGACTTAAAGTCCAGGTTTCCTCAAGATGTTTTCCTTCACCTTCAGTCATTGGTGTCCAAGATATACTTAGAAAGTACATATAACTTTAGAAAAGTTAGATTGGTACTTGCCTGAACTGGAATCGATCCCGCGCACTCATACTTGAAAGGCTGGTGTTTTAACCACTAGGCCATCAAGACTATACCTTTAGGCGCTTTACCTTGTGTACATTATTTCTTCACCACTACTCTCAAAACGGTGTAGGCAAACATGGTGAGGAAACCAGCATGTCCTAGAGGCAAAACACTTGGAAGACAATTGACATCTACCGACCCGCACTGGACCCGCGTGGTACATTACTGCCCACTCCTTCTCATTGAGAGGTGACCTGTGTTACAACTGTGGGAACATTATATATCTTTAGTAACAATGGGAGTCCCACAGGGGTCAATTCTTGGTCCTTGGTACCTGCCGTACCTCATAAAGGATAATCACGATATAGTGTTGTTTGCAGATGACACTTCACTTTTATTTAAACTTAAACGTCAGCAGCAGGTCACTGATGATGTAAATAGCGCGATCTCCAAAGTAGTCCACTGGTTTAATGTTAATAATTTACTCTTAAACGAGAAAAAAACCAAATGCATTAAGTTCACTCTACCTCACGTTAGGCAAGTGAAAACTAAAGTGTTGATAAGGGGCGAAGAATTGGAATCTGAAGACAGCACAGTGTTCTTGGGTATAACTGTGGATGCTAAGCTTCAATGGGGTCCCCATATAGAAAAATTGTCAAAAAAACTAAGTTCTGCTGCATACGCAGTTAGAACAATTCGTAATTTGACTGATATTGAGACGGCCCGTTTAGTGTACTTTGTCTATTTCCATAGCGCAATGTCGTACGGCATTCTGTTGTGGGGAAATGCCACTGATATTCAGACAATATTTGTTTTGCAGAAACGAGCTGTTCGTGCAATTTCTAAATTAAGTCCAAGACACTCTCTCAGAGAAAAATTTAAAGAAAATAATGTACTGACCGTGCCGTCTCAATATATTTATGAAAATCTTTTGTATGCTCATAAAAATATATTTAAAAAAAAAAAATACAGTGATGTCCATAATATAAATACTAGAAACAAGCACAAATTTATAGTACATACAACAAGGCTCAAGAAAATAGGTGGCTCTTTTAGATGCCAATGTATACATTTTTACAATAGACTTCCAGAGGTGGTTCAAGATCTGAGCCTGAATAAATTCAAATGCTTCATTAAACGTAAGTTGTGTCAGAAAGCATTTAAAGATTATATTGACGACAAAAAAGCTTGGGCTTGAGCTGCGTCCGATTTCTATGCTTACACTGATTGTTCTTTGATTTTCCTCTCGTAGTTTAAATTTGCAATTGTTTGTTTTTTTTTAACTCAAAGCCAGTACACACTATGTAGCCAGGCATATTATACGTTACGGAATTGCATCGCTGACAGGGGTATTCGGCACTGGTGCAGCTGCACAGGAGCTAAACTTAGCATTCGGGAACACCGTTGGAGCTGCTGAACCTTGGACAAAACTGTCTTTGCATTGTGTAGATTCAATTTCTTAGTATTGTATAATTGCATGGAACACGTGTGAGCACGATCTATTTGCTATAAAGCATCTATTTGTTGGGTTAGTCGTTTATTGACTTGATAGTGCTATTCTCTTAGCTGCTACGGCGTATTTTAATTTCTGAATTGTTGTTTTTTTTTCCATAATGGACGCTCTCAGCGTACAATATATTTCTGGATCGTTCTCACATGATTGATTTCAAAATGAATGATGTAATCAAATATTTGTATCAATAGCTTGATATTTTAAAAGAGTGTCCATGGAGTTTCTTGCCCGTTCTTCTCCATAGGTACCTACTCTTTGGAATGGGCGACTAGCTTCACCTTACTGACTGACCGACCTTCTGACAATTCAAAAGTGCCTGTAACTGGTTTATTTGAAATAAATGCTTTGATTTTGATTTTGATTTTTTGATTATAGACTGATTGTGTAAGTATTAACTTATTGAAGTGAAACTTCTTTACGCACGCTTGACTTGGGGAGTAAGCTGGCGAACGCGTGACGTAAGCGTTAGGAAAAGTGATCGGGCAAGGCGAACGGAAGTTAAGTGGGGGATATAAGCACAGAGGCGCCCGTGGCGCGAGCTTGGTACTACAAGGTCTACAACGAATATTTTTTTTTTCAATAAAATTAGAAGATTTACGCAAATTTTTTTTTCAATAAAAATAGAAGATCTATGCAAAAATATTAATTTACCAATGAAACCATGAAATAAATTGAAATATTTATAGAAAATTAATATATGTATATGTGTATACATGTATATATTGAACACACACATATATATATATATATATATACATACAGATAGAGCGAAAGAAGTTTCACTTCAGTCGTGTGGTACTTTTTTTTTCAATTTTATTCATAATCATGTAAAAGTTTCATGTTGATAGCACATTTTATGATGAAAAATAAACAAAACGAAACATAAATTTATAATTGCAGAATAATTTAAGCTAAGAAAACATTTTATAAGTTTGATAGTAAAACAAAAGTTTTATCAAACAAAGCCGAGCAAGCAATGCATATCTTAATTAAAATTACTAATGACTCACATTAATAAGTGTTTACTATTAATAGGGGAGATAGGACTCCATTTGAGAGGGAGTTACGCTGGAGCAGATTTCTTGAAATTTTCAGTCATAGTGCATACCGTATTGAGAACAAGGGTGATGAAATTATTTAGGTCCTTAGCCGCTGCAGGAGACGCCTTGGTCCTCGGCAGATGGCTTCCAATACTCGGCCGCCGTAGGCGCGGGCTTGCAGGCGGCAAGCGGTGGGCAGCGTTACATTCCACGCGCGCCTTAGAGAGATCAGAGAGATCCCTGGCAGGAATCAGTCCTCATGGGTCTACGAGGACTGATTCCTGCCAGAGTATTACCACTGTGTGGATCACGCTGAGGACACGGTGGAGCATCCCGGCTTGGACAGAGCACCGCCTGGTATTTTGGCGTGGCGAGCTGACATATGATAAATAATGTCATTGTTGTTTTTTTTTGTCTTCATTACTGTACCTACATAGTACTGTATAAAATCATGTTTTTTGGTGCTGCTGGGGAGTTTGTTCCGCCACTTCTTCTTTCCAGCGAAAGCACTAGGAAGTGTCAAGTGGTGGGCGTTTTGGGGGACTGTCTTATGTAATACAATTGACGTTCAAAAAGAGGTGATGCTCAACCTAATTTGAATTAATGATTTTTTATTTTGATTTCGCCGTATCCTCTTGGCGGTGATCGGTGACGACCTCTGGGGTCCGACCATGATCCAGGTCATGGTCCGAATCGAGAATGCATGGCAGACCGTCTCCTTCTTCTGCGAAGCAGTGATGCTATCAAAGGAGGAGGCGGAGCGCGTGAGGGAGCGGAAATCCCAGCGCCCTCTCGCCTCTAGCCGCCGCAAGAGACACACTGACCGGGAGACAACACCTTAGGCGAGGGCTTGCGGGTGAGCAGCTCGCCGCCCGGTTAGGACCAGACTCAAGTCGACAGCGCGTTGTGTTTCATGCATGCCCCAAAAGTTTAGATTTGACGAAATCTCAACTTTCAAAAGCTGAAGGTGTTCGAATCACTCCAAGAATACATTCCGAAAAGTTGGAGCCAAGGTGAACGGACTCCTTTTGGCGGTAATTAGACATGCTTGTGTTTGGGCGGCGTTAAATGCCACAAAATTTACTTCACCCCATTCGGAGACTGCCTGTAGTGCAACATTCGTTCACTCTACCATATAGCCCGAGCACCCGGCAGGTATCTCCCCACAACTGTGCTGTCATCTGGATATATTATCCATAAATGCCGGTCTTCAGCAAATCATTAATATGCAGCAGGAATATGCAGAGTTGCAGAGACAACAGACCCCTGAGGCACACCGGCATTAGTTGACATGGGTTCCGACGAGCATTCGTCGTCGTCCATCGTTTAATCCCGATATTTTAGGTGAAACTTAAAATATTTAAGAAAATAATTTATTTTGTAAATAAATAAGTAAGCGAAATAAATATGTATGTAGTATTAACTTTAACACACTACCTATTAATAAATAATAAGAACCTTATCCTAGAACAGTACAATATGGAACAGAATAAATATAAAAAGAACTTTTTATACGAAGAGGTCCAATTATATAACAAATTTACAAATAAAATCAAGGAGTTCAAAAGTATGAATATTTATAAAGGAAAACTAAAGGAGATAAAATTATATTATAATAATAATATAATATTTTAATATTACGCTGGATATAAGTTATACATGAATACCCTGGCAACACAATATGAAATACCAAGTAAACTAATAAAGAATGAAATATTACGACTATTTGTAAATCAAGAATACACAAGCATAAATAAACATGTACTTAAATATATTTAATAATAACTATACCTAAATAATACTTACAACATAAAATTAACACACACGTTATAACCAAAATTATAAAATGAAAAACCTTTAAACGATCACCGGTCTCTGAGACTAGAATTTGTTGCAGACATAAGCACATCTACACAATAATTTGCTCAAAAAGTAAATAAATTAGTATACGAGACTTGGCTTACCTTGGTTTCTAATTTAGTCTAAGTTAGTAATTTATTTCTAAGTTAGTAATTTAGTAATAATGCCAGCAAAAAAAAGTTAATACACTTTTTTTTTTTAATGTACAATGTAACTATACTTTATTATTGCTTTGTTATTGTTTTATCTCCTTTAATATCAAAAAAATAAAAATATAAAACTAAAAAGGAATTTATATTGACGTACTTTACCAACAGTATATCGAAAAGAAATTAAATTATAACATTATTTCTCTAACAAAATAATGTTATAATATTTTTTTTTTCATTACCGTACAGATTACAAACCATAGACAGCACTATTTCATTTTTTATCTGTGGCTGCTCGTGCTTTGGCGCGTGCGCGGTGATGCAAGGTGCAAACTAATAAATAAACTGTATCAAGTACCTATCTATCTTTTATTTCATACTAGCTGACCCGGCGAACTTTGTTCCGCCTTAAAGGCAATAAATATCACATCAACACGACTTTCTTTTATATATTTTTTTTTTTAATGGGACAAAACCCGCCACACTTTTCCCAACCACTGCAACTCCTGAAAGCCAGAATAAACAGTGGCGACCGCCAGAAAAACGCCGAGCAATGAAGCTCGACGAGTCCCGGAGAAACGATTCAACTGTCTTGGGTCCCGCAACAAATTAATCAGAAAAGAATAGCGGAGGAGTAAGAAAAAAAGATATTTTTTCCACTTCCCTCCATAACAAGCAGGAGACAGAACAGAACTAGGCCAATCGGCACAAAGGGACATTATTGCAACTGGGAGAAGCCCAGATTGCCAAACACCACGGAATAAAATTTGATTAAGTTAATGGGTCCTAAGTAGGTATTAGCTGTTACAATTGATTCCAATAATAGGTATGGCAAAAGCGCCTGAACGCACGGAAATTGGTTCTAGTTTCTACAAGGTCCGTATAATAAACGACTCCGGATGTAACTTGTACACTATCCAACATAATATTGCGTTCATTCTGCCAAAGAACACACTCCCACAAGATGTGATGTGCGGACTGTTCAAATTCACAGTTCGATGTAGAACACTGACACAAAGGGGAAGGAACAAGTTTAAAAGAATACAGTTTACTTTTAAAGTTGCCATGACCTGTGAGAAATTGGGCAACGCAGTGGTCAACCTCCAGCCATGTCCTAGCCAGCCGATCGCCAACGGATGGAAAGAATAGATGGAGGTGCCGGCCCTTGATGGAATTATCCCACCTACTTTGCCATTCGGATAAGAGGTCCTCCCAGACTTCAGTCTGAGGTTTAAATAATCTAGAGATTTTATTAAAGTCGCGTTGTGTAACAAAATTAGTGTCCATGGCCTCCCCCCTCGCGGAGTAGTACATTGAAGCACGTCGCTGTACCTCAAGGTCGACTGGAAGTACACCTGCCAGTACCGGTAAGGCTTCAGTACTGACCGTTCTATACGCCTTGCATAAAAATATCAATGCCAAACGTTGGCTTTGAAGCAGCTTACGTCGTGCCGCCCCTATGCTGGCCCTATCGGCCCAAACAGGTGCACCGTAGCACATACATCCTAAGTAGGTAGCTCCATATATAGTTTTTAAAGTTAGGAATGATAGACCCCAAGTTGCTTTGGATATTCTAGTTAGGGCATAAAAGTTCCTTTTAGCTTTTTCACCAACTATTTTTATATGTTCTATAAATGAAAAATTCCTTTCTAAGATCATACCAAGGTAGCATACGGATTGCTGTTTTTTAATGGGAACGTTATTAAATTTAATAGTAGGCAATGATTTAAGATTACCTTTTAGTAGAAGTTGATAGGTTTTATGTGGCGCAAAAGCTAGGCGGTTACGATCACCCCACTGAGATATTAAATTTAGGCAAGTATTGGCCAAGTTCTCAAGTCCAGCTCGGGACTGAATGAGCAGTAGGCCATCGTCCGCGTAACCAGTAAGTGAACAGCCGCAAGGAAGCGGGATCGCGAGGAAGTCATCAAAACCCAAATTCCATAAATAAGGACCGACAACTGAACCCTGAGGACATCCCATGGTTAGTGTTTTAGTACTAGAAAAATGACCGAGCTTAAGTACCGCGGAACCGTTTATAAAGTAAGAGTAAACGAGATTATATATGTTTTTATAGCAACCGCGGGTTTTTAATTTTAACAACAGCATAGGCCACCAGGCGTTATCAAAAGCCCCAGAAATATCCAGGAAGATCCCAATTACGTACTTGTTTTCGGATTGGTTAACGGTTCTTCTGACAGAAAGCGCCGCGTCGACTGTAGATTTACCTATGGTGAAGCCATACTGATTATTATGGAATTTTGGACCGTTCGGTAGTAAACGTGGAACGATGAGGCGCTCAAGAAGTTTACCCAAAGATGGTAGAAGTGTGATAGGACGATATGACTTCGGATCATCCGGTGGTTTGTCACCACACTTTGGTATTATTCGTATGAAACCGCGTCGCCATTTACGAGGAAAAACGCCTTCAGCAATGCATCGGTTGTATACAGTTAAGATGGCATCACCCGCTGTTTTACACGCTTCTTTAATCATCCTATTAGATATTTTATCTTCACCTGATGATTTGTTGACCGGTAGTTTTCTAACAATATTTATAAATTCGTCATTAGATGATACGTCTGACATTGGTGATTCAGGTGGCACAGGAGCCCACGCTCTAATCTGTTGGTGGTAGTCGCTATCGTTAGCCGGTGAATCATCAGGGATAAGTGTATTAATTAGCACTTCTGTTGTTTCCTCCACGCCTGTGGTATGCTTATCATTGACTTTAATGTTTTGAACGTATGCAAGGTCGACCGATCTGTTAGCTTTAAATTCGTGATATAAGGGAGACCACGGACCCTCCCTGTCAAGTTTATCAACGATTTTTCGCAACAAGTTACCCTTAGATTTTTCCACCGATGCTTTGTAGCGTGACTTGGCAACTCTAAAAGCATTTAAAGCGAACGTAAGAAGATCTCCAGTAATCTTTCGGCTCTTGAGTTTATTTAACTGTCTACGCGCTCTGCGATATCTTTTATATATATAGATTAGTTTAGAAGTGTAGATTACGGGCATTGTAAACATTGCATATTTATAAATTTCTGAATACACTGGCTATACTCACACCCTTAGCTGAACTCTACAGCTGATTCTCAGGGTCTGGCAACATGTAAAACCATTCACCACCATCCCACCCACCTGTCTGGCTCTTGAGGTAGCATTTTTTTATTGGTCTCCAAGTAAAGTATATAAAATTCAGCTTTTATACTATAACGAAAGTATAATTTTAATTTAGTACAGTTTAGGGGTGTCTAGCAAGGGGTAACTGTGAAAAATGTCCGGAATGGATAACGTGATTTCAGGATATCATATCCTGAAGAAAATATAAAAAAATTTAACTTTTTACTTTAAGGAATTTAAGGCACTATTTTAAACACGCTTTAAGCTCATTTATTCCAACCGGAACGACGGGGAGCGGCATGGAAAGTATCCTATGTCCTTCTCCTGGCTCTAAACTACCTCCCTGACAATTTTCAGCTAAATCGGTTCAGCTGTTCTTGAGTTATAAGTGGAGTAACTAACACGACTTTCTTTTATATATATAGATACTAGCTGACCCGGCGAACTTTGTTCCGCCTTAAAGGCAATAAATATCACATGATCACATTTTTTACTTTTTAAATTAGGAACACTGTAAATAAAAAAAAAAGTATTCCATGATTTTTTTATTTGTCATTTATTTATTGTAGCACCTTGTGAAAGAAATTAATTTCTACTTGTGCTTCGTAAATTATCTAGCTATTGATCTCTGAGATGTCGTGGTGGCCTAGTGGTTAAAACACCAGCCTCTCTTGTATGATTGCGCGGGTTCGATTCCAGGTCAGGTAAGTATCGATGTAACTTTTCTAAAGTGATATGTACTCTCTAAGTATAATATCTAGGACACCAATGACTGAACGTGAAGGAAAAAATCTTGAGGAAACCTGGACTTTATAAGTCTGAAATCGCCACCCCGCATTGAGCAAGCGTGGTGATTACACTCAATCCTTCTCTGCATGAGAGGAGACCTGTCTCCAGCAGTGGGACGATAAAAAGATTGATGATGATGATGATGATCTCTGAGGTTTGTTCGCCGATTTCGCATTGTCAACGGAACAGTTTCACGGACTGCCGCCTCCCTTTGCTCTTGTGAGTGAGAAGCACGAAGTCGAGTCATAGTAAGGTGGCGCTCTGCACGTGCAATTTCTTGCTCTTCTTCAGTGCTTTCATGCAGAATGTTTCGATTTACTCTTGCATTACCGCTTGTCGAGAAAGATTTGATGGTCTTGGTCACGGCATGATATTTTTATTGATGATAAATGGCACAGCAATACAATATTAGAAATTTTGAAGTTGAAGTTGGCTTTGTGGTTTTTTATTAGAAACTTTAAACCAGCAGAGAGTATTTATATTCTTTGCTTTAAACGATTGCTTCAACCGGTTAGACTTTTTTTTAAATATGCTCAGCTGTCATTTGCTTTTTGTTATACCATTTTTGGTATATGAATTGCTGACTTACATTTTGAATGAGTTGGACCATGTCTTATGTCACGTCACACGGGAACGACGGGGACGGGTTCTTAACTACCTCCCACCAATATTCAGCTAAATCGGTTCAGCCGTTCTTGAGTTATATATAAATAGTGAATAAGCAACTGAATCGATTCCAATAATTTTTACACCATGTTATATTTTGTCCCAAATACATTTAGAAATTGTTACAGTGTAGTTACCGAGTGCGTCACGCAGCTTACGATACATCATCATAGTATTGTGCGCGCGCAACAGCTGACGCTAGAGGTCAATGCACCGCGCTTGCTCGCCCGCGGATCTTTGACCATATTTATGTTGGGACAACGAAGTAGAATACACGTAGCAAGCTTATTATAACTTTGTGGTTTTTCATTATATCTTTTTGAAATTTTGTACATAATATTATTAACTTAAAAATACTGGACACGTGTTTCCTACTTTGTGGAGGTGCAAGGTACCAGGGTAGCACAAAACTGTAGGAGAAGTCGAAACAATAAACCTCATTTATTCATCATTATCAAATAATCGTAATACATGAAAGAAGGTTTATTGTGCATATTTTTTGACGTGCAAGGTACCAGGGTAGCATAAAAGTGTAGGAGAAATCGAAACAATAAATAAGCTCATTCATCATTATCAAATCACCATAATACATGAAAGAGGTTTTATTGTGCTTAGTTTGTGGACGTGCAAAGTACCAGGGTATCACAAAACTGTAGGGAGAAGTCGAAACAATAAACCTCATTCATTCATCATTATCAAATAATCATAATACATGAAAGAAGGTTTATTGTGCATATTTTTTTGACGTGGAAGGTACCAGGGTAGCACAAAAGTGTAGGAGAAGTCGAAACAATAAACCTCATTCATGCATCATTATCAAATAATCATAATACATGAAAGAAGGTTTATTGTGCATATTTTTTGACGTTCAAGGTACCAGGGTAGCATAAAAGTGTGGGAGAAGTCGAAACAAAGAAGCTCATTTATTCCCACAGGAACGACGGGGAGCGGCATAGAAAGTATCCTATGTCCTTCTCCCAGTTCTTAGCTACCTCCTTACCAATTTTCAGCCAAATTGGTATAGCCGTTCTTCAGTTATAAATGATGTAACTAACACGACTTTCTTTTATATATATAGATTCAATACAATGTATGAGATTAGATAAAGTAGTGTATGAAACTATACATAATTAGGTATTACACACTCGTGTGATACTATTAAAAAACGAGCGAAGCGAGTTTTTTAAACACACACTCTTGCATAATATGCCTCATTATGTAACAGTTTCATAAACTACTATTGTCTACATGCTTCGTCACTAGACGAGATAATTTTTGTACGTTAGATGTTAAATCTCATGTATTTGATCTGTATTATGTTCTTTATGAGATATAAAGTTTCTTTAAACCTATAATAAATAACTGTATTAACATCACACAGTCACAAATCGCAACACATTGCACTAATATAACTACGATGACCTCATAGAAGCAGTAATTGATTCGATAAAGATGTCGCCATTGTCGTTCATTAGGAGATAATTTCTTGTGTTACGTAGTCTACGTTAAGTGTCTGCTAATAGGTATAGGGTGACTATGAGTTTTGAGGATATTGGTATTTTTGCTGAAGACTAATTCAAAATACAGTTGTGACAGATAGTCAATGTCAAGATCTTGTCAAAAATGAAGGTATTTTTTGACAGGTTGCGACTGAGATCAGACTGGAAAGATTCTTGCAATTACGAGAATTGCCCTCATTGAGGAGAGGCTAGAGAGCCGCTTAGGCGTCCTCACCTTCTGCTTGACGCAGGTCCTCACTGGACATGGCTTTTTTGGAAGGTTCCTATTCCGGATAAAGCAAGAGGAAACGCCAGGTTGTCACAACTATGGGGATCGCGCTGAGGATAGGGTGAAGTGGATGGGTGAAGGTACGCCCAGCTCCAGCGGAGCACACCGTATCCATATGTTATCATATATGTAGAACTAGCTTTCCGCCCGCGGCTTCGCTTGCGTGGAATTCGGTTATATCGCGCTTTTTAGGTTTCCCTCAGGAATATCAATTTTTTCCGGGATAAAGGGTACCCTATTATTTAATCCAGACTTCTAACTTTACGTCTGCAATGTTTCAAAGCAATCGATTCAGTAGTTACGGCGTGAAAGCACAAACAAACGGTCAAACTCAATTACCGATTTATAGTATAAGTTAGTATTGAGACCGATGCCTGCCGGGGCTGTGTGTTATTCGAAAAAGATAACCGTGGCCCTGGGGCATAGTCAAGTGAAAGAATACAGGTTGGTTTTAGCCAGTAAAAGTTTGACACGCACTTCCCCTCCGCCCAGAGCGAACAAAAATAATTGAAAAATTGAGCAAAAATTGAAGGAACAAAGCTTAAAACGTGGACTCACCGGTGATATTACGAGTGTTAAGCAGATACGGCACAAAGCTTTTCGAATGACATCAGCTATTTTAGAGTTGAACCCGTTTCTTGTATTCCTAACCAGCAGTCTAATTGCGTGAGTGCGTGGTGGCCTTGTGGTTAAAACACCAGCCTCTCAAGTACGAGTGTGCGCCTTCAATTCCGGGACAAGCAAGTACCAATGTAACTTTTTTAAGTTATATGGACTTTATAAGTAGGTATATCTTGGATACCAATGACTGATTACAAGGTGATGGTAAACATCTTGAGGAAACCTGGCTATAAATCTAAAATCACCAACTCGCTTGAGCAAGCGTGGTGATTACGCTCAATCCTTCTCTGTATGAGAGGAGACCTTTGCCTAGCAGTGGGACGATTAAAAGGTTGATGATGAAGCTGTTTTTTTTGTACTATTGAAACTGAACATCACACCAGCAGGGTAATCGCGAAACACACTGTCAGTAGCAATGAGTTTCATTTTGACAGTTCAATAACATTCATTGCGTCATTTACGTTGTTGAGCAGACAGTTTTTTCGAACATATAGAGCAATGGATTAGCAATTTGCTTTGAAATGATTACAACTAATAGTAATATTGTGTTACGTAATTAGGGTGCAGACCAGTACACCAAGGATATATAGTAAGACGGATTATTAGAGCTTCAGGCTTCTGACGACTCCTGATGAATATCAACGACCCAAGAATGACGGTCAAAATCAAAAGCTTAACGAGCTTTCTGAAGCTTGGAGGGATCATGGTATGTAAAAGCTAAACGAGCTTTCTGAAGCTCGGAGGGATCATGGCATGCAAAAAGCTAAACGAGCTTTCTGAAGCTCAGAGGGATCATGGTATGTAAAATCTTAAACGAGCTTTCTGAAGCTCAGAGGGATCATGGCATGCAAAAAGCTAAACGAGCTTTTTGAAGCTCAGAGGGATCATGGTATGTAAAATCTTAAACGAGCTTTCTGAAGCTCCGAGGGATCATAGTATGTAAAAAGCTAAACGAGCTTTCTGAAGCTCGGAAGGATCATGGCAGGCAAAAAGCTAAACGAGCTTTCTGAAGCCCAGAGGGATCATGGTATGTAAAATCTTAAACGAGCTTTCTGAAGCTCCGAGGGATCATGGTATGTAAAATGCTAAACGAGCTTTCTGAAGCTCGGAGGGATCATGGTATGTAAAAAGCTAAACGAACTTTCTGATGCTCGGAGGAATCAGGGTATGTAATAAGCTAAACGAGCTTTCTGAAGCTCGGAGGGATCATGGTATGCAAAAAGCTAAACGAGCTTTATGAAGCTCGGAGGGATCATTGTATGTAAAAAGCTAAACGAGCTTTCTGAAGCTTGGAGGGATCATGGTATATAAAAAGCTAAATGAGCTTTCTGAAGCTCAGAGGGATCAAGGTTTGTAAAAAGCTAAACGAGCTTTCTGAAGCTCTTAGGGATCATGGAATGTAAAAAGCTAAACGAGCTTTCTGAAGCTCTTAGGGATCATGGTATGTAAAAAGCTAAACGAGCTTTATGAAGCTCGGAGGGATCATGGTATGTAAAAAGCTAAACGAACTTTCTGATGCTCGGAGGAATCAGGGTATGTAATAAGCTAAACGAGCTTTCTGAAGCTCGGAGGGATCATGGTATGCAAAAAGCTAAACGAGCTTTATGAAGCTCGGAGGGATCATGGTATGTAAAAAGCTAAACGAACTTTCTGATGCTCGGAGGAATCAGGGTATGTAATAAGCTAAACAAGCTTTCTGAAGCTCGGAAGGAGCATGGTATGTAAAAAGCTAAACGAGCTTTCCGAAGCTCGGAGGGATCAAAGTATATAAAAAGCTAAACGAGCTTTCCGAAGCTCGGAGGGATAATGGTATGTAAAATGTGAAACGAGCTTTCTGAAGCTCCGAGGGATCATGGTATGTAAAAAGCTAAACGAGCTTTCTGAAGCTCGGAGGGATCATCGTATGTAAAAAGCTAAACGAGCTTTCCGAAGCTCGGAGGGATCATCGTATGTAAAAAGCTAAACGAGCTTTCCGAAGCTCGGAGGGATCATCGTATGTAAAAAGCTAAACGAGCTTTCTGAAGTTCGGAGGGATCGTGGTATGTAAAAAGCTAACCGAGCTTTCTGAAGCTCAGAGGGATCATGGTTTGTAAAAAGCTAAAAGAGCTTTCTGAAGCTCGGAGGCATCATGATATGTAAAAAGCTAAACGTGCTTTCTGAATCTCTTAGGAATCATGGAATGTAAAAAGCTAAACGAGCTTTCTGAAGCTCGGAGGGATCATGGTATGTAAAAAGCTAAACGAGCTTTCCGAAGCTCGGAGGGATCATCGTATGTAAAAAGCTAAACGAGCTTTCTGAAGCTCTTAGGGATCATGGTATGTAAAAAGCTAAACGAGCTTTCTGAAGTTCGGAGGGATCATGGTATGTAAAATGCTAAACGAGCTTTCTGAAGCTCTTAAGGATCATGGTATGTAAAATGCTAAACGAGCTTTCTGAAGCTCGGAGGGATCTTAGTATGTAAAATGCTTAACGAGCTTTCTGAAGCTTGGAGAGATCATGGTATGTAAAAAGCTAAACGAGCTTTCTGAAGCTCGTAGGGATCATGGTATGTAAAAAGTTAAACGAGCTTTCTGAAGCTCTTAGGGATCATGGAACCAATCATGGAAAGCCAAGTTCAACCCAATCAATCAAGACTTGTGGCTGTTATAACGTAACGATCAGCCCCTTTCACTCTATAATGTGGTGTCCTTAATATCTGCAGAATTAGAGACACAATGTCACGGTAGTTACTGTTCATTAGCCACATGATCGTCCTTAAAAATATCGTGTTACTACACACGCTCGACGAATACGAAACAGAAAACAGGAAGGTTTGTTGAACATTTACGACTTAATTTGTGGAATATGGCCTCGAAGCCTTTGTTCTCAAAATAAACTTAATTTAATTTCAATGAATCAATTTCTTTCTATTCCATTAAGAAAAAGACTTTAGTAGATAAATTTTAGTCGTGGTGATCTAGTGGTCAAAACGCCAGCCTCCCAAGTATGAGTTTACGGGCTCGTTTCCAGGTCAGGCAAGTACCAATGTAACTTTTGTAAACCTGGACTTCAAGTTTTTAATCGCCAACCCGCATTGAGCAAGCGTGATTATTACGCTTAATCCTTCTCTGTATGAGAGGAGACCTGTGCCCAGCAGTGGGACGATAAAAAGGTTGATGATGATGATGACTTATTAGTAAAGTCCTGTCAAATTCGTTTTCGTCTGACTTCTTTTAGTCCTTGCTGATAAATAAATGTATTTCTTTTTCTTTCTTTAAAATTCAATTTATAGATAAACTGTTATATGAGAGTTTTATCACTCATTAATGACAGCTGCATGGATATATTGATCAGGGAAGGTGGGGTGGATTTCTGATTGTGTTTTGTTTAGTTTAATGCTCTTTCTGTAAGAGTCGCAAATGGTTGTTAAGTTAGGGTCGAAAGAATCAATTCCCGAGGTATTTAAATTTTAACTATGAGGAAAATGAAAGTAGTTGTTTATTCAAATTACTTTTCTGTATTTCGTCTTTCTTTTTTGGCTTCGTACGGTTTGTGCATTTAGCCAATGTCACGTAATGAATTATTCATGTCGAAAAAGATGACCGCGTGAACCGTCTTACGAAGGAGGTTTGAGGTTAAGTCATGATGTGGCCACTATGCTGCGATATTTTACTGTTCTTTATGAATTATTTACTGAATGCACTTTTACACCACAATTATTTACTTATTACGCACTTTTATTTAGTAAACAGCACTATAAATAATTTTAAAAGTCCAATAAAACATGAGCGTGACACTCAGCTTGACATTCCCCCCAAAACCCCCTGTATTTCGTCACAGATACATAACAGATTAGTATTCCGGCAATGTATGTCGACTTTTTAAATATAGAACTCACGGCTTAATTAACGCGGCTTATTCCTCTGAAAGAAGTTTACACTATGTTCACACTGGCTATTTAGAAATTCAGCATTTTTTGTTAGTTTTTTTTTACACAAATCTCTTCACAGCTGACAGCAGTTCTATTTTTAAAGTTCATTCCGGCAATTAGGCGGGAAGTAATTTATATGATTTTTTCCTCTTTAGTGGAGTAAATTTTTCCACCAAATAATCTGATCAAAATAACAGTAATTTCCGGGTATGAATAATTTTGAGTATGGGAAATGAAAAATGCTTCTATTTTTAAGCTACTTGGAGTGGTTTTTCCTTGGACATGTGACCTTTACCATCAAAACCCCTCCTACTTGCGCCACGAGGTATTCTAAGCAGTCGATCTCAGTTATCACTCATAGATGGACTTATTGGCAAAAACTCAAATTATTTATTAGTGTGGTTTTTGGTGATACAATAGGTCTTATAGTTAAATTATGGTAACTCAAAAAGCTGCCAATTTGACATACACTATGTAACAATATTTTTTATTTTTTTTTTAATAATTATAAACTAGCGCTTGACTGCAATCCCGCCTGATGGTAAGCAGTGATGCAATCGTTGATGGTAAAGCGTGCTAGTTTATTAGTTTATTAAACCCATTCACTTAAAAAAACTTAGTGTATAGGAAGGAAGCCGGCAGTTGAGCGAGGTGGTGCAATGTTAAACCCAACAACACGACCAACGATGCTGCGCCAGAGGGCGATTAATGTGGAGACCCTCCACGACCAAACTCCCGATACAACAACACTTGGCGCATCGTACACACACACCCGGCACACATCGCAACACAACTGCTCCTCCGTACGGCTTCACCAGACATCATGCCGGAACACGACGAATCGCTTGGCGGCAAGACTTTGTCTGGTGGGTGCTAACTTCTGCCGGCAGCCTATGTAGCCTATGACAATATAATTTTAAAATATTATTAAAAATACAATGATTTCTCTTTTCTTAAACACATAATAGTTTTAAAACATAAATATTATAATTATCAGTCTACAAAATGTTGCTAAGTAACAAGTCGTCAAATATTGTAGTAGAAAAATTAATTAAGTTTTCGTAACATCCAGATTTAGACTGTTTATTTTTAACAAAATGTCATGGCTTACATTAGAATACACATTAAAATACTACTTATTACTTATTATTACAAGCATTAAAAATACAATGAATTAGTCAAGTTTTCAAGCATAAGTAAATAATTATCAGTTTATTACATTTTGTCAAGAAGGAATTCGTCAATGGTGTAGTAACATTTTTCCATTAAAAAATCATTAAGTTTGCGTGTAAACTGAATCAAATTCAAATCTTTGATAGTATTCGGGATTTAATTAAATATTTTAGGAACCATGCAGAGGATGCCCTTCTGCATAAGGGTTGTCTTTGAAGCTTTTACACATAATAGGGTATTTGAAAACTAATTGGATTTTCGATTGTGTTCTAATGTCTACATAAGATTGTATAAGAGAAAGTGCTTTGCCCCTTATTCCATTTGCATTAAGTTTCTGTATTAGAATATTATGATCAACTAAATCAAAAGCTTTCGTCATGTCCATGAATATAACACTAATGGTAAAAACTTTTATTCTGATTTAATTTTCATAAACCCTTTCTGTTCCTTTGCTAGGAGGCCGTGTTTCGAGTGATTTAATCGTTGATGGTAAAGCGCGCTAGTTTTTAAACCTATTCACTTACAAAACTAAGTGAATAGAAAGGTAGACGACTAACAATGCTGCGCCGGAGGGAGATTGATCTGGAGACCCTCCACGAGTAAACTCAAGACACAACAACATTTTCGCATCTTACCTGGCACACATCGCAACACAACTGCTCAGATCCGTCCTCCGTACGGCTTCACCAGACATAATGCCGGAACACGACTAATCAAATGTAAAATAGTGGTATTACATTATAGCTGCGCTCTATTAAAAAGCAAGCCAACAAAAGATGATGGGATAATTTAATTGTATGTGTTATGTGTAACATTTTTAAACTACTGTTTTCACGTTACATTTTTTGTGCTTATAATATTCCTATCAACTTATTACGACAGGTCGTAACTGTGAGCCAACACTTATTAATTTCAAGGATATGTTAAAGCAAGGATAATTGAGTCATTAAATGAGATATGAACATTAAATTAATGTTCTTGTTCGGCCATTATTTTGTAAATATAATACTATTTAATATGTAGTCATATATATGATAACTAGCTTTCCGCCCGCGGCTTCGCCCGCGTTAATTTCGGTTTTATCGCGCTTTTTAGATTTCTCTCGGGAATATCAATTTTTTTCGGGATAAAAACCCCATTATTTAATCCGGACTTCTAACTTTCCGTCTGCAAAATTTCAAAGCAATCTGTTCAGGAGTTTCGGCGTGAAAGTGGTACAAACAAACTCATTTTCCGATGTATATTATTAGTAAGGATATATTTGGTGTACACATACAAATATTCCAATAATCTCCCTTGGTAACTTGGTGTTTTTTTAGAACCAAAAGTATGTGTATGTTACTCTCCATCTTTTCAACTAACTATATGCCAAAAATCAAGTCGATTCGTTACTTTATTAGGTTATATATATGGACGATATTTGGTGTACACATACAAATATTCCAGTAATCTCCCTTGGGAACTTGATGTTTTTTGGGGACCAAAAGTAGCCTATGTTACTGTCCATCTTTTCAACTAACTATATGTCAAAAATCAAGTCGATTCGTTATTTTATTAGGTTATATATATGGACGATATTTGGTGTACACATACAAATATTCCAGTAATCTCCCTTGGGAACTTGATGTTTTTTGGGGACCAAAAGTAGCCTATGTTACTCTCCATCTTTTCAACTAACTGTATGCCGAAAATCAAGTCGATTGATTGCTTAGCTACGGCGTGAAGGAAGGACAAACAAACAAACAAACACACTTTCACATTTATAATATTAGTATGGATAACCACTCATTTTGCTTAACATTGCCCGCCGGGAACTAGATTATATACATATTAGACACATATGATATCTTTCGGTGGTAGGTCATAATATCAGCTGCCGGCAGAAGGTATCACCCACCAGTTAAAGTCTTGCCGCCAAGTGATTCGGCGTGTTCCAGCATGATGTCGGCCAGCATGAAGCCGTACGGAGGACTGGTCTGAGCAGTTGTGTTGCAATGTGTGCCGGGTACGACGCGCCAAATGTCTCCAGATCAATCTCCCTCTGGCGCAGCATCGTTAGTTAATTGCCGTCTTCTTTCCTATTCACACAGTTTTTTATTGAGTGAATAGGCCCTTAATGAACTAGCCCGCTTAACCATGAACAATTGCATCACTGCTTACCATCAGGCGGGATTGCGGACAAGCATTATTTTATCATTATTAAAAAATATATACACCGTGCAATTTTGGTAATCTTACAAAGACAGCCCAATTTAGCTGTCCAATATCTACTAAACATTTGTGAATTTAATTCACGCATGGAATATAAATGCGAAAACAAAAGAAGAGTGCCTATCAACAGCCAAATTCAAAAGGCTGATTCTCGTAATTTACATAATATATAATCGTCCTATAATATTCCTACATACGTAGGCGTGATGGCCGAGTAGTTAAAACACCAGCCTCTCAAGTATGAGTCTGCGGGATCGATTCAAGTTCAGGCAGTACCAATGTAACTTTTCTAAGTATGTACTTCCTCTTCCTTTATCTTGGAAACCAATGACTGAATAAAAGGTGAAGAAAAACATCTTGAATAAATCTGGACTTTAAGTCTGAAATCGCCAACCCGCATTGAGCAAGCGTCGTGATTACGCTCAATCCTTCTCTGTATTAGAGGAGACTGTGCCCAGGAGTGGGACGATTAAAAGGTCGGTGTTGATAATTCGACCTACAGCTTGTAAGTTACGGGCGATACCACTAGGCTAGCGCTGTTCAATCCCGCTTATATTCAAACCTGATAATAAGAGTAAATACTAAATAATACTATACTGAACTAATAAATACTAAACTGAAAATATGAGAGTGTATTTGCTACGTACGATTTGAACGAGAGGATCGAATTACCCAATTACTGGGCTGTAGAATTAAGATGTTGGCTAATGAAATGAAAACGTTTATTCTTTAAACAGGATATCGAAATTATTTTTAAGAGGCATTAGTATATTATAACATATGTTTGATTTTTGTATATTATTTTTTGTGTCCTTTATTTTTCATACATCGGCCTGGATTCCCTTGTTCATAAACTAAACTCAATTTAAGTTCTTGCGTCTTTTTCTTTATACATATTTCATTAAGAAAAGGACAGATGTAAGTTTAGAACTGTCAAATCAGTACGCGCCTGACGTAAATTGGTGTATTTTTGGTCGCCATTTTTATAATCGCGTCTAAACTGTCTATGGGATATCTAATTTGACAGGACTAAACTAAAACGTTATCTTCTATCCTTTTCTTAATAAAGTAAAAAGAAAAAGATGCACTTAACTTAAAATTAGTTTAATTTGTGATCTATTTTTGTTTATTGTCTTACTGTAGGTATGCTGGGAAATATTTGTTATGAAATAAGTATCTCCCCTCTGTACCTTTTTCTATTATATTTTTACTATCGCTATTTTAAGTGTTCTTACAGATTCATGTCTATATTTGTAAGCAAACGTAAAGCTCAAAGGGTTCGAGGTACTAGTACAGATTCTAATAAATATGAAGGATATGTAACAAATTCAGTTTCACATTTTTCTGTAGATGTGAGAAAAAAGTCAGCGATTTGTAAATGCTAGATCCTCCTGCATTCCGCTAGACTGGAACCTAGCCCCAACATTTAGAAGGCTCTATTAGTAGTGGTATCATATCACCATGCCTTTAATATATGAAGGGTTAGGCAAAGGTCTTTTGTACCACTCACATTTTTGCAGTTCTCTTTACATATTGCATATACGTATGTATGTACGTATATGCAATATGTAAAGAAAACCCTGTCCGATCCGTAAAGGTATTGTTAGGTATCGATAACTGTTTCCACTAATGCATACAAAACCTGGCTAAACTTAAAAAGTACCCCCTAAAATAAATATTATTTCGAAAATGGTAAACTTATGAATGACAACACAGGAGCGTGGGCGACGTAAGTTCTATTTAATAATAAAAGTAGCTAACAGCGCGGGTTTCCATGTTCAAAAGCTAAACTAGATTCGATTTCCTTGTATTTATTTATATATACTTTATTTTATACAAAAAACATAATAAATATTGATCAAAATACATTCGACACAACAAAACATATAATGAGCATCCTTATCGCTAATACAATCTTTTCCAGGCAGCCAATGAATGGACAGAGATTCTCCCAAGCCACAACTTGTATCTAGTCTTGCCGCCAAGCGATTCGTCGTGTTCCGGCATGATGTCTGGTGAAGCCGAACGGAGGACGGGCCTGAGCAGTTGTGTTGCGATGTGTGCCGGCAACGATGCACCAAATGTTGTTTTCAATTTCCGTCTGACTACAATTTAACTGTCTTCAAGGCTAGAGTCAATAGGCTCTTAAAAAACTAGCACGCTTCATCATCAAAGATTGCACCATCTATATATATAAAAGAAAGTCGTGTTAGTTACATCATTTATAACTGAAGAACGGCTATACCAATTTGGCTAAAAATTGGTAAGGAGGTAGCTAAGAACTAGGAGAAGGACATAGGATACTTTCTATGCCGCTCCCCGTCGTTCCTGTGGGAATAAATGAGCTTCTTTGTTTCGACTTCTCCCACGCTTTTATGCTACCCTGGTACCTTGAACGTCAAAAAAATATGCACAATAAACCTTCTTTCATGTATTATGATTATTTGATAATGATGAATGAATGACGTTTATTGTTTCAACTTCTCCTACAGTTTTGTGATACCCTGGTACCTTCCACGTCAAAAAAATATGCACAATAAACCTTCTTTCATGTAATTATGATTATTTGATAATGATGAATGAATGACGTTTATTGTTTCGACTTCTCCTACAGTTTTGTGATACCCTGGTACTTTGCACGTCCACAAACTATGCACAATAAAACCTCTTTCGTGTATTATGGTGATTTGATAATGATGAATGAGCTTTTTTATTGTTTCGATTTCTCCTACACTTTTATGCTACCCTGGTACCTTGCACGTCAAAAAAATATGCACAATAAACCTTCTTTCATGTATTATGATTATTTGATAATGATGAATGAATGACGTTTATTGTTTCAACTTCTCCTACAGTTTTGTGATACCCTGGTACCTTCCACGTCAAAAAAATATGCACAATAAACCTTCTTTCATGTATTATGATTATTTGATAATGATGAATGAATGACGTTTATTGTTTCAACTTCTCCTAAACTTTTGTGCTACCCTGGTACCCTGCACCTCCACAAAGTAGGAAACACGTGTCCAGTATTTTTAAGTTGATAATATTATGTACAAAATTTCAAAAAGATATAATGAAAAACCACAAAGTTATAATAAGCTTGCTACGTGTATTCTACTTCGTTGTCCCAACATAAATATGGTCAAAGATCCGCGCGCGAGCGAGCGCGGTGCGTTGACCTCTAGCGTCAGTTGTTGCGCGCGCACAATATCTATGATGATGTATCGTAAGCTGCGTGACGCACTCGGTAACTACACTGTAACAATTTCTAAATGTATTTGGGACAAAATATAACATGGTGTCAAAATTATTGGAATCGATTCAGTTGCTTATTCACTATCTATATATATAAATGAAAGTCGTGTTAGTTACTCCACTTATAACTCAAGAACGGCTCCATCGATTTGGCTGAAAATTGGTAGGGGGGTAGCTAAAAACTAGGAAAAGGACATAGGATACCTTTTATCCCGTTCCCGTCGATCCCATGAGAATGAATTAGCTTCATTGTTTCGACTTCTCCTACACTTTTGTGCTACCCTGGTACCTTGCACGTCCACAAACTATGCACAATAAAACTTCTTTCATGTATTAAGATGATTTGTGATAATGATGAATGAATGAGGTTTATTGTTTCGACTTCTCCTACAGTTTTGTGCTACCCTGGTACCTTGCACCTCCACAAAGTAGGAAACACGTGTCCAGTATTTTTAAGTTAATAATATTATGTACAAAATTTCAAAAAGATATAATGAAAAACCACAAAGTTATAATAAGCTTGCTACGTGTATTCTTCTTCGTTGTCCCAACATAAATATGGTCAAAGATCCGCGGGCGAGCAAGCGCAGTGCATTGACCTCTAGCGTCAGCTGTTGCGCGCGCACAATACTATGATGATGTATCGTAAGCTGCGTGACGCACTCGGTAACTACACTGTAACAATTTCTAAATGTATTTGGGACAAAATATAACATGGTGTAAAAATTATTGGAATCGATTCAGTTGCTTATTTTATATTTATATATAACTCAAGAACGGCTGAACCGATTTAGCTGAATATTGGTGGGAGGTAGTTAAGAACCCGTCCCCGTCGTTCCCGTGTGACGTGACATAAGACATGGTCCAACTCATTCAAAATGTAAGTCAGCAATTCATATACCAAAAATAGTATAACAAAAAGCAAATGACAGCTGAGCATATATAAAAAAAAGTCTAACCGGTTGAAGCAATCGTTTAAAGCAAAGAATATAAATACTCTCTGCTGGTTTAAAGTTTCTAATAAAAAACCACAAAGCCAACTTCAACTTCAAAATTTCTAATATTGTATTGCTGTGCCATTTATCATCAATAAAAATATCATGCCGTGACCAAGACCATCAAATCTTTCTCGACAAAGCGGTAATGCAAGAGTAAATCGAAACATTCTGAATGAAAGCACTAAAGAAGAGCAAGAAATTGCACGTGCAGAGCGCCGCCTTACTATGACTCGACTTCGTGCTTCTCACTCACAAGAGCAAAGGGAGGCGGCAGTCCGTGAAACTGTTCCGTTGACAATGCGAAATCGGCGAACAAACCTCAGAGATCATCATCATCATCATCAATGTTTTTGTCGTCCCACTGCTGGAGACAGGTCTCCTCTCATGCAGAGAAGGATTGAGTGTAATCACCACGCTTGCTCAATGCGGGGTGGCGATTTCAGACTTATAAAGTCCAGGTTTCCTCAAGATTTTTTCCTTCACGTTCAGTCATTGGTGTCCTAGATATTATACTTAGAGAGTACATATCACTTTAGAAAAGTTACATCGATACTTGCCTGACCTGGAATCGAACCCGCGCAATCGTACAAGAGAGGCTGGTGTTTTATGGTGTTTTAACCACTAGGCCACCACGACATTTCAGAGATCAATAGCTAGATAATTTACGAAGCACAAGTAGAAATTCATTTCTTTCACATGGTGCTACACTAAATAAATGACAAATAAAAAAATCATGGAATACTTTTTTTTTTATTTACAGTGTTCCTAATTTAAAAAGTAAAAAATGTGATCATGTGATAGTTATTGCCTTTAAGGCGGAACAAAGTTCGCCGGGTCAGCTAGTTGCTTACTATAAGGCGGTATTGCCGTCAAGCATTAGATTATAATTCATAAAAAAAATCTTTTTATTTAATTGTGAAAAGGAGAGAAGAGATCAAATAAAAATACTTCTCTATCGACAGTAATAGTTGAGATTAAAAATATTTCTACTATAAATACGCTAATTTACGTTGGGCTCTGACTGATTTGAAAATATTAATCTAATTTAGATTTTTTTTTGTTCTTTCTTCTCAGTATAGTAAAGGATTCTAACCTCTTCAAGTTTTTAAAAGTTTTTGTAAACACCTGCTTTCAAAATAAAATAATTTGCTCAAAAAGTATACAGTCAGTACGTAAGACCGTACCTAGGTTTCTACCTGGCAGCCATATTAACTTATTTTTGAATGTACTATTTAACTACCCACACTTTTGTTTTTCCTTTATTATTCTTTTACCTATTATTGTATCTACTTGCTTCACCGCTAGACGAAATAATCTGCACGTTTAAAGTTAAATCTCATGTAAGTGAACTGTATTATGTTCTTTTAAGAAAATAAAAATTGCTTAAACCTAAATCATTATATCTTTTATGTTGGCAAATAGGCTGAAAAAAGGTTCGAGGCATTTATGACTCAATATTCAGATAGAGAGTTCAAGTGAATATTCCTCCAACCAACGGAATATTACCCAAAAACCACGTCATATTTTTCCCCAATTTTATCGTGCAAGGGATAACGAACGGCTCCCTATAAATTTCGATAATTTCCACTTTATCACGAAAAGCAATTATACATAGGATGTTGAAAGTACCATAGACACTTGGCCAGGGATTTATCTTAATATACAATTTTATGGGCTAATTTGTAATATTTTATCGATTTTTATCTTAGAAGTTTAAGTCATTTTAATTGCTCATTGGACGACCAAAAACGATTAAGCTTTCTGAAAAACAACTCTTATTAGCAGATTCTTCTTCCTCGTTTATATAATAATTATGTATCTTATATCATTTGACAAGAAAAAAACTGAGCAGAAAAAAGATACAGAGGAGATGCTTATTTATAATTATTAATCTCTTCCAAAAAAACCTGTGATAGAACAAAAAATAGAGAAGTGTAGACAGTGTGTTAAAGAGTTAAGGAAACAGAATAAATAACATGAAATCACAAACAAAACGCACTACACAATAAACATTATCTCAATACAATACAAAACATATTAATATACTTTTATAATACATGAGTTTCTTTTTTATAAATTACTAGTTTTCCGCCCGCGGCTTCGCCTGCGTGGAATTCGGTTATATGGCGCTTTTTAGATTTCCCTCGGGAATATAATTTTTTTTTTCAATAAAATGTAGCCTATGTTCTTTCTTAGGGTCTATAGATTATCTGTTCCAAATTTCATTAAAATCGGTTTAGAGGTTTAAGCGGGAAAGCGTAACAGACAGACAGGCAGACAGTTATTTTCGCATTTATAATATTAGTATGGATAAACTAGTGCTTAACCGCAATCCCGCTTGATGGTAAGTAGTGACGCGATTGTTGATGGTAAAGCGCACTAATTTATTAAGAGTCTATTCATTATAGCCTTAAAGACATTTAAATTGTAGTCCGTCTGTGGTAAAATTTGTAGATTAATAAGTAGTCGCAAAAATATTTTTGAAGATAAGGATCGTATTCTAATAGAGCATTGGATGGCTAAAATTATATTATCGGTTCATAAAAATATCATAAAAGAGTAATATAATTTTCGTAGAATATATTTAGGTATGCATAGGTATATGTCTTGACAAATTATTATATATCATGTTAAAATACGAAAATATTTATCAAAGACCATTTGTTTTAAATATTCAAATATTTGTTGAAAGATAAAATTTTACCGTCATGCATTTTTAAATATGAAAGCAATACATAAATTTTTATTATTATATTTACCATCAGCAATACTCATGTGCATATTACTTAGATTGCAATATTCACAGCATGACGCTGCCATCCGAAATTTGGTAAACAACATTAAAAATAACGTCTGTGTTTTCGGAATTAAATTTGCTTTGGAACGTTTGTATAATGATATTATAACTTAAGTGTCTTCAAGGCCAGAGTGGATTCGTATTAAACTAGTGAGCACTGCCATTCGAAATACCGCAGGTCTCAAGACAAAAGTCTTCGGCCAGAGTATGTTGCCAGTGATGACATATGGAATTGATAGTGTAAGAAATAAGTGGAAATAGTAATAAATAGGCATGTAAATAATATAAGATAAGAAGACAATGTAAAATAATAAAGAATAAAAAGTATGTAAAAAGAATAAGTAAAAACGTGTATAAAAAAGAAAAGAGTACGCAACGGGAAAAGAGCGACCCGTAAAATATGGACAGCCGCAAAAAAGTATGAGCGGAAACTACACTGCTAAAAAGACTGAAAATAAAAGATTAATAAGATTTCTTGCTATGCAAGAAGGGAAAGAAAGGCATTATTAAAAAAAAAGACATATGGAACTGAGACATGCATGCTAACAATGGGCATTATAAGAAAGCTCAAAGTCACTCCAAGGGCTTTACTGTGTGAACAAATCAGAAATGAGGAGATCCGCGGAAAAACGAGAATACCCGACATAGCACGAATAATTGCAACACTTAAGTGGTAGTGGGCCGGGCACATTGCCTATAGGACAGGTTCTCAGTGGCGACTATGCACGGGAAGATACAGCGTGGGTAGGGCCCTGACAAGGTGGCCCGATGACCTCGTGAAAGTCGTAAGAAGCCGCTGGATGCGGGAGGCGCAGAACCGGTCGTCGTGAAGATCCTTAAGGGAGGCCTATGTCTAGCAGTGAACGTCTTTCAGATGAAATGATGATGATGATGATGCTCTACCATCAACGATTGCATAACTGCTTACCGTCAAGCGGGATTGCGGTCAAGCACTAGTTTATAATTTATAAAAAAGAAACATTTATCTTTATACTAATATATAAAGCTGAAGAGTTTGTTTTTCCTTTGTTTGTTTGAACGCACTAATCTCGGAAACTACTGGTCCGATTTGAAAAATTCTTTTTGCGTTGGATAGCTCATTAATAACATCACGGTTAACGGCATCACGGCTATATAACATCACGCTGTCACCAATAAGAGTGGAGCATAACTAACTCCACGCGAACGAAGTCGCTGGCGGCCGCTAGTTTATTATATTATTTTTTTTATATAAGTTTTAAACCAGCGCTTGACCGCAATCCCGCCTGATGGTAAGCAGTGATGCGATCGTTGATGGTAAAGCGCGCTAGTTTATTAAGAGCCTATTCACTCTAGCCTTGAAGACACTCAAATTGTATTGTGACGGAAACACCGACGCTGGCAAATTGTTCCAGTCCCTCGATCTACGCGATATAAAGGAGGAAGCAAAACGCTTCGTCCGGATCGCAGTGGTGTCAACAACGTAAGGGTGGAAACTCGCCGTACGACGGGTCGTCCGATGATGAAACGGAGATGGGGGAATTAAATCATGCAATTCCCTTGCACACTCACCAGAATGCATCCTATAGAAGACCGAAAGGCTGGTAGTATATTTATATGTATTGTATTGTATTTTCATAAAATATATTGTTTAGTGTCGTTTACCAGCAGATTTAGTGTTTATCGCTTGCCAGCAGATCGCAATCAAGCACTAGTTTTGAACATGACAATAATGTAATGTATATTTTATTTATGTCATTGTGCCTTATATTATTTTACAAAAACCTGCACGTACACGCCCATAATGGAGGATCTGTAGATGACGGATAAGCAATGACGCGAGGTGTCACAGCTGCTCGAACATCTTACATGTTTTCCTTTTGTGAATTTCAAACGTTTTATCGTCTACTGTAATTTGAACGATTTGAAATGTTTTATTAATATGATTATTTTTCCTGTACTTCAGATGATTTGACATAATTTTGGTATTGTATCCTCATGATTTTCTAATTGTTATTTATAAAATTATAAAACGACTAGCTTTTGCTCTAGGCCAACAGGGATAGATGGAGAGAGATGGTGCGGTGAGCTACATCAGAGTCTCAAATTCAAACTTCGAACTCGTGAGAACGAAACGAAGAAGAAGAATCTTCTTTACCTCTATCTTCTCGGTAGTAGGCCATAACATCGGCTGCCGGTAGAAGTTACCACCCACCAGACAAGGTCTTGCCGCCAAGAGATTCGTCGTGTTCCGGCATGATGTCTGGTGAAGCCGTACGGAGGACGGGCCTAAGCAGTTTTACGATGCGCCAAATATTGTTGTGTCGGGAGTTTGGTCGTGGAGAGTCTTCAGATCAATATCCCTCTGGCGCAGCATCGTTGGTCGTGTTGGTCTTGGGTTTAACATGGCATCACCTCGCTCAACTGCCGTCATCCTTCCTATTCCTAAGTTTTTTAAGTGAATAGGCTTAATAAACTAGTGCGCTTTAATATCAACGATTGCATCACTTCTTACCTTCAGGCTTCTGGAATCTATACTTCAGACGACTTGACATATTTTTCTAACTGTTATTCACAAAATTGTAATACGTCTAGCTACTGCTCGCGACTATGTCCGCGTAAAATTTTAGCCCCGGCCCATCGTGTCGCTTCCCATCGCTCCCTTGATCTATTACTTCGTACGTGCTTAGCATTATTTCTGGAATTTTCGCTTTTTGCTCGGCTCCTGAGAATCGTAATTTAATGTTAAATTGCTTATGACTTACCTCAAGAATTTAACTACATAGCTTAATCAGTCTATAATGTTCTCCACTCCTGGCACACAGGCCTCCTGTAGGGCAGAGGGAGTGGGGCGGAATCTACCACGCGGGTCAAGTGCGGGTTGGTAGATATTATTTATTTAAACTTTATGCACAAACATTGTAAAATGGCGGACTTAATGCCTTAGGCATTGTCTACCAGTCTACCTTGAGGTGATGCAGAGACAAAACATGGTAGCTATTATTATAATATGTTAGTATTTAAGTATTTACTTGATAAAACTAGGAAATTAAATAATAACACGAACTGAGCAAAACGACGGAATAATATATTGTCAAAGTAAAAAGGTGACAAGAACATAGATTACAGAGTAAGGTTGCCAACAAAGAAAAAGTTATTGACAGGTACAAAATATAAACTATGGATGGCGTTCAGTGTTGCAATTAATCATTTCAACATCCTCTTCTTAATTGCAAACCCATAGCCATGGAACAGTCATCAGTCTTCTTCGGAGAAATGGGTTTTGTAAGTATGTCGGCAACCATATCTTGAGTCCCAACATAGCAGAGTTGAATTTCCTTATCAGCAACTCTTTCTCGGAGGAAATGATGTCTCAGATCAATATGTTTGCTGCGAGCACAGTAAGAATCATTACCTGCAAATTTGATAGCGCTTTGATTATCACAATAAATTATGGTGGGCACATCTGTAAGCTTCCAATTTAGTTTCGACTCTAAATGCCTTAGCCACATAGCCTCTTGTGTGGCCGTAGCTAGTGCCATATATTCAGCCTCCATGGTTGATAAGGCAACTGTGTTCTGTCGTTTAGAACACCATGAGACTGAAGCACCCTGAAACAAAAAAATGTAGCCCGAGCATGATCTCCGGCTGTTAATGTCGGAAGCCCAATCTGAATCACAGTAGCCAAACACTCCTCTTTCATCTTTATCTTGGCAAAATTTCAATTTATAATCCTTAGTTCCTTTTAAGTAGCGTAGCACTCTTTTTACTGCCAACCAGTGTTGTGTTTCTGGTTTGTTGTTGAAACTACTCAATTTGTTTACAACAAAACAAATATCTGGTCTTGTTCCTTGTGATAAGTAAAGTAAACTTCCAATAGCTTCTTGATAAGGTGCATTACTAATAATATTATTTTCATCTCCTGTGCTGATTAATTTGGAACTAAGATCACAGGGCGAATGGACTGGATTACAATCTGTCATATTGAATCTCTGTAGGATTTTTTCTATATCAGCAGTCTGATCAATATAAATTTGGTCTCTGGCCGCGTTTTGACTTATCCTCCAGCCAATAAAATAATTGACAGGTCCAAGTGATTTCATTTCAAATTTACTTTTAAGTTGTAGCTTGATCTCTTTACCTTTTTCTTCATTATTATAAAAAATTAGCAAATCATCAACATAGATCAATATAAAGATGATGCTTCCATTATCATTTTTGTAGTAAATACATGGATCAACAGACGTACTTTCCAATCCTAACTGTTTGAGAACAGAAGTAAGTTTCAAATTCCATTGGCGACTCGCCTGTTTTAAGCCATAAATAGACTTATTTAATCTGCAAACTTCTTGTCCGTGTTCATAGCCAGGTGGTTGATTCATATATATTTCAGCATCTATATCTCCCTGCAAAAATGCTGTAACTGCATCCATTTGATCTATATATAAATTTTCTTTTACAGCTAGTGCAAACAAATATCTTATTGAAGTGTGCCGTACTACGGGAGCAAAAATTTCATTATATTCAGTTCCTTTCCTCTGTCTGAATCCTTTTATTACTAATCTTGCTTTGTATCGCACAACTTCACCATTTGCATCTATTTTCATTTTATAAACCCATTTGCAAGGGATTATTCTTTTGTCTTCAGGTAGAGTTACCAATGTCCATGTATTATTCTGAAGAAGCGATTCATACTCGCTGTCCATAGCTTCTTTCCACTCTTTTGCTTTTGAACTTGATAGAGCGTCTTCCACAGTCTCTGGTTCCTTTAATAATGCTGATGAACCTGTTGATTTCTCTTCATAACAAAAATAAGTAGTAGGCTTGGGTTTGATATTCCTTGGCCTCAGAGTTATATTTCTTAATGGTATAGAATCGTCATCATGTCTTTCCGGTATGTAATCTGGGTCATTATCTCTTTCTAGATTTGACATATCACTGCTGGCATCATACAATTGTTCCTCTTCTGAACTTTCACTTACTAAAGTATCGGTATCAGACTCTTGTTTGGCTGTTGTTTCCTGTTCTTGCAAAGAAGTAAGTGGCATAATTACACAATTATTCCTTGCTGTGTGTTCCAAGAAAACAACATCTCTACTCTTGTATATTTGTTTTTTACTCTCATCATACAATCTGTAGCCTTTAGTATATTCACAATAACCCACAAATATCATCTTAGTAGCTTTTGAATCCCATTTACGCCTGCTTTCTTTTGGTACATGAACCATTGCGTGACAACCAAATATTTTCATGTTATTTAAGTTTGGTCTTTTACCTGTCCACAATTCATATGGTGTCTTGTAGTCCAAAGCTTTTGTTGGTGAACGATTTGTTATATATGCCGCTGTTGAGACCGCTTCAGCCCAAAATATTTTCTGTAATCTGGAATTCAAAATTAGGCATTTAGCTCTCTCTACTAATGTGCGATTCATACGCTCTGCCATACCGTTTTGCTGTGGTGTATATGGATTACTTGTTTGATGCTGGATACCAGATTTACACAAAAACAATTTAAAATCATTGTTTACATATTCTTTTCCATTATCTGTGCGTAACGTCTTTATTTTTTTATTGGTTTCATTTTCTACTAAATTCTTAAATTCTTTAAACTTATCTAAAGTTTCAGACTTGCTCTTCATGAAATAGACGGATACTTTCCTACTATAATCATCAATGAATGTAACATAATATCTGGCACCTCCAATAGAACTTGTCTCCATCGGACCACATAAATCTGAGTGAATTAATTGGAGCAATTCTGAAGCCCTAGTACCAGTATTTTTAAATGGTTGTCTACTCATTTTTCCTTCTAAGCAAGTTGTGCAAATTTGATTACCTTTTTTAGATAATTCAACTCCATCTGCACTATCAGTTACCCTCTGTAAGTCTGTGAAATTGAGATGGCCCATTCTTAGATGCCATAAATTTATATCTCGCTCATCTGTTGTTGATAGCAATGCCGGTGCTTCAGAAACATTATTCAATATATACATGTTATTGCGATGCAATGCTGTCAATATTAACTTATTATTTTGGTATATCTGACAACTATCTCTCTCAAATTTCACTTCACAGCCTTTATTTACCATTTGGCTTACAGAAAGTAAATTGACTGTCAGGGTGGGTACATATAAGACATCACTGACCTGTATTGTCCGTATTAAGCCATCTGAGTCTCTAATCTGTAAATCTACCTTGCCACTGCCTTTTACTGCTACTGTTTTATTGTCTGCAACCTTAATATTGTTGATAGTTGATGGGGATACATCATACATCCAATTCTTATTATTGCACATATGCTGTGATGCTCCGGAATCGACATACCAGCAACTCCCATCCAATGCAGCAGCAGCTGGAAAAGCAGCATAATAACCATTATTTGAATTGTCATTGTTTGACAGAACCTTTTTTTTGTCTTTAAAGTAGCAATCCCTACTCATGTGACCATACTTGTTACATACAAAGCACCGTGGCCCTTTGGATTGCCCTTTTTTCTGAAATTGATTATTAGGATTTTTTTGCTTTGACATACTTTGTTTATTATATGACTTGGCACAGTAAGCAGCTGAATCTGATACCTTAACTTCTTGTAACAGTTTAGTTTTTACATAATCTGCAGTAATATTTACACTGGAGCTCTCCAAAGCCATTATCATAGGCTTGTAGTAATCTGGGAGACCAGCGAGCAGCAACGTACCCAGCCACTCGTCACCTACTACAAAATTGATATTTCTCAACTTGTGAGCTGTTGACATTACCTTATTGACATATTCTTCGACACTCGAGCAATTGTCTAAGTTAGTGGTGATCAAATCTCTCAATAAACCTACTTTTCTGCTAAGCCCTGAGTCATCAAACACTTTTTCTAATTTAGTCCAAACCTGTTTCGCTGTTGTAGCCTCTTGTACATGGACGTAATTAACTGGGTCCACCAACAGTATTATTTTCGATTTTGCTTTCGTATTTTTCTTGCTATCAGATATATAGGCTGGATCAGGTTCAATCTCTTGCCACAATTCTTCATGTTCGAGGTAGTTTTTTACGGCAAACTTCCAACTTTGGTAATTTTCTCTTCCAATTAGTTTCTCAATAGTACCCATTGATATTTGTGATGCCATTTTATTAAGTACTTTTCTCAAAAAATAAGCTGAAATTGTTGAAGAAAAAAAAATGAGCACGCCGGTAATGGCCGATTTTGATTTGAATTTTTAGGTTAACTAACTTCAATCTAATTGAATCACAGCGTTTATATTAAAATACTTCCCTAATATACTATCGGACATATATTGCCCATAACCTATTATTATAATATGTTAGTATTTAAGTATTTACTTGATAAAACTAGGAAATTAAATAATAACACGAACTGAGCAAAACGACGGAATAATATATTGTCAAAGTAAAAAGGTGACAAGAACATAGATTACAGAGTAAGGTTGCCAACAAAGAAAAAGTTATTGACAGGTACAAAATATAAACTATGGATGGCGTTCAGTGTTGCAATTAATCATTTCAACAGTAGCAAACAAATTAAAGTTAAAATAGAATAAAAAATATAATAAATACATACATACAAAATATAAACAGAAGAGAGAGATAAAAAATTATAGATAGAGAAAAAGAATAAATTATATCTGGGATGAATCTGCCAATTTCTTGCGTTGGCATTTCCGAGCTTTCACTTTAAATGTGTACCGACTTGTCAACGTCCTGATATTCTGAGGAAGATCATTCCAAAGGAAAACCGCCTGAACTAGAAATGAAGACTTAAGAAAACCAGTGCGGTGAGAAGGACATCGTAGAAGACAATTATTGGAAGAACGAAGATTCTTATTATGCGCAGAGAATAAATATTGAAAATGAGAAGTAAGATAAGAAGGGGAACAAGGTTTGTGTAGGAGTGAAAACAAGGTCGTCAAAGCTCTTAGAGCTCTGCGCTGCCTGATGGGTAGCCATTTCAAGATGGACCGGTGAGAAGATACTGATCGTACTTACGAAGATTAAAGACGATATCACACGTTTGTGAAGTTATGCCTCTAGGACATGTCTGTTTTCTCAAGATGTTTTCATTCACCGTTTTAAGTGATGAAATAATTATTTATTTAAGATACGTTAACTAATTATTTAAATTATTTCATCATCACCGCTTTCAAGACAGTTAAGGAAAATATCGTAAGGGAACCTTCGAAAATTTCGAAGTCATGTGTCATCTATCAATCCACATTGGATCCGCGTGGTATATTATGGTATATATTGCAAAAATAAAAATTTTCTCGGTGGTCGGCCGCCGACAGAAGTTACTACCCACCAGACAAAGCCTTGTCGCCAAACGATTTATCGTGTTCCGGCATGATATCTGGTGAAGCCGTACGGAGGACGGGTCTGAGCAGTTGTGTTGCGATGTGTGCCGGGTACGATGCGCCAAATGTTGTTGGGTTAGGAGTTTCGTCGTGGAGGTTCTTCAGTTGAATCTCCCTTTGGTGCAGCAACGTTGGTGGTGTTGTTGGGTTTAACATTGCAGCACCTCGCTCAACTGCCGTCTTCCTTCCTATTCGCTCAGGTTTTCTGAGTGAATAGGCTCTTAATAAACTAGCGCACTTTACCATCAACGATCGCATCACTGCTTACCATATATAATTATTAAAACAAAAAATGGTCCTATTACCATGTCTACGTTGCCTATGAAATACTTTTTATTGTAGATAATTTTCTCAAGTATACTGCAAAATTTATTGTAAGTTACAGAATATATTAAAGCGAAAACATGCAATAAACGAGAATAGGACGGAGTAGTATACTGTTATTATTAAATAAGCAAGTTCTTTGAAATCATGAGGTAGAAATTATGTGATGTAATAGCCCAGTCATATTAGGGCTTTCACCTCGGAATGAAAGATAATAAGCTGCAAATTGGTATGAACCTTTGTTTTGTCATTCTAAATGTTGTCTCAAAAGTCACAATCGTTATCGTGTCCGCGTCTCAAGATATTCAAGGTCAAAGGTCACAAAAATCGGTTTTTCGCGAATATCTAGCTTCCTATCGGTTAAATGAGATTTGCATTTATTATAAAAGTTGTAGGCTATAAAATTCCCTACAACTTTTGTTTAAACTTTTTTTTCATACGACCAACCGTTTTGAAGGTAGAGCGCGAAGAGTGCACATCGTACAGTCATATACGGCCTAATGCAAGGTCAAGCGTGAGTTATGGTTATCAGTACGTTATAAAGTCAATTATTTTATATTATTAGTTATTTAAGTTCTAATATTAATTCTAATTATTTCTTAAGTATGGTTGTACATAATATTTATTTATTTATTAGTAATTAGGTTAAATTTTATGTCAATGAATAAATATTTTATTTTTGAATATTTAAGTGATTAGGTAAAGTAGGTAAGTACTAGGTATTGTAGTAAGTAGTGTAGGTATAGGGTTTAGGTATTTAGGTAGGTATGTTAGATAGTGTAGGTATAGGGTTTAGGTATTTAGGTAGGTATGTTGGATAGTGTGGGTAAAGCTTTAGGTAAGTAGGTAGGTATGTAGGTTAGGTAAGTAGCCTACAAACTAAAATATATAATCCAGAATTAATAATATTTTATACTTAAATAGATAAATATGAATAATTATATATAAATAATCAAGTTACTTACTTTAATTAAATATAAATAATTAATAGTTAGTACATAAATAATAGCATTGTTTAATAATTATAATTTCCAAGTAAATAATTGACTTTATAACGTACTGATAACTATAACTCACGCTTGACCTTGCATTAGGCCGTATATGACTGTACGATGTGCACTCTTCGCGCTCTACCTTCAAAACGGTTGGTCGTATGAAAAAAAAGTTTAAACAAAAGTTGTGGGGAATTTTATAGCCTACAACTTTTATAATAAATGCAAATCTCATTTAACCGATAGGAAGCCAGATATTCGCGAAAAACCGATTTTTGTGACCTTTGACCTTGAATATCTTGAGACGCGGACACGATAACGATTGTGACTTTTGAGACAACATTTAGAATGACAAAACAAAGGTTCATACCAATTTGCAGCTTATTATCTTTCATTCCGAGGTTGACCCCTTTTTTTACCTAATATGACTGGGCTATAAACAGTTTGCTGTGTAGACGAAAGAATAAAACTTATTATTATTTGAAAGTCGATTTGAAGTGTATTTGTTTTCCATGTTAAACTCTGAATCAGAGGAACACGATTGTCGCAGCCGTAAAGCGATTGACTGTTGTTCTCTGTGTAGTTTTGTCGCAGTGGTAAAGCGATTGACTGTTGTTCTCTGTGTCGTTTAGTCGCAGTAATAAAGCGTTTGACTGTTGTTCTCTGTGTAGTTTTGTCACAGTGGTAAAGCGATTGACTGTTGTTCTCTGTGTCGTTTTGTCGCAGTGGTAAAGCGATTGACTATTGTTCTCTGTGTCGTTTAGTCGCAGTGGTAAAGCGATTGACTGTTGTTCTCTGTGTCGTTTAGTCGCAGTGGTAAAGCGATTGGCTGTTGTTCTCTGTGTCGTTTTATCGCAGTGGTAAAGCGATTGACTGTTGTTCTGTGTATCGTTTTGTCGCAGTGGTAAAGCGATTGACTATTGTTCTCTGTGTCGTTATGTCGCAGTAATAAAGCGATTGACTGTTGTTCTCTGTGTAGTTTTGTCGCAGTGGTAAAGCGATTGACTGTTGTTCTCCGTGTCGTTTTGTCGCAGTGGTAAAGCGATTGACCGTTGTTCTCTGTGTCGTTTTGTCGCAGTGGTAAAGCGATTGGCTGTTGTTCTCTGTGTCGTTTTATCGCAGTGGTAAAGCGATTGACTGTTGTTCTCTGTATCGTTTTGTCGCAGTGGTAAAGCGATTGACTATTGTTCTCTGTGTCGTTATGTCGCAGTAATAAAGCGATTGACTGTTGTTCTCTGTGTCGTTTTGTCGCAGTGGTAAAGCGATTGGCTGTTGTTCTCTGTGTCGTTTAGTCGCAGTGGTAAAGCGATTGACTGTTGTTCTCTGTATCGTTTTGTCGCAGTGGTAAAGCGATTGACTGTTGTTCTCTGTGTCATTTTGTCGCAGTGGTAAAGCGATTGACTGTTGTTCTCTGTGTCGTTTTGTCGCAGTGGTAAAGCGATTGACTGTTGTTCTCTGTGTAGTTTTGTCGCAGTGGTAAAGCAATTGACTGTTTTCCTCTGTGTAGTTTTGTCGCTGTGGTCAAGCGATTGACTGTTGTTCTCTGTGTAGTTTTGTCGCTGTGGTAAAGCGATTGACTGTTGTTCTCCGTGTCGTTTTGTCGCAGTGGTAAAGCGATTGACTGTTGTTCTCTGTGTCGTTTTATCGCAGTGGTAAAGCGATTGGCTGTTGTTCTCTGTGTCGTTTTGTCACAGGGGTAAAGTGATTGACTGTTGTTCTCTGTATCGTTTTGTCGCAGTGGTAAAGCGATTGACTGTTGTTCTCTGTGTCGTTTTGTCGGTGTGGTAAAGCGATTGGCTGTTGTTCTCTGTGTCGTTTTGTCGCAGTGGTAAAGCGATTGACTGTTGTTCTCTGTGTCGTTTTGTCGCAGTGGTAAAGCGATTGACTTTTGTTTTCTACATCGTTTTCTCGATTCTCATACGGAATACAGTATATATTTATATGATCTAGAAGTAGGTGTTCTGGATCTGGTGGTTTGTGTATGTGAACTTTAATTTTTGTCAATGTACCCACGGTATAGGTAAAAAAATCCGAGTATGAGGTGACGTTTAAAAAAAAAAAAACTTTTATGGATTGAGAAATATTTCTGACACAAAACTTATTAGCCTTTATTTGATATAATATGTACACATACATAAAAATCGAATTTGGTGCTCTAAGCTCTTATTATTAAGCATAAAAAACTATTATATTTACTGATACACATGAAATCATCTTATCCCCAAAATGAAAACATGATTTATTTAAATATTATGTAATCCAATTTCTAAAGTACCAAAATTTCGCTATCTGGTAGTGGCACGTGTCAAAATCCGTCGTTCCATAAAAAGTAATGCACCGATGTATATTCTCACGAGATATTTGGTAAAGGAAGCACGTGTCAATATGTGGAGTATGCCAAATGCATCCAAGATGAAAAATGTTTTACCATTTATTTACTGGTGAACGCTTTAAAATATTAGCTCATTCGTTTTTGAAAGGCTGTTTATTATTTTTGTTTTAAAGTAAAAGAACAACTGCAGTAATTGATATGCATTCGCAAAATTAATGATTTTTTATATAAATACATTTTTTTTCAATTTCAATTATTTTTTGTTGTTATCTTTTAACTACCACGAAAGATTGAAAAAAAGATTCAAGTGCACTGTATTTAGGATAGTGATATATTAGAAATTATAAGTAAATATGAATGATGCCTTCGGAGTATATCCCTTTGATTAAGGTGTCAAAAGCGGCAAACCACTTACCTTCAACCTTCAGATGCTGAGTTCGTAGACCACTAGACCAGATCACGAGAAGGTGCATGTCGGCACAATTCACTTGTAGACTCCTGATTTTTTTAGTTTTGGCAGCGTTCACTGCCGATAACCACAAAATCAGCAATTACCTCCTCTCTCTCTCAATCTTACTTACTAAAGTAAGTCTAAGGTCTAAGCTGGCCTAGTGGTTAAAACACCAGCCTCTCAAGTATGAGTGCGCGGGTTCGATTCCAGGTCAGGACACCATTGACTGAATGTGAAGGAAAACATCTTGAGGAAACCTGGACTTTATAAGTCTGAAATCGCCAACCCGCATTGAGCAAGCGTGGTGATTACGCTCAATGCTTCTCTGTATGAGAGGAGACCTGTGCCCAGCAGTGGGACGATAAAAAGATTGATGATGATGATGATGATGATAGTCTGTCTTGTTTATATTAGTTTTAGTTTAGCCTCATATACTTTTCAAGGCAGCAAAATATATTAACTATATTAGGGTCGGCTTCTAGTCTAACCGAATTCAGTTGAATACGAAAATTTTACTTGGAGCGACTGAATCTGACCTAACCCTGTTACTGGGTAATACTTGGTAACCCTTGGTAAGAGTGGTGGTCAGATTTTAGTACTTCTGAAGACCAGTAACGACTATCAAAGATCTACAAATGATACCCAGGACCAACAGCAACCGAAGCATGGAGGGGTCTCAGTATGTAATGATAGTCATCCAATTAAGCATCCCATATCATCATAATCATCAAAAACCTTTTTTTATCGTCCCACTTCTGGGTACAGGTCTCCTCTCATACAGAGAAGGATTGAGCGTAATCACCACGCTCGCTCAATGCGGGTTGGCGATTTATTTTTAATTTTTATTATTAATAATTATGAACTAGCGCTTGACCGCAATCCCGCCTGATGGTAAGCAGTGATGCGATCGTTGATGGTAAAGCGCACTAGTTTATTAAGAACCTATTTACTCAGATTGAGCGAATAGGAAGGAAGACGGCAGTTGAGCGAGGTGATGCAATGTTAAACTCAACAACACGACCAACGATGCTGCGCCAAAGGGAGTTTGATCTGAAGACCCTCCACGACCAAACTCCCAACACAACTGCTCAGACCTGTCCTCCGTACGGCTTCACCAAACTTAAAGTAAAGGTTTCCTCAAGATGTTTTCCTTCACCTTCAGTTATTGGTGTCCAAGATATACAGAAAAAAAAGAAAGTACATACAACTTT
The DNA here is from genome assembly GCA_037179545.1 of Sesamia inferens. Taxonomy (NCBI): domain Eukaryota; kingdom Metazoa; phylum Arthropoda; class Insecta; order Lepidoptera; family Noctuidae; genus Sesamia; species Sesamia inferens. The sequence continues at coordinate 23,240,812 of CM073944.1, read as the reverse complement.
AGAAAAGTTACATTGGTACTTGCCTAACCTGGAATGGAACCCGCGCACTCATACTTGAGAGGCTGATGTTCAACCACTAGGCCACCACAACTATCATCCCATATAATCAATGCTATATACACCCTGCTCAATCATTGTCTGTCTGTTCAACTGCCGTCTTCCTTCCTATTTACTCAGTTTTTTTTAGTTTATAGGCTCTTAATAAGCTAGCGCGCTTTACCATCAACGATTGCATCACTGCTTACCATTAGGCGGGATTGCAGCCAAGCACTATTTTATTAATATATAAAAAATAACATTTGGGGCATTGTCGGACGACAGCAAGTCAAGCTCCCCCAAACTGTCAAATATATTCCTTACTACTATAGTCCTTACTTACATTTGTGGAATAATCCCAATAACCTATAGACTTCCTGGTCTATGCCCCATACAAGTTCACTTATTTATCTACCAATAAGCCCTTTCCCTGCATACTCATACTCTCTCACTCACACGCAGCCTTAAAAGTACACACACTCTCCCATACTAACCACTCATACTCTTACACGTCATAAAATACATGCACTCCCTTTCATAACTACACTCAAACAATGTACACACTAAAACACATATATGTCTTACATATGTCTTACCTTATTTGGCTGCTTAATCAGGAATATCACGGAACGGAATCACTTTTAACCTACACAATAGAATAATATCCACTCTTTAAGTATTATCCACCTTTGTACATACATACATTCACTTCACCATTTTTCACTACACCACAAACACTTCCTAAACGTAATCAATCACCAAACACTCACTCTTACTCCATACAATCTCACTATTCACCATCTCATTTTCATATTTTAAAGTTTATAGTTTTAAAGTCACTAGCTCAAAATTCATTGCTTATATAGCATACCCTATAACTGGACACTGCCCCCTAAGATTCAGGCCTAGCCTAGTTTAGGGGACAGGGATGAACCTATTGTACCTACCTTTTGTAATGCAGTTTTATTGAACACGATAAGTGGAAAATGTATTTTTTGTTCCAATAAATATTATTATTATTATATGTTAATGCTTCAGAGATAAAGTCGAAAATCTAATAAAGAAATCTGACAGATTATAATAGCTTGATGTGCTGTCATCAGTACCCGGCACACATCGCAACACAACTGCTGAGTCCCGTCCTCCGTACGTCTTCACCAGACATCATGCCGCAACATGTATCGCTTGGCGGCAAGACTATGTCTGGTGGGTGGTAACTTCTTCCGGTAGCCGACGTTATGGCCTACCACCGAGTAGGTATGCCAGGGACCTCGGTAACTCTTTGGAATAAACCGCGACACTGCGTTATCTCATGTAACATCTCAGTTAACTTCTCCTCGGGTAAATAATGTGGGAATGGTGAATTAATCTCTTCTAGGTTCCAGAACTTTTCTAAATCAGTACGAATTTATTAATTTTATTAATTCTTCGTCACTAGAGGAATTAGTTTGAGTTAAATTGCATGAAATATTGTTAGAGGTTAATTTTCTATTATTATAGGTAACAGGACCAGAAATGATCCAGCCTAACAACGTTTCACACATTAAGCAGTTGGCTTACAATCAATCTTACAAACTCTTTGTCCATCAGCTTATGTTTGAAAAAACGTCATGATCTATTCTCACATACGAGAGGCAATATAACACTTTTTCCAAAACACAATCAAAATCCAACGAAAAACGAGACATTGGTAACTGGCCTAATCGAGTTTGAACCAGTTCGCAGTATATTCATCATTGTGCACGTTACCCAAGTTACGAGGCGAGAAAATATGGACTTCGAGCGCACATTCAAATTTTGGTACCTATACCAACGACAAGCTCGATAAAGAATAGAGGTAAACAAACCAATTGGGTTGTATCCTAAGAAATAATTTAATGCCCATCAGATAGATTTATAAGAAATATATATTTTTTTTTAATAATTATAAACTAGCGCTTGACCGCAATCCCTCCTGATGGTAAGCAGTGATGCGATCGTTGATGGTAAAGCGCGCTAGTTTATTAAGAGCCTATTCACTCAGAAAAACCGAGCGAATAGGAAGGAAGACGGCAGTTGAGCGAGGTGATGCAATGTTAAACCCAACAACACGACCAACGATGCTGCGCCAAAGGGAGATTGATGTGAAGACCCTCCACGACAAAACTCCCAACACAACAATATTAGGCGCATCGTACTTTCATTCAAATACTTAGGAAGATATATTGATTTGAAATGTCGCATGACGTCACGCCGTGGTACAAAATATACAACGGCGTGACGTAATTGGCCCCCACTCCGTAACTTTAATACGCTATATCTCAGTAGTTTTTGGTAACTTCGACAAAATAAAAAAGACGTGTGGCACTCGGGGACTGCCGCGGTAAAGCTATTGCATAGCATTTTGTATCAATTTATGCAATTATAATTATTTATTTATTTTATTTATGCAGTATTTCTTTTTCTTTGATATTAATTCAAGTTACACTTTTTGAGCGTGGTGACCGATAAGAAAACAATTTTTTCTTTTATTAAATAAATAAAAATTTAATATTATTTAAAATATTTTTATTATTTTACAATACATGTGGGTTTTATTACCTTACAGTAGCTGTTGGTTATTCAGGAATATTTATCATTGAAACTATAGGTTTATGATAACTGAAATAAGAAACATAAGTTTGCGACTTAATATCCTCTAAATACCTAGAAAATACCGCGTCAATGGTGGTCCCATATTTTGTTGTGGACTCTTGTGGTTCATCATTCATTTTCAAATTCAATGTTTTTGATAGAAAAGTTGTCAACCGCTCTGATTTTTTAGCGAAGTTAATGTTGAAATCGCCAGCCAAGATAAGTGGAAATTTATTACCATTTGTACCAAGTATTTTCGAGCCTTCTTCCGTGTACTCCAGTAAAGTGCGATGAATAAAATGCTCTACCTCGTCCAATTTTGGATTCGGAGAAATGTAAATTGCTACCATAACTATTTTTAGGCCTTTTCTAAGTTTGCATAAGCACGCACAAATATCTCCAACAACTGAGCGCCTAACATTAACATCGCTAACGTGTGCAATATTTATTTCAATATTCGGAGTCATAATATTAGTAATATCATTTTTATTTTGGTAAATAGCTACCCCACCTTTTGAAACAGTATCTCGTTTGAACTGAACAATACAATTAAAATTAGGTATTTCAATTGGATTATCATGCGTCATGCAAGTTTCGGTAAGAAGTAACACATTTGTTTGTCTCGTAACTGAATCTTGTAAATCGTATTTATGACTATTTAGACTTTGGTAGTTGAAAGTCATTATTGAAATGCCATTTCTATTACTAATGAAATCTAATACACTTTGAGCAATCGTCTGAACACTATTTAAAGACAGTCTTTTGAATTCTTGCAACAATCGAAAAAACGGCCGCGTGAGCACTTTTTACTCTATAAAATCACGCGCTTTTATTTAGTAAACAACACTATAAATAATTTAAAAGTCCAATGAAAAATTAGCGTGACATCTTAGCTTTTCCGTTAAAAAAAAGCTATTTTATAAAAACACTACTAAATTAATTTGAATAAAAGTACTTAATGATTAATTATATGAAAAGTTTTTAAGGTAGCCATGACAACGTCGATGACGTCTATGACATATCTCTATAGAAGACCTATTTCAGAAAGACAATTAATCGCAAGTTTAGCACATCGCGACTATCAGTAACATGGCAAGTGTGTAGAACTGAGTTCGCGCCCTGCAATATATATGGTTTAAGACATTTATTTCTCAAAAAACAGAATACAATGATTCACTTACAATGAGAAACACTGGTTACAAAAGTAAACGTTAATAATAAGTGCGCAAGAAAAATATATTTTTTTTTAATAATTATAAACTAGCGCTTGACCGCAATCCCTCCTGATGGTAAGCAGTGATGCGATCGTTATGCAATATGCATGCTCTTTTTGAAAATCTATAAATTGTTTTCAAAAGATGTAGTCGCACGCACACAAACATACCGTGCCGAAGACTGCCGAACTGAAACGACGTTAGACGATGGGGAGCGTGAGGTTTTTTCGTTACGGAATTTCTGGATTCGGTCTCCGCGCTCAAGGCCCGCGATAGAAGCTATGCAATAGCTTAAAAATAGGAGTATTAATATTTTTTTATTATTTATAAGGCGGACTAATCATTTTTTTGATTTTCATACCTTGGATACATCCCTATTTAGGGTTATGACAACTCACGTTTTACAAATCTATTATATACATGATTATTGCTTTTGTAGCGGTACCTACAAACGCCACAAAATGAACGACGCGTCATACTGACGTCACACGAATTCTACATCTCGCAATCCGAGTTTACCGTGCAATTAGCATACATACAACTTGCCAACTTCAACCATTGGGCAAGTGCCCGCCAGACATAACACCCGTCTGGTTGGAGGATCCTCCCTTTTCTGTGGAGGATGAGTGAGCTTTACTCCCTGTTCCTCATGCCTCCACAATGGTGACCCCGAGCATGAACGTCAGCGCAGCCTTCGTGCAACAACTTGAGTGTGACGTCATCATCATCACTCCCGCAAGCTTCATCGGCGAATCACCCACCCAGCCAGCACCCACTTCTTCAACGGGTATCCTGACCACAAGCATGCAGCGACCGCGCATACCTAGTCATCACCCTCAACCTCATCAGCAACCTCGACGCAGCCTCAACCCGGCGCTGTACGACATCCGACGCACTGGAGTACAACGCAGCGCCCCACCACCCCGACTCACTGGGGAATCTTCAAAGACAGTTCCGACTCACCGTGAACTACGCGGCAACCGGTTCCGACTCACTGGAACCTCAGCTGGCCTAGCAAGAATCACAAGATACAAGACTCAGCCCACTATCGACCTCCGGTCTCCGGAGGGGAGTGTTGTAGCGGTACCTACAAACGCCACAAAATGAACGACGCGTCATACTGACGTCACACGAATTCTACATCTCGCAATCAGAGTTTACCGTGCAATTAGCATACATACAACTTGCCAACTTCAACCATTGGGCAAGTGCCCGCCAGACATAACACCCGTCTGGTTGGAGGATCCTCCCTTTTCTATGGAGGATGAGTGAACTTTACTCCCTGTTCCTCATGCCTCCACACCTTTTACATGCTAACTATTTATAAACTATTCCTATTGCAGCATATTTGAATAGAATCACTAAAATAACATACATATTAACTTGGTATTTCGAAAAACCATTAAAAAGTCGATATTGATTTTATGAGATAGCCCTACAAAAAAAGAAGCATGGATGAAATCTAGGTATTAAATACATTTCGTGGAATTCAACCAATAAATAAAATCGAGGCATTTGTCAACACAATTTTGCATATTTTAATAACTTTCAAATCAACTGTTTAACACATGCATTGTAATACTTATACCTATATGTCTCAAAAATTTAACCTATTAGGAAATTAGGTTACATGTGAGTCATATTTAAGCCTTTTTTAAATTACGAGAATTACCCTCAGATGTACATAATGTAAAGAAAACCCTGTCCGATCCGTGAAGGTACTGTTAGATATCGATAACTGATACTACTAATGCCTAAAAGCAACAAAGCAGGGCTAAACTTGAAAAAAAAAAACCGTAAAAAATAAATATTTTGCAAAAGGAGGCAATGGTCATGGCAATACATGTGCGGGCGATGGTTGTCGGGGCACGCGCCTAACAAAATGCCGCCAGTATTGTACATTTATTCACAAACGGAAAACGGTGCTGTCACTTTTAAAAAAATACCAAATATTGAGGAAGTTGAAGAGTTAAATCGCGGAAAAAAAAAAAGATTATTTCAAAATTTATAAGTATGGTTATTATGACGATTACGTAGTTTCAAATTTTATTTGGTCACGTGATTACCTAACCTTTATTATTCTTATCGGTCGGACGGGGTTTTCTTTACATCTAATATATAAAATTCACGTGTCACAGTTTTCGTTGCCATACTCCTCCGAAACTGCTTGAACGATTTTGATGAAATTTTTTGTGCTTATCCGGTATCTATGAGAATCGGCCAACATCTATTTTTCATTTTTTTTTCTAGGGAATTATTTATAAGGCAAAACAACGTTTGTCGGGTCAGCTAGTATTGTATCTAGATGAAAAGATAAGCAAAAATATTCCAACACACCTTCTGTTTGCAGATGGTGGCATAAAAAGGAATGTTACTGCCGCTTGCTCATCAAATAGACATAAACAAGATGTTACTTTTATCTTTACCTTAGCAAAAAGACTCCATGCAGCTTCATCGTTTTTTGAAACTACGTATACCTAACCAACTATCTCAGTGTCGTAATCAACAAGATACGGCACTAATGAGCATTATTACACTACCTCTGATGCTGCAGCATAAAAAATAACGACTACAGATAAACCAATATGACACGAGGGGTTTGTGGGTAAATAATAACAGCCATAGGTTCGATCATTTAGTGGAATATATGCTTGCAGTGGTTAATCTGTGAAGAGGTTACCAATTTTACATTTGAAGTCCCTTCCGTGCCTTGGAAAGAAGCGCTTGACCGCAATCCCGCCTGATGGTAAGCAGTGATGCGATCGTTGATGGTAAAGCGCGCTAGTTTGTTAAGAGCCTATTTACCCAGAAAAACTGAGCGAATAGGAAGGAAGACGACTGTTGAGCGAGGTGATGCAATGTTAAACCCAACAAAACGACCAACGATGCTGCGCCAAAGGGAGATTGATTTGAAGACCCTTCACGACCAAACTCCCAACATAACAACAACATTTGGCGCATTGTACCCGGCACACATCGCAACGCAATTGCTCAGACCCGTCCTCCGTACGGCTTCATCAGACATCATGCCGGAATACGACAAATCGCTTGGCGGCAAGACTTTGTCTGGTGGGTGGTAACTTCTGCCGGCGGCCGATGTTATGGCCTACAACCGAGAAACTTCTTCGCCATACAGTGTTTGGTGTTAAATCACCTGTACCTCGCATGTGCAAATTGGTAAACGAACGCAGGGACTTGGTTGACCTCCACGCTGACTCAGTATCGACATTGTCAGACAGCATTAGTGGATTAGTTATTTCGAATCTAGTCTAGTTAGAATATAAGCATACATTGATAAAATTATAAAGAGCACATAGCATGTGGAGTTTGCCTGTAATTGACTGTGCAGTTAAATTAATCTCTATGTATTTGTAATGTGTAAAATTCCTGTAGCAACTATTGGTGAACCTTAATTAAATAAATAAATAAATGTTGTGTTCTTTTATTTTTTTGGTTCTATATGTTTTTTGCATCATGTTTATAGCCAATAAACGCTGTTTCTTTCTTTCTTTTCTTTCATGTGTCAACAAAAGCCCAAATATCTGACTACTAGTTTTAATGCTGTGCATACGATAGCCCCTGTATCATATTACTCAGTAACTGCATTGAGTAAGTGGTATTGAGATACATGCAGACTGGAAAATGACAGCAACATAGTATTTTTTTAATTTCGCCCTACAATAAGAATTTCTCCTGGGTCATGGTTGCGTTTACAAACATATAAACTCACGTTCACAAACAGCTTCGGCAGTAGCAGCCCTTTTTTTTACGAGTGGAAATGCATTACGCACCGTACCCGCCACTAGCTAGGCGACGGGCGTGTGTGGGGCTCGCCCAGTCAGAGCCGGGAATACCCACTAAAACCACTCGGTTCCCCTCGAGCCCTGCGTTGAGAGTGATGCGGGATCGGCCCGGAGGCCTAACTCCGTGCCACTCTCAGGGCTTACCGGCCTTATTTAGGCCGGTTTCCGCGCCAAGGAAAACCGGCCAAAATCAGCGCCAAAATCCCTTTCATGATATATAGAACAATACAAATTCTTCCCGTTATAAACTAACCCTCTAAAATCATTGTAAGAGATGACATGTGTGCCAACAATGTTATATCACAGGATGCTATGCCAATAGCATGCTGTTCCAATAGTTTGTTCCCTATAAACAAGATCAATGTCAGACTCCATTATCAAATTTTCGAAAAAAGAAACCTTGACCAAAATACATGGATTGATAGAAGGCCATGTAATTATGTGGACATACCACCTGGCGTCACCAACCAGACGTGACTTCAATATCAAAAATGTTCATTTCTGTAAAAACGGATATATGATAGAAAAAGGCAGAAGTAACGCTCCTTTTTAGGTTTCCATCTCAGAGGGTAAAAACAGGCCTCTGTTAATAAAACTAGCTGTCAGACTTTACTGTCTCTCCCCCCTCCTCTGATTCAAGCAGGCCCAGATTTTCGGTCTAAATGTGACATGGAACATCGATGTGGTTGATAGACTATACATTTTTGAGGTTTGTCTATTTGTAAAAAAATATCGTCATTTATACTCACTGAATGAACAAGTATCAAAAAGATTGAAAAAAAAATCTGGGAAATTGTTAGTTCCTTCTCAGAGGAACGGTACGGAGGACGAGTCTGAGCAGTTGTGTTGCGATGTGTGCCGGGTACGATGCGCCAAATGTTGTTGTGTCAGGAGTTTGGTCGTGGAGGGTCTTCAGATCAATCTCCCTTTTGCGCAGCATCGTAGGTCGTGTTGTTGGGTTTAAGATTGCATCACCTCGCTCAACTGCCGTCTTCCTTGCTATTCGCTCAATCTGAGTGACCATCAGGCGGGATTGCGGTCATGCGCTAGTTTATAATTATTAAAAAAAAACATCTCTATAGTAGATATGCCAGTTGTATGACGATAAAATTTTATAATAAATTACCACCTGCGTTCAGAATGTTACCAGTTGATAAATTTAAACATAAAATATTTTCTTGGCTTCTAGACATGTATTTTTATTCAGTTAATGAGTTTTTAAATCATACCTTTTGACATTGATAATAGTGACAGTAGTATTCTATGTTATTGGATTGGGGCAATATACGATTGTATGATTATGTTTTTCCTAATTTATTTGACATTACAATACATGTATAACACATTAAATTTTTTATAAATTTAATTTTAGTGCTTGAGAATGTTTGTAAGCTAAAAGACAGCAGAATATTTTGGACGTGAATTGTATGTAACACCTTGTAAGACGTTCACAATTCGAACTAGACTTAGGAATTACTTACTGGAAAAGTGTTATTTGTATTTTGAGTTTTGACGTTATCATGATAGACACACCGGCCCGATCGAGTCAGACAGTCGGTAAGCTGCTGGAGCTTATTTTTAATAGTACATGTGTCGGCAATGTGCCTGCAATGAAAAATTTGAAACAAGAATCAAGTGGATTGTATTTAGGATAGCAATATATTAGAAACTATAACTAGGTAAATATGCGATGGATTGATTCCTTCGGAGTAGGTATATCTCTCTGATTAAGGTGCTAAAGCGGCAAACTAGGTACCTCCAACCTTCAGATGCGGAGTTCATAGACCACCAGATCAGATTACGAGAAGACGCGAATTTTGTGGTCTGAATTCCCCCAGGGGTTAATTTAAAAACTTATATTTGGTGACAGATAAAAGAACGCAGCCATGACTCGCTAGCTTGCCAGTTTGACAGGGAGTGCGTTCGCCACGCCATGTGATGGTCAGCGGAAGCACGCACACTCTACGGTCGCGTTCCGTTTACTTTAAGTTTTCGGCAGCGTTCATTGCTGATAAACACAAAAATCAGAGGAGATATTCGACAGTACATATATAAATATACATGTTTTTCTGACAGATAGTTACAAGAAAAATGATGAACCCAGGTTTTTGTAATAATATCTTGTTATAAAAGAGTGTCCTTAGAGATTCTTGCCCGTTTTCTCCATAGAAATGAAACTAGGGGAAGAGCAACTATTTCCAAGTTTCTTATTAACTGTTTGAATCTGAACTGAGACTAGCCGTGCTCGAAGTGAGGTCTAAAAAATTATTATAATTAAGGTTTCTTTGGTCCCAAGTAAACTGGAAGTGATACTTCTGTTCTTACCTACCTGTTATCACAAAAGTGCGTAAAATTTTAATGAGCCCCGTCCTTCGAATATGGAATGGAGGTGGAATGTAAAAATTTATGTCAACCATTAGCGATATCTAGCGCGATTGAAGGATCGGTATTGTGGATAATTGCACTTCAGAATTATAAACGGGAAAGTTTGTGACAATGAGTGCACGGGTGGATTTATCTTACTCTTTCTCAAACACACTTCTGAGCTGAGAGTTGACATGATGTTTTCGACGGTAGGCCATAACATCGGCTGCCGGCAGAAGTTACCACCCACCGGACAAAGTCCGCCAAGCGATTCGTTGTGTTGAAGTCGTACGGAGGATGGGTCTCAGCAGTTGTGTTGCGATGTGTGCCTGGTACGATGCCCCAAATGTTTCGTCGTGGAGGGTCCCTAGATCAATCTCCCTCTGGCACAACATCGTTGGTCGTGTTATTGGGTTTATGATTTCTCGCTGAACTGCCGTCCTCCTTTATATTTACTTAGTTTTTTTCTTAGTGAATAGGCTCTTAATAAACTAGCGCGCTTTACCATCAACGATTGCATCACTGCTTACCGTCAGTGGAATTGCAGTCAAGCACTAGTTTATAATTATAAAAAAAAAATGTGAGAAGATAGGGTAAACATTTGTCATGGCAAAAACTTGTGAACTAAAATTTACTGAGATTGGCCCCTATGTAGAAATTCAGTTTCGAGTACTTAATTTAATTTATGATGTGAATCAATTAGATGACAATATACATGTAACATTTAGAAAAAAGGCTGAAAAAGACCGAGTTTTACCTTAATGCTAAAAAACGCCAATATAGGCGGATATACCTATAAGATATGCCTACAATACGTACTCAAGGTGTGACTGCAACTATCGTGGATAGAAGGCATCTACAAGCGTCGGGTAGATGATGAAGTACCTGGGACTCATCCTGGACAACCGGTGGAACTTCGAGGAGCACTTTCGACGTTTAGCTCCCAGATTGGAACGTGCCGAGGCTGCCCTGAGGCGTATATTTTATTTAATAATTATAAACTAGCGCTTGACCGCAATCCCGCCTGATAGTAAGCAGTGATGCGATCGTTAATGGTAAAGCGCACTAGTTTATTAAGAGTCTATTCACTCAGAAAAACTGAGCGAATAGGAAGGAAGACGGTAGTTGAGCGAGGTGATGCAATGTTAATCCCAACAACACGGCCAACGATGCTGCGCCAAAGGGAGATTGATCTGAAGACCCTCCACGTCCAAACTCCCAACTCAACAACATTTGGCGCATCGTACCCGGCACACATCGCAACACAACTGCTCAGACACGTCCTCCGTAAGGCTTCACCAGACATCATGCCGGAACACGACAAATCGCTTGGCGGCAAGGCTTTGTCTGGTGGGTGGTAACTTCTGCCGGCGGCCGATGTTATGGCCTACCACCGAGTAAAGGTAAGGTGTATCCTCCTCAATCTAGGGGGACCATACGCTCTTGCCGGAGGCTCTACTCGAGGGCCGTGCGATCCATGGCCTTTGTGGGGCACCACGTGGGCGTGGTCGCTAAGGAAGTGACCAACCCGATACCTGACTGCGTCCCAGAGGGTTATAGCTGTTCAGCTGGTCTGGGGATACCGCACGGTCTCGAGCCTCTTCGCCGGATTGCAGCCATGGGATCTGTGGGAGTTGTGAGAGGAGGCAAAACGACGGGGCATAACTCTATTGTCGTGAGAAATCCTGAACCGCGGGCGCTTATACTGACTAAAACCCACACGTGTTCCTACACGGGTGGGTTAAAAATTAGACACTATATAAACTAGACACACCCTTCCGCACCGCTCAGGGCGGGAGAACTTATTTAATGATTTCCCATTCAAAACATAAAAAAAGTTATGACTGCAACTTAACGAAATGTTAATAGATATTTCGTACCAATTTTTGCCTAGCATTTGCCTTTGGAACTGAGTTGAACGTGATGGGCAATGGACTTTTTGCGTGGATGTGACACATATTTCAATTCAGTCATAATTGTTCTTTTTTTGTGTTCTTTCCCTGCGTTGTTTTTACAAACAATTTTGTTTTTAATTGTATGTAGTCTTGTTTAAAATTAACTTTACAAGATAAATAAATTATAATATTAACCTTATTTTAATAGGTATTTTTCGAAGAATTTCATAGTGATTGGCATTGTTGACAGAGTAAGAATGTTTGAAGTGATTGAGTGTACTCAAATTTATTATATTAAAATAAAAGTTATTTTTCAATAAACTTGTCTCATCTGTTTACACTTTTGGCAAATATTACGTAGTTTAGATATTGGTTAGGTCGATAGAAACTTTTTTATTCATGACATCATAAATTTGTTCTCGTACTTCCAACATGAGCTTACTTTACTATATACCGGCATCGAACGACCTGTAGTATAGCGAGTAACCCCCCCCCCCCCCCCCCACTACAATCTGACATAATATATAAAAATAACGATAAAAATATACGGAATAAAACAAACCAGCAGGGTGATTGAGTAACAAATTATCAATAGTCATTGACCTTTGACAGTTCACCAACTTTCGTTGCGTTGTTAACATTGTTGTACAAATGCATTTTTCGAATATATGGAGCAATGGATTACCAATAAATGTCAAGTTCAAGAACAATAATCAAATCTGAATTGAAAAAAAAAAAGCTTACTATACACTATTTTGCACGAAATTATAGTTAAAATTATAAGCTAGATGGGGTCGGCGTTTCCTATTTGACTACTCTGAGAAGAGAGGTTGAAACAAACTCAGAGATCACAGTTTCTTTTACAGACGATAATCTTGGTCAGATTTGCGAGGCAGAAAAAGTCACCGACACAGCTTCGAGTAGTATGGCACCAAGGAAGAAAGCAATCTATTAATCATTTGCGAAAAAACAAGTCGATTGTAAAGAAATACTTAACCAAGAGATAAAATAGGTTATTTTTCACGTCGCCACGCAGTTGGGTCGTCGGATAGCCGTCGGGGTGGAAAATGACATGATATCGGGACATAGCGGGACAAAGCGGGACACTGAAGTGACGTTTGGTACATCGTAAGCTGTAGACGAGAAAATGATCGAGAGATTTAGATAGAGAACTCATTGGTGGGTGACTTTTGTTGTTTTTTTTTCTTTTCGCAGTAAAGTATTTGGCGCTGATTGATTTTAAATTGGTGTTCTTAGAACGATTAGGATGATTTTAGTGGAGAGGAAAGTCAATTTTTTGTGTTATCTGTTCTTCTTATAAAAACTTTGTTGTAGCAAATGTGAATGTACGTACAGACACATCAACAAAATCTTGAATACCTTTAAGTTAATACATACTTACCTAATACATACGTGAGCAGTGGTGGCCTAATGGTATCAGCCGCGACTTTCAAGTTGTAACGCGTAGGTTCAAACCCCATCAGGCGCCTTCATCATCATCATCATTTCAGGGGAAAGACGTCCACTGCTGGACATAGGCCTCCCCCAAGGTTCTCCATTACGACTGGTCCTGCGCCTTCCGAATCCAGCGGTTTCTCGCGACCTTCACCAGGTCGTCGGTACACCTTGTCGGAGACCTACCCTACTATTAGGTATTATTTAGGCGAAGGGGGGCAGGACACACGGCACGCGGTCACATTGCTTAGGTATAATAACACCGTGGAAAACGTTGTTGACACTTATTTTAAAATTGCCAAATTTTGGGGAAGTTGGAATTAATTCATTAGTATTGTTACTATGATGATTATGTAAAATTTCATAATTTATTGGGTTGGACAGGGTTTTCTTTACATATTGTATACGAGTTTAACCGGCTAATACCACGGTGGTATTTCACCACTTCTTCTTTCAATTTTTAGTTAGTTTCTTGGAATATAAATAAAATAATGATCAGTCGAAAATATAGTCTTCTTTTCTTTGAAAACCTCCAAGCACGTTCAGTTAGCTAAGTCGCTTTGAGGCGACGATACACTCAGATTGAATAAAAAAGGATTGAATGATTGAAAATGTTTTTGAAAAGAATCCTGTTTATTTAAGAGTATAAAGCGACACGCTTCTTACATAGGTCACAGCTGGGGGACAACTACAATAGAGCTCGTAATTAATAAAGAGTTATCGTGAAGCGAATGCTAGCCGAAATGGTTAATCACTGGTATGCATATATACATACATCAATCTTTTCAAACTTGTATTTTTTATAAAATTAGATTTTCAACTTTAACGCTGTTGCTCTAAGGTTTAAATACAGTATGTTAAGGAAACCCTGTCCGACCCATAAGGATAACAAAGGTTAGGTAAACACATGACCAAATATAATATAAAATTTTACGTAATCATCATAGTACCAATAGAAATGAATTTTGAAATAATCTTTTTTTCCCGCGAATTAATTCCAACTTCCCCGAAATTTGGTAATTTTAAAAAAGTGACAACACCGTTATTATTATGAGCGAATAGTGATGTGACCACGTGCCGCGTGCCCTGCCACCCACTGCCCGCGGAAGTGCGGTTAACGCAGATTTATTAAGTTACCTCTTTTTGCGAAATAATGTATTTTTTTTTTAGGGGGATTTATTTTTTTAACCCGCCATTGGTGACGTATATGTCTGAGAGACCGGGTGACTCGAAAAATTCGAATAACTTTTTCGCCCGCCGTCTATTCGGGTTGCGATTTCGAGTAGCTGCCTCATTTTAAGTCCTAAACAGTCAGTGCCGCTCGTGGCTTAGCGGCGAACGCACTTTCCGGAGTTTTATTGCCAACCCGGTCCGTGAGACCGGCGTCACCAAACAAGTAAGTAAAATATTTATATGGAATTTAACACAAAATTTTAAAAAATCTTAGAATAACATCAAAACTTAGTACTATTGTTACTGTTTTCTTAATTATTTTATTGAATGGTATTTGATTAATGTGATTTTCGTATAATTTTATGGATAGTATTTTTTTAAACATAATAAATATACAGATTCCTTTATCTAGTATGAAAAATTCGTTTCAGAATGTCGCACGAAAGAGAACAGCGTCGTCTTGAGGCTCTTTTACAACAAGTTTTATCTGTTGAGGAAAGCCCACAGCAATCATCGGATAGCGAAACGGAGAGCGATGTAGAAGCAGAAAATCTTGCATCAGATCGAAATACGGATAGCGAAGAGGATTTGAGTGATCGAGAATCATCAGGTAACACCTCTTCATTTTAGCTAGGAAAGGACAAACATACAAAATGGAGCAAGGAACCCCATCGTCAATCAATCCGTACCCAAAGGCACAATATTTTACGTACAGCTAACAATCGAAACTCAAAACTACAACGCCGTCACTTTATTGAGAATTTAGCCATGAAACTTATTGAACCTCATCTGAGAGAAAGGATTTCAGAGATTTTGAAGATTGATGAAGAACGCGATTCTGTTGATCCTTTACGTAAAGGTCGTTGCCATGAATGTGGGTGGCAAAAAAACAGAAAAACTAAATATTTTGCCAAAAATGCGAGAAATACCTGTGCCTTGAGCATGTAGTACCTTATTGCAGAAGCTGTTTGATCTCCCAAGAAGAGTGATTTTTGAGGATGCTTTTCTTATTTTTTTTTGTTAATAGCATATATTTTTTTGTTTAATTTCTAAGAGTATGCAATGTCATTAGACTGACAAAGGCTGATTTAAGTACAAAAAGTTAAATAATGTTACTAATTTCGAAATTTTTGAAATATATGCGTAAAACCATAGTGTTTTTTAGTGTTTTAAGTACAATTGTTTAATTCGTAATAAACAAGCTGTGATTTAATTATTTTTTGTGTTTTCTTGCCAAACATATGTTTATAATTAATTAATTAATTAAACCTAAACTAACTAAAAGTAGGATAACTAGTTAATGGTTGGCCAAATCATGGGTCTGTGAGACCGGCGTCACCAATGTTGTAAGTGAAACTGACGTCACCAATGGCGGGTTAAATTTAGCTCGGTTTTGTATCCATTAGTAGAATCAGTTATCGATACCTAACAACACATTCACGGATCGGACAGGGTTTTCTTAACATACTGTATATTGGAAAAAAAAATCGGTTTTAGGTAACTTGATTTGCTGACGTTTAAATAAGCGTGAGTCTCTCAGAAAATGTTGGCAAGCGACAATAGCTGAGTGAGTATTTTCTTAGATAGCTCTGGTCAGCTGAGTTCTAGTACTTTGCAAAAAAAGTTATTGGGTAATATGATACATCGGGTAAGACTGGTTGTCAGACTTTCAGACTTCTGACGACTAATGATAACCGAGATCAACGGCTAATATAAGCTCAAAATAAGCTAAATCAAAAATATGTTATGCATCTTGATTTAGCTTATTTTTTTTTCTGAGTTGTTTGTGCCACATACCTCGATCGATTAGGTTAAGCTACGCCTTCCGCAGCTGGTCTGGTAAACTAGTGCCTGACCGCAATCCCACCTGTTAGTAATCAGTGATGCTATCGTTGATAGTAAAGCGCGCTAGTTTATTAAGAAACTATTTAATCAAAAAAACTGAGTGAATAGGAAGGAAGATGGCAGCTGAGCGAGGCGATGCAATGTTATACCTAACGACATGACCAACTATGCTGCGCCAGAGGGAGATTGACTTGGACACCTTCCACGACCAAACCCCCGGTAAAACAACATTTAGCGCTTCGTAACTGGCACATATCGCAACACCACTGCTCAGACCCTTCCTCCGTACAGCTTCACCGTAACGATGGTCATCTTTATATACGGAGACCCCTTCGTTCCTCGGAAAGCACGTTAAGGCGTTGATTCTAACTGTTTAATTCATAAATATTTGGCAGTCGTTAGAAGTCGAAACTTACCCATTAAACGATTTAAAAACTATATAAACGCCAAACTTTGCAAAAAGGGGTATTATAAAATCACAGATTAATTTAAGCATTGTTATTAAGCAATATGCGTAATTATAACGTAAATTATTGTAAACATTTTCATTTTTAATGTCTGGACTTGAAAAAGACGATGATCCCTGAGTTTGTTTCGGCTATTT
Organism: Sesamia inferens; assembly: GCA_037179545.1. Taxonomy (NCBI): domain Eukaryota; kingdom Metazoa; phylum Arthropoda; class Insecta; order Lepidoptera; family Noctuidae; genus Sesamia; species Sesamia inferens. The sequence goes on along the minus strand of CM073944.1, from coordinate 23,223,810 downwards.
CTTCTCAGAGGTAGTCAGTTAGGAAATGCTGGCTTCATCTAGTTTATGTTAATGATTTCATTTTATTTCGTTGTCAGAAGTCCGAATATTTAACTAAGAGTCTTACCAAGGGATGTCGCTTATCCAGTAATTGGATTGTGAAAGTCAGATTGTAAACATCTTCAATTTTAATGTCTGGACTTGAAAAAAGATGATGATCCCTGAGTTTGTTTCGGCTTTTCTTCTCAGAGGTAGTCAGTTAGGAAATACCGGCTCCAGCTAGTTTAAAAAAAATATGACGTGTAAACGTGATCAGTGATCCCACTTGCATAATAAACGATTTCATTTCATTGCAGACAGGTAGTCACTCCAAGTAAAATACAGGTATTCAACTCCGGTTAGACTGGTAGCTGACCTCAAGATAGTTGGGAAAAGTCTAGGAAGATGAAGATATTCTATCTTCTACTGACACGTGATTTACAATCTATACTAATATATAAGAGAGAGAAAGAGTATCATACTGGCTCAACCAATTGCCTGCTGTCATAAGAGGAAGGAAGGAAGAAGGCTTTAGGCTATATAACATCACGCTGTGATTAATAGGAGCGGAGCATAACAAGAATTTAAAATGCATGCTGTATATTTTGGGGTTAAAATAAAATGTTCAAATAATTAACGACACGCGAACGAAGTCGCTGGTGACAGCTAGTCTGTTACCTATACATTTCTTGGAGAGATATTCTTTGAGATCTAATTAATCGCTTTTTTGTCCGTAATGAGAGAGGCTTTAGTAAATTTACAAAAAAAATGAAAAAATGTATACCTATACATTATAGAGGTCAAAAACCTGGGGAGTAGGTTTTTGACCTTTATAATATTGAAACCAAACCAAAGGTCTATTTCCAAAAGGGATTCGAAGTATCCATGTCAAAGTAATTTCGTAAAAACAATTGACTGGATACCTAATTAAAAGGTTTTTATTTAATTGGGTTCTGTTTTGTGCTTTAGCAATTTATTATTTGTTTGATTAAATTATATTTTGTTTTTTTTTTGTACTGTTGTTTGCTAGGTAAGGAAGAGATCATAATAATCATAATCATAGGGGGAAGTGGTGTAGAGTGATGCAGATAAATTCAAAATCAATTATTACGTCGTAAATGTCATATTATGGATTAATTTTCAAGTCAAAATTTAGCTAAATGTATAAATATTATAATGGCAAGGCTAAAAATACTTTAAGTAGTAACAGAAAATAATTATTGCGATTTTTGTAAAAAATGGCTTTTGGATCATTCTGCCCCACTAACGGGGCACTTATATACATCACTTGGGGCACATTAATACAAAGTGGAGATTGAATGAAATTGGTTTAATTATAACACTTTCATGAAAAGAATACTTTATTATTATGAAAATATTGTAATCAGTTTTATAAAGTAATGGAAACTTGACCAAATTAACAATTAAGTATATCTGAATTATTCTTAACGGACTATCCTTTTATTTAAACAAATAAAGCCATGACTATGCGATCAGGAGTTTTATAATGTAACGTTACATGCTCAAAATTATCAAAGAATTCAGACACTGCAGTCTTATTAAATCCAAAACTTCTTGCGGCGCTTGTATTTTCAGGCTTTCTTAGGCTGAGCTCCTGATTCCTGCTCCTATATCCTATAGCCCAATCTTTGCCGGCGCGTTTATTTTTTTCCATGGTTCTGGATTTTGCATCCTTAATATTGTGCATACTCGCAAGCTAATGTTAAAAGTTGCTGCAAGAATAACCCATAATGCATCTTGCTGCAAGTCCACAAATATTCTGAAAAAAGTTTCTCTTGCTGGACAGTAAATACTTGTATACTTTGACCCATACATATTAGAAGATGATGATTGGTTTCCCCCAGAAGCTTTTCTAAACCTTTCAACACGATGTTGCAGAGTTGCAGGTTTGATACCATATTTGTCGGCTGCTTGTCTAATGGATAATACCTTCAAAATAACTTCAGATATGGCATTCTTGATGCTCTCTTCATCTAAACTACGTCTTGCAGTCTTGGGTTTGTTGTCATTTTTTGAGAAAAAAGTAAAATACCTACATATATAAGTATAATTCAAAATATTATACCATTTTTCATTGGGGCACATTGGTTCACATGAATGTGCCCCGCACTTTGTTGTATCTAAGTGCCCCAAAAGATTCTTTCCAAAATGAAAATTATACAAAAGGAACTAACTAAATTATTTCCAATAAAATACTAATTTCATAATAGATGCTCCAACTTACCTTTAGTATATATAGATCCTTTGAACATCGTACAAAAGACCGGGGAAAAAATGTTATATTTCACGTATTTTTTTAGTTAGCTGCATCCTAAACACGTTATGACTCGTAAAGCGCCAACGGCTGAGTAGATGACGGCGCGAACGAAAAGGATCTATTCAAACATTTCTAGGATCGTTTTAGAGATGGTGCCACTCGAATACATTCAGTAGATTTTTAGATAATGCATGTCTATCTATGTGCCCCTTGCATCAATGTAACCCCCTTCTCCCTATGTTTATTTGCTAGATATACATTCATTGTATAAAGGTAAGTCCTTAAAACCTAAAGATTTATAGTACTCTGTCTGTATGCAAGCATTTAATGTTAGACTAATTATTCTTTTTTTTTTTAATAGTTATAAACTAGCACTTGACCGCATTCCTGCCTCTTGACGGATCTGAGCAGTTGTGTTGCGATGTGTGCCGGGTACGATGTGCCTAATGTTGTTGTGTTGGGAGTTTGGTCGTGGGGGGTCTTCAGATCAATCTCCCTTTGGCGCAGCATCGTTGGTCGTATTGTTGGGTTTAACATTGCATCACCTCGCTCAACTGCCGTCTTCCTTCCTATTCGCTCAATTTTTCTGAGTGATTAGGCTCTTAATGAACTAGCGCGCTTTAACATCAACGATCGCATCACTGCTTACCATCAGGCGGGATTGCGGTCAAGCGCTAGTTTATAATTATATAATAAAAAAATATATTTACTTTTATTAATTCATTCGGGTTCATCTCACTTATAGGTCTACTACACATAGTTGCACAGCTGCAAGAGATGGCTTCATCTGAGCGATATTCTTACAGATATTAAATCCGAACAACATATTTCAGACCCATTGCGATATACCGTCATGTGGCACCCTAATTAAGAAACACACTCACTTACTTATAATTAGAGTGGTTTGAGGAAAATTCCCAAGATTTGAAAATTTGACTGCACAACAAGAAAGAAAGAATAAGTAATTATTGTGACTAGTACAGGAAGATCTTAAACCTAAACTAAATTAAACACGTTTAAAAATAAAAACAAGTTATACAAAGTTATTATTGTATATGCGAAACCCAAAACATGACAAAATCTATGTACAACATTTTAAAAACACATGAAAGCGCACAAAGTTATGAGCTTGTTATCTTATCTGCCTGTCTCAACAAAAATATGGTCAACGCACTGCTCACCTGTGGGCCTGTCTCGCTGTGATCTACCGCCAGCTGATGTGTTGTGCGCTCAATAACCACACTGCAACAATATCTAAATGTGTTTGGAAAAAAATTTAACATACTGTCAAAATGATTGGAATCGATTCAGTTGCTTATACTAAACAAACTATATTCAGGTTTTGTATAAAGTGCCTTACGAGGCAAAAGGCTCCTTTCTCAGCATAATGATTTCATATTACAAATGTCGCAACGATAGTAACAACGTACGGACAGCAGCAGGTTAAGCTACCCAAAACTGTCAAATATTCCCGATGAAACTTGAGCCTTAATGCTTTAGAGGTAAAGGTGAAAATCTAATGAAGAAATCTGACATATTGTAGTAGATGATGTGCTGTCGTCTGTACCTTAATAACGCAATGAATGTGGCTTGGTGTTAAAACGAAGGCTCATCATCAACCTTTTTTTTATCGCCCCACTGCTGGGCATAGATCTCTTCTCATACATCATCATAGAAGGATTGAACGTAATCACGCTTGCTCAATGCGGGTTGGCGATTTCAGACTTAAAGTCCAGGTTTCCTGAAGGAGTCATTGGTATCAAAAATATACTTAGAAAGTCACGTAGTCGTGATAGCCTAGTGGTTAAAACACCAGCTTCTCAAGTAGGAGTGTGTGGGTTCGACTCCAGGTCAGGCTACTTTCTAAGTATACTTTCTAAATGAAGGCTATTGCCATCGAATTTTATAATGTGCGTTACGCAACAATCCAACAGTTTAATGTTATAAATATTGCCACCATTAATAATAATAATATGTGGAATGAAAGTTGACATGTGGAATGTGAACTCGGCAGTCATTGTACCGATTGTCGTATCGGCCAATGGTTTGATAGCCAAGAGCCTCGACCAACATCTATTGAGGCTCTCGTTAGGCAGTTGGATCAAGGGCCAGATTCAAAAGGCAGTACTCCTCGATACGGCCCGCATTGTGAGGAGGTTCTTATCTCTGGAGCCCTAACCATCGGTAGCTTAGAACCCGCTCCAGCCATCGATAGAACACTATTTTTTATATTTTTAAATGTTTTTATATAAATATTTAAAAATGTAAAACAATATGTATGTATAGAAGAATAAAGGGAATAATAATAATATAATAATAATTAATAATATAATAACAATAATATAAAAAAATGGCCCGTCTAGAATCTCCTAACTAACTTTTACCTGAGTTTCTACATCTGCTCGGAATGGTTGCAGTAATTGTCGGCTCGTTTAGTTTGTAAGCCAAAGTTTAAACAGTTAGTGAGTGAGAAATTTTCTGAGAATTAGAAGTGATGCACTTAGAAAGTTTATTTTGATTGTTCTTATTTTTGTAGCATAGTCTGGTTTGAATATAATGTTAGAGCGGGGAATCATTAAAACGAGGGCATCGATGCTTAAAAAAAAAAAAAAATATTAATAAAATTTTGAAATAGATTTTTTTTTTATAGAATTTTGATGTTTATTAATGCCTAGAGCACAGCCGTAGAGTAGCCAGCCTTTCGGTCTTCTATAGGATGCATTTTGGGGAGTGTGCGAAGGAATTGCATGATTTAATTCCACCATCTCCGTTCCACCATCGGACGACCCGTCGTACGGCGAGTTTCCACCCTTACGTTGTTAACACCATTACGATCCGGACGAAGCGTTTGGCCTCCTCCTTTATACCGCGTACATCAAGGGACTGGAACAGTTTGCCAGCGGCGGTGTTTCCGTCGGACTACAATTTGAGTGTCTTCAAGGCTAGAGTGGATAGGCTCTTAATCACTCACTTAATAAACTAGTGTGCTTTACCATCAACGACTGCGTCACTGCTTACCATCAGGCGGGATTGCGGTCAAGCGCTAGTTTATAATTTTATAAAAAAAAAAAAGTGAAGAAATAGTGCTGGGCCAGAGGTGATAACCCAACTGGCAAATCGTGGATTTAAACCAGCTGGGTAACAATTTTACTTTGTGTAATTGCATCACAAGAATCAAAAATTTTCAGAGCACGTAGTAATGGGTCTGAATGGACGATCAAAGGCTCCTTTCTACCAAAGGAAGAAGGCTTGCCTCGTAGCAGTGGGAATGCCTGTTACTTATAACTTTAGAGGTATGAGGAAAGGGGTATAAAATTCACTCTGACTGTTGTTTCTAGCGGACAACTGCCCAACGCTTAACGTCGGGAACTTGTATTTTTTTATTATTAATTATTAACTAGTGCTTGACCGCATTCCCGCCTGATGGTAAGCAGAGATGAAATTGGTGATGGTAAAGCACGCTAGTTTATTAAGCCTATTCCCTCAAAAAAAACTGAGTTGAGGGAGGTGATGCAATCTTAAACCCAACAACAAGACCAACGATGTTGCGCCAAAGGGAGATAGATCTGGAGACCCTCCACGACCGAACTCCCGACAAAAAAACATTTGGCTCATCGTATCCGGCACACATCGCAACACAACTGCTCAGACCCGTCCTCCGTACGGCTTCACCAGACATCATGCCAGAACACGACGAATCGCTTGCGGCAAGACTTCGTCTGGTGGGTGGTAACTTCTGCCGGCAGCCAATGATATGGCCTATCACCGAGAAAATGGTAGAAAATGTATGCTAGTTGCTCAGCAAACTCCGCTTGCGAGACACAAGATCTGCGTGAAGTCAGTGTAATGCATTTTTCAGTTTTTCAGATGTCGCCACGTACTGCAGACACCGCTAAATACCATACCAAACGTTGTCACAAAATATACTTTCATCATTATTGTCACCTTTTTATCGTCCCACTGCTGGGCACAGGTCTCCTCTCATACAGAGAAGGACTGAGCGTAATCACCACGCTTGCTCAATGCGGGTTGGCGATTTCAGACTTAAAGCCCAGGTTTCCTCAAGTTGTTTTCCTTCACCTTCAGTCATGTCAAGACATACTTAGAAAGTACATATAACTTTAGAAAAGTTACATTGGCACTCGCCTGACCTGGAATCGAACCCGCGCACTCATACTTGAGAAGCCGGTGTTTCAACCACTAGGCCACTACGACTAAATATACTTTACCAAACATGAAATACTCCGAACCCAAAATTTCTTCTCACAGCTGAGGTAGCAAAATATCAGCTTAATTAGCAGACCAGTTTCAATATAGATGTCAGACTGCAACTTTGTTATACCTACCTTCTTTCTATTTAATATGCATTCAGATCCGCTGAGGTAATGAAAAACAAACATTCCGTGGCAACTGAGCCGTATGATTTGCGGGAATGGAAGACTGGAGAAAAGGGATGTTATTTACTCAAGGTATAGTTTCTCTACAAACACTATTGATGTGAAAGTTTTTGAGCACATTTGTACCTTTAGTCCCCATATATGGCTGGAGAAATTCAGCATAATGTTTCAAGCTATATATTCAGTCATTTCAGTATATTTGTTGAATGTTTTTTGTTGGTGTTTTTCGACTGAATGGATGCTAATGTTTTATCAGCATCCATTATAGTACATATAAGTAACGCAATGATTGTTGCAATGTAGTAACAATTTTGTAATTTAAAAGAGTGTTCGTGGAGATTCGCAGCTTCATCATTTTGAATAACTTAACCTCTTAAGTGTGTCAAGACCACGGATGTCAAGACTCCACCCGGTTAGGACCAGGCCCGAGTCGACAGCGCGTTGTGTGCCATCGCGCGCCTAAAAGTGATATCAGCCTGATGTTTGAGTCAGGGTTCCGCAACCTTGGTTAAAAAAGAAAACGTGGCCTTAGCGCAAGGGCAAGTGAAGAAACTCTGTTGGGTTTTAATCAGTAAAAGTCTGACACGCCCTTCCGTTCCGACCAGAGCGGGTGAAGTCATTTGATCATTTCCAATTCAGAACAAAAAAAACGTGTCTCAAGACAAAGTCTTTGACAAGTGTGTTTTGCCAGTGATTACACACCGAACTGAAAAGTGGTCGCTCACAATGGGCCTCAAATGAAAGCTCAAGATGACAAAAAAGGGCGATGGAACGAACTATGCTTGGAGTTTCTCTGCGCGACAGAATCAGGAATGAGGAGGTCCGCAGAAGAACCAAAATTACTGACAAAGCTCTTCGAGTCACTAAAATTAAGTGGCAGTGGGCCGGACACATTACTCGTAGAACTGATGGCCGATGGGGCAGTAAGATTCTGGAGTGGTGGCCACGTTCCGGAAGACACAGCTTAGGGAGGCCCCCAACAAGGCGGATCGATGACTTGGTGAAGGTCGCGGGAAAGCGATGGAGGCGGGCAGCACAATACCGGTCATTGAGGAAAGCCTTGGGTGAGGTCATTGCCAAGTAGTGGACTTCTATATGAGGAAGAAGAACCTCTTTACCTGCTCTCTTAAAAAAAGTTCATGTAATTGATTTATTCTACTAATGTTATACATTTAAAAGTATGTGCGATCAATGGATGTATTCGAAAAAATTAGGGGACATAAATGGTTCTAAACCGGGATTAACATCTATCATCATCAACCTCTTTTATCGTCCCACTGCTGGGCACAGGTCTCCTCTCATACAGAGAAGGATTGAGCGTAATCACCACGCTTGCTCAATGCGGGTTGGCGATTTCAGACTTAAAGTGCAGGTTTCCTCAAGATGTTTTCCTTCACCTTCGGTCATTGGTATCAAGATATACTTAGAAAGTACATATAACTTTAGAAAAGTTACAATGGTACTTGCCTGACCTGGAATCGAACCCGCGCACTCATATTTTAAAGGCTGATATTTTAACTACTAGGCCACCATGACTTAACAACTGTAATATAATATTTTATTCACATATTTCTATGGGATCAAAAGTACTGTGGGGAAATATTTTAAGTAAATGCTTTGAATTTGACCTGTTTTTTTTTAAATATATACCTAAACTAGTGCTTCACCGTAATTCCGCTTGATGGTAAGCAGAGAATAGTAAAGTGCCCTAAATTATTAAGAGCCTATTCACTCAAGCCTTGAAGGCACTTAAATTGTGATCAGACCGAAACACTGTCGCTGACACATTGTTCCAGTCCCTAGATGTACGCGGTATAAAAGAAGAGGCGAAATGCTTCGTCTTTTCTTGTCAACAATGTAAGGGTAAATACTAGCCATACGACGGATCGTCCAATGATGAAACGGAGATTTGGGAATTAAATCATGCAATTCTCGCGCAAACACTACAAAATGCATCCTATAGAACACTGACAGGCTTGCTACTCTTCGCCTATGCTCTAGGCTTTGGAGACTGTTTTGAACTAAATCTGTGTCCAATAAGCCTCTTCGAACACCTATCCACCGAATCCAAAACTACTAGGAGGCATTGTGCAGCACTAGACTAAATGTGACTGCAGTACTCCACACACAAACGGACCTGTGCTTTGTATAAAGATAGAAACTGTCCTGGTGTGAATTTTTTATTTAATAATTATAAACTAGCGCTTGACCGCAACCCCGCCTGATGGTAAGCAGTGATACGATCGTTGATGGTAAAGCGCGCTAGTTTATTAAGAGCCTAATCACTCAGAAAAACTGAGCTAATAGGAAGGAAGACGGCAGTTGAGCGAGGTGATGCAATGTTAAACCCAACAACATGACTAACGATGCTGCGCCAAAGGGAGATTGATCTGACGACCCTCCACGACCAAACTCCCAACACAACAACATTAGGCGCATCGTACCCGGCACACATCGCAACACAACTACTCAGACCCGTCCTCCGTACGGCTTCACCAGATATCATGCCGGAACACGACAAATCGCTTGGCGGCAAGACTTTATCTGGTGGGTGGTAACTTCTGCCGGCGGCCGATGTTATGGCCTACCACCGAAATACCGCCGAACCTTTGCAATAGCCCCAAGATTACTGGCAGCCACGTTGGCTTTGGTTTAAATAAAATTCACTGCTTTTGTGTGTTACGCAATAATCCCTTTGAAAGTCGTTTAAAAACTGTTAAGGGCTCCTTAGTTGAGTAAGTTTATTGCTAAAACCGGGACCAAAATAAAATTCTACGTCAAATAGATGCAAATCATGCACAACCACGCATATCATTAAATATTGAAAAGATACTCGTATTCTAGAAGAGGCTGTAAAAATAACATAAAAACCCTTTTCATCCCTACATTTTTATTAAAACACACAGCAATATAAAAAACGACTTCTTTACTTTAACATCAGATATTAAATATGTAATGAAGACGCGTACGTAACAACAATAACCTTTTGGGGTATTTGCGTGGGAATAAAAACTCTGCAAACGAACAATAAATTAGAATACTATGCCTCGAAAGAAAGCAATTTCAGCTGAAGGCAAGCTTGTCTCAGCGCCCTCACGCCTCTAGCCCCCGCAGGAAACGCCCTGGCCGGGACACGAAGGCGCGGGCTTGCGGGCAGTAAGCTATGGACAGCTAGCCGTCCGGTAAGGACCAGGCCCGAGTCGGCAGCGCATTGTGTTTCCCGCGCACCCCATAGAGTTATCAGCAGATCATGACGGGGTCCACGAAGACCGATGCCTGGGTCAGGGTTGCGGGATGGTTAAAAGAGAACCCGTGGCCCTGGCGCACAGGCAAGTGAAGGAACATGGGTGAGTTTTAGTCAGTAAAAATCTAAAGCGGTAGCTAGTAAAGCCCAAAGCGGGAAAAGGTCATTTGATGATTTTCCATTCATAACAAAAGTAAATAGATGCAGGCAACCTTTGTAAGTGTGAAGAAGTATAATGAAATAGTTTTGTATGTTTTGTTGATTGAAAATTTTGCGGTCTTTTGATTATATTAAAGTTCATAGAGACTTTGCTTTTATTGTTCGTTGGATAGTTGAGCTCCTCAAACCTTGAGATGTGCGCACGATCTTTGACAAATGGCTGCAATAACTGGACGAGTCCCCTCAATCAATGAAATGAATTGAAATCGTTTATTAAGCAAGTAGGATCACCGATCACTTTTACACGTCATATGTTTTTTTTTAAACTAGATGAAGCCGGCATTTCCTGACCTTATCTGAGAAAAAATAGCCGATAAAAACTCAGGGATTATCGTCTTTTTTCAAGTCCAGGCATTAAAAATGAAAATGTTTACAATAATTTACCTTATAATTACGCATATTGCTTAATAACAATGCTTAATAAAGCGAGCAGCTCAGTCCCAATCTTTTTTGTCTTCTAAATAATCTTTGATTTTATAATACCCCTTTTTGCAAAGTTTGGGCTTTATATAGTTTTTAAATCGTTTCATGGGTAAGTTTCGAATGTCCATGTGGCTCTTTCCACCATAACAATACACCAAAGCACCCAAAATACGGCTTAAAACCCTACCATAGCAACATAAAAGCGGCTATTTATGGAAACAAGACAATAGCCTTGAATTTATTAAAAGTGAAGGGAACAAAGAAGTTTCACCGAAAACAGATTAATTCCTAACAGATAAACTCAAATATTGAGTTACTTTAATACAAAAGTTTGGGGAGCATTGTTCTGAATTTTCAATGGTTTTTGAATGAAAAGGTTAGCTACTCAATTTGTTGGATACCATTAATAGTTTTATTGGTGCCACGATTTTTTTTAATATAATGCATACTGTTTTTGGTGATATAATTACGTATACTGTGATTTATCACACAAACGCAATAATTAAATAATTATACACTCATAACAAGGTTCAGTTGAAAACCAGCGTCAGGCAACTGCTACGTATTTGTCTGACATTTATGCTGAACTGGACCTATTTGGCGCAACCGTTGGACTCACATTTGTTGATTGTCTTTTTTTATCTGTTTCTCTTTTTTTGTTCTGTTTTCTTTGTTTAAAAATAATATTAGTCTAACACTATTGTCACTACATATACTGTATGTATTTATAAGGGTGAGCGCCAAATAAATGGTCTCTTTTCTTTTTTTTTATACTGTCATCTAAAACAAATTATGAAATTTTAGACAAATTGATATGAAGTCAAACTGTGTGGACGGCAATTGATGTTGTTTGAGAGAATGGTAAGTTGATAACGCTCTCATTTGAATTTTCTAGAGAAGTGTTTTCGAAAATAAAGATGGTAGAAGTGTGTTGATAACGCAATGTGCGGCGCAATAGAAAATAAAATAACAGCTGCTGTTCATGGCCCGCATTCTGACGCACCGTTATGTTAATGTCACAATTGTCAAGTGATATTGACGTTAAGCCGACACTATTGTGGCGGTGATTAGTGCGACTGCCGAAACCCTTAAGCGGCGTGTAATGTGTAATGTGCTTGTAGAGGCATGAGGACCAGGGAGTAAAGTTCACTCATCCTCCATAGAAAAGGGAGGATCTTCCGACTAGACAGGTATTATGCCTGGCGGGCACTTGCCCGATGGTTGAAATTGGCAAGTTGTGTGTATGCTAATTGCATGGTAAACTCTGATTGCGCGATGTGGAATTCGTGTGATGTAAGTCATTTCTGGCGTTTGTAGGTACGGTTACATGCTCAGTCGGTGTTTTTGTAATAAAACAGTGGACTCTATTAACATAGGTGTATTACCAGAACAGAGAAAACAATAAAATGTCCTTGGGGACATTTGAGAACAATAGTGGAGTACCGGGCTAGGTACCCCGATGCTCCACGCCGTCTCCTCGGCCAATCACGTGCGTATGTAATGCGACAACACGCCGTAAGACCTATTCCACCATAAACATACCGGTTAAAAAGGGTGCTAAGTTCCTGTCGGCTAACTGTTCGTGTAAAAATGGTTGAAATCCAATCTAAATTAAAATTCACTATATCACTAACAACTCAATTCACTATATAAATTTAACCTTGGCACGTTAATTTAATTTTAAAGCTTTGTATGCGACTGGGATTAACGCTGAGATTGTGATGATGATTTGCGCTGTTTGGAATACTTTTGGTTATGTTCCTCCTCCTCATCAACCTTTTATCGTCCCACTGCTGGGCACAGGTCTGCTCTCATACAGAGAAGGATAGAGCATAATCACCACGCTTGCTCAATCCGGGTTGGCGATTTCAAACTTAAAGTCCAGGTTTTCTCAAGATGTTTTCCTTCACCTTCAGTCATTACTTTAGAAAAGTTACATTGGTACTTGCCTGACCTAGAATCGAACTCGCGCACTCATACTTGAGAGACTGGTGTTTCAACCACTAGGCCACCACGACGTTGGTTGTGTTAGATTTAATTAATGTTACTTATTTATATTTATTCAGAATAAAATTAATTTGTAACCTCAATAACTTAAACGTATTCTGAATAAATTACTTAGTCTGTCTTAGAAATTGAGTGTATTGATTTTATTATTTAAATACTTACTTTTAACATTTAAAAAGTTTACTTAGAATATATACTTCTAAATTTGAACTCGGCATGTTAATTTAACTATATGAATAATAAATTTAAATAAACATTATTTATAACCCATTTAATTAATAAAATATAATTTCTAGGTAACTATAAATTAAACAAAAATTTCTATTTTAGGAAAGGTGTAAAGGTAGATTTTTTTTAAAATAATTTTTAACTAGTGCTTGACGGCAATTCTTCCTGATGGTAATAGGAGATGCAATCGTTGATGGGCAAGTCGCGCTAATTTATTAAGTTTATTGACTGGAAAAACTGAAAGAATAGGAAAGAAAATGGCAGTTGAGCGAGGTGATGCAATGTTAAACCCAACAACACGACCAACGATGTTGTGCCAGAGGGAGATTGATCTGAATACCCACCATGACCAAACTTCTGACACAACAATATTTGGCGCATCGTACCCGGCACACATCGCTACACAACTGCTCGGACCCGTCCTCCGTACGGCTTCACCAGACATCATGCCGGAACACGACGCATCGCTTGGCGGCAAGACTTTGTCTGGTGGGTGGTGTTAACTTCTACCGGCAGCCGGTGTTATGGCCTACCACTGCCTAGTGGCCCGATTCACTTGTTCACAAACTAAATCAAAATTTAGTACATCTTTTGCATTGTATTTCGTTAATGAAAGGACAGAAGATAAAATGTTAGTTTAGACCTATTTAGTCCGCTCCTGACATAAATTGGGTCGTATCCTAAAAAATAAATTATTGTCCACCAGATAGATTTATAAAAAACATTGAAAACGTATTTTTTATTTTTTCTTTCATGCAAATACTTCGGAAGATATATTGATTTGAAATGTCGCATGACGTCACGCCGTTGTACAAAATCTACGACGGCGTGACGTAATTAGCCCCCACTCCGTAACTTTAATACGCTATATCTCAGTAATTTTTGGTAATTTCGACAAAATAAATAATACAGGTCTTAATTTTTTTTTATTATCTATAAGACGGACTAATTATTTTTTTGATTTTCATACCTTGGATACATCCCTATTGAAGTGTTGTTAGTCACCATGTTTATAATCGCCTCTAAACTATCTATGGATCTTAATTTGACAGGATTAAACTGAAATGTTATCTTCTATCATTTTCTTCTTCTTTACTAATATATAAAGCTGAAGAGTTTGTTTGTTTGTTTGAATGCGCTAATTTCAGGAACTACTGATCCGATTTGAAAAAATCTTTTTTCGTTGGAACCCCATTAATCTAGGAAGGCTTTAAGCTATATAACTTCACGCTGCGGCCAATAGGAGAGGAGCATAATCAACTCCACGCGAACGAAGTCGCTGGCGGCCGCTAGTGAAATATAAAGAAAAAGATGCATTTAGCGTAAAATAATTTAGTTTGAACTGAATGCGGGAGGTGCAGGACCGGTCGTCGTGGAGAACCTTGGGGGATGCGTATGTCCAGCAGTGGACGTCGTTCGGCTGAAATGAAATACAAATACACAGCAAACATGAAACACAAACAAAACAAAAAATATATAATAAAAACTTTGATTAAATCATTCTTATTACACAATTATTATAGTTGACAACACATTAAATACATAACTCATAAAATGTCAAATTAATAATGCAATAAACAATAAATTAACTAATAAAATACTATATTATTATTATTAATCAGAATAAATTTTAAAATATAGTGCAAATTCTATGATTACAATAAGAAAATTATATGTCAGCTACACTAAATTTACATGTTGGTCCCGGTCGTTATACAAACATCTAATAGCAGTCGTTTCATGGAAAATATCGAAGTTTAGCCAAACCAGCAGTTAGACTTGTAAAGCGGACCAAAGCTGAAAAAGCTTCGACTGTCGACTGGGATTAACGCAGAGATGATGATGACTTGAGTTTTAACGTTGAAATGGTTACATTTGGGTTAATCATACTGCTGACTTCACTGATAAAAATGGCCGAAACAGTCTCAGTTCTGTAGATTTATAGCGTTAGAGGTTGTCGAAAACTGTACTTTACGGCCAGATCACTAATCACTGCTGCATCAATGGCTTCGAATTCTGCTCCCCCAACAAAAGTCAGCGATGGAACTATTTGGGTTTTATAATAACTGTCGGTAAAGTGTTGGCGAAACAAAAGGCTCTGGAGGCTCATTGTTAAACGTAGAAGTTGTCTATATTGTATTACATGAAAAGTTTTGTACATTTATTAATATGTCCGAAAGTATCACAAAATGGTTGACATTCAGTAACATAACTGGGAATCTATAACTTTGTTTTATGCTACAAAATATAGTAACTATTTCAATCTTTAAATGCCTTTGTAGTTGCGTAACACAATAAGAGCGGCAATGGCTTTCATTTTAACAGTTAATCAATATTCGAAGTGATATTTTAAATTATGCATAGGTCTAGTCGCACGCACACATAAACCGTGCCGAAGTCTTCCGAACTGAACCGACGTGTTAGACTTTATTTTCGTTACGGAACTTATTGATTCGGTCGCCGCGCTCCAAGCCCAAAAAATAATTTACATCAAATACTAAATAAAAACCGGCCCAGTGCAGTGATTTATGAAATTAAAGGATTTAAGTTATTTGTATGAAAGATTACGCGGCAATAAGCGGTTTACGATTTACGAGGTATTAAAAAAAACTACTTACTAGATCTCGTTCAAAACAATTTTCGTTGGTAGTTTTTATAGTAATGTACATCATATGTTTGTTTTAGATTTTTAATTTTCTTATTCTAGAAGTTAGAGAGGGGGCACCAACTTTTTTCCACTTTGGAAGCGTCTGTCACGCAAACTATTCGGTTTAAAATAATATTTTAGTCCCCTCGATATCATTTTTGAAGACCTATCCATAGATAACCCACACGTATGTGTCTGACGAAAAAAAAAAAAATTGAGTTTCAGTTCTAAGTAGGGGGAGCCCCCAATAATAATATTTTTTTTTTATTTGCATCAAAATCTTAATGAGGTTCACAGGATACATCTACCTACCAAGTTTCAACAGTATAGCTCTTATATATTATCGGATAAAAATGGCTGTGACATGACGAATCTATAAGGGTTCCGTTTTTTGCCATTTGGCTACGGAACCCTAAAAAAGCAACCGCAAAGGACAACATCAATAAAACACAACAAGACAGTTATTTTAAATAATAAATTATTATTATACAGATCAAACAACCATATCATTATGATTAGTAGACGAGGCGAAAAATAATAATGACAAAGGAAATTAATTATTATATAATTTATCAAAGGCTCAAATGGTCAAGGAAAATCTTGAAGAAATCTCCACTTCGTTTATAATGGAGTCGTTATAATTAATGGCTGATATAATCTGGGGCTCATGGCTAACAGAAAGCTAATTAAATGATATTTGCCTTTTTCTTTGCACTATGGGGTAATTGAATATAGGTACATATAGTGTCTCAAGACAAAAGTATTTGACCGGTGTGTGTTGCCAGTGATGACTTACGGAACTGAATCGTGGTCGCTCACAATGGGCCTCATACGAAGGCTCAGAGTCACACAAAGGGCAATGGAAAGAGCTATGCTCGGAGTTTCTCTGCGTAATCGAATCAGAAATGAAGAGATCCGCAGAAGAACCAAAGTCACCGACATAGCTCTGCGCGTCGCTAAACTTAAGTGGTAGTGGGCAGGGCACGTTGCTCGTAGAACCGATGGCCGATGGGGCAGTAAGGTTCTGCAGTGGCGGCCACGTACTGGAAGACGCAGCATAGGGAGGCCCCCAACAAGGTGGACCGATGGCCTAGTGAAGGTCGGGGGAAGCAGATGGATGCGGGCAGCACAAGACCGGTCAGCGAGGAAAGCCTTGGGGGAGGCATTTGTCCAGCAGTGGACATCTATAGGCTGAAGAATCAGCCTATATGTTCCCATTCCGGGCGACATACCTCCTCTTGGTGAGAGGTAGTGAGCCGTACTCCGTCAGTTGGGCCCAGTGTAGTTTGGTAGATTCAGCTCTAGGACATTTCAGGCTTCTTCATGATGATTTCCTTCAGCGTTTTGAGAGCAGTGGCTAAAAAAATATTTCACAAAAAGTGTTTTTGTAATAAATATAAACTAATACATGACGACTGAGTATAAGTCGTGGTGGCCTAGTGATAAGTCGTGGTGGCCTATTCGTTAAAACACCAGCCTCTCAAGTATGAGTGCGCGGGTTCGATTTCAGGTCAAGCAAGTACCAATGTAACTTTTCTAAAGTTATATGTACTTTCTAAGTATTTCTTGGTCACCAATGCCTGAAGGTGAAGGAAAACATCTTGTGGAAACCTGGACTTTAAGTCTGAAATCGCCAACCCGCACTGAACAAGCGCGTGGTGATTACGCTCAATCCTTCTCTGTATGAGAGGAGACCTGTGCCCAGCAGTGGGACGATAAAAAGGTTGATGATGATGACATGACGACTGATGGTTAACTGTGATGCAATCGATGATGGTAAAGCGCACTATTTTATTAAGAGCCTATTAACTCTAACCTTGAAGACACTTTTATTGTAGTCAGACGGAAACACCGCCGCTGGCAAATTGTTCCAGTCCCTCGACGAGGCGAAATGCTTCGTCCGGATCGTAGTGGTGTCAACAATGTAAAGGTGGATACTTGCCGAAACACCGTACGAAAACACCGTGCTTCGGATCCCGCTACCCTCCACGACTAAGCACCCGACACGACAGCTCAGACCGTCCTCTGTACGGCTTCACCAGACATTACGCCGGAACACGACGAATCGCTTGGCGGAAAGACT
The DNA here is from genome assembly GCA_037179545.1 of Sesamia inferens. NCBI lineage: Eukaryota > Metazoa > Arthropoda > Insecta > Lepidoptera > Noctuidae > Sesamia > Sesamia inferens. The sequence goes on along the minus strand of CM073944.1, from coordinate 23,206,266 downwards.
TTGTCTGGTGGGTGGTAATTCTACCGGCAGCCGATTTTATGGTATTTTTAATGAGAAATGAATGAAACAAAGCAAGTAATGTACTAGTACACTACGACGGTGCCGTTCTGTAACCAACTCACGATAAAACTTAAGGGAACTGAGCGTCGAGTGAGCCGTCAAATTCTAAATAATGCTACGGATTGACACTATTGATAGATCTTACTTTCTAACTTTTCAGGATGAGATACAGAATCGAGCGACTGTATTGTCCCTAAGGTATTTAAAGGTAAAATGACTGACGGTTACAATTATAATGTACTAGCGGCCCCATACATGCTTCGCTACGTATAAAGTGAAATAATAAAAACAAATTTATTGAATTATCAAATTCAATAAATTTGTTAAAAGCTAGCAATTTTAAAACTAAATCCAAAACATTTAGATTATTAAACAAACGACTGGGGGTACCGACTCTCGAACAGGCAACATAAAGTTGACCATTTGAAAAGCATGATTCCTCCAAATTCAGATCACAAACGTGAAATTTGATATTCCACAGCAGAAGCGCTGCTGCCCGTTTCCCTGGTGACAGTTCCCTTAGTCGCTTCTTACGACACCCGCGGGAGGATATGGGTTGGTACTATCTAAGCCCGGTACCACACACGAATTAGTGCCTACATTCTATTTATTGGTATATTGGTGTGGCTAGCTGACATATAGAAAGTAATTTAATATGATGTTCTGAGTCTCATAATATTAACTGATTTACATGCCTACTTTTGTATAGAAGCAAGTTTTCCTAACTTTTTTTTTAATTATAATGTAGTGCTTGAGCGCAATGCCGCCTGATGGTAAGAGCCTATTCACTCAAAAAAACCTGGGTGAATAGGAAGGAAGATGACAGTTGAGCGAGGTGATGAAATGGAAAACCCAACAATACGACCAACGATGCTGTGCCAGAGGGAGATTGATGTGGAGACCCTCCACGACCAAACTCCCGACACAACAACATTTGGCACATCGTACTTGGCACACATCGCAAACACAATTGCTCAGACCCGTCATCCGTACGTAACTGTACAGACAGCTGTGCCGCTGGGGAATTGGTTACGCCACTTCTTCTCCCCGCGAAAGTGCTAGGAAGGGTGAAGGATGGGGGTTTTAGAGGATTATCTTAGGTAATTTTGATGTTCGAAAAGTGCGAAATCTCAGCTTAAATAAATTTTGAAATGAATAAAACTAAGTCCTTTTTTTGCTGTCGGGGAAACCTTCAAAATGCACCCGATCCCTGGGGACCAAGGTATAAAACTACCCGGGTGACCACCACATAGGGGTTCCCCCAGTTCCTCTTAAAAGACCAATTCCGGAACTGCCCCTGCCCAACGCCTGTAAAGGCAGACTCTCTGGGAAGACTGTAAAGAGGCTTCCCCTAGGCCTCGCTGAATACGCAGCACGTGACCACTGTGCCACCGTCTTCCCTAGGGTCACTTGGTGGGTACACAGGTGAGTCCCCATTCTATGCGCTCGCAACCCTGAAGGCCCTAAGTGGGCTAAAGCGCACTAGGTACAAAGGCGGTTGCCTCCCGCCTCCTTCTTCGAGCAGGATCAATCCTCTCTCAATCCCGCGCAGCGGCCTCCTTCTTGAACAACACTGTCTTACAGAAGGAAACTACTTTTGTCCAATTTTCTGTGGTTGCCAGCATAGAAATCCTATGTTCAGTTATGACAGTTTGTCAGTTTAATAAAGGCAGTAAAAAATAATACTGATCAGTAAAATCAGTAATACACAAAAGTGCGTCGTAAAAAGTATATAAATAGTTGTACAAATCCTTTTATACGGCGAAACGATAAAATATATTTTATCCTTCTTCGCTGATCTTCAAATAAAATGTATCAGTCATCTATTTATGATTAGTTTCCTTTCACAGAAAAAGACACCTCAATCGAAACCAAAAGAGAGCTTGACAATAAACATATGTATTTGGCTTCCTTTTTACACTGGCGCTGCCATAAAAATTTGGATTTAAATCGATCAAAATTATGAACAAATTTATAGAAAATCTGTTAATAAATTGTCTTCAGTTATTGGCTTACTGACTTCTCTTGGTCTTTTTAATTGAAAATTACATTCGGAGCTTATTTATTTATTTATTCTTTCGCACATACAGATTTTTGACATTGAGACTTTATACAGAGGCGGACTTAATGCCTTAGGCATTCTCTACCAGTAAACCACAGATGGTAAAGAGATTAGTAGCAGGTGCTTTAATTGAAAACATTATAATGAAAAAATACTCTTAACACTATTTAAATAAATACTTAAATAAGCTATATATACATACATACTATTACCGAAGTATATATTTATAATATATACATTAAAAACTAAAAATTTGGGATAGAGGTATTGAAATGACTCTACCCTAACTGTTGCGAAAATAACTCTGCAATTTCCGCTTAAATGCAAACCGACTGGCGGCCATCCTGATATCAAGAGGAAGCGCATTCCACAGAAGAATGGATTGAATATGAAATGAAGAGTGAACAAAGTCAGACGTATGTGAAGGATTGAGTAAGAGAAGATTGTTAAAAGATCGCAGATTCTTTGTCTGTGAAAAACATAAATATTGGAAGTGAGTCTCAAGATAAGAAGGAAGAATGGGTGAGTTAAGAAGGGAGAAAAGCGTGGTCAAAGCACGTAATTTTTTTCTCTGGCGAATGGGCAACAATTTGAGTTCAGACCTGTAACTCGACACATCTGAGTCTGCACGAACATGGTTTTTGTTTTAGCGGGTAAGGAATTTTCCTCAGGCGATATAGCGAACACCCCTGCGTTCGCAGCGGTACCCTTACTGTTGACTCTTTCACTAACGCAGGAGACCTGAGGTTGCACGCTAAGTGTCGAGTCAATATACAAACCAAGATCTTTGACAGTAGGGGTAATGGGTATGACGGTACCATTGAAGATAAGCGGAGGGAGGGAGCTAAGAGTTAACCTGCTCATCATGCGTGAGCTTCCAAAAATAATGGTCTGACTCTTTAAGGGGTTCACAGGCACTCCAAACGTATCAGACCAGTATTTGATAGCCTGCAAGTCATGTTTTACCTCCGCTATTACGTTCGTCATACCTTCCACCTGCTCAGCTGTATATAATTGAAGATCAGCAGCGTATAGATGATATGAACACCGAAGACAGTGAGTTATGAAATTAATGAAAATGGGGAATAATAATGGAGAAAGGCTACCGTCCTGTGGAACACTAGCATCCAGCTCACGTCAACTCGATGAGCTCTCATCGACGCGAACCGATTGCCGACGTCCCCGAAGATAAGAAGAGAACCATTCCAGTGCCTCGGATGAAACCATAAGATGAGAGAGAATAGCAAGGAGAATATTGTGGCTGATGGCGTTAAAGGAATTACTGTTACGGAAGGAGTTATTGCAGAATTATTTTTTTTTTTAATTAAAACCAAAACAGTAACTTTGGTGTCCTCCATAGCCTCTCTGATGTCACCTGTCACTTTAAGGAGAACGAAGGCTGTACTGTTCCCAGGTCTGAAACCAGACTGTAAGGGAGTTATAAGGCTGTTCCGATAAATAAATCTTGAAAACTGCTTATGTACGCAAGCCTCAAGAACTTTAGACAGGAATGGGAGAATAGAAATGGGACGAAAGTGACTGGGTTGGGATGGATTTGAAATTTTAGGGAGTGGGCGGACATACGCCATACGCCACAGGAATGAGAATTGTCTGGAATCGAAAGAATAGTTAATGATGTGGGTGATCGGAGGGAGAAGGCTATCAAGGATTCAAACAACCATATTACGACTAATGCCATCACAGCCCACAGCCTTGGACTTTATTGACAGGATGATCTTTTTAATTTCGTCCACGGTCACTGGAGAGAAGTAAAACGGTTTTATGGGGGATTCGAAAGGCCAGCAATTAAATCAAACGTTGAGCCAAAATTTGGGGATCCAAATGATTGAATGCTTGTGAATTGATGGTTGATATCATCAAGGCCAAATGAATTAGGAAATTCCACATGCCGTCGCCTACCGATACCAAGAGTACCAAAGAACTTCCAGATACCAGCAGGTGAAGAAGAAGATATTCTCGAGAATATGGCGGCGTATAGCATTGCGTATCATCTGGTTATACTTATTTCTAGCAGCCTTGTAAATGTTTCAATTTTCCTCACAGCGATCCTTTCTAAATTTCCGAAGAGCTCGATCCCTATGCCTCATCGCCATTCGAACCCCTGTCGTGATCCAGGGAGCAGGAGGTTGTCGAAGTTTAATACGCTTGACAGGAGCATGCTTATCGTAAAGTAAAAGGATCGCCTGATCAAAAATGTGCAGTTTATCGTCAACCGATGACACATAGCCAGGTGTTCCCAATTGAGGTCTGACGCATCCTGATGAAGCCTCTCAACGTCCATGCGCTCAAAATGACAACCGGTAAGCTTTTCAAAATTTTCTTTCCATAAAACCCAAAAACAAAATATTACATACAAATATATACTTCTTTTTAAAATATGTATTTTAATTACCAATTAGTACTTGATTGCGATCCCGCCTAGTTGTAAGCAGTTTATTAAGAGCCTATTCACTCTAGTCTTGAAGACACTTAAATTGAAATCAGACAGGAAAACCTCCTCAAACAAATTATTTCAGTCCGTCGACGTACGGGTATAAAGACGAGACGCAACGGTTCGTTTGGATCGTAGCGGTGTCAACAGTGTAAGGGTGTATGCTCGCTGTACGACAGGTCGAGTGATGATGGAACAGTGATGACAGAATCAAGTCATGCAATTCCTGCGCGTACTCCCCAAAATGCATCCTATAGAATACCGAATAGCTGGCAACTTTACGCCTGTACTCCAGCCGAGACCGTACCAAATTTAGAAGAGTTGTAATTTTGAAACAATTGGCTTCAGTCTAAATAATGAGAAGCTTAGTTTTAATCTAACCGGATACAGATAAATAATGTTCTTGAAATTATATGTAGCGACTATCTGACCTCCATAAGACAGTTATTAGGTTACACGATACACCCCGGATAAGACAAGTTGTCAGACTCAATAACGCTGTAACACAAAATATGTAAATTACTCAAATGAGAAGTACCAAATTACCTCACAAACTTCTTAGAAAATTTGTCCCCTTCATGTAAGCTAACATTTACACCACGTTAAGTTGTATAATATTTTACTGTAACTGTAGTTAAAGTTCTTTTTTTTTTAATAATTATAAACTAGCGCTTGACCGCAATCCCTCATGATGGTAAGCAGTGATGCGATCGTTGATGGTAAAGCGCACTAGTTTATTAAGAACCTATTCACTCAGATTGAGCGAATAGGAAGGAAGACGGCAGTTGAGCGAGGTGATGCAATGTTAAACCCAACAACACGACCAATGATGCTGCGCCAGAAGGAGACTGATCTGGAGACCAAACGACCAAACTCCCAAGACAACAACATTTGGCGCATCGTACCCGGCACACATCGCAACACAACTGCTCAAACTCGTCCTCCGTACGGCTTCACCAGACACATCATGCCGGAACACGACAAATCGCTTGGCGGCAAGGCTTTGTCTGGTGGGTGGTAACTTCTGCCGGCGGCCGGTGTTATGGCCTACCACCGAGAAAAAGTAAAAAAAAAAAGTTTATTATAAGTTTTAACCAAAGAACGGATAAAAGACATGAGAATGGAAATACTTCGGGATTTGCATTAAAACCGCACCCTTATTACGTAATACACAATTACTATTAGTTGAAATAATTTCGAAGCATATTGCTAATACATTGCTCCATATACATATTAGAAAACGTGTCTGCTCAGCAACATAACGCAATGAATGTTGTTGAACTGTCAACTAATAATAATATAACAAAACAGGTGTGGGAACGAGACCTGCGGTACTAAGGAGCTACTCCTTATTAATATGGCCATTAGCCAACAGGTTCGTCGTTCTTGAAAGGATCTCTCGACTTGTTGGATAGATTATAAGAAGGCCTATGACTCGGTGCCACATACAAGGCTCATGTGGGTGCTAGAGTTGTATAAAGTTGATGCAACCTTCCTGATGACATGTATGGCGCAATGGAAGACGGTCCTTTACTATCCAGGATGTCGAAATATTCAAAGGAATAGCGAACCGATAAAGATCGAGCGAGGTATATTTCAGGGCGATAGTTTGAGTCCATTTTGGTTTTACTTGGCCTTGAATCCTCTAAACTGCTGGAGGATTCCGGTCTCGGCTTTAGGATGAGGCGAAGTGGTCAGGTTATATCGCACCTCCTCCACATGGATGACCCAAAAATTACTGCTACTGAAAAAATTTAAACTTTTAGTAGCGTCAATAGATTGGAATTTAGTGTGGACAAATGTGCGGTCATGCATGTACAGTGAGGAGAGATTGTGGAATCCGTGGAAACCCAACCTTCAACGGTTGGATTATGCCGGTTTTGATGTACTCTTTCGGCATACTCAAATGGACTCAGACCGAACTTGACGCCCTGAATCAGAGGGCCCGTACGTTGCTGACTGCAAATTGATTGCATCACCCACGCTCATTGGTTATGAGACTGTATATCCCGCAAAAATGTGGAGGTCGAAGTTTTTTAAACGCTAAGACCCTCCACAATCGTAAGATATGTATTCTCAGGGAATATTTCCTGAAAACTGACGTGGGAACGCATAGAGATGTGGTTGACAAAGGCCTCACTCCACTCTCCTTGGCTAAAGAAAACTATCGCAAACCAGTAGTGCTTGACACAAATGATCGCATGGAGGTATGGAAGAGCAAAGAGCTTCACGGACGCTGTTTTCGAGCCCTACACGGGCCCGATGTAGATTTTCAAGCGTCCGTAGCCTGGCTACTTTTCTGTAACCTTTTTGGGGAACCCGAAGTTTTTGTCTGTGCAATTATGGACGAAGTTATGATGACGAACAATTACCGAAGATTTATAGTGAAAGGCGGCACAGTTGACATCTGTCGGGTATGTCACCGGCCGGGGGAATCAATAAGGCATATTATCTCCGGGTATTTTCGTTTCGCTAACGAAAAGTACTTGTATAGACACAACCTCGTAACCAAGATAATCATCAGCAAATACAACTTTGCTCTTAAATACAACCTTGTAGAATCGGAGGTGCCCTACTCTCGAAAATGGCAATATCACATTGTACTGGGATCCATCCATTATCACTGCCAGGACTATTGTTGCCAATAAGCCTGGTATAGTGATCGTGGATCGATCAAAGCGGCGTGCAATGATTGTCATAACCATCCCGCATGATGAGAACCTCGTGAATGTTAAGAAAGATAAATAAATCAAGTATTTTGACTTGGCTCGCGAGGTTGTCGACATGTGGGATGTGGATTCAGCAGTCATTGTACCGATAGTCGTGACAGCTAATGGCTTAATAGCCAAGAGCCTCGACCAACACCTTAGAAGTTAGGCAGCTGGATGGAGGGCTTGATTCAGAAATCGGTACTTCTGGGCACTGCTCGCATTGTCAGGAGATTCCTCTCTCTGGAGCCCTGACCACCGGTAGCTTGGACCCTGTTCCCGGTACCAATGGGTAATTATTTTTTTATATTTTTAAATGTTTTATATTTTAATATTTAAAAATGTAATTGATACCTAACTAATAATAACTAAATATTACTAATAATAATGATAGCAATCTTCTCTTACTCTGTCCTTCACATATATACGTCTGACTTTTTTTACTTTTCATTTCATATTCATTCCATTCTTCCGTAGAATGCGCTTCCTCTTGATATCAGGATGGCCGCCAGTCGTTTTGCATTTAATCGGAAATTGCAGAGTTATTTTCGCAACAGTTAGGGTAGAATCATTTCAACACCTCTCTCCCAATATTTTAGTTTTATATTTATTATCTACACTAATATTATAAAGAGGATAAATAAACAAACAAATAAACACCAAAGCACCAACTTTAGGGACACTTGTATGGGACTTTTTCCCATGGTTCATCGTGTGTACCTATCCTGTCTGTCTGTTGTGATCTAACCAACGAACATGGCCAGATTTTTTTCGTGCGTTCAGTATGCCTGTTATGAAATGCAGCGTGGTGATCCAAATTTAGTTCTGCCTTTTAAGAATTTCGTATATGCTCAAAATCTGATGGTATTACTAAGACTCAAGTTTTTGTCTATCATTAGGCTGTATCTCATAAACCCTGTTAGCTAGAGAGTTGAATTTGTCACAGATGATGACGTATTTCTGTTGCCGCTTTAAGAACAAAATACATCTACTATGTAAAAACATTTTTTGTTATTGGTACAGAATACTTCGTGCGTGATTGTCACTTGGTTTTGTCTAAATTTTCGTATTAGTAGACTAAAATACTTTACAAAAACACGACTCCGGAATGCTACTGAGAAGCTTCATTTTTAATGTCTGGACTTGATGACTTGAAAAAAGACGATGATCCCTGAGTTTGTTTCGGCTATTTCTTCTCAGAGGTAGTCAGTTAGGAAATGTCGGCTTCATCTAGTTAAAAAAAAAAGCATATGACGTGTAAAAGTGATCGGTGATCCTACTTGCTTAATAAACGATTTCATTTCATTTCACAAAGAATAAGTCTCTATAAATTAATAAATACCAATACCCTTTACAATACCAATACCAATACTAATACATTCTACTAATACTAATTCTCTAATTCTAAGTTAGCCCAGAATAGTAATAACTAGAATAGATACAATAAAAGACTGATACCGCTCACTTCGAATTTATAAAAATTCATAATCCCTCCTAAACATAACTCTGAACGCCGGATATATAATTTAATAGATACTTACACATATCCTGCAGGCGAATACTCATAAAATTTTATTTCTGTAGGTTACCCTTTTATGGAGAAAATAAGGGTTAAACGGCTTTACAATAATATTCGTAAATAAATATAAGATTTTAGTGGATATATAAGTTTGATGGTATTGCCGGAATGAGCGAAAAACAGGATAAAAATGGTCCATTTTTGTTTCGGCTTTGACTTTTTTGTTCCTTTTTGCTGTGATCGAAAAGGAAAGATGTCATTATGAAGACCTTTCCAGTGTTTCGTGCCAAAAATGGCAATAAGGATGATTTTTTAAATCAATTCTGTGTTTTCTTTTTGGCTGTTAGAGGATTAGAAAAAAAACGCTTTCTGGTCAGTTTTGTCTGCCTTTGAAAATTGAAAATAAGAACCTTTACTTGCTAACGTTGTCTAAGGTTTCATCATCATCATTTCAGCCGAAATACGTCCACTGCTAGACATAGGCCTCCCCCAAGAATTTCCACGACGACCAGTTCTGCCCCTCCCGCAGCCAGCGGTTTCCCGCGTTCTTCATTAGGTCGTCGGTCCACGTTGTCGGGGGCTTACTCACGCTGCGTCTTCCGGTGCATGGTTGCCACTTTAGTGGTGCAATTCTTTGGGCTATATCTAAAGTTTAATAGATGCTAACTATTCTTGAGATGGGAAGACGATATAAGATGTATAGCTGGCGCCATATGGCAAGCTTTAGGGGAGGCCTATGCTAAGTAGCAAGACAATATTCGCAAAACTGGTGTCAATATTAGAAATTTAATTTAGTATGTAAGAAATATGTGTTTTGTAAGATTGTTGAATAAAGGCTTTATATTATAACTAGCTTTCCGCCCGCGGCTTCGCCCGCGTTAACTTCGGTTATATCGCGCGTTTTAGATTTCTCTCGGGAAAATCAATTTTTTCGGGATAAAAAGTACCCTATTATTTAATCCGGACTTCTAACTTTACGCCTGCAAAATTTCAAACACATGTGAAAAAAAGATTTATTGAGTAGATAAAGCGTGAAGAAAACAGTTAAAGAGGTAACAGTTAAAGAGGATCCCGCGGGAACAGTAGATACTTTCTTCCGGGATAAAATGTATCCTATATCCTTCTCCGTACCACAGACTAAGTTAAAGAGGTAACAAACATATAAATAATTACACTGTTAGTAGCCCGCCCGTGTTAATTTAGATCCCACGGGAACAGATAAAAGGTGTCCTATGTCCTTTCTCGTTCCGCAGACTATGTGTATGCAAATATTAAATATTATTAAATAATTATATTGTTATTTCTTGCCCGTGGCTCCGCCCGTCGTTGCTCCGTCCGCGTTAATTTCGATCCCACGGGAACAGTAGCTACTTTCTTCCGGGATAAAATGTATCCTATATCCTTCCCCGTACCCTAGACTATGTGTATGCAAATTTTCGTGATGATCGGTGCAGTAGTTTAAGCGTGAAGAGGTAACAAACAAACAAACAAACAAACACACTTTCGCATTTATAATATTAGTTGGGATATATTATATTATAACTATTCCTTAGGCTACGCTTGCCCCTTTTTTTTTAACGAGTGGAAATAACATTACGCACCATACCCACCGCTAGCTAGGCCCTGTGTTGAGAGTGTCACGGGGTCGGCCCGAAGGCCTAGACGCCGTGCCACTCTCAGGGCTTACCGGCCTTCTTAAGGCCGGTTTCCGCGCCAAAGGGGAATTACCCGGTAACGGAGTAATCCCCAGACGTGGTAACCGTTGTGTAATGCGCGTGCGGGGGCTATCCACACGCGCTGGTCACACCCTGGGGCTAAAGGAGACGGGGGTTCGTCCCCCGCCTTCTTCGCCCCACCCGTCTACGCCGGAGGGGAGCGGCAAGAGCATCCTCTTCCCGCTCCCTCTCCGCAGCCTCCTTCTGCAAGAGGACGGTCTCGCAGAAGGAGGCGGCAGCCTCCCATGCACTCTCGCTTTCAACCATGGCTCGCACCATGGTTGTCAGGGAGAGGCGTCTAGGCTACGCTTGCCCTAGTTGATCTGTGGATGAGAGAGACGAGGATGGAGCCTCAGATAGACAATGCACTAAATGTGTAGTCGTGGAGGTCAATTGGGATCAAACAAATCTTTTGTATGCTCAACTATTACTAAAAAACATTAAAATTTTTATAGTAAATAACAATTGAAGTCTTAAAACATGTTCTCGGGAGAAATTTTGGTTCTACCACCTCTAGTACCGAAGAAAAGTCGTTTTAACTTCAAAAAAATCCTCATATGAAGCTCTACTTTTATAACCTACATAAAAGGAACAAAAAAAGATATAAAATAACCACATATAGACTGCTTGTTCTCCTTTCTTTAGAGCTTATCTATACTAATATATAAAGCTGAAGAGTTTGTATGTTTGTTTGAACGCGCTAATCTCAGGAACTACTGATCCGAATTGAAAAAATATTTTTGCGTTGGATAGCCCATTACTACAGAAAGGCTTTAGGCTATATAACATCATGCTGCGATCAATAGGAGCGGGGCATAACTAATTCTACGCGAAAGAAGTCGCTGGCGGTCGGTAGTATCCTAATAAAACTGTTCGAAGAAGTACAGATTTAAAAGATAGCACATACACACTGGTCAGGTCAGGCGATCAAACTTTTCTAAGATATAGGTACTTTTTAAGTATATCTTGGACACAAATGACTGATTAAAAGGTGAAGGAAAACATCATGAGAAAACCTGGACTTTAAGTCTGAAATCGCGAACCCGCATTGAGCAAGCGTGGTGATTACGCTCAGTCAAAATCCCCCTAAAAAAATTAATATTATTTTGCAAACTGAGGTAACTTAATACATGTGCGATAGGCAATACATGCGCGGGCGAAGGGGGGCAGGGCATCGCTAATCGCTCATAATAATACCTTCAAACGGCAACAAAACGGTGTTGTCACTTTATTAACAATTACCTAACTTTGGGGAAGATGGAATTAATTTGCGAAAAAAAAAGATTATTTCAAAATTCATTAGTTTTGTTACTATTATGGTTTGGTTTCATATTTTATTTGGTCTTGTGCTTACCTAACCTTTATTATCCTTATGGGTCGAATGGTCTTTACATATTGTATACAAACCGCTTCCTTATTCCGCTGTTTTCTTCGTAGATAACGCTTTTAAACCATTTTTTTTTTCTAATTGTACGTCTTAATTATTTATTTATTTATATTTATTTCTACGTGCCCCTATCATTTGATATATTTCCAAAACTCAATTAACAAAAGAAGTATGCTATTTCAAATTCCCGAAAAATAACCTATTTTTACCGGAATGTTCAGACGACTATTAGACAAATGCGATAAGTTCATGACAAAAAAGAAAATAATAAAAGCATGAGTATACTTTTCCTCTAAATTTTGATATAAAAATAATTGAGATCTGTCGTTTTGAAAAAGAAAACAGCTAAATACGAAACGTCTTTTGGTCAACGTTTTTATAGGTAAAATCAAGCGTCTCCTTATTTATTTTTTTGTTGCGATGAGAAAATATCAAAAAACTTCTCCCACTCTGGGCGGAGCGGAAGGGCGTGTCAGACTTTTACTGACTAAAACCCTTCCGTGTTTCTTCACTTGCCTGTGCGACGGCCAGGGCCACGCATTCTTGTTTAACCAACCCGCAACCCTGACCCAGGAGGCATCGGTCTTCGTGGACCCCGTCACGTTGTGCTGACATCTCTTTGAGGCGCGCGTGAAACACGACACCCCATCGACTCAGGCCTGGTCCTTACCGAGCGGCGAGCTGCCGACTACTCGTTACCTTCCAGGTAAGTCACGAGGCGCGAGTTCAACACACGCTCCATAATCTTGCAGAGTATGGAGGTTATTGAAATTGGCTGATAGTTGGTAGCATCGGCACGACTACCCTTTTTGGGTACAGGCTGCACGTTGGCAAGCTTCCAGAACTTGGGCACTATACCAGTCCTAAATGAGCGGCGATACAGGAGACAACTCGGGCGCCCATGCCTTAAGAACAATCGCTGGTATATCATCTGGACCACTTGCCTTATTCACGTCCAGACAACACAATACTTTCAGAACCTCCTTGTTTCTAATGCGAACCTCCGGCATTGAAGTTCCGCAATGAGATAATTTGTCGTTTTGGCCTAGTGGTTAAAACACCAGCCTCTCAAGTATGAGCGCGCGGGTTCGATTCCAGGTCAGGCAAGTACCAATGTAACTTTTCTAAAGTTATATGTACTTTCTAAGTATATCTTGGACACCAATGACTGAAGGTGAAGGAAAACATCTTGAGGAAACCTGGACTTTTAGTCTGAAATCGCCAACCCGCATTGAGCAAGCGTGGTGATTACGCTCAATCCTTCTCTGTATGAGAGGAGACCTGTGCCCAGCAGTGGGGCGATAAAAAAGGTTGATGATTATTTTAAATGGTTAAAGGCTATCTTCTTTGAGCTTAGATCCAGAGCTCTGAGGTCACGAGCGTCTACCCAGGTGAGAAATGCGGTTTACAAGGGTTTTTTTTATAGTGGTATTCCTTCCACGCGACCCGGACAAATGCCCCGACAGCCCCCGGACCCAGAAGGGATTACGGTTTGCGAGAGTTTTTTATAGTGGTATTCCTTCCACACGACTCGGGCAAGTACCCCGACAGTCTCCGCTCCCCTAAGGGATTACGGCAAACCTCCAGCATTCGTCCACTTACCGCACTCTGAAATCAGAATGGAATTGATCGCATGCAAACCCCTATAGGCCAGGTTTCCTTCAACGACCATCGAAGATGATCGGTGATTGGAACCATGCCCCTTCTCCGTGTGAAGATTTGCCGTCAGACACATGAGTCCACCAGAACGCGGTGGGCAGTTGGGCTGCAACTGTCTGTTTCACACTACGGGGAGTAGTTGGATGCGGCGCGACGGCAAAGGTTTCCTTAAATACCTATTTTTCAAATTTCTCGGCACTAAAGTCCCCTTTTGGTAAAGACATAGCCCCTTCGTGTATAGGTCACGGTATGTATAGATGTTTACTTATCCTCGTTCCAACCGCGGAAAACGTAGTTAACCTGAATACTAGTTAAAACTCTCAAACAAATGGTGTTTCCAACCTGTAAATCACGTGCGACTCTAGTACAGGACGTTATTGTTCTGTCAAACAAGTTGGCATGAGCGCGTTGCAACTTGTATGGAGTGCTTGTTTAGATAATTAAGGCTAATTAGTGTTCTGCAGTAAATAGAGGCTGTTTGTGGTGCAGATAGAACATTCGTTTGTTAGTGAGGGACTTGTGGCTGAAATAACTGCGAAAGAAATAATGATCTATTAGTGCCTGTATTAAATATTGAATACAGGCACTAATAGAACATTCCATATTGATTAGTTAATGAAAAGTTATATGTACTTTCTAAGTATATCTTGGACACTAATGACTGGTTACAATGTGAAGGAAAATATCTCGAGGAAACCTGGACTTTAAGTCTGAAATCGCCAACCCGTATTGAGCCAGCGTGGTGATTACGTTAAATCCTTCTCCGTATGAGAGGAGACCTGTGCCCAGCAGTGTGACGGTAAAAAGATTAATAATGATTAAATTGAATACAGGCACTAATTTGTCATTATTTCGTCCAAATCTATTATAACCACAAGTCCTTCACTCACAAACGAATGCTCTATCTGCCACCACCTCGCATGCCAAGAAAGACGGGTGTGGTGCCTTAACAGTCGTCTGAAATCCGAAAATCAGACAACCAGTTTGAATGTCCATGTGGGCTTCAAAAGCTCTTCATCAGTCTACATTGTGAGATGACTTTTATAGTTTTTTTTTTGGGTGGGAAGTCATCATAATATCTTACTGAAAGTAATGCTTCGACCCAGGCCCTGTCCTTAGCGAATGGCAAGTTCAATCGACGACTCGCCTACGGTATCCGGGAGTCATCTCCTGCTCTCGCATACAGGGCATTTCATGCGGCAACTAGGGGCTTCCTTCTTTGCGAGTATTATAGCTTCGTAGAAAGAGGTCACCTTTTCTCGGCCTCTGATACACTCTCGCTCAGTACAAGGCCTTACCCGACAGATCGCCGCCACGTGGACATTGCCTCTGCCTACAAAATCATAATGAATTCCAAATAAATGATAAATATCTAGTTAATTACCAGAATAGTAATTGTATGTGAAATAAAATAATAATCGGTAAGAAAGACAAATTAATTTATGAAGTGACGTAGCACTGGTCGGTGAATGTGATACCCCATATTCATCGACCAGTGCTACACCAGATACCTGTCTATATGGAGGATCCTCTTTCCCTCAGTTTCTCATAACTCAGTACTTACTTCTGATTGATGTTCCAAACCAAGGAAAATAAGAAATTATTGCCTCTTTCTAACCAGTCCATCCACCGCTTTAGTATACCCTCAGTAAAAGCCACCAGAATCCACATTTTAATTAATTCTATTCAGAACACACTGCACTCAAAAAACAAAACACTCACGTTCCAAATTAGAATCCAACCAAGTACCCTCTCAGTTTCATACGAAGCGAGGGCAATCTTCAAAAAGAAAAATTTCGACTCCGATATGCAAAACGACCAGCAATTTTCCCACATTCTAGCTGTGTTGTCCAAAATTGTATTTGGCAGCAAAAATGCAACGGTCGCTTTGAAGAATAGTAATGCGATGCAGTACTGAGATTCCGGGATATAAATCCCGAGGTCCGTCGGCGGGTTTGACGTGACTTGAATGAAAGAGAGACTTGGGAGTCATGATTAAGTTAAAGTGATCCTTATGATGTAATGACATAGTTTTTTCAGGAAACGAAGCATTTATAGTTAAAAGATGTTAAGTGGTGATTACAGGAACGTGTTACTTAAGGTTGAGGAGCTCTGAGAATTTAAGTTAGCTTCAGAGACTGCAAACATTTTCTATAAACTGGATTGAACTGTAAGTTGACACTGTAATGATCTGATTGAGACTGAATACTGGAGTTTATTTTCACTTAGGAATTTGTTTTTGAGCTTTATTTACAAGACTGATGGATTGGATGGAATTGATTAGTGTTTCAAGGTTTGTGAACTTCCAATGGAGGCGAAGAAATGCCTTGGATAGAGAATTGAGGGGCTTTTCTCGTTATTTTAAGAAAGTTCACAGTCTGATCTCTTTCATCAGAACTGTCTCTGATTTCCCAACATTTGTTAAGTTTTTGATATTGTTTATAGCTGAGTTGTGACTCTGGTTAGATATTGATCGATCTAAGTTACCAAAAATTTCCTTCTTTTAGAGACAATGGAACTGGGTGGTAATTTCATAATACATTCAAATAAGCTACGATTTAGACAGTTCCTGAAGACAATTTTTTCAAACATATTTATAAATCAATCAGCAGAATTATTTAGGATTATTCAGATTTTGATTCATCATTTCAGCCGAAAGACGTCCACTGCTGGACATAGGCCGGATTTTGATTATAAGAGTGTAATTCAATTGAGTACTAGCTTTTAACCAGTGAAATATGCAGTTGAGTACTAGCTTTAATTCAATTGAGTACTTGCTTTTAACCAGTAAAATATGCAGTTACATCTAAACATGGGGGCCCCGGGTACCATCCCCGGCCAAGTCATGATTTCCTGATTGGCCTGGGTCTTGGATATGTATCTATTATAAATATAGAATTGTTGAGTTAATATCCCATAACACAAGTCTCGAACTTATTTTGGGGCTAGCTCAAGCTGTGTGATGTGTCCGTTTATATTTATTTGCTCCTGTCTAAAAATTGATGTTTTTACCAATAATAATAATAATTTAATTCAGGTAAGATACCTATAATTTCACAAAACTAAATACAAATCCACAGAAGACATGACACACAAAGAAACAACACAATAAATTATAGTGGACATCACATTAAATAGATAAATCATAAAAATAAATCTATTGTAGAGAATGACAAATGAAATTAAATTCAATGTCAAATAAATTAATAATGCAATAAAAAATAAATTAAATAATGAAATACAATATTATTATTCTTATGAATAAATTTTAAACTATAGTGCTAATTTTATGATTACAATAAGTTAATTAGATGTCAGCTACACTAAATTAAGATGCATCATACACAGCCTGGATAGTGAGATTTTTCGTGATTCGAATTCTGTTCAAAAAGGAAGCGGCCCGCTTTCTCATTACTGCTTAGAAGTCATCTACCCTATTCTCGGCGAACATGCCAGAAGCACTACACCGCCACGGCAGGTTGAGTATTGCTCTGAATGCATTATTATACTGCACGCGAAGAGCGTAGTACGTTCGCCGGGTGTAATTGCGCCACAGGTAGCAGGTATAGAACGACTGACAATACGCCGTGAATAGGGTGATTTTAACAGTTTTATGGCACCGCGCAAAACGACGCGCGAACATATTGCTTTTAGCGGCAACGGACCTCCTCTGCCTTTCCATATCAACATCGTCCTTAAGATTATCCTGTATTACATGCCCCAGATATTTAAAGCTCGTTACAATTTTTAACTGTTTACCATCCAAGGTGATTACTGGGCTATAGTAATTGGTTTAATTAATTCTTTGAATTACAGAAACAATGTAATTTTTGTTTCAAACATATTTCTCCCGTCTGTTCCAAACTTCCTCAAAACTTAAAGAAACGTTATTTAAGCATAAACTCAAAACTGCATAAAAATGTAGACAAAACCGCGGAACTTGTGTTTTGTTATACTTTTAATAAGATCTCACGATATTTAACAAAAGGGCCCACACAAAAGTTAACCCGTAAATCTGCAGAACTGAAAGATAACGCCAACTCTCAAACTATGGACATTTGCTACGGTAGGGTTAGGTGTTTTTGTTAGCGGTTTTCTGAGAAAATATAGTATAGACACTATATATAGTATAGACACATCAAGCTTCACGAATTTTATATAAAACTACCCCAACCAACCTTGAATGTAATGCTTTAGGTATAAAATTTAAATTCTATTAAAGAAATTTGACCTATTCTAGATGGTAGCTTCATGAACGCATTGTACATGGCTTTTGTACATTACCACAACACAATCTAGATCAATCATCTATAACAGAAACAGTATCTACACTTCTACAGACTACTAGCGACACCTGTCACTATCATTCAACATGAGAAGAGTCCGTGACGTTAACGAAGGTTATACTCACAACCACATAAGTATAAACCGACTATACGAGTATCTATATACAGAGTGGTGTATAACACGAACAATACTGGTTCTAATAATCCTAAACCATATCAACCACCTAAAGTTCCCTTAGTCGCCTCGTATGACACACGCCGGAGGATATGGGTTGGTAATAATCTAAGCCCGGTACCAAACGGGCAATTAGGCAGTATATATTAACCACTAACTTAACAGGATGACACCAGTTTAAGCACGTCATTATATAAATATTTTTGATATTATTCCTCTATAAAAAAGTGAAATAAAAAAATCCGCGGTCATCATAACCGCACAACACTATTTGATACCATCACGTGTTCGGGATTGTGTCCGCTTTACATCACAACACTAGCGTATAACTTGTGTGGTTGACGCGCTTTATATTTACTGGTGTTTTAACATCAATTGTGAGTCGGATTGGAATTTGTTCATGATAGCAGTATGTTGGCAGATCGGAAACACACAGCGGGTATACACTGGTTTCCTCTTTGTGAACGATAATGGGTCGAAATACAAACACGCTGTTTGGTAGATATCACATCCATGTTGGAATGTTTGGTGCTATGACATGCCATCACCTCATGATATTTTCCTACACCATTTTAAGAACATTGATGATGAAATAATTTGTACAAAGTAAAGCGGTTGGGTTAGCGTGGGTATCTCCGTGTGCAGTTTTTGGACGCGTCCCCAGGTGGCGGATAGGGGAACGGCCCCCAGATATGGGGGTTACCGGTTTACCGGCGCGGACCAAAACCAGAAGTGGGGACCGCTTCGGCGTCACACGTGCGGCGGCTCGGCCACCACTCCAGGTGGCTGACGTGACCCGAACCCCGGGTCACCGTCGGGCAACATGGTCTCCTCACTGAGAGGAGCTGGGGGCCCCGTTTGCCTCCGGGCAAACGAGTGGGGCTAGTAGGAAGGACACCTCGCTAAAAAACCTTTGGCTGCTGCGTCTTCTCGCACAAGAAGACGTACCCAGCCCGGCCCCTCCCTATAGAGGGACCATTGTGGGCCCGTCTTTCAGGCGAGTATCGCCGGCGGGGGATTGGTAGTGCAGGCTATGCTATTTCCCATGACCCCGCCACTAAGGCGATGTCGTTGTGCCGCTGTTTGGTTTTAAAGGTATTCTCGGCTTCGGCTGGGCGAGTCCCACACACGCCCTTCAGGGTATGGTGCGTAAAGGCATTTCCACAGCGTCAAGAAAAAAGAAAAAAAAAAGCGTGGGTATCTAAGGAACTCTCACCAGGGAAGCAGGCAGCAGCGCTTCTCTTGTGGAATATCAAATTTATGCGATCCCCAAATCGCCTGCCAAGCATGGGGATTATAGCAACTTATCGTATTTGTCAATAGTCGTCTAAATATCGCGGTAAAAATGAATTACTTTTTGAGATGTTGGAATATCACATTTCTTTTATGAATTAAGTTATAGAAAAATCAAATACATAATAGGGGCACGTATAATCAAGGTATAAAAATAATTACTCTAAAAGCATTATCCACGAAGAAAATAGCGGAATACGTTTCTATAGAGAAAGAGCTCTAATAGTTCCCTCTTAAGGTAGCTACAGTATAGTTGTGGAAACGTGGAATTCCATTAGGCACCGCTCCATAGACCATACTGGTATCCATCTGAACGTGGTTAAACTTGTGGCCGAAACTAATAGAAAAGGGCCAATTTATTGATCCAGGTTCTGACAAGGTAAACAAGTGTACCAAAATCTGGCCATATTGTATAACATCGTTCCGTTCGACATACACGACACCAATTAAGCTGCAAGCTCCAATATATTTTAATCGTATGTAAGCTTGGCGATCGTGTTAGCTTTGCGGTACAACATTGCACTACAGCTAACGATCATAGTCTAGTGATGGGATGATATTTTATGGATGCCTACAAGCGTAGTGATGGGAATTGGAATATGAAAATGTTAGTAATGTTTTTCAAGATTTTTTAAAATAAATATTTAAAGTCATTTTCACTGAAAATTTCTACAACTACTATTAATATTTCTCAGCATTTGCCAACTTGTAGTTGGGAAAAGGCTAAGTAAATTGTTGTTTTTATAATGTTATAAATTAATGGTTGACCGCGGTCCCGCCTGATGGTAAGCAATAACCGTAGGCATGGGCTTGCGGGCGGAGAGCATGGACAGCTTGCCACCCGGTAACGACCGGGCCCGCCGCCCGCTAAGGACCGTGCCCAAGTCGACGGCGCGTTGTATTTCACGTGCGCTTCAAAGAGATGTCAGCACATCGTCACGGGGTCCCGACGACTGATACCTGGGTCAGGGCTGCGGGTTGGTGAAAAGAGAAACCATAGCCCTGGTGCAGGCAATTGAAGAAACACGGATGGGTTTTAGTCAGTAAAAGTCTGACACGCCCGTCAGCTACGCACAGAGTGGGAGAAGTCATTTAATGATTTCCCATCCCATCAAAAAAAAAGAAAGGATTTCACATCCAAACAAAAAAAAAAATGGTAAGCAGTAATAAATCGATAGAAAAGTGTACTATTTTATTAAGAGCCTCTTCACTCTAGTCTTGAAGATTATTAAATTCTGATTAGACGGGAAGATACAATGGGCCTCATAAGCAAGCTCAGAGTCACACAAAGGGCAATGGAAAGAGCTATGCTCGGAGTTTCTCTGCGTGATCGAATCAGTAATTAGGAGATCCGCAGAAGAACCGAAGTCACCGACATAGCTCTTCGAGTCGCTGAACTTAAGTGGCAGTGGGCAGGGCATATTGCCCATAGAACGGATGGCCGATGGGGCGGTAAGGTTCTGGAGTGGCGGCCACGTACTGGAAGACACAGGGTAAGGAGACCCCCATTAAGGTGGAACGATGTCCTGGTGAAGTTCGCGAGAAGCCGATAGATACGGGCAGCACAAGACCGGTCATCGTGGAAAGCCTTGGGGAGGCCTTTGTCCAGCAGTGGACATCTATAGGCTGAAAAAGAAAAAGAAAACGGGAAGACCGTCGCAGGCAAATTGTGTGATAGAAAAGACGAAGCGAAATCTCATTTTATAAATCGTAAGCTTTATTATAAGAAGTACAAGTTGTATCGTACACAGCTGCAAGGAGAATGAATCTGACATGCCTATAGAGATGTGTTTTTGGTATTTCTTACTAAATAGTGATGTTACATTAGTCCAGATCGTAGCGAATAACAATAGGAATGAAAATATTGAAAATCAACCAGTTTCCCACTTTTAAAACTACGTCCGCCGAACGCTCATCTACACAGTCCTCTATTATCATCTCTCTAATGAGGAGATCCGCAGAAAAACGAAATTTACCGACATAACCCGAAGAATCGCAACACCTAAGTGACAGTGCGCCGGGCACATTGCCCGTAGGACCGATGCCCGATGGGGCTGATGGGTTTTCGAGTGGCGACCATGCACCGGAAGACGCAGCGTGGCTAGACCCCTAATAAGACGGACCGACGACCTAGAGAAGGTCGCGAGAAACTGCTGGATGCGGGAGGCCGTCCGTCGTGGATATACTTTGGGGAGGCCTACGTCCAGCAGTGTACGTCTTTCGGCTGAAATGACTGAAATGATGATGATGATAATAATACTGATCAATATTCTATCAAAAAAAAAAATGTCGCATGCACAGATTACCAAAAAATATTGTACCAAATATTATTAGAAGAATATTATCTATACCAAATAGATAGCAAACGCTCGAGAGATATCTTAAACGATCATAAAATGTCTGAAAAAAATCCCTTCTGGCTAGGGAAAATGCCTTTACAACCTTATTTACCACCATTTGAGTTAAAGCCAAGCGAATGTGGACCTTCATTTCTCGATCATAAGTGTATGTGGTGGTTTCGTAAAGTGCTCATTCTAAGTTGGTTCTGCAGGATATAATCTTAAATCGATAGTAGTTTTGTTGTGTATCTTAATGTAGAAAAAATATTCTTTTCTGAACCGTTGACAATGTATGTTCTTATTTAGTTAAGTTAGGAGTGACGTTTACTTAATAGTGTTTTGAATAGATTAACCGGTAAGGGTGGTCGACCTATGTTTTCTTTGCG
This sequence comes from Sesamia inferens, assembly GCA_037179545.1. NCBI lineage: Eukaryota > Metazoa > Arthropoda > Insecta > Lepidoptera > Noctuidae > Sesamia > Sesamia inferens. The sequence continues at coordinate 23,184,225 of CM073944.1, read as the reverse complement.
ACTTTATTAACTCCTATTCTGTAGTAGAAGTATCAAAATGAGTGATGCTAAAACTTAATAATGGATAGTGTTCCTAACACAGTACACCCTAGTTGTACTCGTATATCCCACTTTTACTATTGAGTAAATCTGTGTGCAACAATATATCATTTTAGTGAAATTTGCTCATTTGATTCGTGTAGCGGTGGGGCAAACGCTGTGACGTTATTTTGTAATGGCGGCACGGTGTTTTTGCTTTGAGGCGAGGCCCAGGGCACTTTTCCGAGGCGGAACTGTCGGTTTGCCTATTTAATTTGTTATTGTCAAGATTGGAGGGTTTAGTTACACTTCGTGCTTAAAATCAAAACATCACTTAGGAAATGGAGGCCTTACCACCAAAATGGTGACGATCTTATCGCTCCACCGTCGTTGACGTCATTTTATATAATACCTCCAACATCAAAATCATAATCAAACGTTATTTATTCAAATTAGGCAATATCACATAAGACAGTCCCCCAAAACGCCCACCCATCGACAATTCCTAGTGCTTTCGTTGGGAAGAAGTGGCGGAACAAACTCCCCAGCAGCACAGCTGTCTGTTCATTTAAAACAAAAACACCTGACTTTATACAATATTATGTAGGCACAGTAAAGAACACAAGAAAACGCAACAACGATGAAATTCTTTACCATATGCCAGCTAGCCACGCCAAAATACCAGCAAAGCAAAATAATAAAGAATATTATCTATCTATAAGTATAGAGATATAGAATATTATCTATCAGTCAGTTCACGCACTCGATCGAGCGCGCACGCGAGTAATTGTGTTCTGTGCGCACGCGACAATATCGTCGTAATGTGATGTGTTGATGTCTCACTGTAGAACAATGTCGGTAAATACGTTAAAGTGTAGTAGCTGTAACATAGTCGTAAATGAATTACTGGCGTTCCTGCGAAATGTCTTGGATGTCATGGATGAGGAAAGTATGCATCAAGTGTGTACTTCTTCTTTCACAGCAGAAGAAATAGTGAAGGCAAAGTCTTTATTGTTTGAATCAATGCCAAGTGGGAAGAAAATGCCAATTCGAAGAAAAGAGGGCAAGAAAAAAATGTCAAGAGACCTAGATGACATGATTGGTCTGTTGAAGGGTTCAGATCCAGAACTCTTCCCCATTTTCGTGGCAAAAGATCTCCACAAGGTTCCTCCAGTGTCGTTCGACCATGTAGATGTCACGAGATTGTTAAAGGATATAGTGAAATTGCAGAAAAAGGTTAATGAATTGGAAGAAAAAACTGTAACAATGGAGCAATTCGATACACTAAAGCTTGAAGTGAACAATATGAAGTACGCATCGTTAGCTGATAACTGCACGTTAAGTGCGAATGTTAATGTAAATAGAAAGAGGGGTGCGTGTTCCCAAAACAGTTTTATATTGGATAGTGGCCCTATAGGTTTGCACTATATGCCTGTAAAAGTTTCGAACTCAACAGCTGACTCAACAGCTGATTCAAAATCAAACGGCCGGATGGCAAAAAATGTGTCGACCAATCATGAACACTGCGATGATAGTTGCATCTCTATTGCGCAAAATCAACAGAGTGCGACAAAGAATCGGGCTTGTGTAGTAGAGCGAGAGGCAAAGCCAGATATGGTGAGTGCAAAAGAGACCGAGGACATGACAAGCAAAAGTACGGCGAGGAGCGGTGAACCGGTTCTGATACCTGCTACCTACGAGATGTCTATAAGTGATCAGCAAACAAACGAACTAAAGGAGGTAGCTGTAGCTCGTGACGTTCCAATACCTTCGCCTGCTGCTACTTACGCCGCCGTCGCAGGGCTTGTAATGTCAACACCGCAAAAGAGTTTTACGGTTTCGAAGGTAAAGAATAACGACGAACATAATGAAGGGTGGGTTTTAACACAAAGGAAAAAGAGGCTAAAGGATAGATTTATAGGAACTCGAGGGCGTGCTAATATGGGTGTGAATGCAAAATTTAAAGCAGCCGATATAAAAGTGCCGTTGTTTATCAACAACGTAGACCGGAGTGCGTCATCGAACGACATATATAATTACATAGTGGAGAAAACACAGACTAGTGTGCAAATAGACAAAATAAGTATGAAAAAACAGAAAGACTACGATGCCTATAAAATATTGGTACCGAGAACAAAATTGCATTTATTTTTGGATGACAATTTATGGCCGGAAGGTATTGTTTTTCGTAGATATGTAGACTTCAGGAAAGGAGCTGATGAATCTCACAAAAGTATCAAAAATGGATCAGAAAAGTAACAATAACATCTCTATCGCAAAACCCTGTACCCTTGTTACTTTCAATTGTAAATCTATTACCAGATCGGTAGACTATGTCAGGTTACTGTGTCAAACATCTGACATAGTAGCATTGCAGGAAACATGGCTGCTGCCTCATGATGTTCCGTTTCTAGGCAGCATACACCCTTTATTCGACTTTGTGGGCAAGTCGGCGGTGGATACTTCGAAAGGTATTCTACGGGGTCGACCGTATGGTGGAGTGGCAATACTGTGGCGTAAGAGCGCCTGCGACAGTGTAACGTCAGTGCAGTGCAAAAGTGTGCGTCTTGTTTCTATTAGAATAACAGTAGGCGGTAAATCGTTCTTAGTTTTTTCAGTATACATGCCAACTGAGTCGATGGATAATCTTGCTGAATTTGTGGATTGTCTAAGTGAGATTAACGCAATTATAGAGAGCAGCGGTGTGGATGCAGTGTTTATCCTTGGTGACTTTAATGCGCATCCTAATGGATTATTCGGCAAAGAGCTACTGAGTTTTTCCACTGAAGTACAGTGGCGTTGCGCTGACGTTAGCGTACTTGGAAAAGATTCGGACACATACACGTACGTGAGTGATGCGCATGGTACTACAAGTTGGTTAGACCACTGTGTTGTGACTGATACGGCGTGGAGCTCAGTTAAAGACATTAGCGTAATGTATGACGTGAGTTGGTCGGACCATTTACCAATGGTTATAACATGCGATATAGGCATAATAAGATCTAAACTTATGATTGAAGTGCCAAAGTGCAACAAGGTAATTTGGGGAAACAGAGACTTGCTACAAATTGAGAATTTTGGTAAATTTTGTAACGATAAGTTAAGAGATGTTGATTTTCCGGTGAAATTTACTAAGTGTTGTGATAATCTATGTGGTAATAGAGGACACCGGAAAATCATAGATAATTTATATAAAGAGATTGTAGGTATTTTGTGTGAGGGTGCAGTTTCGTGTTATAATAGGGTAGTACGGCGCAAAAAAGGTTACGTAACAGGCTGGAATAAATACGTAAAGGATGCACACGGGAGGGCTCGGCTTGATTTTCAAAACTGGTCTTTATATGGTAGACCTAAAGGTGGTTTACTATATGACAAGATGGTTGAAAGTAGAAAGAATTTTAAGACTCAGTTAAAATGGTGTCAAAAAAATGAAGAACAAATTAAAATGAATATCATTGCTAGTCATCACGACGCAAAAAAATTCGGTAGTTTCTGGAAAGCCACAAACAAATTGAATCCCAGGTTGAGCTTGCCCGTGAGTATTGATGGTGTCAGTGACCCCCATGAGATTGCTAACCTATTCAGTGTGGCTTTTAGGGTGGATTCCCCTCTGCGTCCTTCGTCTGCTGGGTCGGAGGTGTTGGGGGGGGCTAGTGATGTGCCTGGGCTTATGAGGTTCACGGCTAGGGAAATAGGCTCTGTGATCAAAAATATGAATAGGGGGAAGTCGCCAGGTCATGACGGCTTGAGCGTAGAACATTTACGCTACGCAGGTAAGCACTTACCACGCGTCCTGGCAATGCTATTTAATTTTTGTTTGAGTCACTCTTATCTTCCGGCTGACCTGGTGAAAACAATTGTAGTACCCATAGTTAAAAATAAGACCGGAGATGCGAGTGACAAGAGCAATTATAGGCCTATATCCTTGGCTACTATTATTGCGAAGGTGTTGGACAGTTTGATTGACCGGCAGCTGGATAAGCATTTATCCTCACATGATGCCCAGTTTGGGTTTAAGCCGCATTTGTCCACGGAAACAGCTATTCTCTGTCTCAAACAAACTGTTCAATACTACGCTGGTAGGAAGACTCCGGTCTATGCATGTTTTCTGGACCTCTCCAGGGCTTTCGACCTGGTGTCTTACGATTGCCTATGGAGGAAGCTGTCTGACACTGGCCTGCCTAGGGATCTCATGGAGGTGCTTAAGTATTGGTATAACAACCAATACAATCACGTTAAGTGGGCGGGTGTCCTGTCGGATGCATATAGGTTGGACTGCGGGGTGAGGCAGGGGGGACTCAGCTCGCCTAAGCTTTTCAACCTGTATGTTAATCAGCTAATCTGTGAGCTTAGCAACACCAATATTGGTTGTTTCATTGATGGGCATTGTGCCAATAATATCAGCTACGCAGATGATATGGTGTTGCTGAGCCCATCTATCGGCGCACTTAGAAGGCTGATTCGTATTTGTGAGGAGTATGCGGTGGCCCACGGTCTCAGGTACAACGCTGTCAAGAGCGAACTCCTGGTTTTTAAAGCGGGGAACAAAGGTTATGACTCGGTCCCACCTGTTACCTTAGGGGACGCTCCGCTTACCAGAGTAACGAAGTTTAAGTACCTGGGACATTGGATCACTGATACTCTATCTGACGATTTAGACTTGGAGAGGGAACGCAGGGCATTGGCAGTTAAGTGTAATATGCTGGCTCGTAGGTTTGCGCGTTGTACGAGGGAGGTCAAACTTACGCTTTTTAGAGCATATTGCCAATCACTGTACACATGTGCCCTATGGGTTAATTATACAAAAAGTTCGTATAATGCTCTGCGTATCCAGTACAATAACGCCTTCAGGGTTATGTTGGGGCTACCGCGATTTTGCAGCGCGTCGGGGATGTTCGCGGAGGCAGGTGTGCCTGATTTTTATGCACTAATCCGTACACGCATAGCATCCTTGATGCGGCGAGTACGCGATAGCTCCAACAGCCTAGTCTCTGTGATAGCCGGCAGGATGGACAGCCCAATAATGTGGCACTGGATGACAATGCATCGAGCGTCATACTGTTACGTGGACTGAATAGTTTTAAGTTTAATTTTATTTTAACTGTGTTTGTTTTAATTTAAATGCATACCTACATTAACACGTTAATTCTAATTTTGATTTAAATTAAATTTTATTGTATTTCATAATTCTTTGACATTTTATTAATTTAAATTTTATTGTATTGTAATTCATAATTCTTTGACATTTTATTTATTTTATTTTATTTTAATTTTATTGTTAAATTTAAATTCTGTACTTTAACTGTAATTCTGTTTTAATTTTGATTTTATTTTATTGTTAATATTAACTTCCACAATTTTGATTTTAATTTTGGATGAATCTTTTTCATGTTGTTGCTTTTTTATATGCTATTTCTATGGACCATGGTCTGACAATAAAATTTATTATTATTATTATTATTATTATAAGCAACTGCATGTGTACTTTAAATAATGACTTCATGTAAACAGGTAAATAGCTGGTGATGGCAGTGATTTACTTTCAATCGTCCAATCTTTCTATTGAGTACCAATAAGTGTGTTTTCTAGAAAATCTATTATAGTTAACTAGTTTGTAAGAAGGCCTTCAAGTCTTTATAAAAGATTGCAGAATGGTTTCTTGGATAAAGCAATAATTTTGTTCCATTTACCAAACGCTCACGTAATACATTGGAACATCTGCAAAAATGTGTAACTAGGTTTATCACATATTATCCTTAACATTTATATACATATTTTTTTAACATTGTTTAACCGTGATCCCGCCTGATGATGAGCACTGATGCAATCGTTAATGAAGGTACAGCACTGCTGTAACTTCATTAACAGCGTGCTGTACCTCTAGCCTTGAAGACACTTAAATTGTAATCAGACGGAAAAATTGCCGCAGGTATTATTACGTACTGCTAAATACTAAATATTGGTATGACCTTTAAGTAGTTGTTCTAGCTGTTTGTTTATGTGAGTTTATAATATATTTGTAAGCGCACTTACACAATACAGAAAAATATCTTTCTCGGTGGTAGGCCATAATATAGACTGCCGGCAGAGATTACCAACCACCAGACAAAGTCTTACCGCCAAGCGATTCGTCGTGTTCCGACATGATGACGCGAGCAGTTGTGTTGCGATGTGTGCCGGGTACGATGCCTATGTCGGGAGTTTGATCGTGGAGGGTCTCCAGATTAATCTCCCTCTGGCGCAGCATCGTTGGTCGTGTTGTTGGGTTTAACATTGCATCACCTCGCTCCACTGCCGTCTTCCTTCCTATTCACTAAGATTTTTAAGTGAATAGGCTTATTAAATTGGCGCGCATTACTATCAACGATTGCGTCACTCCTTACCAACAGGCGGGATTACAGTCAAGCACTAGTTTATAATTATTATTTTAAAAAAATCCCAGTGTGAGGCAAAGTTTTCTTAAAAGAAAAACAAAAAATGTGTTTGACGACACGGTTGGTGCAGTAGCTGAGCGATCGATTGCTGCGCAGCGTGTCGCGGGTACGATTCCCATACTGACTGTTTGTGTATGTGATTTTAAATGTTTGTAAACGCAATCACGTTACAGGAGTAATTCCTAGTGTGGTTCAAAGTACTAAAATAAAAATAGAAAAAAAAATGTGGTCTATGTCCTAACGAAACATAGCACCTATATATGTATGATTTGGAATGATATTGCTAGTCTGTGGCTTAATATTTGGAATGGTATTGCTAGTCTGTGGCTTCATATTTTCGATTATCAATCATCGTATAATTTATTCCGATTCTTCAAAGGCTATCGATCGAGTATAAGTTGTGTTAACTATGGGAAATAGTGCAGTATGCATTAGGTCATTGGTTTCTAGGAACAGTTGCGAAAAGTAGAAGTGTATTGAATGAAGCAGGTTAGTTTGCAATTGATTTGAGCTTGGTTTTTGTTTCGTATGTATGTTTGCTTTAGAAATATTCATTCAATTATTATGAACCACTATATAGTGAAAAATAATTAATTTCGGAAGTCGGTGTCTTTGGTTTTCTTTTTCTTTGTAGTGGTTTTTAGAAGTCGGTTGTTTTTTTTTTTTGTACCAAAGTTTTTTATTTACAAAAGTTAAGCAATAATATGAAAACTAGTAAGAACATTTAGCTAGTACTTTTATGTCAATAAAATCTTTCACACGATGCAAATAATAGCAAATAAGCCATTCATGTAGTTTGAGCTTAAAATATTTAAAATTGACACGTTCACGGCTGAAGTGACTACACTGACGCAGCTAACTGACGCATCGTTGGAAACTGCTTACACGTGTTGACGATAGCCGTCCAATCCGACACGTCTGTGGAAACTGCGCCTTTACGTTGTGCGCAGCCGTCCAAACTCATGAATGTCACTGTCGTGTGCAGCTCTGACGTCACTTGTGTGCATAAGAACTAAGTCCCATGTAATATAAAGAATGCCTATTGCTAACATCCTTATGGCGGTTTTTTGCAATAAATAGGCTTTCTTACGTAGTACAAATTCTCAGCTGCTACTATGAAAATAAGTGACCAGATGAGTGTTTTTTTAATGAGATATATTACCTGTTTAGTGAAAATCGATAGTCATATAAATACAATTAATACATTCCAATTCGAAAGTCATATAAATTAACTATGCTACTATAACCGCAGACATACATAACATAACAGCAGTATTACTAATCCAATGCGCTGTTTGTTCAAACTGTTACAGTCTACTGGATAAATTTTGACAAGGCCTATATGAATTTATTGTATGCACGGATTTTCGTAAATATTTATCTATACTGGGTCCGCACACTACGCGACTTGCAACTACATATGATAGATTAAAGGGAAGGAATTACGACCTGATACATGCGACTGGCATCGGGTGTACTGAACGGAAACGTTAGGAAATCGGCATGTTATACTCGTAGAATTAAAAATTCCAAGACATGTATCACTACCAATCCGCACTCGCGGGTGGATTTCAGAATAGAATAGAATTCTCTTTTGTTGGTGGTTGTTTCCTGTAGAACGTTACTGGCTGTTAGGTTTATCTGGCAACCCTGGCCCAGGAGGCATCGGTCCTCGTGGACCACTCATGATGTGCTGACACCTCTTTGAGACGCGCGTCAAACATACGTGCCGTTGACCTGGGCCTGTTTCTTAACGGGCGGCAAGCTGTCTATCGCTCGTCGTGGCCAGAAGTTCGAGGATCATACAGCCTTTCGTTGCGTTTAGTCGCCGAGCAGTTTCAGTAGCATATTGCATAGCGTGTGTGATATTTATTTATTTATTTATTTATTTATCCTCTCTCTGTTAACATTACAAATAACATTACATACCAAACGGTTCGAGCGTTGTTACTATGTATGTACCTAATGGTGTTAAAATATCGGGTTAATGATTTTGATTGTAGGTATGCCGATAATAAATATTAACAAAACATTCCCTAAATCAGCTTTTATTTGTATCAAATTTTCAGATATAATATGTAGCTCAAAGAGTAACCAAACTGAATTAGTAGTAGGTTGGTCATGTAAAACAGATTACTATTGGGGTCGAAGTGTTCTTGAATGGAGGCAGCGAATCAGCGGTAGCAGCTGGAACATGACATGATTTGGATCGAAAGGATTTAGCTTTTACATCTTGCCCAACAGTTTTTTTTAATAAAATAAGAATAGATGGCGCCACCACTCATGATGACTTACTTGACTTAAGTCCCTGTATCCCTTATATGGGGCAGAGGGCAGGGGGGTAAAGAGTTAGCTTTTGAATTGAATGCTTTAAAATCATGAATAAATTCCAATATCCGCATGCAGACATTGAATTATCCAAGAGAGGTAGCCTATGTCGCAGTCGTACACATATTGTAGACTGTTTATACCAAAAACTTTCAACACAATCTCCTGTTACATCATGCATCGCCTAAAGTTTCCCAAACTTAAAGTCTGGCCCGAAACAATGACAAAACTCAAGTCTGCATAACTTAAACTCAGTTTATAAAGATTGCGCACAAATTTGAGACAATGAGGAATATGACGAACTATATTTAAATAACTTAGTATTTGTACCCAAACTCTGTGTTTAAAACTTCATTATTTACCTTTGTCGGAGTTCTAATTTTCCTTTTCAAAGGCTTAATTATGTTAATAGGATTAAATTATAGGTTTAAAATGATATTCCCAAGTGATTTATGAGGTACAAAATGGCTACTGGAATATTTGGCCTCAACACCTGCGTCCTCTAAATGATCGAGTCATGGTGACTCGTTTTTACTACTTTCTTATGTTTTTTTTTTTCATATGACAGCCTCCATGCCATAGCGGTAGCGCAAGAAGGCGCGGTTTCGATCCCTGTGCAGTGCAAATATTTGTATGCATGTATATGAATATTTGCACTGGTCTGGTCGTGCCTCGGAAAGCACGTTAAGCGGTTGGTCCTGGGTGCCATAGGAACATCTAATGGCAGTCGTTACGGGTTGTCGGAGCCCTCAAAAGTCCAACAATTGGTCTAACCGCAATGCTTCGATATCGCCTTCAAGTTGTGGTAATCCATCACGCGGAACAGTGCAGAATAGTCTTTAAATGTCTGGCTCCAGGGCATGTCAGTTTTCTCACAATGTTTTTCTTTCTTGTTTTTCTTTTTTCTTTCTTCTGTTTTGGTTCCTACTGTTTGTAAGTCAAGGTCGTTTGCTATAAATAGATCACCAATATTCCTGAACGTGCCGTTATAAAACTGAAACCAATCAATTATTTGATTTTTATTAGTTGCCACCTGATGTGTATTTATTTTAGATGGATTGTGTGTCATTAAGTCTGTGCTGAATAAATGTATTTTCATTAATTCTTTCTTTCTTTCACTGCTCAAAAATATCGTATTGGAAACTCAAACCATGAAGGAGTAGACAGAATGTTACACCACTGGTGTTTTAATGGTCTTTAGACGATTGTTATAGATCTTACCATAACAATGATTGAGAGGCAACTACATTACCTTATTTCAAGGTACCGTCTCTGATCATCAGCAGTCATCTGCCCGTGTGGTACCGGGTATAGGTCATATCCTACTGTGGATGTCGTAAGAGGCGACTTAAGGGAACTCTCACCAGGGAAGCGGGCAGCAGCGCTTTTCTTGTGGAATAACAAATTACTGCGATACCCAACCCGCCTGCCAAATGGAACAAAAGCCTTTTTAGAAGGCCTTTGTCCAGCAGTGAACCTCTATTGGCTGAGAAGGAGAAGAAGTTTTCAAGGCGTGTCGTCTTTGAATGATATTAAATTATATTGGAAGGGTTCAAGATTGATACCAAATTTTGGGTTTCCGAATTTTTTTTTTTTTTTTTTTTTTTATTAAAATATAAACCAGCGCTTGACCGCAATCCCGCCTGATGGTAAGCAGTGACGCAATCGTTGATGGTAAAGCGCACTAGTTTATTAAGAGCCTATTCACTCTAGCCTTGAAGACACTCAAATTGTAGTCCGACGGAAACACCGCCGCCGGCAGATTGTTCCAGTCCCTCGATGTACGCGGTATAAAGGACGAGGCGAAACGCTTCGTCCGGATCGTTGAGGTGTTAACAACATAAGGGTGGAAACTCACCGTACGACGGGTCGTCCGATGGTGGAACGGAGATGGGGGAATTAAATCGTGCAATTCCCTCGCACACTCCCCAGAATGTATCCTATAGAACACCGAAAGGCTGGCTACTCTACGCCTGTGCTCTAGGCTTTGGAGACCAACTCGAGTTAAATCAGGGTCACCAATCAGCCTCTTCGCACGCCTCTCCACTGAATCCAAAGTGGCCAGGTGACACTTAGCAGCACCAGCCCAAATGCGGCTGCAGTACTCCACACACGAACGGACCTGTGCTTTGTACAACATCAGAAGCTGCCCTGGTGTGAAGCACTGCCGGACCTTTGCGATTACACCAAGTTTTCTGGCAGCCACCTTGGCCTTGGACTCAATGAACCGCCCAAAGTTTAGGTTCGAGGAAATCTCAACACCCAAAAGCTGAAGGCGGTCGGTACACTCCAAGGATACATTCCAGAAAGTAGGTGCCAAGGTGAACGGGCTCCTTTTGGCGGTGAAGAGACACGCCTGCGTTTTGGCGGCATTGAATGCTACAAGATTGGCATTGCCCCATTCGGAGACTGCCTGAAGTGCAACACTCGTTCGCTCTACCATGGCCTCTCTTTCGGACCGGATTGATTCCCTACTAGCCCGAGCATCTGGCAGGTATCTCTCCACAACTGTGCTGTCATCTGCATACCCATAGATACCGGGCATCAGCAGATCGTTAATATGCAGCAGAAACAGAGTTGCAGAGAGAACAGACCCCTGAGGAACACCGGCATTAGTCGACATGGGCTCAGATGAGCATCCGTCGACAACAACTCGGAGGGACCGTTCAGTCAGGAAGTCTTTTACCCAGCCAGTCATATCACCGTACTACGTAGGCCAATAACTTAGACCTAACTAACGTTACACGCCAATATCACGATAAATCTTTTCGGTAATTCTGCGCGCTTCGTATCATAGTAGCCTACCATAGCTTCCAAACTAGTAGAGATAGGATTTAAAAACCCTTCAATTATATTTTGTTATCATCCAAAGGAGTAGTGCCCTTGGTATGTATCCCTTTTCATTACATTCTGTATATTATGTCACTTAACCAATAATTTAACAACTGGCAACTTTGGATTCCGTGGAGAGGCTAATTGGCGACATAGATTTGGTTTAAAATGGTCTCCAAAGCACACACAGCACCGGCAAAGAATAGCTAGCCTGTCGGTATTCTATAGGTTGCATTTTGGAAAGTATGCCAGGGAATTGGATGACTTTATTCCTCCATCTCCGTTCCATCATATTTTTTTTTTAAAGAAACACTAAGAAAGCTATAGTTGTGAAATGGCTAGGCAAATTATGAGTTCTTACTAAAATACAGGAAAATTTAAATTTACTATAAAGGTACTACGTTATTTTTTGTACATGCGAATTTAAAGTAAAGAATAGATAAAAGTACTTGGTCGTCCCAACAAAAATATGGTCATCGGATCGCTCGCCCGCCCGCGCCTTCTGCGGCGCGGCGCTAGGGGCTTGTCTCACTATGCGTATACTATAATATAATCTACTGTCAACTGAGTTGTGCACTCGGTAACCACACTGTAAAAATTTCTGTGTAAAAATTATTGCATTCGATTTAGTTGCTTATTTTGAACAAGCTATGCGAAAGCATCAAAACTTATCCATACATTCTCACAAACTTCTGCATTTATAATATTATCAGGATGTTTCTAAGATGGTGTAAAGTTATACTAAGAAAGTATCTTCCGAAACTCCACCTCAATATAAACTTGTCAACGTTGGGTTCAAGTTTGCGAACAGCTTGTAAATAAATAATCCTAGTTCAGGTCTCAGTTGAGAAACTGTCGGTTACATGTGGCTGTGAAAGGTATTTGCACTATATGCTGACAATCCAGATAATAACTACACGACTTCTAAAAAACAAAAGTGTTATGTTTCCTGAGTTTACTCACAAAACTCTCATCTTAGGTAAACAAAACAATATTATCATCACACACACTTATATTTTCATCTACAGAGTGGTGCTGACAATACGACAATAAATTAAAACACGTACAATGCTGGTTCATAGGAGTAATCCTAAACCATAGAAACAAACCTGGTTCCCAAATTAAAAAAAATAAAAATTTCAAACAAAGTACATCGCATAAAATTGGAAATAGAATAGAACACCCTTTGAAATATTGGTTCACTGACCTCCGATCGGCCACAGCGCATTGTCGTATTGCCATCACCACTTTGTATACTTTGGGGCGTAGCTAGTAGAAGTTACCACCCATCAGACAAAGCCTTGCCGCCAAGCGATTTGTCGTGTTCCGGCATTATGTCGGGTGAAGCCGTACGGAGGACGGGTCTGTGATGTGTGCCGGGTATGATGCGCCAAATGTTGTTGTGTTGGAAGTTTGGTCGTGGAGGGTCTTCAGATCAATCTCCCTTTGGCGCAGCATCGGCAACTTCTGCCGGCAGCCGATGTGGCCTACCACCGAGAAGATTATTATGATTGTTAAATTATTATTATTGTTATATTTATTTATTTATTTATTATGCTGATTTACACAAACTAAAGTGCCTGATAGAGTTCGAACCTATGACTACATTTAAATCGCGGCAGATACCAGTATTTTTGCCTACATTCTCTGAAACAGACGTGATATTTTGGCATTATATTTTTGGTTATAATATTCATTCTTCATGACATCGTAACGAAACCCTTATCATTTTCGACAGTTATAAGATCAAATCGACCTTCGAAACTATAACCAGCGCCTAAGCATTAATACCACACAAAACTTCAACCCCACATCACCAGGAGTTCGTACTATATTAACTGACGTTTATGAGGTGCAATATATAGGTCAGATCCTTTATAAGTAGCGGCCAATCTTGGTGGTACCTACTTATTAACTACTAGCGGCCGCCAGTGACTTCGTCTGCGTGGAGTTAGTTATGCTCCACTCCTATTGGTCTCAGCGTGATGTTATATAGCCTAAAGCCTTCCTGGATTAATGTGCTATCCAACACGAAAATAATTTTTCAGTAGTTCTTGAAGCTAAAGACAACCTTATGTGAGAAATAATTATTTAGTTTTTTGGTTAATACTATTCACAGATTTACTACAACATAATCAGCTTATACCTAGCAGGGGGACCACCCACTCCTGGGACAAAGGCCTCCTCTTCGTGACCGACTCACGAAGAGGAGGCCTTTGTCCCAGGGCTTTGGAATTGAGCCGTAATCTAATACGCGGGCGCAGTGCAGATCGGTAGGTGTCATATGTATTTCGGTTTTGCCTCTAGGAGATGCCGCTATTCTCCTAATATTTTCCTTTACCGTTTTGAGATTAGTACCCAGTGATGATAATAATTTATACAAAGTAAAGCGCTCGATGACCTGGTGAAGGTCGTAGGAAGCCGATGGATGTGGGCAGCACAATACAGGTCATTGTGCAAGCCTTGGGGCAGGCCTTTGTCCAGCAGTGGGCCTCTAAAGACTGCAGAAGAAGAAAGCGCCTGAGAGGGTTTGAACCTATGACCTACAACTTGTAATAGGGATGTATCCAAGGTATGAAAATCAAAAAAATAATTAGTCCATCTTATAGATAATAAAAAAAAATTAAGACACGTATTTTTTATTTCGTCGAAATAACCAAAACCGACCAGACCACTCCACTCACTTCGACCAGTGTGTGTTGCCAGTGATGACTTATGGAATTGAGACGTGGTCGCTAACAATGGGCCTTATAAGAAGGCTCAAAGTCGCTCAAAGGGCAATGGAGAGGGCTATGCTTGGGGTTTCACTGCGCGATCGAATCAGGAATGAGGAGATCCGCAGAAGAACGAGAGTAACCGACATAGCCCGAAGAATTGCAACACTGAAGTGGCAATGGGCTGGACACATTGCCCGTAGGACCGATGCCCGATGGGGCCGACGGGTTCTCGAGTGGCGACCACGCACCGGAAGACGTAGCGTGGGTAGGCCCCCGACAAGGTGGACCGACGACCTGGTGAAGGTCGCGGGAAACCGCTGGATGCGGGAGGCGCAGGACCGGTCGTCGTGGAGAACCTTGGGGGAGGCCTATGTCCAGCAGTGGACGTCTTTCGGCTGAAATGATGATGATGATGAATGATGAACCAAAAACTACTGAGATATAGCGTATTAAAGTTACGGAGTGGGGGCTAATTTCGTCACGCCATGGTATATTTTGTACCACGGCGTGACGTCATGCAACATTTCAATTCAATATATCTTCCTAGGTATTTGAATGAAAGAAAAAATAAAAAATACGTGTTCAATATTTTTTATAAATCTATCTGATGGACATTAAATTATTTTTTACAATACAATCCAATTCGAGGCCGACACCACTGCTCCCAGGCCACTGTAGCTTATTAGGATTTCAGATTTACTACAAGATACTGTGATGCAGAATTTACAGAGTTGTTTTCCAAACAAATAAGGCAGTAATCTCAACACCTCTCCCTTGAGCATGGCATATATTATACGCATAGATTATGGTACTAGTATACCTATCTGTGTATATAACCTACCTTAGTATTTGTGTATCTAGAATTAAGAATCTTTTGATCAGATTTTATTAAAATAAGTTAAAAATATGAAAAGCTTGTAATAACAATTGGGAAGACATATGGGATCCACTAACCCGCCCCGGGCATGCGTATGCCACTCCCCCTTACGCCCATCTAACTTACTTTATCATTTATCTTTAAGGCACATTAAATCCACAATTTTGTTAGTATTACTCAATTCATCATCATCATTATCTGTCTGCCTAACATTTTCCAAATATTTTTTTTAGTAATCATAAACTAGTGCTTGACCGCAATCCCACCTGATGGTAAGCAGTGATGCAATCTTTGATGGTGAAGCGCGCTAGTTTACTAAGAGACTATTCACTAAGAAAATAAACTGAGTGAATAGTAAGGAAGACGGCAGTTGAGCGAGGTGATGAAATGTTAAACTCAACAAAACGACCGACAATGCTGCGCCAGAGGGAGATTGATCTGGAGACCCTCCAAGACAAAATTCTCGACACAACAACATTTGGCGCATCGTACCTGGTACACATCGCAACACAACTACTCAGACCCGTCCTCCGTACGGTTTTACCATACATAATGCCAGGGTCAGCTTCCAGTCTTACTGGGTACAGATGAATACTATTATTTTTACATGCAGCGACTGCCTATTTGAGCTCCACAACCCAGTTACTAGTAATATGATATTCCTTGATAATACTGATTGTTAATCTAACTTCAATCATGTTAGTTAAATTATACAACATGTAATGTAAGTGAAGCACACCGTGAAACACTCCAATTAGAATGTTATATATAATCATAATATATACACAGATTTTTTAATTTAACATGTATAATATGCATTGTTATTTATTAAATTAGTTAAACTAATTCTCGGACAAGACCTTAAGGTTCTTGCAATAAGGTTTTATTTTGTATTGAATGATTAAAGTATGTATACAAGTAAAACTGCTATTTTAAAAGTCTGTAAAACAGCAGGGTTAATATGACAATAATTTCCGTAGTTTTTATTATTTTTGGGATAAAATAATACCTATATTAGAAATAATATAAACCGATTCAGTAAACGATTCTGATCCAATTTCTCACAGGTCATGGCAACTTTAAAAGTAAACTGTATTCATTTAAACTTGTTCCTTCGCCTTTGTGTCAATGTTCTACATAGAACTGTGGCAATTTGAACAGTCCGCACATCACATCTTGTGGGAGTGTATTCTTTGGCAGAATGAACGCAATATTATGTTGGACAGTGTACAAATTACATCCGGAGTCGTTTATTATACGGACCTTGTAGAAACTAGAACCAATTTCCGTGCATTCAGGCGCTTTTGCCATACCTATTATTGGAATCCATTGTAACTGCACATACCTACTTAGGACCCATTAACTTAATCAAATTTTATTCCGTTGTGCTGGGCAATCTGGGCTTCTCCCAGTTGCAATAATGTCCCTTTGTGCCGATTGGCCTAGTTCTGTTCTGTATCCTGCTTGTTATGGAGGGAAGTGGAAAAACAATATTTTTTCTTACTCCTCCGCTATTCTTTTCTAATTAATTTCGTTGTGGGACCAAAGACATTTGAATGGTTTCTCTTCATTGCTCGGCGTTTTTCGGGCGGTCTCCACTGTTGATTCTGGCTTTCAGGAGTTGCAGTGGGTAGGAAAATGTGTGGCGGGTTTTGTCCCAATTAAAAAAAAAACGATTCTGAACAAAATATTTCCAGGAAGTGTGTTAATTAATTTACATGTTGTACAGGACTTTTATAAAAATATGTAAAAAAAATAAATAATAAATATTATTCACACTTATTAAGTCATCTCCAGCGGACACCCGGTATCAGTACATGCACTGCACACAGGTACATAAGGTGATCTACCTTCATTCTCCGCGGGCGGTGAGCAGTGGGCAGCTCGCCGCCCGGTAAGGACCAGGCCCGAGTCGACAACGCGTGTTTCACATGGTTGGCAGGTTGGTTAAAGAAGAAACCGTCGCACAGGCAAGTGAAGAAACACGGGTGGGTTTTAGTCAGTACAAGTCTGACACGCCCTTCCGCTCCACCTAGAGCAGGAGAAGTCATTTGATGATTTCTCTACCCAACAAAAAAAGGCAACTCTTTGCACGCTATAAATAACCTTGGAGCGCTGCAGAATCATTTTTATTTAATCATTTTTCTTTTCTTTAAACTGTATAGGTACCTATACAGAAAAGGGTAGTTAAACCAAAAATAAAATAGAAGTACAAATTTAAAAGTCACCCTTGCAAACAAACTCAAAACAGCGCTCTCCGTCCAGATTTAGTCCGTGGTTACGAAAGTACTTCTCGGAATCTTCTCAGCTCTGCCTATAAAACAGCTATTAGACTAGCTCTCCTCTACAGCAGCGAGAAATAGGCTGCGAAGTAAAACACAATGAATATAAATGGTACCTGGAAGGCATGTACAGCAAAGGCCAGACGACTACGCTTTCCATGGTTACAAAGACGAAAGGGAGGGGATGTCTTCCCAATTGTTATTACAAGCTTTTTATATAAGTTAGATTAAGAATATGAAACAGTTGGGGCTTTCAGATGACGTCGCCTACCAGCGAAATAAGTGGCGCCTCAATAGTAGGAAAGCCGACTCCGCGTGACGGGAAAATCGAAGTCAAAGAAGAAAAAGGCACATCTCGACAACAAACAAATTTCATGTCAATAAACTGTCAAAATATAGGGACATTAGAAATATTTTTGAGACTCAGAATCTTACTGTGAACTTTCTTAAAACTAGTAGACTTAGCCCTTAGACCACACAATAATATCAGCAAGAATCAGTCATCGTTTATGGCCGATTCATTCCACTAGTTTCTACGATAACTGTACAAGCGGTTCGGCTATGGAATAACTTGCCCGTGTCCATAAGGCGTGCTCAAACTCTGCCCACTTTTAAAAATATGATAAGAAAGCACTTCCTCTCTCTTTAAGCATGTCATTATATTTGATCTGCTCTTGTATAATGTTTATTAATTAGATGTATATATTTAATTAAACTAGTATGATATATTCAAAGTACATATTTATTGTATACTCTATGTAAATAATACACTGTAGACTACCTACACTATTTCTCTCTCTTCAGTCGCCCAATTGCCTTGGCTTTGCCAAATTATGTTCAAAGTCTGTTTGATTTGATTGGTAGCAATTATGTGCTACTAATGGATTAGAAAGCCAGATTGATGTTTACTCTAATTATAATAAAGATGTACCTACTATTAGGCCATCGTAAATGGTCTATAAAATGTGGAAGGTTTTTGTTCTGTTAACGTGTTTATTTCTGAAAGAAAGAAAACCTGTCTACTTCGACTCTCTCGGGATCACAAACTTAACTAAACAGAGTCTAAAAATAAAATTAAAAAAAATTGTATAAATACGAGAAAGTAAAATAAATAAACAGAAAGTTGATACGTTGCCAAATGGCTCCATTTCATCGTGATGCTGTGTAATTTAAAAAAGACATTTTGCCGGAGCAGAGTCTAATGTTTTGTTGTTGACACATTGGCCCTTATTAGCAGACATAAATGACAAATAACTTATTTTAATGTATTTTAATTCATATGACATGTAATGAATCTCACCCTTCAATAAGAAAGTTGCTTTTACATAAACAAATATTAATAGATGTATGTATTACTATATACATAATTAACCCACGCGGGTTCAGCACGTGTTGGTATTATTATTTTAGATATTAGATTCAAAATTAATTCACTTTTGTCTTCATGTACTACTGTACGTCTACTATGTCTGCTGGAAGAAATATCTTGAGAAATAAGCAATCAATTTTGTCATAACCCCAAGTATTATTATTATTAATATTATTGTGCTTATATAAATAGTAATATAAATAAGCAACAAAGTATAATACCAACTGCAGTCAAAGTAATATACACAGGATAGTATTTTTTTGATAACCAACGAAAAATTTCAACGTTTTATAACCAGGTACTGAACTTACGTAAACTGTTATCTGGGTTCACTACCTGCACGTCGATTCCTCTGCCGATATGCCAGTATATCTGATTGAAAATCACCCACTATTTCTGGTCCTACCCAAGCATTTAAACCTATACAATACAAAATACGCCCATTTGGTCCCATCTGGTTTAAACGAAGGCCAACGAAACCATAGCCGGGAAAAGGCAAGGTAGATAAAGAGGATTACTACCTCCAATTTCCTTTCACAAAAATACTCATACAATAAAACTATCACATAAAAGTGAATGGCGCTCTTTAACATGAGTCCTTCCTCGATGCATAGAGTAATAAAACCTTGTAGATACGAAAGAAAATTATGTGTTTACCTTTGTGGGTACAGTTATGAGTTATGGACAGATCGGCAATAACACCTGGTTTTATGGTTCATCCATGAAAGTGTTGAAGAGTGGAGACCATAAATTGGTAAACATAAGGTGGGACGCCCTTAGACTAGGTAGAACGACGATCAGATCTTAGGATGGCTAGTAGCAGATGGATCAGAGTTGCCGCGAATTGAGTTGAATGACGTGAAATTGGAGTGACGTATGTCCAGCAGTGGTATATCCATTAACCTTTCATATCCTAGTAACAGCGCGAAAGCAGCGGTGGCCCAGTGGTATGGGTCGTAACTGACAAGTTGTAGGTCTTATATTTGAACCCCATCAAGCGCATTATAATAATAATATAAAAAAATATAAAAAATATGGCAACACCAACGTCAACAACAACGATCATTTTGTCTCTTCATATTTATGTAAATAATTAGAACAATAGAAACAGTTTTTATAGTTATTTATTCGTGCAATGAAAAACAATGCTATACAAATATTATTTTTATAAAGAATACCTTTAAAGAAAATCAATAACTAGCACAATGTGTGCAAAGAAAAACTGGGACCAATGACACCTGTCATGTCAAATCGAGACAAAATATTGAAGAAATGAAAAAAATACGTTAATATGTTGACACGATCTGCCGCTCTACGTGCACGCCCGCCATCTCCGGACTCGTTGCTCAGCTCCGCCTCGCCGCCGCCGGTCCCCAGCGCCAATGTAAGCGCTGTGACGACCCCGGCCACGGCAGTTGCGTCGAGCTCGAGCGACGAGTACTTCTCTCCGCCGACGACGCCACCACCTGTTCGCCGACGGGGAGGACGCCGGCCGCCGGACCGCTTAGGACCTCGAGGCCCATCGGCTTCTGACAGGGTCCCAGCTCCCGGCGGAAGTGTGCAGCGCATGAGATGGACACAAGCCATCAATGAAAACGTCATGCGCTCATACTATGGGGCTACAGAGGGAGGAAACAACCTGACCGCGTACCGTGTTCGAATGCTCTCTCTGTTTCAGGTGCTTGAGCCAGCTGTCAACGTGTCGGCGCAACGACTGTCGGATCAGGTGCGGGTCATCCAGCGTAACCATATGCTGGATGATGCGGTGCTTGATCGCCTACGCCTCGAGTCACGGAATAGTCATGTTACGCCTGCTTCGTCATTGGTCGCGGTACAACTTAACAGTGTTTCACCGCGACCCAACCACGTTGATAAGGAGGATGATGATAGGGCTACTTCCGTGAGTCCCCAGTGCAATGAAAAATTGAGGAGCGCTTTGGAGGATGCTTTCTGTGAGTACCGCTCTACTCCGCCTGAACTTAGACCACGCTTACCTCGATTGCCCATGCATAAAAAAAACAAGGCGCTGGTGTGTGCTCTAGACTCTCAGCTGTCCTATTATTTAAAGGACAGCAAAGATCTGACTGATACACACTCAATCTTGTACTGCGGAGCTGTTGCGATATGTCGTGTGGCTCATGTCAAATTCCCAGACAATGACAGAGCCACACGACCAAAATCAGCTGTACCAGCTTGGCAGTGCAGGATTGAGCGTCGTATCGGAGAGACTAGAGCACTCATTGGCAAGCTAACTAGTTTCAGGGAAGGCAATACACGCCCTAGAGTGATGCGCTTTGTGAGGCGGGCGTTCTCGGGGACTGATATTAGTACCCGAGACTATTTGTTCCGCGTCACAGAGCGCATCGACTTTTTTAAGCAGAAATTATATGCATGGGCAAACCGTATTCGTCGGTACAAGCGAAGAGTGGAGCGGTATTCTCAGAATCGCAATTTCCAAAGCGATGAAAGGCGGGTCTATAGAGCTTGGGAGCGATCAGACCAAGGTGTTGCTGACACGTGCCTACCAGATGATGATGCCACGTATTCTTTCTGGCGCAATATCTGGTCGGTGCCTGTCTGTCACACCGAAGGTGATTGGACTCGGGTTGTTGAGCGAGCCTGCGATCCAGTACCAGAAATGGGGGCCATTACCATCTGCCCCCAAGATGTAGCTCGTGCAGTCCGTCCGTTGCCTAATTGGAAGTCTCCAGGGCCGGATGGGCTGCACAGCTTTTGGATTAAATGGTTCTCCAGGTCGCACGCTCGCTTGGCATCTCAATTCCAGACCGCCTTAGAGTCTGGTTCGCTACCCCAGTTTCTAACAACAGGCGTAACCCACCTGCTCCATAAATCAGGTAGCACCGCGGAACCGAAAAATTATAGGCCGATCACGTGTTTACCGACGGTCTATAAAGTTCTTACATCCATTTTGAAATCTAAAATTAACACGCATATTGACAGCAACTCCATCATGTCTGCCTCTCAAAATGGATGTAGGAGCGGGTCCCGCGGTACTAAGGAGCTACTCCTCATTGATGTGGCCATTAGCCAACAAGTTCGTCGTTCCCGAAAGGATCTATCGACATGTTGGATAGATTATAAGAAGGCCTATGACTCAGTGCCTCATACATGGCTCATGCGGGTGCTGGAGTTGTATAAAGTAAATGCAACTCTACGCACCTTCCTGATGACGTGTATGAGGACATGGAGGACAGTCCTTCACTATCCAGGATGTCGAAATATTCAGAGGAATAGCGAACCGATAAGGATCGAGCGAGGAATATTTCAGGGCGATAGTTTGAGTCCACTTTGGTTTTGCTTAGCATTGAATCCTCTAAGCACATTATTGGAGGATTCAGGTCTAGGCTATCGGTTGAGGAGAGGTGGTCAGGTTATATCGCACCTCCTCTACATGGATGACCTGAAACTTTTTGCTCACACCAATTCACAACTGAGGGAGCTACTGAAAATTACTGAAACTTTCAGTAGCTCCATCAGGATGGAATTTGGTGTGGACAAATGTGCGGTCATGCATGTAAAGCGAGGAGAGATTGTGGAATCCGTGGGAACCCAACTCACGAGTTCCATAAACCTTAGAGCCCTCTCCGCATCCGAAACCTATAAGTATTTGGATATGTCGGAAGCGTTGGGTATCAATGTTACTGACATGAAGCAATCGTTGAAGGAACGCTTCTTTGGCCGCCTGAAAAAAGTACTTAATAGTCTTCTATCAGGCGGAAACAAGGTGCGTGCTTTCAACGGTTGGGTCATGCCGGTATTGATGTACACTTTCGGCATACTCAAATGGACTCAAACCGAACTTGACGCCCTGGATCAGAGGGTCCGTACGCTGCTGACTGCAAATCGATTGCATCACCCACGGTCAACGGTTATGAGGCTGTATATCCCGCGAAAATGTGGAGGTCGTGGCTTTTTAAACGCTAAGACCCTCCACAATCGCGAGATATGCAGTCTCAGGGAATATTTTCTAGAAACCGACGTGGGGATGCATCGAGATGTCGTCGCGGTTGACAAGGGCCTCACTCCGCTCTCCTTGGCTAAAGAGAACTGGCGCAAACCCGTAGTGCTTGACACAAATGATCGCATGGAGGTATGGAAGAGCAAAGAGCTTCACGGACGCTTTTTCCGAGCCCTACACGGGCTCGATGTAGATTTTAAAGCGTCCGTAGCCTGGCTACGTTTCGGTGATCTTTTTGGGGAAACCGAAGGTTTTGTATGTGCAATTATGGACGAAGTTATGATGACGAACAATTACCGGAGATTTATTGTGAAAGACGGCACAGTTGACATCTGTCGGGCATGTCACCGGCCGGGGGAATCAATAAGGCATATTATCTCCGGGTGTTCTCGTCTAGCTAACGGAGAGTAATTGCATAGACACAACCTTGTAGCCAGGATAATTCATCAGCAACTTGCTCTCAAATACAACCTTGTGGAATCGGAGGTGCCGTACTACAGGTACGTGCCCGACCCAGTTCTCGAAAATGGCCATATCACATTGTACTGGGATCGTTCCATCATCACTGATAGGACTATTGTTGCCAATAAGCCTGATATAGTGATGGTGGATCGATCAGAGCGGCGTGCAATGATTGTTGACATAACCATCCCGCATGATGAGAACCTCGTGAAAGCCGAGAAAGATAAACAAATCAAGTATCTTGACTTGGCTCACGAGGTTGTCGACATGTGGGAGGTGGATTCAGCAATCATTGTGCCGATAGTCGTGACAGCCAATGGCTTAATAGCCAAGAGCCTCGACCAACACCTCAAGAGGCTCTCGTTAGGCAGCTGGATCAAAGGCTTGATTCAGAAAGCTGTACTTCTGGACACGGCTCGCATTGTCAGGAAGTTCCTCTCTCTGGAGCCCTGACCGCCGGTAGCTTGGACCCTGTTCCCGATACCGGTGGGCTACTATTTTTTTATATTTTTAAATGTTTTTTATATAGGTATATATTTTATGTAGAAATACACACATCAAAAGTGTCTAGGGATCAACATATATTTTTGCAATAACTTTTCTCCTGATTGATATTAATTAAAATTTTCTTTAAGGATTCATCAAATAAAGTGTTTTCGTTTGTCACAGTAACGATAAACCAAGTCACCTTTGCATTAATAAAGAAATTTGCCATTTTCCTAATAAAGGGATATTTGACATTTGAACCACTAACACAAAAGTTCGAAAAAAAGACTGAAATAACAGTTTTCTCTAAAATTTTATTGGGTAACTTAAACAATTAATAATCCGTGTTTCTACCGCGAACACTAACAACACAAGAACATCGGTTTGGCATACTCAAAATGAGTTCATCCAAATCACGCTGTGGAATGGCCGCCCATGTTCGTTGCAACAACAAAAAAAGGTCTTCTTGCGACTGGATACCCTCCATATTCGGCAGAGCTCTTCTCTGTAGCATATCCCATGCATGCTCAATCGGGTTCAAGTCTGGCGACTGAGCAGGCCAGGGCAGGACATTGATGTTAGCTGCGGCGAGAGTCTGTCTTACAACTCTTGCGGTGTGCGGTCGTGCATTATCATGCATTAACTGAAATAAGGGACCGATTTGCACTTGTAGAGGAACGATGACGTCTGATACAATCGTCTCGGCATAAATTTGAGCGTTGAGGTTGCCTCTGATCCAAATCAACTCAGTTCTTCCGCCGATCCAAATACCCGCCCATACCATGATGGTTCCACCACTATAAGGATGGACTTCCTGGCAGGATTTTAATCGCTGTTGGCGTCCAGGGGTTCTTCAGTGTCGTATACGTCTTGTATCCGGTCTCATACCAAAACGAGACTCATCAGAAAAGCACACGAAACGCCATTGTTCTTCTGCCCAATTTCTGTGTTCAAGAGCCCATTGATATCGAATCCTACGATTGTGCATTGCTATAGGTGGTACCCGTAGCGGTCTTCGGGAATGAAGGTTCACTTCATGCAAGCGGTTTCTGACTGTTTGGTCGCTAATTAAGTTCCCTGAAGAGTGATGAAGCCTCACGGCTAACATCATGGCGGTTATTGTTGGAGCTCTTCGAGTTAAGATTTGAATGTATCGGTCTTGTCTCCATGTGGTGCAGCGATACCGTCCTCCATGGCGCTCAGCCACGGTACCAGTGCTTCGGTAACGTGTCCAAAGTCGACTGATAACACTCTGACTTGTATTCAGAGCTAAAGCCACAGTACGTTGCCGGGAACCAGCTTCTATCATTCCCACGGCTCTGAGCATTTCTTCCCTGCTTAAATGACGTCGCCGCTCCATAATAACGTTGGTTTTAATCAGTAGTAGGGAAACAGTAGCACTAATAATGTCTTCAATGCGTTGTATGTTTTTATAGGGAAAATATTGACAGCTGATTTTCATCTTTTACTCGAATTTGATTCACAGTTCCTGATTTAAATTATGAAATACACCAAAAAGGATCCATATAAATTTATAAAATCATAAATTTATTACAAAGCCACGTCTCAATCTCAAGAAATCCGCATAAAAATGCTTGATCCCTAGACACTTTTGATGTGTGTATTTAAAAATGTAATTTATAAGTGTATATAAGGAAATAAAGGAATAATAATAATAAAGCTTTATTTATTCCACAAATAGTTATATGTTTTACATTTATATGTTATTTAATTTTTTATAAATGTGGACCCCCTTAGGGTAAAAGCCTCCTCCAAAGAAATCCATTTCATTCTATCTTTGGCCGTGGTCATCCAGTCTTTTCCTGCATTAGCCACAATCTCGTCCTGCCACCGGGCGCGAGGACGACCTCTGCTTCTCAGGCCATGTGGTCCTTTCCATTTCGTGGTGTTGATTGTCCATCGGTTATCGTCATATCTCGCAACATGACCGGCCCATCTCCATTTTAGACGTTGAGCATAATATAGAGCATCATTTACCTTGGTTCTTTTTCGAATTTCTGTATTTCTTATTTTGTCTCTTAATTTTACATTTAAACAGCTTCTTTCCATTGCTCTCTGAGTGGTTTGGATTTTTTGTCTTGTCTTGTGGTCGTAGATCCACGTTTGGCAGCCATATGTGAGACAAGGTAAAATTGTCGTGTCTAAGATAGTTCTTTTCAATTTAATTGGCAGTTTCGATTTGAGAATTTCCTTTTGGGCCCAGTATTTTTTCCATGTGATGGCTACTCTTCTATTTATTTCCTCTATATTTCGGTCTTTCCCAAATGAAATTTCTCTTCCAAGGTAAGTGTAGCTGCCTACGTACTCGAGTGGTACCTTTTTAACCAGTACTGGCGATAACTCCCCGTTAGTCATGACTTTGGTTTTTTCTAGGTTCATTTCCAAGCCCACGCGAGCACTAGCAGTTTGAAGTTCATTTATCATTGTATTGAGCTTGTACGAACTTTCAGAGAACAGGACGATGTCGTCCGCAAAGCGAAGGTGGCTTAAATGCTTACCATCTACATTGATTCCTTGTTTTGACCATGGTAAGTCTCCCATTACATTTTGTAAGACTGCAATAAATAATTTCGGCGAGATAGGGTCACCTTGTCTGACTCCTCGGTTAATACTGATCCTGGTACCCACTCTATCTAGCCTGACTCTACTAGTGCAATTGCCATATATATTCTTGATAATTTTTATATATTTTGTGTTTATGTTCTGTTTGTTCAATGTTTCCCAGATACTATTGTGAGAGATAGAGTCGAAAGCTTTCTTATAATCGATAAAGGTTATGTAGAGCGATTTTTTATATTCGACATACTTTTCGATAACTTGGTCTACGGTGTGAATATGGTCTATAGTGCTAAATCCACTTCGAAAACCAGCTTGTTCCATAGGTTGGCATGAGTCTATTTGAGAGGATATTCTATTTAATAAACAAGATGCAAAGAGTTTGTATGGACAAGACATGAGACTTATCGGGCGGTAATTGCCTATATCTTTCGGATCACCCTTTTTATACTGTAAAATAATATCAGATTCTGCCCATTGCTGTGGCACAGTTTCGCGCATTGCTTTGTGTAAATTATTTCATCATCACTGCTCTCTGCTGCTTCTTGCTGATATTATTGTGTGATCTGAGGGCTAAGTCACTGGGGCGCTGAATCTAGAAATAGTTGACAACTTCATCTATCTAAGGTCTAGTATAAGCAACAATGGTTCATGTGAACACAAAATAAGGAGAGGAATAAGAATGGCCAAAAATGCTGTCTCAGATCACAAATTATGACGTGACCGGAACATCTCACCGAGGACTAAGACGAATCATCAGCTCAGACCATCAGATCTCTCATCTTCTCTATCTTCAACTATGATTCGGAGACGTGGACAGTCAAGAAAGCCGATCGAGACCGCTTTGACGCTTTCGAGATGTGATGCTGGAGAATGATGCTTCAAACTCCTTGGACAGCATTCCGCACAAATCAGTCAATGCATGCTGGGTATCACAATAAGACTCTCCTCTCTCTGCCTTCGAAGAATTTTGGAATATTTTGGCCATATTGCTAGAAAGAATGGAGACAACCTCGAACATCTGATGGTTACTGGGAAGGTGGATGGACGACGTTCTAGCGGTCGCAGTCCAATTTGGTGGACTGACCAAATTCTTTCATCTCTGAACACCAGCTTGCATGATGCTATACTCGCGGCCAGGGACGATAAAAAATAGCGATCTATTATGAAGAAGAGGATAATTCCACACGGACATCATGACCCTTAGTAATGTGGAGAACAATTTGAGGAGGGGGAGGAGGCTCTCAAAAACTGCGACGGAAAACTTGGTGAGGGAACTGGCTTATCCTAGAACCAAAAAAAACTTCGAAGATATATAACGTCTACTAAACCACACTGGCCCCGCATGTTTAACTACGGCCAGGAGTCCTGTATTCCAGAAGTGGGAATATCACAGGCTGATATTGTATCCTCGTAACACATCAATATTGATAAATGTCGCCAAGGTGACGACAAATATAATGTAATCATTTTTTGAAGGTACACAAGTGGCAACACAATTTTTAAATTATAAACTAGCGCTTAACCGCAATCCCGCTTGATGGTAAGCAAGCAAGATTCTCAAGTGGTAGTTTAAAAATTTAAAAAAAAATCAAAGTGTTGCCCTTCTGCCAAATTTATCCTTCGCTTACCTTTCGAAGAAATTAACTTGACTCACCGGTGAAGTTAATTTCTATATCTCGTTTACCGAGAGAAAATTAGTTTCCATATATCATATAATAACTAGTAGAGTATTAGTTACATAATTACATATTATTATGACGGCAGTTATTATGAACCAGGGGGATTTCATTCAGTGTGCTTTAGTAAGTTAGAAAGGAAGAATAGGTTTTTGTGATTTGTATGGACAGACAGTGGTCCTGATTCCCATCTTCACAAATTAAAGTAAATTATAGTTTATTACAACGTTCTATTTCATTCAGATAAGGACTAAACATAAGTTTAGTACTGTCAGATTAGTCCGCAATCACGTAAAAAGCCATGTTTAGAATCACTTCTAAACTGTCTTTGGTGTATCTTAAATTGATAGGAATAAAATAAATAATGGCGCCGATTTTGTAGTTCATAAACTAAACTAATTTTAAGTTAAGTGTATGTATCTTTTGCTTCTTTCTATTTCATTAAGGAAAGGATAGAAGTAAAAATTTAAGTCGAATCCTGCCAACTTAAGATACTCCATAGAAAGTTTAGACGCCATTGCAAACATGGCGACCAAAAATAAGTCAATTGACGTCAGGAGCGGACTAAATTGACAGGGGTAAACTAACATTTTATTTTGTGTCCTTTTCAAAATGAAATAGAAATAAAACGATGCACACTAATTTCTTTTCTGAACAAGGGAATTAGTGCCATTATCTGTTTTCTTTTTCATAATGAAATGGAAAGAGACTTAAATGTAGTTTCATTATCATCATCTTTTTTTGTTTTATCGTCCCACTGCTGGGCACAGGTCTCCTCTCATACAGAGAAGGATTGATCGTAATCACCACGCTTGCTCAATGCGGGTTGGCGATTTCAGACTAAAGTCCAGGTTTCCTCAAGATGTTTTCCTTCACCTTCAGTCATTGGAGTCCAAGATATACTTAGAAAGTACGTATAACTTTAGAAAAGTTGCATTGGTATTTGCCTGACCTGGAATCGAACCCGCGCACTCATATTTGAGAGGCTGGTGTTTTAACCAATAGGCCACCACGACTTGTAACTTGGAAATGTAGTTCAGATTTATTTATTTGAGATATTAGTGAATATCATAATCCGCTAAAATTTGAAGCGGATAAAATGACGACGGATGTTAGCCGATGTAATGACATCAGCTAACGGCAGAAGTTACCACTCACTAGACAAACTTTTACCGCTAAGGGATTCGTCATGTTACGGCACGATGTCTGTTGAAGTCATACGTAGGACGGGTCTGAGCAGTTGTGTTGCGATGTGTGCCGGATACGATGCGCCAAATGTTGTTGTGTCGGGAGTTCGGTCGTGGAGGGTCTCCAGATTAATCTTCCTCTGGCACAGCATCGTTGGTTGTGTTGTTGGGTTTAACATTGCATAATCTCGCTCAACTGCCATCTTCCTTTCTATTCACTCGGTTTTTTTTTAGTAAATAGGCTCTTAATAAACTAGCGGGCTTTACCATCAATGATTGCATCACTGCTTACCATCAGGCGGGATTGCGGTCAAACACTAGCTTTGTTTGTTTGTTTGTTTGAACGCGCTAATCTCAGGAACTACTGGTCCGATTTGAAAAAATATTTTTTGCGTTGGATAGCCCATTAATCCCGGAAGGCTTTAGGCTATATAACATCACGCTGCGAGCAGAGCATAACTAACTGCGAACGAAGTCGCTGGCGGCCGCTAGTAATTAATAATAATAAATAAGATGTTACACACATTTGTTGTTTGTTCTCACACGATTGATTTCAAAATTAATGATGTAATAAAATATTTGTATCAATACCTTGATAATACAAAAGAGTGCCCATGGAGTTTCTTGCCCGTTCTTCTCCATAGGTACCTACTCTATGGAATGGGCGACTAGCTTCACCTTACTGACTGACCGACCTTCTAACAATTCAAAAGTGCCTGTAACTGGTTTATTTGAAATAAATGCTAAAAGCATTTTTACTTTTTTTTGTTTTTTTTTTTTATTAATTATAAACTAGCGCTTGACCTCAATCGCGCCTGATGGTAAGCAGTGATGCGATCATTGATGGTAAAGCGCGCTAGTTTATTAAGAGCCTATTCACTCAGAAAAACTGAGCGAATAGGAAGAAAGACTGTAGTTGAGCGAGGTGATGCAATGTTAAACCCAACAACACGACCAACGATGCTGCGCCAAAGGGAGATTGATCTGAAGAGCCTCCACGACCAAACTCCCAACACAACAACATTAGGTGCATCGTACCCGGCACACATCGCAGCACAACTGCTCAGACCCATCCTCCGTACGGCTTCACCAAACATCATGCCGGAACACGACAAATCGCTTGGCGGCAAGGCTTTGTCTGGTGGGTGGTAACTTCTGTCGGCGGCCGATGTTATGGCCTACCACTTGTAGGTCTTAATAAACTAGCGGGCTTCTCCAATAATGATTGCATCACTGCTTACCATCAGGCGGAATTGCGGTCAAGCACTAATTTATAATTAAAACATATAAAAGTATATCCTATACACTATCCATTAAATAAACAGTAAATTATGCACGAACGTTCGGTTCATTGCAGGTAAATAAAAAGGTTAGTGTTTTATTTCAACCGTGTACCATTTAAATGGTAACGAAGCGGCTACATTGATTTCTTTTTTTATTTTGTGTTTGTTACCTGGTGATATATATTGTTAGCTTTCCAGTGTTTTACTAGTGCCTGGTTAACTAGATTTGGTGTTGGGAATTGTTTTTATTTTATCGCTACATAGCACGGAGTTAATACACAATTCAATACCAAAGTGTGTATTAACTAAGGCGGTACGAAAAATTTGTTATGTACCAAAGTGTGTATTAACTAAGGCGGTACGAAAAATGTGACGTTTAGTGCTGTGACAAGCTAAACCCTACTCTGAAATGTATCTGGGGCCCTTTTTTTTCCAGGCTGGAAATTCTCATAGGATATCCGCCACCCTGGGCTGAGCAACGGGGTCTGTCAGACTTTTACTGACTAAAACCACCCCGGTGTCTCTTCTATCACGTCTAAATTCTTCCATGGCCCCACACTCTCGTGCTGTCTGTCCGGGTCTGTCCGGGCCTCGTCTCCTGCACGGGGTAGTAGGGTGTTAAACTACCCCGTGCATCGCCTCCGCCTCGCCATCAAATAGGGGGCGGGGACTTCCCCGTGTCCTTCGCCCCTGGACCCATTCATGGGGGGCGGAAGAGGGCGTTATGCGCCTTTCCTCGGCGTATCTGGGGCCCTAGCCTAGGCTATTACAATAGTGTCAGATTGGTCCGGTGTACCCGGCACGTATCGCAACACAACTGCTTAGACCCGTCCTCCGTACGACTTCACCAAACAATCGATTCTGTAAAAATATTACTGTGAAAAATTTCGTAAGCCATCTACTGTGTCAGTACTTAGTATTAGTTGACAGAATGATACCTCATTCCATACTCACTTCAACTAAGTTATCTCCGTGAGATGGTTACATAATGGAAATGAAGTATAAATACCTAGTTCCGTATACAACGTTATTTTTTATTTAAGCGAAACCTGAATATAGTTTGTTCAGAATAAGAATCGATTCCAATCAATTTTACACCATGTTATATTTTTCCCCAAATACATTTAGAACTTGTTGCATTGTGGTTACTGAGCGCGCTACGCAGTTTACGCGTGCACATGCCCGCGCTCAGCTGACGCCACAGGTCAACGCACCCGGCTCGCCCGTCTAAACGGAGCGTGGACCATATTTTTGCTGGGACAACCGAGTAGAATAACAAACTCATAACTTTGTGGTTTTTCATGATATCTTTTTGAAATTTTGTATATAGATTCTTTACATATAATACTGGACACTTGTTTCGGGTTGCGCATAAACAAAAAATAATATTGTATATGGGAGTGTGGACGTAAATAGTTTCTACGTCTATAGACACATATCTATATACACTTGATAGTACAGATGACAGCACATCAAGCTACTATAATCTGTCTGATTTCTTTATTAGATTTTTAACTTTGTCCCTAGAGCCTTAAGGCTCAAGGTTGATTGGTAATTTTTGACAGCTTCGGTTAGCTTGACTTGCTGTTTTCCGAACATATTATGTACCTACTCGATAGTACTTTATTTCTATTTAAATATTTCATCCATGCCGTTAATGGACACCATAATGATATGTCTCTCACTGATTATAAGTAAATAATTAATTTATTTTATTTTAACCACAACAACGAGCTCTTGTCCCTGTCGGTATTCCAGCTGCATTAGAACCCAATGACTTGGTGTGTGATGATGGCAAGAGACCAGAAGGCATGTCCTTATTTCCTTGGAAGATGGGTAGGCCTTTAGTCTGGGGCGCAACTTGCGTCGATACTCTTGCACCAACCCATCTTCCTGTACTGGGGTTGCTGCTGCAGCTGCAGGAAAACTCAAAATATAACAACCTTGTCGGAAATTATATTTTCGAGCTCTTTGGTGTTGAAATCCTCGGGCCGTGGGGTCCGAGTCTCATTGCCTGTTTAATGGCCTGTCTAAGCGGCTTGTTGACACTTTCCATAATCCAAGGGCCTTTTATCTTGCCCAGAGGCTAAGCATTGCCATTCAACGCGGCAATGCCGCCAGTCTCTTGAGTACATTACCAGTCGACAACGATGCCGAAGAATTTTTCAACGCTCTTTTTTAATTTTTAAATAATTTTGATTATTGTAGGTTATTATTTTTATTTAATAATTTGTGAGACGTGTTCGCTAACAATGGGCCTTATACGAAGGCTCAAAGTCACTCAAACAGCAATGGAGAGGGCTATGCTTGGGGTTTCACTGCGCGATCGAATCAGGAATGAAGAGATCCGCAGAAGAACGAGAGTAACCGACGTAGCCCGAAGAATTGCAACACTAAAGTGGCAGTGGGCTGGACACATTGCCCGTAGAACCGATGCCCGATGGGGCCGACGGGTTCTCGAGTGGTGACCACGCATCGGAAGACGTAGCGTGGCGTAGGCCCCCGACAAGGTGGACCGACGACCTTTTGAAGGTCGCGGGAAACCGCTGGATGCGGGAGGCGAGGTCTTGGGGGAGGCCTATGTCCAGCAGTAGACGTCTTTCGGCTGAAATGATGATGATGATGAATAATTTGTAGTTCATTTAGTTTTACAAGTTTCTGAACATTATCTGTATTTTATAGGGCCTGTGACTGACGTGTATATGTTATTTGATAATATTTTACACAATAATATCTATTTTACTTAATTGTGTAACCCAATATTACTATCAATTGGAATTTTTTTTATGCATATTGCTAATCCATTGGTTTATAAGTAGGGAAATTGTTTCCGCTAAATAAGATAAACCACGCGGTGAATGCTATTAAACTGTTAAATTGAAACTCATAGCCACAGATAGTGTATTACGCTATCACCCTACAGGCTCCATCTGGGGGGCAATCATGATAAAATCATTCAACCAAATCAGGATTGCATCGCAACCAAACCAAAACTTCAGATATGTTTTGTATCGCGCTAACTGGATCACAATAGGGATGTTTTCTGTCGTCATTCAGATTATAGAAAAATATTGGATAGGAATATTTTGTTTTATCAAATTAATAATTGACAAATATAAACGTCATCAAAGTCAGGAGTGGTGGCTGGTGACGTCACTGCTCGCTAAAAAGTGTAGCGTGCAGTCACGTCACACGAGTTTTCAACGCACTCTGTCGTCTTAATTTTTTGTTTAAATGAAAAAAAAAATACGTGTCTAGTATTTTTTTGGAAATCTGACTGACGGACTAAGTAGTTTTTTTTTTTGTCAAGCGTTCCAATAGGGTAGTTGACGTTTAACGGCTGTCAAATGAAGAAGTTGTAATTAAGCTAACTTTTTCTGTGCTATTTATCAAACTTGCGTCTATACGATTGGATTTGCTTATAATTTATTTAGTTTTAATTATTATATCTGACAAAATATATCACTCATACATTGCTTTTATTTCAATCAAAGTTAAAACTATAGCGCGATACGAAATGGGATCGAAACTAAACCACAACTTTAACTGGATTAGACACGAACAAGAGTTTAACTTCTACTGTTTTATTTAGCGCTATTGCCCCCCAGAATAACAGCGCTGCGATATATATTTTTAAATGGCTAAGCATCATGCTGAGATAACAGTATTTTAGCCTCCTAAAGGACTTTCTGGTCAATTTCTCTTTTTGTTACTTTTTTGAAGTGAAACTTCTTTACGCACGCTTGACTTGGGGAGTAAGCTGGCGAACGCGTGACGTAAGCGTTACGAAAAGTGATCGGGCAAGGCGAACGGAAGTTAAGTGGGGGTAGTGTTTAGTGGCGGAAGTAAGCACAGAGGCGCCCGTGGCGCGAGCTTGGTACTACAGGGTCTACGAGATTTTTTTTTTTTTCAATAAAAATAGAAGATCTATGCAAAAATATTAATTTACCAATGAAACCACGACATAAATTTAAATATTTATAGAAAATTAATATATCTATATGTGTATACATGTATATATTGTACACATATATCTAATATATAAAATTCTCGTGTCACGGTGTTCGGCTTCCTCCTCCGAAAACTCCTCCGAAACGGCTAGACCGATTTTGATGAAATTTTTTGTGCTTAACCGGTATCTATGAGAATCGGCCAACATCTATTTTTCATCCCCCTAAATATTAGGGGTAGTCCACCCCTAATTTTTTTTAAATCATTTTGCTTTTTTATTTTCATTGTTTGAATAAAATGTATGCATTTACATTCATAGCCAAAATTTGGCCTATACATTTAATGTTCCCTACCAAGACGTTGATTGACCTTAGTGAAGACTGACCTTAGTTACAAGTATAAGTTTTCTTAGTAACTCTGTAAGACATGATCTCTCACAAGGCTCGGATCAAGAATAGGTCACTTGGGAGTGATCCGTATAGTTTACACCTAATAATAGATCCTCTGTGGTAAAACTTTGAAAGTTGGGTGTTAAAATAATGTCAGAACTACGGTTGTTCTTCGTAACGACCAGTGATTGAGGGGCCTACTTCCAGGGCAAATAAAAAAGGTTTCGGTAAAAATAAATCATGTACCTAGATCAGTTTATTGATCTATGAGATTCTGAAATCCTACTAATTCCAGTTAGTTTTTTATTTTTTTGAAGTCGTCTTCTTCCATCTTGCTTGGCACGATTTTTTTTTTGTTTTCTCTTTTATTTGCTTATTTTCTTTTTAATTAAGTGAGCTGTTTTGTGGCTTGTGATTTTTATTTGCTTATTTTCTTTTTAATTAAATGAGCTGTTTTGTGGCTTGTGATTTTTATTTGCTTATTTTCTTTTTAATTAAGTGAGCTGTTTTGTGGCTTGTGATTTTTATTTGCTTATTTTCTTTTTAATTAAGTGATCTGTTTTGTGGCTTGTGATTTTTTCGGGTCGCTCTTTTCCCGTATTATTTTCAGATTATTCTTATACACTACTATTAGACTATTATTATTATTTTACATCCTTATTATATTATTTTTAAAATTACCGCTTAATTACATTTTTAATACTAGATCTAATACAGCTTTCTGTTTCAGCTAATTAATGATTACCCTATCCTTGTCGACGGCACATGGCTAGGCTGTACTGCCCTTGGCCTATTGCTTTCAATGGAAATCTTGGCAATCTTGAGGCAAAACGGCTCCAGATACGGCCTGGAGTGTTTATCCGCCATGAGGTCGGCAATGGTTGTTTCCGTCAGATTTTTTCCGGTACTTACTTCCAGGTCGTATCTGTCGCCGTCATGCCTCGGGCATTCCAGCAGAATTCTAGTTAGCCGTATTTTCCACTATCATGCTTTCTTACATAAATGAAAAAGTTTGTAATGATATAATACGTTTGTTACTCTGTCACGCAAAAACGAATAAACGGATTTACATGAAATTTGGCACACCGGTGGTTTAATAGCAATGGGTTTCATATTGACAGTTCATTAACATCCATTGCGTTATTTACGTTGTCGAATAGACACATTTTCGAGTATAGGGAGCAATGCAATAGCAATAAGCTTCAAAATGATTATGGTGCAGGATTAACATATTGGCTACTTTTTATCCCGATATACAGACTGAAATGAAACTGATAAGGGTGAAATTGCGTGGCAGTTAGTACAACTGTTAACTCAAGTTTCGCACTCTAATATATCAAAACTTGCTAATGGTTTTTGTGTTAAATAACAATCACAATAATGTAATACGATACATGGCAAAAATTACCTTATCTTATATAAAATTGCTTTCAAAAATAAATATCTGGTGAACCCGAACGCAGGACGGGTCTGAGCAGTTGTGTTGCGATGTGTGCCGGGTACGATGCGCCAAATGTGGTTGTGTCGGGAGATTGGCCGTGGAGGGTCTCCAGATTAATCTCCCTCTGGCGCAACATCGTTGGTCGTGTTGTTGGGTTTGACATTGCATCACCTGGCTCAACTGCCGTCTTCCTTCCTATTCACTCAGTTTTTAAGTGGTTCCCGCCAGATGGTAAGCAAAGATGCAATCGTTGATGGCGAAGTGCGGTAGTTTATTAAGAGCCTATTCACTCTAGCTTTCAAAACAATTAAATTGTAGTCCGACGGAAACACCGCCGCTGGAATGGTTATAGTTCCTCGATATACGCGATATAAAAGATGAGACGAAACGCTTCGTCCGGATCGTAGTGGTGTCAACAACATATGGAAACTTGCCGTACGACGTGTTGTCCGATGATGGAACGAAGAAAGGGGAATTAAATCATGCATTCACACAATCACACTACACTTTTCTTCATACATCTGCGATTAAAAGTAGTGATAAGTACTCAGCTTCATTCTGGCGAGTTAAACGATGTGTCGTAAATAGCAAATGTCTACACAAGAAAAATAAATAAAGCCATTACATCCTCATCCATTAATTCGAACTCAAAAGATATACCTCAATACACCCTGAATCGTGAAAGTCAATTACGAGCAAAGGCTGATATGATAGAAGTCCAACTGGTCACAATGCAATGAATGGCTCTGCGCTCATGAGATAAAAACTAGGCCATTGATGGGAATGACCACCCTATGTATCGCGGATCAGCCCGTGTATCTATGAGTTTTAATTTAGTTTCGCTTTTGAAAAGGGATTACAGTTTTAAAGTGGTATTTTGTACAAAAGTTTGTTATGATCCCAGTATTGTGTTTTTGTTTTTGAAGCCGAAAATGATAAATGCGGTGTTAGAGAGGCCACGTTATAATGCAGACGGAGTCATTGGTAATCTACCCTTATATACTTAATCAAATATCACGTAGTCAAATTAGGCAGAGAATCATCACTTTGTGAACGTCAATAGATTATATAGGACATAGGACACTATTGTCCTATGTAATGTTGACGTTCAAAAAGTGCCCATATTTTATTAGCTATATTTTGGTCCAGTGAAATAATGACTATTTATTATTTCACTTGACCAAAACACAACTAGTAAATGTGGGTATACACACATACATAAAGAGGTTACCTCTGACCAGCCCTTTTAGGAATATAGTGAAAATAGAATATCTTAAATACAGTCAATTGTGCAATTGCGAAACTGTACATTAATCCAATGTTTTTCAAGTTGTAGGTAGCGAATCCCTAGGGGGTCACCATTTTTTGTTAATACATGATGTTCCATTTTCAATGGAATGAAGCACTATGAACCTTGCGCAATAAGAGGTCCCGACATATAAAGCTTGCAGAGTAAGCCAAACTGAAGTGCCAGGCTAGCCATGTCCAAAAGACCGTTTAGGGTCACTGGAACAAATTAGTTCTGGAGTGATGACCGCGTATCAATAAGCGTAGTGTGGTAAAACGGCCCCCAGTTAGTTGGATGGACGATCGTAGTAAGGTGACTGGGTAAACTGGATGTAGTTTGAGCAGAACAAGGTCTTCTGGCGCGGTCTAAGAGAGGCCTATTTCGTCCAGTGGACTATGATAGGTCAAATTTATTGTTTGATAAATTTCATTGTTGCTGGAGCAAATAACAAAATTGCATTTTTTCCAAGAATTCATAACTAAATTAAATTGTCTCTTTCATGTGGGTATCCTGGCTAATAATCTGTTGGCAAATCAACTGTCAATAAAGTAAATTCATTAGTTTGAATCACTATTGACTGTCAGTTACAAGAGCTAAGCCAGAAACGAAATCATATTAATTTATCAAAAAAAGATAATGCCTAAACGGTGGACGAATTGCTTGAATGACGGTCAATGAAGAAATATAGAAGAAAAAGACTCAT
Organism: Sesamia inferens; assembly: GCA_037179545.1. NCBI lineage: Eukaryota > Metazoa > Arthropoda > Insecta > Lepidoptera > Noctuidae > Sesamia > Sesamia inferens. Next base: position 23,145,943 of record CM073944.1, on the reverse strand, counting down.
TGCACAGAGTTCTAATAAATTGACATAAGGCAGGACAGAATAGAGGGCAATAACATAGTTGCGAAGTTCATTACCGCGAAGTACGATACTGCGAAAGTTTTGTATAGTGAGGTACATTATCGCCAAAGAACTTTACTGCGATAATTGAGTTGAATGAACATGCCAAATTATTTAGCTAGCCGTTGATTGCTTAATGTATGCCGAAACAGTTTTATGCAAATAAATACTACTCATTAAGTTTACCTCCAGAAGCTCGAAAGCACGCTAAGCCGTTGGTCCCAGTTGCCATACGAACATCTAATGGCAGTCGTTACAGGTTGTAGCCCTCAAAAGTCCAACAATTGGTGCAATGATGCTGTAGTGAATATAAGTTATCGCCTTATGGTTGTGGAGGTCAAACAGCAGTCGCTTCACGGAAAATATCGTTTAGCCAAAATCAGCAGTTAGACTGGTAAAGGGGACCCCAGACTCCAAAAATTGGTTGTCTGTAAAACTCCGTCTACTGTCGATATTTGAACGTGACAACGTCTATTACATGTTTACACATCGGGCGCTCTAGGGGGGGGGGTAAAGTAGGCGTGGACTCCGTGTGGCGTCAGATTCGGCCGTTACGGTGTTTTCGAGAATGACTCCACGCCGTACCAATTTAATAGACGTTGTCACGTCAAAACTTATAAGCTTCGGATGCGACGGGGATTAACGCTGAGGTGATGATGATTATTGAGTTTACCGTGTAGGTAAACATGACAAATGTAGAACAAATAAATGTTAAAGCCATTTTGTCATCTTATAAGACAGTTTTCAGTCAGAGGACAAATAAAGACACGCCACTATATGTAGTAATACAGCATAGTAGATTTGCATATTGTTACGGGCTATGTAGGGGAATAACAATGCCGGTTAAGGGTTACGAAGTTTATTAGCAACGAAGGTACAGTCGATAGTAGGCAATGACAAGTAGAACGTATCGGATGGCGCGCTGAAGTCTTCCCTTATGTCTACGAAGTCACACAAATAACCTTAAGATCTCTACACACTAAAGCCGCCGACTCTCCGACATAGCCCACCGACAACCGGAGGGCTTATGTTGAAAGACTCATGTCGGCAACATCGCACGCGCGTATTGCCCGCCGAAACACCGGTGGATAGCGTACGCAAGCGCTCAGTTGCCCGGTGACATTTGAGCTGTAGTGAATATAAGTTTCTAATGTCAAACCGCGATATGCCGCCGGCAAAGTTTTACGACTTGCAATGACTGAAGCCGCCAACCTAACCCGCCCGCAAAATGTTGTCGACACATGCCGTCGGGCTTTGGTGTGTAGAGCGCTTTATATGTAAATCTGCGTTCAGTTAAATAAATGATTGGAGTTAAAAATGGTGATTTAAAATACTCACATGCTAAAGTATCATCACATGTTTTCATATTATCTTTCCAGGATGCTATTCAACGAATTTCTCTGGTACCTTTTAAATCCTTGTCACGTTCTTAGACTGAACAAGTTACAGTACAACTATTGCTTGTTATTAGGCATTTAAGTGAACGAGACCTCAACTAGGACCGCCCCGACCGACAAATCAGTATAACGACCAAGTCGAGAGTTTCAACGAAACTTATAATTGGATGAAAGAGGATTTTAGAATAAATTGCGGTGATACTTTGTTGTTGGGCTGTTAACGTTGTATCGAGATTTGGGTGTTTTTTGGAAGTTTAAGCGATTAATTTTGGAAGTGCCTGTTAGTTCCAGTTGAATTGGACAAGATGGATTCTTAACTTGTGGTTCTTAAAAGTGAGTCTCCAATCTAATTCTAATGCAATTTTGGACAGTACTTTAGAGATAGGACTTTCAAGATTGTGTGTACATGAAGTGGCAAGGTGTGGTATACACGATGGTTCCTTTACGAAGAATTCAGTACATGATGCTGGAAATTTCGGTGTTAATAATTAAAAGGAAGGTGGTAAAAAATCCATCGCTGTCCCTGGTGATGACAATGTATGATGTCGGAGGTAAAATAAGAACGAAAAACAATTTCTTAATTTTATTAAAATAAAATAAAGAAATTGTTTTTCATCATTATCATTACTTCAGTGAAATGAGGTCCACTGCTGGAAATAGACCTCCCTCATGGACCTCCGCTTCGACTGGTTTCTCATTCTTGCATTCAACGGCTTCCTTCGACTGCATCAATTCGTCAATTTTTCATTTCTGATTGAATCATGACCTTGTAACTGGATTTAATTGTATTTTAAAATAAATCCCATTAAATCCAGTTTACTTTATTTGAGAATCGCCAACAAACCCATAACAAATGTACTCAAAGAAAATAATATCACAAATCCCGAGTAAAAACCCTCATTTCTGACACGATAAAATCTCGAACAACTAAATCCGCTTGGCCGTTTTAGTCGTCGACGTAGCTCGAAGAATTAGGAGCTTGAGGCGAGGCATTAGCAAATTAAGACGTGGAAACGTTTGTAGTAAGCTTTGGAGGGAGTAATGATCGCTTTGTGGATGTTGGTTTGATTTTTAGAGCGGATTTAGTGCATTGCTGTGTAAGTTTGGGAGTTAATTCGATTTTGTAGAGTGGTATGATTTTACTGTTTTTCTCTTAGCTAAAAAAAACATAATCTCAAAGTATTGTTATTGATCAATAACAACATTATGTTGTAATTTGTTTTTAAACAAATCTATATACTTATATTTAAAGCTGAAGAGTTTGCTTGTTTCTTTGAAAGCGCTAATGTCAGGAACTACTGGTCCGATTGGAAAAAATTCTTTTTACGTTAGATAGCCCATTAATTCAGAAATGATTTAAGCTATATAACATCGCGTTACGACAAATAGAAGCGGAGCATATAAAACAAAACGTATCTAAACCTACACGTGTGAAACCGCGATGCGCAGTTAGTAACTAGCTGCACACCGCGGTTGATGTTATATCCAACGCAAAAATATTTTTTGAAATCGGTCCAGTAGTTCCTGAGATTAGCGCGTTCAAAGAAACATACAAACTCTTCAGCTTTATATTATATTAGTAGAGATAATAAGAAAAACTATGTGACAAAAAACAAAACATACGAAGTAGCGGCTTGCTTCGTGTTTTGCTTTTCGTAAATAAGTCTATAACAAGGATATTATCTATATTTAATATTATAAATGCGAAAGTATCTCTGTTTGTCTGTCTGTCTGTCCAGCTTTCACGCCAAAACTACTGAACCGACTGTAATGAAATTTGGTACACAGATAGTCTAGAGCCTGAGAAAGGACATAGGCTATATGACATCCCGCTATGACCATAGGAGTAGAGCAATAACAAAAATGTTGCGAAAACGGGGGTGAACGCGGGTTTACATATTGCTCCCATTATTTAAACAGGCGCTTATTATATATCAACTGAGTTCCTGTAAACTGAAGTCCACACGGAGTCGCGGGCAACAGCTAATGTTACATATATTTAATAAAAAACTGAAAAAAATATATTACATCGGTTACCGGCAGAAGTTACCACCCACCAAAGTCTTGTCGCCAAACGATTCGTCGTGTTCCGGTATGATGTCTGGTGAAGCCATACGGAGGTCGGGTCTGAGCAGTTGCGTGACGTGTGTCGAGTACGATGCGCCAAATGTTGTTGTGTCGGGTGTTTGGTCGTGGAGGGTCTCCAGATCAATCTCCCTCTGCATCGTTGGTCGTGTTGTTATAACATTGCATCACCTCGCTTAACTGCCGTCTTCCTTCCTATTCACTCAGTTTTATTGAGTGAATAAATATTTATAATCTGTTTATAAAGTCGTGAAAATAAATGAGGGCGCTGCAGTCGTGCATATAGCAACCCTGTTAATGTGATTGGAATCATTTTGATACTCGCACATTATTTTGTACTAGAAGCAAAACTGGTTTAAATGAAAACACAAATCTATGGTCTCTGGCGTATAAATAAAATAAGTAAAACATAAAATAAAATCATACATATTTATTGTTATATGTTTTAACGTGATTTCATCAATGAAAAGTATTCCAAAACATAATAATTGCTTTCATCATTTGCATCATCTGCATCATCTGCATCGATGCATTTTGGAGAGTGAGCGAGGGAATTGCATGATTTAATTCCCCCATCTCCGTTCCACCATCGGACAACCCGTCGTACGGCGAGTTTCCACCCTTACGTTTTTAACACCTCTACGATCCGGACGAAGCATTTTGCCTCCTCCTTTATACCGAGTACATCGAGGGACTGGAACAATTTGCCAGCGGCGGTGTTTCCGTCAGACTAAGAAAGAAAGAAAGAAAGAAAGAAAATTTTTTTATTCTGCACAAACAAAACGCACCTTACAACTAAATACCATAAAAACCAAACAAAATACAGGAAAAAAATAAAATAATAATAATATCAAAAATCTCCTATCCTAACATGCAAAACTATAAACAGAGTTAATTTGATGAATTTGAGACTACAATTTGAGTGTCTTCAAGGCTAGAGTGAATAGGCTCTTAATAAACTAGTGCGCTTTACCATCAACGATTGCGTCACTGCTAACCATCAGGCGGGATTGCGGTCAAGCGCTAGTTTATAATTAATAAAAAAAATCTGATTCCAAATATTCTTCGTTGAAAAGTATTTTCATTGTCAGCTGCGTCACTAACGACGTCTCCGCTACTGCTGTCATCAGCCTGCTACCTTCGCTTAGGCGAATAACTGACTCATTTATATTCTGATATATATCTATATGATCAATATAGGGGTCCATTCTTACATTTTCCTAATTTTTTTATCAGAATAATTTAGTAATTTCTATCAGAAGATGGATAGCACTAATTTTAATTCCGAACATGATATAATTCATTTTTAAATTCAATCACCTAATGTATCAACATTTGCAAATTATACACAAACATATTTGCAATCTAATCTAGAAATGCTCAATGTAAACAATCCTCGTTTAGTCTTAAAATCGTTAACTTAGTAAATTTGAAACTTCTAATAGATAAAAACAAACAGTACCATGATTACATACCTGTTTTACCCACTGTTCAAGCATAAAAATCATCCATATTTGATAAAATTTGTTCAGCTTGGTGTACTAACAAACATTGATGATAAACTTTCAAAATAATTTCCCGAGCTCCACTCCGGTTTGTTTTTCTCATATTTAACATATTTTTTCGATGGTTTGTTTAATTAGAATTGAAAATGAATACAAATTTCAATAAATAAAAAGTTACAAAACAAATCGATGACTGCCGATGACATTCGATGTACTTGTATTTACTAAGATTTAGTATTGCCCTACTTTTAAAATTGTTAGTTTCAGAAAGATTTATTTTCACGACTTTATAGACAAGTTATAAATAAATATATACGGACAAATCACACAGATTGAGGTAGCCCCAAAGTAAGTATATATTACTATATTTATAATAACTATACTACATTTATAATAGCAACATATATAGATAAACATCCAAGACCCAGGCCAATCAGGAAAAGAACGTTTTCCATCATGACCTGGCCGGGGATCGAACCCGGGGCTTCCATGTCGCAGGCAGGCGTGTTGACCGCTGCGCCACGGAGGACGACAAATAGACTTTTAAGAAACTAGCGCGCTTTACCATCAATGATTGCATTACTGCTTACTATCAGGCCGGAATGCAATCAAGCACTAGTTTACTCGTATAATTATGAAAAAAAAAAATGAACGGAAAATCTAATTATTTTATAAGTTGACACATACCAAATTTATTTTTCTTCTTCAGAATTAAAGAAAGAAGTACGTTAGTTAATTTACCATAAACACAGCGCAAAAAATATCAAAAACAAAAGAAGTATTCATAATTTGCGGAAAAAATGCATGACATCTACACAAAATGGCTATTGTTTTACGTGATTTAAATGATACAATGTCTGCTCAGGAATATTTCTATAATTATTTTAAAACTGTGTACAGACGTGGTAGAAATATACAGTAGCAAACAGTTAATTTTTTCTACAGAAACTTCTGGTTCTCCGCCTTGACGTGATCGGCCTACGAAACAGACATAACTCCAGACATCATGTTCCGATCCGTTCCGTTGGATGAAAACCAGTAATTTAGTGGGAATTTTAAAGAGAGTTACTATTAAACTACACTGATACAAGAATCGTTTAAGTCGAAACAAAATTTAATAGTCGCATTTTTAAAATTGATAAATGTCATTGTTTACGAATCAATACATAATTCCTATCCAAAACAGAGTTCCAACCAGTGTTAGTTGAAGCATTTTTTTTTTTAATAATTATAAACTAGCGCTTGACCGCAATCCCGCCTGATGGTAAGCAGTGATGCAATCGTTGATGGTAAAGCGCGCTAGTTTATTTAGTTTTAGAGCCTATTTACTCAAAAAAACTGAGCGAATAGGAAGGAAGACGGCAGTTGAGCGAGGTGATGCAATGTTAAACCCAATAACACGCCCAACGATGCTGCGCCAAAGGGAGATTGATCTGAAGACCCTCCACGACCAAACTCCCAACACAACAACATTAGGCGCATCGTAGCCGGCACACATCGCAACACAACTGCTCAGACCCGTCCTCCGTAGGGCTTCACCAGACATCATGCCGGAACACGACAAAACGCTTGGCGGCAAGGTTTTGTCTGGTGGGTGGTAACTTCTGCCGGCAGCCGATGTTATGGCGATGTTATGTTATCAATTTAAAACAATTATGTTTTCTGGATTTATTTATTTAATTTTGATGTTTTTAGGTATTTATTTAGGTATTAATATTTATCCAACTTATTTGTTTATAGAATGAATGTAGGTAAAATGAATATTTATTTTATTATTTGAATAATTACAATATTTATTTAACATACTACACACATTAATGTATATCACAACATTTTTTATTTGATTATGTTTAAGTTTTTCTATCATTTGGATAACTATTATTATCTAAATATATCATTTTTATTAATGCGAACTGAAAACTCTGTAAAAATATCATATCTGTGTTTTTGTAATTCTATCGTATGGCACTCGTGGGTTGCAGCTGAAAATCAGCGTCAGATGCACACCTTGTGTTGTCAATAATGTCAATGACAAATATAAAAGGCATCAAAGATCAGGTTCGGTGGCTGGTGACGTCACTGCTCACTAAAAAGTGAAGCGTGCAGTGACATAACACGAGTTTTCAACGCGCTGTGTCGTCTTAATTTTTTGTATTTATGAAAAAAAAAATGTCATTATCATCTCAGCGTTAATCCCAGTGGTATCCGAAGCTTTTGCAGCTTTGGAGTCTGGGGTCCGCTTTACCAGTCTAACTGCTGGTTTTGGCTAAACTTCGATATTTTTCGTGAAGCGACTGCCGTCTGATCTCCACAACCCGAAGGCGATATCGAAGCATTGTAATTAGACCAATTGTTGAACTTTTGAGGGTTCCAACAACCCGTATCGACTGCCATTAGATGTTGGTATGGCAACTGGGACCAGGAAAAAATAAAAAAATACGTGTTTAGTATTTTTTGGAAATCTGACTGAAGGATCAATTAGTTTTTTTTTTAGTCAACTACCCTATTGACGACATGGTTGGGGTAGTGGCACAGTGATAGATTACTGCGTTGCGTATCGTGGGTTCAATTCCCGCACTGAGTAAAATAATATTTGTATTACCTGCAGGTAGTTGTTTCAGGTCTGGTCCACAATATAATCAACATCTTCAGTAATTTGCAAACTCAGTAAATGGAATCAATAGCTTCCGAAATCTTAAAAACTCCACACAATTACTTCAATGCTTTCAACCCTTATTTTTTTTTCTAACCGCAACAGACATCCACTTCATTCACAACAAATTACGAAAGCTTCTCCAATTAAAGTTTTCGTTCAAAGCTCGCTAGTGTGGAATTAATTAAAGCCCTGGAACGAATCCAATTCTAGAGATTTTGTCTGCACCTACAGTTTTAGATGCATGTGTTTGGCGGGGTGTGACAAGATGCAGTGGTTTGTAGACAGTTGTTTATGGTTCCTTACACTGAAGGTGTAAAATATATGACCCCATTCTTAGCCTCGAGCAATGCGACTAACATCAAACAACACGCGCACTCGTCATTTATGTCAGTAACTGCAAAAGTCACATGGACACGACTAGGAATATGTTCTAACCAATGTTTTTCAAAGTTTCGGTCGCGACGCCCTAAGGGGTCGCTAATACCCGTTGAAGGGATCGCAATGTCTTCAAAATTCCAGGAGGTTTCCAATAGAATCAAAGTTTCAGTGGTTGATTGTGGACATTCTATTTTTCTGTTTAACCAAACAGCACCCAATGTTACAGACTGAAATTCCAAGTTAGAAACAGCGGTGGGAAATATTTTAATCAGCGGCCGTGAAATAGTGTTCGACACTAAGGGAGCCGTACAATGCCGCCGATTGTTTGAAAGAGACGTATAACGTGGCCCGGGCACGAGCGAGCGAAGAATCGTCTCCTCCCAGAGCCGATGAAATCGTCTGATGATTTGGAATTTTTACCTCATTACCTTACTCACCCTGGTGATTCCATCCACACATATAGGCGGTCCGGTTCGCTCCAAAGAGATGTCTGCACACGACGACCCTGGTTTGATATCTTTTAGTTACTTTGAATTGTTTCGAGCAAGAAAACCTCACGCTATGGACGTAAACCTATCACCTTAGAATTGCAGCAACAATATTATACATTTACACCGTAAATCTACGAGTAACTTAGCACACACACAATAAAAAGCTACTTAAAATTCACTTTGTATCTAGTTTTTGCGCCATTTCTGAAACAGCTGCGACTACAGACATAAATTATATTTTTTTATCGAATTGAGAAACGGTACAATACTTGATTATAAACTTTTCGTTTAAATCTTGAACGTGTGGGGAGAATTTGCAGTCTGGTAAAATAGAATGCTGTTTTGTGGCTTCTTGTTATATTATATATATAATATATTATGTATCGCGGTTTTAACTCGCCGAATGATTTTATATTTTAATTGATTAACTTTAAACGGGACATGTTTTATTACTAAATAAAAACGGCGACCACAACGTTTAACTGTCTTTTTTTGTAAATAGAATCAATTTTGTGGATTATGTTATAAGAAATTTTGTAAATTATCAGCAGAATTCGATTTATTGTTATCTAATCAAATTGTATGTGATAAAATATCCATATTTTTGTGTGTTTTATTGCTAAACAAGCCGTGGGACTTATGTCGAAATTATTGTACAAATCATGTAGAATATTAATGATGTGAATGTTTTCTAGTCCTCAACATGGTACTGTGTTAGATTAATACGACACTTAACGTACACATTTATTATATCATCTATGTTAATAGTACACTGTAGACTATCTACACTATTTCTCTCTCCTTCCCCTTAGTATTCTATCCAAAGGTTGTCTGTAAAAGATCATTCTTAGCGATAAGACCGCCCACTGTGTCACCCTTTCTAAAATCTTTTTATTTATTTTCTGTAATCTTGTGTATGGTGAACATAATAAAGAGTATTCTATTCTACACGGATTTTATCGTTTAACATTGTTCATTGACTGTAAACCTACCCAAAGAATGAACAAAAATTATGTTCTCCTAGCATATTTGTGCATTTTTAATAAACTTCAATCATAATATAAACTTTAATCATTATGATAAGTTTTTCTTAAATAGGTTTGTACAAACCTTTTTCATACATCAATAATTTTATTCTTTAACATAAATGTTCAGCATTTCGTAACGGATTCATCATCATCATCAACCTTTATATCTTCCCACTGCTGGGCACAGGTCTCCTCTCATACAGAGAAGGATTGAGCGTAATCACCACGCTTGCTCAATGCGGGTTGGTGACTTCAGACTTAAAGTCCAGGTTTCCTCTAGATGTCATCCTTCCCTATGTAATGAACCATTGGTATTCAAGATATACTTAGAAACTTAGAAAAGTTACATTGGTACTTTCCTGACCTGGAATCGAACCCGCGCACTCATAATTGAGAGGCTGGTGTTTTAACCATTAGGCCACCACTCTAATATACGTAACAGATTACACTGAGAAGAAAGCCAAACAAACTCAAAGATCAGTTTTTAAAGTCCAGATATAACCTTGGTCCAAATCATGTAAAGACCATGCTGTTTCGTATCTGAAATGGTCTTCTAATATCTCGACTGGTTTAGTTTGGTCAATAATGAGACATGAAGGCGTAGACATGAGTCAATCACAATCAAAGAGCTGTGCGTCTGATATATTTTTAACTATCCCATCGTCGTTATGACTGATACCTAGGTTGTCTTTAGCAATGACAAATGTAAACTTCCTCGGTACCCATAGTTTTAAAACCGGAACAAATCAGTGGATTAGGGACTAAAGCCCTGAAAGTAAAGGATATCAAGATTGTTGTTGTCTCACCTTTGAAGCATTGGTTCGTGTGTATATATTTTGCCAAAATTTAAGTTTTTTTTTTTAATAATTATAAATTAGCGCTTGACCGCAATCCCGCCTGATGGTAAGCAGTGATGCGATCGTTGATAGTAAAGCGCGCCAGTTTATTAAGAGCCTATTCACTCAGAAAAACTGAGCGAATAGGAAGGAAAACGGCAGTTGAGCGAGGTTAAACCCAACAACACGACCAACGATGCTGCGCCAAAGGGAGATTGATCTGAAGACCCTCCACGACCAAACTCCCAACACAACAAAATTAGGCGCATCGTACCCGGCACACATCGCAACACAACTGCTCAGACCCGCCCTCCGTACGGCTTCACCAGACATCATGCCGGAACACGACAAATCGCTTGGCGGATGTTATGGCCTACCACCGAGAAAATATAGCAATAAAACAGTATAGCAATAAAACGGCGTTTTTTCTCTTTTCACAATTGTCATCCATGTTCGATGATCGTAAGATATTATATCTCGCTATTTCTTGGATCTTTCATAACTCTTCTGGAAGGAATCTTTTCAAAAGAAGATTTTATATCCAAATGAGCTTTTTATTTTCATTTGTAAAAAAAAAAAATAGTCTGGACGTCGAGAAAAGATTCCCTTGTTGATAACTGGAGGCCATGTATTTATAAACATGTATACATGGCAAAGGAATTTGCCACGTAGACTTAGGAATGAACCTCTGTGTTCTAAAGTGCCCGAGGCATCACAGCGGAGCCTATTAGAATCACAAAGCCGCGGTTTTTTATGGACACATTTTTGCCCAGCATTTTTATAACTCACATAGACAAACAGCCAGACTCCGAACCTGTAGGCCACACAAATATTTGTACCATGTGCTAATCGGACCCACGACACGCAACGCAGTAGTCAATCGCTGAGCCACTGCGCAAACCGTACCATCAATTATTATTTGTGTCATATGCGTCAATTATTTTCGTAATAATTAGTCTCGGTGGTAGGCCATAACATCGGCCGCCGGCAGAAGTTACCACCCACCAGACAAAGCCTTGCCACCAAGCGATTTGTCGTATTCCGGCATGATGTCTGGTGAAGCCGTACGGAGGACGGGTCTGAGCAGTTGTGCAGCGATGTGTGCCGGGTACGATGCGCCAAATGTTGTTGTATTGGGAGTTTGGTCGTGGTGGGTCTTCAGATAAATCTCCCTGTGGTGCAGCATCGTTGGTCGTGTTGTTGGGTTTAACATTACATCACCTCGCTCAACTGCCGTCTTCCTTCCTATTCGCTCAGTTTTTCTGAGTGAATAAGCTCTTAATAAACTGGCGCGCTTTACCATCAACGATCGCATCACTGCTTACCATCAGACAGGATTGCGGTCAAGCGCTAGTTTATAATTATTAAAAAAAAATGTGTCTTTTGTTGCAGCGATGGGTTGAGTTAGGATAACCTTTTTCGCCTCACAAAGGTCGTAGTTTTCATTGTTTTTAATGAAAATTTTCCTGTTTTTCCTTTTTTACAGTTTGTATTTTCTGAGCGTATCCCGGATAAAATAGTTTTCATTCTTTCTTAATTATGACATCCAAAGACTCTCTCTCCTGAGTCTCTCGTCAGTATAAACACAGTTTTAGTTAAGGAGTTAGTGTAGAGTGAATATACATATCATAATTTTAGTTACTGTGATGTATTATAATTATTATTATTGAATGTGCTAATGAGTGCACAATTCATATTAATACCTACACATTAAAATTATAAATATATAAGTTTATTGTGATTAATATTCATAATATTCTTAATCGTTTTTTTTTTTTTAATAATTATAAACTAGCGCTTGACCGCAATCCCGCCTGATGGTAAACAGTGATGCGATCGTTGATGGTGAAGCGCGCTATTTTATTAAGAGCCTATTCACTCAGAAAAAACTTACTGGAAGGAAGACGGCAGTTGAGCGAGGTGATGCAATGTTAAACCCAACAACACGACCAATGATGCTGCGCCAAAGGGAGATTGATCTGAAGACCCTCCACGACCAAACTCCCAACACAACAAAATTAGGCGCATCGTACCCGGCACACATCGCAACAGAACTGCTCAGACCCGCCCTCCGTACGGCCAGACATCATGCCGGAGAAATCGCTTGGCGGCAAGGCTTTGTCTGGTGGGTGGTAACTTCTGCCGGTGGCCGATGTTATGGCCTACCACAGGCAACCGACCGAACCGACCAATATAAAAATAAATTTTAACCAAACCACTATATAAATACTTCTATAAAATATCATAAAAGTATAAAATACTGTTCTTTAATGATACCATTTTAATTTTATTACATATTCTTTTTTTTTTCAACCAGAGCACCTTCTCTCTCCTACAACAAAATAAAACAAAATACCTCGCTGTGCCTGACAGGGTCCATAATTGATTCCATACTTTAATATATACGAACTATTATGTAACATTATGGAATTCAATAAATTATTGAGCTATAATATAGCTATATTGATTCTTACTAAATATTAAAGAATTCGACTTCGTCGTCGATGGCAAATCTTAATGGATCCGGCTCAGAATTTGGCCACAGTTGGCAAAAAATACCAACAATTTAATTAGACTCAAGGTTTTGATAATACATATTGTTACGAGCACTGGCGACCCTGTGGTAACAGCCGATCTTACGAGTCTATATATCGTGGGCGTGATCTAAGTGATTTACTTTGTATTAATTCATCAGCACTGTTCTAACAACGGTGAATGAAATATTGTGAGGTAACTACATATCCTAGAACCAAAAAGTTTTCTCGGTGGTAGGGCATAACATCGGCTGCTAGCAGAAGTTACCACCCACCACACAAAGTCTTACCACTAAGAGATTCGTCGTGTTCTGCCATGATGTCTGGTGACGCTGTAAGGAGGACGGGTCTGAGCAGTTGTGTTGCGATGCGTGCCGGGTACGATGCGCCATATATTGTTCTATCGGGAGTTTCGTCGTAGAGGGTCTCCAGATCAGTCTTCCTCTGGCGCAAGATCGTGTGACTGTGTTATTGCGTTTAACTTTACATCACCTCGCTCAACTGACGGCTCCCATCCTATTCACTCAGTTTTTTGTGTGAATAGGCTCTTATTAAACTAGCGCGCTTTACCATTAACGATCGCTTCACTCCTTACCATCAGGCGGGATTGCGGTCAAGCACTAGTCTAAATTATAAAAAAAAACTGTCCATAAATATAGCCGTTCTTGTATATAGAAAAGAGTGGCAAGAACATTGATGCACATAAATTCTAAACACCCCTGTATTGACATTAGCTAATCCATATTTTAAGTATTACACTTTTCTATGGCACCATTACTAGTGACCATCAGTTGTTGTATTACGCAGTTAAAAGGACACGATAATTAGTGTCCTATCGTTTATGGACCAGCACCATATTTACACTCCAAGACGGACTCGTCTATGAACCATAGTTACGTAACTACCTACGAACAAATCTATTCCATCGCCAGCACTTTATAGTTCCTGTCATAAAAAAGGAATTTCATCACATATATACATATGTTTTTCTACCTGAGAGGGAAAAACAATTATTTTGAAAGCCTTCTTTGCTTACCGCTTGGGAAACAAACAAAGGAATGAAAAGTAAACGGTTGCTTACTATAAGTAAATGTATTTTTTTTTAAGAAACACTGGTTTTTTCCCTCTCAATTTCCCGGGTGTTTGTCTTTGTATCGTTTGTGGTGGTTTCTTTATTCGAATTTTAGCAGATACTATTTGCTTAGGGTCGTGCGATGCTTTGATATCACATTCCGGTTGTGGAGGTTAGACGTCAGTCGCTTCATGGAAAATGTCGAACTTTAACCAAATCTGCAGTTGGACTAGTAAAGCGGACCCCAGACTCCAAAGCGGAAAAAGCTTCGAATGCGACTGGAATTAACGCTGATACGATGGCTAAGGGTGTTAGTATGTGATTTGCTAACAGAAGTTTAAAAAACTAAACACAATGGCCCCGATTCTCTTACTACAAAGAAAACTAAATTTTAATTCTCTGCATTTTTTCTTTCCATTTCATTAAGAAAAGGACAGAATATAAAATGTCAGTTTAGACCTGTCAAATTAGTGCGCTCCTGAGGTAAATTTGGTATTTTTTTTTTAATAATTATAAACTAGCGCTTGACCGCAATCCCGCCTGATGGTAAGCAGTGATGCGATCGTTGATGGTAAAGCGCGCTAGTTTATTAAGAGCCTATTCACTCAGAAAAAACTGACTGGAAGGAAGACGGCAGTTGAGCGAGGTGATGCAATGTTAAACCCAACAACACGACCAACGATGCTGCGCCAACGGGAGATTGATCTTAAGAACCTCCACGACCAAACTCCCAACACAACAACATTTGGCGCATCATACCCGGCACACATCGCAACACAACTGCTCAGATCTGTCCTCCGTACGGCTTCACCAGACATCATGCCGGAACAAAGATTAGAACTAAAATGTTATCTTCTGTTCTATCCTTAATGAAATACCAAGAAAAATATCCACTTAACTTAAAAGTAGTATAGTTTGTAAACAAGAGAATTGACGCCAATATCTTTGTTGCTAATTTTAGTTTAGATATTTAGTTTTATTAAGGTTTTTCGTACCGAAAGTGTAAAAATGGAACCGTCTTAATAAAACTCTTCTGTCAGTTACCTGGCCACTTTTCGGCCAGCTTTAATTTACAAAGGAGGTTATTTTTGTTTCTATCAACAAAAACTAAAAACATATTTTATTATTTTGTTTAGATGACACAAGAAAGCGGTTTCTTATACATTATACTTATATTGTTAAATACTTATACAACGGCGCGTGACTGGTTAATTTTGAATATTGTGATCTGTTTTGTGTCAGTATGAATTGTCCGTAAATTACTAATATTTTTCGAAGTCGATTAATCGATCAGTGTTCGGATAAATTATGATTTTTTTAGTAAGAGTGGGACCATGGAGCTAATGCTGACACCGACTGGAGTTGCGGTTGACATAGCGATCGACCGTTAGCGCGGGCAGTCTTTGCTCAAGCTTCGATCAAGTGTGTGTTGGTCATGCCTAAATCCAGTGGGTTTTATCTGTTTTAATCTGAAATTGTCATTGTAGTCCCTTAATATTAAAGTGATCTAAGTGTCTGTACAGTTAAAATAATAAGAATCAATATCACTCTAGAGTTATTGTTCAACGTTTTCTCGAAATACCGCCCACGATGGATGGATGGATAGATGGACGCATGAGATAACAACTCAACTATCGGGAACCTTTGGCCCCGCCTTCCTGACGTTTTCCCGTCATAAATATTTTGAAGATGCAGGTGTGAAACGAGACGGTACTTTACTGATTTGTACTTTAAAATAATAAAGCTTCCTGCTATCAAGGTATTTTTTAGAGGCATAAATTAGAAGTCATAGGTTTTCTACCAATCCGTACTAGGCCCGCGTGGTAGTTTACGGCCCACTTCCTCTCACCAAGAGGAAGCATGTGTCCCAGGAGTGAGAACATTAAAGCAAAGCTTGTTAAAGGTTATGTATGTACATGACCCTGAGTTACACGTGCCGGGGTACTAGACCATCAATCAGCAATCATTTGAAATCAAGCTCTATAGGCAACAATAAAAGGACTTGATTACATTTATTTGGTTGCCAAGATAAACTACTAAACTTGAATTCCTATTCAAATAGTATTTTTATTCTACGTGGGTGTTTCAACGTCCTACGATATTATATTTCCATGAATCACTACAAGCGATCCTAACAGAAGAAAACATTAATGAAAGAACAAATACATTGAATTTTACACGGCTTTACGTGTTTTTCGAGGCACGATACATTTTTTTTTTTTTTTTTTCTTTATTTATTTTTAGGAACTTTTATACACTTATTGTACATGCCAGTTCCATCAGACCTTATATTTAATAATTTTATAAAAAAACAACAATAAAAATCCTACTTTATAACGCAAAACGCAACAACACAAACTTAATTAATTTATAAGCAGCTCCAGAGGTTGGTGTCGACAAAATATGATGGTACATACAAACATCGTTTACATTTAAATTTAGCTCTCTAACTAGATCCTCTCTGGCAGACTGAAATCTGACACACTCCGTCAGCAAATGTACGACATCTTCCACAGTGCCACACACCTCACAATTTGGTGAATTAATTTTTTTCATTAAAAAACCATAATTATTCAGCGGCATGTGTCCAGATCTCAGTCTGTGAGCTACAACTATAAATTCTCTAGTTAGCCTAGTGTTATTGAACCACGGTATATGAGGAGGTTCCGAAACTATAGACCTGTACCATATCCCTTTATCTTTCGATCTTTGATTAAAATACTCTTTCCAAACTTCATGACATATATGTTTATACCTAGGCAATATTTCTATATAATTAGTTCCAATATTTTTTTCCCTTCCACCAACAATACCCAACTTCGCTAAACGGTCAGCCTCCTCATTATCCTTAATACCTACATGTGAGGGAACCCATTGCAACTTCAGATCCATACCTCTTAAAGATAGATAGTAAATTTTAGATAAAATTTCATAAGCTATCGGTGCACCTCTGAAACCAGAGGCGCATCGAGCTATATGTTGTAATGCACTTTTACTGTCTACACAAATTAATATTTTTCTATTATTTTCAATGGATATGGAATACGTAAGCGCTTCTGAAATTGCAAAGAGCTCCAAGGACATAACTGACACATAGTTATTTATTTTATAACAGGTATTTGTATTTCCCCAATTCACAGGGTCATAAAAAGCAGCTCCATTGCCATTAGCGCTCTTAGACCCATCAGTATATATTTTATAATAATCTTGATATTTATCTGATATTTCTTTCAAAGTTTCAGTTTTGAGGCACGATACATGCATACGTTCACATCAACTTGATATGAAAAAGCTGTTATTTTTCCTTACAAAGAGAAACTTCGATACTTTATAGCTATATATTTGTGTAGATAAAACTGTTTAATAGAGTAGTTTTATTTCAGACCGGACTCCATAAAGTTAGTAACAATTTTATTTAACTTCTAGTGCAGACACACACTGAGAATACTGTTGTTAATGCGGCGAACACGCGTCATCAGGGATGCGCATCTACTTCTAATAATGGCAGCAAAACCATTAATATTATTATGCGCAAACATCCCTGATGCACTACAACGCCACGGCAGCCCTAACAGCACACTCAGTGCGTTATTGTTTTTTTTTTTTTATATAATTATAAACTAGCACTTGACCGCATTCCCCCCTGATGGTAAGCAGTGATGCGATCGTTGATGGTAAAGCGCGCTAGTTTATTAAGAGCCTTTTCACTCAGAAAAACTGAGCGAATAGGAAGGAAGACGGCAGTTGAGCGAGGTGATGCAATGTTAAACCCAACAACACGACCAACGATGCTGCGCCAATGGGAGTTTGATCTGAAGACCCTCCACGACCAAACTCCTAACACAAAAACATTAGCGCATCGTACCCGGCACACATCGCAACACAACTGCTAAGACCCGTCCTCCGAACGGCTTCACCAGACATCATACCCGAACACGACAAATCGCTTGGCGGCAAGGCTTTGTCTGGTGGGTGGTAACTTGTGCCGGCGGCCGATGTTATGGCCTACCACCGAGTAGTAGTATTGAACACGTAGGTCGCTGTATGCCCGCTGGGTGAAGTTAACCCACAAGCTGCACGTGTAGAAGGATTGAGGTTCAAAAAGCGTATCTTTAACTGGCTTCGTACATCGCGCGAACCTGCGGGCCAACATGTTGCTAACAAATGTTTTATGGAAAGTACCGATAGAAATTTTACTGAGTTTTCAGGTATTAACATCTAGACTGTACCTTGCCAATACATCTTAGAAGTCATCATATACTTAAGAAAAAAATTAAATCTCAATCAGTAAAAGAGGTAAAAGGCCTCCCCCAAGGCTTTCCATAAATGACCGGTCTTATACTGCCCGCACCCATCGGCTACCCGCGACCTTCACACGGAAGAAGGGTCTGAGCAGTTGTTTTGCGATGTGTGCCGGGTACGATGCGCCTAATGTTGTTGTGTTGGGAGTTTGGTCGTGGAGGGTCTTCAGATCAATCTCCCTTTGGCGCATCATCGTTGGTTGTGTTGTTGGGTTTAACATTGCATCACCTCGCTTAATTGCCGTCTTCCTTCCTATTCGCTCAGTTTTTCTGAGTGAATAAATAAATAAATAAATAAATATATACGGACAAATCACACAGATTGAGCTAGCCCCAAAGTAAGTTCGAGACTTGTGTTATGGGATACTAACTCAACGATACTATATTATATAATAGATACATATATAGATAAACATCCAAGACCCAGGCCAATCAGGAAAAGATCGTTTCCCATCATGACCTGATCGAACCCGGGGCCTCCACGTCACAGGCAGGCGTGTTGACCGCTGCGCCACGGAAACCGACATAGGCCGAATAGGCGCTTAATAAACTAGCGCGGTTTACCATCAACGATCGCATCACTGCTTACCATCAGGCGGGATTGCGGTCAGGCGCTAGTTTATAATTATTAAAAAAAAAGTCATCGGTCTTCCTATACTGCGTCTTCCGGTACTTGACCACCACTCCAGAACCTTACTGCCCTATCGGCTATCGGGTTCTACGAACAATGTGCCCCGCCCACTGCCTCTTAACTCTAGCGACTCGAAGAGCTATGTCATTGACTTTGGTTCTTCTACGTGTCTTCTCATTTCTGATTCGATCGTGCAGAGAAACTCCGAGTATAACTCTTTGCATCGCGCTTTATGCCTTTGTAACTTTGAGCCTTCGTATGAGGCCCATTGTGAAAAGAAGTTAAGCATTGTGAAAAAAAGTTTAGATATGACATCATTGACAAATGACTTAACGCTGATCCTGCTTCACAAAGAAGCAAGCAGAAGTAATTAGCATTTGGAAACATTTTTGGAGCTGCTCTCTGTAAAAACTATATTCTTACCAGTTTTTCTCCAAGTTGTATGCTTTGGAATAGCTCACTTGCTTCATCTTACTGACTCATCGACCCTTTGACAAATCAAAAGTACAGGTGCTTTTGATTGTGTGATTTGATTGTGTTTTTTTGAAATAAATGTTTTGATTTTGACTGATCTGGGAATCGCATCCAGGACTCCAGGTTTACTAGTCGCGCTTACTATCTCGAGACCAAATGCCGCCAACACATTGTAAGCATGCCCTCATAAAACCAACATAACAAGAAACTCTCAACAAAATGTTTATTCATCAAAATCCTAAGCATTTACAATGTTATTAACATAATGCTGTTCTACATAATTTATGTTAAACTTTGTCATAAACTCATCACCATTTGTTAAGGGATTCTACCGTGGAGAAGTAGGTATCACACTCGAGTTGAAATATTTGACTTATAGTGAGAGCTAAGGGCAAGTTTCTTTTAACGCTAGATAATTTTATGCTAGGCAATGTTTAGTTTGTGGTGAGAACGTTCCAGACTCGCCTGGAACTTGGTGTAACCATCTATAATATTCTAGACTTGAATGCATCCTTCGTCTTATATGTATAAAAGAGAGAGTTAGTTCTTATTAATCGACCGAAAAGAAAACAATTGTAAACCAAAAGCAGCAATTAAACTTCATTATTAATGAGATAAATATTAATGAGTCATTAATATTTATCGCGATGTTTCTATATCTCTCTATACACCATAAGTAACAGATCTTGAGAAAGCTCTAAGACAAGTCATTTTTTGCTGCGAATATAAAATATCAGTCGCTTCGTTTTTTTTAAATTATGAACTAGTGTTTAATCGCTAATATGGAAGATATGAGTGAGCTGTTCCAAAGACTCGAAATTGAAAGTGGCAACATTGGTCTTGCAGTCAACAGAACTAAAACGAAGATGATGATAGTAGATCGAGCCGGAACTTTAGCAAATGTCACCTGTAACATTCCTGGCATTAACATCGTCGATCGCTAAATCTATCTAGGCTCCCAAATCTGCGACGTTGGCAGTTGTGTTCCCGAAGTCAAGAGGCGTATCGGGATGGCTAAGGACGCAATGACCCGTCTAAACAACATTTGGAGGAGGAGAGGAATTGGCATTAAAACTAAGATCAGATTGGTTCGTGCCCTAGTATTCCCTATCTTCCTCTATGGTGTGGAAACGTGGACGATCTTAGCCCGAGAACGCCTGAGAATCGATGCATTCGAGATGTGGTGCTGGAGGCGATTACTCCGAATACCTTGGACTGCAAAACGCACCAATGTGTCGATTCTGAACCAACTTAAAATAAAAACCCGTTTGTCGACCATATGCCAGCAACGTATTTTGTCCTATTTCGGTCACACAATGCGCAGAGGCGATGATTGTCTGGAAAAATTGATTGTCGTTGGGAACACCGAAGGCAAACGATCGCGCGGTCGTTCACCAACCAGATGGACCGATCAAGTCAAAGACACATCGTCTTCTAAATTCTACGCAGTGGTGAGAGACGCGCTGGATCGAAACCGATGGAGGCAGATCATCCATTTGAAATGCTGCCCCAATGCTGATCACGATCCTCAGATATGAGGGACCGACTGCAGAGAGAGTTTAATCGCAATCCCGCCTGATGGTAAGCAGTGATGCAATCGTTGATGGTAAAGCGCGTTAGTTATTAAGAGCATATACTCTTAAAAAAACCAAGAGAATTGGAAGGTAGACGGCAGTTAAGTGAGGTGATGCAATGTTAAACCCCACAACACGATCAACGATGCTGCGCCAGAGAGAGACTGATCTAGAGCCCCTCTACGACCAAACAGTACAACATTTGGCACATCGTACCCGGCACATATCGCAACACAACTTCTCACACCCGTTCTCCGTACGGCTTCACCAGACTTCATGTCATGCTCGTCGAACCGATGGCTGATGGGGCAGTAAGGTTCTGGAGTTGCGGCCACGTACCGGAAGACGCAGCGTTAGGAGGCCCCCAACAAGGTAGACCGAGGACCTGGTGAAGGTCGCGGGAAGGCGATGGATGCGGGCAGCAAAAAATCGGTTAGCGTTGAAAGCCTTGGGGGAGGCCTTTGTCCAGCAGTGGACATCCATAGGCTGAAGAAGAAGAAGAAGAGGGCGGGGGACATTGCTCGTAGAACCGATAGCTGATGGGGCAGTAAGGTTCTGGAGTGGCGGCCACTTACCGGAAAACGCAGCGTTAGGAGGCTCCCAACAAGTTAGATCGAGGACCTGGTGAAGGTCGCGGGAAGGCGATGGATGCGAGCAGCACAGGACCGGTCATCGTGGAAAGCCTTAGGGGAGGTTTTCGTAGAGCACTGGACCTCTACAGGCTAAAATCTTCTTCAGCCTATAGAGGCCTTAAAAAACCAAAATCAATATATTTGTATTTTACATAAACCAACATGGGCACTTATGAGACCTGAGAAGATAGATGCCCGGTTCCAATTGTCCATTTCTAATGGCGAAGAGATGGCAAGGAACTCCACGGCGTTTGATAATATTTCGCACTTACAATGTTTTCAAATCACAAGCTGGCTGGGCTGCAACCCAGATTGGGTGTGGCCGAGTGCGGGTAGGTAGATGTTTGTTTTCATGAGTGGTACTACTTAAGCACGTGTTTACCAACCTCGGAACAAAATATGGACAAGGATGGGCAGGAAGTACGTATACATGTTAATGAGTTTAAGGTTCAGGGACAAAGGTAAGTCAGCCTTTATTAGCAACTTGGACCAGTAAAAAGGAGGAAGCATATTTATTTAGCACCGACTAAAAGATACACATTGCAACTTAAATAAACTGTATACTCAATTTTTTTATTAATTAGAAAGTATAAATAAATAAATATATACGGTCAAATCACACAGATTGAGCTAGGCCCAAAGTAAGTTCGAAACTTGTGTTATGGGATACTAACTCAACGATACTGTATTTGTAATAGATAAATATATAGATGAACATACAAGACCCAGGCCAATCGGGAAAAGATCGTTTTCCACCATGACCTGACCGGGGATCGAACCCGGGGCCTCCACGTCGCAGGCAGGAGTGTTGACCGCTGCGTAGTCGTGGTAGTCTAGTAGTTAAAACATCAGCCTCTCAAGTATGAGTGTGTGGGTTCGATTCCAAATCAGGCAAGTACAAATGTAACTTTTCTATGTCATATGTACTTTATAAGTATATGGACACCAATGTCTGATTATAAGGTGAAGGAAAATCTGAAATCGCCAACCCGCATTGAGCGAGCGTGGTGATTACGCTCAATCCTTCTCTGTATTTGAGAGGAGATCTATGCCAAAAGTGGGACGATGAAAAGGTTGATGACGATAAAGCTCATTGTAAAGAAGTATCAGAAAAGTGTTTTCTTTTTTTTTTTTGAGAACGTTGCCCCATACTATGAACTTCTCCTGTATCGTGGGTGCGTTTACAAACATATAAACACACATATACAAACAGCCAGATCCGGAAGAAATACTCGTTGGTCATACAAATATTTGTTCCCACGACACACAGCGCAACAATCGATCGGTCAGCCACTGCACCAATCGTGTCGTCAAAAGTGTGTAGCGGTTGAACCAAAAAGGTTTAGTTCAGCAAAAGGGACCGACAACTAGTGTCTGGCGCTGGTGCTTAACTGAACTTGATATGAGAGGTGATGGTGTCAGTCGGTTGCACTGTAGCTTTTCAGTGATATGATCTATTCCCTTATAATTATGCATTCTGTGTTTTACCATATGTTACGTTATACTTACGTTACCTGGTACGGTTACGTCTTACGAAACCGTCATGGTTCAGTTGAAAACCAGCGTCAGGCAACTGCTACGTAGTAATGTGATATTTATGCTGAACGGTTGCGCCAAATAGGTCCATATTTGACGCAACCGTTGGACTCACATTTGTTGTTTGTCTTTTTTCATCTGTTTCTCCTTTTTTTTCTTTTTGTTCTGTTTTCTTTGTTTAAAACTATTATTAGTCTACCGCTACTGTCACTACATATACTGTATGTATTTGTAAGGGTGTGCGCCAAATAAACGGTTTCTTTTATTTCTTTCTTTTCATGTTACGTAGGTAACAAATGCCTTGCCATGGCGCCTAAAAAAAATTAATTGAGTTAGTCAACATCACTAACCCTCTATCGCGTGTATATGATGCACGATTCCCCCAAACATTATCTAGCTATTTATTTTTGAGTTGTATATTCTTTTTCGTGTAATGTTTGCTGCAAGTAGACGTTTTTCTTAATATTTTTCTTCAATTATGAGCCTTTTATAAATTTCTTCAATTATGATTCTTCGTTCCACGAAACGTGTAACGAAGACTATTTATAAAAGGCTCATAATATTAATTACGTAGTGAAAAAGGCAAAAATACATTGACCTTTGGTAGAAAAAAAATATACTAAACTTATTATTAAATAAAGTTATCATAGAAACAACAATCTTGGAACAGAAGGGAAAAAACTCTGATTTTGTTTGCTTTAGAAATTCGGTATATCAAATAGCAGTTTAATTTTGACAAGTGATCCTTCTAGTGTTAATAAAAATAAACAATAGAAATCGATTTTTTATTGCCTATTCTGTCCCACTGCTGGGCAAAGTCCGCCCCCAAATCCTACCCGGAATAATGTTCTCACCTCACCGTTAAATGACAAAACTACACCCTGATTCGATCCCCGTCCAGCCCCCTAATCGGCGGACACATTTTCGTCAAATGATTGCGACTAGTTGGGATCATTTGGACCGAATGGACCAACGAGCGGAACATATGCCAACTAGTCGCAATCATTTCACAAAAATGTGTTCGTCGATTAGGGGGCAGGTCATGATGGAAAAGAAACTTTTCCTGATTGGCCTGGGTCTTGGATGTTAATCTATATATGTATCTATTATAAATATAGTATCGTTGAGTTGGTATCCCATAACACAAGTCTCGAACTTACTTTGGGGCTAGCTCAATCTGTGTGATTTGTCAGTATATATTTTTATTTTTTATTACATTACACCTTATTACTATCAAATTGTATCTTTTTGAAGCATATTGCTAATCCATTAGGTACTCTATATGTTCGAAAAATAAGTCTGCTATGGGATGGAGGGATTGGATGCACCCGCCATCACAAATAACGTTATGAATGCTGTAAGGCTATCAAAATTAAACCCATTGCTACTATTATTGGTATTGTGTTAGGTACGCAATTGCTCTGCTATATTCGGAACACTAAGGTATGTACTTTATTTACATTGGACGGTTGAACGTAAGTTGGGTTACGCAGAATCGTCGAATAATCAGTCCTAAACATATTCAAATGAATTTCAACGGTAACTCATTGCAATTCCGATTGAAATAATATCTCTGAACACTCAACAATAAATGAATATATAAAAAAGTATTTTATTAGAGTACTCATATTTAATATATCCCTCCCATAGAATAAAAAAATATCCAATACCAGGAAAAACCGTTCAAATTAAAAGACCCGAATCACAACTAATAACGTTTTGGGCGTATGGAAAAATAAAGCATAAAATTTTATGCAGTCGTAAATATTTTTATAGAAACATATGGGTTTGCCCATGGTCGATATGATTCAAAAGGGAAAGATTGATTTCATAGTACTCAATTTTTTTTTGAGACAGTTTTATTACTACTAAATAAGTTATGTAATAAAGATACTTTCAAGGAGATGGAAAAGACGGAGACGGAGCTTATGATAGAGTGGAAATTTAAGCGGCGTCGAATTCGATGCCCTCGTCGGGGGACAACATCAAACTCCCAGCCACAATAGGCACGGGTTTAAGGGCGGCGAGCAGTGGGCAGCTGGCCCCCGGTAAGGACCTAGCCCGCTTAGACTATGCGTTGTGCTTTACGCGCGCTTCAGAGAATTGTCAGCACATCATGACTGGGTCCACGAAAACCGATGCCTGCCAGGATCGCAGGCCGTTCTGCAGAGATACCCTGGCCCCAAACGCATGGGCCAATGAAGGAACACTGGTTGGTTTTCGGCAGTAAAAGTCTGACACGTTCTTCCGCTCTGACCAGAGCGGGAGAGATCATTTGATGAGTTCCCATCCAAAAAAAAGGAGCTATAAAATACTCAGTAAAAGTAATGAGTTGTGGTGGCCTAGTGGCTAAAACACCAGTCTCTCAAGTATGAGTGTGCGGATTCGATTTCAGATCAAGCAAGTACCAATGTAACTTTTCTAAGTTATACGTACTTTCTAAGTGTCGTCTTCCGTGGCGCAGCGGTCAACACGTCTGCCTGCGATACGGAGGCCCCGGGTTCGATCCCCGGCCAGGTCATGATAGAAAACGATCTTTTCCTGATTGTCCTGGGACTTGGATGTTTATCTATATATGTATCTATTATAAATATAGTATCGTTGAGTTAGTAACCCATAACACAAGTCTTGAACTTACTTTGGGGCTAGCTCAATCTGTGTGATTTGTCCGTATGTATTTATTTCTAAGTATATCTTGGACAACAATGACTGATTAAAAGGTGAAGGAAAACATCTTTAGGAAAGCTGTACATTCAGTCTGAAATCGCTAACCCGCATTGAGCAAGCGTGGTGATTACTCTCAATCCTTCTCTGTATGAGAGGAGATCTGTGCCCAGCAGTGGGACGACAAAAAGGTTGTTGTTGATGATGGTGATACCAATTTATATTATTAAAACAAAACAAAAAATTACGAACGTAGGTACTTATATGGTTGTCAAAATTTCACAATGACCTCTGTACAATAAAAACTAAATCGTAGTTTTTCAGTTCAAAACATTTATCTTCAACTATTGTTCTGTTAAATAACGCTTTAATTTAAAAAGAAATATATATACAGGGTTTCGAGCGCCTTGTCTATTTGTTAGGCTTAATAAACTCTATAACAATAGGATAAGTAATTATGAAAATTGTATTTCTCTTATAATCACAGACTAAAAACAACCTAAAAACTTTGTTCAAAAGCATAAAAATAAAAACCGAATTTAGCTCAAAGCCATATTTGTATAATCATGCACACTCCCTGATGTGAATACTCAAAACGGATTAATCCCTCTCTCCTGCGCCAATATGAATTTTTATCACCAACAAACAGTAATTATAATAAAAATGAAGGATTTCAGAGTCATTAATATGTTTTTATATCCGTTGCGCGTACATGACAGCGTAAATATGCGATTATGGTCCCAAATGGGGATGATAAAGTATTAATAGTAACTAATTTTTGCGTGGAGTGTGTTGATAAAACGTACGTACGAACTGGAATTATATTTATTTTTGTTGGGACGTAATAAAAATATTCAGACGTTATTTTATTAGAAAAAGCAGAGAAAATAAAAATATATACTGTTTGTATTGGGCTAGGAGATTGCTACGCCATAGCTGACGTGTAGACGTCAACGCTACGCCTGCTACAACGTCGTAGCAAATAACTGCTACATTTTTGTTTGAGCTTCGATCTAGTAGATTTTTATCTCGTGGTGTAAAAATAACATTTTAATCGAAAATGTATTTTTAAGCTATCTGATCACTCTGAGAAGAAAGGCTGAAACAATGTAAGGTCACGGTCTCTTTTAAAGTCCATGCGTAATTTTGGTCAGCCATATTATGGGCAAATGTTTGAAAAACAACCGACTTCCGAAAAACACTACAAATTGAACAATAACTAATTTCGGAAGTAGGTGTCTTTGTTTTTTGTATATTTGTTTTTGACACCGACTTTCGAAATTAGTTATTTTTCAATTTTTAGTGTTTTTTGTAAATCGGTTGTTCTTTCTTTTTGAAAAAATATTTTTATTTTACACTTTTTAGTTGTGAAAATGAATGTAAGCAAACGACGTCATTTTGTTTACTTTAATTTTTACCCGTAATTTTGGTTCATAAACGAAACCACTGAATCCATTTCAATGAAATTCCTACTAGACCAAACCGAAAGTATGACCAATGCTAGACATGACGCGATTACGCAACAAAATTCAGTCTCTTGATTTTAATTGATTGTTGCATAAGCGTGACGAGTACTTTTGATAATCACATAGTGCAACGTATTTTGTTGTAAATAGTTTTCTACAGTAAAGGAGTGTTAATCTATTCTTTTTTTCATCAGATGCCAAAGTATAGTTCGATGCCAAGGTCAAGTTCGATGCCAAAGTCTAGTTCTACGTCAAGGTCAATATCAAAGCCAAGATCAAGGTCAACGTCGATGTCGAGGTCTACTTCGATGACAAGGCAAAATTCGATACCAAGGTAAAGTACGATGTCACGGTCATTTTCGATGCTAAGGTTAAGTTCGATACCAAGGTCAAGATCAACATAGATGTCCATTGCCAATTACGATGCCATGGTTAAGGTCTATTTTAATTCCAAGGTCAAGGTCAAGTTAGATATTAAGTGCAAGGTCAAGTTCAATACGTTCGTACGATTTCAAGGTCAATTTCGGTGCCAAAGACAATTTCGATGCCATGGTCAAGTTCGATGCAAGATCTATGCCCATGTCAAGGTTAAGGTTGTCGCCAAGGTCAAGGTCAAGTCAAGTTTAAGTTCGATTCCAAGGTCAAGTTTGATGCCAAGGTCAAATTCGATGCCAAGGTCAACACAAGAAAGCTGCTGTAAATTGTTCCTAGACCATCTCTCAGATCCATCATCAGATCTACTGCAGACCTTCAGGAAGGTAGCTACTGTAAATGGTTGAGGAGTTGCCTCAACTGACCATTGTCTTCATCATCAGCCCCTTAATGACAATCACAATCCATCTAGGTGTAAGGTCCTTATCAATACAAATTAAACAAGCATAAACACAAGGTAGCTGCTGTGAATCGTTGAGGGACTCCCTTGCCCGTCTCGCGGCTCCATCATCAGATCTATTCCAGACGATTATTAAATTGTAGTGTTATAAAATACCTAATAAAAACATAGAAATGCAGTAGCCTTCCCTAGAATTTTTGTAGGTTCCCTTTGATTTCTCTGGTCTTCCACCATCAAACCCTAATGTCCTGATGAAGCCTTTTTATTTCATTTTTTATCGTTACGATGGGTGTATTTTTTTATTTTTTTTTATTTCGGCTATTCAACAAATCAAGAGTGGTAAATAAATTAAATACATGACAATCACAAATGTGGTAAAGCACATCAAAATCAAAGCATTTATTTCAAATAAATGTTACCACCCACCAGACAAAGTCTTGCCGCCAAGCGATTTGTCGTGTTCCGGCATGATGTCTGGTAAAGCCGTACGGAGGACGGGTCTGAGCAGTTGTGTTGCGATGTGTGCCGAGTACGATGCGCCTAATGTTGTTGTGTTGGGAGTTTGGTCGTGGAGGGTCTTCACATCAATCTCCCTTTGGCGCAGCATCGTTGGTCGTGTTGTTGGGTTTAACATTGCATCACCTCGCTCAACTGCCGTCTTCCTTCCTATTCGCTCGGTTTTTCTGAGTGAATAGGCTCTTAATAAACTAGCGCGCTTTACCATCAACGATCGCATCACTGCTTACCATCAGGCGGGATTGCGGTCAAGCGCTAGTTTATAATTATTAAAAAAATAAATAAATAATAAACCAGTTACAGGCACTTTTGAATTGTCAGAAGGTCAGTCAGTAAGGTGAAACTAGTCGCCCATTCCAAAGAGTAGGTACCTATGGAGAAGAACGGGCAAGAAACTCCATGGACACTCTTTTAAATTATCAAGCTATTGATACAAATATTTGATTACATCATTCATTTTGAAATCAATCGTTTGAGAACAATGCAGAAATATATTGTACGCTAAGAGCGTCCATTATGAAAAAACACACAAAAAAAAACAACAACAAAAAAGATTAACCCAACAACATTAAGAGGTAATGTGGGTAAAAATCAATCTTCTATTGATTATTCCAAAGTTTTCGGTTTTGATATTCCACCGTACTATTCTCGTTATAGGCAGCGTACCTGCAAAACCCATTTAATCAAAAATTCTTTCAAACAAGCTGCGCAGGCCGAAAATGTATCCCGTAGCGAGCCAGTTTTTTCAACCAGATTGGTATGTGACTTACCTTCAGATTCTTTGTGAGAAATGAATCTACGTGAATCTCGAATCATTTTAAGTACTTTTTTTTCTATAATTATAAACAAGTGCTTGACCGCAAGCCCGCCTGATGGTAAGCAGTGACGCGGTCATTGATGGTAAAGCACGCTAGTTTATTAAGAGCCTATTCACTCTAGCCGTGAAGACACTTACACTGTAGTCCGACGGAAACACAGCCGCTGGCAAACTGTTCCAGTCTCTCGATGTACGCGGTATAAAAGGCGAGGCAAAACGCTTCGGACGAATCGGAGTGGTGTTAATAACGTAAGGGGAGATACTTCGCACGACGGGTCGTCCGATGATGGATCGTAGATGGGGGAATTAAGTCATGCAATTCCCATGCACACTCTCCAAAATGCATCCTATCTATAGAATAATGACAGGCTAACTACTCTTTCCGACTTTTGGCAAATGAAGAAACTCGGCTGGGTTTTAGTCAGTAAAAGTCTGACACGCCCTTACCCTCCGCCCAGAGCGGGAGAAGTCATTTGATAATTTTCCATCCCACCAAAAAAAAACCTGACTACTCTTTACCTGTGCTCCAGGCTTTTTTAACGCTTCTCCACACAAGGAAATTCTCCTCTATCATGGCTGGGTCTACTAACATTTAAACCTTCATAAACAAACAGTCAGATAAGTCTGGCTGTGTGACATGTCACGTGTGTGCGTGGCGTGTAGATAATAGTGGATCGCCACCAAATGTGTCGCCAAAACTGCATCGATAGATCTCAACTTAGGATTTTAGACCTATTTGCCTCATCTGATCGGTTGTTTTTTGAGGTCCACTCAGCATGGCACTACAAACTTCCAATATACATAAGTATATCCAGACTTCCGAAGACCTATTTACGTGTACCTATGATTTAAAATGGTATAAATTTGCTGAAAGTCTCATTTCGGCGAAAAATGGTTGTCAAAATAAAATTAAGTTATTTTTGGCAGATTGACACTGGGATCAGACTGTTGACTTATAATAACGAGAATTACTCGTCTAATAGCCAGACGTCTGACAATCACCATTCTGGAGTCTTTAGTCAGGATTTTCTAGATATTTTGAAATTTTGCCTTCAGTAGTAATAATAACTTTATTAAATACTAGGTGCTCGGAGCAATAGTGGCCTAGTGGTATCTTCTGCGTCTCACTATTTGTAGGTTCGAATCCCATCAAGTGCTTTACTTTTTTGTAAATTATTTCATCAGAAGGAAAACATTGTGAAGAAACAGTCATATCCTATAGCCATTTTTTTTTATAATTATAAACTAGCGCTTGACTGCAATCCCGCTTAATGGTAAGCAGTGATGCAATCGTTGATGCTAAAGCGCGCTAGTTTATTAAACCCATTCACTTAAAAAACTTAGTGGATGGGAAGAGAGACGGCAGTTGAGCGAGGTGATGGAAATTTATAAACCCAACACCACGGCCAATGATGCTACGCCAGAGGGAAATTGATCTGGATGGGCCATGATCAAACTCCCGACACAACATCATTTGGCATATCGTACCCGGCAAGCTTCACAACACAACTGCTCAGACCCATCCTCCGTACGGCTTCACCAGACTTCACACCGGAACACAAGGAATCGACTTCGAAAACATGTAACATCTACCAACCCGTACTAGGCCAGCGTGGTAGATTATGGCCCACTCTCTCTCACCGAGTGGAGCATTATAAGCTAGTTAAGTAATAAATTTAATTCCAATCGCGTGAGGATATCGAGATAAAAAAAAGTATTTTATGGATTATCCCTGGTAATAAATCATCTGTTTGGCCAAGTTAATCCAAATATGTTGAGTAGTTTTTGCTCGAAAGCTTAACAAACATCCGTCATATACAGAGTGTATCTGATATCGTAACGCAAACTTCGCAATCACTTATGTTGTTAATGAACGGTTACTGAAGTCACAGTGTTTAAAAAATAGTGTCGGCTCAGCTTTTGAACGTCGCAAGCGTGCCGCCGTGCGGGTTGGAAGCTATGACGTTGATCCCTGATGTCAACTCTATTAAATCAGCTGATACGATAGTTTCTCGAGTTTTGTTTTCATTGTGCTTTTTTGTGTATTTAACGAACTAATTAATTTTTACTTTAAATTCTTATTGGGTTATAAAAGTATAGCAATTATGAACGGTCTAAAGTGAAAAAAGTACATATTTTTTTTTTTTAATCATGAAGAAGCCGACGTGAAATTCCACCACTGAAATCAAAATCAAAATCAAAGCATTTATTTCAAATAAACCAGTTACAGGCACTTTTGAATAGTCAGAAGGTCGGTCAGTCAGTAAGGTGAAGCTAGTCGCCCATTCCAAAGAGTAGGTACCTATGGAGAAGAACGGGCAAGAAACTTCATGGACACTCTTTTAAATTATCAAGCCATTGATACAAATACTTGATTACATCATTCATTTTGAAATCAATCGTGTGAGAACGATGCAGAAATATATTGTACGCTGAGAGCGTCCATTATGAAAAAAAAACAACAATTCAGAAATTAAAATACGCCGTAGCAGCTAAGAGATGACCAGTCCCCTCTGACGGCGTCCGTTCACGAACATGTATGGATCAGCATCATTCAGCTCAACCATATTGAAGGGAACCTAATGACCCAACACACACGCCACCACCAGCGAGACATTTGAGTGAGCATGACATACTCTCAACAGCCATAGCACTATCATTGTGTAGATATCATTGTGTAGATTCAATTTCCTAGTATTATATAATTGCATGGAACACGTGTGAGCACGATCTACTTGCTGTAAAGCATCTATTTGTTGGGTAAGTCGTTTATTGACTTGATAGTGCTATGGCTGTTGAGAGTATGTCATGCTCACTCAAATGTCTCGCTGGTGGTGGCGTGTGTGTTGGGTCATTAGGTTCCCTTCAATATGGTTGAGCTGAATGATGCTGATCCATACGTCATGTTCGTGAACGGACGCCGTCAGAGGGGACTGGTCATCTCTTAGCTGCTACGGCGTATTTTAAATTCTGAATTGTTGTTTTTTTTTCATAATGGACGCTCTCAGCGTACAATATATTTCTGCATCGTTCTCACACGATTGATTTCAAAATGAATGATGTAATCAAATATTTGTATCAATAGCTTGATAATTTAAAAGAGTGTCCATGGAGTTTCTTGCCCGTTCTTCTCCATAGGTACCTACTCTTTGGAATGGGCGACTAGCTTCACCTTACTGACTGACCGACCTTCTGACAATTCAAAAGTGCCTGTAACTGGTTTATTTGAAATAAATGCTTTGATTTTGATTTTATCAAGTCAATAAACGACTAACCCAACAAATAGATGCTTTACAGCAAGTAGATCGTGCTCACACGTGTTCCATGCAATTATACAATACTAAGAAATTGAATCTACACAATGCAAAGACAGTTTTGTCCAAGGTTCAGCAGCTCCAACGGTGTTGCCGAATGCTAAGTTTAGCTCCTGTGTAGCTGCACCAGTGCCGAATACCCCTGTCAGCGATGCAATTCCGTAACGTATAATATGCCTGGCTACATAGTGTGTACTGGCTTTGAGTTAAAAAAAAAACAAACAATTGCAAATTTAAACTACGATAGGAAAAATCAAAGAACAATCAGTAAAGCATAGAAATCGGACGCAGCTCAAGCCCAAGCCTTTTTGTCGTCAATATAATCTTTAACACTATAAAATGCTTTCTGACACAACTTACGTTTAATGAAGCATTTGAATTTATTCAGGCTCAGATCTTGAACCACCTCTGGAAGTCTATTGTAAAAATGTATACATTGGCATCTAAAAGAGCCACCTACGAAGGGTTCGGAATCATGTACTGAATCCATGGTACTCGTTTGTACGTCGATGTCAGATACACCCTTTATTCTCACAAACTTTTCCATTATTAGTATAATAATACTTCTGAATTCTCTGTAGGTAATCTGTGGAACATTTAAATATTATCAATATCGGCTGCCGGCAGAAGTTACCACCCACCAGGCAAAGTCTTGCCGCCAAGCGATTCGTCGTGTTCCGGCATGATGTCTGGTGAAGCCGTACGGAAGACGGGTTTGAGCAGTTGTGTTGCGATGTGTGCCGGGTACGATGCGCCAAATATTATTGTGTCGGGAGTTTGATCGTGGAGGGTCTCCAGATTAATCTCTCTCTGGTGCAGGATCGTTGATCGTGTTGTTGGGTTTAACATTGCATCACCTCGCTCAACTGCCGTCTTCCTTCCTACTCACTAAGATTTTTAAGTGAATAGGCTTAATAAACTTGCGCGCTTTACCATCAACATCAAGTAGTGCTTGACTGTTTATAATTATAAAAAAAAAAAATTAGGGATGTAAAAATAAATTGCCGTTTTGTTGCCATAGGTTCTTTGAAATGACGTAGAATCTTCATGATTTGAAGTTTTCCAATAAAACTTATTTCACACGGATTTTGATATTCTTATTATATAAAATGTGGAACTTTGAATATCGACTTTCAGTTATTTTTATTATTCAACTTAGATAAGAAAGATGGATACTGCAAATATTCGAGTGATTTTTGAATACGAGTTCCGAGGTGGAAGTAACGCGCCAGAAACAGCCCGCAATATCAATGTTTGGAGACTTATGTTCTACTTATGAATGCACCATGCGATTGTGGTTAAAACGCTTTCTCTAAAAGACCGGTCATCGTTGAAAACCTTGAGCGAGGCCTTTGTCTAGCAGTGGACTTCTATAGGCTGCAGAATAAAAGTGCAGTATAGATTCTCAAATTTCTATCGCAAAGGCGAAACGACCTTCCTATTAGACAGCAGCAATTTATAGATAATAATGGTAACTATTTTGGTTAAATAAATTAAAAAATGAACAATTTGGATTTTCAATACATATCGGCAATTTGACAATTTAACACCTCATAGTTTTAACACTGAATTGGTTTTATGCTATTATTATAATTTAACGTATATTTGTTTAGGCTAGGATTTGTTTGGTAATGTATTGCATTTCGGTGGATAACTATAACATAGCAACAAATTTTTTAAATATAGTACAGATGTTAAATACCGAACTCTAGGTGAGGTGCTCAGTACTTAAAATAATGTTAACCTTACGTATTAAAGTTTAAATAAAACAACCGTATTGTATACAGTTCTAGTAGCTGGGAATATATTTGCTAAAATTCAAACGAACCCAACCAAATCGTTGTCACACAACGCTTGCGACTTCTAAAAAATATAAAATAAATAATGATGTCAACGCCATCTAGTTACATTATGTGTAAACTTTTGAGAAATACATACTTTATGTTGAACTAATGAACGGCTTTTGATCAAGCATGAGCAATAACAACAGACAACAAATATAATTAATTCAATAACCTATTTTTAAAATTTTATGACCCGTCGTATTTTAAGTTGTTTATTTAAAGTAAAAAGACGTTTCCCCAATATTTTCTCCTGTATCGTGCGTGCATTTTCAAATACAAATTTAACCAAATAGGAAAAAAAGAAAAAAAATCTATTATTGGGGATCTTGGGTCGAAGTACCAGAAACTGTTGAGGAGGGCCCAATAGCTGGTTGCAATACTTTGGCGTAGTGCGGTTTTACCCGCATATGTTTTTTATTTATATGCTCCGCTCCTATTGACCGCATTGTGATGTTATATAGCCTAAAGCCTTCCTGGATTAACGGGCTATAATCCAGGAAGGCTTTAGGCTATATAACATCATCATCATTAAGGCAAAATGATTTATTCAAATCGGACCCGTATTTATTGAGATTAGCGCGTTCAAACAAACAAACTCTTTAACTTGATATATTAGTATAGATATAAAAAAATATGACGTGTAAAAGTGATCAGTGATCCTACTTGCTTAAAAGCGATTCCATTTCATTTTATTCATGTATCGAGTATAAATTAAAACTTTAGGCTTCTTTAAAAACTTTGTATTTTTTTATAACCTATCCTGTATCACAGCTGGCCAAAGGTCAGCCATACTTTTCCAATTTTCCTTATGTAATACCTTCTCTCAGCAATCCACAGCAATTCAATTAATTTAATCCATCTCCATCAAGTTTGACGGCATACTTGACACAGAGGTTAACCAATTAACTACTCCGCTGTGTGTCGCGGGTTCAATACCTGCACGAGACAAATATTTATGTAGCTTCTTAGTTGTTTGTGTATGTGAATTTAGATGCTTATCCACTTATAAGAATCTAAATTCACACACACACACACGATACCTACAGGAAAAAATCCTAGAATGGGGCAACTTAAAAAAAAAAAAAGCCGTCATTAATGACACTAAATTATCAAGCCAGTATGTCTTTAGCTTGCCTCTCAGAAGACGCATCTTCAAACACATGTATGTAATCTATATACTATCATCTATAAAGGCTGAATCTGACATCGACGCACAAACAAGTACCATGGATCCAGGACACGATTCTGAACTCCCCAGTGCTAGAATATTTCGTCGGCTTTTTCCTGTTTAAAAAAATATATATATGCAGTTTTTTCACTTTAGATCATTCATAATTGCTATACTTTATATAACCCAATAAGATTTTAAAGTAAAAATTTATTAATTCGCTAATAAAACAAAAAGCGAAATGTGAACAAAACTCGAAAAACTATCCTATTAGCTGATTTAATAGATTTCACATCAGGGGTCAGCATCATACCTACAAAAACGCGCGGCGGTACGCTTGCAACGTTCTAAGGCTGAGCCGACAAATTTTTTTAAACACTTTGATTTCTGTAACCTCTCATTAACGACGTTAATGACTATCATAATTTTATTAGTGGCATGCCTTTTCGCAAAGATTGCGTTACGATGTCTGATATATCCTGTATAATATCACTCAACTAGTAATATATTGACACATCTGCAGAAAAATGTGAAACTGAGTTTATTACATATCCTTTATATTTATTAGCGTCTATACTAGTACATCGAACCCGTTGGATACTGCATTTGGTTACTAGTTAGACACGAGTCTGTAAAAAAACGTAAAATTAACTCGGTATTTAGTTAATTTGAAATATTTATCTTTGATACTTTCTTTTGTAAATTATGAATAACGTGGATATGTGCCGGTATAGTACTAGATGAGCGATATATACACCATATTTTATTTAACCCGACACATCAGTGTCCAGTATATATATGTAAAGAATCTATCTATAAAATTTCAAAAAGATATCACTAAAATACACCAAGTTATGAGCTTGCTATTCTATGTTCCAACAAGAATAGTGTCAAAGATCCGTACGGGCGGGCGAGCGCGGTCATTGACCTCTGGCGTCAGCTGTGGCACGGGGTGCTAGTACTATGAATCATGATCTGTCGTAATCGCTCGGTAACCACTTAGCGGCCTCACTATAAATGTATTTGGGAAAAAATATAACATGGTGTAAAAATGGTTGGAATCGATTCAGTTGCTTATTCTGACAAACTATATTCAGATTTCGTATAAAAAAAGTTATATACAACATTATTTTTTGTTAAGGACACGACACGTGTCCAGTATTTTTAAGTGAAGAATCTATGTACAAAATTTCAAAAAGACATCATTAAAAGCCACATATTTATAAGCTTTTATCCTACTTGGCTATCCCAAAAAAAATATGGCCCACGCTCTGCTCAGGCGGGTGAGCGGGGCGTTGACCCCTGGCGTCAGCTATTGCCCCGGCGTGTGCAATACTATGACCTACCGTGCGCGCTCGGTAACCACACTGCAACAATTTCTAAATTATTGGAATCGATTCAGCGGCTTATTCTGCATATACAAAAACTGACGTTCTATGTGTATTATATATGTCGGCGCAATCACAATATTTAATCACTTAAATAATTAACATTCATAATTTGATGGTTCTAAAATCAGTAGATTAATTACTTTACAGTTTATTACGATGTCAAATTAACGTTAAACAGCAAATCACTATCTTTGTTATTGTAATATTTGCACGAGAGTGGGGCGGCGACTATAAATACGACCGCACGACCGGCACTCGGGCATTCAGTTCTGAGCCACCGAACAGTAAGGACCTAGTTGTGACGTCACTACGTTGTTTGTTGAATAAAAGAAGTTGTTGCGGAATTTGTGAAGTTTCCTTTGGAAGATCCACAATGAGTGATCATCGTGAAGATAACCTTTGTGACGTCACCTATGCTGACGTCACACTTTTTAAAAACACCACGGAGGTTCTTCCTCCGTCATCAGAAGTGGGATTGCAGGAAGCTCCTACCCAAACCGCTTCCTCATCAGACCGTCACCACCTGATCAATTAGAACCAACTATCACCCAGCAGCGCGAGCCCGTGTTGGTTACCAATGCACCGTTAGAACCTGTGTTCCAATCAAGATCGCAAATGTACCGACCATGGAATGCAGATGGGCAGCATACCACCACAATTTATGATGCAAATATAGGAAATGATGCAGAAAAATGTCGAAGCACTTATGTGCTCCACCAGCCGAAGCAAAAATAAGGATTAAGGACGTCTATCTACCATCATTTGATCCAGTTACTCTCATCGGTTTACGAAAATGGTGCCAGCATATCGATCAAGCGATCGAAGTGTACAAACTGGACGGATTTCGATGTCCGTATGAAAGCCTGCCTACTCATCGAGATCCTGCAGCAGAGCCTACACCATCGACGTACGAGGAAACTTGCGAATACAACCAAACAACCACCCATCAGAATAAAGGGTAAGTAACTAAATTCAATCATTTCAAAATAGCCTAACAAATGCAATAGGAATTCTCCGAGACCCCCCGAGTCCCTCCGAGTCCCTCCGAGTCCCTCCGAGTCCCTCCGAGACCCTACGAGATTCTCCGAGACCCTACGAGATTCTCCGAGACCCTACGAGATTCTCCGAGACCCTACGAGATTCTCCGAGACCCTACGAGATTCTCCGAGACCCTACGAGATTCTCCGAGACCCTACGAGATTCTCCGAGACCCTACGAGATTCTCCGAGACCCTACGAGATTCTCCTAGAACCCTCCTAGAACCCTCCGAGAACCCTCCGAGAACCCTCCGAGACCTCTTCGAGAACCTCCAAAAACTTACATTACCTTATTGATATTCTTAGACTGCCTGTTATTACATAACTACTTAATATAAAGCAACGCAAGTTGTTCTCAGATATCCAACTCAGAGGAAGTTCTTTCTATTCTTACAGATGTCGCGGGGAGATTCAACGAGGCTGGTGCAGAGCGCGCACCGCCTGTCAGAATGGCCGTGTCGGCGCAATCACAATATTTAATCACTTAAATAATTAACATTCATAATTTGATGGTTCTAAAATCAGTAGATTAATTACTTTACAGTTTATTACGATGTCAAATTAACGTTAAACAGCAAATCACTATCTTTGTTATTGTAATATTTGCACGAGAGTGGGGCGGCGACTATAAATACGACCGCACGACCGGCACTCGGGCATTCAGTTCTGAGCCACCGAACAGTAAGGACCTAGTTGTGACGTCACTACGTTGTTTGTTGAATAAAAGAAGTTGTTGCGGAATTTGTGAAGTTTCCTTTGGAAGATCCACAATGAGTGATCATCGTGAAGATAACCTTTGTGACGTCACCTATGCTGACGTCACACTTTTTAAAAACACCACGGAGGTTCTTCCTCCGTCATATACTATCTGATATAATATATGTATATGATATACAATGGAAGTATACCGATAAAATTACTATTCAATCAAAAACATAAAAATAACCTCTTTTATCCGTGCCCACAATCCTGAAAACAATATCACACCTGAAAAATGACAATACAAATAACAATATCGCAGAACTTTACGAGCGAACCCTGTATTTACATAATTTTATGCTTGAAATTTTACCTTCTACCCGCCAGAGGTTAATACGTATTCATGTTGTTGCGAAATAGTTCAGATTGGTAAAACGAGAATTGATTTGTTTTTGTGTACGGTAGGGGGCAATGGATTCGCCCCTTATTACAAAAGACTTGAAACAAATCAATTTTTAATGTACCGATTGTTGGGCCACAGGCTCTTTTCAAGGGGAGGGAGTGGGTGGTAATCTTTCACACGAGTAATTTTACATCGGAGTGATTGCTTAACACACTATTATTAGCAATGGGTTTCATTTTGACAGTTCCACATCATCCATTGCGTAAATTTGCCTTGGTGAGCAGACACATTTACCGAACATATGGAGCGATCCACGATACGTTGCGTATATTTAGAAACAAAATAATAATGCACCTTAATTCTAATTGTTAATCATTGTTTGATATATTTTTTTGTTTTATATCTCGACTCATTGTTACTTGACATTGTATTGACATTTCTTCTTTTTTTTATATGACTTATTATTTATTAGACATTCTTATTAATATTTCAACAATTATTACTGTATTATTTGTTAAATTTTAAAGTGTATTTTTATTAGGTATTATTTTATTTCGTCTCTATTAGTACAATGCTATGTACGCCATTATTGTCGCATGCATCAGGCCATAAATTGAATAGTGTTAATTATTTTCAATGTTTAATGTTTGTGATGTGGCAGTACTTTTTAAATAAAGAAAAAAAAAATCTGCAGCGATCTCTCGCGTCCGATCCTGGTCCAGGCCATGGTCCGGAGCGAGAGTGCATGGCAGGCCATCACCTCATTCTGCGAAGCAGTGATGCTAGCAAAGGAGAAGCGGTTCTATGTATACTGTACTATGGTACAGTATACATAGAACCGCTTCTCCTTACTGTAGCGGTACTATGGTACTGGTTCTATGAATCATTCTCCAAATTGAGTAACGTTTGTCTTACCACAGGCACATAATAGGGTAGTTGACTAAAAAAAACTAATTAGTTCGTCAGTCAGATTTCCATAAAAAAACTGGACGCATATTTTTTCTTTTTTCATGTAAACAAAACCTTAAGACGATACATTGCGTTGAAAACTCGTGTGACGTCACTCCTTGCTACACTTTTTAGCAACGAGTGACATCACCAGCCCCCACTTTTGTTCTTTGATGCCTTTTAAATTTGTCAATTTTTATTGATTTGATAAAACAAAATAATCCAATATTTTTCTATAACCTGAATGACGAACTAAATATAATCATTTTTTCGTTACCCAGGAAACATCCCTATTATTTTGAATGTGAAGATTATTTTTATTCTGAGTTCCTTTAGTTGTCATAGTCTTGCAGTTTGATTAATTTATGTGGACTACCGGAGCAGTGGTGGTTTATTGATATCCGCCGCGACTTACCTACAAGTTGTAGGGTCTCAAAACGGTGAAGGAAAACATCATGAGGAAACTAGCATGTCCTGGAGGCAAAACTTCGGAGACATGTAACATGTACCAACCCGCAATGGGACCACGTGTTAGTTAACGGTCCAATTTCTCTCACAGAGAGGTGGCCTGTCTCCCAGGAGTGGGAACTGTTAGAATATGACAATGTAATTCCACCTTATTTAGTTTATGCTAAGCTGGAAACACAATTTACTTTTTTATAAGTTTTTGCAATATTGTCATGATGTGAAAAATGCTTCTCTTTTATCTCATCATCATCATCATTTCAGCCGAAAGACGTCCACTGATGGACACAGGTCTCCCCGAGGTTCTCTACGTCCTGCGCCTCCCGCATCCAGCGGTTTCCCCCGACCTTCACCAGGTCGTCGGTCCACCTTGTCGGAGGCCTACCCACGATATGTCTTTCACTGCGTAGTCGCCACTCGAGAACCCGTCGGCAATGTGTCCAGCCCAATGCCACTTTAGTGTTGCAATGTTTTGGGCTATGTTGGTTACACTCGTTCTTCTGCGGATCACCTCATTCCTGATTCGATCGCGCAGTGAAACCCCAAGGATAGCCCTCTCCATTGCCCTTTGAGTGACTTTGAGCCTCTTATAAGGCCCATTGTTAGCAACCACGTCTCAATTCCATAAGTCATCACTGGTAACACACACTGGTCGAAGACTTTTGTCTTGAGACACTGCGGTATTTCGGACGAGAAGATTCTACGTAGCTTTCCGAAAGCAGCCCAGCCGTGTTGGATTCGACGATTGACCTCTTTCTCGAAGTTGGACCTTCCTAACTGGATGGTTTGTCCTCTTTTATCTATAAAAATGAAACCACATTTTCGCTGATATAATATACTCAATTCTTATTTTATTACAACAAGAACATTATAGACTGGTTGTGCATATGTGTGTGTGGACTACCCAAATGCCTTTTCTTTGGTATTGTGTATCGTATCGTTGAGGTCCTTAAGTTTTGAGGCGCATGATTACTGACAAATACGTGCACTGACAGGTCCTCCCAATCCGTATAGTTATTTTCTCAAACTAGTGTCTATCTACTGTACTGTACTGTCTCTGGCGCTAGAGGCCGCAGAGAGGCACGCGGAGGTGAGCGCGGCGACCGCCGCAGCCACGACCTCAGGTGCAGGCGGCGACGCAGGCGAAGGCTTGCACAGGACAGGCGCAGGGCGGACACAAACGAGTGGGGGAGGCGCGCGCCGACCAAGGCGGAACCCGGCCCTGAGGGCCGACGGAGCGACGTCAGGAGGACGCAGCACCACTGCGGCGCCGGGGCCTTCCACGTCTACTCAACAGTGCTGGCGGTGCGGTAAGGCGCATCGATCAGAAAGGTGTCGTTATATTAATTACAATTGTGATGAGTGCAACCAACGCGGACATTTGAAAGTAATGTGCAAAGAAGTGGGACGTAGGGGTCGGTCTGGCAGGCAAAACTACGTCAGTGAGGAATCGGAGGACAAGGATTTGTTGAGTATCGAACTGGCATCTAAAGGTAACAAACCTTATTTTATTGACGTAAACATAGACGATTATCTAATTAAATGTGAAGTCGATACGGGGAGTCGTATCTCAGCGATTAGTGAAGACTTTTATAAGAAAATGTTTTCAAATAAAACAATAAAATTAGATAATCTTATGTTACGTTGTTATTCCGGTACGCGTATTGATTCATTGGGTTATATACATGTGAATGTTCGACTTGGTGATGTTACAGCAAACAATTTGTGTTGTTATGTAATTAAAAATGGGGGACGCCCTCTATTGGGAAGGGATTGGTTGAAGTCCCTTAATGTGAAACAAATCAATTTAAATGATATTATAACAGATCCGTGTATAAGTAAATTAGCTATAGAATTTCCTGAAGTTTTTACTGATAAATTAGGAAAGTGTAAAAAGTTGCTCCAATTGCATCTGACAGACAACGAGCCGGTATATGTGCGAGCGCGGCCCGTGCCGCTGGCGCTCCGCGCGCGCGTGGAGCGCGAGCTCGAGCGGCTTGAGGCCGAGGGGACGATTGCCCGAGTCGAGCACTCTGACTACGGTACACCGATTGTGCCGGTGATCAAAACGAACGGCGATATACGGATTTGCGGCGATTACAAAGTGACTATTAATCGTAAACTAAAACGTGAATATTACCCACTCCCACACATTGAAGAGTTGTTTGCTACTCTAAGCGGGGGAAGTGAATTTTCTAAAATCGATTTAACGCATGCATATCAACAAACTATGTTGACCGAGGATTCGCAACCGTGTACAGCTATCACGACACACATTGGTACATTCGTCTATCGCCGTACGCCATTTGGGTTATCTTGCATTCCGGAAAAATTCCAGAAACTAATGGAGGAGACGTTGCGCGGGGTGCCAGCCACGGTCGTGTTTCTGGATGATATCTGTGTGACTGGGGCTTCGAGAGCAGAACACTTGATTAATTTGAGGCAAGTACTCGTCAGATTAAGGGATATGGGTTTGACAGTCAAACTTAACAAATGTTGCTTTTTACAATCTAGCGTTAAATATCTCGGGTTCATAATTGATCGAAGTGGTCTGCGCCCGGATCCCAAGAAAGTGGAAGCTTTTGTTGATGCTCCGACACCCACTGATACCACACAATTAAGGAGTTTTCTGGGTTTACTGAATTATTATGGCAAATTTATACCAAATTTAAGTATATTGTTACACCCGTTACATAATCTCTTAAGAAAGAATGTCAGTTGGAATTGGAGTAAGGAGTGCGATGAGACCTTTAAAGAGGCTAAACGAGTCCTGTCAGGCGAGAGAGTGCTCGCGCATTATGAGGAGGGGCGCCCCTTGGTGTTATCGGTGGACAGCAGCGCGTACGGGTTGGGCGCAGTGTTGGCGCATCGTTTACCCGACGGCAGTGAGCGACCGGTTAGCTGTGTGTCGCGCACACTTAATGATGCGGAACGCAATTATAGTCAAATTGATAAAGAGGCATTAGCCATATTTTATGGAGTCACTAGACACCACCAGTATCTCTATGGTAGACAGTTTGAACTACGAACGGATCATCAGCCTTTAAGCTATATTTTCGGAGCGAAAGTGGGTATACCGCAAACGGCGGCCAGTCGCTTACAACGCTGGGCTGCACGATTAGCCGCATATGAGTTCACTATTAAATATATAACTTCTAAACAAAATGGCCCCGCGGACGCGCTGTCGCGTTTACCGTTAGCACGGGAGCGCCGTCCCACTGAAACTATGAGTTATGTTAAGCTTGTTCATCAATGTATGCCTGTTAATTTTCATGACGTCGGTAAGAAAACCAATAAAGATGTAATCTTATCTCGTATATTGGGGTATGTAAAGTTTGGATGGCCATCCGTACCTAGTTGCGAAGAAGAAAAACCATATTTTGCTCGTAAAGGTGATATAACAATGGATTTTGGTTGTTTAATTTATAAATATAGAATTATAATACCACAGACACTACAAAGTAAAATTCTGGAAGAAATACATCAAGGTCATTTAGGTGTTAAAAAAATGAAAACGAGTGTGCTTATGACCACACGACTGAAGTGAAACTTCTTTCGCTCCATCTGTATGTATATATATATATATATATATGTGTACAATATATACATGTATACACATATACATATATTAATTTTCTATAAATATTTAAATTTATTTCATGGTTTCATTGGTAAATTAATATTTTTGCATAGATCTTCTATTTTTATAGAGAGAAAAAAAAAAACTCGTTGTAGACCTTGTAGTAACAAGCTCGCGCCACGGGCGCCTCTGTGCTTATATCCCCACTTAACTTCCGTTCGCCTTGCCCGATCACTTTTCGTAACGCTTACGTCACGCATTCGCCAGCTTACTCCCCAAGTCCAGCGTGCGTAAAGAAGTTTCACTTCAAAAACTTATCTCGTAATTACGTATATTGGCCTAATTTAGATGCCGACCTTGAAGCGATGGTACGTTCGTGCGAGCCGTGTCGCGTGGTGCGCGATGCAGCGCCGCGCGCAGATCTGCATCCGTGGGAATTTCCAACGTTTCCATGGCAACGTTTGCATGCAGATTTTGCGGAATACGCAGAAAAAAAAATATCTTGTACTTATCGACGCGCATTCAAAATGGATTGAAGCGCTCCCCATGGGTCGCACGGACGCACAGTCAACTATCACAGCCTTAATGACTATTTTCAGTAGGTTCGGATTACCTTCGC
Source organism: Sesamia inferens (assembly GCA_037179545.1). Taxonomy (NCBI): domain Eukaryota; kingdom Metazoa; phylum Arthropoda; class Insecta; order Lepidoptera; family Noctuidae; genus Sesamia; species Sesamia inferens. The sequence continues at coordinate 23,100,993 of CM073944.1, read as the reverse complement.
AACTCGTAACGGATAATGGACCACCATTCCTATCACATGAATTTAAAAACTATTGCTTGAATAATTGTATCTCCCATGTAACAACGGCACCATACAGGCCACAGGGCAATGGTGCCGCTGAAAATGCGGTGAAGACCGTTAAAAAGGCTATTAAAAGAGCTGTTCATAGTGGTGAGAATGTATTAAATGCATTAAATATATTTTTATTCAATTATCGTAATTGTGAGCATGCAACTACGGGCGTGCCACCGGCAGTATTGCTAACCGGGCGTCGGATGCGGTCAAGACTAGATGCATTACGGCCCGACGTCGCGCAAGTGGCACGAGCAGCGCAGCAACGCCAGGTGGCACATGCAGGAGGCACGCCCCGGCCCCCAATCCAGGAAGGAGAACCAGTGCTCGCACGCGATTACACTTCTAATTCACGGAAATGGTCTGCGGGAACAGTATCCAAATGTACGGGACCAGTTTCATATCGAGTAGATATGGGAAACGGGGTCGAGTGGCGCAGACACCGAGATCAAGTAATTCCAGTCGGGAATAAGTCGCGATTTTCACTATCGCGAACGAGCATCGGTTCTAAAAAGGGGGAAAATGATGGTAATGACAAAGATGATGATGATTTCGAGGATGCGTCGGAAGCATCCGGTGAGTTGGAGGCGGAGACGAGTAGCGCAGACTTAGTGAGTCCGGTCGCCCCGGCGACACGCTCCCCGCCGCCGCCGCCGCCGGGAGCTTCGGCCAGAACAATACGAGCGCACACGCGCGCCATAAACAAAGATAAGGCCATAACTAAGTAGTATAATAGTTACCTGTGACGTATTGTACTTAGTTATTAGTATCGATTTTGATTGTTAAAAAAAATCTTGTCAAGGTTCATCTATTACCTGTTCCTGTGTTTACCCGTAGTTTTTAAGAGGGAAAAGTGTAAGGTATTTGCACTTGGTTTTATAATTGTATATGTGGGTATGCTCTAAAAATGAATAAATCAGTCAGCTATCCATCCCGGTGTTTAATTGACGTTCCATCTACGTGGTCATTATATAATTACTAGCGGCCGCCAGCGACTTCGTTCGCGTGGAGTTAGTTATGCTCCGCTCTTATTCGATCGCAGCGTGATGTTATATAGCCTAAAGCCTTCCTGGATGAATGGACTATCCAACGCAAAAAGAATTTTTCAAAACGGACCAGTAGTTCCTGAGATTAGCGCGTTCAAACAAACTCTGCAGCTTTATACAGTATGTTACGAAAACCCTGTCCGACCCATAAGGATAATAGAGGTTAGGTAAACACATGACCAAATATAATATAAAATTTTACGTATTCATTATAGTACTAATACAAATGAATTTTGAAATAATCTTTTTTTCCAACGAATTAATTCCAATTTCCCCGAAATTTGGTAATTTTTAAAAAGTGACAACACCGGTATTATTATGAGCGAATAGCGATGAGACCACGTGCCGCGTGTCCTGCCGCCCGCCCCCCGCGGTCGGCAGGCGAAGGGTGGTCAACGCACATTTAATAAGTTACCTCCTTTTGCGAAATAATATTTATTTTTTTTAGGGGGATTTTTTTTTTAAGTAAAGCCCGGTTTTGTATGCATTAGTAGAATCAGTTATCGATACCTAACAACACCTTCACGGGTCGGACAGGGTTTTCGTAACATACTGTATATTAGTATTGATTAGTATAGATGATCTGACTAAGACTATGTCTGGACTGTAGCAGAGACCATGTGACCTCTGGGTTAATTTCGGCCTTTTCTTTTCTTTTTCTTCTAGTGCTTGACCGCAGTCTCGGTTGATGGTAAGCAGTGATGCAATCATTGATCGTAAAGCGCATATTAACAGTCTATTCACTCTAGCCTTGAAGACCCTTACATTGTAGTCCGACAGAAACAACGCCGCTGGCAAATTGTTCTAGTCCCTCGATGTACGCGGTATAAAAGAGGAGGTGAAACGCTTCGTCCGAATCGTAGTGGTTTTAACAACGTATGACGTGTCGTCCGATTGTAACAATTAAAAAATCTTTCTACTCGTAAATAAGGTAAGCAGCGTCATCTAGCGACAAAAGGGAATAAATCATAATTAGTACCATGTGAGTTCAAATAGATGGCGATACTTACAAATCAATTTCAAAATGTATAATAAATGCATTAATTAAATTAAAAAAACTGAAATAAGTTTTTCTTCAAATGTAATTGGTGTTGTAATTTAATATTGTGAAAAGACATGAAGTCTATTGTCATAGCTGGACATGACGTTTGAACTTTGAAGGAAGCTTAGCGTGGTAATCTTTTTAGAAACGGAGTTTTATTCATAACCTCTTAGCTTGGAGAATCCGATTAGAAATTAAATATAAAACGTCACGCAGGAGACGAGGCGTCAGGGTTAAGATGAACACCTGTGCTTAGTATTGTACCACGGATGCGGAGCGAAGAGTACTGGAGACCACTTTAGCTAAATCTGGGTCGCTAATTAGCCTCTTCGCACACCTCTCTGCTGAATCCAAAGTAGCCAGGTGGCATTTTGGAGGACAACCTCATATGTGAGGAAACGCTGACCTCATTTCGTTTTAAAATATGATTGATTTTTAAAAGAGTTTGCTTAAGCTTTAACACTTTCCTCGGTGGTAGGCCATAACATCGGCCGCCGGCAGAAGTTACCACCCACCAGACAAAACCTTGCCGCCAAGCAATTTGTCGTATTCCGACATGATGTCTGGTGAGGCCGTACGGAGGACGGGTCTGAGCAGTTGTGTTGCGATGTGTGCCGGGTATGATACGCCAAAAGTTGTTGTGTTGGGAGTTTGGTCGTGGATGGTCTTCAGATCAATCTCCCTTAGGCGCAGCATCGTTGGTCGTGTTGTTGGGTTTTTTTTTTTTTTTTTAAATTTGCCGTCAATTCCCTCCTTGCATGGCAAGGATCCTTTTTTACTATTTTATTTTCTGCCAATTCGTTTTTTTCCGCACTTTTTCTTTTTGCGGCATTGGCCTTGTCATTTTTTTCCGGGTCACTTTTTTCCCGAGTCATTTCTTTGTCGTTTTTCTTTTGTCACGCTTTCTTTTGTCATCTTTTTTATTTATAATCTTATTTCTATTTCTTTATATAATTACTTACAATTCCACTTAACTTACGAGATCCTTGCCGACGGCACAGCGCTTGGCTGTGCTGCCCTTGTCCGATTTCGCTCAATGGAAGCCTTCGCGATTTTGAGGCAGAACCGCTCCAGATACGGCCTGGAGTGCTTATCTGCTATAATTTCTGCAATGGTCGTTTCCGACAAATTTAATCCAGTACTTACTTCCAGGTCGTATCTGTCGCGGTTGTGCCTCGGACATTCGAACAACAGATGCTGAATTGTTTCACTGGCCTGTGTGTCACACACACAGGCTGGACTACTCTTCAACTTAAATTTGTGCAGGTACGCGGCGAAGCCGCCGTGACCGGTCAAAATCTGCGCCCAGATAGACGTCCTGTCGAGGCACTTCAGGACCCTGCGCGCGCACACCACGTCGGGGAAGAACATCCGCGTGACCCCAGCCGTGGCCCCGCCGGTGTACCTCCCATTCCAGACAGCTACTGTGCCCTCTCTCAAACGTCTCTTGACGTAAGAGACTGGACACCTGCCATACGCCGGGGCGACCCTGGACTTGGCCGCCGCATGCCTAGCCAGTTCGTCGGCGCGCTCATTGCCGGGGATCCCGACATGAGCTTTCACCCAAAAGAACCGGAGGACTTTACCACTCCCCTCTTGCTCCCTGATATTCTTACGAATATGGGTAGCAAGGGGATGGTGCGTTTCCGGGTTTCGGATCAAGTCGAGTGAGGATCGAGAGTCGCTGAGCACCGCCGCGCAGTCGAAGCCTCTCAGGACAACCAGGTCCGTAGCCCTGGCTATCGCGAGCAGCTCCGCCTGAAAGACGGTACACATCGGCTCCAACCTCATTCGCTTGGTCTGAATCTCGGACCCATCCCGCCAGTATGAATATGCCGCCCCGACCCCTTCATCCGATTTACTACCGTCTGTGTAAATCAGATGAGCGGGGAGCTGTAGCTGAGCCACAGTTTCGGGGAGCATATTCTCCAGACACTGGTAATCAACATCTGGCTCACTGGCGGGGCGAGGGGCCTCCGTGAAGGCCCTACGCTCCTCCAGTTCGCGGGATTCCAGCTCTTCTATCGGATGTCCCCGTTTGCACTCAAACAGCCGGGCGACCTCCAACACTCGAAGATCGAGCGGGAGGAGACCCGACAGCGTGAGTGCTGCATTGAGCGACACCGTACGATGTGACTTGGCGATCTTCTGTGCAAAGCCCCTTTGAACGGTAGCAAAGGTTCTTTGCACAGAGATCTTCTCGGCGGCTTTCGCCCAGGAGCTTGCGCCGTACAGGATCGTCGGTTCGACGACTGCGGTGTATGTATATCGTCCTGATGATCTCTGGACACAAGCCCCAATCCACCCGAGCCATCGCCGACAGTTTCCTATACAGGTTAGTTGCCTTACAACAAGCATATGAAAGATGCTTGTTGAAGGTCAACTTACTGTCGACGATGACTCCGAGGATCTTGAGCTCGGTCACCATCGAGATGTCAACGCCATCTGCACGACCGGAGCGTCATATTTAAGCTTCCGCGTGACGACCATCGCCAGAGTCTTCTCGGCGGAGAAGCGGAGCTTATTCATGACACCCCACTCGTGCACACAGGCTAAAGCGGCATTGGCGTCCCGCTGGATCCCGAGCGCCGTGTGCCCAGAGAACACCAGCACGATATCATCCGCGAACGCCTGCACGTACGCGCCCAGCGCATCCAGGTTGTCCAGCAGAGGGTCCAGCAGCATGTTCCAGAAGAGAGGCCCACCGATGGAGCCTTGGACACAGCCCTTGGTCTGGGGCTTCCGCATCGTCTTCCCCGCGTAGCGCACGACTACGCTCCGGTCCCTGAAGTAATCCTCGACAAGACGCCTAAGATTAACGGGAATCGTGTTGTTGGGTTTAACATTGCATCACCTCGCTCAACTGCCGTCTTCCTTCCTATTCGCTCAGTTTTTCTGAGTGAATAGGCTCTTAATAAACTAGCGCGCTTTACCATCAACGATCGCATCACTGCTTACCATCAGGCGGAATTGCGGTCAAGCGCTAGTTTATAATTATTAAAAAAAAAAAAACGTACTTTCAAAATAACACATTTTGTCATTTATTGCCTAATGCCCCGTCTTACCGGCGAGCATGCCTGTACAAACCAGTTTGCGCAGGTAAGCGCGTGTGTGTGGACGGCAAGACGGTAACGCGCGCAGTCCTGAATGTTCCGTCTTTTTGTACAGTCATGACCGCACAGGCCTGGACTGCACAGGCAAGACGACGTGTGTAGACGGGAGTTAAGATTTTGTCTCGATAATATAAAACTATAATACATTTTATTAAATGTCAAATTTCGTAGTAAATGAAATAAAACAAAAACATCTGTAATTCCCCATTTATTTTGCCCTATACAATAAGCTCTATCAGTAGAAAGTTTATAGGTAAAAGGAAAAAAATAAGGAAAATGAGATCTCAAAAATAACTACTACATACAGGCTGTTTCAGAAATAGTCCCGTAACTTATCTATTATTATCATCATCATTTCAGCCGAAAGACGTCCACTGTTGGACCTAAACCTCCCCCAAGCATCTCCACGATGACCGGTCTTGCGCCTCCCACATCCAGCGATTTCCCACGACCTTCACCAGGTCGTCGATCCAACTTGTCGGGGGCCTATCCACGCTGCGTCGTCCGGAGCGTGGTCATCACTAATGAACCCGTCGGTTCCATCGGGTTGGGGTCATACGGGCAATGTACCCGATTCACTGGCACTTAAGTGCACTTATTCGGGCTATGTCGGTTACTCTCGTTCTTCTGCGGATCTCTTTATTACTGATTTGTTCACGTTAACCTTTGAGTTACCTTGAACTTTCTTATAAGGCCATTGTTAGCGACCACGTTTCAGTTCCACTATCACTTATCTATCTATCTATATTTATCATTAATACTATTAGCTCATGAGGTTGTAGGGATAATCTTAGGATCTTCTGAAGTGCTTTGAAAAATTATTAAACCACGTACGTCAAGTCTAATAAGTTATACAAACATGAGAAATAACTTCAACTTGGACAGATTTCATCATATTATTGTGTAAAAATGTTACCACCTAACATAACCATCCCAGATGATGAGAACCTCGTGAAAGCAGATAAAAATAAACAAATCAAGTATCTTGACTTATCTCACGAGATTGTCGCCAGGTAGGATATGGATTTTGGAACCATTGTACCAATAGTCATGGTAGCCAAGAGCCTCGACCAACACCTCAGAAGGCTCTCGTTAGACAGCTGGATCAAGGGATTGGTTCAGGAAGCAGTACTTCTAGACACGGCTCGTATTGTCAGGAGGTTCCTCACTCTGGAGCCCTGACCACGGGTAATTTGTATCCTGTTATCGATACCGGTAGGTTATTATAATAGTAAAAAAAACAACAAATAGATATATATATATAACTAACTATGACTAACTAATATATGTATATATATGTATATATATAACTTTATGTTCTATACACCGCGATTAGGCTAGTCAAGTAGTTTTAAAGTACTAGTACAAGTACTTTACTGTGATTCCTATTTTTTTTTAATTTTCATGGGCACTGAAATCCCATTTGGTTCTTACACTGTTACTTAAAGGCTTACACAGACTGGGGTAGGCCCCACCGCAATTTTTAATATAAAATTCGTTATGCTTAGGCCCCTTACCGCAATAAATTGTGTGCTTGGCTTAACATTTATATTGTTTCTTAATTAAAGTTCATCAAATGTAAGTTAACACAGCGGTAAAGAGGATTTTTAGCGCTTTTTAGGGACTTAGTTGTTTTGTTTACAGAGGATATTTAATTGTTTTCAAATTAGGATAGAAAAGAATACTCTTTATTATATAGATTACAGAAACATACATCCAAAGATTTTACAAAGGGTGACAGAATGGAGGGATCTTATCGCTAAGAGCGGTCATTTACAGACAATCTTAGGATGAACTACTAAGGGGAAGGAGTTGCAGATTTTTAATCAGATTTAATGCTTATATAATAATTGATTGCATAGCGTGCCCTATCAGAATATCAACACTGCGACATAATTTTTTTAAATGTCGAAACATCAAGCTTGTATAGAAGCCTTTTGGCCTCGTATAGGACTTCTGTATAAGTTTTATTACTTACTTTTTAAATTCAGTTTGTTTTTTTTTATGACTGACTACTTAGTTTTTGTTCTTCTTGTACGCAATAAATATTTTTTTCATCTTTATTTTTTTTAAACAGATTGATGTAAGAATTTCGGCCTTTAACCCCAAAAACATAACCCTTCCTGCCAGTCGGATAAAAAAGAACTTAGCTTTATTTTTAGATCTTAAATAAAAGTGACAGAAAACAGGCAATGAAATTACACAAATATCGAAACACTCTATATAAGTTCCAACTGTACATAATTCTATTAATAATAAATTGCTATAATAGTTATTATATTCCTTCTTTCATCTGTGACTGGCTAAGAAGCGTATAATAACTATAGGCGCCTTTCAGGATCTGAAAGTAAGAAATAATATCAGAGATAAAATAAAAATGAAAATATAAGAAGGTTTTAATACTTTTGAAGATAAAATGATATACAGGGTATATCTGACATCGTAACGCAAACTTCGCAAAAAGGTTAGACCGCATGCCACTAACAAAATTATGATAGTCATTTATGTCGTTAATGAACGGTTACAGAATTCATAGTGTTTAAAAGAAGTGTCGGCTCAGCCTTTGAACGTTGCAAGCGTGCCGCCGTGCGGGTTTGTAGGTATGACGTGGATCCCAGATGTGAACTCTATTAAATCAGCTGATAATATAGTTTTTCGAGTTTTGTTTTCGTTGCGCTTTTTTGTGTAATTAGCTAATTAATTGATTTTAACTTTAAAACCTAGTAAGATTTTAAAGTAAAAAACAATTAATTAATTTATTATTTTTACTTTAAAATCTAGTAAGATTTTAAAGTAAAAATCAATTAATTTCAATTAATTACGTAAGGCTGTAAGGCTGTAATTATGAACATCCTAAAGTGAAAAAAACTTCATATATTTTTTTTAATCATGAAAATGCCGACGAAAAATTCCACCACTAGGGGGTTCAGAATCATGTACTGGATCCATGGTACTCGTTTGTGCGTCGATGTTAGATACACCCTTTATAGGTCGTGTGTTCGAATCCCGTCATGAGATTTAAATAAAAAAATAGGGAAAAAAAAAACTTTCTACTTCTCTTCGTTTAAAGCTACTAGGTATCAGGTCTTGTTGAAGAAGTCCAACTTCTTCCGCTATCTTCACCTGAGCCTTGCGTGATGTCATTTTCTACGATAAGAAACCTATTGGATCTAAATTTGGACCGCGGGCCGTCTCTCAATTGGTGTCAAACCTATTTCCATTTTAGCGTGGCAGCTTTCCGGGATCATTATATACTTTGTGTGATATATGTACTTTAAGAGCAGTGAGCGCTTAGAAATGTTGAAGAAAAGCATCGTGAGGAAATGTCCTAAAGAAAACAAAAAAAAAATCGAAGACCGGGTGACATCCACTAACCATCGATCATTTGATATCATCACAAGAAGCTGTGGCCTTGGTATCTACACACCCTTTCCGTTACATATTGTATAGATTTCGGCTTTGTTTTCTTAAGAAATTCTGGCAATTTCTTTAATGGTTGTAAGGGATTATTTCGCGTATGTCAGTATAATGTTTATTTATGTAAAGAGTCAGTGGGTAATATTTCTTATGCGGGCTTTACACAAGTGACAGGTGGGCGATGTTTAAGCCCCTCATTATTTTTGATGTTCGTTAGAGTTCATAATAAATAGATGACTTTTTATAATGTACATCATATAGATTACAGACTTATCGCTAAGAGCGATCTTTTACAGAAAACCTTTGTATGGAATACTAAGGGGAAGGACAGTGATATTATGTAGGTAGTCATATATAGTACACTGTACTACTATTTACACAGATTATATAATAAATATGTATGTGAAGTGTGTCGCACTAGACTAATAAATATATACATCTAATTAATAAATATCATACAAGAGCAAATAAAATATAATGATATGTTTAGAGAGAGAGAGGCAGTGTTTTTTTTATCATGATTTTAAAAGAGCACAGAGTTTGAGAACGCCTCACGGACATTTCAACTGATTTTTTTTTTCACAAGGCTTATGACGCTACGTGATGATAAATGTAGTTTTTTTTCTAATATCAATATTTTTTGGGGCTCTATCACGCGAGGCCAGTGCGATTTGATATAGTTTTATTTAGAATTTTGGTTTCAAGATGGACTGGTTTCCTCAGGAGGTTATCCTTCGAAAAAAGGAAAAGTAAGAATAAAATATATAAATACGAATATGACTTACATTTATAAAGGTGGCCACAGTGAGCTGAGTAAAAGGTCCAGCTGAGAACACGACGATCTTGTTGAATTGTGCCGCTAATAGGTACAGGTCTTTGCGATATATCACACTCTTGGCCCACCAAATACTTTCATAAGGTCCTTGCATTAGATCTGTACTCTGGAAAAAATAAAAATGATGATTTTTATCACTACATAGTATAAAACAGCGTCGCTTTCTCTTTCTCTATGTCCCTGTATATGATTAAATCTTTAAAACTGCACAACGGATTTTGATGTGGTTTTTTATAGATTAAGTGATTAAAGGGGTAGGTTTATATGTATAACAACATCAATTAAATAGTGGAGAAATACTATGATTTTTGAGGTTTCTAATGTGATGTCGTAAATAATTATCCAATTTAATATCTTAAATACATTGTTGATTTAATATAGATCTATATCGCCCTTTACAGCATATGATTTAGAATTTTAGATCATTATTTTCGAAGATATTACAGATTTAAAAATTGACGTCGCGTTTGCTGCGATACCGACCGGCTGGAGGGATTGGGGCTGAAGGATCGCTATGTTTTTATACAACGTTCACATTTTTTTTTTTGTAGTGTATTATTTAGTATCAGCATTGCCCCCGTACGAAGCCAGGGCGGGTCGCTAGTTATTAATAAAATAATTATTATTATGTATCATTTATTGTCTCTTCATAAACCTGATTTCATTGACCAGTGTGTGTTGCCAGTGATGACTTACGGAACTGAAACGTAGTCGCTCACAATGGGCCTCATACGAAGGCTCAGACTCACACAAAGGGCAATGGAAAGAGCTATGCTCGGAGTTTCTCTGCGTGATCGAATCAGAAATGAGGAGATCCGCAGAAGAACCAAAGTCACCGACATAGCTCTGCGAGTCGCTAAACTGAAGTGGCAGTGGGCAGGGCACATTGCTCGTAGAATCGATGGCCGATGGGGCAGTAAGGTTCTGGAGTGGCGGCCACGTACTGGAAGACGCAGCGTAGGGAGGCCCCCAACAAGGTGGACCGATGACCTGGTGAAGGTCGCGGGAAGCCAATGGATGTGGGCAGCACAAGACCGGTCAGCGTGGAAAGCCTTGGGGGAGGCCTTTGTCCAGCAGTGGACATCCATAGGATGAAGAAGAAGAAAGCTGATTTAAAGTGAATGTATACAAAAAATTTCTCAACTGGAGGCTACCTTTGCAAGAGACCGGTGCCTGATATAGGTATTTGGAAAAATTTGTGTTATAGGTTACCTTCGACAGAGATATTGTGCAAGAGTCGAATTTATTATTAATCAATACATCCAACAAATAATGGAAACTGAATTGTCTATTAATTATAAAGTCAATATAACAACGTTTTACTAAATGCATTTAAAACAGTGATTCAATCGTTGACGGTATAGCGCCCTAGTTTAAAGAGCCTATTCACTCAAAAAACTGAGTGAATAGGAAAGAAAAGAAAGAAGATTAACTGTAATAAGAGACAGATACACAGTAAAAAGAAACGAGATTTTTTGTTATTAGTTCTCTCGGTGGTAAGCCATAACATCGGCTACTGGCAGAAGTTACCACCCACCAGAAAATATCTTGCCGCCAAGCAATGCGTCGTGTTCCGGCGTGATGTCTGGTGAAGCCGTACGGAGGACAGGTCTGAGCAGTTGTGTTATGAAGCTTGCCGGGTACGATGTGCCAAATGATGTTGTGTCGGGAGTTTGATCATGGTTCATCCAGATCAATTTCCCTCTGGCGTAGCATCATTGGCCGTGTTGTTGGGTTTAACATTGGAACACCTCGCTCAACCGTCGTCTTCCTTCTTATTCATTCAGTTTTTTTTGAATAAATAAGTTTCGCTTTACCATCAACGATCGCATCACTGCTTACCATCGGGCGGGATTGCGGTCAAGCGCTTGTTTATAATAATTAAAAAAAAAAGAATAAAGAGACTCTTAATAAAATAGCGTGCTTTATCATCATCGATTGCATCAATGCTTACTATCAGATGGGACGCAGTAAGTTAAACTACGAACTTAATGTCCAGCTATTGCATGACCTATATAAAAAGAAAGAAGTAGATTTATACTTACGGCAAATAAAACATCATTACTATGCCAGCAGTAGATAAACAACTGTGCAATTCCAAAGACTAAATATTCTGTAGTCAAGAATCTTTGCATTGGATCGGTTTCAATCTGCAACAGAATGTAATCTTTTAACTTATACCGTTTCCACTGCCCAGAAAGGGTTGCTTAACCCACCACCTGAGCCCAATACATGGTGGTAAATGTCTTGAAATATTTAACTTTAGAACACATGCAGGTTACTTCACGATGTTCTCCTTCACCGTTTAAATGAATAGGATTTTCACTCTAACACGTAATATTTATATAATATAATAATATATATTTTTTTATTCTAAAAACTTTTCAGGATAAATTACATAGTCTTAAAAATAAGCTTAAATCCAAGTCCTACGTGCCTTAACTAGGATATCTTGTGTTTCAGGCTAAAAGGGCTAAAAACAATTTAAAATTAACAAATAATCAAAAGGATTCTTAACAATACAAATGTGTAAACGATCTGTAAACGTGGGCAAGTTGTCTTATACTATTCTAATATTACCAAAGCTTAACTTCTATTGTCTTAATTTACAAGATAGTTATTACAATTTTTTTATAAAAACTCAAAATATAAATAATAATCAAAAATTGTAAAAATACGAAATATAAACAAAATCACTTTAGCAAAATCAATAAATTCTCTGTATCATTTTGTAGAGTTTCCTTAACAATTCTCTTATAGTTAACTTGATTTAAACTATAAATGTTTGATTTCACGTTCAATCTATTGTAGAGGACAGGACCAAGAAATAAGTAAAATTTTGATGTGAAAGCATGGTTGGTATGATTTTGAGGACAGACTAGATTTGTACATCTTTTGTTAGTAAAGTCCACGCTATATGCTAGATCTGCGTGTTGTTTTAATACAATAGCCATTATAAATAACATATTTTCATTTATGAATTGTTTAGTGTTTAAGAATTTCTTATATTTTTTGTGAACTAATAAACATAAAAAAGCTTTTTTTTTTTTTAAAAATGGGACAAAACCCGCCACACTTTTCCCAACCACTGCAACTCCTGAAAGCCAGAATCAACAGTGGCGACCGCCAGAAAAACGCCGAGCAATGAAGCTCGACGAGTCCCGGAGAAATGATTCAACTGTCTTGGGTCCCGCAACGAAATTAATCAGAAAAGAATAGCGGAGGAGTAAGAAAAAAAAGATATTTTTCCACTTCCCTCCATAACAAGCAGGAGACAGAACAGAACTAGGCCAAACGGCACAAAGGGACATTATTGCAACTGGGAGAAGCCCAGATTGCCAAACACCACGGAATAAAATTTGATTAAGTTAATGGGTCCTAAGTAGGTATTAGCTGTTACAATTGATTCCAATAATAGGTATGGCAAAAGCGCCTGAACGCACGGAAATTGGTTCTAGTTTCTACAAGGTCCGTATAATAAACGACTCCGGATGTAACTTGTACACTATCCAACATAATATTGCGTTCATTCTGCCAAAGAACACACTCCCACAAGATGTGATGTGTAGAATGTTCAAATTCACAGTTCGATGTAGAACACTGACACAAAGGTGAAGGAACAAGTTTAAAAGAATACAGTTTACTTTTAAAGTTGCCATGACCTTTGAGAAATTGGGCAACGCAGTGGTCAACCTCCAGCCATGTCGTATAAAAAAGCTTCTTAATTGTTTATTTTTTTCTTCGCAAACACGGAACACTGACTGGACACGAGACTTTCTTGTTGAAAGAGTTACTCGATTTTATTCCCAGGATTGTGAAGATATGAAAAGTTCCTGAACCTTTTCAAATACAAAATACTACTTTTTAGATATTCAGCATTACATATTGCTAGAAATCATGTTTATACATGCATTTTCATTGCGGAGCAGTCTTCCATACTTCAGTTTAGCCATGTCCTTTGAGCTTATAACCTACAAACTGTAAGTTGAGGTTTTTACCACTATTTACATTTCCTATTGGCAATAATTAATTTTAATGTTTTATGAGCTATATTTTATGTTATTTGTCATACACATAATATATGGTGTATATATCCAAACTTCAAATATATATCTATAGGTGTTTCTATATCCATACGGGAAATATTCTAAGACAAACATCTGATTTTTTTAAACATTTTTTTTTATGTAAAAATACATATAAATTTTATAATTACTTGACTTCAATGACTGTTTATATTACGTAGACCCTAGAGTAATGGAAATGAAAATATGATAAGACAGTTCTTATTACGTGTATGTTATTAGGTTGTTACGTGTGTGACAAATGTATTTTTTTTAAATAATCAACTTTTAACCCTAGAGTGGGCGCGCTATGAGCATTTTCCGCCCGCGCGAAAAAAACAATAACTCAATGAATTTTGTTGAACTGTCAAAATGTAACCCGTTGCTACTGGGAGTATGTTACGCAATTACCCTACTGACCAAATTCCTCTCAGACATGCTAAGTCTCAAGCTGTCAAAGTACTTACGGTGATTTGATAAGCAGTGACGCAAAGCATCACTGAGCAGACGAACATGTACAGTAACATTATTGGTGAGAGACATGAGTCGAACAGGCGGGCGAACCTGGAACCAATAAAGGAAGCTCAGAAATAAATTTTGAAAGGCTTGACAACGATCTTTGTTGATAATTACGCATAAATAATAAGTCTATAATGGTGTCGTTCATCAAAATCATTATCAACCTTTTTTATCGTCCCACTGCTGGGCTCAAGTCTCCTCTCATACACAGAAAGATTGAGCGTAACCACCACGCTTGCTCAATGCGGGTTGGCGATTTCAGACTTTAATTCCAGATTTCCTCAAGATGTTTACCTTCAACTTTTTATCAGTCATTGGTGTCCAAGATATTCTTATAACTTAAAAATTTACATTGGTACTTGCATGACACTCATACTTAAGAGGCTTGTGTTTTAATCACTAGGCTACCACGACTGTTAAGTCATGTTTCCGTTGCTTGGACAACTTTTTCCTCTTGCTCGCTATGAGAGAGTGAGCATTCTACAATATGTAACAGAAACCCTGTTGTTCCTTCAACCTACGTTTTAAGAAACGGCATACGGACGTAATAAAGCAAGTAATTTATAAAAATTGTTCAACAAAAATAATGAAAATAAATGTTTAATTATTAATACGAGTATTAATTTATTAAAAAATTAAGAAACTAGACATAAGTAGAACGTTCCCGCTAATTTATTTAACTTAGGTATAAAATCAGATATTCTAAAAAAAAATCGAATTTGTCGGTTTTAACAGGTGTTTGATTGTGACCCCTCGACTAGACAATGATTACTGTTTTCTAATTATGACTTCATTAATGATGTGCTTGTAGGTAAAATTATTTCCCTGAAAGGAACAACAGGGTTTTTGTTACATAGTGTATTACGCAGACCCAGGATGTCAAATGGCTTAAAACCTACCGCCTCCATTTTTTGGTTTTAGATGGGAAAACATCAAATGACCTTTCCCGCACTTATCGGAGGGGAAGGTCGTGTCAGACTTTTACTGACTAAAAACCACTCGTGTTCCTTCACTTGCCTGTGCGCCAGGGCCATGATTTCTTTTTTAAACAATCTGCAACCCTGACCCAGGAGGCATCGTTTCTCGTGGACGCCATCACGATGTGCTGACATCTCTTCGAGCCGCGTGTGAAACACAACGCGCCTTAACGGTGGCCGAGAGTTCGATGTCGTCTCCCGACCAGGGACCTACCGGTTTCCTCATGTTCACTTTTTTAAGAGCAGTGGTGATAATATTAAATGTACCTACAAAGTATCTTGCTTGGGTTCAAACTGACGGCTTATTATAGTATGTAACTTGTTAGTCAATCGGTACATGTCACTGGGCCACCTTTGGTCTTTGGGCCTCTCAATACAAAGATGATTGATGGACTGATAGTTTTAAATGTTTTATTTGTGTGCAGTTCACATTTTGTTTATTGTTTATAAGGCGTGGCAAGCCATTATTTACTAAACCTGAATATAGTTTGTTCAGAATAAGCAACTGGTTCGATTCCAATAATTTTTACACCATGTTACATTTTTTCCCAAATATATTTAAAAAATGTTGCAGTGTGGTTACCGAGCACCCAACACAGTTCACAGCGAAGCCGCGCCGTTGCAGGCGCGATTGGACGAGCGGCTCGTTGACCATATTTTTGTAGCAACAACCAGGTAACATAACAAGATCATAACTTTGTGATTTTTCATGATAGCTTTTTGAAATTTTGTATATAAATTCAGTACATAAAAATACTGGACACGTGTTTGGGTTTCCGTATAAATAAAAACTAATGTTATACTGTAAATAGTTTAATGTTCTGGGTTTCATAATAATTTCCAATAGATTCTACTGTATAGGCGGAAGTTTTTTTAACTGAACAGACAGCTGTGCTGTTGGAGAATTTGTTGCGCCACTTCTTGCCAGAGAAAGCATTAGGAAGTGATGAAGGATAGGCGTTTAGAGAGACTGTCTTATTTTTTTTATAATTATAAACTAGTGCTTGATCGCAATCCCACCTGATGGTAAGCAGTGATGCAATCGTTGATGGTAAAGCGTGCTAGTCTATTAAGCTTATTCAATAAAAAAAAATGAGTGAATAGGAAGGACGACGGCGGTTGAGCGAGGTGATGCAATGTTCAACCCAACAACACGACCAACGATACTGCGCCAGAGGGAAATGGATATGGAGACCCTCCACGACCAAACTCCTGACACAACAACGTTTGGCGCATCGCACCACAACTGCTCAGACCCGTCCTCTGTATGGCTACACCAGACATCATGCCGGAACACGACAAATCATTTGGCGGCAAGACTTTGCCTGGTGGGTAAATTCTGCTGGCAACCGATGTTATGGCCTACCACCAAAAATATGAGCTACCACCGTGTCTTATGTAATATTGACATACGAAAAGTGCTAATTCAGATCCCAATATTGAATAAATGAACTCTTTATTTTGATTTTTTTACTCTTCTTCACAATCAATCAAATTGTTTAGTATCAAATTGTTTAGCATAATGAAAGTCGGCCAATTAGTCTTACGTGTGAAATTTATTTTGTGGAATTCGGACAACAGTCGAATTTTACTCAATTTATGTCATAATCTAGTGCTAGACTGTGATCTCGCCTGATGATAAGCAGTGATACAATCGTTGATAATGAAACGTAAGGGAAATTATCAAATGACTTCTTCCGCTCTGGTCGGAGCAGAGGTGTCAGACTTTTAATGACTAAAGCCCACCCGTGTAGCCTGTGTGCCAGGGGCCATGGTATCTCTTTTGAACAACCCACAGCCATTGCAGGAAAAATTCTTCTTCATCATCATCATCATCATTTCAGCCGAAAGAGGTCCATTGCTGGACATAGGCCTCCCCCAAGGTTCTCCATGACGACCGGTCCTGCGCCTCCATTCAGCGGTTTCCCGCGACCTTCACCAGGTCGTCGATCCACCTTGGCCTACCCACGCTACGTCTTCCGGTGCGTGTTCGCCACTCGAGAACCCGTCGGCCCCATCGGGCATCGATCCTACGGGCAATGTGTTTAGCCCACCGTCACTTTAGTGTTGCAATTCTTCGGGCTATGTCGGTTACTCTCGTTCTTCTGCGGATCTCCTCATTCCTGATTCGATCGCGCAGTGAAATCCCAAGCATTGCTCTCATTGCCCTTTGAGTGGCTTTGAGCCTTCTTATAAGGCCCATTGTTAGCAATCACGTCTGAATTCCATAAGTCATCACTGGTAACACACACTGGTCGAAGACTTTTGTCTTGAGACACTGCGGTATTTCGGACGAAAAGATTCTACGTAGCTTCCCGAAAGCAGCCCAGCCGAGTTGGATTCGACGATTGACCTCTTTCTCGAAGTTGGACCTTCCTAACTGGTAAGTTTGTCCCAGGTACACGTAACTGTCAACAACTTCGAGAATAGAGTCTCCAATCTTTATAGGAAAAATTCTCCTTGGAGTGTTCATATTTCGCTATTCGATAAGCGACGGAGCATTCAACATTGTGTCCTGTCATTGATATATGAAAGATAAAAAAGGTCTCCAAAGCACAGGTAATCAGTAGCCAGCCTGTCGGTGTTCTATAGGATGCATTTTGGAGAGTGTGCGAGGGAATTGCATAATTTAATTCCCTTATCGCCGTTCCATCAGCGAACGACCCGTCGCACGGCGAGTTTCCACCCTTACATTGTTGACACCACAACGACCGGAACGAAGCGTTGCGCCTCGTCTTTTACGTACATCGAGAGACTGGAACAAAATGCTTGCGGCGGTGTTCCCGTCGGACTACAATTTAAGTGTCTACAAGACTAGAGTGAATAGGCACTTAATAAACTAGTGCGCTTTACCATCAACGATCGCATCACTGCTTACCATCAGGCGAGATTGCGGTCAAACGTTAGTTTATATTTATAAAAAAAGTCATCCTGTGAAATTAATTCTGCTTACTGTATGGCGAATTTTAAATTACCTAAACTCACTACAAAATATTATATATTTACGCTAACCTCAAAACACAAACATAATGTCCCTTTTATCAATTCACAATCAGAAACAAATTACAAGTTCGAAGGACATTCATTCGTGTTCCCCACATATTCGAAGTAATCTTAACACCCCGTGTTAATGTATAAACCAGTAAACAAAGTTAGCAAAATTTATCGTTCACATTTAACTGTGCAAGTTAGATTAACTTTGCTAAGGTTAATTTGGATTTTGAACTTGCATTTAACAATGCGGAGGGGCAACTTTATTACCCCACAACGGTAAATCCTAAAGGAGAGGTAATGACCATGGTTGTCTGTGTATGTATGTTTGTCATAATGCGAATTCCACTGTAGCTCCTAAATTACTGAACCGATCTTGATGAATGATGGATCAATAGGTTTGTAATAAAAACTTATCCCTTTTTTTACAAAGTTATATTATATCTAGGTACCATGACGATGAGTGTGTAATGAGTGAGTGTGTGTTTTTGTAAGTTGATATGTACAAACTACAGTACATTAAGCTACTATGTACTATATCTATACTAATATATAAAGCACTACTGATTCGATTTGAAAAATTCAGGAAGGCTTAAGGTTATATCATATCACGTTGCGACCAACAGGAGCGGAGCATAACTAAAATTTAAAATGTATGCTGTATATTTTGGGTTTGGGCACCAGATAAAGTCTTGCCGCCAAGCGATTCGTCGTGGTCCGGCAGGATGTCAGGTGAAGCCGTATGGAGTACGGGTCTGAGAAGTTGTGTTGCGATGTGTGCCGGTTATGATGCGCCAAATGTTGTTGTGTCGGAAGTTTGGTCGTGGAGGATCTCCAGATCAATCTCCCTATGGCGCAGCATTGTTGATGGTGTTGTTGAGTTTAACATTGCATCACCTCGCTCAACTGCCGTCTCCTTTCCTATTCACTAAGTTCTTTTTAGTGAATAGGCTAAATAAACTAGCGCGCTTTACCATCAACCATCCATCCATCAACCATCAGTTTTAGCGAAACCTTCACCTGAAAGGCAAACCTACATTCTTTGTTTTTTTTTTTAAATTCACTTCAGTAAGATTATTTTTATACTTTTTATTTAAGAAGTCGTTGCTCCACACCAAGAATTTCTCCTATATCGTGGGTGCGTTTACAATCATATAAATTCACATACACAAGCAGCCAGACCCGGAACAACTACTTGGTAGGTCATACAAATTTTTGTTCCACGCGGGGATCGAACCAGCAACACGTGGCACAGTAGCCAATGGTTTAATCACTGCGCATAGTATTTGTAGATATAATAAATAATAGTCAAAATTATGATCAAACTTATATACCATTTATAAAATCTATGATTTAAAAAATATTTCACGCCTGCCTGCAACGTGGAGGCCCCGGGTTCGATCCCCGGCCAGGTCATGATGGAAAACGATCTTTTCCTGATTGGCCTGGGTCTTGGATGTTTATCTATATATGTATCTATTATAAAATATAGTATCGTTGAGTTAGTATCCTATAACACAAGTCGCGAACTTACTTTGGGGCTAGCTCAATCTGTGTGATTTGTCCGTATATGTATATTTATTTATTTATTTATTGAAAAACTATAAAGTAAATAAATACATACTTGACCAATTCAACATGCCTCCTGTGACAATCCTTCAACCTCTTCAAAGCTACACCATGCTCGACTGGCGCAGATTCCGTACCAAAAATATTCATAGAATCAATTCTCAACAATTCCAGTTCAGCTCTAAAAAACACCATTATAACCATTGCATTTGTATCAAAAGAAGTGATCCAACCCCCACCATATATAGCGGCATAACTTTGATATACAGAAGCTGCTGAATATCCGACTATAGTATTCTTATTCCAAGGTACCCAAGAACTGACAACTTGTAAGTAAGTATCCGTCCCATTTTTTACGTTCTCTCTATAATTCTCCGAGGATATATATTTGAAGATTGGCTGGACCATGACTATGATAACCGTAGTATACATTAAAGACCAATAGAGATAAGTTATCTTTCTGCAATATTTCGTAAATGTGGAAAGTAGTTCCAGTTTTCTCGTATCCGTTGTTTTTCGCTGGTTTAAGTCCGCCTCTGTGACGTAATCGATGATGCTGATCCAATGCTTTTGCCAGCTTAGAAAGGTTGTCACTTTTATTACACTCATTGTCGCCAACATTGTAATCTTCAAATTGTTCAGCAGCAAATTTATATCCGATTTCACAAACCAGACATCGACATGCTCGGTGGCAGTAAAAACAGTCACTAAAATATGCATAGTAATGTAGAAATATTTCATAAATATATTTTTTGGGAGTAATAGTCCCCAAAATTGTAATGCCTTGACGTTTGGACCTAGTAAAGGCCTTTCTGGATTTTCCAATTTCTGAAAAATATTCTTCAACATCTTATCAGATTGACTTGATGAAGCAGATTGGAATAATAATGCTATTACACGATTCCAAAGACGAAGATAATTACTTGAATTCGAGAAATAGGGTTGAGACATTAGGTGCCGCTATGAATATCGATATTTTTTTTAAATTTAATATAATTTTAATTTAAAAATAAGTTTGTATCAAATTAATAGGTGTACAAATAAGTTTTTGCCGTTTAACAAAAGATGTCCTCAATCAGAGGTTACGTTGAAATTGTCAGATGTAAAATGTGATATCGTAAGTTCGGACATCTGGTAAAAATATAGAGTATTTTAGTGACTCTGTATCAGTATCACATACTTATTTTTGTGCAAATATGCCAAGTTTTGTGTAGATTAATCGTCATTATGCGGAAATTTTTGTTACTTCTTTAATTTGAAGAAATCTGCTGCTTGCTTGTGGTAAAGCTGCTTTAATCGAGAGAAGTTGTCAAGAGTTGTTTCAAAACTGTGTGTGCTTAGAAACAGTGAAGACAAAGAACTTAGTGGAAGACTTAAATCGTACGAAGACACGGAATTTAGAAAAAAATACGCCCATTATTACTCCAGATATGACAAAATTCTTCTCCTACATTATAATGCTCCTCCGCATATTTAAAAACCGGCCAAGTGCATGTCGGACTCACGCAAAAGGGTTCTGTACCATTGATTTATGAAATTAAATTATTTAAGTTATTTGTATGAAAGATTACGCGGTAGTAAGCGGTTTACGATTTACGAGGTATTAAAAAATAACTACTTACTAGATCTCGTTCAAAACTATTTTCGTTGGTAGTTTTTATAGTAATGTACACTTGTACGTTTTTTTTAGATTTTTCATTTACTTATTTTAGAAGTTAGAGGGTGGGGGGCAACTTTTTCCACTTTGGAAGCGTCTGTCACGCAAACTATTCGGTTTAGAAAAAAAATATTTTAGAATTAGAAACCTCGATATTATTTTTGAAGACCTATCCATAGATACCACACACGTATGTGTTTAATGAAAAAAAAATGAGTTTCAGTTCTAAGTATGGAGCCCCCAATAATTTTTTTTTTTATTTATGCATCAAAATCTTAATGCGGTTCACAGAATACATCTACCTACCAAGTTTCAACAGTATAGCTCTTATAGTTTCGGAAAAAAATGGCTGTGATATAGGGACGGACAGACGGACAGACAGATATGATGAATCTATAAGGGTTCCCTTTTTTGCCATTTGGCTACAGAACCCTAAAAACGACGAAAACTTGTTTTTTATACCTATTATAATAATTATAAAAATCAATATCATAATATTATATGATTTGATTTAAATGAAGTTTACAATGCCATTACAAGGTATTTAGGTACAAGTCTTCATACTATGTCATAAAATTTGATTTCATGCCTACGAACCGATAATACAAGACGTTATCAATAAATTATGAAAAAAATAAAAAGAAAATATTTTAATAACTCAGTCTATCGTAATTGCATTTTTGTAACAAAAAAGGAATTTCCGTTCCACCATCGGACGACCCGTCGTACGGCGAGTGTCCACCCTTATGTTGTTAACACCTCTACGATCCGGACGAAGCGTTTCGCCTCCTCCTTTATACCGCGTACATCGAGGGACTGGAACAATCTGCCGGCGGCGGTGTTTCCGTCGGACTACAATTTGAGTGTCTTCAAGGCTAGAATGACTAGGCTCTTAATAAACTAGTGCGGTTTACCATCAACGATTGCGACGCTGCTTACCATCAGGCGGGATTGCGGTCAAGCGCTGGTTTATATTTTAATAAAAAAAAAAACACAAAATCTGCCCATCTGTTAAATCGTGAATAAGTAATATTTCTGTTTTGCAAGAAAAAATATTTTGTCCACACATAGCATTAGCTGATTAATTGTACTAAAAATGTATCTTTAATTGCATTTGTGTAACAAAAAAAAAAAGAAAGGAATTTAATACCACAAAATCGGCCCATCTGTTAAATCGTGAATAAGTAATATTTATATTTTGTAAGAAAAAATATTTTGGCCATACATTCTCTGATTAATTGTGCTAAAAGTTTTTGACATGACAATTTGGAAATACTATTTTACCAAAATCTTGATAAAACATTATTCCTGACATGAATATTTTACCGAGATTTTAGAAAAGTTTGGAACTTAGGAGAAACTCGTTTTCATACCTAATCCATTCGCGTTGCCGTAAAATGGGGGAGGTTTTTGTAGAATACTTGAAATATTCACGCAAAAATATAATCTCAGACTCGATTCTGTAGAAGCTTACGGTGAAAAGTTAGGTGATGTGAGATAAGTGAGCAGTCAATAGTGTGATTCGCTAGCACTCCACGCTAACTACTTTTTTAAAAATAATTATAAAGTAGTACTTGACTGCAATCCCGCCCAATGGTAAGCAGTAATACAATCGTTGGTGGCAAAGCTCGCTAGTTTATTAAGCAATAGGCTTAATAAACTAGCGACTTCAAAAAACTTAGTGAATAGGAAGGATGACGGCAGTTGAGCGGGGTGATGCAATGTTCCGTGTGCAGTTTCTGGCCTGCCATCGGACGCGTCCCCAGGTGGCGGATAGGGGAACGGCCCCCAGATATGGGGGTTACCGGTTTACCGGCGCGGACCAAAACCAAAAGTGGGGACCGCTTCGGGGGTCACACGTGCGGCGGGTCGGCCACCACTCCAAGTGGCTGACGTGACCCGAACTCCGGGTCACATCGTTTATTGAGAGGAGCTGGGGGCACCGTTTGTCTTCGGGCAAACGAGTGGGGCTAAGAGGAAGGACACCTCGCTAAAAAACCCTTGGCTGCTGCGTCTTCTCGCACAAGAAGACGTACCCAGCCGGGCCCCTCCCTATGGAGGGCCCAATGTGGGCCTGCCTTCGGGCGGGAATCGCCGGCGGGGGATTGGTCGGCAGGCTTGCTATTTCCCATGACCCCGCCACTAAGGCGATGTCGGTGTGCCGCTGTTCGGGTTTAGTGGGTATTCCCGGCTTCGGCTGGGCGAGTCCCACACACGCACTTCGGGGTATGGTGCGTAAACAAAGCATTCCCACAGCGTAAAAAAAAAAAGGTGATGCAATGTTGAAACCCAACAACACGATTAGACAACATAACGAGACTCTCCACGTCCAAACTCCCGACACAACGTCATTTGGTGCATCGTACCCGGCACACATCGCAACACAACTGCTCAGACTCGTCCTCTGTACCGCTTCACTAGACATCACGCCGGAACACGACGAATCGCTTGGCGGCAAGACTTTGGTAGGTGATAACTTCTGACGGCAGCCGATGTTATGGCCAAAATTTTCCATGGCGATATGGTTACATAATCGTACTGCAGGACATTACTAGAAAAAACAATTGTGCGAGTCAATGATGCTCATACAGAAAAATGCATTTTAGTTCGGCCAAATTAGACCAAAACATGAGAGTAAAGTTACATCAAGCTGAAAATTGGTGAGATAGTTTAAAAGATAATTATAAATAAACTTTCAAAGTTGCCCATCTTTCCCCTATATGGAAAAAAAAATATATATTCAAGGTGAAACGTCAAAAGTATGTTTTTTTGCGATTTATGTGTTTTACGCGGTGTTTACTTTTACTCATGTAGGTGCATTCTACATCCCCAACAAGAATTTTTGATATATTTTAAGATTTAAAAAGTTTTATAAGATCAAAAGATGGCTGGCTGGCAGTGCAGCTGTGCCACAGCTGCACTGTTTTACAAAATAGGTTGCTCTAAATACTTATTTTTCCTAAAATTGCGTTTTTAAAATTATGTTTCCAATATATTTTCAGTTTTCAACTTTGAAAAACCTTTATCAAACCCGCCATACGTAGTTTAACTGTTTGTATTATTTACCCACAAAAAAGGGGAAACAAATCCTAGCCAAATTCCATGCTAAGTAAATTACGCTTATCAATCTCAGCCTAAAGTCAGATTACAACAATAATCTGGACAAAACCAGATGATGGATAGAGTCTTCAACGAAGTTATTTTTCATTTTAAACCTAAAAAATACTTAAATCTGAAAGTTTACTTTATCGTTGGTTATATCTGAGTGTAATTTATTACTAGAACAATAAATTTTCACTTTTTCGTCTCTAATTAAAATATTTCAGAGGTTTTTTTTTGAGATAAAATATTTTATGTTTTGAATTTAATCGTGATAACAGGTTTTTATCTTGTCTAGAACAAGGCATTTTCTTTTGTCTAAAGCAATTTTACAAAAAGGAAAGATTTGATTTTATGAGTTCTTTTGTCACTGTGATAAGCCTGAATTTGATTGAATATTGGTATATATATTTTTTTTATAATTATAAGCTAGTCCCGAACCGCAATCCCGCCTGATGGTAAGCACTGGTGCAATCGTTCATGGTAAAGTGCGCTAGTTTTTTAAGAGTTTATTCAATAAAAAACACTGATCGAATAGGAAAGAAGACGGCAGCTGAGCGAAGTGATGCAATGTTAAACCCAACAATACGACCAGCGATACTGCGCCAGACGAAGATTAGAAATAGACCACCAAGATCGAGAGTTATGTCAATGAATGTTTATCTATATATTTATTTATTAACTATGGACAACTTACAGCTAAAACAAACAGAATAAAAAAATGTATGTCAGACTTGACAGAAAAACACATTGTACAGAGATAGTGTGGACAACACAACGCAGCTACCTAGCTTATAAAAATTAAAAGAAACAAAAATTAAAAAACAAGCAGTATAATATTCCAGCTTAAGTTACCCACAAAGATAACAATGATATAAAAAAAAATCCTAATCTACATGAAAGTGTCAACCAAAACAGCTACGGCTCATGCACTTTCTGGCTGAGGAGATACTCGTCAAAAAGGGATCGAAATCGTGCCGTTTACACATGTCTTTAAAGGTTCTACTTGCACTTGCTCGCACTGTAAATGAATTTTGTCTGTAATTTGTAGAGGTTAATGGAACACGCAAAGATGCATTCCATCGCTTTGACCTTCCGGGAACGTTGAAGTAGAATTTTGATAGGATATCGGAACTATTAATATGTTAACATTTTAAATAATGTAATACTGTCAAATATTGCTCGCCTCGATATGATACCTTTTACAGAGCTTAAGGTAATCTTCAGACCGGTAGGGCACTTTCTGGTAATACCACAAATACTTGATAAATCTTGAATTATAAATATTGTATCGTTGAGTTAGTATCGACTCCCATAACACAAGTCTCGGACTTATTTTGGGGCTAGCTCAATCTGTGTGATTTGTCCATATATATTTGTTTATTTATTTATTAATAAAAATTAAAATATTTCCAATAACTGCGTGTCGCGTTTCACCCTTTGCCAAAGGTCGTTCAAATCCATTTAGCTGTTTTAAAGTAAAAGCAAATGTTAGTTCAGAAGTTCAAAACTGATTTCTTGACACATTTCTTCGAACAATTGTCAGAACACGATTTTATTTTATTTACAAAACGCTTAAAAATTGTATTTACGTAAATTTGAAAATTACTTGCAAATGCAGGTTTTTAAGTTATTTTTTTTTATTTTTACGTTTGAGATAAAAGTATTTTTGCAATCGACTTCTAAAAAGAATGTTCTATGTTCATCTCTTTGCATATTTTAGTCAACTGTGTATTTATTTTTGAAGTTATTTTTGTATCTGGTAGATTGTTTCAATGGATTTTTATTAACTTCCTTACATTGATAGGTATTGAATCAGCTTCAAAAATTCAAATTAATATACTTAAAAATAAACTAGGTATATGTTTATTCCAAAACACTTCCAGTGACAGTTATTCATAGCAAGTATTGATATATGAAATAGTGTGAAAAATTCTCGTACTTGCACGAGAACTAAAAATAAACTTATTTTTCAATTCTTATCGATAACGCAATCAACAGTGTCCCATCCCTATTAATTTCAATTAAATAATACCATCGTATTATCATTTTCTACATCAGTGTTAATTGTGACACCTTTCATAGATTTTTCAGTCCTTAATTATATATTAACCGTAGTCATTATACAGAAAATGTCACGGAATTGATCGTCTTCTATAGAATTATTCTTCTTGATAATAACTTAATTTTGTAGCATGCGATGTAATTTAGTTGGTTTTAAATTTGATTTATTTTTGAGCTTGGCTTTTTGCGTGACTTTGATTATCTCTACACATATATGTATTTTTTTTGTTTTAAATTATTGTTTAGAGGTATGAGGAAAAGGCTGTGAATTCACTCATCCTTCTTAGAATAGGAAGGTACTAGCACAACGGTTGATGTTGGGATGTTTGGATGTTATGTACCATATGTAAAGAAATCCCTGTCCGATCCGTGAAGGCATTGTTAAGTATCGGTTAGGTTAGTATTTATTATTTATTTATTTATTAGTTTTTTTAGGATTTTTCTTTCGTGGAGGGTCTCCATATCAATCTCCTCCTGGCGCAGCATCGTTGGTCGTGTTGTTGTGTTGAACATTTCATCACCTCGCTCAACAGCCGTCGTCCTTTCTATTCACTCATTTTTTTTTATTGAATAAGCTTAATAGACTAGCACGCTTCACCATCAACGATCGCATCACTGCTTACCATCAGGCGGGATTGCGGTCAAGCGCTAGTTTATAATTATTAAAAAAAAAGCCCAAAAAAATAAACCGATAGCGCTGCAATTGTATAATCATAGTTATTAATGTATTTATTTGTAAGAAACTGTGTTTTATATGATAAAACACAGTTTCATTACACAGTATACATTCTGTTTATCCCTACTAATATTACAAATGCGAAAGTAACTCTGTCTGTCTGTTACGCTTTTGCGTCTAAACCACTGAACTGACTTTATTAAAATTTGGTACAAAGACAGAGTTGACCTTGACAGATTACTTAGGATAGTTTTGATTCCGGACTTTTGAAGAGTTCTCTTGGAAACGCGATATTACCGATCTCAACGCGGGCGAAGCCGCGGGCGGAAAGCTAGTATAATTATAATTTTACAATTTAGGAAGAATTCTTTATTTTACTGTTGGCCTGCATTGTCTTACTGGTGGATGAAAGCCCAGTCCCATTACTTCCAGCCCCTTCGATCGAGGGCTAAAGCAGATCACTAGTCGTATATTTATTCCCGCTAGTCCTGCCAACTTCTATGTCTTTCGCGACACGTTCTAGCTGTGCCAGGGCTCCATGTGATGGTGTTTGGGCCCGTGGTTTATTGTAACTGGGCCGTGGCCGGCCCAGTTCCGCTTTAGCTTAGCTGATTTTTGAGCAACGTCTGAATACATATGCTCTATTAATTTGACGTATAATACTGCGTTCCATTGCACAATATCTTCATCTCAGCCACATGAAGTCCACTGCGGTACATAGACCGCCCTCAAGGATTCCAAAAAAAACGGTTGGAAGCGGCCTGCATCCAGCGCCTCCCTGCGATTTTGGTCGGTGTCCGATGCTGCGCTTGCCAGTCCGTGGTCAGTATTCAAGAGTTCCATTGCACATTGGCTAGCTATTAAAATAAATATATCTACAGTAAGTATAGGCTACCTTCATTATTTATCTCTCCTTCCCCTTGGTATTACCTACAAAGGTTGTTTCTAAAAGATCGCTCATATCGATACGACCGTCCATTGTATCACGCTTTGTAAAATCTGCATATTAATGTTCAGTAATTTATTTTGTACATAATAAAGATTATTCTATTCTATTCCAATCTTTTCTGTTCTGTTCTATTCTATTCTGTTCTGTTCTGTTCTGCTCCATTCCATTCCATTCTATTTTATTCTATTCTATTCCATTCTGTTCTATTCTATTCTATGACCTGCAAGGTTAATTACGTAACACACTATCAGTAGCAATGGGTTTCATTTTGACAGTTCAACAACATTCATTGCGTTATTTATGTTGTTGATCAAACACATTTTCAAACATATTCGGATAACAGCAAAGAAATGCTGGCTTGACGTTGTAAGAGAAGACATGAGTGCCAACAATCTCTTACCACATGATGCTAAAGAACGCGCGAAATGGAGGAGAAAGTGCAGGAAAGCGGACCCCGGGCTCCAACGCAAAAGCCGCGGACGCAACCGGGATAAACGCCAAGATGAAGATCATTGTTTTTTTTTAATAATTATAAACTAGCGCTTGATAGCAATCCCGCTTGATGGTAAGCAGTGATGCGATCGTTGATGGTAAAGCGCGCTAGTTTATTAAGAGCCTATCACTCAGAAAAACTAAACGAATAGAAAGGAAGACGGTAGTTGAGCGAGGTGATGCATTGTTAAACCCAACAACACGACCAACGATGCTGCGCCAGAGGGAGATTGATCTGAAGACCCTCCACGACCAAACTCCCAACACAATAACATTTGGCGCCTCGTACCCGGCACACATCGCAACACAACTGCTCAGACCCGTTCTCCGTACGGCTTCACCAGACATCATGCCGGAACACGACAAATCGCTTGGCGGTAAGAATTTGTTTGGTGGGTGGTAACTTCTGCTGGCGGCCGATGTTATGGCCTACCACCGAGGAAATGGATAAGCAATATGCTTCAAAACGATTCTAATTGAAAATAAAAGCGTGTTACGCATTTAAGGTGCTGGCCGCTAATCACATGAGACAATAATCGTATAAGCCACATTAAAAACAGAAACCTATCTCTTCAGTCACGTAAGTCGGGTAAAAAGGTTACCTATCTATCAAAAATCTGCACTGTCCTGATAGGCTCGCCATCCTCTTGGGTACAATTACTATATATTAGCCGCAGGTACGGACAAATGGTTGCGTCCTTAAGACCGTTTAATGAGAAAGTCATTACATTAGCGCGTGACCCGTTTTCTATTGCGACCGGGTAGACCTTGGAGCAAGGAAAGCAGAAGTCTTACTCGAGGATTTTGGTGCCATATCAGTCTTATTAAATGTGCTATAGAGTCACATTTGAGCTTAGTGAATCAAAAATACACTGTCGATTGATTCAGTAAAAGCTCACCGTCCAAATTATTCAGGGCTTGACGTAAATTGACCTTATTTTAGTCATCGTGTTTTTAATCGCGTCTTCACTGTCTATACAACTAAATTTTTTGTTTATACGAAACTCGAAATACGTGTCCAATATTTTAAGTAAAGAATCTATGTACCAAATTTCAAAAAAGTATCATGAAGAACGACAAAGTTATGAATTTGTTACCCTACTTGTTTGACCCAACAAAAATATGGTCAACGCTCCGCTCTGGCGGGCGAGCGGGGTATTTACCTGTGGCGTCAGGTGTTGTGCGGCCGTACGTATGTGCCAAGTACTATAATATACCGTAAGCTGCGTGGCGCGCTCGGTAACCACGCTGCAAAATTTATAAATGTATTTGGAAAAAAAAATAACATGATGTAAAAATAATATACTCAGTTTGTTATTCTGAACAAACTGTAGTATCTTAATTTGATAGGATTAAACTAATATTTAATCATCTATCCTTCTCTTCACTACATTTATCAAACAAAGTCACTTTTACTTTTCCTATGTCGCTTTGTATGATTTAATGTTTAAAACTATGCAACGGATTTTGAAAGCGTTTTTTTAATAGATAGAGTGATTCAAGAGGAAGGTTTATATGTACCTATAATTTTTATGTATATAACATGCATACTATATAAAAGGAACACTGATAAAATTTGAGATTTCTAACACATGTCGCAAAATAAACACATTTTTTGAGCTTACATTGCAAGCGCTGGCTGAACCCTATGAGATAGATCAAAATAATGTACTACAGTATTGTAGACTTTAAAAATGCCTACAAAAACTACAAAAAAGTCTGCAACACTCTATGTCTACCTACTATAGTTTCTTCATTATGACTACTTTTTTATGTTTGAAACGTTAATGAAAATGCCAGTCGAAATCAGAGCCCGCTATTTGTTCCTTATTATTAATCCTTATCCAATTAAATATGTCATATTAAAGTTAATTTTAGTGGCAACAGATCTCTTTTTGAATTATTAGAATTGGTTGTTTCATTCAGGAGATATCATGATTTATTCAAAACTAAACACCAGAAAAAACCCGCGTGCTGCTCGCGCCCGTGCCGGCTGCCTACCACTTGAGTGTTTCTCTGTCTATCTGTGGCTATACATGGACAATAAGTCCGATGTATCTTGCAGAGTCAGATATTGGCTGGTGGGCGGCACAGTAGACATTATTTTTATAGAAGGGCCACCGTTTCTTGAGGATGACTAAGGTACCTATTCCAGGGGCGACAGACTCGGGGACCTCTATCGCCCCCCAAACATCAGGACCCGAGGTGGCGCCGCGAAGTGTCCCACGCGTGTCACTCTTAGACGTCACGGGGGGAGTTCTATACCTCCCCTGACCTGAGGAGGCCCAGCGCGGCGGGCCAGCACCAATCGGGGGTTGCGGAAGCAGTATTAGTTCTCGCAGCCCCCGGTGTGGGTGTGAGACAGAACACCCGGGTGGTTTTTAGTCAGTAGGAGTCTGACAGACCCCGTCGCCCACCCCAGGGCGGCGGACATCCATGAGGATTTTACACCCGGAAAAAAAGGCACCTACATGAGGTAGGTTAGGTACCTACATGATTTGTTTACGTACGAAACCGGGGCGTCTTTTTTTTTTTTAATAATTATAAACTAGCGCTTGACTGCAATCCCGCCTAATGGTAAGCAGTAATGCAATCGTTGATGGTAAAGCGCGCTAGTTTATTAAACCCATTCACTTAAAAAACTTGGTGAATAGGAAGGAAGACGGCAGTTGAGCGAGGTGGTACAATGTTAAACCCAACAACACGACCGACGATGCTGCGCCAGAGGAAGATTGATGTGGAGACCCTCCACGACCAAACCTCCGACACAACAACACTTGGCGCATCGTACCCGGCACACATCGCAACACAACTGCTCATACCCGTCCTCCGTACGGTCGCTAGTAATGAAACTTAATTCAATTCAATGTATTTATTTGCTTAGTACTAAGTGTACATTAGTAAATTTAGACCAGTCTGTAAGCAAGGGCAAAGGCCCTAATGTACAAATAAGCAAATTGTAACTCAGTTTCATATACACATGGTTTCACAAACAGCATAACCCAAAATACTAGTGTTGCCTCAATTTCGGCTTTGCACCCGCGAAGAATTCACACCGCAAACCGCACGCTATCGGGATTTCGGATTGCGGTTTTCAAACCGGTAGGAAACCGTATAGGTGTTTAGTGGCGCATATTATGTAGTAGGATTACCAATTATCATTGACATGCATGCATGCATGAAGACATATATAATTATATTTTTTTAATTAAGTATTTAAAGAATAGAGAAAGAGAGAGACCAGCGGTGGCCTAGTGATATCGGCGGTGGCTTATAAGTTTTAAGCCTGTTTATCAATATAGGAAAATATTTATTGTGATAAAAAGAAAAAAAAAATGTGAGCAATATTTGTAACTATGTATGTAGAAAAGACGGTACAAAATTCGGAACATCATGCCGCAGTCCAAAACGTGTATAGACGCAGGCTAGAAGACTGCCAAAGTCAAAAGTGATGACCACTGGTAAAATGTTGACGGTGACGACATGACCTAGGCGTGTACACAAGGGCTGGTTCGACGTAGCACGGGATGAGTGCCTGGAAGGACTTGGGGCTCCTTTGCCCAATAGTGGGCTAATACAGACCAAAAAAATTGATTTACACACATTATAGTACACCGTAAACATTTTTTTTTAATTAAATTATCAACTAGCGCTTGACCGCAATCCCGCCTGATGGTAAGCAGTGATGCGATCGTTGATGGTAAAGCGCACTAGTTTATTAAGAGCCTATTCACTCTAGCCTTGAAAACACTTAAATTGTAGTCCGACGGAAACACCGCCGCTGGCAAACTGTTCCAGTCCCTCGATGTACGCGGTATAAAGGAGAAGGCGAAAGGCTTCAACGGATCGTAGTAGTGTTAACAACATAAGGGTGGAAACTTGCCATACGACGAGTTGTCCGATGGTTGAAGGCAGATGGGGGAACTACTACAGTAATTGTATCTCCTTCTCCATGTATTCCATCCAAAGGTTCTCTGTTAAATATCGCTCTTAACGATAAGACCGCTCATTGCGTCACCCTTTGTAAAATCTTTATATTTATGTTCTGTTATTTAGATAGTGTACATGAAGAAACTTATAGCTTTTTTTTTTTAATAATTATAAACTAGCACTTGACCGCATTCCCGCCTGATGGTAAGCAGTGATGCGATCGTTGATGGTAAAGCGCGCTAGTTTATTAAGAGCCTATTCACTCAGAAAAACTGAGCGAATAGGAAGGAAGACGGCAGTTGAGCGAGGTGATGCAATGTTAAACCCAACAACACGACCAACGATGCTGCGCCAAAGGGAGATTGATCTGAAGACCCTCCACGACTCCTGATGGTAAGCAGTGATGCGATCGTTGATGGTAAAGCGCGCTAGTTTATTAAGAGCCTATTCACTCAGAAAAACTGAGCGAATAGGAAGGAAGACAGCAGTTGAGCGAGGTGATGCAATGTTAAACCCAACAACACGACCAACGATGCTGCGCCAAAGGGAGATTGATCTGAAGACCCTCCACGACTAAACTCCCAACACAACAACATTAGGCTCATCGTACCAGGCACACATCGCAACATAACTGCTCAGACCCGTCCTCTGAACGGCTTCACCAGACATCAAATGTCATCAATCAGACGACAAATCGCTTGGCGGCAAGGCTTTGTCTGGTGGGTGGTAACTTCTGCCGGCGGCCGATGTTGTGGCCTACCACCGAGAAAAACTGTAAGCCTTCGAACATTGTGTTGAAGATAAGAACTTTGACCGCCAGTAACCTTTTATGGTTGACGTTGACCACCTCTCCCTTTCTTACACACGCTACGCTGTACACGCTGACACCATAGAATTATTACTATGAAAGAGTTAGAAAAAGATAGCGAATCAATGACAATTTTCAAGGTATTTTTTATCTTCTCTTTTAAATTCAGAGTGTGGCTTCCATTGTGGTTGTGGTTTTACCTATAAAGTTTCTTGGTGTACATAATAAACAATATTCTATTCTCAGTTTGGTTTGTTGTCATCTGCCAGTGTCGTGGACTCATCACGGATGACAGATCGATGTATTATAAATTGACAAATAATGTGGGTGGTTTTGACAGGAAAGCCAAGATGAGTGTCACGCGCATTTTTTCATTGGACTTTTGAAATTATTTATAGTGTCGATTACTAAATAAAAACGAGTGATTTGTGTATTAAAAAGTGCATTCAGTGAATAATTCATAAAGAACATTGAAATATCGCAGCATAGTGGCCACATCATGGCTTTGCATAAAATCTCCTAGTAGGCGGTTCACGCGGCCGTTTTTTCAATTGTCATTGGCGATAGCCGCCATTATTGAGAAACATTTTTTTTTAAGAATTTCTTTAATTTTCTACACGTGTTATTGGCAAAATTGTGGTATCTAACCACAGAGGCCATTGAAGAGTTGAAGTAGTATTCACTCTAAAGAGAAGAAGAATATAAATAATGCGTGTTGCTTATAAATGTTCATGTTTGAGTACGAGGCTTTTGACTCTAAAACTTTTTGTGACTTTTTTTATTAATATTCCCCCTTATTCATAAAAACTGCATAAAGTTAACGAGTGATTAGCGATTCTTTAACCATACACTTTAACTTTTTTGCACTTTTAACATCGCTTAACTTAAATCATCCTTTATGAATAAGCACCACAGTGTTTAAGGGGTTTATTCATAAACGATTTTTAAAGTTAAGTAACCTGCAAGTGTCTAAAATGTATGTTTAAAAAATCGCTAATCCCTAGTTAACTTTAAGCAGAGTTTATAAATAAGGGGGTATATGTATTTACTTATAATGTGCCTTTTGTTTGTGTGGAATTAATAATATTCTTCCTCTTTTAATCTCCTCATCACCATCTCTGTGTTAATCCCAGTCGCATCCGAAGCTTTTATTTTTCAGCTTTTGGAGTGTGGGGTCCGCTTTACCAGTCTTACTGCTGAGCTGCTGCTTGGTTAAATTTCAATATTTTCCGTGAAGCGACTGCCGTCTGACCTCCACAACTCGAAGGCGATATCGTAGCATTTCAGTTAGACCGATTGTTGGACTTTTGAGGGCTCCAACAACCCGTAACGACTGCCATTAGACATTCGTATGGCAACCGGGGCCAACGGCTTAAGGTGCTTTCCTAGGCACGACCAGACCAGTGCAAATAATCATATTCGTGCATACAAATATTTGCACTGTGCGGGTATCGAACCCGCGCCTCCTTGCACAACGGCCGCGTTCGCTACCGCTACATCACAGAACCTGTCCTCTTTTAATCTATTCTATTATATTTCTGTCATCTCTCTGCCTACTGTCCTTCACTAAGAGATACGAGAAACGGCATTAATTGCTGTTTCATGGTTACTTTATTTATGTTTTTAGGGTGTCTGACTTTTTAAACTTAACTTGTGTTACTACAGACATCTGAATGGTATACTTGAATAAGTTTTTCGTCTATTTGTAATTAAGTTTCTTGTAAGTACTAATGTTGATGGATTTATTAGTAAAGCTGAAAGTTTTACTCAAGAAAGTAATTAAGTTACGACCCAAGTTCTTACTCTGCGTCTAAAGCAATATTTTTTGTCGTCCACCATGGCGCAGCGGTCAACATGCCTGCCTGCGACGTGGAGGGCCCAGGTTCGAACCCCGGCCTGGTCATGAAGGAAAACAATCTTTTCCTGATTGGCCTGGGTCTTGGATGTTTATCTATATGTATCTATTATAAATATAGTATCGTTGAGTTAGTATCCCATAACACAAGTCTCGAACTTACTTTGGGGCTAGCTCAATCTATGTGATTTGTCCGTATATATTTATTTATTTATTAATTATTTCATTGCTCTCAAAACGGTGAAGAAAAATATTGTGAGGAAACCGGCATGTCCTCGAGGCAAAACTGAGACATATGCCACCTACCAACCCGCTCTGGGCCCGCGTTATAGATTATGAAGACTGAGAGGACACTGATAGGAAACCTGTGTTCCAGGATGTGGTTTTAACAGTGCAGCCTGTGGAGCCACGCATTCCAAGCGGGCATACAGCGATAGTGTTATGGTACTGTATGCGCAGGTCACCGTTCACGTTCAGGGTGTCCTTGGGGTTGTCATGGCGCTGTAGCGAGGCAGAGATGTTCACGAAAAGGGTCGATGTGT
This sequence comes from Sesamia inferens, assembly GCA_037179545.1. Taxonomy (NCBI): domain Eukaryota; kingdom Metazoa; phylum Arthropoda; class Insecta; order Lepidoptera; family Noctuidae; genus Sesamia; species Sesamia inferens. The sequence goes on along the minus strand of CM073944.1, from coordinate 23,065,276 downwards.
TCGCTGTAATCATGTGGAATCGATGCGCTTCCATGACTTTGCGTGCCCTCCTTCGCCAGTGTCATCCTGATTGTTTTTGCAGACTGATGAGACTCTCCCCTCTTACGTAGGTGAATGTGAATTCAAATCCGCTTAATAGCTATAAGTACTATTACTAACATCATATGAATAATTTGTCTGAAATAAAACATCTGAATTTGAATTGACACCTCACTTCCTCACCGGGGCCACAATAATAGACACATACAGACTAACGGCATCCATTTTACAGGGGATCGCTCCCCGTTATATAAATGACTTGATTACGACACTCATCTAAGACGTTAGTATGGGAATACTTACACTTGTGTAAGTCATACACTTTACAGATACCCGTATATCCTATTATAACCAATCATTTGTGAGGATGTATGAATGGGTAGGTTAGGATTTTTATTATTCTTTAACGCAAAACGTACTGAAAGGCACCTAATTATGTAAAATACTATCTATCTACTAACAATTTGAATCATTTTAAAGTATTAGGTGTACAAACGAGCTATGCTCGGAGTTTCTCTGCGTGATCGAATCAGAAATGAGGAGATCCGCAGAAGAACCAAAGTCACCGACATAGCTCTCCGAGTCGCTAAACTTAAGTGGCAGTGGGCAGTGCACATTGCTCGTAGAACCGATGGCCGATAGGGCAGTAAGGTTCTGGAGTAGCGGCCACGTACTGAAAGACGCAGCTTAGGGAGACACCTAACAAGGTGGACCGATGACCTGGTGAAGGTAGCGGGACGCCGATGGATGCGGGCAGCACAAAACCAGTCAGCGTGGAAAGCCTTGGGGGAGGCCTTTGTCCAGCAGTGGACATCTGTCCAGCAGTGGACATCCATAGGCTGAAGAAGAAGATGTACAAATAGTTAAACAGTTTTCGCAGTTTAATAAAATATGTTAGACGTGAAATGTGGCTAGTGGAAGTGTCGGTGGCTAGTCGGCAAAAAACGCCAACTAGTCGGCTTTTTACTTTGTATGTATTTCTCATTCTTTCTATGTATTTCTCATTAATATGTACTATATCAGGGGAACTGAAATGAAATGAAACATTAATTATTCATTATTATTTGGATTTTATAATCAGTCTTACACATTTCGATAAGTAAAGCAAACCAGTATTTTCATCAAATAATAATTTTCTAAAAAATATTGGCTTAAAAAGAAGACATACATATCTATAACATCAACAAAACAAAATTGGTACCTTCTTAAAATTGCTACTAATTAACAAACAAAACAATATCTTCTTAACTTATATAAACAATTATTAATTGGTAATCAAATAAAAAAGTAGGTATTTTTTAATTACCAACACATTAAAAAATAAACATTCAATATTTTAAGCACGATCTGTTTCAAGAAAATAAAAAAGAAACATGGGAACTTATATAATTATCCATCGGGATAATTATATAAGTTCCTATGTTTCTTTTTTAAAATATTGAATGTTTATTTGATGAGGAGATCCGCAGAAGAACCAAAGTCACCGACATAGCTCTCCGAGTCGCTACACTTAAGTGGTAACTCATTTTGATTTGGCTTGTATCGACAAGCCAAATCAAAATGTCATATTTTAATAATAAAAAGTAGCAAAATCTCTACCGACTAATCGGCTAGTCGTTCAAAGTGATAGTCGGCACATCTCTAGGCCTCACTAAAAGGTTTCATTGATATTGTCAGATGTAAAATGTGTCATCATCATCAACCTTTTTATCGTCCCACTGCTGGGCACAGGTCTTCTCTCATACAGAGAAAGATTGAGCGTAATCACCACGCTTGCTCAATGCGGATTGGCGAAAATGTTTAATAACGTACAATCATAACGATGGCCCCACAGAATAAATGTGCAAGAGCTCTTACACAGTCTTTTTTTCTTGCATTTTTCGTTTCGTTGACCTATGTAGCACCTTCTAAATTTTTTTTATTTTTTTACTGAAAATACGCCTATTATATCATTTGATTTGTTTCTTTCACGGAACAATCATGGAATTATTTCACAAGTGTAAAGCTTTTTGGGTCCCCGAGTTCATACGAATAAACGTGTTAAAACAAGCATACGTTTAGAGAAGGCTTGTGTATTTCTTCGAGTTTCTATAATAACAGCTTAGACGTTTATTCATGTTGATAAAGCATACTATGTTTATTCTTAACGTGTCAATAAAAATTTTAAATATTTTTTATTTATAATTAAAGTATTGCATTGCCCCCTACGGTATATAATCGGATTGTTTATTTTACACGAATAACCGTATAATGAAAGTTTACTGTGATCTAGTCATAGAAATTCTTAAGAATAAAAAAATAAAATGTTTTTTTCTAATATTGTCGGAAAACAGATTAAACTAAAATATATCTATATATGTAATGTAATAATACATTTTTTATCTTTAATTTGGTATAATTTATTTAACCCCATATACTACCAAACAACAATTAATCAAGTTTTATCGTTTTTATTTTTTCCTGAAAAGTAGTCGTTTTTGACTTACACGTTTATTCTGTGGGGCCATCGATAAGTTTAAACATCTGGTAATAACTCATACATTTTGAGTATTAGTTACTCTGTATATTACATATTTATTTTCGTGCAAAAATAATAAGTTTCGTGCCGAATAATCATCATTTGCGGGAACTTTTGTTACTTATTTAATTTGACGAAATCTGCAATAGAGACCCATCGATGGCTTGTAGAAGCTTATAGTGAAGCTGCTTTAAGAGAGAGAATTGGTCGTGAATGATTTCAAAAGTTTAGAAACTGTGAAGACAAAGGACGTAGTGGAAGACCAAAATCGTGCAAAGACACGGAATTGGTAGTATTATTGGAGGAAGATAGAAGAAGGAGGAATAACGAGCAAATTACTATTCCAGATATGAGAGAATTATTCTGCTACGTGATAATGCATATCCACTTATAAACATATTCAAAAAACAGCGGAAACTAATTTATATACCTACCCCTATCATACTTACAATTTTAGAATCTTCAAGGCTGGAGTGAATAGGCTCTTAATAAACTAGAGCGCTTTATCTTTAAGGATTGCATCACTGCTCACGATTTCTTTTTTTTTTAGTGCGTAGTGCAAGTAACCAAATAACCTTTTCTGCTCTGGGCGGATTGGAAAGGCGTGTCAGACTTTTACTGACTAAAACCCACCCGTGTTGTTCATTTGCCCGTGCGCCAAGGCCACGCTTTCTTTTTTAACCAACCCGCAATCTGACCCAGGAGGTATCGATCTTAGTGGATCCAGTCACGACGTGCTGACATCCCTTTGAGGCGCGCGAGAAACACAAGGCGCCGTCGACCTGGGCGGCGAACAGTGGGCAGCTCGCCGTCCGGAAGCCCGCGCCTTTTGTGGATTGGTGTTCGATGTTGGCACTTGCCATAAATAAAAATAAAGTAGAATGGAAACAGAAATTTCAATTTTTATTTATTTGATTATTCGATAAATTGTAATTGAACTGATTCCTTCTAGAACGTAATATTTGAACCATTTGCAATAATGAAGCATAGGCGTAAAGTAATGAAAATTGAGGAAAGTAATTTTAAAGTATTATTGAAAACTTCAGAAAAAAAAACACTAAATAAAACTATTCTAGTATACACATACAAATTGAATGGTCATAATTGCTATTTTATTAGGATTTGAATACTTTCACTAGCCTTTTACTAGTCTATCAATGTGACCAAATCAAGCATATACAATGTGTAAAGAAAACCCCGTCCGACCCATAATTGGCTTGTATCCTAAAAAATAATTTAATGTCCGTCAGATAGCTTTATAAAAAATATTGAACACGTATTTTTTATTTTTTCTTTTATTCAAATACTTAGGAAGATATATTGATTTGAAATGTCGCATGACGTCACGTCATGGTGCAAAATATAGAACGGCGTGACGTAATTAGTCCCCACTCTGTAACTTTAATACGCTATATCTCAGTAATTTTTGGTAATTACGACAAAATAAAAAATACGGGTCTTAATTTTTTTTATTATCTGTAAGACGGACTAATTATTTTTTTGATTTTCATACCTTGGATACATCCCTATTATAATAAAGGTTAGGTAAACACATGACAAAATAAAATATGAAATTTTACATTATCATCATAATAACAATTGACACCTAATAAGATTTGATTAAGATGAATAGTTATTTAGTTATTAAGATGAACAATTGATACCACAATCACATAATAAGAATTTTTAAAGAATCTTTTTTCCGCGAATTAATTCCAACTTCCCTAAAATTTGTTATTTAAAAAAAAAAAGTGACGACATATATCTACGGTATTATTATGAGCGATGCGACCACGTCTTGCATGTCCTGCCCCCCTTCGCCCGCGCACGTATTGCCTACCGTACATGTATTAAGTTACCTCGTTTTACGAAATAATATTTATTTTTTAGGGGGATTTTTTTTAAAGTTTAGCCCGGCTTTGTTGCCTACAAAGCAGTTATCGATACCTAACAATACTTTCACGGATCGGGGATTCCTTACATATTGTATAGATAGATATATGTATTGATAGCTCCTATATATTGTAACAATATAAACAAATATTTCAAAACCAAAATGCCAGAGCTGAGCTCAGCCCCACTTACCCAAATCGAATGCAAGATGACCTTATAGAACCCATCCGTTACTCGTGGAGGATAACATATTTGGGAAGCGCCAAAGAACAGTAATTTGTAGAAAGGATTGCCGTTACAATCAAATTTAGACACCGACTACAGTGCCTAAAGTTTGTTACGTTACTTTTAGTAAGTTAATTTTAGGTGTTTTTTTTTTTGTGTATCTGCAACTCAACTTACCATCTGTGTTGACACAATAATCCAATCAGTTGGTACAAAATTGCGATTATGTTAATCGTAGCATAAAGAACTCCTTCATCATCATAAACCTTTTTTATCGTCCCACGGCTGGGAACAGGTCTCTTCTCATACAGAGAAGGATTAAGCTTAATCAACACGCTTGCTCAATGCGAGTTGGCGATTTAAGACTTAAAGTCCAGGTTTTCGGACCTATTAGCCTACCTTGCTCCTAGCCTACCTTGATCTTACTTTTGTGTCCAGTTGTTTACGCTTAGTCCAGATATGCTTGATCTAAGTCAGCCTTTGATTTAGATGCATCCTAAGATATTTAGCATACTCAGCATGAGGAATTTTGAATATTTATTAGTAGGGCAATTCGGTTTTCTCAGAGTGAAGGTTACATTTACTGATTTGCTTTGGTTTGCTTTGATGCGCCATAAATGATTTATTTTCGGTAAATAGGTTTGTATAAATACGTTCACATGTCAATATTTTTCTTCAAATTAGATGAGTTTGTGTTTCCTATTTGACTACTTGAGAAGAAAGGTCGAAATAAACTCAGATGCTCCAAAGAATAAAAATATCGAAAGGCTGGCTACACTACACCTGTCTCCAAGGATTTGTAGACTTTAGCTTAAATGATGATCTTCATGTACTTGTCTTATCGACACCCTTCGTATCGTAGCGGTAGCGAACGCGGCCGCTGTGCAAATATTGGTATGCATTAATATGAATATTTGCACTAGTCTGGTCGTGCCTCGGAAAGCACGTTAACCCATTCCTCCCCACTGTCCTATTTTTAGGACACTATATTCAACATTTTTTTTTTCTATGTTAGGGTTATTATTTTTATTGGTTTTGATGAAATTCGTATTTTCACACTATTTTCCCAATAAAATATATTTTTTTCGCTCTTAAAAAAGTTATCGTATTTATAATATACATATTTTTAAATTGAGGAAATTCGTCAGCTTAAAAAGAGTATTATGATTTGATTATAAAAAACCGAAAATAAAAAGTTATCAGCTTCAAAGTCCATCAAATAGATTTTTAGATCTCTACTGAATCTATTATAATTAAAAACTAAAACAAAATATTATTTGGAAGCTTGTGATACTAATTCAAAAAAAGGCGTACTATAAATATGACACTGGGAACATGTCTTTACAAGTAGCCGTGAAAGCGTGTTCGATCCTGTTACGCTCGCTATAAGTTCAAACGTGTCTATTGTTTTGTTTCTTGCAAGTGTTTCGTAAACTTTACTTTAGTCGATAAGTCTTCGTCAAGCACAACACATCTCGTAATATAAAAAAATGTGATTTTTTTATAAGATTGAGGAAAGCAAAGGAGGTAAGCAAAAATATTAGATTTTGTTTCTTATCAAGTGGTTAACGATATATTTGTTTAGTTTGGGATGGTATATGTATATATATATTTATATATATATAATATAATTTTTATACTTACTATATATGTATAATTATTGTTTATAGATCATGGATGCAGTGAGAAGAAAATATAAAAAAGCATTGATGGTGTCTGAAATCACCGAGTATCCTCAAGATATTGAAGATTGTAGTGACGAGGAGTTCAATGACTTGGAAGTTGCGATATTGCCCCCGGATGAAGTGGATGAAATGACTGATATAGAAGAAGGTAATGACGACGATATGGGAGTTCTGCCAGTGTCAGATGTGGCTGGTCAAGTGGAATTTTCATGTACAATTGATAACGTCGAGGAAGATCTTCCTACTCAAACCACATCTCGGACCAACAAGACAGTCATTTGGCGTAAGTGTGAACCTGTATATTCTGAAATTCAGCCGGAATCTAATACTGCTAAACAATGTTTAGAAAATATGATTACGGAATTGGAAGGAAAATCTGCGGTAGAAATATTCGAACACTTGTTATGTGACCAGATTCTAGAATATATAGTGCATGAAACAGTAACCTATGCCAAAAATTATAAAAATGATTTGAACTTCAATCTTACCGTGAATGAGCTAAAAGTATTCATAGGAATTTTGTTTTTCTCTTCGTATCTCCACTTGCCTCAAAGCAAACTATATTGGTGCAGAGATGATGATGTACACATTCCATTTGTTGAACGAGCGATGTCTCGGAATCGTTTTGATAAAATTAAATCATATTTACATTTCAATGACAATTCAAGAATTGATAATAGTGACAAAGCTTTCAAAATTCGCCCATTTATCGATAAAGCTAATAAATCATTCCAAAAGTTTGGTGTTTTTGAATCCAACTTAGCTGTTGATGAAATGATCGTCAAATACTTTGGTCACCATGGTATCAAACAGTTTATAAAAGGTAAACCAGTAAGATTTGGATACAAGCTTTGGGCACTGTGTGGAGTAAGCGGATATTGTTATAACTTTTCGCTTTATACAGGAAAGGATCCTCAAATATCTTGTAATACTGGTGATGGCTTGGGTTCAAGAGTGGTAAAAAAGTTGCTTACAGTATGTACTGATCCTAGTGCACATGTAGTCTACTTCGATAACTTCTTCAGCAGTATGCAATTGTTGATTGACTTGAAATCTGAAGGGTTCAGAGCTACAGGGACAGTCAGAGACAATAGGACTAAGAAATGTCCAATCATGACCAAACAAGAAATGAAGAAGCAAGAACGTGGTTATTCCGATCATCGTTTCGATAAAAATAATGAAATATTATGCGTGAAATGGCATGATAACAATGTAGTATGTCTCTTAACTAATTTTGATACTGTTGAACCTTTTGTAAAAACTAATAGGTACTCAAAGGTAGAAAAGGCCAAAGTTGCTGTGAATCAGCCAAAGCTTATTCATAATTATAATAAAAACATGGGAGGAGTGGATAAACATGATTGGCTTATTTCTAAGTATCCAATCCGCTTTAGAGGTAAAAAATGGTATTGGCCTCTAGTAATCCGTGTTTTGGACATGACTCTAGTCAATGCATGGATTATTTATAACCAGGTAAATAAAGATGAGACCATACCTCTGCTTGATTTCAGAAGAAGGGTATGTTTTTCTTGGATGAAAAAATCGGAAGGCAAAGTAAATAAGCTTACATCAGGTACTTCAGAAGTTCTTTTACAACCTATAAGATTTGACAACTATGGTCACTATATGACCAAGAGGGACAAACAAAGACGTTGCCAAGGACAAGGCTGTAAAAAAAAGCCTTTAACATTATGTTCTAAATGTGAAAAAACACTCTGCAGTGATTGTTTCATACCTTATCATACAAAATAAGTTTTTATTACATTATTTCTGATACTGTTACTGGTCCTATTTTTAAATAAAGCTGATTTCCATATAATTCTTATCTTTACTTTTTCCTGACCATATGTTCCCACTGTCCTATTTATAGGACATGCTGAGTCAGCGAAACCGTTTTTTTTTAATTTATTTTTTTGCCATATTATTTTTTCTTAACATATTAAGAGCCCTAATACAAGATTTCATAAAAAAAAATCCAATATTTTCAATGCTTGGGAAGTAATGGGTTAAGCCGTTAGTCCCGGTTGCCATACTAACATCTAGTAACATCAAATTAGTTATTATGCAGTGCTCGATATCGCTTTCAGGTTGCGGAGGTCAGACAGCAGTCGCTTCACGGAAAACATCGAAGTTTAGCCAAAATCGGTAGTTAAACTGGTAAAGCAGACCCCAGACTCCAAAGCTGAAAAGCTTCGGATGCCACTGGGATTAACGCTAAGATGATAACGATGATGATCTTTTTGTATTTGTCATAAAAATTACTTTCCTTTCTTCCTTACTACTCTTAACTAAATCTGGAATACCAATCAGCCTCTATGCACAGCCTCTTCATTGCAATTAAAGCGTCTCGCTAAACAATCTGTATTATTTTTAGTTTTATTTATTCATTTCAGGCGAAGCAGGCCCACACACACACATATATAATATATATATATACCTTTTTTATAATTATAATCTAGTTCTTGACCGCAGTCCCACCTGATGTTAAACAGTGATGCAATGTTGATGGTTAAGTGTGCTACTTTATTTAGTGAATGAATAGGATGGAAGACGGCAGTTGAGCGAGGTGATGCAATGTTAAACCCAACAACACGACCAACGATGCTGCGCCAGAGTGTGATTGATCTAGAGACCCTCTAAGACCAAAATCCTGACACAACAACATTTGGCGCATCGTCACACACACACACAACACAACTGCTCAAACTTGTCCTCCGAATGGCTTCAACAGACATCATGCCGAAACACGATGAATCGCTTGGCGGAAAGACTTGGTCTGGTGGATAGTAACTTCTGCCAGCAGTCCATGTCATGGCCTACCATCGATAAGCCTTAACTTAATCATGCAAATATTTATTGTAAAATGCTACTTCACTACTTCTTGTGGTCTTCTGTAGTATTTATCCGCGGAAGCGACGAAATAACAATTCTTGCGTCCTGAAACCTTCTTCCATTACGACTGGTAGACAATAATCCGGTAACGCACAATGAACGCCTTAAAGTTGACATTGATTATGTAAACTATTAAATTGCAGACATTTAAATGTATGTGGGGGATGTCAGGAAGCGGGGCCGAAGTTTCGGATAGTTGAGGTGTGTTCTCATCCGCATGAGCTTCCATTGTGAACGGTAGACTGGTAGAAAATGCCTAAGGTATTAAGTCCGCCATTGTGCAATGTTTGTGCATAAAGTTTAAATAAATAAACAAAATAGAAATAACTATAGTGCGTGATCGATTCTAATTATTTTGATTGTACAGACACATAGATTTAATTAATATTAAGGAATTACAACGACAATCTCAGATTAAAACAGATAAGAGCCACTGGGTTTGAGTATGACCAACACACTCGATCGAAGTTTGTGTAATGAATGCCCGCGCTAACGGTCGCTCGTTAAACGACTTCAAATCGGCGACAAAATAGTAAAGTAATTTACGGACAATTGATATTGATACAAAACAGATCACAATATTCAAAATTACCCAGTCACGCGTGACACAGTGGACAAAATCGTTATTTAAAAGGCAATCTTTGAATGAGGTTTGTATTATTTAAGATAACGGGCTAGTGGCTAAATAATATCAGCTGCACACGTCGTTCATCAGGTTAAGCTACGTTTACTTCAGCCGGTTTATGGATGGTGACCATTTTAACTCCCTTTTAAAATCCCTTTTGTAAAATCCACATTTTGAACAGTTGTTACGAATACTCAGAAGCCCGAAAGCCTGACAGCGAATCATACCAAAAAATATCATATTACGCAGCAACTGGGTTGTAGAAGTCAGATAGGCACTCGTTAAATGTAAAATACTAGTTTTCAGTTGCATTCGGTAAGACTGGTAACTATTATTATTATTTATTTATTTATTTCTCTCTTCACAACATTGGTTTGGCAAATTTTACTTATATTCCACCATTGGAAGAGACTGGTGCCTGAAGTAGGTTTTTAAAGAAACCTGTGTTACAGGTCACCAGGGCCCCCCGAAGCAAAACAATAGAGTAAAAAGTTTATAATAAATACGATCTTGAGTAAACATTTGATAGTGCCATGAAAATCACAAAGAGACAATCAGTTAAAAGATAAAGCTAACAATACATAATACAGAAAAAATAAATTAGCAATTAATACAAAAACAAATAACAATTAACAATGCAGAACTAATGATTCATGTGAAAGTGAAGGTTCGTGTTGAAGTGAATGATGGAGAGTATGCACATAGATTGCTGTTTGAATGCATGTTGAAGTGTGCGAGTGTGAGTATGCGATGTAAAACAGCCACAAGAGAGAAGCTGCTGGAAATCTATTTGGAAACTGTCAGCAAATCCTCAGTTTTTTGATAGTCAAGGGATTTAAGAAAAGTTTTAACTGACTTTTCACAATGGGAGATGGTTTTAGGATATAAATTGAGAGTGACGTTTAATTTGTTGTACAATAATTGACCGAGGAAGCAAAAAAAAATTCTGGGGGAGAGAAGATTTGAATTGGAGTGAAGGGCAGACTCTTCCCTTCCGTCGTTGGTTGTAGGTTGATTTGTCAAACTTTAACTGAGAATGCTTTTTTGTTACAGTACGCAGAATAAATGTTTGTCTTACCGTAAGGATATCCCATTTTTTGTATAAATCAATAGTTGGGAAACGAAAGGGAAGACCCGCACCAACCTTAAGAATAGCACGCTGAGCCCTCTCCACCTCAATAAGATGGGTTTTGGCGGCACCGCCCCAAGTTGTGATGCAGTACTCAATTAACGGCTGGCATAAGGCAAAGTAAACCATTTTGATGGTCTTTCGGTCTGCAGTGTGTCTTAGTGTCTTAAAGATATAAATAAGTTTACGGATTCTCGGAACAATGGCATCAAAATGATATTTAAAAGTAAGATGGGAGTCAATAATTATCCCCAGATATTTAATATTATTAGTCCTATCGAGGGTGGGACAACTGCACTCGGAATATAGAGAGCCACACGTGTGTGCCGAAATAGAGAGGGCTGGCGGAGGAAGAAGGTTAGCTCTATGAGCAAAGGCTACGTATTTGGTTTTAGAAACGTTTAATGTCAATAGATTGTTGTGCAACCATCCGCTAACAGCGTTTACGCCCAATTGTGCAGCATCAAAGACTTTCTGACCCCAATATAGCTAGAAAAAGGCATATGGATATGAATATGAACAAGGATATGATGTTTAAGAGATTCGCTTCTACGAGAATAATGTTTCTTAATCTTTGGTAGATCCCGCTATCCGTTTTGTAACTTGTATGGTACGATGATATAGCAGAATTGTGATGGGCGACTAGCAAATGGGGTCTCAGCTGCCGTTTACATTATACTATGTATGTAGTTTGGAAAGATTTTATGTCCTGGAAAATCACTGTCCATTTTAAGGTTGCCTGGAGGAGATCGAAGAAGCAATATGGCCGACCCTTGTGTATAATGTAGTGTTAAATATTTCTTTTATGTTAGGTACATGTTTTGTAGTATACAATAACGTATGGGTATTGACAGCCTCCCGTGGCGTAGCGGTAGCGAACGCGGCCGCTGCGCAAGGAGGCGCGGGTTCGATCCCCGCGCAGTGCTAATATTTGTATGCATGAATATGAATATTTACATTGGTCTGGTCGTGCCTCGGAAAGCACGTTAAGCCGTTGGTCCCGGTTGCCATACGAACATCTAGTGGCAAACGTTACGGGTTGTTGGAGCCCTCAAAAGTCCAACAGTTGATATAGCTGCAATGCTTCAATATCGCCTTTGGGTTGTGGAGGTCAGACGGCAGTCGCTTCACGGAAAATGTCAAAGTTACGCCAAAAATCAGCAGTTAAACTGGTAAAGCGGTCGGACCCCAGACTCCAGAGCTGGAAAAAGGCTTCGGATGCGACTGCGATGATGATGAATAACGTATGGATATATAAATAAATAAAGATAAAAGTAATAACAAAAGTAAATATGATCAACAATATTAGCTTGTATTTGAGTTATGTGTTATCACCAAAAAATATCGTTAACTGTATTGAAACCTAAATATATGCGTATACATCACTTAAGTTACTAAAATCTACACAATTATGTAGAATTTTACAGGAAACTAAATTATTAGGAAATTAAATTATAATATTAAATTAATTTGAAACTAGGTAAATTAGAAGTAGGTAATAAAGGATTCAAATTTTATGTTAATACGACCGTCACCACCACTGTTCGGCCATCATCACCATTCTATCATCGGACGAGCCGTCGTACGTCGAGCATCCACCCTTACGTTGTTGACAACACTACGTTCCGGGACCACGAAGTCTCTTGAATGGCGACCACGTACCGGCAAGCGCAACGTCGGACACCCACCAACTAGGCGGTCGGATAACCTGACCAAAATCCCAGGGAAGCGCTGGATGCAGGCCGCTTCCAACGGTTCTTTTGGAAATCCTTGGGGCAGGCCTATGTCCAGCAGAGGACTTCATGTGGCTGAGATAATGATGATGTTGATGACTATCCGGGCGATGCGTTTCAGCTTGTCTCTTATTGAGCACAGGCAAATAGTTCCAGTACTTCGCTTTATGTGGTGTACCTACATGGAAACACTGGAACAATTTGCCAACGGCGATCTTACCATCAGATTACAATTTAAGTGTCTTCAAGACTAGAGTAATCAGATTTATAATAAACTAATGCGTTTTACCATCAACTGCTTACCAGCAGTGATGCAATCAGGCGGAATTGCGGTCAAGCACTAGTTTATACTTAGTTATATTTAAAAAAATAATTTACCCTACATTTACCCAAACATCTTTAGTATTTGTGCGTACTTTATAAGGTTTTTTGAAAGTATGTTACGGGGCTGAAGATTTTAATTTGGGCTCTCTCGTAATTTAAAGAGGGTCCTTGGTCTGATGACAATTCTAAATTGTCAAATCAACCTTGTTTCCTTACATTTTTGACAAGTTTTTGACATAGGCACTGTAGGAGACGTCCTTGACCGTGAAAGTCAGCAGCGAACTCCCGGCTGCAGTGCGGAGGATAAGATTTCGTTAGCGCGTTGTGTTCCAAGAGCGCCTCAAAGAGAACTCAGCTCATTTTTTTTTAAAGAAACGTTGCTCCGCACTATTAATTACTCCTGTATCGTGGGTGCGTTTACGAACATTTAAACTCACGTACATAAACATACAGTCCCGGAACAACTATCTGTAGATCATACCAATATTTGTTTCGTGCGGGGATAGAACCCGCGACAGTAGTCAATTGCTCAGCCACTACACCAACCGTGTCGTCAGTGTAACAGAGTCACGGGTTGTTCTAAAGAGATACCGTGGCCCCTGATACAGACAAGTGAAAGAACACGGGTAGGCTTTAATCAGTAAAATTCTGACACTTCCTTTCACTCCGCCCAGTTTGATTTCTCGGTAGGTTGGCCATAATACGGGTTGCGGGCAGAAGTTTTCACCCACCAGACAAAACTTTCCGCCAAGCGATTCGTCGTATTCTGATTCGTCATGATTTCTGTACCGTACGGAAGACGGGGCTGAGCAGTTGTGTAGCAATGTGTGCCGGGTACGATACGCCAAATGTTGTTGTGTTGGGAGTTTGGTCGTGGATGGTCTCCAAATCAATCTCCCTCTGGCGCAGCACCGTTGATAGTGTTGCTTGGTTTAACATTGCATCACCTCGCTCAAGTGCCGTCTTCCGTCCTATCCACTCAGTTTTTCGAGTAAGTAGGTTGTTAATAAACTAGTGCGCTTTGTCATCAATGATTGCATCACCGCTTACCATCAGCTGGGATTGCAGTAAAGCACTAGTTTATAATTATAAAAAAAAACTTCCGCCCAAACAAAGCATTCAGATAGACACACATTTCAAAGTTGCTGTACAAAATTCTCCCAAATATTATTAGCTCCGATCAACTTACCCAACAGAACTGTCCTCTTAATACCTACAGCTAACTTGATAAGAATAGATAAAAATAACTATTATTTTTCCTAATACCAGTTATTCTGGAGGCCTGCCAGAGTTTAAGGATCAAGGGCGGGCTTCATGTGTCGGGCCATTGATTTTCTGTTATGTAATGTTGGGACTGGCAGATACGAAGGCCATCCTATCTGTCGATTCCAGCATTACATCTGGTCAGCAGTATATAGGGGTCAGCTAATTACGTTTTACTGGTTTAGGATTCCGTAGACAAGGGTTAAACGCGATCTGATTACTAAGACTCCTCTATATGTGTTTTGGTTTCATATTCCCTGGATATAAAACAGGCGCACGTTAGGTATATTGTAATACGGAGAGAAACCGTGATGAAGTACAGCCAAATAATGAAGAGCTTGGACTTTCAGGGGCTTCAGGCGATGTACTCCTGGTGTGCTGGAGTCTTCACTTAGCGCTATAGACTTGCCGATTAACTCACCAGCCTCTTCCGGATTTCGGTTACTTGATGTTCACAAACCAGGGTTACGGAGAGAAAGCAAAGTATACTGACGAGTGAATGAAAAACTTCTTGAATTTTCTTCGTTCTTCATTCCATGCTGATTGGATGCTCCGCCAGGCAATGAGGTTGAAGGAAATAAAAGCGGGAATATTTGAATATGCTTGCGTATTGCTGTATTTAATTGTTATGTGCATTATGAATATGTCTGTATGTAAATTGGCTGTATCACATAAATCTTTATAGGGGGACAATTGAAATTTTCCCCGATTGTGTATGTATTTCTGTTATTTGTTGTTATAGCAACCAATACCTACTCTTTTTCGCCGCACCTCCCATAGATATAGGAAGTATAAGATTCACATAAGCGAATCGGTGACGATTCAAAAAATATACGAGTATACATATGTGTGCGTAAATGTCAATGTTTGAGTGAAAACTAGTATTGTCCACGATGGCTTACGATACACACTATGATAAGAAAACCCTGTCCGACCCGTGAAGGTGTTGTTAGGTATCGATAACTGATTCTACTAATGGATACAAAACCGGGCTAAACTAAAAAAAAAAATCCCCCTAAAAAATAAACATTATTTCGCAAAAAGAGGTAACTTAATAAATGTGCGTAAGCACCCTTCCGCGGGCAGCGGGCGGCAGGGCACGCGGCACGTGGTCGCATCGCTATTCGCTCATAACAATACCGGTGTTGTCACTTTTTTAAAAATTACCAAATTTCGGGGAAATTGGAATTAATTCACGGGAAAGAAAGATTATTTCAAAATTCATTTGTATTGGTACTATGATGATTACGTAAAATTTTATGTTATATTTGGTCATGTGTTTACCTAACCTTTATTATCCTTATGGGTCGGACAGAGTTTTCTTACCATACTGTATATTACATTATTGGAAATCTGACTGATGGACTAATTAGTTTTTTTAGTCAACTACCCTATTAGCACTTTTTAAACGTGAATATTACATAAGACAGTCCTCCAAAACGCCCACCCTTCGCATCTTTCTAGTGCTTTCGCTGGGAAGAAGTGACGGAACAAACGCCCCACCAGCACAGTTGTCTGTTTATTTAAAAAAAAAACACATGACTTAACACAATAGTATGTATAATAATGAACACAAGAACACAATTAAATTATTTACCATATGCCAGCTAGCTAATTGTTGTTGAATCCCCCTTTGGACCTGATAGCACTAAAAATGTTTCCAAATAATCTTGAGATAGTTTGTATATTGGAAGGAAATTTAGCTCATTTTTTCTACATAAAAAACATGTGTCCATTTCAATGAAAACCAATACGCTTCTGCGAGTTTATTACAAGCCTACCATTTTCACATTTGAATGATTGAAAATAATTCGTCTACTTTGTTAAGACATCTGTTTTATTGCTTTTGCGTTTTATTCCTACGATTAAGTATATCAAATATATCGTTTACATAATGTAGGAATTGCACCATTGCCTTAGAATTCTGAAATGCAGATATTTGGCTGAAATACAAGATTAAGTGGTCGGGAAGCGATGGTACATTATTATTGTACTTGCAATGTAGGCAAACGATCCGTCGGTGGCTGCTCTCACACAATGTGTTTGGTATAGTATAGGTTTTTTTTTAATAATTATAAACTAGCGCTTGACCGCAATCCAAACCTATTCACTCAGAAAAACTGAGCGAATAGGAAGGAAGACGGCAGTTGAGCGAGGTGATGCAATGTTAAACCCAACAACACGACCAACGATGCTGCGCCAAAGGGAGATTGATCTGAAGACCCTCCACGACCAAACTCCATGGCGCATCGTACCCGGCACACATCGCAACACAACTGCTCAGACCCATCCTCTGTACGGCTTCACCAGACATCATGCCGGAACACGACGAATCGCTTGACGGCAAGACTTTGTCTGGTGGGTGGTAACTTCTGGCGTCGGCCGATGTTATGGCCTACCACCGAGAAAATATAGTATATGAGCTTCCAAAACATGAACCTCATATAACTACGCCCGATATGGGGTTGGAAAACGTTATAATAAAGTCGACTGAAATATAAAAAAAACATGTATGTCGGAGACAGGGACAGCAGAGCGGTAGGGTCGACAGCATCTTGGTGTGGTGGTACAGGTTCCATTTCGTAGGTGAGTTTTGAATAGAAGCACGATGTGTAGATATACCCTCCAATCTTCATAATAACAATTTGAATAGGCAAACCGACAGTTTCGGTTCGCAGATGTGCCTTGGTCCGCGTCTCGATGCAAAGTGACCGTTTGACGAACCTCACTTTCCAAAGCGACTCTGTCCATGTGACGCCATCACAAAATAACGTCACAAGCGTTCGCCCCTCTACTACGTAAATCAAATCAGCAACTTCTATTAAAATTAATCGACGATCTCCGACACGGCCAGCCTGACTAGTTGCACGTCCTCGTGCATCATCTTCATCATCATCATCATCCCAGCGCCAATCCCAGTCGCATCCGAAGCTCCCTCAGCCCCGGAGTCCAGGATCCGGTTCACCAGGCCAACCGCCGATTCCGGCCAAACTTCGATATTTCCCGTTGCACGTCCTCGTGCATGTCTGTAACAAATTAAAAAAAGGCACAGAAAACCGACTCGGCCAACCTGACAGTCACACGTCACGTTTAATTACTATGACTATTAGAAAACCAAACAAACTTAATTATTTTAACAACTTAAACACAAAAGCTTCCTTCAAGCTTCATAATTATCATTTTCAAAAAGAAAATACAAAAGGTTCCTCCAAGCCTCATAATTATCAAATCAAAATCATAATCATCAAAAAGAAAACACATCATCGCCCGCTACCACAGTAGCTAGTGACAACTCATAGTTGACACCCATATCGTCATCACCTCTTGTGATACGACCAACTCTAGAGTCCACGACTCCCAGGTCAACACATGACCGTACAACTAATAGTCTCATCCGAGACCCAGATCCCCACCACATCACTAGCTGCCCATCGCCCCCTGAACAACTCCTCACTGAGTTGCAGTTACGACTACAGACTAGTGCATGCAGTGCGACCATATCTACCAGAGTCCCCGCCACATCACTAGCTGCCCATCGCCCCCTGAACAACTCCTCACTGAGTTGCAGTTACGACTACAGACTAGTGCATGCAGTGCGACCATACCTACTAGTGTCCCCGCCACACCACTAGTTGCCCATCGCGCTCTGAACAACCTCTCACTGGGTTGCAGTTACGACTACAGACTAGTGCGAGCAGCGCGACCACTCAGCCATGATACGTGTTCTATTTGCTGGCGGAGGCACCCTCCTCACCATCTTTTACATTTTGAAAATCTAACTCAGCAGACATTACTTGGAGAAGTCTTTCATACCTATGCGATCGTGGGGCACTTATAAGTTCTGTTTTCAATCAACGATTTCAATAGGCAACGATCGCCTTTATCGCCATCAAACAACTCACCAATATTCAATTTCATTACTTTAGCTCACTTCTATCAAATTTGTATTTTTCGTAAATAGCACTCATTTCTATGTTCGTTACCGCGTGTTCTCTTGAGAAGATTTAATAGTCTAGCCACACATACTATCAGAAACTCAAGTGAGCTTGTAACTATAGGCCACAGTGAACTTTAGTTTTGAAATAAAGACAAACCAGACATCATAATTTTAAAACCCCGATTTAAAATTTCTCAGGCCATTATAACAAACAATAATCGGGTAGTACAAGAAATTAAATTTGGAAAAATAACTTTTGTTATCATGTCTCAAAGAAATGGTTCAGTACACAACGCTGGTACTACCCATACCTTGTTTACGTACTATCACGTGTGTACATACACCAATGAAATTACAGATAGCTTGACAAGAGAACATTCAGCACCGAAATCAGAATAAAAATAGTACGACTCACCGGATTATGGCAATTTCCCACAAACACCTGCCACTTGGCAGTTATCAACCGTTGCACACCAGACATCTCGGAGCTCTCATAAAACCCCATTACGTTACCACAAACGTTTTGGGTAATTTTGAAACCTTCTCATCGCCTTCAGAGTAGATGCTGTCCTGGAATCTTCTCATCGCCTGCAGAGTAGAGGCTCAAGTCTTGAAACCTTGGGCGTTCCGCAAAACGCACGCAGCTCCGGCTGCGCCGCACGCAGCTCCGGCTGCGCCGCACGCAGCTCCAGCAGCGCCACACGCCATTGCGATTCACCAAGCAGCTAGCAGCGCGCTCCGCAAGCGCATCTTGCGCGCTCCGCAAGCGCACCCTGCGTGCTCCGCTAGCGCACCTTACGCACTCCGCAAGCACACCTTGTATGTTCCGCAAGCGCTCCTCGCTCGCCAAGCATCAGCCAGCACTGTCGCGCGCCAAGCATCAGCCAGCACTGTCGCGCGCCAAGCATCAGCCAGCACTGTCGCGCGCCAAGAATCGGTCAGCACTGTCGTGACAGCGCCGCGTCCAGCCGCACGTACACGCCTGCTGCGCACCTTGCGCGGACCGATCTCTGCGCCAGCAAGCGCACCTCGTAACGTGACTTTTACTTCCAGCATCACATTATTCTGTTCCTAGATTTATAACGAGATTGTGAGCAGTGTAGTTCTTTATCCAACTTCTGATGTCGGAGACAGCGACAGCAGAGCGGTAGGGTCGACAGCATCTTGGTGTGGTGGTACAGGTTCCATTTCGTAGGTGAGTTTTGAATAGAAGCACGATGTGTAGATATACCCTCCAATCTTCATAATAACAATTTGAATAGGCAAACCGACAGTTTCGGTTCGCAGATGTGCCTTGGTCCGCGTCTCGATGCAAAGTGACCGTTTGACGAACCTCACTTTCCAAAGCGACTCTGTCCATGTGACGCCATCACAAAATAACGTCACAAGCGTTCGCCCCTCTACTACGTAAATCAAATCAGCAACTTCTATTAAAATTAATCGACGATCTCCGACATGTATATTAAATAATAATAAAAGATTCCCCCAATCTTTTGTTGTTATTTTACTACCTACCTACTTTGATCAAACGTTAGTATGACTTAACGCGCAAGTCTATCAGACGTTAGGTCATAAAAAAATCCTTTAGACGTCATTTCCGGTAACATACCGGTATAGATTTTTTACTAACGGCGCTTCACTATAAACCCAAATATAGCTGGGAGTAGTGGGAGTTAATTGTGGCCATTCCTTGTAATAGTAAAAATCTTCAGGACGTTATTTGCAATAAGAATCTACTATATTTTTTCTTACGCGCGCTCTAGCGGCGCAGCCGCTTATCACACCTAAGATCCATCCTTAAATCTCATCCTCATAAAACGATTTACTATTCTTTCTCTGTACATGCTGTAAGATTGTGGAACTCACTCCCGCCTAACATTCGTGATTTAAACACTATTTCTAAATTTAAACGCCGATTAAAAGAGCGCTACCTTTCCTCTATATTGTGAGAATTTGTTTATTATTTATACATATTTATATATTTTAGTATTACGTATTTATTTAAGTAGTATACTTATTTTTGGTTTTATTGATTTGGCTTATATAATTATTTTTGGTTTATATGTTTAGGTATATTTAATATTATTACTTTAAGAGTTATCATATTCATATTTCATTTTCGCCTTGTTCTTACACACTATTGTCTACATTTCTGTTTTACTTCTCCTTTCGTAGGTCTGCTGGAAGAAATTTCTTAAGAAATAAGCAGCACCTTTGTACTCAGATCTTGATTTTGTCGTATCTTTATGTATTTTATTGTGTGTACATAAATAATAAAATAAATAAAATAAAAATTTAAAAAAATATATTTATTCTGGGTCTACTTTCATTTTTGGGAACGAAATGAATGATGTAAGTGGCCACTTCGCAGAACTAAAGAAAAATTTACCAGAAATAACTACGACCACTTTCAATTTATTGTTTAAATATTGAAAGAATAAAAACTAAAAAAAATCTTATTAGCTTTTAGTAACAAGAAATGAAAAGCCGAGCGCTAGTGAGTTCCAGTATTTTCTTCCTTTAGTATTTTCTAGACAAAATTTGGTTAAATATGCAGTATGGTAATCCAGTTACGGTGTCTCTAAAAATAAGTAATATTTTATCGATACTTATGACGTAACCGCTTTGCCAAGCACTAGTGTAAAGAAACAATTTTATTTTTTACACAATTTTTTCATAAATCCTATATATAATCACAAAATATACTTACATACAGCAATGGGAATAAGTAATATATTGAAATTTCTTTTTTCTCATCTATTTAATCGCAGAAATTTAACAAAATATGGTTCGGAAACTTATGATGACAAAATCATATTTACCTGTGCAAAGTGTATTAATTCATATTATTTCGTTTTGTCACATCACATACACGCACAGAACAGGACACCATAGCTGAGCTTTAAAGTTTTTTGAACTTTAATTTAGGGATTATTAAAAAAATCTCAAAATACACCACGTCGCAAAACACACTGGGACTCTATGGGCCCCTACTTGCAAAAACAATGTACAGGTCTACCAAAGTGATAATGCGATAATGAAGATATGTATATAGAGTGGTTAAGTGCATAAAAAGTGGTTAAGTGCACCACTCTATATACATATCTTCTTCCGAACGCTCGGGGAATACGACCGTTGCCGAACAGTGACGAAGATTTCTATGCGCATTATCACTTTGGGAGACCTGTACTAACCGTCATTTATTCGCTCTTTCTCTCTCCTCTGAAATGAACTGGATTGGGATCTCTCGCTCACACGCTTTGTTTATCTTTTTCGTAGCAATAAAATCCTAAATCTATGGCACCTCCACACATACTTTACATTCATTCATCAGCGGGCACGGCAGTGTCCCCGCCAAGTCGAGCACGAAGCAAACACTGCCGTAAGATCCTTTACCAGAACCATTTTGCTGCATTTTCAGGCCACTATTTAAAATTTTAAGAACCTCTGAGTAACCAGAGGTTCTTAAAATTTTATATATGATAAAATAACCTGTAAAATATAACGCTCATTAAAGAAAATTACTTAGATTCCAAATCATAGAATTCATATATATATAATTACAATCAGTAATAATTCTATGCCTGTCAGCTTTTTTTTATCTTTAATTCAAATTAAATTAAACATAAAATCACCAATCACATTGATGAATTGGAAAGATTAAATTAAAATTAAAAGGGTAGTGATACAGAGTGGAACCTCTTGAACTCGAACAAATCGCTAACATCCCTTAGGAAAGCCTCGTGATCAATTCTCATTACCTAACAGATGAACGAGTTCGTGATGGCCTAGTGGTAACAACAACAGCTTCTCAAGTATGAGTGTGCGGGACGATTCCAGGTCACGCAAGTACGAATGTAACATTTCTAAGTTGCATGTACTTTCTAAGTATATATTGGACACTAATGACTGATTACAAGGTGAAGGAAACATTTTTTTTTATAATAATTATTAACTAGCGCTTGACCGCAATCCCGCCTAATGGTAAGCAGTGTTTCAATCGTTGACGATAAAGCGCGCTAGTTTATTAAGAGCCTATTCACTCAGAAAAACTGAGCGAATAGCAAGGAAGACGGCAGTTGAGCGAGGTGATGCAATGTTAAACCCAACAACACGACCAATGATGCTGCGCCAAAGGGAGATTGATCTGAAGACCCTCCACGACCAAACTTCCAACACAACAACATTAGGCGCATTGTACCCGGCACACATCGCAACACTACTGCTCAAACCCGTCCTCCGTACGGCTTCACCAGACATCATGCCGGAACACGACAAATCGCTTGGCGGCAAGACTTTGTCTGGTGGGCGGTAACTTCTACCGGCGGCCGATGTTATGGCCTACCACCGAGAAACCATCTTGAGGAAACCTGGACTTTAAGTCTGAAACCGCATTGAGCAAGCGTGGTGATTGCGCTCAATCCTTCTCTGTATGAGAGGAGACATGTGGCCAACAGTGGGTCAGTAAAAAGGTTGTTGATGATGATGATGATGATGACGAATGAGTTGTGGTAGCTGCAGACGATCTCGAAACTATGGAGCAGACGAGCGTAATTGAGCTGCACGGTTGATAAATGCCTGTACTAACTGGACGGCTCCTCTCAACCTTTGTGCTTCTTTCCTCAAAATACATGTATTCTATGTGGTCTTTATATGAGGAATATTATATTTCGTAATTCTTCATTAAAACTTAGTTTAGTAATTTTATACCATATACCGTATGTTAAGAAAACCCTGTCCGACCCGTGAAGGTGTTGTTAGGTATCGATAACTGATTCTACTAATGCATACAAAACCGGGCTAAACTTAAAAAAAAAATCCCTCTAAAAAAATAAATATTACTTCGCAAAAAGAGGTAACTTAAAAAATGTGCGTAAACCACCCTTCCGCGGGCGGCGGGCGGCAGGGCACGCGGCACGTGGTCGCAAAGCTATTCGTTCAAAATAATACCGGTGTTGTCACTTTTTTTAAAAATACTAAATTTAGGGGAAGTTGCAATTATTTTGCGGGATAAAAAGATTATTTCAAAATTCATTTGTATTGGTGCCATGATGATTACGTAAAATTTTATATTATATTTGGTCATGTGTTTACCTAACCTTTATTATACTGTATAAAGAAAACCCTGTCCGATCCGTGAAGGTATTGTTAGGTATCGATAACTGAGTCTACGAATTCCTTCAACGCCGGGATAAACTTAAATAAAAATTCACCCTAAAAAGAATAATATTATTTCGCAAAAAGATGTAACTTAATACATGTGCGGGTGAAGGGGGGCAGGGTACGCGGCACGCGGTGGCATTGCTCATTCTACCGTCGAAAATGGTGTCATCACTTTTTAAAAAATACCAAATTTTAGGAGAAGTTGGAATTAATTCCGAAAATAAAGATTATTTAAAAAAATATTACTATGATGATTATGTAAAATTTCAATTTTATTTAGTTATGTGTTTACCTAACCTTTATTATCCTAATGGGACGGAAGGGGTTTTCTTTACATGTTGTATACAATTCAATGTTAAAGTGGTCTTTAAATCAATAGACCACCAAAAAAACAAATAACTGTCTTGATAAATTTTGATTTCGAATCTCAATTTATTCCTTCTTTTTAAATTTCTCCATGTCGTAAAATCCTCATGGATATCCGCCCAGTTTATTCCTACCGCAAGCCCCGATAAAGAATCTCGTTTCAATAACTCAAATCATTTTGTGTCGAGCGTTATCTACTACTCAATCGGAATCCACTGTGTGATAGAAGCACCGTGCCTGACGAATTATGATGCTTACCTTAGACTTATGTTTTTTTTTATAAATTATAAACCAGCGCTTGACCGCAATCCCGCCTGATGGTAAGCAGTGATGCGATCGTTGATGGTAAAGCGCGCTAGTTTATTAAGAGCCTATTATGTTCAGTAGAGGACGTCTCTCGGCTGGAAAGATGGTGATGACTTAGTATCCTCCCTTCCACAAAACTGGGAAGGGAGAAGTGGTAACTTCTGCTGCCGGCAGCAGAATTTACCACCAGACAAAGTCCTGCCGCCAAGCGATTCGTCGTGTTCCGGCATGATGTCTGGTGAAGCCGTACGGAGGACGGGTCTGAGCAGTTGTGTTGCCATGTGTGCCGTGTACGATGCGCCAAGTGTTGTTGTGTCAGGAGTTTGGTCGTGAAGGGTCTCCAGATCAATTTCCCTCTGGCGCAGCATCGGTGGTCGTGTTGTTGGGTTTAACATTGCACCACCTCGCTCAACTGCCGTATTCCTTCCTATTCACTAAGTTTTTAAGTAATTGGGTTTAATAAAGTAGCGCGGTTTACTATCAACGATTGCATCACTGCTTACCATCAGGCGTTATTGCAGTCAAGCGCTAGTTTATTATAATTAAAAAAAAAAGAAAAACCTAATAGGTATCAAATCAAATCAAATTATTTATTTGCTAGAATGCAGGTATACAAATATGGTTGTCAGAAAATAAAGTGGAGCCATACATTCTGTCCAAGATGGGACATGCGAAATTTAAATTATGTCAATATGAAGCTACAGAGAAGAACAATAATCATTAATTAGATAAAATAAAAAAATAAAAAATACAACAACTAAATACAAAAAAAAAGTCGATTCGGTCACAATAGGGTCAAAAAGCAATTAATGTCAAAGTTAAATTAATAAAAGGTCAAATATAATTAAATATCATGTCAATAAAGATAGAATACTAGCATCATAAAACATCTGTGAAGAACTCAGTAACAGAATAATAATTTTTTTTTAACAATATGTCAGTAACATTTTTTTTAAATACTTTTAATGGTTGTTCTTTAATTTCCTTAGGTATCTTATTGTATATGCTTGGCCCCATACAAATATCGCTTTTTTTTAACAGTGTAGTGTTATAGCCACCTGTATGCAACAAATTTTGATATTGAGATCTCATACAATTTGTCCTCTTTCGTGTCTCGTTTAACAATGGGAACAAATGTAGGTTAGTTTTCACGAAAATGGCTATTTCTAGAATGTATAGACATGGAAAGGTTAATAAAATGTATGCGATTTGAATACAGGAATACAACTGTCCGTAACCTTTAAGTTAAAAATTGACCTAATGCATCGTTTTTGGGCCTTGAAAATGACTTCTCTTTCACTGCTGTTACCCCAGAATATAATACCAAATCTCAATTTTGAAACCACGAAGCCATGGTAAGCAATGAGGACTGTATTAATGTTTACTTTTCTTGACAGATTGTATAACATGTAGGCGTAGGTGCTTAGCTTTTTACAAATATGTTCAGCCTGTGCCTTCCATGTCAACTGATTGTCCATCAATATTCCCAGGAATTTAACCACTTTAACACTTTCAATCTTATGTCCATCATAATTAATGTCTAAGTCTTCGGGATCAATGCGTTGGTAAAAATGCATGATATTAGTTTTTTGTATATTTATTTTTAAGTTATTGCAATTAAGCCAATTAACTGTAGCTTTAAGAGCGTCATTAATATCTTTTTCATATCTTCCCTTATTTACGCATTTAACTAGTGCTGTACTGTCGTCAGCAAACAATATGACTGGATGGTCTATTTGGAGTGGAAGGTCGTTAATGTAGATTAAAAATAAAAGCGGACCGAGGACGCTTCCTTGTGGGACGCCGTAATTGATACTTCTGTAAGAAGATCTGAACTTCAATTCGCGTTTGGAACTCAAGCATACTTTAGAAATTTCGGTATATTGCATACGATCAGTAAGATAGGATTTTATTAAATTTAATGCATTTCCACGAATCCCGTAAGCGTGCAATTTATTTATAAGTATATTGTGATCTACAAAGTCGAAGGCCTTTGACATATCCGTGAAAATGGCGCAGATTGGTGTTTTATTATCTACGTTTACCATTATAATTTTTAACAAATCGAATATAGCCATATTAATATTTTTATTTTTACGGAAACCCTTTTGCTCGTTACAAAGTAAATTAAATTTCGTCAAGAAGCTATCAATACATTCACATATATTTTTTTCTATTACTTTAGAAAATACGGGAATAAGAGCAATTGGTCTGTAATTTGACATATTTTCTTTACTATTTTTTTTATGAAGAGATTTCACAATCACGGTTTTGAGACTGTTTGGAAATATTCCGGAAGTTGCGCTTGCATTTATAATGTGACTCAAAGGACCAGAAATCACATCAGAAACGAATTTGATGACTTTCGTTGAAATGCCATCGTAGCCAAAGCTTTTTTTATTTTTCAACGATTGTATTACCCTTGACACGTCTTGCGGTACAACAGGCGACAAGAAGATCGAATTTGGGTTAAACTCTATTTCCTTAAGCCGATGAGTCGTAGATTTTGGTAGTTCTGAGACTTGATCAATAAAAAAATTATTAAATGATTCAGCTATATCCTTAGGCTTAGTTATTATGACACCATTTTTAATAATTTTAGAGATTGGGTCATGGATATTATTATTATTGTTATTTATTATTTGCCAGGCTGTCTTTGACTTCTTTTTCCAGTTTAGAAGTAAATAGTTATTTTGGGCTTTTTGAGTTAACCTTACAATTTTTTTAAATTTTCTAGAATAATTACGAAACATTTGTTTATTTTCCTCCGTGGGTTTCGATCGTTGCTGCCTCAGTAGATATCGTTGTCGTTTACTGCACAAACGAATACCGCGCGATATCCATTTAATTGACCTTCCGGATTTAACAGTTGTGTATTTTATGGGGAAGCACAAGTTGTATACTAAAAGAAACAAATCCAAAAACGCATCATAGGCTAAGTTTGGATCCTCGCTACTATATGGTATGTATCCAACTAGTGATTAATTCTACCCTTGTCCCTTGTCTCTTACAGGGTCTATGCTCAATGTTACGGATTTGAGTTTGGCACTTAGTTCTTCCAGTGGAGTAATATGGACTGAGGGCCATAGCGGCCGTTGGTGGTTATTCTAAACCGCCCACCTCCCTTCAGAAGCCTACGTTTCAGAATGTATCCTTGGAGTGCACCGACCGCCTTCAGCTTTTGGGAGTTGAGATTTCCTCGAACCCAACTTTGGGTGGTTCATTGAGTCCAAGGCCAGGGTGGCTGCCAGAAAACTAGGCGTCATCGCGAAGGTCCGGCGGTACTTCACACCAAGGCAGCTTTTAATGTTGTACAAAGCACAGGTTCGCTCGTGTGTGAAGTACTGCAGCCACATTTAGGCTGGTGCTGCGAAATGTCACCTTGCCACTTTGGATTCGGTGGAGAGGCGTGCGAAAGGCTGATTGGGCGACCCAGACTTAACTCGAAACGGTCTCCAAAGCCTGGAGCGCAGGCGTAGAGTAGCCAGTCTTTCGGTCTTCTATAGGATGCATTCTGGTGAGTGTACAAGGGAATTGCATGATTTAATGCCCCCATCTCCGTTCCATCATCGGACGACCCGTCGTACTGCGAGTTTCCACCCTTACGTTGTTGACACCACTGCGATCCGGACGAAGCGTTTTGCTTCCTCCTTTATACCGCGTACATCGAGGGACTGGAACAATTTGCCAGCGACGGTGTTTCCGTCACACTACAATTTGAGTGTCTTCAAGGCTAGAGTGAATAGGCTCTTAATAAACTAGCGCGCTTTACCATCAACGATCGCATCACTGCTTACTATCAGGCGGGATTGCGGTCAAGCGCTGGTTTATAATTTATAAAAAAAAAATGTAAGATCTTGGTGCCCCGAGAATGCCACTTCTAATATGGGTGAAGCCTGTACACTCAAAGAGTACGGCGCAAAGATCTCTTCAGTCTTCATGCAAACTCTGCACAGAATGTTATCAGTTATCTCTATTGTGTGGAATTATAGTACCTACTTACTCTTTCAAGGTCATTGCAACAGTGCAAATATTTGTATGCATGAATCTGAATATTTGCACTGGCCTGGTCGTGCCTCGGAAAGCACCTTAAGCCGTTGATCCCGGTTGCCATACGAACATGTAGTGGCAGTCACTACGGGTTGTTGGTAAAGTTCATAAATTGGTCTAACTGCAATGCTTCGATATTGCCTTCGTTTCGAGCAGGTCAGACGGCAGTCGCTTCACGGAAAATATCGAAGTTTAGACTAGTAAAGTAGACCCCAGACTCCAAAGCTGATAGATGATGATGACGCTGAGATGATGATGACTCTTTCAAGGTCATTAATGATGTAAATCGTCATTATGGTTACCACCTAAATACACGATGTTGAGTATTGAGTAAATATTACACAAAGCAAAGCCAATCTTCTTCGGAAGACGTCAAAACATTTTTTTTTGTATCATGCCGAAATAAGAACAAAAGAATAATAACTCAAACCCTTTTACAATTTACAATTATTTATTTAAATGTTGAGGTTAAATTGAATAATTTCAGTTTCTGTAAAGCTTACAATGGAATAACACAGCCAGACTAAAGGTAATTATTACAAGGTGAATAATTGTACTCTGAAATAATTATTTTGTTGCTTCATTGTATTTCTAAATGAATTACAGCTTTCTAAGTTTTACTTTAATTGAATTATAGAGGCTGTTAAGTGGCAGCTACGCGAAGTTACAGAACAACAGAGAGCTGTAAAGAAGGTTCACTCCGCGTCGTAGATCGCCCTGAGGACACGGTGGAGCATACAATAGAGGTCTATCGGGCTTGAGTAGAGCACCGCCGTGTCCTCGAGGTGGCGATCAGCGGCCATGATCCAGAACGAGAGCGCATGGCAGGCCGTCACCTCCTTCTGCGAAGCAGTGATGCTGGCAAAAGAGGAGGCGGAGCGCGTGAGGGCGGGAATCCCAAAGCCCTAATACCTCTAGCAGGAAACGCCCTGGTCGGGAAACAACATCGAACTCCCGACCACCGTAGGCACGGGCTTACAAGCGGTGAGCAGTGGGCTGCTCGCTGCCCGGTAAGGACCAGGCCCAAGTCGATGGCTCGCTGTGTTTCACGCGCGCCTCAAATAGAGGTCAGCACATCGTGACGGAGTCCACGAAGACCAATGCCTCCTAGGTTATGTTAAAGACGAAACCGTGGCGCTGGCCCTGGCCCTGGTCAGTAAAAGTCTGACACGCCCTTCACCTCCGCAAAAAAGGTTCATTCCGCGTATCGAGTGCAAATGCACACACATTTATAGTAATTGCACACCCCTACTCTATTCAAGTCCAAAAAATATGAACTTTGTTTCAATGACAATTTAGTTTATTGCAGAATGAATCGCACTATTACGGCGCTATAAAAATGTTTGTCGTTGTAACGTAAATTGAATTCTATCATGTAGAAATTAAAGATATTTTTTCATAAACCCATATCTGTTTAAATTTTTGGCGAACCGGCGTATAAACGAACTTATTGAGACGAACGAACTGATTAGCGAACTTATTGAGTCATCATCAACAAACTTTTTATCGTCCCACTGCTGGGCACAGGTCTCCTCTCATACAGAGAAGGATTGAGCGTAATCACCACGCTTGCTCAATGCGGGTTGGCGATTTCAGACTTATAAAGTCCAGGTTTCCTCAAGATGTTTTCCTTCACCTTTAGTCATTATTGGCCAAGATATACTTAGAAAGTACATATAGCTTTAAAGTGCAAATGCAAAATATTATAATGCAAAAAGTTGCATTGGTACTTGCCTGACCTGGAATCGAACCCGCGCACTCATACTTGAGAAGCTGGTCTTTTAACCACTAGGCCACCACGACATACAACTTATTAAGTACCCTTTTTTATTATAAACTAGTGCTTGACCGATGTCGCCTGATACTTGAAGTAAGCAGTGGTGGATTCGGTGATGATAATGAACGCTAGTTTATGAAGAGCCTATTTACTCTAGTCTTGAAGATACTTAAATTGTAGGTCAGATGGAAAGACTACCTCAGGCAAATTGTAATATTGTAACACTATCAGTAGCGTGGATATCATTTTGACAGTTCTACAATATTACGTTGTTTAATTTGAGCAGATTCCGCTATTTGTATAAGGTCGGCCTTTTGTGCATTCCGTCGTGGTGGTTGACCTGATGCTGCCTACAGGATTTATGCTCGACTTAAGTGAAGTTTCTTGAGAATTAAACTTTGGTTTGTGTACATTAGAAATAATTATAGTTAAGTGAACTATTACGGGAGTAGTTTGTAGAATGTACTAGTGTATAATGAAATGAACCTAAGTTAAACATGCAAGCAGTTGAATTCTGTCT
The DNA here is from genome assembly GCA_037179545.1 of Sesamia inferens. Classification (NCBI taxonomy): domain Eukaryota; kingdom Metazoa; phylum Arthropoda; class Insecta; order Lepidoptera; family Noctuidae; genus Sesamia; species Sesamia inferens. Next base: position 23,034,831 of record CM073944.1, on the reverse strand, counting down.
AGAGGATACCAGTGGACCGTGAAGAGATGACATTGAGGAGGATTTACCATTGGAAGTACTGATAAGACACAGTTTAGAACATGTTGGACACAAAGCACACACAACATGTTGACAGTCTCCGTGGCGGTAGCGGTGGCGAACGCGGCCGTTGCGCAAGGAGGCGCGAGTTCGATCCCCGCACAGTGCAAATATTTGTATGCATGAATATGAGTATTTGCACTGCTCTGGTCGAGCCTCGAACATCTAGTGGCAGTCGTTACGGGTTGTTGATAAGCCACGTACGGTTTTACGTTAATAAATTTAATATTTTCTGTCCAGCCGTCATATTTTCTGCCCTTGCAACAGTAAATTATGTTTTATTTCCGGACATCAATGTCCGGAAATATAAAATCCCATTTGGCAGCAGTAAACATAACTATAAAGAAACACGTGTTCAGTATTTTTAAGTATAAAATCTATGTACAAAATTTCAAAAAGATATCATGAAAAACCACAAAGTTATGAGCTTGTTATCCTACTTGGTTATCCCAAAAAAAAAAAAAAAATGGTCCACGCTCCGTTAAGGCGGGCGAGCCGGGGTCATTGACCTGTGGCGTCAGCTGAGCGCGGGCAAGCGCCCGCGTACCGCGGTACCGCGCTCAGTAACCACACCACAACAACTTCTAAATGTATTTGTGAAAAAATATAACAAAAATGATTGGAATCGATTCGCATAAACAAAAAATAACGTTGTATGTGTTAGTAAACAGATTACCGACAGCGTATTTTGACCTCTTTAAGCCGCACAATACAAAGGGGAGCTAGCAGCGCTGTTGATGATAGGTTCGTCTGATGTCACAGCATTTTGCTGCGTCACAATCATCATCATTTCAGCCGAAAGACGTCCACTGCTAGACGTAGGCATTCCAAAAGGATATCCACGATGACCGGGCCTGCGCCTCCCGTATCAAACGGTTTCCCGCGAACTTCACCAGTTTGTCGGTTACGCTACGTCTTCCAGTAAGTGGTCGCCACTTGAGAACCTGTCAGCCCCATAGAGCATCGGTCTTACGGGCAATGGGCCCGGCCCACTGCCGCTTAAGTCTTGTAATTCTTCGGGCTATGTTGGTTACTCTCGTTCTTCTGCGCATCTCCTCATTCCTGATTTGATCAAGCAGTGAAGCAGTGACCTTGGGCTTTCTTATAGCGACCACGTCTCAGGGCTGCATATTTAAGAAAAACTGAATTGGCATAAAATGTGAATAAATTTTATTGGGACGAAATTTCTCATCGCGCGTTGCGAAAGGGACGGAAAAAATTAAGACCAAAAGTTATAACGATACCTACCTTTTCTATAGCTGTTGAAAGCCGTGTGGCGTGCGCAGGTTTCTCTCTCTCTCTCTCTCTCTCATAAAAAGCAAGCCAGTTATTTTCGTTTCATCTTTCAATTAAGAAATTAATTATTATAATTATATTTAATTAATAATAATTAATTTTATTTTTCTTACGAAATTCATGAATTTAACCTTTGTACTCTGATCTTAATTTTGTTTTATCATTATGTTTTTTATTATACCTACATAATATTATTATTTATTGTTTGGTTGTTGGTGTATGTGTGTTTATATGTTTGTGATCACCCACGATACAGGAGAGGTTCGTAGTGTGGTACAAAGTTTTTTTAATGAAAAAAAAGATAAAGAAAAAAATATACCTATTGTTACGAGCTAGGGTTACTTAAACGCCGGTTAAGGGTTGCGAAGTTTGTTGGCAACGAAGGTACAGTCGATTGTAGGCAATGACAAGTAGAATGTTGCTGACGTTGCACCGAAGTCTTCACTTACGTCCACGAAGTCCGTATTGTAAACACAATAACACTACAGATGTTACTTCACGTAGTACTCAAAGTTCTCGTTACAGTTGTCGCAGTCATCATCATCATCATCATCATTTCAGCCGAAAGACGTCCACTGCTGGACACAGGCCTCCCCCAAGGTTCTCCACGACGATTGGTGCTGCGCCTCCCGCATCCAGCGGTCCACCTTGTCGGGGGCCTACCCACGCAACGTCTTCCGGTGCGTGGTCGCCACTCGAGAACCCGTCGGCTCCTACGGGCAATGTGTCCAGCCCACTGACAGTTTAGTGTTGCAATTCTTCGGGCTATATCGGTTACTCTCGTTCTTCTGCGGATCTCTTCATTCCTGATTCGATCGCGCGGTGAAACCTCAAGCATAGCCCTCTCCATTGCCCTTTGAGTGACTTTGAGCCTTCTTATAAGGCCCATTGTTATTTGTCACAGTAGGTATTCTCAAAGATCGCTTCTTAACTGTCGCTTGTTCTCGTATCGCTAGTCGAATGCAGACTGACTGCCAGGCGTCACGGCGCTTTAATAAGTCAGCTAATCGAACATTCCAGATTCGTCTTGACGTAATAATAATAGCGCATAATTTCGAGTACGTTCAGCAAGTACATACAGGTTTTTCCCAGAAACGAGTTTCTAGAAATTTCGATGTCGTCTTTTGCGTTCTTCTACGAATCTCCTCATTCCTGAATCGATCACGTAGAGAAACACTTAGCATATCCCTTTACATACCTCTCTGTGCGAACTTGAGCTTTCTTATGAGGTCCATAGTGAGAGACCACGTTTCTGATCCATATCTCATCACAGGATTTAAAATATAATTGTTGATTAGCATACACACATAACCAGCTTTAATTATTTCCACAGTTGGAACATAGGCCTTCTTTTGGTGAGATGGTGTGCGCCGAAATCTACCACATGTCGCTAATGTTGATTGGTAGATGTAATACCTATGTTTCAAAATGTTTGGTTCTAGGACATGCCCTTGCGAAGCCTCGCGATGTTTTCCTTCGCCGTTTTGAGAGCAGCGGTAATGAAATAATTTACAAAAAGTGAAGCATCTGAGTGGGTTCAAAACTACGACCAAAATAACTCATAACTTATAAGTCGAGGCCGTTATTTTGGGCGACCATTGATCAGAACTTTTCGCTCAAAATTTAAAATTATTAATAACCTACCAAAAAAGTTCAATCAACCCAAATCACAATTTAATGATTCCGAATCTTACAAAAAAGCCTTTTATAATAAAATTCTTCCGCGACTCATCGCTCGTATACCATTGAGTTTTCAATACCGAAGGATTATCTTCGATATGCTAAGTTTTGAATGCAGTATCGTGCCTTACGAAGCCTTAAGTCAATGTATTTGTTGAGGAGAAAGCCTTTGGAACAGTAATGAGGTACTCAGAATGCTCGAAGTTTGCAGTTTCGATGATTTGTGTGTAGAAAGGGGTTGTTTAGTTTCTGTGATCTTTAAAAAGCTGGCATGTTCTGTGGTGAGTCTTTTTTCTAACAACGATAGACTATCGCGGAGCATCGTGCATCGATCCCGTGCGGTGCTAATGTTCGAATAGAAAGCTTATGTGGTATTGATGTATAATATACATTGTTTTAAAGATTCATGAAAATGTATTTGGTAGTTTTTGCGTGAAAGTAAAGCAACAAAAATCGATCCATCTACTATCCACTCTCACGTCCCTATAGAGATATACAGGGTTTTTCATTAAGAGCGGTCGAACATTGAAATGAAATAAATCAATCTGTTTAAGTGATATTACCACATTTTTTATTACATTTTAAAATATATTCAATGACATTATGTGTGGAAAATAATATCAGCCAAAAAGCCACCGCGACTCCGCTGTAGATGGTGTATTCTGGTGGGCCAATTTTGTAAGACGTCTTCGCATAAATGGGGCTCAATTACACGAAGAACGCGCGTTATGTTGACCTTTGGGGCAGCAATTGACTGTGGTTTATCTGTATATACTAGAGATTTCACGTAGCACCACAGAAAATAATCGAGTGGTGTTAAGTCAAACGATCTCGGGGCCCAGTTGTTGTCGCCATCACGCGAGATGACGAAGCTCTCGAACTTCTCTTTTAATAAATTTAATGTTTCCCGTGCTGATTGGTAAGTGGCGCCATCCTGTTGAAACCACATGTTTGTAAGATGCATACTACATACCCCTAGGCCATAAAGAATTTGTTATCATCGTCCGATATCGGTAGCCATCGCAACGCACGGAACGTTAGGCGAATAGAGCACTGATTTTGATAATAAATTTTAATAATTTCTACGCGTTGTTGAACCGTGTAGCGTTCCATGATGAAATGTCACGACTAAATATGTATTCATGCCAAATTTGACAGCTATCGCATTACCAAGATGGCCGCTATGCGCTGTGAAAGTTCGAGCGTCCCTATTGAAAAACCCTTTATATATCCCTATAGAGCTATTGTATAGACTACTTCCTTTGTAATCATAGGAAGTAGGCAAGACATACATTTCTAATGAAATAAGCTTTATTTCTGTACTATTTATATGATTTGTTTATATATGTTACATATGTCTGCACATAAATGGTTAAACAAATAAATACACCTGAGAACAGACTAAATGTTCATAAAGAAAATGTTTACAAATTGTGCTCATTGTATATAGGTTATGTGCGGACGACAGCAGGTTAAGCTATCCGAAACTGTCAAATATTCCCAATCAACCTTGTATCTTAATACATTAGAGATAAAGTTGAAAATCTCATAAAGATATGTGAGAGATTGTAGTAGCTTAATGTACTCTCATCTGTATTAGTGTAAACCTATCTTCATTTGAAAAGGAGTTGAACTTTGTTCCATAAAAGATTAGCTAGATATGGATACAAAATGTGTTATGGAGCAATAATGGTGTTTTAAAACCCTGTATATTTTCGTTCATCGCAAAACTTGGCAAAAAGCTATTATAACAAGATCCTATCCAAATCTGATGACATCAAACCTGTCAAAAAATTAATTTAAAACCTGTCGATCATGGAATAATCCGCTGTCTTCCAGCAGATTTCATTTCACTCAAATCTAATGACGTTATCAGAAATTATTCTTTCGCTTTGACCCACTTTATAGAACGTTAGACCTTAGTTGGAAACCAGGAAAAATCGCAGTTGTACGAGATACGAGTTAAAAGTAATATTAAAACGGCAATGCAAAAATCCACAAATGATTCACAAATGATTGAGAGAAAATGATGAAGAGAACAGTGATGGCCTAGTGATATCAGCCGTGACTTACAAGTGAAGGTCGTGGGTTCGAACCCCATCCGGCGCTTTACTTTGTGTATTATTAGTATTATTTCATCACCTCTGCTCTCAAAACGGCGAAGGAAAATATCGGGAGGAAACCAGCATGTCCTAGAGTCAAAAAATATCTAAAATATGAGACATTTACCAACTCGCACACTCACACGCACTCCAACTCTTAGAGAAAAATTCAGAGAGGTGAACATTCTGACTGTAGCTTCACAATATATATTTGAAAATCTTATGTATGTACATAAAAATATATCTAATTTTAATAAAATAAGCGATATTAATAATATAAATACCAGGAACAAACACGATCTTGCTGTACATCACACTCGTCTCCACAGAGTAGGCAACTCGTTCATGGGTCAATGTATACACTTTTACAACAAGCTTCCCATGGACATTCGAAGTTTAACCATTAAACGAGATAAAAACTATATAAAGGCCAAACTTTGCAAAAAGGGGTATTATAAAAACTCAGATTATTTAGAAGATAAAAAGTTTGGGACTGAGCTGCTCGCTCTATTAAGTATTGTTATTAAGCAATATGCGTAAATATAACGTAAATTATTGTAAATATCTTCATTTTTAATGTCTGGACTTGAAAAAAGACGACGATCCCTGAGTTTGTTTCGGCTATTTCTTCTCAGAGGTAATCAGTTAGGAAATGCCGGCTTCATCTAGTTTAAAAAAAAAAAAAAACGAGTGTGCTTATGACCACACGACTGAAGTGAAACTTCTTTCGCTCCATCTGTATGTATATATATATATATATATATATATATATATATATATATATATATATATATATATATATATATGTACAATATATACCTGTATACACATATACATATATTAATTTTCTATAATAAATTAATATTTTTGCATAGATCTTCTATTATTATTGAAAAAAAACTGTGCTTATATCCCCCACTTAAATTCCCATCCAACATTTTCACAAGTTTTTGACATTTGTTTTTTTATTTTTTAATAATTATAAACTAGCGCTTGACTGCAATCCCGCCTGATGGTAAGCAGTGATGCAATCGTTGATGGTAAAGCGCACTAGTTTATTAAGCCCATTCACTTAAAAAAAAAAACCTGAATAGAAAGGAAGACGGCAGTTGAGCGAGGTGGTGCAATGTTAAACCCAACAACACGACCAACGTTTCTGCGCCAGAGGAAGGTTGATGTGAGACCCTCCACGACCAAACTCCCAACACAACAACATTTGACGCATCGTACCCGGCACACATCGCAACACAACTGCTCAGACCCGTCCTCCTGTTTGTCACCGAGGTGAGGCTACGTCTAAATTTTATTTTTATTTTATTTTATTTTATTAAGATATCCAACAGCGATTTACATAGATGCTTACACTAAAACAAATATAATTCATAAAAGCCAGTAACAGGATATCATACCTGAGTATAACATAAAAATGACCTTAACTTATAAAACAATAATGTATCATTTTTTTTTTAATATATGTATACATACAAACAAACACACACCCACAAAAACTCCCGCTGGATAATTCATGTCGACAGCCTCTCAAGCACTTGCAACTTAAACTTTGATTTCGAAACGGTATAAATATCGATATCGCTGAAATATTTATTAAATGTTTTAATAGCTCGTGAAGTGAATTCGTTGTTGCCGTAGTTTGTTTTCTTCAATGGAACATGAAAAACATTGTGAATGTTATATCTAGGACGACATCGAGGTATGACTAAAGATATAAGTGACGTCAAAGAAGGGCAGTCGAGATTTGTGTTAACTATATCGTGAAGAAATGCTAAGTCAAGCATAGTTCTTCTGTTTTGCAAAGTGTCAATACGATAATGCTTACATGCTTCTTCGTAAGTGGAAAAGTTAATTTTTTGTCTGAAGTTTAAATGTTTTATAAAAATTTTTTGAAGACGCTCTATTTTATTAATATGTATATTGTACTGTGGGTTCCATAAGATACTTCCAAATTCTATGATACTTCTTACGTAAGCATAATACACCATCTTTACACAACCTATGTCACTGAAGGGTTTGCAAACTCGTAAGACGAAGCCCAGATTTTTGTAAGCCTTGTCAACGATGATGTTAATATGACTAGTTAGTGCCATTTCACTATCTAAATTTATACCTAAGTCACGAATTTCTGTGGTCCTGTTGAGTAACTTATTGTTTATCGTGTAATTAAAAAGAAAAGGCCGCTTTTTACGAGTAAATGTCATTTGAGAGCATTTATCAACATTTATTTTTATCCTATTTAAGGTGCAATATGCAGAAACACAATCTAAATCGTCTTGAATTTTCAGACAATCATCAATTCTAGAAATTTTTAAGTATATTTTAGTATCATCGGCGTATAGTAAGTGTTTTGAATGTGTAAAACATGAATGTAAGTCATATAGGTAAGCATTATAAAACAAAGGGCCTAAGTGAGATCCCTGTGGTACCCCGGACGATATATTCACGTAATTAGATTTGAAACCACCCAGTACAACAGCCTGTCGTCTATTGGATATATATGACGTAACCCAGCGATAAAGATCTCCCTGAATTCCCAAAGTATATAATTTTTTTAAAAGGATAAAGTGATCTACACGGTCAAACGCTTTTTCATAGTCCGTATAGATGACATCCACTTGTGCTCGCTGATCCATACAACGAATAACATAATTTGAGAATTCACACAGATTAGTATAAACAGATTTTCGACTCAAGAAACCGTGTTGAAACTCACTGACGTTAGAAGCTATGGTGTGATAGATAGAATCGTAGATGATTTTTTCAAAAAGTTTGGATGCAGCGTTAAGTATGGATATGGGTCTGTAGTTCTGTATAATTCCCTTAGACCCTTTCTTGTGGATTGGAATAATGTGGGCCTCTTTCCATTTATCTGGAAAGATGCCTTCCTTTAATGACCTGTTAAAAATTATTGAAAATGGTATACAAATACTTTTTGCACTTTTGTTAAGAAATACGGAGGGTATACCATCGCTACCTGCTCCTTTATTGGGATCAAGTTTTCTCAGATATTTAAGAACTAAGTCTGATGTTATCGATAATGTATGAACGTAACCACTGTCACCTCGGGGGGCGGAAAGAAACTCAGTTTCCGGGTAAATTGAAGTGGGGGGAACAAAAACGCTCTGGAAAAAGTCACTAAAACCTTGGCAAATGCTTGAACCGTTATCGAAAGTATCGTGTCCGTTTGACAGTGCTCGTGGGTATTCGGACTTTCCTCGTGTGCCACGCATTGAGTGTACAAAGCTCCATATTAATTTTGGATTATGTTTGATATTACATTGCGATAATTGAATGAAATTGTCATAACATTTTTTTTGTAAGATTTTCTGTCGTGAGCGCAAAAGTGCAAATTCGTCATAGTCTCTAGGATTCTTGAATCTTTTCCATTTTGCGTGCACTTTTGATTTTTGTTTAATTATTTTTATAAGAGATCTAGAGTACCATACAGGATAGCTACGATTCTCATGAGTAAAAGAAAGTGGTACGTGAAGTGTGATTAAATTGTTAATAAACTCATAAAAGACCGAGACTGCGTCATCAACAGAGCCCTCATAAAGGATATTATCCCATTTAATGTTATTGATTTCTCTATTTACAATGTCATAATTCGTTTTATGAAACTGTTTTTTAATGACAATATTTTTGGTCAAGGAGGGTATGAATATATCTCTTATCTCTATTTCCAAGGTGGCATGAGCCACATCCTCTTTAACTAAGGGCAGCGAAGATTTGTATACAGTTAGAAAGAAATTTGCAAAAATTAAGTCTAGAACATTGAGACAAGGATTAGTAATAAGATTAAATTGGTTCAGAGAAAGCATGTTAAATTCGTTAAGAAGTTTTTCAGCAGCTAATTGCGTATCAGAGTAACCTTCATGTGCTACTGTAGTATGCAACTGTGACCATTTAATACACGGTAAATTAAAATCTCCCGCAATGAGAATGTGGTCATTAGGAAAGGATTTGCTAACGTTAGATACTGAGTTAATGATATTATAGATATGCACGGCCTGGTCACTTTTGCCTCCAACAATATATGTGATACAAATATGTAAGTCATGAAAAGTATTATCTAGCGAACTTCGGGGTATAGTAATCCATAAATATTCGGACTGGGAGCGTGACCATTCAGAACGTATTTTAGCTGCCAATAATTTTTTAACACATATCATTGTACCTCCTCCTTGTGTTAGAGTCGCTCTGTCGTTACGGAAAACCTCGTATCTATCATCACAAAGTTCTGAATCTAAGATGCCTGAATGTAGCCAGGTTTCTGTAATTAATATTATATCAGAGTCAGAGTTTAGTACATTTTGGTAAAATTGCAAAGTTTTCGTTCTAAGACCCCTAACATTTTGATAAAATAACTTTAATTTACGGTCACTCATTTTTCTAAAATATTATTGACTGTACAGGTTGAAAGTCGCAATAACATCTTATCAGGGAGGTAATATCTAATTTCAGTTTTAATACAACAAATGTCAGTCATGTATGGTGTATGGTGGGGAGAGAGTATAGAACAAATGCGGTATTGTATCGTGGACCACAAGACATATGAACAAACAAAAAAATGTGTTGTGTGTGCGCGTCGCATAACAAAACAGAGAGTATTACAGTGAAAAGTCATACAAAGTGAAAAGTAGATAACAAATACTGTCATTTCAGTGATTACAATATAAAAGTTTATATAAGATAAAAAACAATGAAAACAAAAGAAGTACTGGTCACTGAGCGATTTTTTTAAGAAAGTCCTTGTTTATCACTCGTACGGCCACTGCGTCTATGTCTTTACGTAGATAAATCTGACCATATTTCACCCACACAAACTTATAATTGTTATCTTTAGCAAATTGTCGAGTAGCAAAGTGCAGTTGTTTGGTGTCGGGTGAGAGATGCTCAGATACATATATCCTACGAGTATCACCATTTATGCCGACATGCTGTGAATTTAACTTATTATTCGGATGTTCCTTATTGAAGCGGTGGGACGCAGACAAAACATTATCACGAAGCCTAGATGAGGCGACGGTTACCAATATGTTACGAGGTCTGTTTGTAGATGTATCCATTTTCGCAACTCGGCGACAAGAACGTATTTCAGAGTCTAAGATCGGAGCATTGATGGCCTTGCACAGATTCAGGAAAACCTCCATTGGGTCTTCGCTCTTCATTTCTGGGACAGCCTGAATTTCAATATTACACCCACGGGAAGCTTTTTCCAAAGCCGAAAGGCGATTGTTAAGGGTAATACACTCTTTTTGTAACTCCGATTGTTGATTTTCCAGCGATTTAATCATGCCGTCCTTTTCGCTAATCTTCTTCTGAAGATCCTTCACCTCATTCATAATAAAATCGGTAGTAGTTGTAAAGTCCTCCTTAATCTGTTTCATAGCTAAGTTTATTTCTACTGCTATCATTGATTTAACGTCTTCTTTCCACGCTGCTCGAAGGTCTTTCATGGCTATTGAAGTAGGTGCTAGTTTCTGGTCTAGAAGGGCACTTATGTCGTATAGAGAGAGACCGACAGCTTGGGCAACCGACGAGGGAGACTCAACATTAGGTCGTAAGGCTTGGTTACTTGAAGAGGTGCGGATAGGCGTATCGTCACCACGTCGCGTTCTGCGAGCAGTGTTCACATTCGTGCATGATGGGCAGTTCAAACCAGCTATCTGAGTGGCTGTTAGGTTAGTGCTTTTATCTGCTTCTATATTTAAGCACGCGAAACAGTAACTAACAGAGCAAGAATTGCATCTGACTGTTTTGATCTCCTTCACAGAAGTTGAGCACCCCGCACATTTCATTTTGCCACTCCAAGGCAAACACAGAGTAGGTTTCAAAAATCGATACCAAAAAACTATATTATATTGTTTAACACAGCAATAAATGCACTGGTATATTGCAAGTTATTTTGTATCATATAAAAATGTACAGGGAGCACACTAATAAATGCCCAGTCGCCTTACGTGTTCTTGTTCAATACTCCGCAAAAAGTTTATGTGGGTAGGTTTTAAAAAATGTGTTGTTATAGTTTATTAATTAACTCAATATTCACTGTTTATATCACTGAATTTTATGTCACGATATATTATCACTCACTATGATGACATGTGTCCAATATAGTAACTGTTCTTGCACTTTTAACCAGATATTCAGATTAAACTGTGACGAGCAAACAAAAACGTGTGTATACTTTATGACGGTCAGTCGCAGAAAAAAATTTTGAACGTTTTAGATTAAGAGAATCATCTATAAAAATATAGCCAATTATATATTTTTAAATCACAATAAATCTAAACAAAACACCCGTGATACTGTCACACGTTGGACCACAGATTTATTAATAAAATAGAAAACACCATTTATTTTTTTCCGGGTGTAAAATCCTCATGGATGTCCGCCACCCTGGGATGGGCGACGGGGTCTGTCAGAGTCCTACTGACTAAAAACCACCCGGGTGTTCCATCTCACACCTACACCGGGGGCTGCGAGAACTAATACTGCTTCCGCAACCACCGATTGGTGCTGGCTCGCCGCTGTGGGGCCTCCTCGGGTCAGGGGGGGAGTGAGGTGTAGAACTCCCCCCGTGACGTCTAAGAGTGGCGCGCGTGGAACACTTCGCGCCGCCACCTCGGGTCCTGATGTTTGGGGGGCGACAGATGTCTCCGAGTCTATCGCCCCTGGACCCATTTAGGGGGGCTGTAAGAGGGCGTTATCCGCCATCCGGCGACGCCCGGTACGCCTGATGAAGGCTGGGTGAGAGGACAAGATCTCTCTCTCCCTTTCCGCAGCCTCCTTCTGCGAGGCAACTGTTTCGCAGAAGGAATCCACCGCATTCCAGGACTCTTTGCTGCCGACCATCGACCTGATTACGACCGGCAGCGATAGGTCACTGCCTATTTCAGAGATCAGGGCACGGCGCAGCTCCTTCCAAGCGACACACTCTGCCAGCGTATGCTGCGCCGTGTCCTCCCGGCAGTCGACGCAGTGGTGACACCGGGCGTCCGGCTCCCTGTTTATGCGACACAGGTACTTTCCGAAGCAACCATGCCCCGAGAGCAACTGTGTCACCCGAAACGTCAGGGAGCCATGCCTTCTCCCGAGCCAGTCCGCCGGCAGTAGGGCGTGAATGCCTGTCCCGCCATTCGGCCACCAGGACCTCGCTGAACTGTGACCGACGCTGCTCAAGCTGACGCTACTCGGCCTATATATATATATAATATCGACCGTTCGCCCCGTTCTCGCGCCTGCTCACGCCACCGGTACAGTGCCGCGAGGACCTTCGCCTCCAGGTCCCATGGCGGGGATCCAGCCCGTAGACAGGCCGCCTCATAAGAGATCGTGCGATACCCATGTATGACTCTGACGGCCATCACTCTCTGCGGTTTCCGCAATACAGCGACTGCCGGCCTTCAAGTTAGAAGCCCACACCGGCCCACACCATAAATCAAAATGGTAACCTTTTAACTTTCCCTGTGCGGAGAACGAGTCTGATGAGTTGTGTTACGATATGTGCCGGGTACAATGCGCCAAATGTTGTTGTGTCGGGAGTTTGGTCGTGGAGAGTTTCCAGAACAATCTCCCTCTGGCGCAGAATCGTTGGTCGTGTTGTTGGGTTTTTTTTTTTTATAATAGACACCCGTCATCACAGGGCGTTGTCGTCCTTACTTCTTGCATGGCAAGAAATCTTGTTTACTTATTATTATTTTTTTTTATGCCAATTCGGTTTTTTCCGCTATGCTTTTTTGCGGCATTGGTCCTTCTTTTTAGGTTGCTCTTTTCCTATATATATTATATTTGTCAAATCTTTATTATTCCGCTATTTATGTACATGTCATTGTTAATATTATTTACTCTATTAATATTTATTTCTGTCATTTTATATATCTACTTATACATTACATTTATATATCTGATTACACATACATTCGTTCTATTTTTGTTTTTCTTACAACCTACCTATTGGCGATTCTTGCCGATGACGGTTGCTGGGTTGTACCGCCCCTCGTTTTGTTCCTGTCGATACTAATTTTTGCAACTTTGAGGCAAAACCGCTCCAGATACGGCCTGAAGTGCTTGTCTGCCATAATTCCGGCAATAGTTGTTTCCGACAAAGCTATTCCTGTACTTACGTCCAGGTCGTATCTGTCGCGGTCATGCCTCGGGCATTCCAGCAGGAGGTGCTGGATGGTCTCCGTGGCCTGCGTGTCATACACGCAGGCTGGGCTATCCTTTAATTTAAACCTATGGAGGTACGCGGCGAAGCCGCCGTGACCCGTCCGTGTTGTTGGGTTTAACATTGCATCATCTCGCTCAACTGACGTCTTTCTTCCTATTCACTAAGTTTTTTAGTGAACAAGCTCAATAAACTAGCGCGCTTTACCATCACCGATTGCATTACTGCTTACTATCAGGCAGGATTGCGGTCAAGCACTAGTTCATAATTATTAAAAAAAAAAGAAATATATAACACGATAAGACTAGTCAGTTAGTAAACTGACTAGTCTTATCGTGCTGTATTAGGCGGGGTATCCCAAATATTGCCCTTGACTGCCCACAATTGGTACGCATGTTCAACTTCAAAGTACCATGTAGACCACCTCGTATACCCACACACTATCTATACAGTATGTTAAGAAAACTCTGTCCGACTCATAAGGATAATAAAGGTTAGGTAAACACATAACCAAATATAATATAAAATTTTGCGTAATCATCATAGTACCAATATAAATGAATTTTGAAATAATCTTTTTTCCCGCGAATTAATTCCAACTTCCCCGAAATTTGGTATTTTTTTAAAAAAAGTGACAATACCGGTATTATTATGAGCGAATAGCGATGCGACCACGTGCCGCGTGCCCTGCCGCCCGCCGCCCGCGGAAGGGTGAACGCACATTTATTAAGTTACCACTTTTTGCGAAATAATATTTATTTTTTTTAGGGGGATTTTTTTTTTAAGTTTAGCCCGGTTTTATATCCATTAGTAGAATCAGTTATCGATACCTAACAACACCTTCACGGGTCGGAGAGGGTTTTATTAACATACTGTAATGGTGCTAATTCACCTGTACCTCGCATGTAAAAACTGTTAAACGAACGCAGCGAACTGGTTAACGTCCACACTGACACAATATCGACATTTGGCAGAGGTCATTAATATATTAGTTCTATTGAGAATCCAGTCTAATTACAATGGAAGCAATTATATTAATAAAATTATAAAGAGCACTTAGCATGTGGTGTTTGTCTGTAATTGGTGTTGCAGTTAGATTTTAGTCAATAATTTATATGTATTTGTAATATATAACATATCTATAGCAACTGTTGCTGAACCATAATTAAATAAATATGCAAGGTATTGCAATATGCAAAGTTGTTCTACGTGATTGTTAAATAATAATAAATGTGTTGTACGAAATATTTTCTGCAAACTTTGCCAACTAACGAAAGTCATGACGGGATTTCAAGTATAATTTCATTTATTTTCTATTTCTCTCCGTCCTCGGCTACCAAAAACCCATATTAAGATATATATTTAAAGGATTAAGGCACAACATACCTATCGCTCTGCCGATCCCAGCCAATTTATAAGCGTAAAGCATACACGGCTTTATCAGAAGGCACCGATCGTTACCCAAGACTGCGCCGAAGTTCAAATTGCTTTTCTGATAAGAAATGATTTAAACTTAAAGTGGATTTAAATTTTAAATATTTTAAGCCTGAAATGAATGTTTCGAATCGATTGCTCCGCTGCTACGCGGGTAATATTATTCAGAGTTGTATTTAAGAGGGTATATAGCATTATAAATAGGATTTGACGTCCTCCGTGGCGCAGCGGTCAACACGCCTGCCTAGTCATGATGGAAAACGATCTTTTCCTGATTGGCCTGGGTCTTGGATGTTTATCTATATATGTATCTATTATAAATATAGTATCGTTGAGTTAGTATCCCATAACACAAGTCTTGAACTTACTTTCTGGCTAGCTCAACTTGTGTGATTTGTCCGTATATGTATATTTATATTTATTTATTTAGTTCGGTAGTTTAATTTGATCACTATTGCTTTCAAAATTGTGAAGGAACACAACGTGGGGATAGAATAAGTAAGAAAACAGAAATAAGAGACGAGAGGCAAGGAAGAGACAGGGGAAAAAGTCGAATCGAAAAGTTGAAAATCTGTGACATCACAACACATAATGGGCCCGCGTGTTGGGTTATGAGCCACTCACTCTGATCAAGAGGAGGAGGCGACAGCCTCCGTGGCGCAGCGGTAGTGAACGCGGCCGTTGCGCAATAAGGCGCGGGTTAGATCCCCGCTTAGTGCAAATATGTCGGTGGTAGGCCTCACCATCGGCCGCCGGCGTAGTTACCACCCACCAGACAAAGTCATGCCGCCAAGCGATTCGTCGTGTTCCGGCATGATGTCTGGTGAAGCCGTTTGGAGGGCGGGTCTGAGCAGTTGTGTTGCGATGTATGCCGGGTACGATGCGCCGAGTGTTGTCGTGTCGGGAGTTTGGTCGTGGAGGGTAGCGGGATCCGAAGCACGGTGCTCCGCTGGCCGACCGCAGGTAGTTGGGGGCCCAAGTAGTGTGCCAGCCACATACGAAAGGCTGCCCCGCCAACTGCGAAAAATCCCAGGGTGGCCCCATCGTGCCGGTTGGCGACCGGACGAGAGGACCCGATGGCGATCCCTGGGGGGGTTCGGGCGTCCCCGCAGTCTCCAGATCAATCTCCCTCTGGCCCGGCATCGTTGGTCGCATTGTTGGGATTAACATTGCATCACCTCACTCAACTGCCGTCTTCCTTCCTATTCACTCAATTTTTTTTTTAAATGAAAAGGTCCAAAAAGAAAAGTAGGTGTGTACAGCGGGCGCACGTCCTCTCTTTCAAAGTGCACCTCTCTAATATTCGAGGTCTGCACTCCAATCTCATTGCAGTACATCACCACCTTGAGACTGAGAAGCCCCATCTACTTTTCTTGACGGAGACCCAGATCAGATGTCCGTCTGATGCGGCATACCTCAGCTACCCGGGATACGCATTGGAACACCATTTCCTGCAGCGTGCTGGGGTCTGTGTGTATGTCCGCAATGACATTTGTTGCCGGCGCCTCCGTCACCTCGAAGACCCTCATTTCTCTTCCCTACGGCTGTTGGTTGACACTGGTGTGGACAAAATTGTTTACACTTGTGTCTACCGATCGCACAGCGGTGATCAGGAGACAACTCGTTTATTTGACCACCTCAGTGAGGCTGCTGACAGCGGCACCCTGACGCACACTTCGTCGCTCTGGGAGATTTCAATGCCTGCCATCAGGACTGGCTTTTCCCGTACCAGAAGACCGACCACGCTGGGAGAGAAGCGCGACACTTCGCGCTTTCAATGGGCCTTTCCCAGCTGGTAAAGCAAGCGACTAGGGTGCCTGATGTAGTCGGACATACTGCCAATTGTCTGGACCTTCTGCTGACCACTGATCCGGACAGGTGTGTTGTAACAGTTTCCTCACCGTTGGGAACTTCAGACCACTGTCTGGTGAAGTCTGTGTCGACCTTCTCCCCACCAGATCACGACTCTCGTGGTGAACGGCGAATGTGGCGATACAGGTCAGCAGACTGGGATGAGATGCGCCATTTCTTTGCGTCTTATCCTTGACAGCAGGTCTGCTTCTCTTCTAGCAATCCGTCGAGCTGTGCGGATGCTATAACCGATGTGGTGCGTCAAGCTATGGAATATTTTATTCCCTATAATGACGTGCCCGTCGGTGGCTCGGCTCGCCCATGGTTCAATGCCGATTGTGCCCAAGCTGAACAGCGTAAGCACACGGCATTTCTCACCTGGGTTGACGCTCGTGACCGCGGAGCTCCGGATCTAAGCTCAAAGAAGAGAGCCTTTAACCGTGCTGCCAAGTCCTACAAAAAGGCGCTAAAGAAGGCTCGCTTTGACCGTATTACCCATATTGGCAACAAGTTATCTGCGCAGCCTTCCGGTAGCAGATCTTTTTGGTCCCTTGCCAAATCGGTCGAGGCGAACTTCTGTCGGCCCTCACTGCCTCCGCTGGTTAGGCCTGATGGAACACTGGCTCATACGGCGAGAGAGAAAGCAGGTCTCTTTGCATCTCTCTTTGCCCATAATTCGCGTCTTGATACTGGCAGTGCTACTCCACCTATTTTACCCCACTGCGGTACTTCAATGCCTGAGGTTCGCATTCGGAACAAGGAGGTTCTGAGAGCACTGTGTCGTCTGGACGTGAATAAGGCTAGTGGTCCGGATGGTATACCAGCGATTGTTCTAAAAGCATGTGCGCCCGAGTTGTCTCCTGTATTGACACGCTTGTATCGCCTCTCATTTGGGACTGGTATAGTGCCCAAGTCCTGGAAGCTTGCCAACGTGCAGCCCGTGCCCAAAAAGGGTAGTCGTGCCGATCCTAACAACTATCGGCCGATTTCGATCACCTCCATACTTTGCAAAATTATGGAGCGTGTATTGAACTCGCGCCTCTTGGCATACCTGGAAGGTAACGATCTCCTCAGTGACCGACAGTACGGGTTTCGCCGCAATCGGTCAACTGGGGACCTACTAGTGTATGCCACTCACTTGTGGGGCGAGGCACTCGAGAGGAATGGGGAAGCAATTGCTGTCTCCCTTGATGTCTCGAAGGCCTTCGACCGGGTATGGCACGCTGGCCTTTTGAGTAAGCTTCCAGCGTACGGCATTTCCCCTAGCCTGACTGGCTGGGTAAAAGACTTCCTGACTGAACGGTCCCTCCGAGTAGTTGTCGACGGTTGCTCATCTGAGCCCATGTCGACTAATGCCGGTGTTCCTCAGGGGTCTGTTCTCTCTGCAACTCTGTTTCTGCTACATATTAACGATCTGCTGATGCCCGGTATCTATGGGTATGCAGATGACAGCACAGTTGTGGAGAGATACCTGCCGGATGCTCGGGCTAGTAGGGAATCAATCCGGTCCGAAAGAGAGGCCATGGTAGAGCGAACGAGTGTTGCACTTCAGGCAGTCTCCGAATGGGGCAATGCCAATCTTGTAGCATTCAATGCCGCCAAAACGCAGGCGTGTCTTTTCACCGCCAAAAGGAGCCCGTTCACCTTGGCTCCTACTTTTCGGAATGTATCCTTGGAGTGTACCGACCGCCTTCAGCTTTTGGGTATTGAGATTTCCTCGAACCTAAACTTTGGGCGGTTCATTGAGTCCAAGGCCAAGGTGGCTGCCAGAAAACTTGGTGTAATCGCAAAGGTCCGGCGGTACTTCACACCAGGGCAGCTTCTAATGTTGTACAAAGCACACGTCCGTTCGTGTGTGGAGTACTGCAGCCACATTTGGGCTGGTGCTGCTAAGTGTCACCTGGCCACTTTGGATTCAGTGGAGAGGCGCGCGAAGAGGCTGATTGGTGACCCTGATTTAACTCGAGTTGGTCTCCAAAGCCTAGAGCACAGGCGTAGAGTAGCAAGCCTTTCGGTGTTCTATAGGATACATTCTGGGGAGTGTGCGAGGGAATTGCACGATTTAATTCCCCCATCCCCGTTCCACCATCGGACGACCCGTCGTACGGCGAGTTTCCACCCTTATGTTGTTAACACCTCTACGATCCGGACGAAGCGTTTCGCCTCCTCCTTTATACCGCGTACATCGAGGGACTGGAACAATCTGCCGGCGGCGGTGTTTCCGTCGGACTACAATTTGAGTGTCTTCAAGGCTAGAGTGAATAGGCTCTTAATAAACTAGTGCGCTTTACCATCAACGATTGCGTCACTGCTTACCATCAGGCAGGATTGCGGTCAAGCGCTGGTTTATACATTAATAAAAAAAAAAAAAAATATTAGTATACATGAATATGAGTATTTGCAATGGTCTGGTCGTGCCTCGGAAAGCACGTTAAGCTGTTAGTCCCAGTTGCCATACAAACATCTAATGGCAGTCATTACGGGTTTTGGAGCCTTCAAAAGTCTAAAATTTGGTCTAACTGCAATGCTTAGATATCGCCTTCGGGTTGTGGAGGTCAGACGGCAGTCGCTTCACGGAAATTATCGAAGTCCCCAGACTCCAAAGCTGGAAAGCTACGGATGCGACTGGGATTAACGCTGAGATGATAATGATGACTCTGCTAAAGAGGAGGCCTGTGTCCCAGGAGTGAAAACATTGTAGCATAGAACGTATAGACTGACAGACTGACGGATAAATGGACTGATAGATAGACGAACTGGGAACATCGAGGGACTGGATCAATTTGCTAGCGGCAGTGTTTCCGTCTGACTACAATTTAAGTGTCTTCAAAGCTAAAGTGTTTAGGCTCTTAATAAACTAGTGCGCTTTACCATCAACGATTAGGTACGAACGACAGCAGGTCAAGCTACCCGCAACTGTCAGATATTACCAATCAACCTTGAGCTTTAATGCTTTAAAGATAAAGTTGAAAATCGGATAAAGAAATCTGTCGGATTGTAGTAGTTTGATGTGCTGTCATCTGTACATCACTGGTTACTACCAGCCGGGATTGCGGTCAAGCAATAGTTTATAATAGGGATGTTTCTTAGGTAACAAACAATTGATTCTATTTAGTCCGTCATTCAGATTATAGAAAAATATTGGATACGTATTTCGTTTTAAGAAATTAATAAAAATTTACAAATATAAAAGGCATCAAAGATCATGGGAACTGGTGTCGGCACTCGTTGCTAAAAAGTGTAGCAAAAAGTGACGTCTCACGAGTTTCTAAATTGATGATGAACTATTGTGAGATAATTTCTTGGAATTTTCGGAAAGCGCTTATAAATATTTAGTAAAAATTTTTTTTTTTTTACACCCTGTATTTTTAACACTTAGGGACCCGACCTTGAAATTGCAACTTAATCAATCGCTACTGAGTTCAGCGGGCCCGGAAAAATTACGCAAATATTTCAAAATTGCGCAATGAATGTGTTTGGTATCTTTTAATATCGTAATAATGTGCAAAATGTCAACAAAAACTGAATAAAATATGTTTTTTTTTTTTAAATATAAGGAATTTTAGCATAATTTTATGACTTAACTTAGACTAACAGCTATAAATTCTGTAATGATATATTTTAAACAAAATCTTTTCTAACTTAATATACTACTATAGTGTATCTACTAAAACAAAATATAAATAAGATGTCAACCAACCAAAATTAACTTTCAAAATCAACAAATTCTAGATTATTTTTTTTACTATAAAATCACTTTCCAACCAGTTCTACGCATTTCTTCATCAATCTAAGCTGTAATAGCTTAACAAATCTGTTTTATATGTTCACCAAAAACTAGTGCATTACATTTTACGCAAAAAAAACCTCGATTTTCCTATCTTTCTTTCAGTTACATAGACCGTCGTACTTTTCGTCCATTTGTTGGTAGGTTTTATAGTTGGTCATATGTTTTGAATACGGGTTTTGATATGCTGTGGAATATTAAAGATAAAAATTCTTACACCTACATGTGGTTCAATCAAACAAATAACCAACGTTTTGATAAAATCTCTTCGTGTGATGTCATATGAAGGTACTCGGCCTTTTGAATACTTTAAGTCTTACCAAAAATGTAACCTAAAAAAAATACAAAGAGGCCATCTTTCGAGTTTGTCTTGACACAGAATACATGCCCGCCATCTGTTGAATTATATCAACTCCTCATTAGCTCAGTCAAATTAGGGCTTTCACAAGCTTTCAAAGTTGTAGGCTATAAAATTCCCTACAACTTTTGTTTAAACTTTTTTTTCATACGACCAACCGTTTTGAAGGTAGAGCGCGAAGAGTGCACATCATACAGTCATATACGACCAAATGCAAGGTCAAGCGTGAGTTATGGTTATCAGTACGTTACAAAGTCAATTATTTACTTGAAAATTATAATTATTAAACAATGCCCATTATTTATGTACTAACTATTAATTATTTATATTTAATTAAAGTAAGTAACTTGATTATTTATATATAATTATTCATATTTAACTATTTAAGTATAAAATATTATTAATTCTGGATTATATATTTTAGTTTTATTTTAAGTTAAAATGATAAAGAGTATATATTTTACACATATTTTTATTTATTATTAAATACGGCATAATATACATTTATCAAAATGTGAGTTCAAATATCAAAAGTATCTTTGTTGGTTTTAATTGTAATGAAATTGGAAATGGAAGTTATTTATCTTCTTCTTCTTCGTCGTCTTCTTCTTCTTGTCGCTCAAAAATGTTCGATTCATTGTCATCACCCTCATTATCTGTCATGTTCATCTCCAAACCTTCCAGAATATCGGGATCATATGTATTTTCTTCATCGGGATTACTTGGATACAGTGAAGCGTTGAGGCAAGCTTGTCCGTTGCACTGGACGCAAGCTAAAGAACATTGTAGCCCTGATTTTCTGCATCCACAGCGGGAACCACAACCATTTTTGCAATTGCAAAATATTACGTTTAGTAGTTCGGCTGGTGCTGGAGGTAATAACGTTCGTATGGGCTCCAGGATTTCATTTTCAAGCATCCAGCCCCATTCTTGAGGTTCTAAGTCCTTCCCTAACCACGTTTGAATCTGGTAGTAGACACGTTTTATGTGTTGATGAGCTGCTACACTTGTTGGTGGAAGTGTTGACAGTTGTACAGGTTTATTTAGTTTTGTAAATTTGATGAATTGCGTGTAGCGGAAATGATCAATGTTGTCCTCAGATTTTGGAGCATTATATAATGCCAACAAGATGCGCACTCCATTTTCTAATAATGTTTGTTTTGGGCAGTTTTCTTGTTGAAATACTTCCACCAGTTTATCTAAATCAGGATTTTTTCCAATGCTCTAGTTACTTACTTTAATTAAATATAAATAATTAATAGTTAGTACATAAATAATGGGCATTGTTTAATAATTATAATTTCCATGTAAATAATTGACTTTATAACGTACTGATAACCATAACTCACGCTTGACCTTGCATTAGGTCGTATATGACTGTACGATGTGCACTCTTCGCGCTCTACCTTCAAAACGGTTGGTTGTATGAAAAAAAAGTTTAAACAAAAGTTGTAGGGAATTTTATAGCCTACAACTTTTATAATAAATGCAAATCTCATTTAACTGATAGAAAGCCAGATATTCGCGAAAAACCGATTTTTGTGACCTTTGACCTTGAATATCTTGAGACGCGGACACGATAACGATTGTGACTTTTGAGACAACATTTAGAATGACAAAACAAAGGTTCACACCAATTTGCAGCTTATTATCTTTCATTCCGAGGTTGACCCCTTTTTTTACCTAATATGACTGGGCTATCATTTCAAGGCGTTGTGGTTAGTTATTATTTCAGGTTTTATTTTTTCACCACTTTCCACATCAACTTTGGCATCATGATGCATAGTAGATCCTTAGAGAATTATTTTGCCATGCTTAGGTACGTAAGATACCAGTGTGGTATCATTTTGAAAATCAAAGTAGGTAACTACTGTATTCTTCCCTTCCTCTTGCTGGTGTAAACACTAGAGGTTACTTTTTTATTTTTCTTCAGTGTTCTAAATCAAGTCAGGCTATAGTCATTGAATAATTCTCCCATCAATGAAACGCTCATAAATCGTCGATGACGACATTTCTATAAGAACCTTTTCTTAGCTCCACGAGTCTTTTTATCATATATTTTAGAGTTGCTAAGTATAATAAGTATTTGATCGACACGCTAATTTAGGCGTTCTTCTATTTCCTGGGGTCTGAAAGACCGGTTGGCCGCCATTTTCCACAAAATAAGATAACAAAAGCAGTAAACAAACAGAAATTACTAAATGAAAAAGCACTAACGTATTTAGTCGCTACCGGGTCCAGTAGACCCATACGCACTTCTCTCGTCCATAGCACACACGCAGCGCCCTAACTGATAGCTAAGATCGTTATCTACCACCTTATTTTGTGGTCGAAAGGCCATAACCTCGGCCGCCGGCAGAAGTTACCACCCACCAGACAAAGCCTTGCCGCCAAGCAATTTGTCGTGTTCCAGCATGATGTCTGGTGAAGCCGTACGGAGGACGGGTCTGAGCAGTTGTGTTGCGATGTGTGCCGGGTACGATACGCCTAATGTTGTTCTGTTGGGTCTTCAGATCAATCTCCCTTTGGCGCAGCATCGTTGGTCGTGTTGTTGGGTTTAACATTGCATCACCTCGCTCAACTGCCGTCTTCCTTCCTATTCGCTCAGTTTTTCTGAGTGAATAGGCTCTTAATAAACAAGCGCGCTTTACCATCAACGATCGCATCACTGCTTACCATCAGGCGGGAATGCGATCAAGTGCTAGTTTATAATTATTAAAAAAAAAAAATTAGGAACGGCGATGTGGCAAACTTCGTAATTTTTAAGTAATCCAACAATATCCAAGGAACTGGGTCCTCTGGACCCAGTAGCGAGTTCTTAAGTGTTAAAATGATTATTCTGATAAATATCGCCAGCTGATCTAGCTTAATATACCCACAGAGACCAAGAGTAAATAAAACAATTAATCGTTTATGGAATATTCTCGTTTGATACAAAATTCATGAGAACTGAAGCCCCTCATCGGCTGGCGACTGTTATAATCCTTATTGTCAACACTGATTCAGTAAACACAATTAAAAGTTTCAATGTATAGGGCTAAGGGAAAAGAAAGAGCGTTTTAAAAGTCAATATGAATTTTAAAGAAAAGTCTTTATTATGACTCATACGTTAAGATCATAAAAATAAACTAAAATAAACACAATTAGAAGAAAAACAAGGTAAAAAAACAAAAAAATTACAAAATCAGAAAGTCCTTTAAGTCCAAAAGGCTCCTATCTCAGTATAATGCTTCGAAATTTAAAAAGTAAATGGTATTCTGATAAGGCCTGGCGTGATATCACGGCCCATTAGAGTAACACACCAATATAACTATATGTATAAATACGTAAAATATTCCCTTCAATGAGTATGAAGATAACCACTCAGTACATTTCTATACTTTGTGGCACTCAGTTTTTCAGTGGTTATGTTTAGCATAAATCAGCCTATAATATTTCACGTAATAAATAATAATATATAAGCATTATATATAACGTACATATTTATTATATAAACTATGTAAATATTACACTGTAGACTATCACATTATTTCTCTCTCCTTCCCCTTACTATTCCATCCAAAGGTTGTCTGTAAATGATCGCTCTTAGCGATAAGACCGCCCATTGTGTCACCCTTTATAAAATCTTTATATTTATGTTTTTGTAATCTATATAGTTTACATAATAACACAATAATTCTATTCTATTCTAATATTCCGCTGGGCAAAAGGCCTTCACTCCGCGAGAGGGACGGCCCTCATGAATGACAGGTAATTTATTATTATTGTAGGCTGCAGTTCCAGTTGTCACCAGGATCAGGCACTAGTTGTCCGGCTGCCACTAATTTTTGCTTCAGCGGACGTTTCTGGTGCAGCTGCTTTATTGTCATATTGTCAGCACCACTCTGTATAGTCTCTACAGACACAAACTCACACGACACACACACCACAATATTTATTTTAAAATTAATAGTTTTTAGTTAGCACACAAAGTGCTGTAATTCCAACTTCTACTTCAGCCTATAGATGTCTACTGCTGGATAAAGCCTTGGGGGCTTTCCACAATGACCGGTCTTGCGCTGTCCGTATCCATCGACTTCCAACTAATGCGTGCGAATGAGACTATCAACAGCTCATTCATAGCTCACCTTATCCAGCTTTTCCCGGTGAGATTTTTATGCAATCACTCGGCGGAATGCTCCATTGCACTTACATTATTACAGTATAACCTCTATAAGTCGAATATCAAGGTAGACGCTAAAAAATTCGAGTTGTAGAGTTTTTGACTTATAGAGAATTTCGACTTAGACGGATTTTTATTCGACATAAAGAGGTTGAGATTCATTCTTATAAATTTTGAGTTACAGTTTGACAAGAAATCAAATGAAATAAAAACTAATAAAATTAAACACCTGACGCCAAGCAAGTAAACACGTGTTAACGTATGTCATAAATTCGTGGTAATTCTATTCATTGTATACTCGTAGATTGCTTTCTACAAAACAATGGTTTGCTTACACTGTCGACGAATTCTTAAAGTCAGTACTTATTTTTATTCGAACTAAAGAGGTAATGAGTCTCAAATTATCGAGCTATAAAGGTTGTAAAATAAAATATTGCTATGTTACAGAGGTAAAATTAAATATTAGAGTTATGGAGGGAGAATATGTACCAAAATGACTTGGAGGGACTCACTATTATTTCGACTAATAGAGGGCTGAGATTTCGAGTAATGGAGGTTTTGGTGTTTTCGGGGAAAGTTTTAGAGTTTTTCGAGATTTGGAGGTTTTCGACTTATCGAGGTTCGACTTAACGAGGTTCTACTGTATTACATTGACTACGACATTTTTTTTTTGTTTAAGCGTTATGTATCATATAGGTGAACTAGATCATATTCTTTTGAGAGATAAAGAATCGTTCCATAGAAAATATGTACATTTAGTTTACAATCCAAAAATCCGCTCCTATTTTGATGACATTAGAAATCGCTTTCAACGCAACAATTGACTCAAAACCACAATAGCCTAATTGTCTATCAAGCGTATTTATAAACTACTAAAGTTCTTTCAATTAAATAATGTCTAATTCTGTTATCAATATAAATACATTATTAATTAACTTGTTTAGTGTTCTTTAATATAAACTTGTTGGAATTTATTACCACAATCTTGTGTAAGTTAATTACTTTCTAATCGCTGTCAGGTATAAAATCAATCTATACATCCTTTTTAAAATCTGCATATTTATGTTCTATGATTTATAAGATGTACATACATAATATATACACACAACGTTATTTTTTATGCGAAACCTGAATATAGTTTGTTCATAATAAGCAACTGAATCGATTCCAATCATTTTTACACCATGTTCACATTTTTTAGCAAATATAATTAGAAATTGTTGCAGAGTGGTTACAATAGATCATACTACTTGTGGGCGCGCCACAGCTGACGCCAGAGGTCAACACCCCGCGCTCGCCCGCCCCATCGGAGCTTTGACCATATTTTTGATGGGACAACCAAGTAGAACAGCAAGCTCATAACTGTGTGGACTTTCGTTATATTTTTTTAAAATATTGTACAAAGATTCTTTACTTAAAAATATTATACATGTGTTTCGGGTTTCGAATTAACAAAAAATAATAATGTATATACTACATATTTTCTATTCTATTCCAGTTCAATAAAGTTCGATTTTTCTTAAGAGTTGCTGTAAACAGTTTTACAACTCGTATATTGGGGGTGTAAAAGCGAGATAAAACCAGGTTTTAGGGGTATAAGGAAAAGGGTGTAAAGTTTACTCATCCTATATAGAAAACGATAGAACCTCCGAAAAAACGAATATTGACGGGCACTTGCCCACCGGTAGATGTTGTGTAGTTGTATGCGTGCTAATTGCACGGTTAAGAGGGAACTCTAGTGGTACTCTAGTGATGTTTTCTTAGTGTATAATGCTTTTAGAGCAATTTTTTTTTCTTCAATTTTACACCGTGATTACCTATACGTGCTCCTATCATTTGATTTATTCCAAAACTTAATTAATAAAAGAAATACAATACTTCAAAATCGCGAAAAATAACCCATTTTTATCGTGATGTTCAGATGACTATTCGACAAAAGTGATAAGTTTTTGACAAAAATAAAATAATAGAAGCAAATGTATACTTTTCCTAAATTTTGGTATAAAAATAATTAAGATCAGTCGTGTTTTGAAAAAGAAAACAGCGGAATACGAAACGTCTTTTGGTCAACGTTTTTGTAGATAAAATCAGCCTGAGCTGCAACTGTCCTTTTCGCACTTTACCGGGAGAGGTTGGAAGCAGCGCGACGGCAATAGTTTCTTCAAATACCTATTTCCCAAATTCCTCCGCACTAGAGTCCCCTCTTAACTGCTTACGAGATGCAAGATTTGCGTGAAGTCAGTATGACCCATCGTCGCATGTGGTGTTGTAAATACAAAATTTTTGACGCGTAAGAAATTGCCTTCTTTTGGCCTACAGTGTTCATTACGTAATAGTATACATGTTACCTCATCTAAAAGAAAAAAAATTAGCCTGTTTTCGGAGTGTGTTCATGTGACTTTACCGTTTGGTTATCTCCGAGTAAGCCCAAAGCTGGTAAGGGTTAAGGGCGTCATGTTCCACATGCGTCTCAAAGAGATGATAGGACACAGTGAAGGGGTCCGCAAAGGCCTGCCAGGCCGTTGTTCAAAAAAGAGGGCGTAAACCCTGGCACATGTATGTAAAGGAGCACGTGAGGTTCAAAGCCATTCAAAGGACATTTTACGGGACTATGCTTGGGGTTTCACTGATCAAAACAGAAATGAGGAGATCCGCAGAAGAACGAGAGTAACCGACATAGGCTGAAGAACTGCAACACTTAAGTGGCAGTGGGCCGGGCACATTGCCCGTAGGACCGATGCCCGATGGAGCGGATGGGTTCTTGAGTGGCGACCACGCACCGGAAGATGCAGCGTGGCTATGAACGCTACTTCCATCGTTCAGGTTATCGACAAGGAAGACTGACGACCTGGTGAAGCTAGCGGGAAACCGTTGGATGCGGAAGGCACAGTGGTCGTGGAGATCTTTGGGCGTCTTTCGGCTGAAATTACGATATTGATAATGATGAAGTTCCCAATGGTCTCGTGGTCACAAGTGCGACTGCGAGGGCGAGCGAGGGTTTGAGCCTTAATCCAACTCCCAAGTCTGGAAAATTGTTATTGACTTTGTTCATTAAAAATTTCTTAGTAAGAGCCTGGAATTTGCAAATTAGCTGTGTGACAAATGTAACACATAGCGACGTTGTGACTGGAGTTGATCTCTATGGTCATAAGGGATCTTTCAAAATTCAACTGAGGATCTTTCAAAATTCAACTGAGGATCTTTCAAAATTCATTACTTTAGAATTTTGGTCGAAAGGCGTTACTTTCCGGCGATTCTGTGGCCGGATACCTAACACGCGCGATACACAACGCCGACGCTGAAAAATAATCGAGTATAACTTTAGTTTTATATAGATTGTTTATGTATCGTATTTCATATTTGTTTGTATTTTGTGTTATAATATATTGTTATTATATTTTAATATGGCCATTTTCTGCTTGAACTGAATAAATAAATAAATATTTGTCTACACCTATCTGTGCACTATTCTTCGTCAAATACACGTCGTCGCCGAAGAATTATCATCATCATCTGAGCGTTAATCTCAATCCAGCAGCTTAATCCATATGAGTAGCCTCTTCATGTTTCACAGTAGGTCCACACCAGTAGTCATCATCATCATTATCTCAGCGTTAATCACAGTCGCAACCAAAGCTTTTTCAACTTTTGGAGTCTGGGGTCCGCTTTATCAGTCTAAATGCTGATTTTGGGTGAACTTGGATATTTTCTATGAAGCGACTGCCGTCTGACCTCCACAACCCGTAGGTGTTATCAAAGCATTGCAGTTAGAACATGTCATCGCCGAAAAAGAATGACCACTAAAATTGGTCGCCAAGGGCGAAATTCAGTCTGAAGAACTTGTTTGTGTATCAAATTTAACCCTATTTACTCTTAATGGCAACGCTTCAACGATGACTATACAATTCCACGCGATGTCGTGTTATCGATCGGTCGATCAATACGTTGGTTCAGAGATAATGTAATAGTCACTACAGTTGACATCACAATTGATGATCCGACGCTGATTGGCAGTTTCATGTCATTAGGATTCGGTTAGGCTGTGTTTCTCGTACAATGATTTAATCCCAGTGTCGAGGCTTGATAAGACGATTATGGGATCAAGTTAAAACATTAATCGAGTATTTGGTGTTAACATAATCATGTTTCGACTTGATCTAGCTAGTATATTCAAGTGCTTAAAAGAAATTGATGGTTGGCCATAACATCGGCTACCGGCAGAATTTACCACCCACCAGACAACGTTTTGCCACCAAGCGAGTAGAGGGTCTCCAGATCAATTTCCCTCTAGCGCTGCATCGTTGCTCGTGTTGTTGGGATTAACATTGCATCACTTCACTCCACTGCCGTTTTATCGATTTTGATACGTTTGCACCTAATGAGGTAACGATGATAACTGGGGCACCGCCCCGCTGTCCTCCGCCTTGCACCCCGATGCTATCTCGTTGCAACGGTTTGTTCAGAATAAGCAACAGAATCGATTCCAATCATTTTTAAACCATCTTATATTTTTTTCCCAAATACATTTAGAAATTGTTGCAGTCTGGTTACCGAGCGCGCCACACAGCTTACGTTAGATCATTGTACTACGCACGCCCGCGCAACAGCTGACGCCATAGGTCAACGCACCGCTCCCATGAGCGTAGCGTTGATCATATTTTTGTTGGGCCAGCCAAGTAGGATAACAAGCTTATAACTCTGTGATTTATCATGATATCTTTATGAAATTTTGTACACCGATTCTCAAAAAGTCAAAAATGTTGTATAGTCAGTTAGCTTTCCATAAATCAACATTATGCTCCTACCCTTATTCCAATATATTTGGCGTCAACGCAACTATGTTCTTCATTCACACTTCTCTATTAGCCGCCATCTTAAAAGTGGGTGACTTTTAAGATGACTTTCTAACCTTATCATCATTCACACAGTTCATCTATCGTTTCTTTGGTCTTCCCCTACTCTTATGGGCTATGTCCTATGCCTATGTCGAATATCTCCTCTGATTTTTGTGTTTATCGGGGATGAACGCTGCCAAAAACTTACAGTAAACGGAACGCGACCGTAGAGTGTGCATGCTTCCACTAATCGCCGCACGGCGTGACGAACGTACTCCTTGTCGAACTGGCAAGCTGGCGAGTCATGGTCACGTTCTTTTAACGGTCACCAAATTAAAGTATTTAAAGTAAGCCGGGGGATTTTATTTTTTAATTATTTTTTAAACCAGCCCTTGACCGCAATCCCGCCTGATGGTAAAGCGCACTAGTTTATTAAGAGCCTATTCACTCTAGCCTTGAAGACACTCAATTGTAGTCCGACGGAAACACCGCCGCCGGCAGATTGTTCCAGTCCCTCTATGTACGCGGTATAAAGGAGGAGGCGAAACGCTTCGTCTAGGCCTAATTTAGGCCTCATAATCAAAATTAATAAAGTTAGGGAGTCCGCCAGTGAATTGGGTCAACGTGCGTCTTCTTGTGATCTGGTCTGGTGAAATGAAATGAAATCGTTTATTAAGCAAGTATTAATAAAAAGTATAGTAATTCTTGAAAAGTTTCATCATGGTTATATATTTTTTCCTGATACAATTCATACATTTTTACCCGGCTTTTATAAATACCTAGGGTTTCCCAGTCAGTAAATATAAGGCGCTCGCTAACAGGCAATATTTTTTTTGTGAAAACTTTCATAAATTCACAATTAATCTGGTTAAATAGTACACTGTACGCATGATCCGGGTTGGTGTGATGAGGCAAGCCCGGTAGCTTTTCAATTAAATTATTTTTAAATTGTCCTAAACGATTTTCATTTACTGGAATAAAACTCATAAGTTTTCTTTGAGCTCTGACTTCACTTTTCTGAGGAAAAGTAACTAACTGGCCACTAACTGGCCAGAGTCTAACTCATTTATAATTAAATGATCAGAAGGTCTTAAGTTAGTAAAAATGTTGTCTAAACAGGTGGCACTTGTGGCAGTTATTCTAGTCGGCTCAAAGAATCTTGCGTACAAATTATAATACTTGAATAATGACATAAATTTATTAACTGTAGCTGATTTCTCTAGAAAATTAATGTTGAAGTCTCCACAGACAACAACTGTTATGTTACTGTGACAAGTCTTTAATAAAACTTCCTCTATATATTTTTCAAAAATATCACAGGAAGCACATGGGGGCCTGTAGACACTTATTACAATGAACTGCTCAAGCTCGATGCAAGCAATTTCAATAACTCGCTCAACAGAGAGGCTTACAATATCAGGTATCAATATATGGTCGTTTACGAACTTCGAATCTGAAGATTGGTTCGCTGCTTTAGTACCTTAATCAGAGAGATATACTCTGAAGTTAACATTCTATCGGATATTTGTTTATAGTTGATAATATATTGAAATTAATTTAACTTAAATACAGTCCACTTTAATCGTGTTTAAAATCTTTCGTGGCAGGCACATTGCCGCCACAGTCTTCAAAATTCATACTCAAATCTTTCCCCGAAATATTTTCCTCGTTAATGTCAATGATTTTTTTTTTTTATAATTATAAACTAGTGCTTCACTGCAATCCCGCCTGAAGGTAAGCAGTGACACAATCGTTGACAGTAAAGAGTGCCAACTTATTTAGAACTTATTCATTCAAAAAACTTAGTGAATAGAAAGGAAGATAGCAGATGCAATTTTAAACGTAACAGCACGACCAACGATGCTGCACCAGAGGGATATTGATCTGGAGACCCTCCACGACCAAATTCCCGACACAACAACATTTGCCGGATAATACCTGGCACACATCGCAAAACAACTGTTCTGACCCGTCCTTCATACGACTTCGCCAGACATCATCCAAACTTTCTGAAAATAATGAAAAAGTATTAAAAAAATAGCCTGGAGGCCCCGTGGCGCAGCGATCCCCGGTCAGGTCATGATGGAAAACGATCTTTTTCTGATTGGCCTGGGTCTTGGATGTTTATCTATTATAAATATAGTATCGTTGAGTTAGTATCGACTTCCATAACACAAGTCTCGAACTTACTTTGAGGCTAGCTCAACCTGTGTGATTTGTCCATCTTTATTTATTTATTAGAATAAAATAAAAATCCAAGAATGCGAATGTTTATGAAAGGTTCAAAAAACTTATTTCTTATCTTATTATATTGTGACAGTCATGAAAGATTTCTTTTGAACCTAAAGAGGTTAGAGTTCCCTCGCCCACATGTGGGTGTGGCGAGAGGAGGCAAAACGCCGGGGTATAACTTCGCTGCCGTGAGAAATCGCGGTACGGCAGACAGAGCTTCGGTGGGATCTGATGGCGACATGGATTGAGACACGCCATAATAGCGGCGGTAAGTCCCCTTTTTGAGGAGTGGCTAGAGAAGCGCCACGGCGCCCTCACCTTGCGCCTGACGCAGATCCTCACCGGACACGGTTGTTTCGGGAGCTTCCTATTCCATATATGGCAGGAGTAAACGCCAGGGTGTCACCATTGTGTGGATCGCCCTGACTACACGGTGGAGCATACGGTGAAGGTCTGCCCGGCGTGGGTAGAGAACCGCCGTGTCCTCGTAGCGGCGATTCATCATCATCATCATCAACCTTTTTTTTTGTCGTCCCTCTGCTGGGCACAGGTCTCCTCTCATACAGAGAAGGATTGAGCGTAATCACCACGCTTACTCAATGCGGGTTGGCGATTTCAGACTTAAAGTCCAGGTTTATTCAAGATGTTTTCCTTCAACTTCAGTCATTGGTGTCCAAGATATACTTAGAAAGTACATATAACTTTAGAAAAGTTACATTGGTACTTACCTGACCTGGAATCGAACCCGCGCACTCATACTTGAGAGGCTGGTATTTTAACCACTAGGCCACCACGACATGTAATTAAAGTAAAGCGGCGATTATTTTTTTATTTTTGCATCAAAATCTTAATGCCGTTCATAGAATACATCTACCTATCAAGTTTCAACAGTATAGCTCTTACAGTTTCGGAAACAAACCCCTGTGCCATACGGACGGACAGACAGACATGACGAATCTATAAGGGTTCCGTTTTTTGCCATTTGCCTACGGGACCCTAAAATGGGGGATTTGAGTTCGGAAACGGTATCTAATTTCAGTTCCAGACTTAACTTTGAGTCAGTATTTGTATTTCGGGCTATATTGAGGTTAAGTCAAAGTTCTTAATACAAACGTGACAACATAGTACCGAAATTAGCTGGCATTTTTATATTAAGAAATGGATTTCTATAATTTTTAGACGCATAATTCAACAACCATTTAGGTGGCACAAACCTGATCTAAATGAAACCCATGTTTTTATTTTGATGAGAATAACTTTGAGAAGGAGGCTTACTCAAGAATTTGAATAAAGCAAAAAATTCTTAGATTTAAGAGAACGCTTAAGCGACATTTAGAAGGGAAAGCATATTATGGCATATTATCATCAACATCATCATCAACCTTTTATCCTCCCACTGCTGGGCACAGGTCTCCTCTCTCGCGCGTTCAAACAAACAAAGTCTTCAGCTTTATGCTTTTTTGCTTTTCTTCAGCTTCGCGTCTTTTTATATGCCCCTATTGAGCGCAGCGTGATGTTTTATAGCTTAAAGCCTTCTTGAATTAACGCGGCGCTATCCAACGCAAATAGAATTTTTTAATCAGACCAGTAGTTCAAACATTCTCACATTAAACAAACAAACTCTTCAGCTTTATATATTAGTAATAGAGTATAGATTGACTACTCTTGTCTTGACTATTTCTTTAATTTACTTAATTTTTTACCTTATACGCCTGAGGGACAAAACATTTCTTATCTGACCATTGTTTCCACAAATATAATAATTGTCAGCCTTTAAAACACTATGTGGGGTCAATATATTGTTATAGCATTAGAATTGTTTTCACTTTAATAAAAAATGAATCAACCGTAAGACGTCCAATGCATAGACCCCTCCAAGCACCACTACCTCGACCGGATCTGTGTTTTCCGCATTCAGAAAATTTCTGAGTCTTTACCAAAAACTACTGAGATATAAGGAATGAAAGTTACGGACTGTGGGCTAATTACGTCGCATGTAAAATGTCGCATGACGTCATGCCGTGGTACAAAATATATCACGGCGTGCCGTCATGCGACATTTCAAATCAATATATCTTCCTAAATATTTGAATGAATGGAAAATAAAAAATAGGTACGTGTTCAATATTTTTCTTAAATTTACCTGATGGATATTAGATTATTTTTTTAGGATACAACCCAATTCCCGCGCATATTGTTCAGAATGCATCCTATAGAATACTGACATGCTGGCTACTCTTCGCCTGTGCTCCAGGCTTTGGAGGCCGTTTTTAACCAAATCTGGATCGCCAATTAGCCTCTCCTCGGAATCCAAAGTACAATCTATGTAAATGTACACTGTAGACTACCTACATTAATTGTCTCTACTTCTCCTTGATATTTCATCCAAAGATTGTCTGTAAAATATCCCTCTTAGCGACAAGACCACCCCTTGTGTCACCCTTTGTAAAACCTTCATATTCGTATTCTGTAATGTATACAGTATGTTAAGAAAACCCTGTCCGACTAGTGAAGGTATTGTTAGGTATCGATAACTGATTCTACTCATCATCTCAGCGTTAATCCCAGTCGCATCCGAAGCCTTTTTCCAGCTCTGGAGTCTGGGGTCCGCTTTACCAGTCTAACTGCTGATTTTGGCTAAACTTCGACATTTTCCGTGAAGCGACTGCCGTCTGACCTCCACAACCCGAAGGCGATATCAAAGCAGTGCAGTTAGACCAATTGTTGGACTTTTGAGGGCTCCAACAACCCGTAACGACTGCCACCAGATGTTCGTATGGCAACCGGGACCAACGGCTTAACGTGCTTTCCGAGGCACGACCAGACCAGTGCAAATATTCATATTTATGCATACAAATATTTGCACTGCGCGGGGATCGAACCCGCGCCTCCTTGCGCAGCGGCCGCTTTCGCTACCGCTACGCCACGGAGGCTGTAATCGATATTTAGTGTTCGGGATTAGCCCTGACGCCTTGCTTTTGAGCATTCAACTTTGATGGTCACAGTGACGTGGAAATTACAGTAATATTTGTTCGTGTATCTACAGTATGTTAAGAAAACCCTGTCCGACCCGTGAAGGTGTTGTTAGGTATCGATAACTGATTCTACTAATGGATACAAAACCGGGTTAAACTTAAAAAAAAAAATCCCCGAAAAAAAATATTATTTCGCAAAAAAAGGTAACTTAATAAATGTGCGTTAACCACCCTTCCGCGGGCGGTGCACGGCAGAGCACGCGGCACGTGGTCGCATCGCTATACGCTCATAATAATATCGGTGTTGTCACTTTCTCAAAAATTACCAAATTTCGGGGAAGTTGGAATTAATTTGCGGGAAAAAAAGATTATTTCAAAATTCATTTGTATTGGTACTAAGATGATTACGTAAAATTTTATATTATATTTGGTCATGTGTTTACCAAACCTTTATTATCCTTATGGGTCGGACAGGGTTTTTTAATCATACTGTATACGAACAAATCACACAGATTGAGCTAGCCCCAAAGTAAGTTCGAGACTTTTGTTATGGGATACTAACTCAACGATACTATATTTTATAATAGATACATATATAGATAAACATCTAAGACCCAGGCCAATAGTTGACTGATTAATCCATAATTTGTTTGTTTAATTTCTCTCAAGCATGTTATACTTTTACAATAGTTAAAGTGTCAATATTGCAAAATGAAATTTTGGTAAACTGGTGACTTAAAGAACTTAAACAGAGAGTTTTTTTTTAAATCTGATATTATTTTGGGTCTTTAATAGAGATATGTCAGTCCCCATCTTACCCTTACACTGATCTTACTTAACACAATATTAAATCTAATAAAATAAGTATAAATAAACAAAATAATAATAAAAAAAAAAAATAGAGCTATTCATATACAACCGTAATTAAGCAACACGGTTTTTTCGTAGTCTAAATTGATGGTACTGACAAAATGGGCTATATTAAATGCTTTATTAGATCTAATTTATTTAAGATAAATTCGCTTATGTATAAGTAGCTTCCGTTCATTTTTATTTCTATGGATTTAAAAAAAGAATCAAAACACACTTTGAAAGTCCACAAAAAAAAATGCTAAAATTTATCGAAAATCTAGTCAATAGGATTTACTTACCTCTTAAACAATCAAGCTTAATACTCAATTACCCTTCCATATAATATTATCATTGTTCAATCAAAAACCGAAATTAGATTATACGCTTCCCAGAAGAATCGTAGGTAATCAAATCTCTATAATATACATGATATATATGCACATATACCCAAAAGTACGTTTGCGCTACGCACGCCAAATCGTCGAGTCGGATATCAAACACAAAACCGATCTTTATTCAATACCAATAACCCGGTAACCGAATAACCGGGTAACCGAAAAAGTTTTCACTATCTCAGTTACAAATACTACGCAAACATGCCAGTTGGAACTAGTTTGTGTCAGATAAAAGCGGTTATATCGAGTTCAGTAAAATTTTGTCGCAGCAACTTTTATTTGTTTTGAATTAGTTTATAAGGTTGTGTTTTGTTTCCCGTTTGGGATGTACGGACGTACGTATGTACCAACTTAAGAAATTCAATGTCTCATAAGTGTTATATTGAGTATTATAGGATTCTTCCTACAAGCGAACACTTTTGATTTAATTGAGTAATATAGTAATTTGAGATATCGCCAAGCGGTTGGTCGACTCTTCACGTGACCTGCCGGCTGGCCGTTTTTGGTCAATGAATCAGCACTGCCATATAACACGCTTCACGGAAAATGTCGAAGTTTCGCCAAAATCAGCAGGTAGACTGGTAAAGCGGACCCCAGACTCCAGAGCTAGAAAAAGGCTTCGGATGCGACTGGGATTAACGCTGAGATGATGATGATATTTTTTTTTAACTTTGGACGGGTCTGAGCAGTTGTGTTGCGATGTGTGCCGGGTACGATGCGCCAAGTGTTGTTGTGTTGGGAGTTTAGTCGTGGAGGGTCTCCACATCAATCTCACTCTGGCGCAGCATCGTTGGTCGTGTTGTTGGGTTTAACATTGTATCACCTCACTCAACTGCCGTCTTTCTTCCTATTCACTAAGTTTTTTAAGTGAATGGGTTTAATAAACTAGTGCGCTTTACCATCAACGATTGCATCACTGCTTAACATCAGGCGGGATTGCAGTCAAGCGCTAGTTTATAGGTAGGTTAGGTAACTATTGATACCCTCTAATTAATTCCTTTCCTGTTTTAAATACTCGTAAATATTATTATTTTAAATTACATAAATATTATGTTAAATATTATTCACAATTACAACTATTATGATGACAATTATGATTCTAGTGTCATCGTATTATTCTGTAAGAAAATAGAAACGGTTACATTTAAGGGCCTTACTCTCATTTAGTAGCGTAAAATGGTCACATTAGGAAGCTAATTTCTAATTAACGGCTTGGTTTTGAGATTTGAAAAAAATATATCTTGTCTATTGATTCATGTACAACATTTACTAAAGATGATTTTTTCGTAGGATTTTGCCTTTTGCCTTAAAAAAATATTTTCCAAAACGCTATTTTTGGCTAATATTCGTTATTACTTCTAAACGGCATTGATGTGTGGAAATATTTTTACACTGAAAAATTCGTGGTTAGAAGTACTACAGATATGCCAGAGCGTATTTAAATCCATCAACATTTGCCAAGAAAATATCCTTATTTTGAAACATAGGTTTAGAGGTGCTCTGCGCGGGCGCGGGCGGCAGTCGTGCGTTAGCATTCAGACGGGAGGGTTGTGTCGCTTGCTGCTCTGCTCCGGCTATCGCCGACTACGCGTGGTTGTCTGTGTGAGTGCAAATATTTACGAGCGAATCGTGCCAGTGTACGTTCATAGATTAGCTCGCAAATGAGAATTGAAGATGCGTCTGGTGGCGTTAGTATCTATCTACCTATACTCTTGTATTTATACCTACATATTACTGTATTTTTCTTTATAATTACTATTAGCTTTTGTAACCATTTTTCTTTTACAATTGAAGTTAAACAATTACGAATTGTTCCAGGAAATCTAGAAAGAAATCTTTAGACTTGAAAGGCAATAATCCGACTAACTACATCCGCTGATAATATAGAAGACTCTATTCAGGTAAGTAAACACTCGCACTTAGATTATAATTTATAGGTTTGTAAGGAGATTTAAAAATAAAAATCTTATTAGAAATTTACGTAACTTGAAAATGTGATTTTTTGTTTATGGTGATATAAACCAAAAATTAGGACTCAATTAAAGGTTTTGGTGTAAAAACAGTTTTACAAAAAGTTTTGAGTTGATAGGACTTTTAGTTTTTGCGATAATAGCAAAAATGTGTAATAAAAACTCTTACTTGGATTATTTTAAATGATTCTTCCTGTAAATATTTTATTTCTATATGTAATTGTTTAAAGTAGCCGAAGCCGATGGACGCGGGCTGGCGGGCTTGGAATGTAACAGTTATCAGTAAATTTTTTTGACGTCCTCCGTGGTGCAGCGGTCAACACGCCTGCCTGCGACGTGGAGGCCGCGGGTTCGATTCCCGGCCAGGTCATGATGGAAAACGATCTTTTCCTGATTGGCCTGGGTCTTGGATGTTTATCTATATATGTATCTATTATAAATATAGTATCGTTGAGTTAGTATCCCATAACACAAGTCTCGAACTTACTTTGGGGCTAGCTCAATCTGTGTGATTTGTCCGTATATATACAGTATGTTAAGAAAACCCTGTCCGACCCGTAAGGATAATAAAGGTTAAGTAAACATATGACCAAATATGATATAAAATTTTACGTAATCATCATAGTACCAATACAAATGAATTTTGAAATAACTTCCCCGAAATTTGGTAATTTTTAAAAAAGTGACAACACCGGTATTATTGTGAGCGAATAGCGACAGCGATGCGACCACGTGCCGCGTGCCCTGCCGCCCGCCGCCCGCGGAAGGGTGCTTAACGCATATTTATTAAGTTACCTCTTTTTGCGAAATAATATTTATTTTTTTAGGGGGATTTTTTTTTAAGTTAGCCTGGTTTTGTATGCATTAGTAGAATCAGTTATCGATACCTAACAACACCTTCACGGGTCGGACAGGGTTTTCTTAACATACTGTAGGATATACATATATTCTGTTTTTCACAAATAATATTGTAATAACATTTTTCGACTTACAGAAAAGAAGAGAAAGAAACCAATCGACAGAACTTAAAAGTTTAATTTGCTTTTTAGGTCGAACACTAACGCAGTTGATTCTAGGTCAGACATCCATACAGAATGTCGTCAAGAAAATGATAATATTATATATCTCTATGTGCACAAAAAAACGACGCAAGTTCCATCATCATCATTCAGGTAAAATTATGCCTGCATGTCCTACAACCTTTATTTTTAGTTTACAAATATATCATATACCTGTAAAATTATTTTTTCTTAATTCTTAATTAATTTTTCTTCATAAATTCTTAATTCCTTGACAAAAATCTCTAACAGTGTTGCCAGGGTTAATTAAAATGTATGTTATATCTTTTTTTAGCTCAAAATATCACCAAAACCTCAACAAATCTCAAGCTTGTTTCATCGAAGGGCGACGCATAATTAATATTGCTTACTTTTATTCAGAACTAAAGAAAATTGCCACGCACGGAGAATTATAGACTGTGGTTTAGGATCTGTGGATATTGTTGGAGAACGACAAGTGAGACTACATTCCCTATTTATTTTTAAATGCCGTATGTGTATGGAAACATTTTGCACATCCTACAGAAATCAATATCAGCTGTGCAGTTGTAGGAACAATAGAAATAGACTGTGGCCATTCTCAACTGCAAGAAATTTCTGCAGCTTTAGATATGCCTATAATCTCGCATGTTATTTATTGGATCGAAGAATTAAAATTTACAGATTTTAAAATAACTCGTGTTTTATTTGAAACCTCATTACGACGAAGTACATTCAATCCGACGTCACTGACACAGTATAAATAGGGTACTATCTCTTTATGGAAAACGGCCAAAACTACGCGCTTTGTAATCTCAAGGCATCTATATAAAGCACGGTTAGCGCAGCGGTTAAGCTATTGACTGCTGCGCTGCGTGTCGCGGGTTCGATTCCCGCGCGGAACAAATATTCAGAACTTTTGTTAACGTTGTGTTTGGTCGACGGGGTTCGTGGCACCGTGGTAAAAAAAAAATATTTTAAAGGAAAGATGTTGTTCGGAGAAAAGTTTATATTGAAGTAAGCGCTAAGGTAAACAAGGCTTTCAAATAAAATAAAAATAGAATAGAACACAATGAAAATAATAAAACGTGCCAGTAGGCTCTAAGGCCTGGTTTACACAGCTGAGATTAGGCATAATCTACAACAGCCCCACATAATCGAAGCTGTGAAACAAAAAAAAATCTGCACAAAAAAAAAAAATTAAATTAAACCTAAACCAGCTACACATCTCTTGTGTGCTATAGGCCCCAGTGTTTTAGTGAGAACATCTGCAGGCATATCACAACTCTGAAGATATTCTAACTTAACAACATTAGAAGAGACCTTTTCTCGAATAAAATGATGTTTCGTATCTATGTGCTTCCTCCTGTTGTGGTGTACAGGATTGTGAACGAGATTTATGGCACTCTGACTATCTGAATACAGCTTAACTGGCGTAAGTTTACCTGTTATTTCATGGATAAAACGGCGTAAATAACAAGCTTCTTTAGTAGCGGACGCAAGCGCCATATATTCGGCCTCTGCAGAGGAGAGCGCTACCGTGGGTTGTTTTTTCGACTCCCATGACACAGGTGCTCCACCTTGTACAAAAACATAACCTGTGTATGACCTTCTGTCGATCGTACAGTTTGCCCAATCAGCATCACAGAATCCTTT
This sequence comes from Sesamia inferens, assembly GCA_037179545.1. Taxonomy (NCBI): domain Eukaryota; kingdom Metazoa; phylum Arthropoda; class Insecta; order Lepidoptera; family Noctuidae; genus Sesamia; species Sesamia inferens. The sequence goes on along the minus strand of CM073944.1, from coordinate 22,993,943 downwards.
TAAGAGTTCTCCATTTTTTCTATAAACCAATGAGTAGTTGAGAGTGCCTTTCAAGTATTGTAAAACTCTTTTTGCAGCATTCCAATGCTTTTTAGTATAACACGTATTAAATTGACTGAGATAGCTCGTCGTATACGCAATATCTGGTCGTGTGTTTACAGACAAATACATAAGAGAACCAATAAGAGTTTGGTATGGAAAATTCTCACTAACCTGATCATCACAACGCTTTTCCATCGATTTCTTTACAAGTGGAGTATTTACCGTCTTACACTCTATCATATTAAATTTTTGTAGTAGTGAACTTATGTATGACGATTGATTAATTTCTATAACATTTTCCTGTATATTAAAATTCAGGCCTAAATACTTTTTCAAAAAACCCAAATCTTTTAGTGAAAAATTACTCGACAAATCCTTTTTGACAATGTCAAATGTCATTTCAGAGTCAAAAAATACTAAAAAGTCATCGACAAAGACACTAAGAATAACGAGTTCCTTATCAAAAAGTTTAGTGTATACGCAAGATTCAGAAGGAGTTGGAACAAAACCTATTTTTAAAAGTGTTTCATTTAACTTTTTATTCCAGGCACGCGGTGCCTGTTTTAGGCCGTAAAGGGATTTCTTTAATAGGCAAACCTTACTTTCGCCACCCTTTTCTATGAAACCAAAAGGTTGTTCCATATAAACTTCCTCTTCCAAGTTTCCATTTAGGAACGCGGTATCTACGTCCAAATGTTTTATTTTTAAACCAATTTCTGCAGCCAACGCAAATAAGGCACGTAGGGAAGAATGATGAATTACTGGCGCAAACGTTTCGTCGTAATCCACTCCTTTAATTTGCTTAAAACCTCTTGCGACCAGTCTAGCCTTGTATTTCAGTATATTTCCACTAGCGTCCTTTTTCAGTTTATAAACCCACTTGCATGGTATTACTTTCTTGTTTGGTCTGTCAACAAGATCCCAGGTCTTGAGCTTCATAAGAGAATTGTGCTCATCTTGCATAGCATTTTGCCATTTTTCGGCATCGTCAGCATGAACTGCTTCATAGTATGTCGTCGGCTCATCCAAATCATCAGACAATACATTATAAGTAAGAAAATCTGGTGGTTTCCTGTTTCGTGAGGGGTACCGACGCTCCTGGATAAATGGCTGCTCTTCCAAACTAGCTGGTTCTTCATCAAAACGCTGTGTGTTTATTGGTGAAGACGTTTCAGCTATAGGGTCGATACTCTCAACACAATCGTGAAATTCAATTTCATTTTCATCTCTTTCAGCATTTTCTTCAAAAAGTAAAACTGAGTCCGACTGTACCTCAGGTTCATTCTGCTTTCGTTTCAAAAATGTAAAGCAGTTTTCAAAAAAGGTTACATCCCTAGATTTTAGGATTCGCCGTGGGTTAGAAGGATCTCTAAAAATATAACTATTTGGATCTTCAGAATAACCAACAAAAATAGCTTCTTCAGCTTTCATGTCCAACTTTTTTCTATTACATGAAGGTATATGGACAAGGGCTCTGCATCCAAAAATTCGTAGATGACTAAGATCACATCTTCTGCCACACCATTTATTATAGGGTATATCCCCACTTAAGGCTCGATGAGGGGACCTATTTTTTAGGTATACAGCTACGCGAAATGCGTCTTCCCAGTAAGCCTTAGGTAGTGAGCTTTCAGCCAGCAGCGATCTCGCCTTCTCGGTTATAGATCGGTGGGTTCGCTCTGCAACTCCGTTTTGTTGAGGGCTGTAAGGCGTCGTTGTTTGATGCGCGATACCTTTTGATGAAAGATAATCAGCAAAAACTTAATTAACAAACTCTGTGCCGCCATCAGTCCTAATCCTTTTTATTTTAAAACTTAATTGATTTTCAACTAAAGTTTGAAAATGACAAAATTTATCTTTTACTTCGGTCTTTGAACTTAAGAAATACGCAAAAAACTTTTCGGGTATAATCATCAACTAAAGTTAACATATATTTATTACCTTGAAAAGAGGTTGTAGACATAGGTCCACACAGATCACAGTGGATCAACTCTAAAGGTGAAGTTGCTCTATTAAAAGCTATCCTTTTAAAAGGTTTTCTTGCTTGTTTGCCTTCTACACAAGCGATGCAACTTGATTTATCTACTACGGAAAATTCTACCCCTACCTGGTGATTCTTCAACCGATTCATGCCTATTCGACAAAGGTGTCCAAGTCTCTTATGCCAGATTTGATACCTATCCTGACAGTCAGAGTGCTCATCTTTTGTTAAATAATTATCAGCCACAGTGTTGGAAACATTTGTAGAGCCATTAAGTACATACAATCCACCACAGGGCGAAGCATGAAGAAGCGAATCACCTGTAACACAAAAGGTATCATTTTTATAAAAGTTACATCCATTTTTATTAAAAACACATATAAAACCCTTATCTACAGCTTTTTGTACAGATAGCAAATTAGCATTTAAGTCTGGTACATAAGCAACATCAGAAATTGTATTTATTTTATTTTTAGGTGTCGAGATCGAAATATCTCCTAATCCTAAACATTTGATCTTTTCACCATTTGCGACAGTTACGGTTCCTCTATCAGTCAACTTTATATGTTGAAACCAATCACGCCTTGAAGACATATGTTTAGTTGCACCTGAGTCTACATACCAAACATCCTTGTTTTCAGATCCAGAAGTATTCAAAGCAGTAAATGAGGAGTCATTTGTACTCGTAACATTACCCTTTTTCTTCTTCTTTTTCAATGGACAGTCTGGTCTTTTATGTCCGGGTACATTACAGTCATAACATACTACTTCCTTCTTCTTTTTGGATTTAGGTTTCACTTTTGCTTGAAATACCGAATCCGTCGTTAATGTGTCGCTTTTAGACATTTCATTAAGGAGTCTCGTTTTTACCAGGTCAGTAGTTACATCAACATTGCAATTTTCAAGCGCCATAATGAGGGGCTCATATTTTGGAGTGAGTCCACCTAAAAGTATAGTGGCAATCGACGTATCTTCTATCACCTTCCCAATATCTGCAAGATCCTGTGCAGTTGAAGTAACTGCATTTATGTACTGTTCAATGTCTGCATAATCTGCGAGACTTAAGCGGTACAACTTACGTTCGAGAGCTATTCTTCGTCCTATACCGTTATCCTCAAAAGCTTTCTGTAATGATTTCCACGCTTCCGATGCAGTCTTTGCACTTCTAACGTGAGTTATAGCTGCACCATCTACAGTTAGGCAAATCTTAGCAAGAGCTTTTGTATCGTACTTTATCCTTATAGCCTGAGGAGTTGTGTCACCTTCTGGGTATCCAGTAACGGCAAACCAGAGATCCTCGTGGAGTAGGTAGTTTCTCATTTTAAACTTCCACGTCGGATAACCCTCCTTGTTTCTTAAGCCAAAGGTTGGTAATGACGAAGAGCTTGACTTCGCCATAACATTACTATCACCAGTATCATGTGACATGTTTACGCACACCAAAAAAAAAAATACAAAAAACAATATTTTCCAAAAAAATACACTTTTGTATATATTTCACACACGGATTTTATACTCCACAATTTCGTGCTGATAACGTTTTGTTAACGTTGTGTTTGGTCGACGGGGTTCGTGGCACCGTGGTAAAAAAAATATTTTAAAGGAAAGATGTTGTTCGGTGAAAAGTTTATATTGAAGTAAGCGCTAAGGTAAACAAGGCTTTCAAATAAAATAAAAATAGAATAGAACACAATGAAAATAATAAAACGTGCCAGTAGGCTCTAAGGCCTGGTTTACACAGCTGAGATTAGGCATAATCTACAACAAGAACATGTCCTACAAGTAGTTGTTCCGGGTCTGGCTGTTTGTGTCTGTGAATTTATATGTTTAAAAATGCACCCACGATAAAAGTAATTTCTAGTGTGGTTCAACGTTTTTTTTTTTTAATAAAAATATCACAAAGTGCCTAGTGCGCGTTTGTTTTACGTTAACGCGATGAACTCGTTTATGTTATTCGCATTAGTAATTAATTCAAGGACACTGCAAAGACATGATACTCATATACTAAAAAGTAGTGAAAAAAAAAATCAAATATGTTGAATCGATAGATATTACCATCTACCATTAATTTTTATGTTAATGTTATGATATATTATAATGTGTGGGTACTTGTTTTACAAATGTCTGTCAGTCTGCGATCGGCCATTAAACTGTGTAACGAGCACTCCTTGATTTTATTTAAACATTTATCAAGAATACTAAAAATATATTATAGTACGATATTACCATTTATCAATGCAAAATATACATTTATCGTCTTGCATCCATACCCCCGTCTGAAATCGTAGACACAAATCGCGACCTACACGCGGTTTGTCTGCATCTCTGGATATTCTTTGATTGTCGTTTTAGTTTAGCGCGCCACCGCGCGCATTTTACGAATTCGGGAGTACGGCGTTTAGCTCCGCCCACATGCACAAGGTCATTGAGGCTACTATACCCGTTAATAATAATATTTATTTTCTTAAGAACGGTTATAGATCGAATAAATTTTAATTTTGATAATTTAATTTTCGCCGATATTGTATATTTTTTTTAAATTTAGTGTCTGTTGTAGATACTATTTAAATTAATTTTAAGTTATAGTGATCATCCGCGACGTGGAGTTAGTTATTGAACATATTTTTTATTTTCACACCAAAAGAGTCGATTTCTATAAATACATTATTACACTTCTAGATCATAATATACAGCATAGATTTTAATTTTTTGTTGTGCTCCGCACCTATTGGTCATAGCGTGATGTTATATAGCATAAAACCTTCCTGAGTTGTTGGACTATCCAACGCAAATTTAGAAAGAATTTTTCAAATCGGAACAGCAGTTCCTGAGATGAGCGCGTTCAAAGAAACAAACAAACTTCAGCTTTATTATTTTGTTTTCATGTTTCTGACACAATATTTCGTAATATTGTCTACTTACATATTGATGATTACGTAGAATTTTATATTATATTTGGTCATGTGTTTACCTAACTTTTATTATCCTTATGGGTCGGACAGGGTTTTCTTAAGATACTGTATTGTATGCCTTTCGGCGGAAAATAGAATGGACCAGACATTTTGACTAAACATCATTGTACCCTTTTTTTATTCTGGATGGGAAATCATCAAATGACCTCTCCCGCTCTTTGCGGAGCGGAAGAGCGTGTCAGACTTTTACTCACTAAAAACCTGCCTGTGCGCCAGGGATACGGTTTCTTTTTTACCCAACCCGCAACCCTGCCCCAAGAGGTATCGGGCTTCGTGGACCCCGTCACGAGGTGTTGACATTTCTTTGAGGCGCGCGTCAAACACAGCGAACCGTCGACCCTGGCCTGGTGCTTATCGGGCGGCCGGCGAGCCGCCCATTGCTCACCGCCCGCAAGCCCGCGCCGAGTTCGATATTGTCTCCCGACAAGACGGCAAGATGGCGCGAGGATCCCGCTCCCTCACGCACTCCGCCTACCCCTTTGCCACCATCACTGCTTCGTAGAAAGAGGTTACGGCCTGCCATGCACTCTTGCTCCGGATCAGGATCGGACGCGAGAGATCGCCGCCCATCGCCGCCACGAGGTCACGGCGATGCTCTACCCAAGCCAGGCAGACCTCCACCGTGTCTTCAGGGCAATCCCCACATTGGTGATATCATTATTGTTCACAAAATTAATAAGTAAAAGCTAATGAAATAAATTGACTCCAGACAGGGTAGCTGTCATAATACGGTAATTATCTCCTTATGAAAGCGCGGTAAGAAGCATAAATTTCAAGCGAACGACAATGGCGCATCGCGGAAAATAAGGTTCAAAACAGCGATACTTTTTGATGTTTGTGGAACAAATTGACCACCGAAAACAAAATTATTTTGCAGATTTAATTAAATTAAAAAATTTAATGCACGAATAAAATTAAAGGCAAATCTTTAAAATCTTTAGTAGATTAAATTCCCTTTATTATTACAAAACAAAATATGAGAACTATGCGACGAAAGATATTTTTGAGCTCTGTTTTGCCTTTGTTTAAGTACCATGATACTATTTCATTATGATAAAATATTTTTTATAAGTATTTTTCTTGAATATTTAAGATTTTTTTTTTGTGGTTTGTATTATGTGCGATTTTAATTTTGTGACAAAAAACAAAGCGTTTTATGGTGTTGTCCGTTAGGGCAGCACCTTAGAAGTACTCTTTACTCTCCAAATTATTTACCCAAAACCAGTCTTAACACGGTCCAAAAATCCGGATATATCGTCCGGTTATCGAGACCTGAAACTCCATTAACCGTCCAGTGCTACGTCTGGAATATTGAGTGAATGTGTCCAATTAACCCTTAGCCATTTCCACCCTTGATGGCGTAGAAAATCTAACCCTTGTTAGTGTCAACCCTTAAATTCGGATAATCCGGATATCGACAAGCGTTGAACCGGTTAAGATACCTTTTGGACCGGGAAAAACGCTCGGGTTGTACTTTGTGTAGGCTGGTTTTTTCGCGGTTGTTTTTTACCCGGCCGCTGTCCGGTTTTTATTGGAGTTACGGTTTTATTGATGCCGTTTATAACGGCTCGACGTTGAGGAAAAAGTTTAGAAGAGTAATATCGGTTTGAGATAGGCACTGTTTTGAATTAAATGTTTGCACTGCTTTTTTTTGTTTTTCAAATTACTATGTTTATATTCAAAAGGAATGACGTGCTTCAATGTACTACACCGCGAGGGGCGAGGCCATGGACACTAATTTTGTTACACAACGCGACTTTAATAAAATCTCTAGATTATTTAAACCTCAGACTGAAGCCTGGGAGGACCTCTTATCCGAATGGCAAAGTAGGTGGGATAATTCCATCAAGGGCACCTCCATCTATTCTTTCAATCCGTTGGCGATCGGCTGGTTAAGACATGGCTGGAGGTTGACCACTGCGTTGCCCAATTTCTCACAGGTCATGACAACTTTAAAAGTAAACTGTATTCTTTTAAACTTGTTCCTTCCCCTTTGTGTCAGTGTTCTACATTGAACTGTGAATTTGAATAGTCCGCACATCACATCTTGTGGGAGTGTGTCTCTTTGGCAGAATGAACCCAATATTACTTTGGATAGTGTACAAGTTACATCCGGAGTCGTTTATTATACGGACCTTGTAGAAACTAGAACCAATTTCCGTGCGTTCAGGCGCTTTTGCCATACCTATTATTGGAATCAATTGTAACAGCTAATACCTACTTAGGACCCATTAACTTAATCAAATTTTATCCCGTGGTGTTTGGCAATCTGGGTTTCTCCCAGTTGCAATAATGTCCCTTTGTGCCGATTGGCCTAGTTCTGTTCTGTCTCCTGCTTGTTATGGAGGGAAGTGGAAAAAATATCTTTTTTCTTACTCCTCCGCTATTCTCTTCTGATTAATTTCGTTGCGGGACCCAAGACAGTTGAATCGTTTCTCCGGGACTCGTCGAGCTTCATTACTCGGCGTTTTTCTGGCGGTCTCCACTGTTGATTCTGGCTTTCAGGAGTTGCAGTGGGTGGGAAAAGTGTGGCGGGTTTTGTCCCATTAAAAAAAAAAATCAAAAGGAATATGTTAAATATGTAATAATAAGCGGCATGCATATATAAAATAAAATAAGTCTATAGTGTTCCCACTAATGTGATACAGGTCTCCTCTCTGTGAGACGAAGTGGGCCGTTATCCACCTCGTGAGCCTGTCCGGCTTGGTAGATGTCACGTTTTCGAGTTTTTGTTACAAAGAAATTCCTGTTTCCTGATGATGATGTTATGTGTCATCGTTTTGAAAACATTGATGATGAAATAATGTATTATAAGTAAAACGCATGTCGGGGTTCGCATCTATGGACATCTATCGGGCTCGCCGCCCGGCAAGGACCAGGCCTGGATCGAACTTGTGTTGGACGAAGAGATGTCATCACATTGTAACGAGGTAAACTAGGATCACTGCCTGCCAGAGCCACGTGTTGTTTAAAAGAGATACTGTGACCGCGAGCACAGGCAAATGAAGGAACACGGGTAACCCATAGTGGTAGAAGTCATTTGATGATTTCCCAACCAAAATAAAACGGTTCGAAGTCTCGGCCGTTACCACTTTGGGTTACCCTTGCTCTTGTGGTTGTCAGGGCTTTTAACGACCCATAAAGATTGTCAAAAATCTACAAATGACATCTAGAAGCCAAAGCCTAAGATCCAAAGCCTAGAGCACAGGCGTAGCCTTTCGGTGTTCTATAGGATACATTTTGGGGAGTGTGCGAGGGAATTGCACGATTTAATTCCCCCATCTCCGTTCCACCATCGGACGACCCGTCGTACGGCAAGTTTCCACCCTTATGTTGTTAACACCTCTACGATCCGGACGAAGCGTTTCGCCTCCTCCTTTATACCGCGTACATCGAGGGACTGGAACAATCTGCCGGCGGCGGTGTTTCCGTCGGAGTACAATTTGAGTGTCTTCAAGGCTAGAGTGAATAGGCTCTTAATAAACTAGTGCGCTTTACCATCAACGACTGCGTCACTGCTTACCATCAGGCGGGATTGCGATCAAGCTCTGGTTTATAAATTAATAATAAAAAAAAGAACCAACGGCTCAATGAGCACAGAGGGTTCTTGGTATGTGGAAATGGTCACCTATCCACGAAATTACCGCGGCAAGCGTAGTTTAACCAATAGAGTAATTGCGTAACACACTATCAGTAACAATGGTGTTCATTTTGACAGTTCAACAACATTCACTACGTTATTTACTTTGGTGAAGTAGTACGGAGGACGGGTCTGAGCAGTTGTGTTGCGATGTGTGCCGGGTACGATGCGCCAAATGTTGTTGTGTTGGGAGTTTGTCGTGGAGGGGCTCCAGATCAATCTCCCTCTGGCGCAGCATCGTTGGTCTTGTTGTTTGCATTACATTTCTTCCTATTTACCCCGTTTTTTTGAGTGAATAGGCTCTTAAAAAACTAGTGCGCTTTACCATCAACGATTGCATCACTGCTTGCCATCAGGCAGGATTGCAGACAAGCACTAGTTTATTACTAAAAAAAAATAGTATTAGTACATTACACTACAATTAGGGTACTGGTTGAACTAACAGCGTGGTTGTTATTGTCTACCAAAAGCCCTTCAAATATATTATTTCTATACCTATCTCTAAGTCAACACATACACCTAAAAAAACATAAGAGAAGCCCATATTCCCTTGTTCACAATCTAAACGTAATTCCAGTGCATCTCATCCTTTCTTTTTGTTAAGAAAATAACCGGGCACAGAATACGAAGTACCAACTCATATCCTCCAGTGGGTGTCGTAAGAGGCGACTAAGGGAACTCTCTCTCTTGGGAAGCGGGCAGCAGCGCTGCTCCTGTGGAATATCAAATTACTGCGATCCAACCCGCATGCCAAGTGTGGGGTTTATGGCAACGCCCCCCAATGGAATGAAAGCTTTGGGCAAGGCCTTTGTCCAGCAATGGACCTCGATAGCCTGAGAAGAAGAAGAAGGAGAAAAGAACAGAAGCAAAATATTAGTTTATACCTTTAAAATTAACAGCTGTATTTTTAATAGCGTCATTTTTTTAATATTTTATTTTCTGTCCTTGTCATAATGAAATAGAAAGAATAATATTCACTTAATTTTAATTTTCGAAGTTTATTTAAAACAGATTCCTTATAAATTTAAAACGTTAAAAAAAAAGGTTTTTCTCTTTTATATTCTTGTACATTTTTTTTTATAAGGAATCTGTTTTAAATAAACTCTGTTGAAAATATGGTGTATTAAATGTATGAAGTGGTAAATAATTAAAAGGATTTTTTTAATTTAGTTTAGTTTATGAACAAGGTAATGAGGAATTCACAACGTCAATATGTATACAATACAAGTTTCCACAATATTTTCTTTTACCTGGAAGTCATTAGTATACTAGACTACAAGAGTCTCGTTTGTGCTTGCCACGATATGAACCATCAAAATCACTCTTACAAGGCAAGTTAACCTCCAATAGGCAAATCTTTATCTAATCCAAACAGACAGAAATACATTTCTACAAATGACTAAACTTCAAAACTTGGAATTATTTCAGACCCTTTCAGAATTTGTCGAGACTGACTGTTTTATTATTCAGGACCTTTTAAATGAAGATGAACTGTTTCATGAATAAATTTTGGTAATCTTAAAAGTGTATCATTATGTAGTTCATTTTGAGCTAAGCATCTAAGAATATATTTTAATAATAGCCGGCTATATTTGAAGTATCCTTGAAGGATCAAATCAGAAATTAAATGTTCCGAAACAGAACTTTACGGACATAGCTTACAGGGTATGCAACCCGAACTGCCTCGCCCAATTGATCCCAGGATCTTATGAAAGTCCTGGGACCCAATGGATGCCGAAGGTGGAAGTCAGCACAGACTTGAAGAGGCCTATAACCAGCAGTGGATTGTAATAGGTTGAGTTATTTGATCCCGTTGTGAGGTCCCTACCCAAACTGATAAAATGTACCCATGTAGTAAAAACTAAGAAACCAAGCAGAATACCGTTCTATCTCCAATCCCTTTATTTATCAGCAGGTGTCTTTTACCCCGTGATAGGTAGACAGTTGAAATTTTGGCGGATGATGTATTTCTTATGCTATAACAACAAAGAAGCTTCGTCGAATCTTCTTATTTTTATAATTTATTATAATCTTTGACTAATTATAATATATTTAACGTACACACATACACACACAGATATTTATGTGTGTTACAACATTTTTATTTGATTCTGTTTGAGTATTTTTTATCATTCGTGTTACTATTATTAACGAACTATACGAGGATTATTTTTATTATTGCGGACTGAAAACTTTGTAAAAATAGCATATAATGTGTTTTTGTAATTCTAGCGTATGGCACTCGTGGGTTGCAGCTGAAATCACCGTCAGATGGCACACCTTGTGTTGTCATCTGACATTATACTGAACTGAGGCCCTTTTGGCATTATAAACTAAGTTTTGATTTTTTATAGTTTTAGTTTTATTCCTTTTGCTGTTGTCAATGTCAATAAATGCATTTTTCTATCTTTCTTTCTTCTTGTCGCATATTCCTCAATTCCTCAGAGTTTAAAGACTAAGGTCTTCAATCAGTGCATCCTGCTAGTTATGATCTTCGGAGCAGAAACGTGGACACTCACGATATAGCTGGTCCACAAATTCAAGGTTTGTTCAACGAGCTTTGGAATGAGCTATGCTTGAAATCTCTCTGAGAGATCGATTCCGCCACGAGGTGATCCGGTAGAGAACCAAAGATGTCGACGTAGTTCGCTGAATAACTAAACTGAAGTGGCAATGGGCCGGCCATATTGACCGTAGAGCGGATGACCGTTGAAGTAGACGATTTCTTGATTGGAGACCGCGAATTGGTTAACGTAAGATGGGACGACCATGTCCGGCCAGGATCAGGCTAGGTGGAGTGACGATCTTCGCAGAATCGCTAGTAATAACTGGATGAGAGTTGAAGAAAATCGAGTTAAATGGCCTATAATAGGAGAGGCCTATGTACTGTAGTGGACTGTTATAAGAGGATAATGATGACGATCGTGCACGAGTTCCGTACTTTGCCGGTTTTTTTCGTCTAAAAATGCAATATGGCGGAATATTCAAACCTTTTTTTAAATTTTTCCCTTTTAGATTGTAAGCCATAACATCGGCTACCGCTAGAAGTTACCATACACCAGACAAATTCTTGCCGCCAAGCAATTCGTCGTGTTCCGGCATGATGTCTGATGAGGCCGCAGGGAGGACGGGTATAAGCAGTTGTGTTGCGATGTGTGCCGGGTACGATGCGCCAAATGTTGTTGTGTCCGGAGTTTGGTCGTGGGGGTTTGGGTCGTGTTGTTGGGTTTAACATTGCATCACCTCGCTCAACTGCCATCTTCCTTCCTTTTCACTCAGTTTTTTGAGTGAATAGGCTCTTAATAAACTAGCGCACTTTACCATCAACGATTGCATCACTGCTTACCATCAGGCGGTATTGCGGTCAAGCACTAGTTTGTAACTTTAAAAAAAAATGTACCAGTGCTTGATTGCGATCCCGTCTACTAGTTTATTATGAGCCTATACAGATATTTCTGAGTATCTAAGTCAGCTGACTTCAACATAGTTTGGAAATGGCAAACGATGACCTTTGTATTTAAGTGAAATAATTATTTCACACATCATCATCATTATCATCATCTCAGCGTTCTCCCGGTCGCACCCGCGGCTTTCGCGTTGGAGCCCGGAGTCCGCTTTTCTTCGCGCGATCTTTAGCATCCTCTAGTGAGAGATTGTTGGCACGCATGTCATCTCTTATAACGTCAAGCCAGCACTTCTTTGGTCTACCCCGCTTGTTCTGGCCCGGCGGAGGCGCCATGGGAAGACATTTGTTACCCGGTTTTTGTAAGACGTGGCCGTACCAGCGTAAGCGACCCTCCTGCAGTCTCGGGCAGTTTGCGGTCGTTCTGCGTAACTCCACACATCCACCGCAGCATACTCATCTCCGTGACATGCAGCTCCTGCTTGTGTCGCTGCTATACAGAAGGACAGGCCTAATGATGGTCTTAAGTCCTGTCCCTTAAGCTTAACCGGCTCCACTTTGCGAGAAGAAATAGGCCATTCAATGGATCAGGTAAAACTACCCTTGGCGCGGTTTTTCCGTGGATGAGTGACAGTGTGATCCTTATATGGTCCCGTGGTTTACACCCGTTGGTCCCGGCTGTCACTCTTTGACAGTTGTTACAGATTGTCAGAAGCCAGAAGTTCTGACATACAGCCCTTTCAAAGGGGATCGCATTACCGAGTAACATACTTGGGAAAACGCAGGTTGATTTGACCTTGATGCCCCAAATATATCAGGGGTTCCTTAAATATTTGACATCCAAGATCCTTCCTTCCAAAGTTTGAAATCAATTAGTCTTATTTATAAGTTTGTTACGCCAGCAGATAGTTGGCGGGTCACCAGATGTCACGCCTTGCTATCCCGGCAGATAATTGAGTTAAATGTAGGATTAGTGGTTCCGGGAGACATATTATGCGAGTCGGCAGTAGAGAAATTGCTTCGATGAATGGGGAAGTCAAGAATCGCCATAGCAATAACACAGAAATTAGTACCCGAAACTAAATATTCGTAAGGAGTCCAAAAGGCAGTTTAGGCAGTTTTTGCCAAAGACTTATGCCGATGCCGATGTTTTGATCCGCACCCGTTCATTCAACTACTGTTTTAAATAAAAACTTATAACAAAAAAATTGAAACCGGCTTCAAAAAAACACTTAAAAGGAAAAAATAATTTTACTTTTTTCATGGCTCTAGAAGTCGGTGCCTAGAGGTTTTTATTGTTTAACTCGCTACCGACTTCTAGAGCCATGACAAAAGTAAAAATAATTATTTTTTCCTTTTAAGTATTTTTTTGAAGTCAGTTTCTATTTTTTTGTAGAAAGTTATATTTATGCTCTTTAGTGTGTATAAAAACAGTGGCAACCCATGTTAGAATAAGTTCTCATCAATACGAAAAAAATCCCTATTTCAAAAACAACTGTTAAGAAAAGTAGACAGATAACTGACGTGGATATAGCCAGAATTGTTTATTTTAGTTATTTTTATAATCTTATGAGTTATGGGATTCTTCTCTGGGGAACTTGTGCGGACATCAATACCATCTTTGTTTTACAGAAAAGGGCTGTTCGCTCCATTTACAACCTTGGTCCTAGAGATTCTCTTTGAGAGAAATTGAAAGAGGTGAACATTTTTACTGTAGTTTCACAATATATATTTGAAAATCTTATGTATGTACATCAAAATATATCGAATTTTAGGAAAGTATCAATCTTGCTGTACATCACACTCGTCTCCACAGAGTAGGCAACTCGTTCATGGTTCATCAATGTATACACTTTTACAACAAGCTTCCCATAGACATCCGAACATTTCGAAAATTTACGATAGAATATTAAAGATTTTTCAAATTTTGCCCTCGACCTATTGGTCCTCTATCATGAATATCGAGCGTAAGAATGGGGGAATACTTTGCACGGATCACTTATTTCTATTGATATTAAAACTACTCTTACCTTGGATAACATAATGAGCGTATGACATTTTTGCAGCTGGGACCCAGACCTCTATGTAAGAGGAAGTTGGCCATAATCCACCATGCTGACCCATTTCGGTCGCTTGGCTTCTAATACCCAAGATACCACAGTGTCTCAAGACTAAAGTCTTTGACCAGTGTGGGTTGCCATTGATGACTTACGGAACTGAAACGTGGTCGCTCACAATGGACCTCATACGAAGGCTCAGAGTCACACAAAGGGCAATGGAAAGAGCTATGCTCGGAGTTTCTCTGCGTGATCAAATCAGAAATGAGGAGATCCGCAGAAGAACCAAAGTCATCGACATAGCTCTGCGAGTCGCTAAACTGAAGTGGCAGTGGGCAGGGCACATTGCTCGTAGAACCGATGGAGACGCAGCGTAGGGAGGCCCCCAACAAGGTGGACCGATGACCTGGTGAAGGTCGCAGGAATCCGATGGATGCGGGCAGCACAAGACCGGTCAGCGTGGAAAGCCTTGGGGGAGGCCTTTGTCCAGCAGTGGACATCCATAGGCTGAAGAAGAAGAAGAAGAAGACTTCTAATATCTGGTTCTAGGAAGCCTCTATCTGCCGGAAGCTCGGGCTAGTAAGGAAACAATCCGGTCCGAAAGAGAGGCCATGGTAGAGCGTGTAAGTGCTGCACTGCAGGCAGTCTCCGAATGGGGCAATGCCAATCTTGTAGCATTCAATGCCGCCAAAACACAGTTGGAGTGTACCGACCGCCTTCAGCTTTTGGGAGCTGAGATTTCCTCGAGCCTTAACTTTGGGCGGTTCATTGAGTCCAAGGCCAGGGTGGCTGCCAGAAAACTAGGCGTCATCGCGAAGGTCCGGCGGTACTTCACACCTGGGCACCTTCTAATTTTATACAAAGCACAGGTCCGTTCGTGTGTGGAGTACTGCAGCCACATTTGGGCTGGTGCTGCGAAATGTCACCTTGCCACTTTGGATTCGGTGGAGAGGCGTGCGAGGAGGCTGATTGGCGACCCAGACTTAACTCGAAACGGTCTCCAAAGCCTGGAGCACAGGCGTAGAGTAGCCAGCCTTTCGGTCTTCCATAGGATGCATTCTGGTGAGTGTGCAAGGGAATTGCATGATTTAATTCCCCCATCTCCGTTCCATCATCGGACGACCCGTCGTACGGCGAGTTTCCACCCTTACGTTGTTGACACCACTGCGATCCGGACGAAGCGTTTTGCTTCCTCCTTTATACCGCGTACATCGTGGGACTGGAACGATTTGCCGGCGTCGGTGTTTCCGTCACATTACAATTTGAGTGTCTTCAAGGCTAGAGTGAATAGGCTCTTAATAAACTAGCGCGCTTTACCATCAACGATCGCGTCACTGCTTACCATCAGGCGGGATTGCGGTCAAGCGCTAGTTTATAATTTATAAAAAAAAAAAAAGGATATGACGGTTTTCCCAAGACGTTTTTCTTTACCGTTTGTACAACATGTAAGTCGGGATCAGCATGTGGTACTAAGCTATCACTGCTAACTAAAAAAATATCTCATTAAAATATTGAAACTCTCAAAGCGTGAACGATAAAAGTAATCTCTAAACGGAATCCACTGTTGAATAAAATCCAACAATAACTTTCATCTGAAATGATTTCAAAATCTGAATTTATTTTCCCCAAAGAGGCTTCACTGGAGGATCTCAAATGAAAGTCACACCTAATCCATGACAATCCCAGGAAAAAGGTAGGATTTCTGGCGACAGGAGAAAGTGTAAGGAAAAGATTTTATCACGTAAATCTTTCAAATTATTTATTCCAAAATTTTATGTTGAAATTAGACTCGTCTGATTTATCAATTTAACCTTATTTTTATCGCCCTCTGAGGGCTTTAAGGGATTAGTCGTTTAGTTTCGTCACCTGTTTGTATCGAACGTTTATCTTTTCAAGTCTTTTGGGAATGAAAATAATGTTTTTTTTATGATTGGATTGATCATTTTCACTTCAGCCGAAAGACGTCCATTGCTGGATATAGGCCTCCCCCAAGGATCTCCACGACGATCGCTCTTGCGCCTGCCCCGTCCAGCGGTTTCCCGCGACCTTCACCAGGTCCGTGGTCGCCACTCGAGAGCCCGTCGGCCCCATCGGGCATCGGTCCTACGGGCAATGTGCCCGGCCTACTGCCACTTTAGTTTTGCGACATGGTTGGTGCAGTGGCTAAGCCATACACTGATGCGCCGTGTGTCGCGAGTTTGATCCGCACGGAACATATATTTGCATGGCCTAGTTGCTCCAGGTCTGGGTGTTTGTGTATGTCAGTTTATGTTTGTAAATAACTGTTTTTATTTTGGCCGCCTAGTTCAGCAATCCATAAAGGAAAGTTTATCCTGATTGATTGATTGCATTGTTTCTTTAAATAATAACGATTTTTTTTTTTCATGATCTCCTTTAACATTGACATGATGCAGTCAAAGCAATTAATAGATAATGTCTCCAGTAGACAGCACAAGTGTTATTCCACCAGAGAATCTTCGATTAACATTAATTGTAATCGAATATGCTCACTGATTTCTACTCAAGATCTCCTAAATACAATAAAACTCTTCGGTAGGTACTTTAGAGCAATTTCGAGCATAAATTGCTTAATATAACTTTTAGAAAATTACTTTTTCGGCTGCCTGAAAACTGTCATCTGTTATTATTTTATCGATAAGAGAGAAATTGTTTCTACAGGAAATTGTAAATTAGAATTTTGCTTTGGTTTTTGATGCTACCCTGTTGTACAACTTCGCATTTCCTGTTTCTTTTTTTCCTCATTATTTTATTTTCTCTTTCATTTCCTATCCAAAAAATGAATTATCGGAAAAAAGTATTGCAGTCTTATAGAAAAAACTTTTAAATTTATTTTCCTAAAATAGCAACCAGGACCACACTAAGACTTATTAAATCCGCATAGCTCGGTGGTAAACCATAACATCGGCTGCCGGCAGAAGTTACCACCCACCAGACAAAGTCTTGCCACCAAGCGATTCGTAGTGTTTCGACATGAAGTCTGGTAAAGCCGTACGGAGGACAGGTCTGAGTAGTTGTGTTGAAATGTGTGCAGGGTACGATGCGCCAAATGTTGTTTTGAAGTTTAGTCGTGAAGGGTCGCCAGATCAATCTCTTTCTGGCGCAGCATTTTTGGTCATGTGTTTGGGTTTAAAATTACATCACCTCACCCAACTGCCGTGTTCTTTCTATTCACTTTTTTTTAGTGCATAGGCTCTTAATAAACTAGCACGCTATACCATCAATGAATGCATCACTGCCCACCGTCAGGCGGGATTGCGGTCAAGCACTAATTTATAATTATTAAAAAAAATGCTACGTTTTTTGAAAAGGTCACATTTAAACAAAAAAATATCTATGGATTTAGTAAGTGTTTTGAATTTACTGTGCCATAAATATCTTCTCTAACCATTAACGAACCTCAACAGAAATTTCAACGATGGGAACTTGAGGTATGCCCAGATGCCACCGTCTCATGACTACCGTCACTGCCGCTATTATGTGGCAGCTACCGTTACTGTAGCGATCAGTCACTGAAATGTGTAGGATCAATCACATTTTTTAAACCCCAAGTAACTAGAGCAACATCACGCAACACGCAAACAGAACTTTCTAAAACATATAAAATCAATAAGAAATCTTTAATGTCATCTTTGACCTACTCCAATGCTGTACGTTTGGTTTTTAAGTAGTTGTGTGGTATTCGGACGGCCATATTTTCATGTTAAATTTTTGAATTTTGTAATAGTTACGTTTTTAAAGTTGTTACTATGTCGGGTTAAACTCGTATATCCAAAGTAGTGGAGCGGAAAAGTTATATTCAAAGAAAGGCGATTGTATGTAAATTATGAAGTAGGTATACAAAAGATGCACTCATTTTTAATTTAGTACTATTGTTGATAGGAACCTACATGTCTTAATTTTCCCTCGCTCTGTCTCGGCTTCATCACTAACTAACAAACAATGTAATAAAATTTAAGAATACACTTATACCTGCTTCTAATTTATCACTCTCCTGCCCTTTTATATGGGGTCGACGCAATACGTCTTTTTCTTCCAAACTTCCCTATTAGACGTCACGATCTTTCTAACCATAACATCATTCAAACATCTCTAATATGCATTGACATTCATACTCAGAAATATCCTCCGGATATTTGTATTGAAAAGAAAACTTCTTAAACGACATTGAGCAGTTTATTTGGATAGGAAAAAAGCATTGAATTCACGTAAGCATGATCGAGCCAACACTGTGATTGGTTTTTGTTGATTACTTTTTTTATATAATTATAAACTAGTGCTTGACTGCAATCCCTCCTGATGGTAATCAGTGATGCAATCGTTGATGGTAAAGCATGCTAGTTTATTAGGAGCCTATTCACTCTAGTTCCAATGAACTGACCAAAGTTTTTTAAGTTTCTGTGTTTTGTAATGATTTCATTTTTCACTTCTGTCAAATGTTTTTGACTAACTATACCCCGTGGTTTCACCTGAATAAGCTTTAATCTCGTAGAAATATCGGGATAAAAATTATCTTATGTATTATTCCTGATTATAGACCATCTGTTTGCCAAATATCATCCAAATCTGTTGAGTAGTTTTTGTATGAATGAGTCACAAAAATCAATATCAATATTCTCACAAACTTTCCCATTTATATAAGTAGGACCACTTCTAACAGTCGAAATGAAATGTAATATGTTTATGTATTTTGGATGATAAAACCAAAACTTATAATTGATCTGGCGACGGAGCCGGGAAGTGGATCGATAGTATAACTAGAACATCATGACTAGAACCGAATTATTCAATCTGAATATTAACTTTTAACTATGGGACAAAACTAAAATTCATTTCAATTCAGTTTAATTAATTTATAATAATTATTTTTTTTATAATTGTAAATTTGTAAGCTTTACATATAATATTGTAATTTAAAGTATGGGTACTGTAAATTTAAAGCAACCAAAAATGCTTAATTTTATTATTATTTATTTTGCATGACATGTGACTACCTGTCATGCATAATAAATAATAATAAAATTTATTAAAATAAGAAAATGTATTTATTTTATTTTATTATGAACGGTCTAAAGTGAAAAAACTACATATATTTTTTTTTAATCATGAAAAGCCGACAAAAAATTACACCACTGGAGGGTTCAGAATCATTTACTGGATCCATGGTACTCGCTTGTGCGTCGATGTTAGATACACCCTTTATATAATTGTATATCTATATAAAATTGTACAATGTCTGAAATAAAATGATGTATTATTATTATTATAACTCTTCTATTGCTACTATTTACCATTTGTTCGTTTACCTATGCCATATAATGAACCAGTCGTATAATTTCAAAATGGCATGAATGTGCTTAAATGCAAGAAAGAAACATCCATCAAAGGGTCGGGCCCAGTATCTTTAACACAAGTTGTCTTGGCACCTTAGCAAGAGTGCTGCTGTCGCCACACTATTGTTTACATCCTTTAACTGTACATATGTACTACATGTTTCAATGTAATGTTAAATTTGATGCAAATAAATTATTATTATTATTTCTATGCCGCGTACATCGAGGGAGTGGAACAATTTAAGTGTCTTCAAGGCTAGATTAAATACGCTCTTAATATATTTTTTTGTAAGTTCTAAATTAGTGCGTGACCGCAATTCCGCAAGCTAAAGACTGTTTGGAGTCACATGAGCCTCAAAGAGATGTCAGCACATCATGACGGGGTCCACGAAGTCCGATGCCTGGGCCAGGTCTGTAGGTTGGTTGAAAGAGAAATCGGCTCCCTGGCGCACAGGCAGGTAAATGAACACGGGTGGGTTTTAGTCAGACTCGAGGTCATTGGGTTGTTTCCTGTCCATACCAAAAAAGAAGAGATCGTTTGAAGTCGACTTTGATATCACTGTCAATCGCGCATCTTTTGAGAACATTTTCTCTGCGACGGTCTTTCCGTCTGACTAAAATTCAAGTGTCGTCAAGGCTAGAGTGAGTAGGCTCTTTATAAACTAGCGCTTTTTACCATCAACGATTGCAGTCTAGTTTTTGAAGTAAAAAAAAAGTCTTCCTTCTTCAGTTCTTGACATAAAACTATGTACTACTTTTCAAGATTTCAAGCTTAAAGTTACCTATAACAAAATTAACGTTATTTTAATGTTTCAATATCGTTGCCAAACCACAAGTACCGCCGTTTTCTTCTCTTTATTGCTTCCAATTGGCATGAATTTTTACGACATCTGACAGGCTGACATAAAATACGACTGGATTGTACGATTGTACTCTAGCGTGACTCGTGCATGTTGGGTTTATTTTTTAAAATTTATGTACTAGAGTTGACGGTGCCGTATGTCATAACTGTCCTGCTGATCTTCTGTTTGCAAGCGCAGCTACTGAGCGTACAACATCAAGCTCCCGGCCTCCGTAGGCGCAGGCCTGCGTGCGGTGAGCAGCTCGCCGCGCGGTAAGGACCAGGCCCGAGTCGACGGCGCGTTGGGTTTCACGCGCACCTCAAAGAGATGTCAGTACACCGTGATGGGTACCATGAAGACCGATGCATCCTGGGTCAGGGTTGCGGGTTGGTTAAAACAGGAACCGTGGCTCTGGCCGTCGCGTAGTCAAGTGAAGAAGCACGGGTGGGTTTTTGTCAGGAAAAGTCTGACACGCCCTTCCGCTACGCCCAGAGCGGGAGAAATTATTTGTTGATTTCCCATCACAAAAAAAGCTACTGAGCGTGAGGACCTGAGTCCGTACAGGTTAATTGAATAAAGAAAGACATCATATTATGTCTGGTGAAGTTGTACGGAGGACGAGTCTAAGCAGTTGTGTTGCGATGTGTGCCGGGTGTCGGGATTTTTTTCGTGGAGGGTCTCTAGATCAATCTCCCTCTAGTGCAGCATTGTTGGTCATATTGTTGGGTTTAACATCGCATCACCTCGCACAACTGCTCTCTTCCTTCCTATTCACTCAGTTTTTTTTTTTTAAGAGAATAGGCTCTTAATAAACTAGCGAGCTTTGCCATCAACGATTGTATCACTGCTTACCATCAGGCGTCATTGCGGTCAAGCACTGGTTTATAATTATTATTAAAGAAAAAAAAAAAACTTATTTTATGTGTAAAAATGTGATATTGAGCCTGATTCCCTTGTCCATAAATTAAACTAAATCTGAGTGCTTCTTTTTCTTTCTGCTTTGCAAAGTAAAGGACAGACGATAAATGTTAGTTTATTTCTGTCCACGCTTGAAGTGAATTGACATATTTTTAGCAGCCAAGATTTTAATCACATCTAAACTGTTGGGAATGAGGCCCAACATGGTCGCGGTCTGCACGCGCCAGCGGCGTGAGCAGTCTTCATCGGCAGCGGGAGCGGGACGCGGGTAGGGGACATGACCAAGTCAGCGGACCGGCTCGGAGCTTACCTCACTCGCTTCCACGGACCCCGCTGCGACACACACTTCTTCTTAAAATTAATAAAAGTTTGTCCGGGATTCCGTTAAATATTGAATTTGTTACCAACGACAATATAACAGAACCTTAAAAATACAGTCCATTATTTCATCACCCTTTAGACAAAACTGTCTATAGAATATCATAATTTGACAGGACTGAATTAAACTAATTTAGTGACTATACTAATTTGACTGCATGGTTAGCGTAGTGGTTAAGCTATTGACTGCTGCGTTGCGTGCTGCGAATTCGATTCCCGCAAGGAGCAAATATTTGTATGACCTACAAGTAGATGTTCCGGGCCTGGCTGGTTGTGTATGTAAGTTTGTACATATGATTATAAATGCACCCCTGATACAGGAGAAATTCCTAGTGCGGGGCAACTTTTTTTTTTAAATGGAATAGAAAGAAAAAGATGCAGCGAACATAAAATTATTTTCGTTTGTTAATAAAAATATCCGAATTTGTATTTTGTACTAGACTGTACTATACAATATGTAAAGAAAACCCTGTCCGATCTGTGAAGGTATTGTTAGGTATCGATAACTGATTCTACTAAGGCCCACAAAGCCGGGCTAAACTTAAAAAAAAAAATCCCTCCTAAAAAGAAAAATATTATTTCGCAAAAAGAGGTAACATAATACATGTGCGGTAGGCAATCAATGCGCGGGCGACGGGGGGCAGGGCACGCGATACGTGGTCGTATCGCTTATAATAATACCGACAAAATGGTGTTGTCACGTTTTTAAAAATTACCAAATTTAAAGGAAATTGGAATTAATTCGCGGGAAAAAAAGATTATTTCAAAATTCATTACTATTGTTACGTTACTATGATGATTACCTAAAATTTTATATTATACTAGCTGCGCCACACGGTTTCACCCGCGTTTTTTATAGCCTAAGCATTCCTGGATTAATGGGCTCTCCAACGCAAAAATAATTTTTCAAATCGGAGACCTAGTTCTAGAGATTAGCGCGTTCAAACAAACAAACTTTTCAGCTTTATATGTATATTAGTATAGATTTGGTCAGTATATTAGTATAGATCATGTCGTGGTGAACTAGTGGTTAAAACACCAGCCTCTCAAGTATGAGTGCGCGGGTTCGATTCCAGGTCAGGCAAGTACCAATGTAACTTTTCTAAAGTTATATGTACTTTCTAAGTATATCTTGGACACCAATGACTGAAGGTGAAGGAAAACATCTTGAGGAAACCTGGACTTTAAGTAAGAAATCGCCAACCCGCATTGAGCAAGCGTGGTGATTACGCTCAATCCTTCTCTGTATGAGAGGAGACCTGTGCCCAGCAGTAGGACGATAAAAGGTTGATAATGATGATGATGATGATGATAGATTTGGTCATGTGTTTACCTAACTTTTAATATTCTTATGGGTCGGACAGGGTTTTCTTTACATACTGTACTAGCTGCCGCCAGCGACTTCGTTCGCGTGGAGTTATGCTCCGCTCCTATTGGTCGCAGCGTGATATTATATAGCCTAAAGCCTTCCTGGATTAATGGGCTATCCCACGCACAAAGAAATTTTCAAATTGTGCCTGTAGTTTCTGAGCTTATCGCGTTCAAACAAACAAACAAACAAACTCTTCAGCTTTATATATTAGTATAGAGTATAGATATACTATTGTCAAGCACACCAAGTTCTGCTGCATACGCAGTTAGAACAATTCGTAATTTGACTGATATTGAAACGGCCCGTTTAGTGTTTTGGTTATTTCCATAGCGTAATGTTGTACATCATTCTGTTGTGGGAAAATGCCGCTGATATTCAAACTATATTTGTTTTGCAGAAACGAGCTGTTCGTGCAATTTATAAATTAAGTCCGAAACATTCTGTCAGAGAAATATTTCAAGAGATTAATGTACTGACCGTGCCGTCTCAATATATTTATGAACATCTTTTGTATGCTCATAAAAATAAATAAATAAAATAAATAAATAAATATATACGGACAAATCACACAGATTGAGCTAGCCCCAAAGTAAGTTCGAGACTTGTGTTATGGGATACTAACTCAACGATACTATATTTTATAATAGATACATATATAGATAAACACCCAAGACCCAGGCCAATCAGGAAAAGATCGTTTCCCATCATGACCTGGCCGGGGATCGAACCCGGGGCCGCCACGTCGCAGTCAGGCGTGTTGACCGCTGCGCCACGGAGACCGACAAATATAAATTTATTTACAAAATACAGTGATGTCCATAATATAAATACTAGAAACAGGCACAAATTTATTGTACCTACAACAAGGCTCAAGAAAATAGGTGGCTCTTTCAGATGCCAATGTTTGCATTTTTACAATAGACTTCCAGAGGTGGTTCAAGATCTGAGCCTGAATAAATTAAAATCATTCATTAAACGTAAGTTGTGTCAGAAAACATTTTATAATGTTAAGGATTATATTGAGGACAAAAAGGCTTGGGTTTGAGCTGCGTCCGATTTCTATACACTGATAGTTCTTTGATTTTTCCTCTTGTAGTTTTAATTTGTAATTGTATATGTTTTTTACTCAAAGCCAGTATTACACACTATGTAGCCAAGCATATTGTACGTAACGGAATTGCACTGCTGACAGGGGTGTTCGGCACTGGTACAGCTACACAGAAGCTAAACTTAGTATTCAGGAACACTGTTGGAACTGCTGAACCTTGGACAAAACTATCTTTGCATTGTGTAGATTCAATTTCTTAGTATTGTATAATTGCATGGCACACGTGTGAGCACAATGTACTTGCTGTAAAGTATCTATTTATTGTGTTAGTCTTTTTTATTGACTTGATTGTGCTCTGGCTGTTGAGAGTATGTCATGCTCACTCAAATGTCTCTCTGGTAGTGGCGAGTGTGTTGGGTCATAAGGTTCCCTTCAATATGGTTGAGCTGAATGATGCTGATCCATACGTCATGTTCGTGAACGGACGCCGTCGGAGGGGACTGGTCATCTCTTAGCTGCCACGGCGTATTTTAATTTCTGAATTGTTTTACAAGAATAGTTTTACAAGATGGTAGGACTGAAATAGACACTTATAATTTTATTTCAATAACCTGAGTTCTCTAATAAAGTAACATTAAAATCACCGCAAACGATAATGTCTTTGTTCGAAACACATAGTATATTGCAGATTTATTTAAGCAAAATTCCAAAATGTAACCTTATCATTACTCTTACGAAAAGCGAATTCTATTACGGATCAAAAGACCAAATCATTAATTAGCACAAAATTAATCCGACATTTACATACAAAAGCAAAGTATCCAATAACGTTATCCCGGACGATTCCCAGAATTTCCTAGATCATTATTACTTAACAAAAGCGCCAACAAAGAGAAAAAAACGGCCATTAGCCGAGATAGCTTTTGAATACTGGCTAGTTAGTGAAACTACATTTATAGAAAAATGTTAAAAGCTTCCAAAAGTTAAATTATTTGATTCACTTAAATCAAAATGGGCACTTATGAGACGTAAGGTGCATGATTTTCGGCTGGTCCGGGGTGCCGCATGGTCTCTGGAGCCTCCTAGGCAAATTGCCGCCATGGGATCTTAAGGCCAAAGCCCTAGACCACATGTGGGAGTAGCAACAGGGGGCAAAACGCCGGGGCATTACTCTCTTACGCCTCTAGCCACCGCAGGAGACGCCCTGGCCGAGAGAAAACAACTCCCGGCCACCATAGGCGCGGGCTTGCGGGCGGTGAGCAGTGGGCAGCTCGCGGCCCAGTAAGGACCAGACCCGGGTCGACGGCGCCTTATGTTTCACGCGCATCTCAAAGAGATGGTAGCACATCGTGATGGAGTCCACGAAGACCGTGGCCCCCTGGGTCGGGGTTGCGAGTTGGTTAAAAATAAAACCATGGCTCTGGCGCACAGGCAACTGAAAAACACGGGTGGGTTTTAGTCAGTATAAGTCTAACACACCCTTCCACTTCGCCCAGAGCGGCAGAGGTTGCTTGATGATATCCCATCCAGAACAAAAGAAAAAACACAGGTGCACAATTCTAAGTGGTCGTTTCCCAAGGAAAAGAGCCGGGATGAAACACACACAGTTACTGATTTAAAAATAATATTAGCTTTTACAATGTTTTCAAATGACAATTTAGTTATAATTAATTGGAACGAGACAACACCAATTTCATTAATTAACATGGAAACAAAAATATAACTTAAAACGAATATCAAGTAAATATCTAAATAAGTATAGTAAGTAAATATCTGTAGTAAGAATAGTAAGTAAATATCTAGTATTTGATCAAATAAAAGATCTAAAAGTAGTTTTTAGATCTGTAGACCATTCCCTCGATTTGTAATTTTAATCGAAAATCAACCTGAATATAAAGGATCATAATAAAAAAAATGTATCAAAGAAGGAAAGAGCATAAAAAGCTAAGAACTCAAGAGAAAAGTTTCCAAGAAACATTGAAAATAGTTTAGCTTCTAAACTATAAATAATCCTTGAAAATACAAGAATGTATTTTAAGAATCTCTTACAGACAAGCTATTGAAATTTTTTATTGGGCCTGACCTCGTCTCATTTTACGGCCCTCAACCCTCTGAAATTTCAAAGGCCCAGGCCATAGGCCCAGGCCATAGGCCCAGTAAAATCTGAGTCTTACGGGTTCTAGCCCATAGATTTGTACTCCAATAAGCACTTTATATTATGTAAATGATTTTATCAACACTGCTCTCAAAACGGTGAAGGCAAACATCGTGAAGACAGCGGCACGTTTTGAAACAAAAAATTTGAAGTCAAGTAACACCTGCCAACTCACCCTGGGCACGCGTGGTGGATATAACTCGCACGAGTTAACTGTGCATCTCGCTGGAATGCGACCCCTCTCCCGCTTCCCAACGCAGTGCCCCGTATTCGCTGTAAGCGCTGAGTAGCGATAGCATCTCTATTACAATTGTTTAAATACAGTTTAAATCCCCTGTTGTTATTACTGTGTCTGTGGAGTTTTTGCATTGTTAAGTTTTTTTTTTATTAAGTGTTTTTTTAATCGACATTATAATTATTTCAGTGTATATGTATCAGTTTATTTATCATCAAAGCGACCTTTTATTAACATAAAAAATGAAGTTTATATTTTTTAACATAATTCTCTTTTTTTACAAACGGTACCGTCTGAATGATGTCACAGAGCGAGGTGCACAGTAGAATTGTAGAATCAGAATCAGAAATACATAACGACTTACTCCATCTCACAGAGTCCAGTGTCTCAGTAGTGGAAACATTATAGACTGGTTATAGTATATGTTATAACCGATTTTGAATTCTCGAAGCAGAGTCGAGCGTTGAAAATCCAAAAGCAAACCTACTAGCCTTAGTGTTACTGAAAACTTGATACTCATTGCCTACACCAAATAAAATTTTAAATACTACGAACTGGTGTTTTCATTTGGGTTTTTGTTTTAGGATTTGCTGTAAAAGGATTTAGTGGAAAACCAGGTGTTGACTTTTGTGACAAAATGTAGCACGAAAATTTGTAAAAACACACACACACACTGATGGATATTCCTTTTTTTTATTCTACATCCGGATCAACAGTTTTTTTTTTTTTGCATATGTGTGTACTGCGCACGGAATAACCTTTTTAAATAATTATTTCAGTTTCGCATTCACAGTATTAATTAAAAAACGTAGATTAGCAAGTCTGCCAGCGGCGGTGTTTCCGTTGAACTACAATGTAAGTGTCTTCAAGGCTAGAGTGAATAGGCTCTTAATAAACTAGCGCGATTAACCATCTACGATTGCATCACTGCTAACCATCAAGCGGGATTGCGGTCAAGCACTAATTAATAATTTATAAAAAAAAAAATATCATATTAAAAGGCATGTATTTATTCAAATCACTAGAAGTAATGA
Source organism: Sesamia inferens (assembly GCA_037179545.1). NCBI lineage: Eukaryota > Metazoa > Arthropoda > Insecta > Lepidoptera > Noctuidae > Sesamia > Sesamia inferens. The sequence continues at coordinate 22,966,515 of CM073944.1, read as the reverse complement.
AAAGCGTATTTAAAGACTTGCCATATAATTAATCGTATATAAATACTAGAAACAGGCACAAATTTATTGTACCTACAACAAGGCTCAAGAAAATAGGTGGCTCTTTCAGATGCCAATGTTTGCATTTTTACAATAGACTTCCAGAGGTGGTTCAAGATCTGAGCCTGAATAAATTAAAATCATTCATTAAACGTAAGTTGTGTCAGAAAACATTTTATAATGTTAAGGATTATATTGAGGACAAAAAGGCTTGGGTTTGAGCTGCGTCCGATTTCTATACACTGATAGTTCTTTGATTTTTCCTCTTGTAGTTTTAATTTGTAATTGTATATGTTTTTTACTCAAAGCCAGTATTACACACTATGTAGCCAAGCATATTGTACGTAACGGAATTGCACTGCTGACAGGGGTGTTCGGCACTGGTACAGCTACACAGAAGCTAAACTTAGTATTCAGGAACACTGTTGGAACTGCTGAACCTTGGACAAAACTATCTTTGCATTGTGTAGATTCAATTTCTTAGTATTGTATAATTGCATGGCACACGTGTGAGCACAATGTACTTGCTGTAAAGTATCTATTTATTGTGTTAGTCTTTTTTATTGACTTGATTGTGCTCTGGCTGTTGAGAGTATGTCATGCTCACTCAAATGTCTCTCTGGTAGTGGCGAGTGTGTTGGGTCATAAGGTTCCCTTCAATATGGTTGAGCTGAATGATGCTGATCCATACGTCATGTTCGTGAACGGACGCCGTCGGAGGGGACTGGTCATCTCTTAGCTGCCACGGCGTATTTTAATTTCTGAATTGTTTTACAAGAATAGTTTTACAAGATGGTAGGACTGAAATAGACACTTATTATTTTATTTCAATAACCTGAGTTCTCTAATAAAGTAACATTAAAATCACCGCAAACGATAATGTCTTTGTTCGAAACACAAAGTATATTGCAGATTTATTTAAGCAAAAATCCAAAATGTAACCTTATCATTACTCTTACGAAAAGCGAATTCTAATACGGATCAAAAGACCAAATCATTAATTAGCACAAAATTAATCCGACATTTACATACAAAAGCAAAGTATCCAATAACGTTATCCCGGACGATTCCCAGAATTTCCTAGATCATTATTACTTAACAAAAGCGCCAACAAAGAGAAAAAAACGGCCATTAGCCGAGATAGCTTTTGAATACTGGCTAGTTAGTGAAACTACATTTATAGAAAAATGTTAAAAGCTTCCAAAAGTTAAATTATTTGATTCACTTAAATCAAAATGGGCACTTATGAGACGTAAGGTGCATGATTTTCGGCTGGTCCGGGGTGCCGCATGGTCTCTGGAGCCTCCTAGGCAAATTGCCGCCATGGGATCTGGAGGCCAAAGCCCTAGCCCACATGTGGGAGTAGCGACAGGGGGCAAAACGCCGGGGCATTACTCTCTTACGTCACAGAGCGAGGTGCACAGTAGAATTGTAGAATCAGAATCAGAAATACATAACGACTTACTCCATCTCACAGAGTCCAGTGTCTCAGTAGTGGAAACATTATAGACTGGTTATAGTATATGTTATAACCGATTTTGAATTCTCGAAGCAGAGTCGAGCGTTGAAAATCCAAAAGCAAACCTACTAGCCTTAGTGTTACTGAAAACTTGATACTCATTGCCTACACCAAATAAAATTTTAAATACTACGAACTGGTGTTTTCATTTGGGTTTTTGTTTTAGGATTTGCTGTAAAAGGATTTAGTGGAAAACCAGGTGTTGACTTTTGTGACAAAATGTAGCACGAAAATTTGTAAAAACACACACACACACTGATGGATATTCCTTTTTTTTATTCTACATCCGGATCAACAGTTTTTTTTTTTTTTGCATATGTGTGTACTGCGCACGGAATAACCTTTTTAAATAATTATTTCAGTTTCGCATTCACAGTATTAATTAAAAAACGTAGATTAGCAAGTCTGCCAGCGGCGGTGTTTCCGTTGAACTACAATGTAAGTGTCTTCAAGGCTAGAGTGAATAGGCTCTTAATAAACTAGCGCGATTTACCATCTACGATTGTATCATTGCTAACCATCAAGCGGGATTGCGGTCAAGCACTAATTAATAATTTATAAAAAAGGTATAATATTAAAAGGCATGTATTTATTCAAATCATTAGAAGTAATGAAAAGCGTATTTAAAGACTTGCTATATAATTAATCGTAGCGTTAGAATATCTTTGATTATTCGCGGCAGAAGTACCTACCAATGTAATCGGACCCGCTAAATTATTAAAACGTACATAAGCATAAAATAAACAGTTTGCAACGTGCAAACCATTTATACCGAAAACTCTTAAAACCAGTCATTTTGCGAGGAACTCTTGAATATTCCTACATTTTTAATACACGCACCTTGGAAATATATGAATGGGTTAGAGCTTACTGAGTTTTAATTGCTGAATCACAAGCTGGCAGTCGACGTTACTCAAAATTACACCCTAAAATTTGAAACCTTAAGGTTGATATTTTTTTGCCAACATGTGATATTTGGTCCTTCTGTCCGCAGTGGTCCTTTGGAACTTTGCCAGCGCCTAAAATCTGTGACCTAACTACATTTTAATCTAAATTATTCTAGTTCAAAATAATTCTGCTCATAAACTTTATGACGTGGAAACTCTTGGTGAATTTTAAGTAGTTTATGTCCGAGAATTGATGCTGTATGAACTATGCATTTTTATGTACTTCATAAAATAGATTGATAACAATTATATGGAGTGGCTAATAGACAGAAAAATAAAATATAAGTTATAAATTTCCGCCTGATGGTAAGCAGTGATGCAAAAGTTGACGGTAAGGCGTACTAACCTACAAAACACTTAAATTGTAATCAAGTTTTTCCAGTCCCTCGTTGCACGCGGTATAAAAGACGAGGCGAAACTGTTCGTCCGGATTGTAGTGGTGTCTTCTTATCGTACGACGGATCTTCCGATGATAGAACGGTGATGGCAGAATTATGTTGTGTAATTCTCGCTCACATTATCCAAAATGCATCTTAAGGAACACTGAAAGGCTGTCTACACTACGCCTGTGTTCTAGGCTTTAAAGATTCATCATCATCATCATCATCAACCTTTTCATCGTCCCACTGCTGGGCACAGGTCTCCTCTCATACAGAGAAGGATTGAGCGTAATCACCACGCTTGCTCAATGCGGGTTGGCGATTTCAGACTTAAAGTCCAGGTTTCCTCAAGATGTTTTCCTTCACCTCCAGTCATTGGTGTCCAAGATATACTTAAAAAAGTACATATAACTTTAGAAAAGTTGCTTTGGTACTTGCCTGACCTGGAATCGAACCCGCGCACTCATACTTGAGAGGCTGGTGTTTTAACCACTAAGCCACCACGACTTACTTTAGAGATTGTTCTTAATTAAATCAGGATCGTCAATTAGCCTCTTCGCACGCCTCTTCTACTGAATCCAAAGTAGCCAGGTGGCATTTTGATGCACCAGCTCAAATGCAAATTTTTGTGTCTATTTCAGCTCTATGATACATGTAGGTATGTCTTTATTGCTTACTCACTACTAACTTAGATGGGTTTACAAACAACTAAGTGAAGATTTTTTTTTTAATAAATTATAAACTAGAGCTTGACCGCAATCCCGCCTGATGGTAATTAGTGACGCAATCGTTGATGGTAAAGCGCTCTAGTTTATTAAGAGCCTATTCACTCCAGCCTTGAAGATACTCAAGTTGTAGTCCAACGGAAACACCGACGCTGGCAAATTGTTCCAGTCCCTCGATGTACGCGGTATAAAAGAGGAGGCGCAACGCTTCGTCCGGATTGTAGTGGTGTTAACAACGTAAGGGTGGAAACTCGCCGTACGACGGGTCGTCCGATGGTGGAACGGAGATGGGGGAATTAAATCATGCAATTCACTCGCACACTCCCCAAAATGCATCCTATAGAACACCGAAAGGCTGGCTACTCTACGCCTGTGCTCTAGGCTTTGGAGACCCTCTCGAGTTAAATCAGGGTCACCAATCAGCCTCTTCGCACGCCTCTCCACTGAATCCAAAGTGGCTAGGTGACACTTAGCAGCACCAGTCCAAATGTGGCTGCAGTACTCCACACAGGAACGGACAGGTCCGCTTTGTACAACGTTAGAAGCTGCCCAGGTGTGAAGTACTGCTGGACCTTTGCGATAACGCCAAATTTCCTGGTAGCCTTGGCCTTGGACTCAATCAACACCACTGATACGACTGACAAACACGAGTATGTTGAGCTTAGAAGAATTAATGAGAATACAAAAATGGACTACTATAGGACAGAATAAAAAACTATCATTTCAGACAGGGCTCCAAAAGGTTACTAACAGTTTTACTTAACTTCTAGTTCTGGTATGTTACTACGATGGGGCGCTCTATACATAATTTTGATGGTTTTCCCCCCTTTTATGTGGTGTTAATGGTTATGCTGTTCCGGAGTGGTTGTTAAATGTGTTTTAGATTTGGGTGGAAGTCATGTGGTGTTAAGGAACTATTTTATAGTTCGTAGCCGTATTTTATGACGGACGATAACTATATCTGAAAAGCGAGAGCAAATTTTATTACGCCATTTTGATCTGGCAGAATGTGTGTGTTGAAAATGTTTTTGGATAGAATTTAACAACTTAAGTTAACGATGTTTATTTATGGGCAGCATTTAAATGCAAATAAAAAAAAACAATTTTAGTATCCAAAAATAATCTAAATTCATATCAAAATTACTGATTGCACACCAAAATACTCGGCTCAAAATATTACTAAATAAACTACAATTTATATTCGTGGCGTACCGCTATTTATCTTAAAGTAAAGCTTTTATATTTGTCCTTCAGTGAGGACATCGCGAAGGGATTAAAATAAAAAAAAAGGCGTGTGGCACTCGGAGACTGCCGCGGTAAAGCTATTGCATAGCCTTTTTTTATCAACTATAACTTGCAATTATAATTATTTATTTATTTTATTTATACAGCAATTTTTCCTTTGTTTTTTTTTCTTTGATATCAATTCAGGTTTTCTTTCTGTTTTGTAATTTATTTATTTTTTACCAGCAACGTCATCAAAAGAGTGCGAAAAATGGTGACGATTAAGCGACTAAACTATATTCAATGTTTTCTGTTCGACTTTGATAAAGAGATAGAAAGACGAAATGACGTCATGTTCGTTATCACACCCATGTCAGAATGTCATGAAATATGATGTCGGCCATCTTGGATTTCAAAAATGAAATCATTTTCGTGATCAGCACCCTGAGTTTTGGCGGGAAAGTCAAGCTGAGTGTCACGCTCGTTTTTCATTGGACTTTTAAAATTATTTATAGTGTTGTTTACTAAATAAAAGTGCGTGATTTATGTAGTAAAAAGTGCATTTAGTAAATAGTTCATAAAGAACAGTGAAATATCGCTGCATAGTGGCCACATCATGACTTTGTCCCAAACCTCACTCGTAAGACGGGTCACGCGGCCGTCTTTTTCGACATGAATAATTCATAATTACGTGGCATTGGCTAAATGCACAAACCGTGCGAAGCCAAAAAATAAAGAAATAAAGAAAAAACCCATGAAATCTATTATATTATCACTCGAGTCAGTAAGCATGTAAAATGAGAAAACTAACATAGAACGATCCGTGTGAGAACTAAACGATTACTATTGTACAACAACACTGATACCTTTGAGAAAGCGGACTTCCTCTACAATAGGGCAATTCCTCCGTAAGGTCTGTCTATGCTATTACTTATAATCTCTGTCATTGTGTGCTGTTTCGGTGCAATCGCAAGACCGGCCGGGCACTGAGGGGCAGGCAAGACAGCTATAGTATCCTTATGACTCCACCAACTGGTATTTCGTTGACTCGAAAACGGCGCACAGGGAGCACCACGAAATATACTCAAAAACTCCGAGGTTCTTTTTTAATATACCCTATACTGTTTTGTCGTGGTGGCCTAGTGGTTAAAACACCAGCCTCTCAAGTATGAGTGCGCGGGTTCGATTCCAGGTCAGGCAAGTACCAATGTAACTTTTCTAAAGTTATATGTACTTTCTAAGTATATCTTGGACACCAATGACTGAAGGCGAAGTAAAACATCTTGAGGAAACCTGGGCTTTATAAGTTTGAAATCGCCAACCCGCATTGAGCAAGCGTGGTGATTACGCTCAATCCTTCTCTGTATGAGAGGAGATCTGTGCCCAGCAGTGGGACGATAAAAAGGTTGTTGATGATGAACGGCGTCGGTGTCGAATTATTTGTTATCAATTTAATATTTTTGAGCTGATCTTTAGTAACATAATCACTTCTGATTGCGTTAACATCTGACCGTAGAATTAATAAATCCTTCATCAACTTCTTTACGTACGTTCTACGTAGTCAAAGCAAACTGGTGGCAATTTGTGAAGGTCATATGCCACAAAAACTGGGATTGTTCGGGATCCGTGATTTTAAACACCGTAATCGTATATTTTAGGTCTTTCTGCTTTTTGTTCTTACGCCTCGATACATGTTTTTGTCTTGTCTTCGTAGAAACAAACAATAACTTTTTTGCCTCATCAATGTCTTCCTCAGAAAAAGCCGACGAGCATATTTTTATTAAACTTTCGTTGTTTCGTTTCGGAGATAACAATATTACAACTCGTACACTTAACACTTAATATTACAACGTATTAACATTGTTCACCGACATCTTTCTGTAATATTTTATTTAATAAAAACTTCAACTTCAACTCTTGATCTGGTCCCTGTGGATAGATACCACAATTTTGCCAGTAACACGTGTAACAAATTATAGAAATTCTTTAAAAAAATATTTCACAATAATGGCGGATATCGCCAATAACAGTTGAAAAAACGGCCGCGTGAGCACTTTTTACTCTATAAAATCACGCGCTTTTATTTAGTAAACAACACTATAAATAATTTAAAAGTCCAATGAAAAATTAGCGTGACATTCATCTTAGCTTTTCCGTTAAAAAAAAAAGCTATTTTTATAAAAACACTACTAAATTAATTTGAATAAAAGTACTTAATAATTAATTATATGAAAAGTTTTTAAGGTAGCCATGACAACGTCGATGACGTCTATGACATATCTCTATAGAAGACCTATTTCAGAGAGAAAATTAATCGCAAGTTTAGCACATCGCGACTATCAGTAACATTGCAAGTGTGTAGAACTGAGTTCGCGCCCTGCAATATGCATGCTCTTTTTGAAAGTCTATAAATTGTTTTCAAAAGATGTAGTCGCACGCACACAAACATACCGTGCCGAAGACTGCCGAACTGAAACGACGTTAGACGATATACGGCCTTCAAGCCACACCTCCGTGCCCGTCGGAGTGAGGAGCGTGAGGTTTTTTCGTTACGGAATTTCTGGATTCGGTCCCCGCGCTCAAGGCCCGCGATAGAAGCTATGCAATAGCTTAAAAAAATGGAGAAATGTTCAGCGTTAACATCTGACCGTAGAATTAATAAATCCTTCATCAACTTCTTTACGTACGTTCTACGTAGTCAAAGCAAACTGGTGGCAATTTGTGAAGGTCATATGCCACAAAAACTGGGATTGTTCGGGATCCGTGATTTTAAACACCGTAATCGTATATTTTAGGTCTTTCTGCTTTTTGTTCTTACGCCTCGATACATGTTTTTGTCTTGTCTTCGTAGAAACAAACAATAACTTTTTTGCCTCATCAATGTCTTCCTCAGAAAAAGCCGACGAGCATATTTTTATTAAACTTTCGTTGTTTCGTTTCGGAGATAACAATATTACAACTCGTACACTTAACACTTAATATTACAACGTATTAACATTGTTCACCGACATCTTTCTGTAATATTTTATTTAATAAAAACTTCAACTTCAACTCTTGATCTGGTCCCTGTGGATAGATACCACAATTTTGCCAGTAACACGTGTAACAAATTATAGAAATTCTTTAAAAAAATATTTCACAATAATGGCGGATATCGCCAATAACAGTTGAAAAAACGGCCGCGTGAGCACTTTTTACTCTATAAAATCACGCGCTTTTATTTAGTAAACAACACTATAAATAATTTAAAAGTCCAATGAAAAATTAGCGTGACATTCATCTTAGCTTTTCCGTTAAAAAAAAAAGCTATTTTTATAAAAACACTACTAAATTAATTTGAATAAAAGTACTTAATAATTAATTATATGAAAAGTTTTTAAGGTAGCCATGACAACGTCGATGACGTCTATGACATATCTCTATAGAAGACCTATTTCAGAGAGAAAATTAATCGCAAGTTTAGCACATCGCGACTATCAGTAACATTGCAAGTGTGTAGAACTGAGTTCGCGCCCTGCAATATGCATGCTCTTTTTGAAAGTCTATAAATTGTTTTCAAAAGATGTAGTCGCACGCACACAAACATACCGTGCCGAAGACTGCCGAACTGAAACGACGTTAGACGATATACGGCCTTCAAGCCACACCTCCGTGCCCGTCGGAGTGAGGAGCGTGAGGTTTTTTCGTTACGGAATTTCTGGATTCGGTCCCCGCGCTCAAGGCCCGCGATAGAAGCTATGCAATAGCTTAAAAAAATGGAGAAATGTTCAGCAAGAGAGCCAGGTATAATTGAGATGTTAACGTTACAAAGTGTTAGAGGCAAGTGAGTGAAAAAAATACTTTAAAAATTATAAATGGAGCGGCTTCATATTCGCATGTGCAACTTTGTGCTATATTAAATTACTCAGGCGCTACAACAACATTAATGCACAGCTAATAATGTCTAACGCACATTATACCTTGTATGTATTTTTTTTAAATAAAGCTTCTATTTTTACATGACATACAATATTTTACCTGAACGAGACAGCATTTTATTTGACATTATAATCTTTTTATTTATTCAGTAAAACCTAATGGGGCGAATGCTCCCCCTGAAGGGGCGATGGTGAAAACTTATGGTTATAGAGAAATTGAAAATTGAGAATTTTGAGGTTAGTTCCAATGATTAAGGGATATGGCGAAACAATTTGCGTGATTTTTAATTTATTAAATAAAATAAATAAAAAGCCTTTTGATTCTTGCTTTCCGTAGTACAATAAATATCAATAACAGTGTGCATGCAAAAATTAAAAGAAATTTAAATTTAGTGTGATTATGATTAAAAAAAGAATTATAAATAAGATTAATTAATTATTGCTGTATTTGATGTTGCTATTTAAAATGACATAATAATAATATTTAATAATTTAGCAAGAACCCTCTCCATGAAAGGTAAAGGCCTCCTCCAGAGAAGACCAGTACTCTCTGTTCTCAGCCGCTCGTGACCAATGAGTACATGCTACTTTTACGATATCGTCTACCCAGCGTGCATTCGGTCTTCCTCTTCTTCTCTGTCCTAGTGGGCCTGTCCATTGTGTTGTCTCTCTTGTCCATCGATTATCGCTTAGCCTCGCTACGTGTCCAGCCCATCGCCATTTGAGCTTTTGTGCGTGGTTGAGAGCATCAATGGCCTGGGTTTTCTGTCTTATGCGAGTGTGGCGGATCTGTTGGATTTTCCTTATTTTCAGAATGCTCCTCTCCATACTTCTTTGACTGGATATAATTTTGTTTATTACTTTTCTGGTAAATTTCCATGTTTGACAGGCGTATGTTAGTGAGGGGATTAGGCAGGTATTCATGACTTTCGTTTTCATTCGTAGGGTCATTTTACTTTTGAGTATTTCTTTGAAGCTCCAAAACTTTTTCCATGTGATGTTGATTCTTCTCTCTACTTCGAGTTCGTTATTTTCATGATTAAATGAAGTAGCTTTCCCATGTAAATGTAAGCGTTTACATATGTAAGAGAAGAATTTTCCAGATATATTGATTTTAAAGAATTTGAGATTTTAATTTATTATGGTAGATTTATTTATTTAAAGTAGGTTTTAATAAGAAATAACAACAAACAAAGAGCCGCTGCCGCGGCAAGCTCGCTTCGCTCGCTCGGCTCGTGCTGTTTTGGTCACAATTCTAACCTAACCTAAGGCACGCTCTGGTTAATTTGCTGTGTAGTCAGTATTTATGATGAAATTGTAGTATTTTTATACCTTAAGGAATTTGTTTCAACAATTGGTCTAAATCCCAGTCGCTTCAATGAAAATATCGAAGTTTAGCCAAATTTAGCAGTTAGACTGGTAAATCGGGCTCCAGGCTCCAAAGCTGAAAAAATTCCGCATACGACTGGGATTAACGCTGAGATGATGATGTGGTTGATGTAAATTTGGTATACAGGCAGTCCTCGACTTACGGCGTTTCGATTTACGGCGTTTCAAGTTACTTCGAACAATATTTTGACAGTACCATAACATCAGCCGCCGGCAGAAGTTACCACCCACCAGACAAAGTCTTGCCGCCAAGCGATTTGTCGTGTTCCGGCATGATGTCTGGTGAAGCCGTACGGAGGACGGGTCTGAGCAGTTGTGTTGCGATGTGTGCCGAGTACGATGCGCCTAATGTTGTTGTGTTGGGAGTTTGGTCGTGGAGGGTCTTCACATCAATCTCCCTTTGGCGCAGCATCGTTGGTCGTGTTGTTGGGTTTAACATTGCATCACCTCGCTCAACTGCCGTCTTCCTTCGTATTCGCTCGGTTCTTCTGAGTGAATAGTCTCTTAATAAACTAGCACGCTTTACCATCAACGATCGCATCACTGCTTACCATCAGGCGGGATTGCGGTCAAGCGCTAGTTTATAATTATTAAAAAAAAAAAAAAAAAAAAAGATACGTGAATTGTTTCGATTTCCGACATAGAAAAGGATTGAAGAGAATTCACTTGTCGCGAGGTCAATGTCCGGGGGCCTGTTAGTAAGCACTTACTTTTGATAATAAAGTATGTATATCCTTTATTTTAAAAGCAGCTATCTTTTAATTACCCTATAATAGGGTATTTGACTAAAAAAACTAATTAGTCCGTCATTCAGAATATTGGATACGTATATTTTGTTTTATCAAATCAATAAAGATTGACAAATATAAAAGGCATCAAAGATCAGGAGTGGTGGCTGGTGTCGTCACTGGTCGCTAAAAGTGTAGCGTCCAGTGACGTCACATGAGTTTTCGACGCACAGTGTTGTTTTAATTTTTTGTTTATATGAAAAAAGAAAAAAAACCGTGCGTAGTATTTTTTGGAAAACTGACTGACGGACTAATTAGTTTTTTTTAGTCAAATACCCTATTTTAACACGACAACTTACGTCATCTACCTGATTGTGTGCACAAAACAGCAACAATATCAACATTAGTACATTTCTTTTATATAAGATCACTCCGTCTGTCTGTCCGTTCGTGGTAAAACAATGGCGCCGATTTTCTTGTCCACAAACTAAACTAATTTGAAGTTATGTGCATCATTTCCTTTCTATTTCATTAAGAAAAGGATCTTCTATCCTTTTTAGTTTAATCCTGTCAAATTAAGATACGCCATAAATAGTTTAAGTGATTATACAGTATGATAAGAAAACCCTGTCCGACCCGTGAAGGTGTTGTTAGGTATCGATAACTGATTCTACTAATGCATACAAAACCGGGCTAAACTTAAAAAAAAATCCGCCTAAAAAAATAAATATTATTTCGCAAAAAGAGGTAACTTAATAAATGTGCCTTAACCACCCTTCCACGGGCGGCGGGCGGCAGGGCACGCGGCACGTGGTCGCATCGCTATTCGCTCATAATAATACCGGTGTTGTCACTTTTTAAAAAAATACCAAATTTCGGGGAACTTGGAATTAATTCGCGGGAAAAAAAGATTATTTCAAAATTCATTTGTATTGGTACTATGATGATTACGTAAAATTTTGTATTATATTTGGTCATGTGTTTACCTAACCTTTATTATCCTTATGGGTCGGACAGGGTTTTCTTAACATACTGTATATATGGCGCCCAATACGTTCATTTACGTCAGTAATAACCCTATAATTATAACACGACGACTTACGCCATCTACCTGATTGTGTGCACAAAACTATGCCACCTGAGTACATCACAACACAAACAATCGATAACAGCAACAATATCAACAGACTACTAGCGACACCTATATTCAACATGTGAAGATGACACTCACAATCACATACAAGCATTAGATGATAATACTGAAGACACATACTACTGTCCGTCATATCAACTATACAATATGTAAAGAAAACCCTGTCCGATCCGTGAAGGTATTGTTAGGTATCGATAAATGATTCTACTAATGCCTACAAAGCCGGGCAAAACTTAAAAAAAAAATCCCCCTGAAAAATAAATATTATGTCGCAAAAAGAGGTAACTTAAAACATGTGCAGGCAGACAGGGCAGGGCACTCGGCACGCGGTCGCATCGCTCATAATAATACCGTCGAAAATGGTGTTGTCACTTTTTTCAAAAATTACCAGATTTTGAGGAAGTTGGAATTAATTCGCGGAAAAAATCGTTTATTTCTATTGTTACTATGATGATAATGTAAAATTTCATATTTTATTTGGTCATGTGATTACCTAAACTTTATTATCCTTATGGGTCCGACGGGGTTTTCTTTACATATGGTACAGTATACAAATTTCATTGCGTATTTTGAAAACCTAGCATGGCGTATGTACGAGGACTGCCTGTACAAGGAAACATCCGTTAACAACGAGTTCTCGGAATTACACGTAATATAGGATTACTCACATCTATTTTTCATGAAAGGTCAAATACCTATTTTCAATGGACGTTGCTTCCATTCACAGAAATATGAACTTTGTAATGGTATTAATTCCTTTCAAAATTGGTATTTCTATTGAAAAGCCCAATAATGTATTTATAAGTCAACACAGCTATAAAATCTTTAATCAATACTTATTAAACCTTTGAAAGGTATTGGGAATATGGAAAGAACAATACATTATCTGGAGGATAAATTTAAATTTAAATTTTTTTTATATTCGATTTTTCCATTAGTCGTCATTCTCAGAAAAGTATTGTAATATGGATTGTTTAAGTTTAATTGGTTCCGAGGATAGGTTCCAATGTATAGACTGAAATATCGGCTCGATGAGGGTACTCTAATATTCCTTCAGCCTATAGATGTCCACTGCTGGACAAAGGCCTCCCCCAAGGCTTTCCACGCTGATCGGTCTTGTGCTGCCCGCATTCCCGCGACCTTAACCAGGTCATCTTACTGCCCTATCGGCCATCGGTCCTACGAGCAATGTGCCCTGCCCACTGCCACTTAAGTTTAGTGACTCGCAGAGCTATGTCGGTGACTTTGGTTCTTCTGCGGATCTCCTCATTTCTGATTTGATCATGCAGAGAAACTGTTACAGAGATATTGTTACTGTCTATAAATACCGAAGCCCCACTCTAGGTGGGGGTTCTGCATCGAGCCGGCGAACGGAGCACACTACCAGCTAAATAACCCTTAATATTTCTATATAAGTCTTATGTGCCCTATTTCTTAGATACTGCTTATGTATTACTATGTGCAATATAACAATGTGCATATTATGTGCTTCATGTCTCATATTCCACTTGTGTATTGGTTCACAATATAATTGTGTTATATTGTGGCTTATGTTTTAGGGTTCTTATACATAATCAGGACAAACTGCGATCCCCTTTTCACCGACTCCAAAAGGTTCATAACTCTTTTGTTGGGCTTGGTATAGCTTTTTATAGCAAGATACCCTCTGCTTTGCTAGACTTGCCTTACAATGCATCTAAAGCACAAATCAAATCCAAGCCTTGTTCAAAGGCATATTATTCCGTGAATGATTATTTAAATGATAAGAATAGCTGGTCGCTCTGATTAATTCAGGACAATGTTTGTGCTCTTCTCCGGAATTAGCTTACGTTATATGAGTTCATATTATTTCCATTTTTACATTACATAAATATATAAGCTGTCACGCCCTTTATGCCTGGGGTTTTTAGTTAAGTAATAAGTTTTTAGTTAATTACATTTTCATTTAAATATATATATATTGTTTTGCTTTGCTGGTATTTTGGTATGGTAGCTGGCATAAGGTAAATAATTTTATTGTTGTTGTATTTTATCGTGTTCATCACTATACGTAGTATTGTATAAAGTCACGTGTTGTTTGAACAGACAGCTGTGCTGCTGGGGAGTTTATTCCGCCACTTCTTCTTCCCAGCGAAAGCACTAGGAAGTGTCGATGGGTGGGCGTTTTGGGGGACTGTCTTATGTAATATTGACGTTCAAAAAGTGCTGATTCTCAGCCTAATTTGAATAAATGACTTTTAATTTTTATTTTCATATAGTATTGCTACTGTTGTGTTACATACAGAGTGTATCTGACATCGTAACGCAAACTTCGCGAAAAGGCTAGACCGCATACCACTAATAAAATTATAATAGTCATTTCATAGTCATGAACGGTTACAGGAATAACAATGTTTAAAAACAGTGTCGGCTCGGCCTTTGCACGTTGCAAGCGTGCCGCCGTGCGGGTTTGTATGTATGACGTTGATCCCCGATGTGAACTCTATTAAATCAGTTGATAAGATAGGTTTCGAGTTTTGTTTTTATTGCGCTTTTTTGTGTAATTAGCGAATTATTTATTTTTTTATTTAAAATCTTATTGGGTTATAAAAGTATTAGCTATTATGAACGGTCTAAAGTGAAAAAAACTACGTATACTTTTTTTAATCATGAAAAAGCCAACGTAAAATTCCACCACTGGGGGGTTCAGAATCATGTACTGGATCCCTGGTCCCGGTCTTATGTGCCTTATTCAAATCAAATCAAATTAAAGCATTTATTTCAAATATATACTAGTTACAGGCAATTTTGAATTGTCAGAAGGTCGGTCAGTCAGTGAGATGAAGCTAGTCGCCTATTATAAAGAGTAGGTACCTACCTATGGAGAAGAACGGGCAAGAAACTCCATGGACACTCTTTTTAATTACATCATTCATGTTGAAATCAACCGTGTGAAAACGATGCAGAAATATGTTGTACCTACGCTGAGAACGTCCATTATGGAAAACACAAAAAAAACAACAATTCAGAAATTAAAATAACCCAACAAATAGATGCTTTACAGCAAGTACATCGTGCTCACACATGTGCTATGCAATTGTACAATACTAAGAAATTGAATCTACACAATGCAAAGATAGTTTTGTCCAAGGTTCAGCAGCTCCAATAGTGTTCTCAAATACTAAGTTTAGCTCCTGTGTAGCTGTACCAGTGCCGAACACCTCTGTCAGCAATGCAATTCCGTAACGTACAATAAGCTTGGCTAATTACCGCCTTATTCATAATCGCTGCTTAAAGGTAACTAGTGATTAGCGATTCTTTAACAATACATTTTTGACCTTTTGACGTCACTTAACTTAAATCATCATTTATGAATAAACACCACAATGTTTAAGAGGTTTATCCATAAGCGATGATTAAAGTTAAATGACGTTAAAAGGTCAAAAATGTTAGTTTAAAGAATCGCTAATCACTAGTTAACTTTAAGCAGCTTTTATGAATAAGCTTTTATGAATCGCTAATCACTAGTTAACTTTAAGCAGCTTTTATGAATAAGGGGGATAGTACTGAGTAAAAAAACATATACAATTACAAATTAAAACTACAAGAGGAAAAATCAAAGAACAATCAGTGTATAGAAATCGGGCGCAGCTCAAGCCCAAGCCTTTTTGTCCTCAATAGCCTAACGGAGAGTTGTTTTAAAAATTATTAACGCATTATTCACGCGGGCGTCAAAATGCTCATAGCGTGCCCACTCTAGGGTTAAAATAATAAAAAAAAAATATGGCAACTAATCTAATCAGCGCAGTCACACTAGCTAGACAAAAAAAAAGTTTCGTTCGATAGTACTTATAGATATAGAAGCAAAGTTATGTATTCAATTACCAAGAAATTAAATCACCCTACGACTCAAGGGACCAAAAATAAACCCATATAAAATTGATACTTTTATTTACTTTCTCCCTAAAAGCTTCGAATACCTATTTACAGGACCATCTGAAAGGAGTTTCGGACTACATAGGCTGGTCCTTTTACGTCACCAATACGTCATCATCCATCATAGGGTGGACAAATGGCCCAAGTGTCGGATTCCGGAGCTTGGGTACATATTTTCTTAAATTGTGAGGACAAGAAAGGATTATTGTTGAAAAGGTAACAATTTTTCGGACGTTTTGACGGATTATTTGATAACAGCCTGTTGATAATCCGTTTTAAGGTTATTGATCCTTTTTATGTACGGAAAACTTATATTAAATAAGTTGAATCCTTTTTTGGTATGCATGGGAAATCATCAAATGACCTCTCCCGCTCTGGAGGAAGCTCCGCTATGTTGGCCGGGAGTTCGATATTATCCCCCGACCAAGGTGTCTTCTGAGATGGCTAGAGGCGCCGATGACGCCGAGAATACCGCTCCCTCTTGTGTTACGCCTCTTCCTTTGCCAAAATCATTTTTTTTTTTTCTTTTCTTTTTTCTATCACCGAGGACACGGCAGTGCTCCGCCCAAGCCGGCAGACCTCCACCGTGTCCTCAGGGCGAGCCTCACAGTGGTGACATCCTGGCGTTTCCTCCCGCCTTATTCGGAACAAAAACCTCCCGAAACAGCCATGACCTGTGACGACCTGCATCAGGCGAAAGGTGAGGGTGCCATGGCGCTTCTCTAGCCACTCCTCAAAGAGGGAACTTACCGCCGCTATTGTGGCGTGCCAGCGATTGCGACTATCGCACTCTCCATATCATCATGAGATCCTGCCGAAGCTCTGTCCGCCGTACCATTTTGGAGGTTAGATAAGTAGTCGCTCCGTGCATAATACTGATATTCAGCTGCAATTGGTTCAAACTGGAAGCTGATCCCAACATAATTGGGAAAAGTCTAAACGAATAATGATAATAATAATTTAACAAATATATTTACTAAATAAATCTTTGTTATTTAAATACATTTTTTTATTTCTTTACAGTAACTGTAACAACTGAGAAAAAGGCTTAAAAAACTGAGAGGTTTCTTTTAAAGTCCAGAGAAAATCCTGGTCAGACCAGAAGTGTGAAGACAGGACCAACTACATAGATAAAGTGGAGTATTCGGAGCACGCATTTCTCAGTGTATATGAATTCGACCTTCTGAAATAATCTGTGGTTACTGAATGCTCGAAATATGTAAATAATATGTAGGTAGTCCTTCGTGAAATGCATGCAGTTTTCTGTAAATTTTACTTTTATGCAAATTAAATAGACTTGTTTAAGCAAAAGAATTACGTTTTCGTCATAGTTTTGCATAGAAATTGTAACTGAGTAGTATTATGGTATTGTCTGACCTTGTTTGATGAGATTAACATTGGTTTTCTATGCTGATTCAAAGGAGAATGTTTTAAGTGCTTTGTTTTATAGTTTTTACTGTAAATGCTCTTCAAAATTATTTAATTCATTCAAGTATCATATAAAACGTTATTTTTTGTATATGAAAAACCCGAAAC
Source organism: Sesamia inferens (assembly GCA_037179545.1). NCBI lineage: Eukaryota > Metazoa > Arthropoda > Insecta > Lepidoptera > Noctuidae > Sesamia > Sesamia inferens. Next base: position 22,949,043 of record CM073944.1, on the reverse strand, counting down.
AGGTGTCCAGTATTTTTAAGTAAAGAATATATGTATAAAATTTCAAATAGATATCATGAAAACCCACAAAGTTATGAGCGTATTATTACCTGATTGTCCCAACAAAAATATTGTTACAGGCTAGGGGTACTAAACACCGGTTAAGGGTTGCGAAGTTTATTGGCAACGAAGGTACAGTCGATAGTAGGCAATGACAAGTAGAATGTTGCTGACATTGCACCGAAGTCTTCACTTACGTCCACAAAGGGCTATGATCGGGCGTACAGGTCTCCCAAAGTGATAATGCGCATAGAATTCTTCGTCATTGTTCGGCAACGGTCGTATTCCCCGAGCGTTCGGAAGAAGATATGTATATAGAGTGGTGCACTTAACCACTTTTTATGCACTTAACCACTCTATATACATATCTTCTTCTGAACGCTCGGGGAATACGACCGTTGCCGAACAGTGACGAAGCTTTCTATGCGCATTATCACTTTGGGAGACATCTACTATGATCTAACGTCAGCTGAGTTGCGCAGTGCGCTCGGTAACCACACTGCGACTATATCTAAATGTATTTGGCAAAAAATATACCATGGTTTGAAAATGGTTGGAATCGATTCTGTTGCTTATTCTGAAGAAATTATATTCAGGTTTTGTACAAAGAAAAAATAGCGCTGTATAGAACATTCATCACTAATATGTATGTGCTATTAAATTGTCATTTAGAGGGTACGTTTTGCATTGTCTTGATTGTGCTCTGGGGGTCATGCTCACTCTAAAGTCTTGCCGATGGTGATGTATGTCTTAGATCATTAAATTCCCCTCAAAATTATCATCATCTCAGCGTTAATTCCAGTCGCATCCGAAGCTTTTTTAGCTTTGGAGTCTGGAGTCCGTTTTACCAGTCTTACTGCTGATTTGGGCTAAACTTCGATATTTTCCGTAAAGCGACTGCCGTCTGACCTCCACAACCCGAAGGCTGTTTTCTCGGTGGTAGGCCATAACACCGGCCACCGGCAGAAGTTACCACCCACCAAACAAAGTCTTGCCGCCAAGCGATTTGTCGTGTTCCGGCATGATGTCTGGTGAAGCCGTACGAAGGACGAGTCTGAGCAGTTGTGTTGCGATGTGTGCCGGGTAGGATGCGCCAAAGGTTGTTGTGTTGTAAGTTTGGTCGTGGAGGGTCTTCAGATCAATCTCCCTTTGGCGCAGTATCGTTGGTCTAAGTGAATAGGCTCTTAATAAACTAGCGCGCTTTACTATCAACGATCGCATCAGTGCTTACCATCACGCGGGATTGTGGTCAAGCGCTAGTTTATAATTATTTAAAAAAAAAAGGCGATATCGAAGTATTGCAGTTAGACTAATTGTTGGGCTTTTGAGGGCTCCAACAACCCGTAACGACTGCTACTAGATGTTCGTATGGCAACCGGGACCAACGGCTTAACGTGCTTTCCGAGGCACGACTAGACCAGTGCAAATATTAATATTCATGTATCGCATAAACCGAGGCGCAGCGGCCGCGTGCGCTACCACTACGTCATGGAGGCTGACGCGCTGAGGTCCAATGTTAAATTCCCTTCAAAATGGTTGAGCTAAATGAACGAATGAATTAATAACGAATCGCTTGGCGGCAAGACTTTGTCTGGTGGGTGGTAACATCTGCCAGCAGCCGATATTATAGCTCAGATCTTTTTTTTTTTTGTTCTGCATGGGAAATCATCAAACGAGCTCTCCCAGTCTGGGCTGAGCGCAAAGGCGTATCAGACTTTTGCTGACTTCAACCCATCCGAGTTTTTTCACTTGTCTGTATGTCAAGGCCACTGTTTCTATGGCTCAGATCTCAAGTGTATATTTTTGTTGTATTCAATTAAGTATGTATATAAATGATCTGTTGCTAGGTCACACAATACTTTCAGATCATGTGCGCAGAATACAATAAAAGATGTTTAGTTTATATAAACAATTGTATTGTTCCAAAGTTGTAGGTAAAATAAGCTAATAGACTGATGTCTGTGTAATGAGTGACACGTGGCCTTTGCTGGCCGTAATGAGAACGCCAAACTTATAGGCTCGACCCAAACTGATGATTATTATAAAGTAAAATGAATGCGAGACGTAAATGCTGACGATGCTACCCTGATGTGCGGTTGCACCGTACATGCTCCCGAGCGGGAAGATGAATATCAGATGAACATGAAAAGATGAGTGACAAGATGATGCCAATTGGTCCTTATGCTAGATGATTAACAAGGTGATTCCAATCGGTCCTTATTCTATATTTAGAGTCCCTATTTGAATTATGTTTTGCTAGGCATAGGCACTGTACACTTGTCCACTTTATGCACTTTAGAAGTTTCACTGAAATCGGATACACATGGAATCTCACACCGATTACGCGATCTATATTGAACCGCAGATGACGAATAAGAGGCTCCAGCCTCTACTCGTGCTGGCGGTCTAGTCGGCTGGTCGGTAGCCTCGCCAATGTGGCCCTTGCCACCGCCAGATATGCAAATCGCCTGTTACGCAGCCAACGTACTATGAAGACTACAGCAACCACCAACACAACTCCGATCACTATGTATAATGCTGTATAGTGATGGATATCATGATAAGAAAGTTGATCTGGCAAATTCTAACTTGCTTTGAGAATATGGAGTTGTTTTTTGATGTCGTCAAGCTCGTGGTTGCTCGAAAGAAGTGAATAGTTTTGTATCAGCGGAATGGGGATGCCTACGTCTATGACATGATTGATAGGTTCTATCTCAGGCAGCTTATTGGAAGGTTTTACGTCTAAAGTGCTGAGACCTTCAATGTGTGAGTAAACCATAGAACTTTCGGTTTTTATGAGGCAATAGTGTTCAAATGATTTTCATTGCCCTGAATTGATTGAATATGTTGTTTATATTGGTCGGCAAATCTCTTATCACGTACACCGAATAAATTGTTTGCGACATACCCTACACCATTTTTCTGATCTGCTGGATCCTTTTTTGATATTAGTTGCCAACTTTTGGATGGCTATGTAAAGCTCATCCTGATGTGCACGTATGGCCTCCATGGTGAGAACCTTTTGAAGTAAGAAATGATTGGAAAGATCGTACTTGAATGTTCTTGATGACTGCTCACTGATCCTTGGTGATTGCTTGAGACACCCGCTAGTCTCACCTCCTGACGACACAACAAACCTTGAGACACCTTCACTGAACACCGATAGTTGATAGACGGATCCTTGAGACGCTTGTTACTCTCTAACCACACTTAGCACCTTATAGTTTGTGGGTCCTTGCTGACCCTGAGACACTTGTTTGTCTCAAAGTTTGATAGTCACTGATCACAACACACGTTAGAGTCACTGGAGAGCTTCCCGCTACAATATGAATGAGTGCGAGCGTGCGAAGCTCAATCGAAGGAACAAAAAGAATGTATGATCTGTTGCTAAATCACACACTATTTTTAGATGATTTGGGCAGAATACAATAAAAGATGTTTAGTTTATATAAACTACTGTATTGTTCCAAAGTTATAGGTAAAATGAGTTAGTGGACTGATGGGTGTGAAATGAGTGACACGTGGCCTTTGCTGGCCGTAATGAGAACGCGACGACTTGAAGGCTCCATGCAAACTGATGATTATTATAAAGTAAAATGAATGCGAGACGTAAATGCTGACGATGCATGATATGCTGATGTGCGGTTGCACCGTACAATCTATATATAAATAAGTATATATGTAAATACTACCCACACCGACAATAATCCACCTTCCTATGCCGTATGTCATCTGGGCTTCATCCTCCTTCATAACCTGATGACAACGTCAGTGAGCGAGCTGAATTTTAAACCAGAGATGTTTGAACTTAAGGAAAAGGAAGATCATTTTGGTCCCATAGAGAAAACTGGTCACGTATTAACTTCCATTAAATCCCTTTAGGCAATTAATCAAATAAACTTGCCAAGTTGCCGTTGTTAAAAAAAAATTATCAAGCAATAAAAAAATCTGAAATCGATAGGTATAAGATTTTTCATAGAGTTTGTGAAAAAAAAACTTTACTAACTTTGTAATTTCTTTCAAATTGAGCACGAGATTCATGGAAGAAGTAATCAGTAATCGTTATTGTGCGTAAAATGAACAATAAACATTAAAGCTCAAAGGACCAAAAAATTGTATCCAATTAACCTTAAGGATTCCCAAGACCAACAACTTTGCCTCGCGGAAGTAAACACTGAACATATTCAAAACTTCAATTTATATGAATATACTGTACTGATTCACAAGACTCAAAACAACCAAAGACGTGAATAATAAACAGGAATATTATTGCTATGCGTGGCGTGAAACACGAATATTAATCCATTCGTATGAAGTTGTCGATTACAAACTGAGTCAACCCTTTCTGTAGAAGTAGGGCTAAACTGGTGAACTATTAATGAGTTTTAATCTTGTTTAGCGGTAAAACATTCGCTTGGAGAGTTCTTACGTTTACTTGGTTGGCATCATTTACCTTTCTAAACTTCCAAAACTTACAAATCTAAGGTGAAAACGGGTACACTAGCAACCAGCGTGCGACATTTTTATTAATTTAAATATTGCAATATCATGCTGATATAGAAGACTTTTGGCTTTTCTGTGTTTCATAAAGTTTTTTTTTTTAATTTATGACTTGGTGTCCCGTGGTTTTACCTACGTAAGATTCGATCCTACAAGAATTTCGTTATAGAAAAATCCCATTTGTTAATCCTGGGTATTAAATATTTGTGTGCCAAAGGACATCAGGCACTTTCCATACATTGTTGGTCCAAAAAATAAAACTGCGCGGCTAGACCTAGAATTATTTCCAATATCTAGACCATATTAAGACTTTTAAATATATATATAACTTAACCCTGTAGCTGGATATCACTAGTAGTTATGGCTCTAGCCATACATTGTTGGTTAAAAAAAATTGCGCGGCCAGACCTAGAATTATTTCCAATATCTAAACCATATTAAAACCTTTCAAAAATATATGAATTAACCCTGTCTCTCCATATTCTGAGCAGTTATTTAGTTGAAAATAATATAAAAAGTCTTAAATTCTCAAACTCTGGCATATCAACTGACATAAGTCTGAATTGAGCTCGTCTTTTGTTGCAATTGTATCATTCAACAATTTAAGGTTCTATTTCTAGGTCTGACCGCGCAATTTTTTTTTTTGGACCAACAATGTATGGTAAGTGTCATATGAAATAAAATGAAATCGTTTATTAAGCAAGTACCCCTTTTTGCACAGTTTGGTGGGGTTTGCATAACTAATCAGACTATGCAGCTATAGAGTTATGTCATATATTTTTATAAAGGTTTTAACCTTCCAGCGGTCGCGCGCGGTCTCTGAGTCCGCAACGAACTGATTTTAATCAATTTACTAAAACTATAAACAATACACGCTTGCGCTTCCGTGAAATCCTCGGGGGGGTGGGGTAGCACCTCTCAGTAGCCCTGTGACATTCGTCGCATGCACACGTGCTTTTTTATTTGTATTTGCGGTCTCAGATTCCGCGCGCGACCGATTGTGTTTCAGAACAATCCATTGCAATTAAAGTGAAGCCGAGGTAAATATTTCATGTTTTTGTGTCCTATTATTACTTTTTATGTTTTATATTATAATAATATAAAAGTATGATTTCAAAACTGTATTTTTGTTGTAGACAATGAATTACGAAGACTTAGAACGTCGAGTATCTCGCATGCTAGAGGAGGTGGAATCAGAGGATGATGTCTTTGATGACGTTTCGGACCACGAAGACAACCCAATAGAAATTTCACCAGTACAGGATGTATCTGTTCAATCGGACGCTGAACTTAGTGACAGCGATGATGATAACGTTCTTTTGTCTTCATATCATCAATTTTTAGACCAGCAAGGAAGTACGTATATTGGAAAAGACGGGACTGTTTGGAGTGCTAATCCCCCAGTTTCAATGAGAACTAGATCTGTCAATATAATTAGAGAACAATTCCCTAAAGTTTTGCCACCTCTTCTTGCTTCAAGATCACCTACGGAATGTTATTCCTACTTCATCAGTGATGAGTTGTTGACCATAATTGTGAATAACACCAATAAATTTATAAGAAATATACAGCCTAACTATTCTCGAGCAAGAGATGCTCGAGAAGTAACACTAACAGAAATAAAAGGATTGATTGGATTACTTTTACTGTGTGGTGTGAGGAAATGTAGCCGTATGAACGCTGATGACTTGTATAACAAGAATGGTTCGTCTATGGAGATCGCTAGACTAGTTACGAGTGAGCGTAGATTCTTATTTATCTTACGTAGTATGCGATTTGACGACAAAGACACAAGGACTGAGAGAATACAGTACGATAAACTTGCGCCGATTAGGGAGTTTTGGGACCTATTTGTCAAAAAATGCAAAGAAGGTTATGCTCCATCGCCTTTTGTGACAATTGATGAAATGCTACCAGCGTTTCGTGGAAAATGTAATTTCCGACAATACATACCAAGCAAGCCAAACAAGTATGGTATCAAAATACAAGCGGCTGCTGACGCAAAAACGTTTTACACGTTCAATATGGAGGTATATGTTGGTACTCAACCAGATGGTCCATTTCACTGCAGCAACAAGCCTACTGATGTTGTAGTTCGTCTCTGTGAAGTTATATCAGGATCGGGGCGTAATGTAACAACAGATAATTGGTACTCTAGTTGCGAATTGACCACAAAACTTGTGAATGAACACAACTTGACGTCTGTGGGTACTTTGAGAAAAAATAAGACTCAAATACCACCTTCCTTCTGTGTAATGAAAGGACGTCAAGAGAAATCGTGTGTGTTTGGATTTCAAAACAAGATGACATTGGTCTCCTATGTACCAAAGAAAAGTAAACTTGTTTTATTGCTTTCTAGTATGCATCTAGATGATAAAATTGATAAATCAACAGAAAAACCTGATATTGTACTCGACTACAATAATACTAAATCTGGAGTCGACGTAGTAGATAAACTTTGCAGCGTTTACAACACCCAAAGAAACACAAGAAGGTGGCCAATGGTATTGTTTTATACTTTGATCAACATTGCAACTGTAAATGCACAAGTGGTTTTTGAACATAACAATGAAAAAACTGTTGTAAGACGAAAGTTTATTGAAGAAATTTCTTATTCATTCATGGAAAATCAATTGCGGTACAGGTATACTTCTTCCACTATTTCTCAAACTAGCAAACTGAGAATAAAAGAAATCCTGAATATTTCTGAAAATGACCAAGAAGGATCGTCTTCAAACCAAGTTCTACGTGTTGCAGGTCGTTGTTACTATTGCGATAGAAAAAAGAACCGCAAAACAAAGTATAGTTGTTTCAAATGTGCAAAACACATGTGTCTAGAACATGTGATTGTTATATGCCGAGAATGTTCATCTCCAGTAGATATTATGGATACTAATGACGAATAGTTTATTATATTTATTGTACACTAAAAATAAGTAGTTTTTAGGCATGTTTTTTTATTTTATTTTACTACAATTTAGATTAGTCTAGAACTTTACGTAGAATGATCTCAAAAATAAGTGTCATTTTAGAGTCCCTATAACACAGTGCCATTGATGATAAATGTGATTTATTTCTAAGATAATTATAGTCAAGTTTATAAGCTTTTAGTGGTAAAAAAGAAAATTTAATTTTGATATGTTTAATGTTGATTTATAACGGTGATTTCCACCCAGAGTCAAAAATTTTGAGTTTTTATAGACCTTTGTTCTATTAAGTGCAAATAAAAGAAAAAATAAAAAATTTAGATGTTTTTATTTTATTTCACATGTTTAAGACCTCTTTTTAATCATGTGCTATACAATAAGTCGAAATATTCATTTATTTTCCCAAAAAAGACACGTAAAGCTGCGGAATCACAGACCGCGCGCGACTGCTTGTGTTCGGCGCAAGGGTGCGACCGCTGAAAGGTTAATATTGGATATAATCTAGGTTGCCTGATGTCCTTTCAATCAAATCTTCCATCCATCCATACCAACTTTCACATTTATAATTATTTTTATTTATGATTGTGTTTAGTTTGGCATCTTTCTATTTGAGCCACAATAAATACTTTTCACAACCAAATAAGACTATTATTAAATATGTATTATGTATAAGCGATTGAATTTTTATTGCGCAGCAGGATACTGTCCAAAGCCTTGATAAAAATCCCTGACAAAACCAACATACGAAAATATCACTAAAAATATTTCTGCATCCAAATACATTTCCTTTTCAGCAAACGAGTTCAATGTGCAACAATAACATGCAGATACAGCGTCCTTCCATAAACTCCAGTATATAAACAAATTTCCTTACATACCTATTGCACCAAGTACAAGTACAGAAAGCCAGCTCGATACAACTAGTAAGATCGCAGTCACATATAAACACGCTTCACGTTCAAATAAGGACACTGTAGACTGTGCACTGTATACTTACAAGCATGCACACTGTAAACTTATCGTTAAGATAAGTTATATAATAATATATAATTATATAATATAATATATATAATAATATTATATTATATAATATATTATATAATAATATTATATAACTTATCACACGTTATCGCAAAGGTCTGGCAGTACTTCACACCAGGGCAGCTTCTAATGTTGTACAAAGCACAGGTCCGTTCGTGTGTGGAGTACTGCAGCCACATTTGGGCTGGTGCTGCTAAGTGTCAACTGGCCACTTTCGATTCAGTGGAGGGGCGTGCGAAGAGGCTGAGATTTAATTCCCCCATCTCCGTTCCACCATCGGACGACCCGTCGTATGGAGTGTTTCCACCCTTATGTTGTTAACACCTCTACGATCCGGACGAAGCGTTTCGCCTCCTCCTTTATGCCGCGTACATCGAGGGACTGGAACAATCTGCCGGCGGCGGTGTTTCCGTCGGACTATAATTTGAGTGTCTTCAAGGCTAGAGTGAATAGGCTCTTAATAAACTAGAGCACTTTACCATCAACGATTGCGTCACTGCTTACCATCAGGCGGGATTGCGGTCAAGCGTTGGTTTATAAATTAATTAAAAAAAAAAACTGTATGTTCTCTAAACTGTGTGCATTGTAAATGTATAAGCAAGTATACTATAAACTAAACTGTGTTTTGTAAACTTATAAGCAAGCACCATGTAAACTGTACGAGCCACTTGCGAGTCACATTCATTTAAAATCTCCGCTAGTGCGAATCTGTGTGTGATTCTGTTTTAACTCTGTACGATCCGGCTCGAAAGACCAAAATGTACCGGCTGTGTGACCACGATACAGGAAATGGCTAAATGTACGATTTGTGTGACCACAATACATGAAATGTACAGGTTGTGTGACCACGATACACGAAATATCAATATGTACAGGTTGTGTGACCACGATACACGAAATGTCAATTATGAGATAAAATGATATCAGCTAGTAGTGGTGGATGTTGTCAAGAGAAAACGACCTTTACTAGCGAGTGTCTTTAATTCACTGATCGTACACAGTTTAAATGAAATTATGAAATGATGAAATATTAAATGTAGGTCGCGCATCATCGATGCTAAGCTTTGTCATCAAAATTAATTTTATATATATGTCGGAGACAGCGACGGCAGAGCGGTAGGGTCGACAGCATCTTGGTGTGGTGGTACAGGTTCCATTTCGTAGGTGAGTTTTGAATTGAAGCACGACGTGTAGATATACCCTCCAATCTTCATAATAACAATTTGAATAGGCAAACCGACAGTTTCGGTTCGGAGATGTGCCTTGGTCCGCGTCTCGATGCAAAGTGACCGTTCGACGAACCCCACTTTCCAAAGCGACTCTGTCCATGTGTCGCCATCACAAAATAACGTCACAAGCGTTTGCCCCTCTACTACGTAAATCAAATCAGCAACTTCTATTAAAATTATTCCGACGATCTCCGACATATAAAATAAATGTACCTTTGTCCGTACAAGCTCGTTATTTGAAACTGGCCTTCTGTATTTGCGTATTTAATGTCCCTATTGTATGTGAGGGAGACAATTTTATCTTAATACTAGTTGGAGAACTCCACACGAACGGTGTTTATCTAAGATCGTAGATAGAAAGTTCTGGAAGTAATGTAAGATTGCATTAATGTAATAAAAGCTTATACATCTGTGTTGACCTCGAGGTTGTTGGTTATTAGATATGTAGTGATGTAATAATATTTTGGGCGTAAACAAAAAAGTGGCCAGCTAATAGGATACATGTGGAAAATCAACTGTTACATAGAACTTTTTTAAATGTCGAAGCATTAAACTGAGATAACAGCCTTTTGGCCTCGTAAAGGACTTTCAGATTTTTTGTAACTTTTTTTATAATTTGTTTTTATCCCTCCGTGTACCAGGTGACTAAAAGTCTCATCCCATATTAGGTGGGGTTTGATAAACCCCAAAATAGAAAAGTTATAAAATTACATTTTATTTAATTTTTTGGCGGATAGGTATTTATAAATACACAATAATTATTTAGGTAGATTTAAGTAAAACGCAGAGTCGAAAGTATATATTAAAATATTTTTTTATTAAAAAAGAACAAAAAACAACTTCTGTAATTTATGAAACTTAACCGTAATTTCTTGTGTACTAATTCCAAATGGCACTTTTAATTATCACAATCATTTTAATTTTACAATCTACATTATGTTTAAATTTCTATTATCGAAACTTAAATTTAACACAGAAAATATAAATTTTAATTTTAATCATCAGTGTTAAATTGACCACAATCTTGACAAAAAGAAATTTAGTGTACTCCATACATATTGGTACGAAACACTTTTCCATGAGTATTTTGTTATCTATCTTTATTTCTAGGGCACCTTAAGCATCTTTTTTGAGAATTAGACCTTCTTCTTGTATGTTCGGTTAAATTTACAGGTTAATCATCAAAATGTTTAGTAATTCTGTTGCGTAGCACTTGGAAGCTTCTGGTTCTGCTTTCTGGAGTTTAAGTGGCCTTTTATTGAAGAAATACCTAATTCTCTAGGCCAATCGATCTTATCGGGCTCGAAGGACCACTAACATGGCGTAACTTGAACGGCGTTATTCACAGTAGGCCACTGGTGGGGTTTATAGATCTACTCAAGGTTGTAAGCCTGGACGAGATTTTTCCGTGAAACGTAATATGAAAAGCTGCATGGTCAAAGGTAAGTAGGTATTTATGATATAGGTATGTACTTACCGACTCCGCCCTGGTGGCTGCTGCTTGATTCACACACACAATCACAGTGCAGTTATGTACTTTTTAGTTTTATAGGTACCCAGTTACTGCCTGCAGGGGTTATGTTTACTTTTCCAAGATTTAATACATTTTGGACAAGAGTTTTGATTGGTTTTCTAGCACGCGTTAAGATGGCCAACTTGTTCCGTGGCGTTTAGTTTTGTACTGACGGTAGGAGCACACTACGCTTGGTAGGTAGGAGTTAGGAACCAGAATTTAGGAAAGGGGGTAGGACGCACGAAGCTGCAAGCTCAAACATACAGTTTCGACTTGATTCAAAACATGGCAACCAAAAATACTTCAATTTGTGTCTGTTTATCTTTCTGTTGCATTTTTAATGAGACAGAAAAAAGATTACTGCAAGAAATGGTCTTTCTTTTATTTATTTACTAGCGACCCGCCCCGGCTTCGCGCTTCGATCTATATTAAATCAATAATGTATTTTGACTTTTGAGGTATTAAATTGGATAAGGATTAATGCTGTATTGTTTAAAATCGCTTCGAAAATTAGTCAGTATTTGTCGTAAAAAGTAAATGACACAAAAATGTTACTGTGGGATATCCATAAAAGATAGATATATACCAAGACGGACTTTTTTGTAGACCTTTTCAATGTGTAAAATATTTAGTATATTATTTTGATAAATCTCGTAGGGTTCAGCAAACGCGGATAAAATATATTTTTTTACGACATCACATTAGAAACCTCAAAAGTAATAGTTTTTCTTTACAATTTAATGGATGTTATTATACATATAAACCTTCCTATTTATTTACTCTATCTAAAAAAAATGCATCAAAATATATTGCGGAGTTTTCAAGATTTAATCATACAAAGGGACATATGAAAAGTGAAAGTGACTTTGTTTTATGATATGTAGTGATTCCCTAAAAGACCAGTTTGGTCCAGTGCAGTCAGCAGTCAGTAACCGTGTAGCTCTCTCTTGAAACTCTGAACATGTAAAAATGCATGGTATAAGTAGGTTGTTTGACTTACAGTTTTAAATTAAAACACTACAAGCAGAGTCACAAGTCTCCATAGTGAAGATCACCCCAAAAAACGTAGCGAGATTTTCTACCATAATTTAGTATTCCACAAACGTTTCCGTCAAATTTCCCGAGTTCCCAACATGCCGCGAGTCGCTGAACTCACGCATCAGTTCAGCTATCAACCATTTTGTTTTGTGTGTGTTGCTGTACTGTATGTGGGCTGAGCGATTTAGGGTAACGTTGTGGTGTAGAATTTTGGCATCGTTCTATAGTCAGATTTTTTGGTCTTTTTGTCCGAAATGTTGAAAATAGGTGCTGACGAATACTATTGAATGAAAAATATAGTCAAGAAACAACAAATCTGAAATATATAGGCAAAGTAAGTACTTAAGAAAATTTTATTTATTTAAAATATAGCATTTTAAATAAATAAAATTTTCTTAAGTACTGATTCAATTCATTGAATGCAGGATAACAATGAGGTAATTACAGAAATGTTCTATAAGGAACAGTCTCATGTTGTGGTCGAAGGAATTGTTAGGGAGAGGTGGTGCATAAACAATGATAATGAAAATGTTATGAAGCTTAAGTAGGGTAGAAGGTCTAAGTAGCTAAATACTCTACAGCGATGTCCAATGAGCAGGCCGACAGAGCTGTGCTGCTGGGGAGTTCCGCTACTTCTTCTTAGTGTTTTGGGGGACTATCTTATGTCTAAAATTGACGTTCAAAAAGTGCTGATTCTCAGCCTAATTTTAATAAATGACTTTTGATTTTTGATTTTGAATAGTGCGGGCAGGCAACGGGATGTGCCTGATTAGGTCAATAATTGATGCCTTAAGCAAAATTGCGCTGTTGAATTATAAACCTTCAACAATGAGCAGAACGTAGAAAATCATTAGGCATTCGTTTCGTAATTTACTCCTCGCTTTTCCGAGTAATAAACATAATTTCATTCAGCAAACCTACTTTTGAACAAAAAGGTCAAATGAAAAAGGTGACGTAATTCTTAAACAAACTCCGCAAAGTTTAATAAAAGTCTAGAGGGAAAAAACGACAGTTGCTCCACGAGTTACTCTAAGATAAAGGATTAACTTTTTAACCTAATGCAGTTGATAGCCACAGCTACTTTCTAAAGATAAAATGTAGGGCGTTTGTAAAGTATTATTAAACTAGTAGTTACTTTTGAGAGTAATATACATATGTACGTAATTAGAAATACGCACACCTACTTTCTTTCCATGGGTAGGTGGAAAACCCACTGGGTGGGAAAGGCTTCATGAATCTTTTTACACATCTCTTTGTTTTAAGATGCTAAAGATCTTGGATTACAGTCCAGCAGAATGATACTGCCACGATATCGCATCCCACTAATAGGGACCCGTTGGGTCGTTATTTAAGCCCAAGATTCGTCTCACATACGGCAGACGCGTCCAGCCGAATTCCATTTTAAGATTAGGAACATCCAGAACACACCATTTTATTGCCCTTCACTGGCAAACATTCAAGGACCCCTGCTGATTTTTTTTTTTGGGTCAAAATCCGTCACACTTTTTCCCACCCACTGCAACTTCTGAAAGCCAGAATCAACAATGGAGACCGCCAGAAAAACGCCGAGCAATGAAGCTCGACGAGTCCCGGAGAACTGATTCAACTGTCTTGGGTCCCGCAACGAAATTAATCAGAAAAGAATAGCGGAGGAGTAAGAAAAAAGATATTTTTTCCACTTCCCTCCATAACAAGCAGGAGACAGAACAGAACTAGGCCAATCGGCACAAAGGGACATTATTGCAACTGGGAGAAGCCCAGATTGCCAAGCACCACGGAATAAAATTTGATTAAGTTAATGGGTCCTAAGTAGGTATGTGCTGTTACAATTGATTCCAATAATAGGTATGGCAAAAGCGCCTGAACGCACGGAAATTGGTTCTAGTTTCTACAAGGTCCGTATAATAAACGACTCCGGATGTAACTTGTACACTATCCAACATAATATTGCGTTCATTCTGCCAAACAATACACTCCCACAAGATATGATGTGCGGACTGTTCAAATTCACAGTTCGATGTAGAACATTGACACAAAGGCGAAGGAACAAGTTTAAAAGAATACAGTTTACTTTTAAAGTTGCCATGACCTGTGAGAAATTGGGCAACGCAGTGGTCAACCTCCAGCCATGTCTTAGCCAGCCGATCGCCAACAGATGGAAAGAATAGATGGAGGTCGGCCGGCCCTTGATGGAATTATCCCACCTACTTTGCCATTCGGATAAGCGGTCCTCCCAGACTTCAGTCTGACGTTTAAATAATCTAGAAATTTTATTAAAGTCGCGTTGTCTAACAAAATTATGCCCCTGCTGATTAGTCAAAGATCATTTTGAACTGCATATTATTTATATGAGATTGGAAACTAAGCGTCATGATCATCATCATCACCTTAGCGTGTATCCCGATTGCATCCGCGACTTTCGAGTTGGAGCCTGGGGTCCCACAAATGAAAGGCAAAGGCTATTCATCCATACTAATAAAACATGCGATGTTTTATTTTTTGATCAAATAGCCATAAAAAAAAAGTTTCATTGTAGTACGGTTTACCCGTGTGGAGATGGTCATTGTAACACGACTTGACAGGAATGAGTACTATTGAGATATGACTTATGGTTATGTATTAAGCAAATTGCCAAATGGTCGTAGAAAAACAAAATTTCTTTATAACATTAGTACATATTAACATCTTTTATCTCCAAGAAAATTCATAGTAGCCCTCCCCATTGCCAAAAGTGTCCTCTATACCCCAGAAGCCCGAGCTAAAATATGAATTCATCTGTAAAATATTCAACGACGACTCTGTAACCTTTTTAACGGTAACAATTAATTATTTTTTCTTCAAAGAACCTACTTACCGTTAATAAAAAAGCTTGTCATAAAGCAGTGTTCATGTCGGCATTTTTTTTTTAAACTTGATAAGACTAAACCATTTTACACAACTTTTATACAACTCTTCAAATTGTTTATACTTCTTGTTTTGTCTTCTTTTAGGAGGCCCCCCATACTCTTTATTTCTGCAGCATATACATTATATAAAAACAAAACAATTATAATAAACTCATATAATCTGTCTGTAATTTGGGAGAAAGAATATAAACATTGTCTTGAGTTCATCAAAGCGACAATCTCTTCTTATCATTTAAATAGTCGTTGACAGAATATTATACAGGGTGTAAGGGAAACGCTTCCGAAAACGAAGACAGGTGATAATGCTAGTGATTCTCGATACGATACCATCAAAAAATGAGGATTTTTTTTAACAATTTTACTTAAGCATTTTTCGTACACTATGCTGTGGGAACAGTTAAATGAGTTAAATGAAACCATTATTTGCGATTAAACATTTTTTTTTCTTTACAACTCTAACAAGCAATGTATTCGTAAATAAATATCAGCTGACGCGCGCGCATAAACTTGGGTTCAAAGACCGCGTGCGGTCACCGACATCGCGACAGTTTCGTAAGTACTTAGATACCTACAGCCGGCGGCGTGGCTGTAAGGCCATCAAAATCCTTTGTAAAGCGCCGCTAAAATAAAGAAAAATAAACATTACAGAGGCGTCAACAGTTTTAAATTGATGCACTGTCGTGAATTTAATAACAGTTTTGTATTATGTCGATAATCGATAGTAAATGAAATAAAGTAAAAGATCGCTGACATCAGCTGTAATTGACTAAAAAATTTTCATCGCATGTACAGTTGCGCCCGTGAATCAATTGAATTTGAACTTTATAACAATGTATTTAAAGTCACACGATGCGTGCTCGTTTATTGCAAGAACTGGATCCTTCATTTAGTAAGTAAACCTAATCAATTTAAAGTGAATAATTAAATTAATTGAATCTAAGAAACCAGTTAAATCTTATTTAAAAGTTAGAAAATGAAAACAGTTTGTAATAAAGCATAAGTACAATTTCCTAACAATTAAAATGAATTGATTTCTGATCCCGTAATTATTCATTTAGCATTTTCGCCTCTGTAAATTGATCTTTGCACATGAAATAGGTACACCGCTTTTGCCTACGCGCCCGCGCAGACGCCGACAAACGCTTTGGCGGCTTGTTTGATCACAGTTTCTTGCCGACTCGATTCGTGAGCTAACGCGCGTTACGTTTTTAACGGATTATTTAATTATTGTTTTGTTAGTTTTAAATTTGTGTTTAGTTATTAGGTATTGTTACGTTTTTAGTGCTGTTTTATTCTTTTTAGTTATAACTTTTTGTTGTTTTAAACAATGCCTGAGGCATACGTGTACAGTGCTCGTGAATACGGCAACATGTTGATGTGTTTAGGAGAAGAATTCTAGGACCAGTGTTTCTACCGCAGCGCCTCAATGGATCAGCATATCTTAATTTTATAAATGGACATTTAAATGATATGCTAGACAATGTGTCTGTGGCTGAATTTCGTCGAGCATGGTTCCAGCACGATGGCGCTCCACCGAATGTTACGCGTCCCGTCCGCGAGCGTCTCACTGAGCTTTTTAATGACTGCTGGATCGGAAGGCTGGGGGCGCACGCCTGGCCGGCTCGTTCACCCGACTTAACGCCGTTGGACTTCTTTTTATGGGGGTATGTGAAAGAAAGAGTGTTTGATCGGGAATGTGACAGTGCTGATGAAATGCGGGGCAGAATAGTGAGTGTTTTTAATAAACTACGTGAAGAATGTGTTGAGGATCCAACACTAATGCCTCGTGTTCACGGATCGACACAGCGACGGGCCCGGCTTTGTATTGAAATGAATGGAACTCAGTTCGAGCCAAACTTCATAAGGTCGCAAAGGATTTAGACAGGTACGTAAAATACCTCTGTCAGCTTTTTACAATGGACTACAATTGCGATTTTGAAAGTGATGTTTGTAAATTGCGTATAAATCGGCTCTTTTCGGCGGCTGATAAGCGCGGACGCGGTAGTGCGACGTCGCCTTGCGTGTCAGTGACCTCACGTTTCGTACGCTATCCAATGCTTGTTTACGAAATATGAAATCTTGAAAATAATCAATTTAAAGCGAAAGGTTATTGGTATCCGTTTGCATTTAGGTTGTATATAATCTACGTTCTGGCTTCGGAAGCGTTCTCCTTACACCCTGTATAGAATTATTGACAGCCTCCATGGCGTAGCGGTACCGAACGCGGCCGCTGCACAAGGAGGTGCGGATTCAATCCCCGCGCAGTGCAAATATTTGTATACATGAATATGAATATTTGCACTGGTCTGGTCGTGCCTCGGAAAGCACGTTAAGCCGTTGGTCCCGGTTGCCATACGATCATCTAGTGGCAGTAGTTACGGGTTGTTGGAGCCCTCAAAAGTCCAACGATTGGTCTAGTCATTGTATATCGCCTTCGGGTTGTGGAGGTCAGACGGCAGTCGCTTCGCAGAAAATTTCGAAGTTTCGCCAAAATCAGCAGTTAGGTTAGGTTAGCGGTAACTGGTAGGCACGGCGTCTAGGCCTTCGGGCCGGCCCCGTGACACTCTCAACACAGGGCCCGAGGGTAACCGAGTGGTTTTAGTGGGTATTCCCGGCTCCGCCCGGGCGACTCCCACACACGTCCGTCGCCTAGCTAGCGGCGGGTATGATGCCTAAATGCATTTCCACTCGTTAAAAAAAAAAAAAAAAAGGTTAGCGGTAACTGGTAAAGCGGACCCCAGATTCCAGAGCTGGAAAAAGGCTTCGGATGCGACTGGGATTAACGCTGAGATGATGATGATGGAGTTGTTGAGAGAATATTATGCCTTTGAACAGAGTTTGGATTTTAATTGTGCTTTGAGAGCAGATGATGATGACACCTATTCAAGCCGTGTTTGGCATAATAATCAATAAACTTATCTATGTTGCGATTGGAAATAAGTTGCAAAACGTGTAAATAAGCGTGTGTTTTTGGAAAAAGTAACTTTAAGACCCACAAATTAAGATTAGTTACCGATAAGACTTTTCAATAAAACAACTCATTTTGAAATTAAATTAGACCATTATAAAGTTGATGACTTTTGAAGTAGAAATAACAGTGATTATAAAAAGTATTTGAAGAAAAGAAAAACAGATCTGCAGGAAAATTACGTAACACACTTTTAGAAGAAATAGGGTTCATTTTGACAGTTCAGAAATATTCATTCCGTTATTCACGTTGTTAAGCAGACACATTTTTCTAACATACGAAGCAGTGGATTAGCAATATGCTTCAAAATGATTCCAATTGTTGGCAATAGTGTGTTACTACGCAATTTGGATGCTGTTGGTTATTGTATTTTTTAGAGCTCCGTACACAAAAAGCTGTATCTCAAGAACCATGATAGCTAGACAGTTGAAATTTTCAGAGACGATATGTTTATTTACCGCTACAAATACAATAATATAAAAATAGTTTTTTTTGTTAAAGATAATGGTACGAAATCCGACTGGTTTTCTTGGCTTGAAGATTAGATTGTGGAAAATAATGTAGCTACGTATATTGTGTTAGTAGAGTTATTCTATGACAGTCGAATGCATAATCAGATGCATTCACAAAACTTGAAAAGTTTGGCAAGTTATCTTACCAAGAAGCATTATATGACACAACAACCCAATCTCAGCCAGCGTAGGCGCGGAGGAATTTATGTAGATAATACGGACTGGTGTCTGCAACTCCACAATGCACATCGTCAACTGTACGTTGTGCACGCACCCCAAAGCCATATCAGCATATTGTGATGAGGACCACTGGGTCCACTAGGACCGATACCTGCCAGGACTGAAGGTTGATCGAAATACTTGCGTTGAGGATGAGACATGGGGACGTAATTACACATTGGAGGATGTGTTTAAGGCCTCTGGTCCTCCCGGACATCGTAGGCGCGGGCTTGCGGGCGCCGAGCAGCGAGCAGCTCGCCGCCCGATAAGTACCAGACCGGATTCAATGGATCGTTGTGTTTCACGTGTGCATAAAAAGAGATATCAGCACATCGTGACGAGGTTCACAAAGAACGATGCCTGGGCCAGGGTTGCAGGTTGGTTGAAAGAGAACCCGTGGCCATGGCGCACAGGCGAATGAAAGAATACAGATTGGCTAGAGTTTAAGTAAAAACGGGAGAAGTTATTAATTTGATGATTTCCTACCCAAAAAAAGTAGGGTCAGTAACTGAGTTAAAACAGGCAGTCATTCGTATAAACCATTAAAACACGTTGAAATAGCAATAATGATGTTACGATATTATTCTCTTCTTCAGGCTACAGAGGTCCACTGTTGGACAAATTCCACCGGCTTTCCATGATGACCGGTCTTGTGCTGCCCACGTCCATCGACTTCCCGCGACCTTCACCAGGTCATCAGTCCACCATGTTGGGGGCTTTCCTACACTGCGTCTTCCGGTACTTGGCCGCCATTCCAGAACCTTACTACCCCATGGGCTCTTCTGCGAATCTCCGCATTTCTGATTCGATCGCGCAGAGAAACTCCGAGAATTGCTTTTTCTATCGCTCTTTGTGAGACTGAGTCTTCGTGTGAGGCCCATTGTGAGCGACTACGTCTCAGTTCCGTAAGTCATCACTGGCAATACACACTGGTCAAAGACTTTGGCCTTGAGACACTGTAGTATCGAACGCTGCCCTGCCGAGCTGGATTCGACGAGACACCTCTTTCTCGAAATTGCATCTACCTAGTTGAACTGTTTGTCCCAGGTAGTAGTTGATACTCATCAACAACTTCGAGTGCAGAGCAACCAACTAGAATTGGAGTGGGTGTGAAATAAGAGTTCGACATTATCTTCATCTTATCCATGTTCATCTTTAGACCCACTTGTTGGGAAGCTCTGCTGAGGTCATTGAGCATTTTGTCCAAGTCTTTCAGGGTCTCCGCCATGATATCTGTAAAACGAAGATTAGTGATGTACTCGCCATTGATGTTGATGCCAAGTCCTTTTCAGACCAGGAGCTTGAAGACATCTTCCAAAGCAGTAGTTAATTTGGGAGTTATGATATCTCCTTGTCTCCCTCCACGCTGCGTTTGGATCGGTTTCGAGTCCTGGTCCTGGAGACGGACTGATATGGTGGAATTTTTGTACAAACACTTTATCACCTCAATGTATCGATAGTCAATTTGGCACCGCTGGAGAGACTGTAGCACCGCCCAAGTCTCAATCGAATGTTACGGTTGCGAGTGTGAAATATGCTTAAAATAAGTGCTGGCTGTTTGCCTTTGCTTACTTACCTAACTGTTAATGAATAATATTTTATATTAAGTCTGAATTAAAATTCTTAGAATTTGATGTATATGAGATGAATGATTAAGCAACGTTACCGGAGTGAAAAATTTAACGGGTTTGAATAAGTTTTAATGAGAGCCACTCAGTACGTCAGGTACTTAATGATAACACTAGCTGGTCGCTCTGGTTAACTCAAGACAATGCTTGTGTTCCTTCTCCAGAATCAGCTCACTGACACATTATATGATTTCACATAATTTGTTTTTTTTTTTTTATAATGCATAAATATTTGAGCTCTCACGCCCTTGATGCCTGGGGCTTTTATTTAGGTGATAAGTTTTTACTTATTGTCATTTTAATGATATTTTATTTTTTGTTTTTGCTTTGCTGGTATTTTGGGCGGAGAGCTTGCATATGATAATTAATAATTTCATTGTTGTTGTGTTTTCTTGTGTTCATTACTGTACCTACATACATAGTATTGTATAAAGTCATGTGTTTTGTTTAAATGAACAGACAGCTGTGCTGCAGGGGAGATTGATCGGCTACTTCTTCTTCTCAGCTCAGCGGGATTATACGCAGAGATGATGATGACACGACAAGTTTAGTATTAAATAACGGACAAAATTTCGAAATAAAGCATCAATGAAGCTATCAGATGATTGAAAAATTAGTGGAAAAAAAAATATGAGAGGAATCCAACACTGGGCATTCACAACTTTGCTGACTTAAAACATTAGATCCACGCGTTTGTGAACCGCCCTTCAATGTTATAAAGCATTTCTTGCTTCCGCTAACTTTTCAATTAATCTTATCTTTGCCAGTGTAACGTGGCCTAAATAAATTTTATGGATGGCGAGGCCTAGTGTACGTGAATTGACAAGGGGTTTCTATTTTTGTTAAATATTATTGTATGAATTGTTGTTGAGGGGCTTGCGGTAAGAAATAATAGTCGCACGTTGTGATCGACCAAATAAAGCTATTTTTTTATAATTGTTAACTACCGCCTGAATGTAAGCAGTGATGCAATCGTTGATAGTAAATAGCGTTAGTTTATTAAGAGCCTATTCATTCAAAAAATAGAGTGAATAGGAATGAAGACGGTAGTTAAGCGAGGTTATACAATGTTAAGTCAACAAAACGATCAACGATGCTGCGTCAGAGGGAGATTAATTTGGAGACCCTCCACGAACAAACACCCGACACAACAATATTTAGCGCATCGTACCCGACACATCGCAACACAACTGCTTAGACCCGTCCTCCGACGGCTTCACCAGACATCATGCCAGAATACGACGAATCGATGATAATGAAAGATGATGATGATGACGGGTTTGATATATAAAAAAAGTTTTTAACTGTCCATTTGTACCGAAACATGTGCGAGAAACACCTAACAAAGCCCAATAATCTGAATGACGGACTAAATAGAATCAATTTTTTTTTACCCAGAAAACTTCCCATAATTACCATAAAACTATGATAAGAACTGCTGCATTGTATGGATTGGGATGTAGGGTCGCAAAAGAGATAATATAATAATAATAATAATCTTTATTCAAAAACTTACATAACATTTTAAAATAAAAACGACAAAAATATTCTTATCGAAATACATACATATCTAAATAAAAGCTAGGTATTATGTGTGACTAAAAATATACATAAGGTCATACAGAACGTATTATTATACAGAGAATCATGTAAAATTATGATGAATGAAAGGCAATTGCATGGAACTGAGATGAGAATTAAAAAGCTACGCGTTAAAATTTGTAGTAAAAAGTAAATGACGAAAAATTTTATTGTGGGATATCCATAAGAGGTAGACATATACCACCGCGGAGTTTTCTGTAGACCTTTTCAACGTGGACCTCAGTGCATTATTTTAATAAATCAAGTAGGGATCAGCCTGCGTTTGCAATGTAAGCGGAAACTATGTAATTATTTACTACATTATATTACAAAACTTAAAAATAACAGTGTTTCTCCACTATTTAATGGATGTTATTATACATATAAACCTTCCTCTTTAATCACTCTATCTAATAATAAATCATCAAAATCCGTTCCATAGTTTTAAAGATTAAAGCATACGTAGGGATATAGGGGCAGAGAAAGCGACTTTTGTATTATACAATATAGTGATATCATAATAATTTAAAAGGGCCTCTAAGGCCACTGTGACCAAAATACATTTCCTCCACCACAAACTTATTAGCATTTCATAAACGCTGCGCCCACGGCGTTTATGAAATGTTTTTAGTCTCTTATGTTAGGAAATTTCTGCTTCCAACCGAGTTTAAAACACCTACAAGGAGCGTACTTTGCAAGGTGTAGTTCTCAGCCCTAACTAATAATTAAAAGTCAGCACGTACATGGCGCCTGCTTGTGCATAAATAATGTATTGTTTATATTACCGGGTGAGCAGAGAGGGTGGTGATCTCAGTAATTTCATAAAATTTAATGTCAGAGTTGAGACACACGTAATATGTTTGGAACTTAGTTACTGTTTAAGATTGATTGGATTTGGCGTCGAGGTGAAATGTCTACCGGTACCGAAGTTTGATATTTGGCGTAAAGGTGTTTAAGTTTATACACGAAATAAAACATTGAAAGAACCGAAATAAAACTAGAGAGCTGCTGCACTGCTGGGCATAGGTCTCCTCTCATATAGAGAAGGATTGAGCGAGAGAGTAATAAGTTTTCTAATTAATTGTGTACAATTAGGATTCAAGAGTGCTGTTTGACAATAACAAGCAATTTTATATTTTCAATCAACTTTATATGTTGAATAAATGTATTTTCTTTCTTTCTTTCAACTTTTTCACGATATATCTTGAATGAATGAAAGATAGATCACGAGAAAATAAAAATGATTAAACTTTATGGCGTATTTTAATTAGTATCATATAAATTTAACTTAATACAGATTAACTTATAAAATTAAAAAGTAAAAAAAAAAATGTACAAGTATATAAAAGAGGAATGGAAATAACTAGAGGTCTGTCAACAGGAAACGTGCCCAAAAGGCTGGCAGCATTGCCACGTTGTATGGCGATGCTGATTCTTTGGCCAAAAAATAGCCCAGCCCTCTGGTCACGTGAACAGTCGATTAGACGTTTGGCGATATCCTGGAATAACAGATGTGCACTCGGACCCCATGGCCCTAGTGTTTCAACCCCAAACGGCTCAAACATATAAGTTCCAATGAGATTGGAGTATTTCCGCCATTTGAGGTTTTCCGCACTTGCAGCAGCCGCTGCAGCACAACTCACCGTATTTGGAAGATGGGATGGCGCAAGGGTGTCGACACACGTTGCATCCCATACCAAAGGCCTACCTATCTTCCAAGGCATTACAGTCATCCCGTCTGGTCTCTTCCCATCGTCGCGTGTCAAGCCGTGAGGTTCTAAAACAGCTGGCACGCCGGCGGTGACAAGAGCACAGCGGATAATATCATTAATGCTGGCGTGCCGTGCTATCCGACCTGCGCTTTTACTGCAGGATAAGCCATGGTATCCGAAGCGGTCAATACCTTCACCGCATTGGCAGCGATGCGGAGCCACACAAGGGGCCCCAGACGCAGACAAGTAGCGAGCCGGAAAGTGGCGTCACCCAGAAAAGTTCCTATGTTGGGTGACGGTAACGCCTGAAGCCAGAGGCCCGATTCCCATTTACCAACAGCCAGTAGGCGGGCACACTCATCAGTATTGGTGGACGTATTAATAAGATTATTCCGCACCAACCTGCAGAGCGGCTCATCCCACTGCCTCTGGGAAGGTGGGTTCACGGGCAGATTCGTATCTGGGCAAGTCATTTTCCAGGCGTTCACCGAGTCGGTCGAGCACGGCACTTCAGAGTCGACCAGGGATGAGGCTAAAATCTTCCCGGTTAACTTTCCAGTGCTGTGGACAGAGGATAGGAACCGGTAAGCTAATACTGGTAATTTTACGGACGCCGAGGCCACCTAAGCGGACTGCATCCACGATCGGTCCGTCCAAGGCTACATTTAAAATGGCTGTTAGTGTGTTGCGAATAATTTGGTCAATTTTGTCCAAAAGTTGTGGCTACTTCCATACAGGGGAAGAGCGTAGATCATATATAAAATTTGGGCCAAAACAACAGTATCTAATAAGAGTGAAAGCCGATTGCAAATTAATTTTACAAAGTCTGTCCGAAATGTCGTTAAAATTTTGAATTTTTTGTTCGATGAAAGAAGAAAAACTATCTTCCAAAATTGGGTGTAGTGAGCTTTTATCTAAAATTTTTATGTTGGGGGCTATTGCATTAAACTTTTCTATGGTCAGTTGTCTGTAGGGTGATGTCAGAATGTCAGAGAGGTAAATTTCACATTTTGAGGGGTTAAGGTCCAGGCCAATCGATTTAAATTCCTGTTTAAGAAGCTGTAGGTCCTTTAAAATGGTGTCTACATCACCTCCTAAAGTCCCATCGTCTAAGTACCAAACGTTAAATTTTGAATTTAGTTTCTGGATAATGGGATGAATAGCCAAACTGAAGAGGACTGGCCCAAAAAATAAAAATAAATTTATTTGACAAAACATGTTTGTTACATACATATAAGATTATAAATGCATGCAGGATAACGTAAAAAAAAACAAGATCAGACTTTGCTACCTAGTATGGCGTGCAACTATTATGAACAATAATGATTTTCATTATAAATTTCATGTCAAAAAAATATTAATATAATCGAATTAGAAAACACAAATAAATGTCAGCATGGGAAATAATAAATAACAGTGCATCAAAATCTATCAATTAGTCAATATAAATGCTTCTGTCAGAAATTCATTAATACTATAGTAAGTTTTGTCAAATCAATTCCTATGACTTTAGTCGACATTTCAAATGTACATTATTTAGCTTCCCCCAACTTTTAGGTAACGTATTATGAATAATCGAAGCCATGCAAAAAACACTGTTGTGCATAAGTGCTGTCCTGCTCCCATGCAGACAAATCGCACTTTGATCACGTCTGTTTCCTGGAAACTTATTTAAAATGAGCTTTAAAGTTGTAGAACTTTACGAGGGTGTTCTCAAGGCTTAAGCTTGAAGCAGGTAAACTTAAACAATTCTCATACTGTTGTAGAGCACACGCGTCAGGTTTCTGTAGTGAACAGTATATGAGTAAATTTGTCACTTCAGGCGAAGTTGAAGCTGAAGTAAATTAAGTTATACGGAGACTACATACGCATACGAGTCTCGTACGCGTAGTCTTGGATATAACCAGCATCTTGCTAACGGACTCATTGTTAATTAAACAAATAATTTTATTTCTGCAAGTGGGTTTGTGTCTTTAGTCCTATTTCAACATTTTGATGAGCTCTCTCGGTGGTAGGTCATAACATCGGCTGCCGGCAGAAGTTATTCACCATCCACCAGACAAAGTCTTGCCGCCAAGCTATTCGTCGTGTTCCGGCATGATGTCTGGTGTAGCCGTACGGAGGACAGGTCTGAGCAGTTGTGTTGCGATGTGTGCCGGGTACGTTGCGCCAAATGTTATTATGTCGTCGTTGATCGTTTTGTTGGGTTTAAAATTGCATTACCTCCTTACCGTTTTACTTCCTATTCTCTCAGTTTTTTGAGTTAATAGGTTCTTAATAAAGGAGCGCGCTTTATCATCAACGATTGCATTACTGCTTGCTATCAGACGGGATTACAGTCAAGCACTAGTTTATATGTAAATATAAAAAAAGCTTTGGGTATCGTCTTTAACTACATTGAGAGAAAAGGCCGAAACAAACTCAGACCGACATAACTATTTCTTTTAAAATCTAGTCGCTAATGGAATAGTCTTGGAAAGCATCACTCAGATTGAGGAGACCAGCCAGTCAATGCACGCATTTGCCAGTAATTGTGTAGCTCAAGTCAAAACTTAAGAGGGAACTCTAGTGCCGAGAAATTTTAAAAAAATAATGTTTGAACAAACTAATGCAATCGCGCCGCTCGTCTCATAAAGTGCAAAAGAGACAGTCGCAGCTTAGGCTGATTTTACCTACAAAAACGTTGGCCAAAAGACGTTTCATATTCCGTTGTTTTCTTTTTTAAAAGCACGATAGATCTCAATTATTTTTATATCAAAATTTAAAGGAAAAGTATACCTATGCTTCTGTTATTTTCTTTTTTGTCAAAAACTTATCACGTTTGTCTAATAGTCATCTGAAATATCATATTTATTTTAGTATTTTGGAAAAAATCAACGTATAGGGGCACGTAGTGTAGGCGCCCCAGTACAGCACGTACATCTACCGCGCATTTGTCACGGCTTATTCAACAAACAAGGTCGGCATACACCACAAGTAAAATTAATCTCCGACCATAAACTAGGAAATCTACGGGACTTACCTGGGACTCAGTGTGCTTCGTCGCGAAGTGAAGTCAGGCGAGGTCGACGCGCGCGCCGACCTTGCAATGACATCCGAAGTCTTCAGTTCACTGACCGTCCCATACCAGTCTGCACACCAAGTTCCCTTAACAGGCACCAAAGCTCACCAACGTAAGAAGTTATTTAACAGTGTCAAACCCGCCCGACAAAGATCGCCAATGAAACCACGTTTCCGATTCAAATTCAACTCAATTTACAGACGCACTGTTACGTTTTATAGTTCAAATAAACACTTCAAAACCCGGGCAACAATCGCAACAAAATATACAAGACGCGCCGGTGGTATATCTAATTTCCCGAAAATCATTCGACCGAACATGCGACGCACGCGAAGATTATTCGTCAAGAGGTTCAAGCAACGGCCCCGTACGCGCTGCGGGGTCTAATCACGTTGTTATTTCAAGTTCAAGCAACGGACCTTCCGCGGCGAGGTCGCAAGACGTTGTGCTACAATGGCGGCTGCGCGTCGCCATAGACAATACTAATCGCGCTGGCCCGTGCGATCGGGCATCTATCGACTCGACTAACTAGCAATCGGACCCGATCGATAAAACTAGCGCGAACACGTAGAGTTATAAAGGTGTAAAATAGTGAAAAAAAATTGCTCTAAACGCGATGTAAATAGCAGAATACGTTTGTACTAGAGTCCCCTCTTAAGAAGCTTAACGATCCGACGTAAAATACCAAAAAATAATTTGGGTAGGCCGTATAAATCACTCGAACTTGACCTTTATTAAAACATTGAATATCACATACACAATAGGGTGGAAAGTACTATCACCAACAGAATTCCACGTTTACCTTAAAGACTACTGTCGACTGCGCTAAACTGGTCACGGCACACTTACGCATTATTTTATATCAATATAATGTGACAAATTCCAACCAATCGACCGCATGTTGTGTTGTATCGCTACTAAGAATTAAAGATGCATGCTAGACAAGGAAAACAATATTAATGAACCGTTTTCTTATAGCCGTATTTGTCTATCTTTAAAGTAATGCGAAGTTTCGTTACATCAGTTGGAGTTCAATTAGGTAGCTTGGTCGATAAAGGGGCTGCAATTAACAAAACGTTCGTAGCGATTGTGGGTTCGATCCTTTAGTAATGGCAAATCTTTTTGTTGTTTCATATAGTTTAAAATTATGATAGTTGATTTGTATTTTAAAGTAAAAATGTTTGCAAATAATATTTAAACGAATAGGAAAATTTATTGAGTATTTATACCAAAAAAGGTTTTTATTATATGTTTTAGTTTACTATAAATGTAATATAATTACAACCAATAAACATATTATGATGAAATATATTATACAGTATGTTAAGCTGTAAAAACCCTGACCGATTCATAAGGATAATAAAGGTTAAGTAAACACATGACCAAATATCATATAAAATTTTACGTAATCATCATAGTACCAATACAAATGAATTTTGAAATAATCTTTTTTTCCCGCGAATTAATTCCAACTTCCCCGAAATTTGGTAATTTTTAAAAAAGTGACAACACCGGTATTATTATGAGCGAATAGCGATGCGACCACGTGCCGCGTGCCCTGCCGCCCGCCGCCCGTGGAAGGGCAGTTAGCGCACATTTATTAAGTTACCTGTTTTTGCGAAATAATATTTATTTTTTTAGGAGGATTTTTTTTTAAGTTTAGCCCGGTTTTGTATGCATTAGTAGAATCAGTTGTCGATACCTAACAACGCCTTCACGGGTCGGACAGGGTTTTCTTAACATACTGTATAGTTATATAATATTAGGTGTAGATATACTTATACCAATAAATGAAACAAACGCTGATATGGCAGCATTGTAATATATTATATGTATAAATAATGTCGGGGTGGCCTAGTGGTTGAAACACCAGCCTCTTAAGTATGAGTGCGCGGGTTCGATTCCAGGTCAGGCAAGTACCAATGTAATTTTTAGAAAGTACATATAGTACTTTCTAAGTATATCTTGGACACCAGTGACTGAAGGTGAATTAAAACACCCTGAAGAAACCTGGACTTTATAAGTCTGAAATCGCCAACACGCATTGAGCAAGCGTGGTGATTACGCTCAATCCTTCTCTGTATGACAAGAGACCTGTGCCCAGCATTGGGACGGATATAAAGGTTGATGATGATGATGATAACGATGATAAATATAAAAATAATATAATCCCTGACAAACTTATGATATTGTTATGGTAAAAAATATTTAAAAAAAAACATTATTTGTACTAATACTTGTTTAAATTCATTAATACAGGTCAAAATACGCATGCCAGTACTATAAGACGCTGTTCGGATAATTTTCCACTAAACAACGAATATTTATATTATTTGATATACGGGGTTTTTGATCTGGTTGCTTATGATTTATTATGGAGAAAGATGGAAGAGGATAAGTTGCCGACAGAGTTGATAAATATCTTTAAATATTGATATGCCAACAGATCAATAGTACGATGGCGGGAACTTTTTCCGGACTATACATTTTGGAATGCGGGGTGATTCAGGGAGGGTTAAGTTCACCCACGGTTTTCAACTTGTATGCATAAAGGTTCAAAGGCATATTATTCCGTGAATAATTATTTAAATGATAAGAATAGCTGGTCGCTATGATTAACTCAGGACAATATTTGTGTTCTTTCTCCAGAATTAGCTTACTGACACGTTATTTGAGTTCATATAATTTACTTTTTTTTTAGGGTAAGGACCAAGCCCGAATCGACGGCGCGTTGTGTTTCACGTGCGCCTCAAAGAGACGTCAGCACATCGTGACGGGGTCCACGAAGACCGATGCCTACTGGGCCACGGTTGCGGGTTGGTTAAAAAGAATTCGTGACCCTGGCCGTCGCACAGGCTTTAATTTTTGTATATTAAGCGCCTCACGTTTTTTTCTCGTTTTACTAGTATTGTTTATATACTGTTGTCATAAATTAAATGTTTAAATTTTTAGTTTGATATTCTTTAAAAGCATGTTTTTTAGTTTTTTTAATCTATATTTATTTTCAACTTTTTTGTTCGATATTATTTTTTTAAATAATATACGGATAACACTGCTCATTTGTTTTCACAAAACTTTTCTTGATCTCCAACAGACAGAATAGCAAGTGCTAAAATTCGTAACGATACGTTACCCAAGTAACTAAATCTAAACTAAAAAATACTTTGCCTGCTCAAATTAATGTAAAGTAAGGTCGAAAAAAAATTTGAGTTAGAGACGGACAAACAAACAAACAAACAAGCAAACATACAAGTGAAGCTAATAAAAAGCATGTAAAAACTACGTCAATTTTCATGTCAAATATGTATGTTTATTTAAAATTTAGTAAAAAATGTATTCATTTTTTATTTTCATTTCCTCGACGGGCGATCCTTATTTTAATGTTTTCGCTCCGGACCATGGCCTGGACTGACTGCGAGAGTTCATCAGCACCAATCGCTGCCGCAAGGACACGCGGTACACCGTGCAAGCCGGCCAGTCCTCCACCGTGTGTTCAGGGTGATTCCCACAGTGTCGATACCCTGGCGTTTCCTCAAGTATGATCCAGAACAGGAACCTCCCGAAACAACCATGTCTGGAGGACCTAGAAGGTAAGAATGCCGTGGTACTTCTCTAACCACTCCTCAAAGAGACCGAATGTCAGCCTTAGAATACTATTCAATTAATTGTAGCTTAGAACCATTCATCTTCAAAACTTAACTGAATTAATTAAACTAGTCTACATAGATCAAGTCCTCTTACTCATAGATCTTCCAGACAGAAACAAGGACCACCTAAAGCCTTTACCGGCTGCATTGTGTCCCGACCCATACCTCGTGTCCACGGCATACGCTCAAGCGACATCCGCCTCCTTGCAACGGGTCGGCATAACGCACTCGTTATGCCGACCCGTAGAAAACAAAATTATGTAAGAAGGTATTCAAAGCACAAAATCATTTTTCAATGATAAATTACTCAACATAAACTAATGGAAACTATTCATTTCATTTTGAATTGCATGAATATCTACGAGTTTACTAATATATAAAGCTGAAGAGTTTGTTTGTTTGAATGCGCTAATCTCAGGAACTACTGGTCCTGTTTGAAAATATCTTTTTGCGTTGGATAGCCCATTAATCCAGGAAGACTTTAGGCTATATAACACCACACTGCGACCAATAGGAGGGTCTTTAATACCGCGTACATCGAGAGATTGGAACAATTTACCGGTGGCGGTGTTGCTGTCGGACTACAATTTGAGTGTCTTCAAGGCTAGAGTGAATAGGCTCTTAATAAATTAGTGCGCTTTATCATCAACGATTGCGTCACTGCTTACTATCAGGCGGGATTGCGGTCAAGCACTAGTTTATAATTTATATATATAAAAAAAATAAATAATGAAATAATTTTTTAATAATAAGTGAGATAATAAAAAAGATACAATTTACATAAAAAATCCAAATAATGTCAAAAATACCCTAAAATAAAATTTAAAATGAAAATGACAACAAAAGTCAATATTAAAATCAAATTACAAAATAACAATTACTTACATACGGAGCGACGGACGGGAACGGTTTGAGACTTTAGCTAATTTGCTACCCCTTCTGATTTGAAACAGTTGTATGCAGAGCTAATAGCGACGCGCTTGCGTCTTGTTCTATTTTCAGATTCGTGCGACATCAAGTTAATACATTTAGTATATCTCGTCTCTTCTGTGTGCCCAGTGCCACACTAGGACTTGGTGTCCTAAACTAGTGTTTAAACATGAAACCTGTGGATACAGCTTAAGTTAAGTGCATTTCCTGCTCCGGAATCATTCTATCTTCGGACCAAAGATAAGTTGGGGCCTAAACTAATGACAACATGATTTTTCAGGTATCCTAACTGTCGATGTCTTTTTCCCGAGCGCATTAGGACCGCGAGTAGGATTTATTCCAAAAATTTTACGTTTTTTTTTTACTTTTAACCTAGTGTTTGACCGCGATTCCGCTTGATGTAAATCGCGTTAGTTAAAAGCCTACTTACTCCAGCTTAAATTGTAGTCAGACGGAAAGACGGCGGTCTTTCCGTCCGAAACAGGCAAATTGTTCCAGTTCTTCGATGTACGTGGTATAAAAGACAAGGCAAAACTAATTTCAGACAGGCCCGTTTCTTCGATGGCGGTCTATAGGCCATAGCACACTTAAACGACTCTGCTCTAACACCGCTCTCACCCAATACCGCCCTAAAAAAAGACGACTGCTCGCAGTCCACGCGGCGACAGCTAGCAGGCACCTAGCAGTCCACGCGGAGACTGCTAGCAGATGCCCAACTGTCCACCCGTCGACCGCTCTAGCTTTTCGCGATTTACACAGTTCGCGATCGGTTTACAGACGAAAAGACGAAGATTTTGGGTTGACCAGCGGCGACGGCGCGGGCACTGGTGCGGGACTGCTAGCAGTCTGCGCGCGGACCCCACAACGACCGCTCGGCTACAACGATCGGCCAGCGAGGCGTCAACTACCGAGCAGTCTGACGGCGGTAAGCTCGCTGACAGCGAGCTGTCTGCTAATTTATGATGCCAATGTAAAATATATCTAACTAGCGACCCGCCCCGGCTTCGCTCGGGTGCAATGCGGATACTACATAAATACACTACAGAAAAACTGTGAATGTTGTATAAAAAACCGCCGCGAACGCCGTGTACCGCGCAACCGACACCTACGCGACACCCCGCAATTTATAAATCTGTAATATCTTCGAAAATATTCATTTAAATCATATGTCGTAATTCTATATTAAATCAACAATGTATTTAAGGTACTAAATTGGATAAGCATTAATACTGCATTAGTTAAAATCTCTTCGAAAATTAGCCGGTATTTGTCGTAAAAACTAAATAACAAAAATATGTTATTGTTATGTTATCCATAAGAGATAGACATATGTCATCATGGAATTTTTTGTAGACCTTTTGATTGTGTACAATATTTAGTATATTATTTTGATAAATCTCGTAGAGTTCAGCCTGCGTTTCACTGCAAACGCGGAAAAAATGTAATTATTTATGACATCCCATTAGAAACCTCAAAAATAATACTATTTGTCAACAATAATAATGGATGGTATTATACATAATTATAAACCTTCCTCTTTAATTACTCTATCTATTTATATCCGTTGCGTAGTTTTAAAGATTTAATCATACAAAGGGACATAGGGAAAGAGAAAGTGACTTTGTTTTATAATATATAATGAAATGCAACATTTAAAGCCCATATTTGAATTATATTCTTTTAACGGGGTGGGAGCAGAGTAGATCCCTGTCGCGTGCACATGTAGCTTGTCTCAAGTCGCACCGTTCGATCCCGTCAACGTGGCCCTACATCGACTGTCGCAGACAATTGCAGTGAAAAGTTTAATTTGGCCAGACATGTCGAGTCATGTCGCAATAAGTTTCAATAGCCGACAACTTGGAAATGTTCAATATTGCATTCGGTGACATGCTGGCTGTTAGGAATGAAAATTGTTTGAGAAAATTGTAAAGAGTCCGCCTTCTATTGTTTTTAAATTACCTACTGCTTTAAGGTGTATTTTTTGGCAGTTATCTTTGAAGTTTTATCAGTCTCAGATTAGTTTAGTTTGAAGCAAGATTCGGGGCCAATCCCCGATTCTTGCTGCAGTCGATCGCTCAGCCACTGCATCAACCGTGTCGTCAAATGAAGATATTCCATAGCCAGTTTAGACATTATTAAAAACATGGCGTATAAAATATATCAATTTACGTCAGCTGCTGACTAATTGGACAGGACTTAAATAATATTTATCGTCTGTCCTTTTCTTAATAAAATAGAAAGAATATAATGCATTAATCTTATATTTTGTTTTATTTGTGACCAAGGGAATTTGCCATTTTTTTTTCTGGTTGGTATTCATCAAATTAATGTTCTCTCCCGTTCTGGGCGGAGCGGAAGGGCGTGTGAGACTTTTACTGACTAAAACCCACCCGTGTTTCTTCTCTTGCCTGTACGAGTGTGTTCTTGTGTCTTCTCCATTTCTCGGTGGTAGGCCATAACATCGGCTGCCGGCAGAAGTTACCACCCACCAGACAAAGTCTTGCCGCCAAGCAATTTGTCGTGTTCCGGCATGATGTCTGGTGAAGCCGTACGGAGGACGGATCTGAGCAGTTGTGTTGCAATGTGTGCCGGGTACGATGCGCCAAATGTTGTTGTGTTGGGAGTTTGATCGTGAAGGGTCTTCAGATCTATCTCCCTTTGGCGCAGCATCGTTGGTCGTGTTGTTGGGTTTAACATTGCATCACCTCGCTCAACTGCCGTCTTCCTTCCTATTCGCTCAGTTTTTTCTGAGTGAATAGGCTCTTAATAAACTAGCGCGCTTTACCATCAACGATCGCATCACTGCTTACCATCAGGCAGGATTGCGGTCAAGCGCTAGTTTATAACTATTTAAATAAAAAAACGATGGCCAGGACCACAGTTTCTTTTCTAACCATCTCGCAACCCTGACTCAAGAGGCATCAATTTCCGTGGATGCCGTCACGATGTGCTGACATCTCTTTGAGGCGCGCGTGAAACAAAACGCGTGGCAGGGAGTAAGATGTTGTCTCCCGATCAGGGCGTCTCCTGCGACGGCTAGAGACGTCAGGGTGCTGGGATTCCCCCTCCCTTGCGTGCTCCGCCTCCTTCTTTGCCAGCACCAATGCTTCGCAGAAGGTGGTGACGGCAGGCCATGTATTCTCGCTCCGAATCATGGCCTGAACCAGGGCTGGACGCTGATCGCCGCTGTGAGGACAGAACGGTGTTCAGCCACCTCCACTGTGTCCTCAGGGCGATCCCCACAATGGTGAGACCTTGGCGTTTACTCCTAATCCGGAACAGGAACCTCCTGAAACAGCCGCGTCCGGTGAGGACCTGCGTCAGGCAGTGAAGGTGATGGCATCGTGGCGCTTCTCTAGCCACTCCTTAAAGAGAGGACTTACTGCCGCTATTGTGGCGTCCCCAGCACTAGGTTACGACAATCGCAGTCTCTATATCGCCATGAGATTCCGCTGGATCTCTGTCCGCTGAAACCACAATTTCTCGCGCTATAATTCAATACAAACTATAACATAAAAATAGTTGTAAACTAATATTTAAAAATATTTTTTTTTTTATGAATTATAAACCAGCGCTTGACCGCAATCCCGCCTGATGGTAAGCAGTGATGCGATCGTTGATGGTAAAGCGCGCTAGTTTATTAAGAGCCTATGTATTCACAACAAATACAATACTATATTATTAAAACTTAAAGATACTATAAATACATTTAACAGAACAACTAAAACTACTGTACACGGGTCATCGACGTCGTGTTTCGCTGACTGGTGTCACGCAGCCGGCCACGAAACTGGCGGTACACAACACCCTTCGGCCATAGCTCTTCTTTCAGGAACCTGTCGAAATCTTGCGTTAGAACACGTATCACGGAACTACTTGAAGTACATGCTGTGACGCGGCTCCAACACCACGACCCTCACAGTCCATTTAGACTTGACGCGCAGATAGTCCACTATCTCCTCAGCCTTCGTGGAGTGTTGCAGTCTGGACACGCATAGCATCGTCGATGGTACTGCTGGACGCTGTACCTCACGCCACTCCGACTTGTAAGCGAAGGCGTTCACTCTACCCTTGAAGACACTTAAATTGTAGTCAGAAGGAAAAGCCGCCGCAAGTAAATTTTTCCAGTCCTTCTATGTATGCGGTACAGAAGACGAGGTTTGTATTATAGTTTATTTAATATAGTTTCCAGGAGATATGATAACCTAACTTCATTGCTAGGCTTGCTTAAATATACCTGACGTTCCCTGTCAAGTCTAACAAGGCCCACAACCGCATCCCTAACAAGCCAATATTACAGTTTTCCTTACCTACACTGTCAGTTATTATTTTCATCCCACTCAGTTCGCAGAACAGTCAACTAAGCATTCATAAATATCGTGAATACTTTATAATGTTACCACAGAACGTGATCTGGACCACGTCCAAATTTCAAAACAGTTTACTCTTGTTTTGTAAAGCAGTACAAGTCAGGAGAGGACTCGGAATAATTAAAAAATATTTTTTTTTTTACGTCATAAAAATCTAAATTTAGCAATTGCAAACGCCTGATTCTTGCATTAATACTTAAAAAAATGTCTTCTTCTTCATCTCAGCGTTAATCCCAGTCGTATCCGAAGCTTTTCAGCTTTGGAGTCTAGGGTCTGCTTTACCAGTCTAACTGCTCATTTTTGGCTAAACTTCGATATTTTCCTTCATGGAAAATATCGAAGTTTTCCGTGAAGCGACTGCCGTCTGACCTTCACAACCCGAAGGCGATATCGAACCATTGCAGTTAGACCAATTGTAGGACTTTTGAGGGCTCCAACAACCCGTAACGAATGCCATTAGATGTTCGTATGGCAACCGGGACCAACGGCTTAACGTGCTTTCCGAGACACGACCAGACCAGTGCAAATATTCATATTCAGGCATACAAATATTTGCACTGCGCGGGGATCGAACCCGCGCCTCCTTCCGCAGTGGTCGCGTTCACTATCGCTACGCCACGGAGGCTATCAGTAATACTTAAAAAAATGTAAAGTTGGCAAATGCAAACGGCTGAATCTTGCATAAGTACTTAAAAATGAAAATTTTGCAAATGCAAACAGCAGATTTATGTATTAATATTTTAACTGTAAAATATTAATACAAGAATCAGCCGTTTCCCGTTGCAAAATTTACATTCTTTATTATTGTTGGATATAGATCAGGGAAAAAACTAGACGAGAACGAAGTTTCATTCTATTCTGCCTAGACCAAAAGAAAATCCCGACTCACAAAACAAAAGCAGAGCGGCCACAGATTACAAAACGAAAAACAAAACCACAGACTATAAACTAATGTGACATTGCTACTCCATCATTTATTGCCTTCAAACCAAAGATGCTTTGTGTCTTTTTAAATTTACAAGTACAACAAAATCAAACTCAAAAAAAATAACAAATTGGCATAATGGACCATAACCTTTTTTTTGGTTTTGCGGCGAAAAATCTCAGTCTTCCTCAATCTTAGATAACAGAAGGGTATTCTTATAGGGAGGACTCTTCCCGACCTTGCCTTGGCCCGCTGTTCCTCAACTGTTCCCATCTTCCCTTGCGAACATCGTAAAATGTTAGAACCCATCCTCGAGTGGCGCGTGTGAAAGACTGAGGCGCTACAGGCCACCTCTGAAGGAGGTATCAGATCGATACTTGCCCAAAGCCTGGCAAAGGAAATAGATTTTTTTGTTCAATGAAGCAATACCCGACCTTCATGCAGAAAAGCCGCGGGCAAAAGCTAAAACGCCCATAAGCTCTCTTTGATAAACTTTACAAAAAAAAATATATAAGTAGGTATTTCTAAAACCTTTCAAGAGGAAAATAAAAGTTTGCTCTTTAGACCACTTATTAAAATTACGTCGAATATAGGACTAAAAAACTGTAAACTTGATCGTTTGAAGTCAAACATGGACTAACAAAGCTGTTTTTTTAACTAATACACGATGCAGAGATATACACACAGAGTACCTATAAATACTGACAAGGGTTTTTGATGTGTGAACTTCTTTAGCAACCGATCTGACACCTTCTTTTTTTGTTTTTACCTTTTGTGTTTTCTGTGTTTTTTAATGATTTCAGTTTTCAGTTCTGTCGGGCGGTCCCACGATCAGATTTTTATTTTGTTATAGCTTATGTTGTAGGTGATAAGATTGACTTTCGGTAGCACTGTGTCAATAGATTTTTTTTTAATGTTGCCCCACACTAGTAATTTCTCCAGTATCGTGGGTGCGTTACACACAAACAGCCAGACCATTTTTCTTTTTTTTTTTCCTTGACGCTGTGGAAATGTCTTTACGCACCATACCCCGAAGGGCTTGTGTGGGACTCGCCCAGTCGAAGCCGGGAATATCCATTAAAACCAAACAGCGGCACACCGACATCGCCTTAGTGGCGGGGTCATGGGAAATAGCATAGCCTACACTACCAATTCCCGCCGGCGATTCCCGCCGGAAAGGCAGGCCCACAATGGTCACTCCATAGGGAGGGGCCGGGCTGGGTACGTCTTCTTGTACGAGAAGACGCAGCAGCCAAAGGTTTTTAGAGAGGTGTCCTTACTCTTAGCCCCACTCGTTTGCCCGGAGGCAAACGGAGCCCCCAGCTCCTCTCAGTGAGGAGACCGGGTTGCCCGACGGTGACCCGGGGTTCGGATCACGTCAGCCACCTGGAGTGGTAGCCGACCCGCCGCTCGTGTGGCCGCCGAAGCGGTCCACACTTCTGGTTTTGGTCCGCGCCGGTAAACCGGTAACCCCCATATCTGGGGGCCGTTCCCCTATCCGCCATCTGGAGACGCGTCCGATGGCAGGCCAGAAACTGCACACGGAACAAACAGCCAGACCTGGAACAACTACTTGTAGGTCAAACAAATATTTGTTGCGTGCAGAGCAGCAGTCAATAGTTTTACCGTGTGGTCCAATTTCTTTGTCTTGTGTTGCTGACATGATTGTATTTATAACTTGTAGGCTAAAAACTTCGCAACTTCTTCAGTCTATGGTCTTTTTGATTGCATGATTTGGGACATAAAATGCACGATAGGAGGTGGAGAATGGTTTGCGACAAAGCTCAACATCAAAATCGAAATCAAAGGTCATTTATTCAAATTAGGTTCAGAATCAGCATGTTTTGAACTTCAATATTACATAAGACAGTCCCCCAAAACGCCGCCCTTCGCCACTTCCTAGAGCTTTCGCTGAGAAGAAGAAGCGGCGCAACAAACTCCCCAGCAGTACAGCTGTCTGTTTATTTAGACCTTACTACGTGAGTCTAAGAGACTGTACGAGAGTTTTGAGTAAACAGTTCCTCTTGACAGGCATAGCTAGTCATTTTACTCATTTTTAACCGTAGTCAGACCCTTCTTCTTCTTCCTCAGCCTATGGATGTCCACTGCTGGACAAAGGCCTCCCCCAAAGCTTTCCACGCCGACCGGTCTTGTGCTGCTCGCATCCATTGGCTTCCCGCGACCTTCACCAGGTCATCGGTCCATCTTGTTGGGGGCCTCCCTATGCTGCATCTTCCAGTACGTGGCCGCCACTCCAGAACCTTACTGCCCCATCGGCCATCGGTTCTACGAGCAATGTGCCCTGTCCACTGCCACTTAGCTTTAGCGACTCGCAGAGCTATGTCGGTGACTTTGGTTCTTCTGCGGATCTCCCCATTTCTGATTCGAGCACGCAGAGAAACTCCGAGCATAGCTCTTTCCATTGCCCTTTGTGTGACTCTGAGCCTTCGTATGAGGCCTACTAATATCTAAAACTCAGACTTTTGAGAATCTATGGGTGGATGTTAGTTATTCTTTCAAGCAAATATTACTGAACAGAATTGGAAGAAATTTGCCACACAAATGGTTAATAACCAGGAATAGTCTTTCTTACTCTTATTTTTACTCGTTGGTAGGCCATAATATCGGCCGCGAGTAGAAGTTACCACCCAACAGACAAAGTCTTGCCACCAAGCGAGTCGTCGTGTCCCGGCATGACTTCTGGTGAAGCCGTACGGAGGACGGATCTGAGCAGTTGTGTTGCGATGTGTGCCTGGTACCATGCAGCAAATGTTGTTGTGTCGGGAGTTTAGTCGTGGAGGGTTTTCAGATCAATCTACCTCTGGCGCAGCATCGTTGGTCGTGTTGTTGGGTTTAACATTGCATCACTTCGCTCAACTGCCGTCTTCCTTCCTATTTACTAAGTTTTTAAGGCTTAAGAAACTAGTGCGCTTTACTATCAAAGATTGCATCACCGCTTACCATCAGGCGGGATTGCGGTTAAACACTAGTTTATAATTTATAAAAAAAGGATAACATATAGAATATTTTTATTCCGATATTCCCACAGCTAGTCAGCTAGTATGTTATTATGTAAAAACCTGAACCAAAATAACAATAAAAACCTTCCTCTAGCTTATCTTATTCATACTTTATGGTTACAACCAATATCTTGTGCAGTAATTAAATTTCTTCATAAAAGATTAGAAGAAAGTTGTGCTGCTGGGGTAATAACAGCGGCTTTTTCCCGGGATCACAGTATGTAGGAACTTTTGAGAGATTAAGGGGAAGTAGGCTTACTCCTTGAAAGACTGCATGCCTTTATATACGAACCCCTTACTCTGTGGAGCAATATAGAGGTACCGTATTACTGTGTTAGGAAGTTGTATTCCTGAACTAGTTTTGCAAGTGTTAAGTGTGTTGTTTTGTCTTAAGAAAAAGTAATTAAGCTTAAATTTTACTTGAGGATTTTATAATACCACCGCTCTCAAAACGATTAAGGAATATGTCGTGAGGAAATGGGCATGTTCTAGAATCGAAAAAATCAAACAATTGTCATTATCATCATCAGTTAATAACAGTCCACTGCTGGACATAGGCCTCTTCTATTTCACGCCATTCAACTTGATTTTCAGCAACTCTCAACCAGCTACTTTTTGTAATTGTAAACTAGTGTTTCGCCGCAACCCCACCAGATGGTAAACAGTGATGCGATCACTGCAAAAGTAAAGCAAAGCAAAAAAAAAGCGTAAAGCGTAAAGCGCGCTAAGTAGTTTATTAAGATCCTATTCACTCAAAAAAATAAACTGAGTGAATAGTAAGGAAGACGGCAGTGGAGCGAGGTGATGCAATGTTAAACCCAACAGCACGACCAACGATGCTGCGCCAGAGGGAGACTAAACTGGAGACCCTGCACAATCAAACTCCCGACACAACAATATTTGGCGCATCGTACCCGGCACACATTGCAACACAACTGCTCAGACCTGTCCTCCTGGTAACTTCTGCCGGCAGCCGATGTTATGGCCTACTAACGAGAAAACTATCGCCCATCCTGCTAAGATTATTGCTCTACCTAGCCCGAGGGCGTCCCAACTTACATTTACCATGTCACGGTCTTCATTCAAGAACACGTCTACTTCAACGGTCATTGATTCTACAGCTAATATGGTCGGTACATTGCCACTTTAGTTTGCTTATCCTGTGAGCTATGTCGACGAGTTTGGTTCTCTGCCAATCAAAAATTGTGACATCTACCAGCCGACACTGGGCGCTTGTGGCGGTCTGTGTCCCAGCAATGCGAACATTATAGGCTTCAGCTCAAGTTTCTTTTTCAAACTATGTGTAATCTCGTTGCAGTTTTTTTTTTTAGTAATTATAAACTCGCGCTTGACCGCAATCCCGCCTGATGGTAAGCAGTGATGCGATCGTTGATGATAAAGCGCACTAGTTTATTAAGAGCCTTTTCACTCAGAAAAACTGAGTGAATAGGAAGGAAGACGGCAGTTGAGCGAGGTGATGCAATGTTAAACCCAACAACACGATCAACGATGCTACGTCAAAGGGAGATTGATCTAAAGATCCTCCACGACCAAACTCCCAACACAACAACATTAGGCGCATCGTACTCGACACACATCGCAACACAACTGCTCAGACTCATCCTCCGTACGGCTTCATCAAACATCATGCCGGAACACGACAAATCGCTTGGCGGCAAGGCTTTGTCTGGTGGGTGGTAACTTCTGCCGGCGGCCGATGTTATGGCCTACCACCGAGAAAAACGTAGTTTTTGAAGAGTTACTTCTTTTGTTATTTTACTGTAATTCGAATATCTCTCAATAGAAGTGTTTGACAGAAAAAGGCCCAGAATTTTGAAGAGTGGTGCAGAGGCGAGTAAGCGATTTCTAGAAGCAGCGCAAAGCAGACCTCGATGTTAAATGCGCCGTGATGAAAGCCCGCCAACCCACAGCCATTCAATACCATTACGTGAACGGAATCCTTACGTGCCCTCAGTCCGCACGAGCATTCACAGCGAAGATTGGCTATACAATATGTAAAGAAAACCCCGTCCGACCCATAAGGATAATAAAGGTTAGGTAAACACATGACCAAATATAATACAAAATTTTACGTAATCATCATAGTAGCAATACCAATGAATTTTGAAATAATCTTTTTCTTCCGCGAATTAATTCCAACTTTCCCAAAATTTGGTATTTTCTTTTAAACTGACAACACCATTTTTGACGGTATTATTATATCCAAATAGCGATAAGACTGTGCGACGTGCCCTGCCCCCTTCGCCTGCGCATGTATTGCCTAACGCACATGTATTAATTTACCTCCTTTTGCAAAATAATAATTAGTTTTTTGGAAGATTTTCCTTTTAAGTTTAGCCCGGCTTTATAGGCATTAGTAGAATCAGTTATCGATACCTAACAATACCTTCACGGATCGGACCGGGTTTTCTTTACATTTTGTATAAGTTAAGAATTAAAGTAGTCACCATGACCAAAAGCTGACTCGAGACGGTCTCTAGAGCACAGGCGTAGAGTAGCCAGCCTTTCGGTGTTCTATAGGATACATTTTAGTGAGTGTGCGAGGGAATTGCATGATTTAATTCCCCCATCTCCGTTCCACCATCGGACGACCCGTCGTAGTGCGAGTTTCCACTCTTACGTTGTTAACACCACTACGATCCGGTCGAAGCGTTTCGCCTCCTCCTTTATACCGCGTACATCAAGAGACTGGAACAATATGACAGCAGCGGTGTTTCCGTAGGACTAAAATTTGAGTGTCTTCAAGGCTAGCGTGAATAGACTCTTAATAAACTAGTGCGCTTTACCATCAACGATTGCG
Organism: Sesamia inferens; assembly: GCA_037179545.1. Lineage (NCBI taxonomy): Eukaryota > Metazoa > Arthropoda > Insecta > Lepidoptera > Noctuidae > Sesamia > Sesamia inferens. Next base: position 22,906,456 of record CM073944.1, on the reverse strand, counting down.
TCACTGCTTACCATCAGGCGGGATTGCGGTCAAGCGCTAGTTTATAATTTGTAACAAAAAAATCTGGCGAACACATCATCATCACTGTAATTCGATATATGAGATATCTTATAAAACACTTTGCGCTGTTTCAACAGTAAAGGTGACTACAAAATCCCGCTCGAGTCGGTGACTTCGAATCGGGTAAACTCGACTCCAGTCGTCTAAAAGCCTATTTACCCGACTGGCAGGGAGGGTTATGTTATTAGCGCGTATCTTGTATGTAATATTCTTTATTACCTTGCACCTCCAGAACCGCTGAACGGATATTCACATTTGAGATATTGTTAGATTTGTGTTAGACAGGTGACATTAAAAAAAAAAAAAGAAAATGGCGGATGTTTGACGCCATATTATGCGATAAAAAAAATCTACCAAACATATCGAGTTGGTTTTAATATGAAGGATTTTAAATACTCATACCAAATATGTATATGACATGCAGTTTTAATATTAAATGGAATGATGAAAAAAGAATTAAACATTTTTTTCAATTTTTGCCACATTAGAAACATATTTTGTCAAAAATAAAAAGATAGAATTCACCTCTTACCTAGGTAACCAAGTCTTCCATAGAACAGTCCCCCAACTGCAATTGTTCAACTTGTTTCTGCATTTTCAGTTCGTTAGAGTTTTATGCAGGCGGGTTTTTTGTTTTTAAATATTATTTTTTTCGTCTTGTCATAAGCAAACAACTTTTTAACTTTTTTTAAAATTAAAACTTATTTTGCGACCTTGAGCATTTTTATTGGATGGGGAAAAAGCATTAATTTCGCTTGAGTTTGATCGACTGGACATCGTGATCGTTTTCGAATAGACTGGAATAGAATAGAATACTCTTTATTATGTTTACCATACAAATTTTCATAATGGGCGGTCTTTTCACTTCTCACAACATCTTTACCTTTTGTGTATTGTGCGTTTTTTTATTATTTCAGTTTTCACATTGCTAACTTTTATGCCCCAATCAATCAATATTTATATTTCATGGGATAAGCTGACTCCCCACTTTGTAATGTAAATAAATTCGTCTATATTTCAAACATTATCCTATCCCAACGTCGCAACATAACAAGGATTACTTGAGAGAATGTGAATTACGAACATTTCACCTAACACCGCCAAGTAATAGGTAGGTATATACATGGAGGTACCGGGAAGTAATTAATGATTAATCTTCGTCAAATTATATCTTCAATATTATAACGTAATTACATGATCATTAGTTGAGTTCGTGGAAAGCCAATAATATCCTTGTAAATGTTTACTTATTTACGGAGGCACGTGGTAAATCATTGAACAAACTATCCATTTAGGAAGGTCCACCTTCTAAAAAGGGGTCAATCGTCGTATTCAACACGGCTGAGCTGCTTTTGGGAAGCTACGTAGGATCTGCTCGTCCGAAACATCGCAGTGTCTCAAGACAAAAGTCTTCGACCATTGTGTGTTGCCAGTGATGACTTATGGAACTGAGACGTGGTCGCTAACAATGGGCCTTATAAGAAAGCTCAAGGTCACTCAAAGCGCAATGGAGAGGGCTATGCTTGGGGTTTCACTACGTTGTGAAATCAGTAATGAGGAGATCCTCAGAAGAATGAGAGTAACCGACATATCCCAGAATTGCAAATTTAAAGTGACAGTGAGCAAGGCACATTGCCCGTAGGACCGATGCCCGATGAGGCCGACGGGTTCTCGAGTAGCGACCACGCACCGGAAGATGCAGCGTGGGTAGGCCCCCGAGAAGGTGGACCGATGACCTGGTGCAGATCGCGGGAAACCGCTTGATGCGGGAAGCGTAGGACCGGTTGTCATAGAGATCCTTGGGGAGGCCTATGTCCAGCAGTGGACGTCTTTCGGCTAAAATGATATGTTAAATCTTTTGGCTGAATGATGCTTATCCATGGGTTCTGTTCATGGACGAACGTTGTCAGTATAGACCGGGCAGCTCTAACCCAATATTTATTGAATTCTGGAAGAAAAAACTTTTGCCTTACAACGCGGCAATGCTGCTGGCTTTTTGACTATGTAGCGGTACCTACAAACGCCACAAAAATGAACGACGCATCATACTGACGTCACACGAATTCCACATCTCGCAATCAGAGTTTACCGTGCAATTAGCATACATACAACTTGCCAATTTCAACCATCGGGCAAGTGCCCGCCAGACATAACACCCGTCTGGTTGGATGATCCTCCCTTTTCTATGGAGGATGAGTGAGCTTACTCCCTGTTCCTCATGCCTCCACATTGGTGACCCCGAGCATGAACGTCAGCGCAGCCTTCGTGCAACAACTTGAGCGTGACGTCGCAAGCTTCATCGGCGAATCACCCACCCAGCCAGCACCCACAGCTTCAACGGGTATCCTGACCACAAGCATGCAGAGACCGCGCATGCCTGGTCATCACCCTCAACCTCGACGCAGCCTCAATCCGGCGCTGTACGACATCCGACGCAATGGAGTACAACGCAGCGCCACCACCTCGATTCACTGGGGAATCTTCAAAGACAGTTCCGACTCACCGTGAACTACGCGGCAACCGGTTCCGACTCACTGGAACCTCAGCTGGCCTAGCAAGAATCACAAGATACAAGACTCAGCCCACTATCGACCTCCGGTCTCCGGAGGGGAGTGATGTAGCGGTACCTACAAACGCCACAAAAATGAACGACGCATCATACTGACGTCACACGAATTCTACATCTCGCAATCAGAGTTTACCGTGCAATTAGCATACATACAACTTGCCAATTTCAACCATCGGGCAAGTGCCCGCCAGACATAACACCCGTCTGGTTGGAGGATCCTCCCTTTTCTATGGAGGATGAGTGAGCTTACTCCCTGTTCCTTATACCTCCACAACTACATTACCAGCCGATAGCGATACGAGGTCCAGTGCTGACCGTTCTTAAGCTGCTCGCATCCTTCGGCATCCCGCGACCTTCACCAGGTCATCGGTATTCCTTGTTGGGTACCTCCCTAGGCTGCGTCTTCCAGTACGTGGCCGCTACTCCAGAACCTTACTGCCCCATCGGCCCTCGGTTCAACGAGCAATGTGCCCCGCCCACTGCCACTTAATTTTAGCGACAAAGAGCTATGCGGATCTCCTCATTTCTGATACGATCGCCCTTTGTGTGACTTTGAGCCTTCGTACTCGTATGAGGCCCATTGTGATTTTTTGCCAGTGGTGCCGTTTCTATTGTTTACAAACTAAACTAATTTTAAGTTAAGTGCAACTTTTTCTTTCCATTTCGTTAATAAAAGGATAGAAGATAATATTTTAGTTCAATCCTGTCAAATTAAGATACTCCATAGACAGTTTAGACGGCATTATAAACATGACGACTAAAAATACGCGTGCGCTCCTGATGTAAATACATCAGGAGCGCACTAATTTGACAGATCTAAACTGACATTTTATCTTCTGTCCTTTTCTTAATGAAATAGAAAGAAAAAGGTGCATTGAACTTAAATTTAATTTAATTGGTGAACAAGAGAATATCACAAACTAAATTAATTACATATATCCGATGAGCCTGGTAACTTACCTTGTTTGAGTGTACACTATAGAACGTCAATTGTCTTCTACGATATCCTTCTCACCGCACTGGTTTTCTTAAGTCTTCATTTCTTGTCCAGGCGGTTTTCCCTTGGAATCATCTTCCTCAGAATATACGTTACAAGTACGTTGACAAGTCGCTACACATTTGAAGTTAAAACTAAAAGTACATATCATTTATTCATTTTCTCTATCTATATTTTTTTATCTCTCTCTTCTGTTTATATTTTGTATGTATGTATTTATGTCTTTATTATAATATTTTTAATATTTTTTTTCTCTTTTAACTTTAATTTATTTGCACCTACCATGTTTTGTCTCTGCATCACCTCAAGGAAGACTGGTAGAAAATGTCTAAGGCATTAAATCCGCCATTGTGCAATGTTTGTGCATAAAGTTTAAAAAAATAAATAAATTACGCCCATTCTGACACACACAATACTTAGTTCACAATGACTATTTACATTACAAAACCACATCAACATTCCTCCCTCCTCTATTTTAACCACAACGTAATAAAGGCGTGTTCTCGCCGTACACATTTGGACCTACTGCAAACGATGGCTTACAACCATCAACATAATAATAACTATCAAAGTAATTTGCTGTTACATCGCAATTGTTTCGCATGTTGGGGCATCAAACGATGTCTGTTGCTGGCTGCCTTATAATCTGTTTGGATAACTGGAGGATTCATCTAGAATAGAACAAAAAAAGGAAGAGAATCAGATCGAAATGACATGTTGATAGTGATTTTTTTTTTAATAATTATAAACTAGTGCTTGACCGCATTTCCGCCTGATGGCAAGCAGAATGCAATCGTTGATAGCGCGCTAGTTTATTAAGCCTATTCACTAAAAAAAAACTGAGTGATAAAAAAACAAACAAACAACCGACTTCCAAAAACACTAGGTACAAAGTGAAAAATAACTAATTTCGGTAGTCGGTGTCAAAAACTAATATACAAAAACCAGACACCGACTTCCGAAATTAGTTGTTTTTCACTTTGTAGTGTTTTTTGGAAGTCAGTTGTTTTTTTTGTAAAAAAACTTTTTATTTTACCCTTTTTAGTTGTGAAAAATACTGTTCAGCTGCCTCCGGTTAGACTGGATGCTGACGCTAAAATACTTAATGATAAAACTTACAAACGCACTGGTTGCCCCTACGATTTTTGAAAGTTTCCCTTGATTTCTCTGGTCTTCCACCATCAAACCCTGATGTCCTTATTATGGGACCACCTTGGGAATGCCTTCTTTCCAACAGAAAAAGAATTATCTAAATCGGTTCATAAACGACGAAGTTATCCGCGAACAAAAAAAAGCATATATACGGTCGAATTGAGTAACCTCCTCCTTTTTGAAGTCGGTTAATTACGTTATTGGTACAGAGAATAGAGATATTCCTCATTTTTAGATTCAGTTAACAATTTTGGAGTTAAGGAGATCGAGATTTGATACTTAGAACAGAATCTTGTAAAATTGTGAAATATCAAGGCTCTATTGAAATATTTATCAATAGATAGCTAGACGGTTGAATAAACAAACTATAGATATTATTTCCCAAAGTAGCTACTTACTAAGATTTTAGGAATTTATAAGGAAAAAGCTTTTGAACATTTTCATTTAAAATTACTTGGAAACACTACTGACTACAATATTTCGTTTGAATATTTTTCATGAATAAACGTTATACCAGCCAGGTAATAGGGATGTATCCAAGGTATGAAAATCAAAAAAAATTATTAGTTCGTCTTATAGATAATACAAAAAATTAAGACCCATATTTTTAATTTTGTCGAAATTATCAAAAACTACCGAGACTTAGCGTAAAGTTACAGAGTGGGGGCTAATTACGTCACGCCGTGGTATATTTTTTACCACGGCCTGACGTCACGCGACATTTCAAATCAATATAATATCTTTCTAAGTATTTGAAAGAAAGAAAACATTAAAAATACGTGTTCAATATTTTTGATAAATCTGTCTGATGGACATTAAATTATTTTTTAGGATACAACACAATTGCATAACACTGAAACGCAACCCGCAGGGTAATTGCGTCACATACTATCAGTAGCAATGTGTTTCATTTTGACAATTCAACAACATGCATTGCGTTTTGAGTATTCTTGTTCCTTCGCCTTTGTGTCAATGTTCTACATGGAACTGTGAATTTGAACAGTCCGCACATCACATCTTGTGGGAGTGTATTATTTGGCAGAATGAAAGCAATATTATGTTGGATAGTGTACAAGTTACATCCGGAGTCGTTTATTATACGGACCTTGTAGAAACTAGAACCAATTTCCGTGCGTTCAGGCGCTTTTGCCATACCTATTTAGCAGCACAGCACATACCTACTTAGGACCCATTAACTTAATCAAATTTTATTCCGTGGTGCTGGGCAATCTGGGTTTCTCCCAGTTGCAATAATGTCTGCCGATTGGCCTAGTTCTGTTCTGTTTCCTGCTTGTTATGGAGGGAAGTGGTAAAAAAATTTTTTTTCTTACTCCTCCGCTAATCTTTTCTGATTAATTTCGTTACGGGACCCAAGACAGTTGAATCGTTTCTCCGGGACTCGTCGAGCTTCATTGCTCGGCGTTTTTCTGGCGGTATCCACTGTTGATTCTGGCTTTCAGGAGTTGCAGTGGGCAGGAAAATGTGTGGCGGGTTTAGTCCCATAAAAAAAAAACAATCATTGCGTTCACACACTTTCCGAACATATGTATGGAGAAATGGTTTAGCAATTGGGTTTATAATGATTCCAATTGATAATAATACTTTATTTTCCAGAATTGTTCGCGCTGTTTTATCGATCGGGTCCGATTGCTAGTTAGTCGAGTCGATAGATGCCCGATCGCACGGGCCAGCGCGATTAGTATTGTCTATGGCGGCGCGCGGCCGCCATTGTTAATCTCAACGTCTTGCGACCTCGCCGGGAGAAGGTCCGTTGCTTGAACTTGAAATATAACAACGTTTTTGGAACCGCGCCGGCAGCGGTCGTTGCTTGAAAATAACAACGTGTTTAGACCCCGCCGCGTACGGGGCCGTTGCTTGAACCTCTTGACGAATAATCTCTCGCACGCGTGGCGTGTTTCGGACGAGTGAATTTCGGGAAAATACCACCGGCGCGTTTTGTATAGTTTGTCGCGATTGTTGCCCGTGTTTGGAAGTATTTACTTGAACTATAAAACGTAACAGTGCGTCTGTACATTGAGTTGAAAGAGAATCGGAAACGTGGTTTCATTGGCGATCTTTGTCGGGCGTGATTGACACTGCTAAATAACTTCTTACGTTGGTGAGCCTTGGTGCCCTAATAAGGGAACTTTGGAGTGTCGACTTATGGGACGGTCAGTGAACTGAAGACTTCGGATGTCATTGTAAGGTCGGCGCGCGCGTCGACCTCGCCGGGACTTCACTTCGCGACGGAACACACTGAGTCCCAGGTAAGTCCCGTAGATTTACTAGAGTGTGATCGGAGATTGATTTACTTGTGGTGTAGGCCGACCTTGTTTGTTGAATAAGCCGTGACAAATGCGCGGTAGATGTACGTGCTTTACTGGGGCGCCTACATCGTTTGGTAGCAGAGCGTGGTTTCTAATTACTAATTTGATTAATTAGAGTATCATTCCAGTATTTTGGTAGCCTTCAGAGGCTAATTTGCAAAAATTTGATTTTTTATTTGTTGTTGTCGGTACTCGTAAAATTATATCTCTGACCACCTTTATCATTGTGTGGATCCGACATTTTACTAAGTAAGAAATGTGAAAGCAATTGTAGGTAGATTGTTTTTATTTTTGGTTCATTTCTTTCCGTTCAGAGGAACGGAGAAGGCTAAGGCATGATACGCCATACAGCCAGTTATGTTTACGAGTAACGTTTTGTTATTGTTGACTCGATTATCTTGTGTATTTGTACGAACCAAATAGTTCGCTTTGTTATTGAGCCACAGTTACCGATAGGTACATTGTTGAGTCATTGACTACGGTTATCAATAATTACGAGTTATTTTTATGACTAATGTTTTGTTATTGTTTTAGTCAACTCGTGTATTGTACGAACCAGATAGTTCGTGTTTGAATGTTTTGATTTAGCTCGTAATTCACAGTCGTAATTTTGTTGATTTAGCTCGTAATTCACAGTCGTAATTTTGTTCTGTTTGTTGTTGATTTATTACATAATTCACAGTAATAATTTTATTCTGTTTGTTTGTTGGTCTATTGTGTAATTGGTAGTAATAATTTTGTTTTGTTAATAAGTTTGGATCTGTGTCGCAGTTAAGTTAGGCCGTTTGCACACTGATATTTGTATGTATACTTTGTAATATTTTTTATTTATACATTGTTAATATTTTGTTTGTAACGGTTGCCCTTAGCTTTGGTCCCCACACGGTCTCGCGGAATTTATTGAGTTATTACGCTTGTTTTTGTTGCTTTCCGCGCGTTCTTTAACTGAATCTAATTTGTTGATTTGAATTTGTGGCTTGCATTGGAAATGGCTCCCAATCCGCTTACTAAGTCTAAAGCAGAAGTTCAAGCCGCATTGCGTTGGCTCGCGGGTGTGGCTGCCCTGATTGTTCGGCAGGATCGGGTTCAGGCATTGTTGACCAATTACGAAGGGTTGCCTGCGCGCATGCAAGGGTTGGAGCGACACGTTGTCGACTTCCATGCCCACGTTTTGGAACACCCTCCAGCGGATGACGCCATAGTGGAGACCTTTAAAAGGGATGTCGACCAGGCGTACGAACTGGCCAACCAAATTACGGAGTCGGCAGAAGGGCTCCTGGCTGCCCGTAGGGGAGAGCCGACTTTGAGCGGGGAGGTTAAACCGACCCCGCCGGTTTTGTTAGGGAGACTGCCCACGTTGGAGATTCCCCACTTTGACGGGGACCTCACGGCTTGGATGGGCTTCATCAACCTGTTCGACAGCTTGGTGGACTCCAGGGAAGATTTGTCCCCCAGCCAGAAACTGGCTTATTTGCGCTCCGCCCTCCGCGGAGAAGCCAGTGCAGTGGTCCAGCACCTGATAGTCAGCGATGCTAACTACCAGGTTGCGCGGCAGTTGTTGCTGGACCGCTACCAAAACGTCCGCTTGCTAGCGGACACCCATGTGGCGGCCATTTTGGCCTTACCGAAGGCAACGCGAGTTTCCTCACTAAGGAAGGATTTGGTCAACCCGCTCTTGACCGCTATCCACTCGTTGCGCCGGCTGGATTTGCCGGTCGACCAGTGGTCTTTTCTGCTTCAGCACATCGTCCTAACGAAATTGCCCGCAGACGTAAAGGGTCGATTTGAGCAACGGTACGGGGGCAATAGCGCCTCGTACCTCTCCCCCTTCTCGGATTTGCTTCGTTTTTTGGAGGACGAGTGCAGAGTACTGGACCAGCTGACCGACCCCACACCGGGAACGAGCACAGGTCGTCCGGTGGCGGTGAGGGGACAACCCCGCCGCCCGACCAAACAATACTCGGCTGTCCGAAAGGACTCCCCCCCCGCACCAGGTAAACGGTGCCGGTATTGCCGGGGGGACGGACATGATGTGCGTGCTTGCGAGAAGTTCGGGGGCCTCCGGACTGCAGGTCGAAGAGCCCTCGCCAAGCAACGCGCCTGGTGTTACATGTGCCTGGGGGACCACCTCCAGTCAGTGTGCCGCCAGGCTAAGGCTTGTCCACATTGCGGCGGGGGACATCACGCTCTCCTGTGCTTGAACCGCAATGGTGGTGGGTCCGAAAGGGGCCCCAAGGGCGGGGGCCCCACGGGCGGGGGCCCCCCGCAGGATGTAGCGGTGGCCGTCGGGGGCTCGGGGAGGCGGGCGGTACGCTACTTCCCCCTCTTGATGTAATACCCTCGATTGGGGCGTTATGTTCCCCCTTATGCGGCCCACGGTTATTGCCCCACACCTCGGAGTAGAGTTGGAAGGAGTCCCTACATTGAGGAGTGGGACCCTCTCGCCTACTGTCGGCGATCCCCTCCGATCTTGTCGACTCAGTTCAACCGGGGTCCAGGGGGGCAATCACCCCCCTCGGATTTTCATTAATGCCACTGTCGGGCGCAACCCCCCCACCGGAGTTTGTGCTGTTGCCAACAGCCTCCGTGCGTGTTTGGGGCCCCAAAGGTGATTTTGTCACAGTGCGTGCCCTCTTAGATTCAGGGGCCCAGGGTTGCATAATTTCTACTTGGCTCGTCCGACAGTTGGGCTTAAATATTGTAGCGCATAGGGAATCGGTACGGGGCGTTGGAGACCTGCGGATTTCGGATCCGATCGGTCGGGTTTCGTTCTCCTTCTCCCCCCACTCCTCCTCAACGCCGAAAATCGATACTTCGGCGATTGTTTTTGAAACGGTGGTCGGGCCGCTTCCGCAGGTGCGAGCCCCACACGCCGCCGTTAAATTGTCGGCTGGATTGGCTCTGGCTGATCCTCACTTCCACCGACCTGGCCCGATCCATTTATTGATCGGTGTGAATGTTTTAAACGAGTTTTGCAGGCAGCCGGTTTTATAGCCATGTCCACCTCTTTGGGTCATGTAGTGATGGGATCGTTTAGGGACGGCCCAGACCCCCCTTCGGCAGACAGCGACCTCGCTGTTGGTTCTGCCTTGTCAGACATCCTCCAACGCTTTTGGGAGGTGGAGGAGCCTCCGACCGCAAAACGAGTGGACCCGTTGGACGAGGAGTGCGAATTGTTCTATCAGAACAATACTGGTCGCCTCCGCTCGGGTCTTTTGATCACTCGCTTGCCCTTTTTGTCAGTTCGCCCCCTCTTAGGCAGCTCCCGGCCGCTGGCCGAAAAAAGGTTGTTGTCTATGGAGGGCCGAATGGCGAGGGACCCCGCATTAAAGCAGAAGTACATGGACTTCATGCGGGAGTATGAGGAACTGGGGCACATGTCGCTTTCGCAGCTGGATTGGCGAAATGAAGAACATTATTTTCTTCCCCACCACGCGGTTTTGAAGACCTCCAACGGGAAGATACGTGTGGTCTTTGATGGCTCAGCCCCCACGTCAACCGGAGTGTCGTTGAACCAGTGTTTGCACGCCGGACCGAAGTTGCATCACGATGTGAGTGACGTTTTGACCAACTTCCGTCGACATGCTGTCGTTTTTGTGACCGACATTCGCATGATGTTCCGGCAGACTGTGATTCACCCGGAAGACAGGAGATACCAGCTTGTGCTTTGGCGAGAGGATCCCAGGGATCCAATGCTGGTCTACGAGCTGAACACCAACACCTATGGACTACGATCGAGTCCTTTTGTGGCGATCCGTTCGTTGTGGGAGCTCGCAGAGCGCGAACGGCTGCGCTACCCCCGCGCGTCTGTCCTCATAAAGGAGGATCTGTACGTCGATGACGTTTGTACAGGCGCCTCGAGTGTACGAGAGGCCCTGGTCTTGCGAGATGAGTTGATCGCTCTCCTAGGAGCTGGTGGCTACGAGTTGAGGAAATGGGTGTCCAACTCGCCCGAACTCTTGGCAGATGTACCCAAGGACCACCAGCAGGAGCCTCATCTCTTTGAAAACCCTGATACTCCAGACATGCTATCTGTTTTGGGAGTACAGTACAAACCAGTCCAAGATTTGTTTACCTACAGATTGGAGCTTCCGAGCCCAAAGGTCTGGACTAAACGCACAGTGCTGTCCACTGTAGCTCGCACCTTTGATCCGAATGGTTGGCTTAGTCCTGTAGTGTTTGCGATGAAGTGTTTCCTACAGGAACTATGGGCAGCGGAAGTGACCTGGGATGAGCCCCTCTCCGGCGGCTTGCTCCGAGACTGGGTGCGGTTTGTCTCATCCCTCCCGGAAGTCAACCGTGTTTGTATCCCTAGGCACATATTGCCTGAGGGACGGTTTTTCGCTAGCCTACACGGCTTTTGTGACGCGTCCGAAGCGGATACGCGGCAGCCGTGTACATTCGAACGGTGGACGTACGAGGTGTTGTCGCTGTTCATCTGGTTACGGCTAAGAGTAAGGTTGCCCCACTTCGGACCCGATGGACCATACCGAAGTTGGAGTTGTCTGGCGCCACTCTATTAGCCCGATTGCTTAACCACGTCGTCGACACCTTGGGTGCTAGTATCGACTTTAGGTCGATCTTTGCATGGCCTGACAGCCAAGTTGTCCTTTGTTGGCTGAAAAGTTCAGTCCATACCCTCGAGGTATTCGTGGCCAACCGGGTGTCTCAAATTCAGACATCGAAAGCCCAGTTGATTTGGCGCCACGTGCCTGGCGAATTGAACCCCGCAGACTGCGCTTCCCGCGGCTGCGAGGCGCCCGAACTTGTGAATCACCAGCTGTGGTGGGGTCCACCATGGTTGTTACAGCTGGAGGGTTCTTGGCCTCATACCCCCGCAGTGGCCAGGGCATCTACGCCAGGGGTGCATGTTCACGCCACCGAGACTGTAGCGGCTCCGGATCCGGAGTTTTTGCTTGAGCGCTACAGCTCTTTGGATAAATTGCTCGGCGTCACCGCCTGGATACGGCGTTTCATTCACAACTGTCGTAGCCCTCGTGGCAAATTTGAGTCTCCGGTCCTCTCACCGCAAGAGCGCAATGACGCTCTGTTATATTGGGTGCGGATAGTTCAAGAGAGTGAATTTGCGTCGGAGTTGAAAACCCTCCGCCAACGCACATCCAATCTGAAGGGACCCTTAGGGCGCTTGAATCCCTTCTTGGATGATCAGGGTTTGATGCGTGTCGGAGGTCGGCTTAGAAATGCTAAGCTCCCCTATGGGGCTCGTCATCCATTGTTGCTCCTCAAGAACGGCCCCTTGGTGAAGTTGTTGATCGCAGACCGCCATGTGAAAAATGCACATGCCGGATGCAACGCTCTTACTGCGATCCTCCAACGGGAATTTTGGATTTTGTCTGCGCGGAGAGTGATCCGATATGTTATCTTTCGTTGTCTCCCGTGTTACCGCTTGAAGGCGGACATCGTGCAGCCCCAAATGGGGGATTTGCCTGCCGATCGAGTCACCGAATCGATGCCCTTTGCTGGAGTTAGTACGGATTTTGCGGGACCATTTACTGTAAAAGCTTCGCGTCTCCGAACGCTAAGACCGAGAAGGCTTACTTGTGCGTTTTTGTGTGTTTAGCTACTAAAGCGGTCCACCTCGAGGTGGTTAGTGCTCTCACAACAGAGGCGTTCGTCGCTGCTCTTGGCAGATTTGTTTCGCGTCGCGGACTGCCGTCCTTAATTCGATCCGACTGTGGGACCAACTTTAAGGGTACCGATCGTTATTTGAAGGAAGTTTGTGAATTTTTAGATAAACATAATGTTGTGATAGGATCCACACTCTCCCGCAGAGGGGTACGATGGCAGTACTCACCGCCGTCCTGCCCCCACTGGGGAGGTATATTTGAAACAATTGTAAAGGCCGCGAAAACTCACCTTCGTCGCGTTATTGGAGATAGTATCCTAACTTTTGAGGAGCTCGCGACCGTATTTTGTAAGGTTGAGGCGGTCCTCAACTCGCGTCCGTTATGTCCTTTGTCATCCGACGCGAATGTTTTGGAGGCCCTCACGCCGGGCCATTTCTTGTTAGGTAGACCACTTAACGCCCTGCCTGAATCTCCTTGTTTGGACATTAACTCCGGACGGCTCTCGCGATTTGAATTGCTTCAACAGCTTACGCAGAGTTTTTGGCGCCGTTGGCATCTGGAGTATTTGCACATTTTACAACAGCGCGTTAAGTGGTCAGACAAGACGAACCCACCAAGGGTCGGAGACCTCGTTTTGTTAAAGGACCCAAACCTGCCACCCCTCCGATGGCGTCGTGGACGCATTGTTAAATTGTATCCGAGGTCGGATGGTGTTCCCAGGTTTGCCGAGGTCCTGGTGGGGGACTCTGTTTTGAGGCGCGCGATCGCCACACTCTCTCGCCTGCCCTTGGATTGAATTGTCGGACCGTTTGTTACTGTCCGGGGCGGGGGGATGTTTGCGCTGGTTTTATCGATCGGGTCCGATTGCTAGTTAGTCGAGTCGATAGATGCCCGATCGCACGGGCCAGCGCGATTAGTATTGTCTATGGCGGCGCGCGGCCGCCATTGTTAATCTCAACGTCTTGCGACCTCGCCGGGAGAATGTCCGTTGCTTGAACTTGAAATATAACAACGTTTTTGGAACCGCGCCGGCAGCGGTCGTTGCTTGAAAATAACAACGTGTTTAGACCCCGCCGCGTACGGGGTCGTTGCTTGAACCTCTTGACGAATAATCTCTCGCACGCGTGGCGTGTTTCGGACGAGTGAATTTCGGGAAAATACCACCGGCGCGTTTTGTATAGTTTGTCGCGATTGTTGCCCGTGTTTAGAAGTATTTACTTGAACTATAAAACGTAACAGTGCGCCTGTACATTGAGTTGAAAGAGAATCGGAAACGTGGTTTCATTGGCGATCTTTGTCGGGCGTGATTGACACTGCTAAATAACTTCTTACGTTGGTGAGCCTTGGTGCCCTTATAAGGGAACTTTGGAGTGTCGACTTATGGGACGGTCAGTGAACTGAAGACTTCGGACGTCATTGTAAGGTCGGCGCGCGCGTCGACCTCGCCGGGACTTCACTTCGCGACGGAGCACACTGAGTCCCAGGTAAGTCCCGTAGATTTACTAGAGTGTGATCGGAGATTGATTTACTTGTGGTGTAGGCCGACCTTGTTTGTTGAATAAGCCGTGACAAATGCGCGGTAGATGTACGTGCTTTACTGGGGCGCCTACAAGAATGTAGGTGTACAGAGTAGTATGATCTTAATATAAATATGGCCCAATTCCATTCCACCATTACATGTGGTGTGCAAATATTTAATTTCATAATACATTATAATTCATTGAAATTTTTGATGTCATATTACATCAGTTACCAATACTCATGCCATATTACAAAAAAAAATTATCAAAATATTATGAAAATATCAGATTGTAAATAATGTCAGAAATGAAAATATTAATAGGAAATATAATATGTCATCTTGAATTTTTACCGTATTTCATTTATTCACCAATGTCATAAAAGCAATTATACAATAACCAACTTCTCAGCTTTTTCTTGAACATGGAGATAGGCAGTTCCTTAAATGAGTTAGGTAACTTGTTATATACCTGAATGGCACTGACATATACATTTCTTCTAATTATTTGTAATCTACACTGAGGTACATTTAATTCGTGTTTGTACTTATTTCGAGCTGAAGCCTTTTTGTTGCTCACTTCTGATTGAATGCGAAAATAGTGAGGATTTTGTCTTACTAGCATACACAGTTTCTTAATGTACATGCAGCGATAGAGTAGTACTAATCGAGTATTACGCAGTTACTGTACCGTTCCTACTGTTAGTACAATAGAAATGGGTTTCATTTTGTCACTACAACAACGTCCATTTCATTATTTATATTGTTGAGCAGACAAATCTTCATGATCATCATCATCATCATCTCAGCCACATGAAGTCCACTGCTGGACGCGGCCTGCATCCAGCGCTTCCCTGCGATTTTGGTCAGATCATAGTGTAGTCGGTGGGCGTCCGACGCTGCGCTTGCCGGTACGTGGTCGCCATTCAAGAGCCTTTCTGTCCCATCAACCAACGGCTCTATGAGCTATGTGCCCCGCCCACAACCCCTTCAGAGAGCAAATCCGCTGGGCTATGTCGACGACTTCAGTTCTTCTACGGATCTCCTCATTCCTAATTCGACCACGTAGAGAAACACCTAGCATAGTCCTCTCCATAGCTGTCTGCGTGACCTTGAGTTTTCTTATGAGGGCCATAGTGAGGGACCACGTTTCTGATCCATATGTCATCACCGGTAACACACATTGGTTAAAGACTTTTGTCTTTAGACACTGAGGTATTTTGGACGAGAAGACACTACGGAGCTATAAGTTATCAGTTATATGGATCAATGGATTAGCAAAATCCTTCAAAATGATTCAAGTTTTGATTGATAAATAATGTTATTACGCAATTAGGGTTTAGTTATCAAGCTGTTGATCCCGACTGTTATTCGTAAATCTGGAGTAGTCGTTACCGGCAGTCAGAAGTCCAAAAGTTTTAGTAGGGGGTATGTGATTGGGCAGCTCGTCGCCCAGTCGCCCAAGTCGAGTTTCACGCGCGCCTCAAATATATATAGAATGTACATCGTGTCGGGATCCACAAAGACCGATGCCTCCTGTGTAGGGGGGTTGCGGGTTGTTTTAAAGAGAAACCGCGGCCCTGTCACGAACAAGTGAAGAAACACGGGTGGGTTTTAGTCAGTAAAAGTCTGACAACCTTCTGCTCCGCCCAAAGCGGAAGAAGTCATTAGATGATTTGTCATCCCAACAAAAAATAGGGTATGTGACTAATGCTAGGTTCCATCATTCTCTATTTAACAATTTTATACTACCATCAATAGCGGAGTTACAATAACTAGGGTTTATTTTGTCTTTCCGTCACTTAGTATTGTTTTCCAATTAAGCAATAGGTAGTTTCTGAAGTCCTTTTTCATTTAAGCTGTTAATAGCTTAAATGAAAAAGGACTTCATCATGTTCCGATTACAAACCAAGATTTAGCTTTAAAAAGATTTACGTACAAAACCTTTAACCGCGTTCTTCTCTAAACTGTCTAGAGCGTACTTACTGCGATTACGCTCTTGATAGCAGTAATATGTTTGTGGCGTTACCTACAAACGCCACAAAGAAACAACGCGACATACTGACGTCACACGAATTCCACATCTCGCAAGCAGGGTTCACCGTGCAATTAACATACATACAACTTCCCAATATCATCATCATAATTAACAACTTTTTTATCTTCCCACTACTGGGCACATGTAGTCTCTCATACAGAGAAGGATTGACCGTAATACCTATGCTTGCTCAATGTGTGTTGGCTTATTTCAGACTTAAAGTCCGGGTTTCCTAAAGATGTTTTCCTTCACCTTGTAATCAGTCATTGGTGTCCAAGATATACTTAGAAAGTAACATATAACTTAGAAAAGTTACTTGCCTGAGCAGTTTAAGTACTAGGCCACCACGACTTTTACCCCTTTACCTTTTATCTTTTCCCAACATCAATCGTTGGGCAAGTGCCCGCCAGACATTACACCCGTCTGGTCGGAGGATCCTCCCTTTTCTATGGAGGATGAGTCATCATCATCATCATCATCAGCCTCTACTCATCCACTGCTGGACATAGGCCTCCTCCATGACACGCCAACAAACTCGATCCCGAGTAGTTCTCCGCCAGCCACTACCAGCCACCTTTTTGATGTCGTCGCTCCATCTCGCCCAATGGTGTCCTATACTACGTTTGCCGAGACGCGGTCTCCACTCGAGGAGTGGTTTACCCCAACAGCTGCCGATCCTGCGGCTTATGTTACCAGCCCATTGCCACTTCAGCTTGCTGATCTTCTCAGCTATGTCGGTGACTTTGGTCCTCTGTCGGATCACCTCATTTCTGATGCGGTCCTTCAGAGAGATGCCCAACATAGCCCGCTCCATAGCTCGCTGAGCGGCTTTAAACTTATGGGCAAATTTGACCGTTAGTGTCCACGTCGAAATACAGTAAGTTAAGAAAACCCTGTCCGACCCGTGAAGGTGTTGTTAGGTATCGATAACTGATTCTACTAATGCATACAAAACCGGGCTAAACTTAAAAAAAAAATCCCCCTAAAAAATTAATATTATTTCGCAAAAAGAAGTAACTTAATAAATGTGCGTTATGCACCCTTCCGCGGGCGGCGGGCGGCAGGGCACGCGGCACGTGGTCGCATCGCTCATAATAATACCGGTGTTGTCACTTTTTTAAAAATTACCAAATTTCGGGGAAGTTGGAATTAATTCGCGGGAAAAAAAGAATAATTCAAAATTCATTTGTATTGGTACTATGATGATTACGTAAAATTTTATATTATACTAGCTGACCGGCAAACGTTGTTTTGCCATATAAATAATAGATTAAATTACTAAAATGGCTATTAAAAAATAAGGGTTGATCGTAGAAGGGTGGAAATTGGGGATTGTATGTATTTTTGTATGTTGTTTCATAAAAAAATAGAAATTAAAAATTTTGTCTAAAAAATAAAAAAAAATATTTAGGGGTGGACTACCCCTAACATTTAGGGGGATGAAAAATAGATGTTGGCCGATTCTCATAGATACCGGTTAAGCACGAAAAATTTCATCAAAATCGGTCGAGCCGTTTCGGAGGAGTTTAAAGCCGAACACCGTGATACGAGAATTTTATATGTTAGATTTGGTCATGTGTTTACCTAACCTTTATTATCCTTATGGGTCGGACAGGGTTTTCTTAACATACAGTATATCCTCTTAACAAGAAGCATGGAAGAATTGAATCATTTTATTACAAATAATTATCCTACATCTTTTATGATACTCAAGCTACTATTGATACCACCATTTCCTCCCTTTGAACTTTACAAGCATCAACTTTTCCTTGTAACTTCTTTTTTTTAAGAAAACGTGGAGGCTATTCCTATTCCATTAATTTAGAATAGCAACCTCTTTAAGACATCATTATTTTTTATTACATTGTTGAATGTCCGGATTTCTCTCTGAATTGGGACACGTTAAGAAGGTTTAGGTTTTTAACAGTATTCTTTACGATGATGCTTAGGACTGTAATTTTTTTATTATATACGAGTATTAACCTTTATTTTTTGTGATATAGTAGGTATTTTATGAGATGTTGTAGGCTTAAGGATCATTGACCTTTTTAAGCTCTGTAAGTTAGTTTGGAGACGTTTACAATGGGATTTATTGGAAAAAGTTACCTAAAGACCAAAGGTTAGGATATGCTAGGAGTATAGGCTATCCTTGACAATTTTAAATTTTAAGAAATATATTTTCAACTTATACATATTAATTTATTCGGATAAACAAAATAAAGTATATAAAAGGTTGGCTTCATACAATGAGGGTAAGCAGCTGCACGCACACATATGTACACACTTACGTACGGTGATCTCAAATAGCTCATTGTACGTGAACCGTGTCTATGTGTGCTTGCGTTTATATTGAATGAAGACGACTTTCTATTCTATGAGAGCTATTAAATGAAACAAATTTATAAATAAAACGTTTTACAAACTAGAAACTTTCTAACGGCCGATAGTTTGATCGAGTTGGGCTGTTAGCGCGCACACAGCACAAACAGTTGGGTTGGTGGTGAGTGCGCAGACTAGACAACTGTCGGCCGACTATTTTCAGTTTCTAAGCTGTCGTTGAAAAGAGCGGTCGCATAATGAAAGTTACTCATAGTACAATCGTACTACGAGTAACTTTCATTTATTTTTCAGTAGTCTGGTCGTGCCTCGTATAGCACGTTGAGCCGTTGGTCCCGGTTGCCATATGAACATCTAGTAGTCGTTACGGGTTGTTGGAGCCATCAAAAGTCCAACAATTGGTCTAACTGCAATGCTTCGATATTGCCTTCGGGTTGTGGACGTCAGACGGCAGTCGCTTCATGGAAAATGTCGAAGTTTCGCCAAAATCAGTAGTTAGACTGGTAAAGCGGACCCCAGACTCCAAAGCTGAAAAAAGCTTCGGATGCGACAGGGTTTAACGCTGGGATGATGATGATGACTCGTAGTACAATATTGTCCAGAAATATTAAATAGATACCAGCGCCAAAACTCGGAGCGAAATGAACCATCAGTCGAGTCGGCCGACTAAATAATCGGTCGGTGTGCGCGCTTGCGAGGAGCTCCATACTGATATAGCAGTCGGCCGATAGTTTAGTTTGAACTTAGTTGAGTAGTCCATCAAACTTATTTATCGGCCGATACCAAATCTTTGTAGTATGCGGGCTTGCATACATCTTAATACTGATTATAAGCCTGACCAAACTACGGGCTTATAATCAGTATGAAGATGGGAACGAAATGAAAAAGATTGTTGACGACAACGCGAGTACCCTTATTTAAACATTGCTTCTTCTTATACACAACCCAATCAAAATATTTTGAAAGCTCTTTGTAAATATGTACGTTTGAATGTTCGATTCGATGTTCGGTTTGAAGGTGAACGAAAACATCTTGAGGAAACCTGGACTTTAAGTCTGAAATCGCCAACCCGCATTGAGCAAGCGTGGTGATTACGCTCAATCCTTCTCTGTATGAGAGGAGACCTGTGCCCAGCAGTGGGCCTATAAAAAGGTTGATGATGATGATGAATGTTCGATTGCAACTAGAGTTATTTTTCTGTCAGCCTGTATTAGATGAACCTGTGGAGATCCTATATTAAGAGGGTAATTGAAATTGTATTTTATTTTAATTTAATTATCATATTATTTCCTTATAATTTTTGCATGTATTTTAATTATAATTAATTTTATTTAGGCAGTAACTTTTCTAGGTTATAATTACTATTTAGTTATAATTACAGTACTTCACACCAGGGCGGCTTCTAAAGTTGTACAAAGCACAGGTCCGTTCGTTTGTGGAGTACTGCAGCTACATTTGGGCTGGTGCTGATAAGTGTCACCTGGCCTGATTCAGTGGAGAAGCGTGTGAAGAGGCTGATTGGTGACCCTGATTTAACTCGAGAGGGTCTCCAAAGCCTAGAGCACAGGCGTAGAGTAGCCAGCCTTTCGGTGTTCTATAGGATGCATTTGGGGAGTGTGCGAAGGAATTACATGATTTAATTCCCCCATCTCCGTTCCACCATCGGACGACCCGTCGTACGGCGAGTTTCCACCCTTACGTTGTTCACACCACTACGATCCTGACGAGGTGATTCGCCTCCTCCTTTATTCCTCCTTTATACCGCGTACATCGAGGGACTAAAACAATTTGCCAGCGTCGGTGTTTCCGTCGCACTACAATTTGAGTGTCTTCAAGGCTAGAGTGAATAGGCTCTTAATAAACTAGTGCGCTTTTCCATCAACGATTGCGTCACTGCTTACCATTTTGCTCAAACTGTAGTCCGACGGAAACACCGCCGCTGGCAAATTGTTCCAGTCCCTCGAAGTACGGGGTATAAAGGAGGAGGCGAAACGCTTCGTCCGGATCGCAGTGGTGTCAACAACGTAAGGGTGGAAACTCGCCGGTCGTCCGATGGTGAAACGGAGATGGGGGAATTAAATCATGCAATTCCCTCGCACACTTCCCAAAATGTATACTATAGAACACCGAAAGGCTGGCTACTCTACGCCTGTGCTCTAGGCTTTGGAGACCAACTTGAGTTAAATCAGGGTCACCAATCAGCCTCTTCGCACGCCTCACCACTGAATCCAAAGTGACCAGGTGACACTTAGCAGCTCCACCAGTTAATACTAATACTAATAATACTAATTTTATGTAATAATTTAATATAAAAATAATATAATAATAATAAAAACAGTTTTTATTTGAAAAGCTTAGCACGAGGCAACTATTTTAATTAAAATAAATAGTTTAGCATCTGTAGCCGAACTAGGCATAGCCAGTATTTCGGCTATCAGCACCATTCTCCTCGTGACTTATTCTAAGAAAGTGCCAAGCAACCCTAAAATCTGTCACTCACAGTATGTGCTGCCTTATTTAATAGAAACTTCAAACTAATTAAAAGGTTCCCGGCAAATAACAACAACTTTCCCAAGAAACGTGGCGTGTTGGAAATTTTATTATTTATGTTAGAGGCAGGCTTGCTGAGGCAAAGTTTACAACTTGAAGAGTAAGTAGACGTAACTATCGTGACGCACACAGCAGACCACGGCTAACACATGCATGTGCAGCTTAAATGTGCATAAACATGGTAATCTATTAAACTCACCAGCCCAGTATGACACATATCTTAGCTTAAAAACTCGCATATACCAATGCGCACGCACTTCAATCCAATCAACACACACCCTCACACACACACACACACAGACACACACACAAAGACACACACACACACACACACACACACACACACATAGAGAGAGAGAGAGAGAGAGAGAGAGAGAGAGAGAGAGAGAGAGAGAGAGAGAGAGAGAGAGAGATTCACCCTCACACCCTCACAGACACAAACACACATTCACCCTCACACACACATACACAAAAACACACGCACACACTCACTCATTCGTCTACGTGCTACTCACTCACCTTTATTGCATTTATATTTTCTTATTTTATTTTTTTGTTCATTTTATTTTTGTAATACCATAACAAGTTGATTACTTGTCTGATTGTTAATACCTACCTATAGCTTATTATATGTAATTAGGGGTGGAGATCTGGTGTCCTTAAATACATGCATATAGCTTAGCTTAGGCACCAGTCTCCTACAATAAAAAAATTGTATGCCTTAAATTTGTAGGTTGACTTTCCTCTGTAAAACATGTATTGTGGTGAGAAAATAAATAAATCTGCTTAGTTTTTATCCCAAGCATATTCAGGTCAGCTTTTAGTCTGACCGTTTTTAGCTGAATACCAGGATTCTACATGGAGTAACACCTGACTACAAAATTACTATGCTATACCATACCACTTCTCTTCTTCTCAGACTTTGCACCTAGGCCAGCCATACATAGACCGCTCGAGCAGTTCGTCAGTGATCAACAGACACCGACCGCTCTTTGCTGCCATTGCTAATTGCTAACTGTGAGTGTCAATAATTGGAATGATACTGAATCGTCCGATGATGATCCAGATGAACAGTCCATTGTTGAAGAAAATTAATTTTTGATTCAATTTTTAATTATCAATTAGTAAAAATGAGTAATTGTTTCCTGAAACTAAAGACTGACCTTATTACTCGTATTTTGCTCATAAAATCTTATTTTAATGATCCAGATACTGTTTTGCGAAATAACTAAATATTGGCCTATAATTGAGCTTCAGACCTTTTAATTTCATTGTTGTGATTTTGAAATTTATTTTATTTGATTGTGTGTAAAAACTGTTTGTTTTTTAATAAAAAATAAACGTTATGAATATGGATCAATGAAGACCAATAGAATAAGTAGATAATATGAATTTGTTAGTGTTGTATCAGATGTAAGAAATATGCAATTAATAAATAAAGATAAATAATGAGACGGGCTAGCCGCCACAGTAAAAAAGAAAATAATAAAGTTTACCACCGCCCCCCTCCTGCACTAAAATCCTGGAAAGTATATCTGGGGAGATCATGTAGGAACTCACAATACCCTGTGATGGCGGCTGCATCGAACAAAAAATATGGAAATATGGATCAGTGGTTTACTATTTTGTCTATTTAATGCAATATCCATGACTACTATTATCCTTCGTTTTGATAGCTTCCCTGGTGTAGCGGCAGCGAATGCGGCCGCTACGCCATTAGGCACGACGTCGATTCCCGCGCAGTGCAAAGATTTGTATTCATGAATATAAATATTTCCACTGGTCTGGTCGTGCCTCGGAAAGGACGTTTAGCCGTTGGTCCCGGTTGTCATACGAACGTCTAATGGCAGTCGTAACGGGTTGTTGGATCCCTCAAAAGTACAACAATTGGTCTAGCTGCAATGTTCGATATCGCCTTCGGGTTGTGGAGGTCAGACGGCAGTCACTTCACGGAAAATATCGAGTTTAGCCGAAATCAACCGACAGACTGGTGAAACGGACCCCAGACTCCAAAGCTGAAAAACTTCGGTTGTGACTTGGATTAACGCTACGATGATGATGATGTTTTGGACCTTGAACCAGCCTGCCCCGAAAGCTGTTTTTCACTTAATGCCGGTCAGCATAATTAATCTTAGTGCACAAATGTATTAAATGGGGAGGGGGGGGGGGATAATTATTGGTGGTGGGTTTATATTAGCGGTATAGAATATATCGGAGATATATTAATTCTGATATCTATGGGATATATGTATTTTAAACCCTTCTGTCACACGCGTGCCACTTGACGCAAGTCGCAACATGAATCAATAGGCAGTCGACTAATAAAAACTTTTTTTACAAAAAAAAACAACCGACTTCTAAAAACACTACAAACTGAAAAATAACTAATTTCGGAAGTCGGTGTCTTTGGTTTTTGTATATTAGTTTTTGACACCGACTTCCGAAATTAGTTATTTTTCACTATGTGTGTTTTCTGGTAGTCAGTTGTTTTTTTTTTTTTTTTTGTAAAAAATGTTTTTATTTTACACTTTTTAGTTGTAAAAAGTACTGTTCAGCTGCATTCGGTTAAACTGGATGCTGACGCTAAAACACTTAATGAAAAAACTTACAAACGCACTGGTTGCCCCTATGATTTTTGAAAGTTCCCTTTGATTTCTCTGGTCTTCCACCATCAAACCCTGATGTCCTTATCATGGAACCACTTTGGAAATATCTTCTTTTCAACAGAAAAAGAATTATCAAAATCGGTTCATAAACGACGAAGTTATCCGCAAATAAACATAAAAAAGCATATATATACCGGTCGAATTGAGTAACTTCCTCCTTTTTGAAGTCGGTTAAAAAATGAAAGGATAATAACCATAACTTTTATAGACTTGATGTCGTAAAATATGAATCAAAAGCCAATGATTTGGACGGAGATGAATTTAAAGGGGAAAATGATAAAAATAAAGGACTAATAAATGCAAAAAGATTCGGAAGACGTCAAAACTAATTCAGTCTATTATTTTAGAATAGAGATAACTTATGGATGTAAATGTGAATGAAGTCGTCTAGACAGCTTTTAAAGTCACTTGCTTTTCATTAGCTTTTGCGAGAATATGAACGACGAAATAATTTACGACAAAATTGAAGCGGGTAGCTAGATATAAAGACAAAAAGACTGGCTGAGGATTTAGAAATTTGAATTTTAACCAAAATAATTTGTAACAACAAAGTTAATGAGTGGGAGGTTTAAAAGGGAGAGGTATTACAGGATTAAAATTTGTTTCACTTTCATCCGCAACCAACATCAGATATCCTTGTTTTTCCTTTTTAGCCTACCTATGTGCACACGTGTCTAAGCCATATAATACTCGTGTTAATAAAGGCTGATTCACACTCTCCAATGAATCAAACAATATTCTCTATGACACAATGCCAAAGCCGGGTCAAAAAGAAACGCGAAGTTGGCATGATGAGATGAGGAATACGGTAGTTGACTAAAAAAAACTAATTACATAGACCGTCAGTCAGATTTCCCAAAAAAAAAAACCTAAACACGTATTTTTCCTTTTTTCACAAACTTTTTTAAACAAAAAATGAAGACTATACAGTGTGTCGCAAACTCATGTGAGTCTTCCAAACGCGTGCCAGCCGCCACCCCTGATCATTGATGCGTTTTATTTTTGTCAATTTTTATTGAATTGATAACACAAAATATATATGTCGGAGATCATCGGTATAATTTTAATAGAGGTTGCTGATTTGATTCACGTAGTAGAGGGGCAAACGCTTGTGATGTTATTTTGTAATGGCGGCACATAGACAGAGTCGCTTAGGAAAGTGCTGCTCCGACATATACGTGTCCAAATTACTAGAATCTGAATGATGGACTAAATAGAATCATTTTTTCTTTTACTCCCTTATTAACATGGTATAGCGGTGCCTACAAAAAAATAACTGTGATTAAATTATCTAACGTTGGAAAAATTTAGTGTGGAGGTATGAAGAGCAGCGCGTAAAACTCACTCATCCTCTATAGAAAAGGGAGGATCCTCCAACCAGACTGGGATTTTCTAGTGGACACTTTGCCCACCGGTTGATGTCGCGAAAATATGCGTGCTAGTAGCACAGAAAACTCTGATTGCGAGATGCAGGATTCGCGTGACGTCAGTATGACGCGTTGTCCGCATGTTGCGTTGTAGGCACCGCTATACTTTTTAGCACCATAGCACGCTATTTAATGATTTTTAGCAACTCTCATCCAGCAACTACCCACCCCGCTGTAGGTCTTCACTTCAGAAAGTGGTGAAGGCACTAGGAAGGATGAAGTTTAGGCGTTTTGTGGGACTATCTTTGGTAATTTTGAAGTTCGTAAAGTGCAGTCACAGCATTTGACTAATTAACATTTAAGTTTGATTTCCAACTACCTTGACGGCGTTCCACCTCTTGTTTCCTAATTCGCTGTCTCAACTCACAGTGTTCAATGATTGAGTGGTCGAAGTGAATTAGTATGCACCTTTCTTCACAAAATAAACCGTTCCCACAGGCTCTGGGATTCCATGCATCACGTAATCCAGAAGTACGCAAGTGTTTGTGTTATGTTCCGACCCATACACGACATACACACACACACACGCGTGAGTCGTGTACGTAACATAACAATAGGTGTGTCGGGTATATATATACCCGGCCCATGTCATAACCAATCAACTCGTCCGATGAAGGCCAGCCCGCGCCGCAGCTGAGCCAGTAACCATAACTTCCCAACCATGACCTCTGAGTTTGTTTCGGACGTTTCTTCTCAGAGCTAGTACTAGGAAACGCCGCAATCATCAAACCGAAATAAAAATAAAAATTCGATCCAGCGACGCCCTAAGCCGAGGTTCGTACCCCACAGGTGGTGCCTTTAGTGCGTAGTCGCTTAGTTTTTAGTAGCCCTGGCTGGAGGCTTTAAATTCATTTAAGGCATCCACAAGAAAGTCCGGTTAAGTAGTCACGGCCTCTCAAGGTCAACTACGAGATGCCATATCAAAAAAAAAAATAACCAATCAAAAGTTATCACTACAACTTATACCTCATACCAACTATATCTTTAACTTATACTGATCAAGTTATATACAAGTTAAGTTCAAGTTATATACGTTGTTAACACTACTACGGACCAGACGAAGCGTTCCGCCTCCTCTTTTATACCGCGTACATCGAGGGACTGGAACAATTTGCTAGCAGCGGTGTTTCCGTCGGACTACAATTTAAGTGTCTTCAAGGCTAAAGTGAATAGGCTCTTAATAAACTAGCATGCTTTACTATCAACGATTGCATCACTGCTTAACATTAGGCGGGATTGCAGTGAAGCTCTAATTTATAACATATAAAAAAATATAAAAGTGTATTCCTAGCTTTACATCTCCTCGCACATTCAGTCTTTGATAAAACCTTCCTTGTAAAACAAACAGGGCTGTTATCTGAAGCCGGCTCGGAAAAACAAAAGCCGTAGGTAGGTATAGTTCTTGCAATTCACGAACGCGCGTGGCTCTTAGTTGTGTTCAAATCGTTTCTGTATACGTGTAAATGTGTGCGTGAGCGTAGACGCGCTACGGTTAGCATACAAATAATCAATGTTAAAATTATTTTTTCTTTGAAACCAACAATGTTAATAAAACAAATATATTAATAGTAAGTTTTATTAAAATTAATTATTATTCAGAAGTGTCACTATCTTCAAACTCTTCAGTGTCGCTATCAGTTGATTCTACATTAATCGTTAACTCGAAGTCCAAATCGAAATATTTTCTATATTCTTCTTCAAGTTTTTCGACATGCTTGCAAGTTTTACGCCAGGTATCATTGTCGATATCGTTCATACACTCATTTATTAAATTTTGTAAAACAGTCATATTTTGCTCGATATTTTTAGTTGCAATTTTATTTTTTAAAATTCCCCAGATATTTTCGATACAGTTCAACTCAGGGTGATAGGGCGGCAAACGTAATATTTCAAAATTCTTGCTTTTAACTATTTCGTCGATTTTGAATGTTATGAAACGATGTTTATTATTTTTTATTAAATCATAGAGTTCGATTTTTTTAATCGTTCGTCACATAAAATTCCGCTATCAGTTAGCCATTTTATCATATCGCTCTTCCTTGAACTGGACGTAGGAATTTTACTGCTGCGGGCGTTATGATAGGACGCGTTATCCATCACAATAACTGCCCTTTCTGGCAAATTTGGCATAAGCTTCTCTTCTAGCCACTTCCTATAATTTTCAAAGCTCATATTTGAGTGATAATCTCCAGTTGTGGAGGATGCTTTATATACCAATGAGGCATTTGGAATGAATCCATGTTTAGTACCTGCGTGCACTATAATAAACCGGCTCCCAGTACCTAATTTCTTCATAAATGGAGTATCTTTATCCTTAATGCCCCATGTATTTTGTCGAACGTGTGACGTTAAAACATATGTTTCGTCAGTATAAACAATAGGACGCCCTTCTGCACGGCACTGAGAAATCTTTTTCAAATATTTTAAACGCCAAAAAAAAAAAAAAATCATGCCTTTCTTGTAATACTCGTCGGTTACTGCTAATCTTTCGCCATTTATAACCAATTTTTATGAGCAATGAACGTAAAGTGCTTAGACACCCGTCAAAATCTATCTTTTCTCTGAGAACTGACCGAATTTTGTTTAAAGTTGGAATTTCCTTGTGTTCGATGTGATAATTTTGAATTGCACTTCGAATCAAATTAGTGTCGAAATTATCAAAATCAAATTTGCTATTTCTTTTACGACGTTTTTTCATTGGTGATAGAAACTTGGCAGATTTAAGAGGGCATCTCTTTTTCTTCTTTCAAAATAGAAGTTACAGTACGTTCACTGACCCCTGTTGCTTCGGCGGTTCGTTTTCTTACGTTAGCCAAAGGACTCAAATCACAATTATCATTATTATTCGCCTTCATGAAATTATATTCTTTTTGAAGAAAATGAAAAACTCGGGCGATAATTGCACGACCCTACAAATAATAAAGATAATACAATGTTCATGATCGTTGATCCATACAAAAAGTTTAATATTAAATTAACGCTATAAATGCATATTTACGAATAATTTTTCGCTTTTTATTGGTATTTGACATGCTGACGGTACTTCGTGGCGGATAGCGACGTGAAAACAATAAACACAAGTGACCTGAGCGGGCGACCGCTCGCTACTGAACGCTCCGTCAGGCACACACACTAACGCATTGTGCATGTACACAACATACCGCAAGCAAGAGTCACGCGCGCTCGTAAATTGCAAGAACTATACCCATGTGTCATGGGCAGCTGATAACTTTGTATTGGCGATGCGTTAGAATAAACAGATGAGACTCGCCTCTTATTGGGTTAGTTGTTGGTTATTGGGTTCTTAGTGGGGCCGCTTATTAATTCGGGTACTGGTAGGAATTACGGTCTTGGGACCGGCCGCACTTGTGATGGCGCCCGCTGGGGATTGCAGGCTGATATCAGTCGGGGTGGTCAAAAAAAGGTGATCGAGTTTGGTACTTTAGTTTTTTATATAGTTGTCGATAGGTTTTATTTTATTTTTTTCTTCAGAAGTGAAATTCTCCTAATTTTAAGAATAGTAGCAGTTTTTTTTTTAATAATTATAAACTAGCGCTTGACCGCAATCCCGTCTGATGGTAAGCAGTGATGCGATCGTTTATGGTAAAGCGTGCTAGTTTATTAAGAGCCTACCTATTCACTCAGAAAAACTGAGCGAACAGGAAGGAAGACGGCAGTTGAGCGAGGTGATGCAATGTTAAACCCAATAACACGACCAACGATGCTGCGCCAAAGGGAGATTGATCTGAAGACCCTCCACGACCAAACTCCCAACACAACAACATTTGGCGCATCGTACGTAGGATTCTCTTTATAAAGATAACTGATAATAAATGGAAGTTCATAAATGTCCTTCAAATATATATTCTTTAATAACACTGTGTATTTTTCTGATTAAAGTTTCCCGAATAACTAAGCTTTTTTTTAATTGCATAAATTGCTCCTTTGAACCAAAAAAAAACTTACAGCTTTTGATAAAACAAAAACTGTTGATGACTCTGCCAAAATTACTTTACAATTTAGTATCGCGTACCATCTTCATACTAGGGTATTTTATGTACTGTTATTAACTTATCATCATCATCATCAACTTTTTTTTATCGTCCCACTGCTGGGCACAGGTCTCCTCTCATACAGAGAAGGATTGAGCGTAATCACGACGCTTGCTCAATGCGGGTTGGCGATTTCAGACTTAAAGTCCAGGTTTCCTCAAGATGTTTTCCTTCACCTTCAGTCATTGGTATCCAAGATATACTTAGAAAGTACATATAACTTTAGAAAAGTTACATTGGTACTTGCCTGACCTGGAATCAAACCTGCGCACTCATTTTTGAGAGGCTGGTGTTTTAACCACTAGGCCACCACGATTTATTATACTGAAATGAAACTTATAAATATTCCAAGAGTGACTCTAGCCTCTCTCTACCGATTTAGTAACTCCAGTTATATTGCTGCTGTTAAATATTAAACAGTTGTCAAATATGTAGGGAAACTAGAAGCATTTCTGATGGATTGAGACCAAGGTCAGACTGTAGTAAACATTCTTGAAAGTGTGAGAATGGCTCTTTTCATCTCAGTTCCATCTAATCTTGATAACTTTTAGACAGAGATCGCCCCTGATATAATATTTTAACTACATTTTAAACAAATTTGATTTCGGGAATTGGTCACTTGGTTACATACAGGATGTATCTGACATCGCAACGCAAACTTCGCGAAAAGGCTACACCGCATGCCACTAATAAAATTATGAAAGTCATTTATGTCGTTAATGAACGGTTACAGAATTCACAGTGTTCAAAAAAAAGTGTCGGTTCAGCCTTTGAATGTTGCAAACGTGCCGCCGTGCGGGTTTGTAGGTATGACGTTGATCCCTGATGTGAACTGTTTTATTAAATCAGCTGATAGGATAGTTTTTCGAGTTTTGTTTTCATAGCGCTTTTTTATGTAATTAGCGAATTAATTAATTTTTACTTTAAAATTTTATTGGGTTACAAAAGTATAGCAATTATGAACGGTCTAAGGTGAAAAAACTACATGTATATTTTTTTACATCATGAAAAAGCCTACGAAAAATTCCACCACTGGGGGGTTCAGAATCATGTACTGGATCCATGGTACTCGTATATGCGTCGATGTCAGAGACACCCTTTATATAACGTTATTTTTTGTTTATGCAAAACCAGAACAAAATTTGTACAGAATAAGCTTGTAGTAGTTTTGAGTTTTGTTATGTGAGTATATAAAATGGAGACAATAATTTAAAACGAGTTTCCTACAGTTAATAGTTTATTCGACAAGTGAACGTACTGTGAAGTGATAGTAGAGCCCTGGTTGTGATAATGTGTAGATAATGAGTGTGTGTCGCAGCAAACTGTAGAAATACTCATTTTGTTTTTGGTCCATCAACAATTGTTTACTGTTTACTGTGTGTTGAAAGTAAGGTAACATGTATTTAAACCTTTTTAAATACATGTTACCTTTTTTTTTAATGGGACATCATCAAATGACTTCTCCCGCTCTGAGCGGAGCAGAAGGGCGTGTCAGACTTTTACTGACTAAAACCCACCCGTATTTCTTCACTTGCCTCTGCGACTGACCCAGGAGGCATCGGTCTTCGTGGACCCCGTCACGATGTGCTGACATCTCTCTGAGGTGCGCGTGAAATACGACGGCCCGGCCCGGCCCTCTTCTTATCGGGCGGCGAGCTGCCCACTACTCACCGCCCGCAGTCCCGCGCCTACGGTGGCTGGAAGTTCGATGTCGTCTTTCGACCAGGGCGTCTCCTGCGGCGGCGGCGGCTAGTGGCGTGAGGGCGCTGGGATTCCCGTTGCCTCACGCGCTCCGTCATCTCCTTTGCCAGCATCACTATTTCGCAGAAGGAGGTGACGGCCTGCTATGCACTCTTGCTCCGGACCATGGCCTGGACCAGGAAACACATGTTACATGCTTAGAAAAATGGAGTAGCACAAGTGATACCTACTCATGTGTCTGTATAATATCACAATGGCACCGATTCTCTTCTTAACAACCTAAACTTATTTCAACACAGACAGAACATAACATATTAGTTTAGACCTGTGAAATTAGTCCGCGCCTGACGTAAATTGATGTATTTTTGGTCGCCATATTTATAATCGCGTCTAAACTGTCTATGGAATATCTTAATTTGACAGGATTAAACTAAAATGTTATCTTCTATCCTTTCTTAATAAAATAAAAACAAAAATATGCACTTAGCTTAAAATTAGTTTAGTATATGAATAATAGAATCGGGGCCAATGACTTCGTGTTCGTACGGTATGAAGTGATTTTTTTCTCTGTTGGCTGTGTTAGGTTCCCATGAGATGCTAAAAAAAAACAATAAATAAAAAATGCCTTGTAAAATTTTAAACATTACACAGAACAATCGACTAATATCCATGTAAATTATTTCTCCCCTCAACACTCGTTTTTCAACCTGAAGCCATTAACATAATTTCTTCGCCCAACTTTTCTAAACAACCAACAAATTGCAATACTTCAGTCTCACCGCTGGAAATAATAATACTTTCTTGAACATCAGTATAAAATCTTTCTACCTTACTGGAACACGAAATAGAGAAATGCAGAAGGTTGACATCATGTGGCGCCATCTACATTGCCATATGCAAACTTCTTATTCAGCCTACAGAGATTCACTGCTGCACAAAGGCTTTCCCTAAGGCTTTCCACGATGACCGGTCTTGTGCTGCCCGCATCCATCGGCTTCATCGGTCCAGCTTGTTGGAGGCCTCACTACGCTGCATCTTCCGGTACGTGGCCATCACTTCAGAACCTTACTGGCCCATTAGCCATCGATGCCGGTTTTCTCTCCACCATTTGCCACCATTTTTAAAGTTTGCCAGCTTCAATTGTAGAAGCTTAAAACGCTCTGTAGATAGTGTTAGGGAGTTATGTCGCTCTTGTGATGTGGTGGCATTGCAGGAAACCTGGTTGCTTCCTGAGGAAATACCCTACCTGAATACGGTCGACAGTGGATTTGGCTACACGGGAATTTCGGCAGTGGACACATCCGCAGGGGTGCTACGTGGGCGACCCTTTGGTGGCGTTGCTCTTCTGTGGAGATGTAGCGTGTTTCAACAAGTGTCTGTGCTAAGTTGTGATAGTGAACGTATATGTGCTATTAAGATAATAATTAGTGATCGGCCTATCGTAGTAATGAGTGTATATATGCCAACGAATGCGGCGGACAATGTAGCGGAGTTTACGGACTGCCTTAGTATGGTAGGTGCAATTATTGATGAATACGGCATTGAATCAGTGTATATGTTGGGCGATTACAATGCTGCGCCATGCGGACTATTTTTCGATGAGCTAGTGAGGTACTGTGATGAGCAGTATTGGTCATGTGTGGACGTAGATATACTGGGTATTGACTCGGATACGTTTACCTTTGTTAGTGACGTGTACGGGTCATGTAGCTGGTTGGACCACTGTTTGGTGACTCGGTCGGCAAGGCAATCTGTTACTAATGTGTATGTGGACTATAATACGGTATGGTCGGATCATTTCCCACTAATTATTGAGTGTAACCTAAGCGTCATATCGCAGACGGTACATCACAATGTGGTATTGAATAAGGGGGTGGTCTGAAGAAAGTAATAGGAGGCTAAGACTAATGGGACTTCCCTGTTGAGTGTACAAAGTGTGCAGATTTGTGCTGTAGTGACCGCGGTCACAGGTGCGCTCTTGATGGTTTGTATTCCGCTATTGTGACCGCCCTACGTGATGCATCTTTGGCGGGTCGAGGTGGCAATAAGACGGTGACCGTTGGCTCGCGTGTACTTGGATGGAACAAAAACGTCAGGGAGGCTCACCGGACGGCTAGAACTACTTTTATTGAGTGGGTAATGTGTGGTAAACCTAAGAGCGGAGATATATACCATAATATGTGTGAAAGTAGAAGGGTGTTCAAATCTAGACTTAAATGGTGTCAAGATCATCAGGACCAATTAAAAATGGACATCCTTGCTGAGAAGCACTTAAAGGGGGATTTTCGTGGTTTTTGGCAGAATACCAAGAAGGTCAATATAAGGCCTGGTCTTCCGGTGAGCGTCGATGGCGTAAGTGAACCAAAGGATATAGCGAATATATTTAGGTCCCACTTTTCTGTACAACCTCTGTTGAGCAGTCAGGTTGCGTCGGTCAGTGCTGGGGGCTCCATGGGCAAAATGAATTCTGGGTTCACTGCCAAAGAAGTAGAACAGATCATTAGAGGTATGTCGAAAGGAAAGTCTCCTGGCCATGATGGCCTCAGCATTGAACACCTGCAGCATGCTGGCTCACATATATTCAGAGTGTTAGCTATGTTCTATTCACTATGCGTGAGCCATTCCTATCTGCCGTACGATTTTATGAGAACAGTAGTAGTGCCTGTAGTTAAAAATAAAACGGGGGATCTAGCCGATAAGGCTAACTACAGGCCTATTTCACTTGCTACTGTTATAGCAAAGGTGTTTGATGGTATGTTGGATGCACAGTTAAATAAACACGTAAGGTTGCATGATAATCAATTTGGTTTCAGACCCAAATTGTCTACAGATAGTGCAATACTGTGTCTCAAGCATACCGTCAGATACTACACGGATCGTAAAACTCCAGTGTATGCGTGTTTCCTCGGCCTGTCAAGGGCATTTGACCTGGTGTCGTATAACTTGCTGTGGAAAAAACTGGAGAGCACGAACATGCCACATGAATTAATTGACATATTCAAGTATTGGTATGCACACCAGGTTAACAGTGTCAGATGGGCGGGTGTTTTGTCGGAGCCGTACAGGCTCGAATGTGACGTGAGACAAGGGGGGTTAACCTCACCCACACTCTTCAATTTGTATGTGGACGCACTCATCGTCGCGCTCAGCAGCCACCACGTTGGCTGCTACGTTGATGGGATATGTGTAAACAATCTAAGTTACGCTGACGACATGGTGCTGCTGAGCGCGTCGGTTTGTGGGATTCGCAAGTTGTTGCAGGTGTGTGAGGATTATGTGGATATACATGGCCTCATGTACAATGCCGTGAAAAGTCAATACATGGTCTTTCAGGCCGGCGCCAAATGTTCACGACATGTTCCACCCATTAGCCTTAAAGGTATACCTTTGCAACAGGTGGAGGAATTTAAATATTTGGGGCATTGGGTAACAGCCGACCTGAAGGACCATGTCGATATTGAAAGGGAACGGAGGGCACTATCTAAGAGAGCAAATATGATAGCCCGTAGGTTTGCACGATGTTCAACACGAGTTAAAATCACGCTGTTCAAAGCCTTTTGTACCTCGCTATACACGTGCAGCCTTTGGGTTAACCACACACGAGCGGCTTATAGTGCCCTCCGTATCCAATACAATAATGCGTTCAGAGCGGTGTTGGGGTTGTCCCGTTCTTGCAGTGCCTCGGGCATGTTTGCGGAAGCACGCACCGACTGTTTCCACACCACCATGCGCAAGCGGTGCGCGTCCTTGGTGCGCAGGGTGCGGGACAGCTCCAATACAGTTCTGTCGATGATTGCCGAAAGGATTGACTGTCCGTATATTCGACAGTGCTGTAGCAGGCACGTAAAATAAATTAGTAGGTAAATTATTTATGACTTGTGATTATTTATTTTTTTAATTTTATTATATTATTTTATTTATTTGTATTTGATTGTTAATTTTTGCCGTACGACGGGTCATCTGCTAATGGAACGGAGATGGGGGAATTAAATCATGCAATTTCCTCGCATACTCTCCAAAATGCATCCTATAGAACACCGATGTTTAACTTGAATTAGAGTGAGGGTGTTCAGCACTACGTACTTTACGTTACGTGTGTACTTTACGTGTCTGTTTTTATCCGTCGGAAGGATCTGACCTTCTGTATTCACTATAATGTGCCACGATCCTCCATCCCAGCTTGTCATAACTTTCGACCCTCATATTTTAAGTTTTCTCTGAAAGCTATAACTTTTTCATTTGTTTTGTCTACTATAACAGAAATAGAAAATTTCGATGGAATTGTTAGGTTAGACCTAGAAGGTTTTAGTGTGATTATTGTTGAATATAAGAAAACGAAAATTAAAGATTTTGAAAACGGCTTTTGACTGTTCGTTTTTGAAGTAAATTACAAAAGTCTAATATTTAGTTTGTCTTTGATGTATCTAGAAGTTTATTTTGCCGCTTAAATTTTCTGTCTTCTTTGAAATGTTTAAATGGTAAATTATAAAGAATGTTTCCACCTGCTAATAAAAGTGGTGATCACTCTTAAAATGACCAAAAAAAATTTTTATTTTACACTTTTTAGTTGTGAAAAGTACTGTTCCGCTGCATCCGATTAGACTGGATGCTGACGCTAAAATACTTAATGAAAAAACTTACAAACGCACTGGTTGCCCCTACGATTTTTGAAAGTTCCCCTTGATTTCTCTGGTCTTCCACCATCAAGCCCTGATGTCCTTATCATGGGACCACCTTGGGAATGTCTTCTTTCCAACAGAAAAATAATTATCAAAATCGGTTCATAAACGACGAATTTATCCGCGAACAAACATAAAAAAGCATATATGCGGTCGAATTGAGTAACCTCCTCCTTTTTGAAGTCAGTTAAAAAGTATTTAATTTTGTCTTTAACTACTTACTACTAAACTTTCATAGGTAGAATAAGTCTTAGTAATAAGTTCATAATTTATAATAAATATCTATTCCATTAGAGAACTTAATTTTTGTATCTTATATAAAATATTTAGTAAATTTAGCTCTAAGTAACATAAGGCAAAATGCTTGTCTTGTAGTAATGGTCATATTGTTACCTTCATTTATTACCTGAACTGTCACTAATGAGACACAATATTGAATATTACTTTCATATTGTTAGATGACTTAAGGGTTGTTGATAATTTGTTTGATTTACATAATATTTAGGAGGCCGCCATAACGGATGGGAAATGTGGCTTGCAACCGCGCTCGGTCGTCCAAGGCCACATAAAGTATGGATGTTACAGTATTGCTAATTGATCGATTTTGTCCAAAAGTTGATAGGTAGGTACATGTTTTTGCCATATCTATTATTGGAATCAATTGTAACAGCTAATACCTACTTAGGACCCATTAACTTAATCAAATTTTATTCCGTGGTGCTTGGCAATCTGGGCTTCTCCCAGTTGCAATAATGTCCCTTTGTGCCGATTGGCCTAGTTCTGTTCTGTCTCCTGCTTGTTATGGAGGGAAGTGGAAAAAATATCTTTTTTCTTACTCCTCCGCTATTCTTTTCTGGTTAATTTCGTTGCGGGGCCCAAGACAGTTGAATCGTTTCTCCGGGACTCGTCGAGCTTCATTGCTCGGCGTTTTTCTGGTGGTCTCCACTGTTGATTCTGGCTTTCAGGAGTTGCAGTGTGTGGGAAAAGTGTGGCAGGTTTTGTCCCAAAAAATAAAAAGGTAGGTACATAGAATATGTATTTGGGCCAAAATCAAGTGCTTGAGGCGAGCTCGATAGATGGCGTTGTACTTTTTGAATCTCGCTTTTAAAGTTTTTTGCCGGTAGACTATACCCCGTGAAGGAAAATATTTATTGTACTACATTAGGAAACAAATGTAATTTCATTATTCAGTTCCCCGCGAATTGTAAATTGCAGAACACTAAGAATTTGTATCTGATCAGAGTGAATGTCAAATTAGGGATAATTTTTTTTGAAACCGGATAAATATATCCCAGGTATATTTTTGAATTTTTAAAGTTCATCTATTCAGAAACTGTTAAAAGTCTAAATATTTCCACGAATCAAAAGCTTTCCCAACAAACAAGGGCATGAATAGTTTTCTAGAAGTAGCCAGAAAGCTAACATAGTCAGCACTTTACTACAGTCAAGCTGATTTAGCATTGGACTACATTCGTAACATCATGCCAATGATTGCTAACGAGGAACTAAGTTACAATTAGTGCAACGTACTTGAAACCTTGTTTGCATGAACGTTGGTTGGTAGTTCGTTTAATTGAACTATGCACTGCCTGTGTGATTCTGATATATGTACGTATCAGTTGAAAGACATAATATTGAGATTCTGTATTGGTTGTGGAAGATTTTGTTAATCGTTGTATGCCTAGTTTGATTACGAGACTCGATCGTCGATGTTAAAGCATACACCCATTCTTACATCAAGCATATTCAAATTTCCCGATTCCTTCCCATGCACTTCCTAATTCCATATATCTGGCTTAAAGGCCTAGAGACTAAGCCAGAAAACTTACAAAAAAACAACAGCCAATTTCTCTCTGGTTTAAAAACACATCACCATCAAAAATGGCAAGAGCACGTGGTGAACCTTGAACAAGAAAGGCGTCTAAATTCGATTTTATTTCTAAATTATCTGAAAAATTTGCTTAATTACGTATAATTACAGTATAGCGTAAATAGAAATTTAATATAGTGTGCAACTGTATATAGAAAATGAAAGGAGTGAAGAAAAGGAAAAAGACTGATCCCCCTGATCCTCATACAGATATTACGACGGACTCTTCGGACTCAGACGATGATACGAGCAGGAAATATCTGGTGTATAAGGTACCAGGGTACTCACGAAAGTACCCTGAGAACTCAACAAAAACGGAATTTATTGTTTTTTTGACACATGTAATCGAAAAGAGTTTTACTGACAAGGATAGGCTGGCTCTTTCACATGCTTTAAGGAAATACAGCATAGCTGGTATTTCACACTTGAAATCTATAAATAAATTTAAAATAGGTATAACCTTTGACTTGTCCAACAACGCCAATGTATTTCTACAGAATAAAAAACTCTTGGAAGAATTAGGCTTAAAAGCTTCCATACCAGCAGGTGACACCGAGGTGACTGGGGTTATAACCTCAGTTCCTACTGATCTCTCAAATAAACAGATTTTTACACTTGTCGATAGTTCACGCAACGTCATTCAGGTGAGGCGCTTCATGCGTCGTGTCCGAAGTGACGGTGGTGAGGTTTCATACCTTCCCACACAGACCGTCGCTATAACATTTGCGTCTATCGAGCTACCACAATTTGTATACCTCGAATCATGGCGACATGAAGTTAAAGTATATGTTCCTCCGGTGAAACAATGTTTAAAATGCATGAAATTCGGGCACATTGCCAAATTCTGCCGCAATTCTGTGGTATGCTCAATTTGTACCCAGAACCATCACTACAAGAGCTGTAACGTCCAACATGAAAATGCAAAATGCTGTAATTGTGGTGGTAATCATATTGCCATCTCAAATCAATGTCCACAAAAAAAAATTAAAATAGAGGAGAGCAAAATTAAATCCAAGGCCATCATGTTCTCTGACTTATTTAAAGAGAACACCTTTCCACAACTAACTAAGACAAATATTGAAACACAGATACAAAACCTTTCCAAATCCGAATTTTTTATGAACATCCTAATACAAATCATTACAAAAATGATATCAAATCAAAAAAATACTCCCATTAATTCTACTTCAATAAAAGAAATGTTATATCAAACTTTCCGAAATACTTCTCATTCCTTTAATAATGGATCAACTTAATATCATGCAGTGGAATGCTCAGAGCATTACTAGTAATAAACTTCTACTAACACAGTTTCTTTACGAACATAACATTCATATTGCAATCATCTCAGAAACCTGGTTAACGCCAATTAAAGTTTTTAATATAAAAGGATATCAAATAGAAAGAAACGACATTGGTAACCGACATAATGGAGTTGCTATTTTAATACGTAACAATATAAGATATAATAAAATAAATACCTATTCAGATAATTCTCTGCAAAATATATGTGTAAGAATTGTGGTAAATAATAAAGAAATAAGTCTTGTAAGTTTTTATTGTCCTACAAATTGTAGTCCATGTTTCGATAAAAATAAATTTCTAAATTTAATTGATTCAGTTCCTGAACCCATGATTTTTGCTGGTGATTTTAATGCTCATCATACATCTTGGGGATGTAATTCTGTTAATTCCAGAGGTCGAGATATTCTAGAGTGTATTGAAGGAAAAAATTTGGTTTTGCTGAATAGTGGCGAGGTAACAACAGTTGGTTCTTTGACATGGCGTCCGAATGCCTTAGATTTAACTTTGGTTTCACCATCTCTGGCTTTGTCTTGTGATTGGTCGGTGCATAATGATCCACTTGGCAGCTATCATCTTCCTGTAATTATCAATGTTTCTGTAAATAATGATATATATAACAATAATGCTATACATTTACCCATTTACCCTAATTTTAAATTGGTGGATTGGATAATGTATGAACAAAATGTAGATTTACAGTTGTCTAATTTTCATTTACAACATAATACCCCATTGTTAGCGTATAGTGCTTTTTGTGAAATATTGCAATCTGCTATCGTTAATTCTGTACAGCGTAGAAATACACCCATTTCTTCTGCTAATCATAGTCATGTTAATCATACCAGTCGTAGAAAGTTACGTAAAAAACCTCCTCTTCCTTGGTGGAGTAAAAAATGCTCAGATGCAGTCCAAAACTCAAAGTTTGCATATATAAATTTTAAAAACAACCCTTCAGAAGAAACTTATATAGAATTTAAAAAATTACAAGCAATTAAAAAACGTACATTAAAGACTGAAAGGTCAAATAGTTGGGTTGAACTCTGTAACTCCTTTAATCGATGCACTCCGATTTCTGTTATCTGGAAATATATGCGAAAATTTAATAGAACATATAATCATAATGACAATGATGATGTCTGGGTTCAAGATTTGTTACAGAAGTATACTCCTGATTATGTAAATAATCAACCAAATTTCCACTTTGACAGTGAAACACATCTTGTAAATAACTATTTAAATAAATCCTTTTCAATGCAAGAATTAAAATCTGCCCTTTTTTCTAGAAGAGATAGTGCCTTTGGTTTGGATGGTGTTCCTTATATTATGTTGAAAAAGCTCAGTGATAAGGGTTTACAGTCTTTTCTACAAATATTGAATAATCTTTGGTTGAACAACTACATACCACACTCTTGGAAGACTGACTGTCTAATTCCCATTTTGAAGCCATCTAAGCCCAGATCTAATCCTGATTCATATCGTCCCATTGCCTTAACATCGTGAGTAGGCAAAACTTTTGAGCAATTATTAAAACAAAGGTTGGAATTTTATGTTGAACAAAATAACATTTTACCTAGTAATCAATTCGGGTTTCGTAGGGGTTCATCAGCACGTGAAAGCATCTGTCAATTACAGCTTGACATACAGAATAGTCTTAATAATAAAGAAAATTTAATGTCTGTATTTTTCGATGTTGCTGGCGCGTTTAATAGTGTCAATATTCAAATACTCTGTACTGAATTACTTTCCATAGGAATTCCTAATAAAATAGTGCACTGGGTTTATACTTTTTTAAATGATAGGGAAGTCAGTGTTAAACACAATGGTAAATTATATGGTCCAAGGTTTGCATCTGTGGGAGTTTGTCAAGGAGGGATATTGTCTCCTTTAATGTTTATTCTGTACATCCGTCGTCTGAATCTTATTTTGGGCTCTGATGTTAAAAATCTTCAATTTGCAGATGATTTGGTTGTATATGTATCTGGAAAAAATTTAAAAAATATTAGCCACATCCTTAATAAATCTTTGAAAAGTTTACATGCATACTTTACTTATCTTAATCTTGATATAAATGCACTTAAATCTAAATTGGTTGTCTTTGGTAAAACTAACAATCTTATTCCTTCTGTTTACTATAATGATGTATCTATCCCCGTTTCCCATGATGTTAAGTTTCTGGGTGTAATATTCACGCATAATTTCAAATGGAAAAAATACGTAGAACTATTAAGTACCAGAGCTAATAAGGCTAATAATATTTTGAAATCATTATGTACAACATCCTGGGGTGCTGATCCCAAAATTTTGTTGATACTATACAAATCCCTGATTCGCAGTCATTTTGAATATGGTTTTCTCTGTTATGCTGGAGAAAGTAGGCTTGTTGATGTTTTGGAAAAAATACAAAATAAAAACCTGAGACTCATTACTGGAGCATTTAAAAGTACTCCCATTAATGTAATGCAAGTTGAGTGTAAACTTCCTCCATTGAGGATAAGATTCATTTATCTGAAAGAAAGGTTTTTACTAAAGTTGTATAGTAAGAATAATCACCTTTTAACAAATTTGACACATTCTTCATCATCTCCTAGTCGAAGGTCATCCATTTATATGATTCAGGACTTTTCACAATATATATCTTTTCTTGAAACTCTGAAAATACACAGGTCAACTGTTCTTCCATGTTATCAAGGAGATTTTGCCAGTAAATTCCCTGAAATCAACATCATTATTGATAAGAATTTATCCTCAAAAGAAGATGTTCAAATAAAAACTTCTGAGTTAGCAGGATGCCGTTTAATATTTACAGATGGATCTAAAACTGAGTCCGCAGTATCATTTGCTATTTTTGATAGTTTGTCTAAGTTAGGTACTGGTCATAAAATAAATGCAAACACAAGTATATTCACAGCTGAAGCTGTGGCTATACTTGCTGCATTAAAACAAATTAATCTTAAAAAAGATGAGTGTCGTGAATGGGCAATTCTTAGTGATAGCATGAGTGTACTTGAAAATCTCAAAAATAACAGGCACAATGCAAACATTAATTATTTAATTTCTATTATAAAACAGGTTTGGCTAGGTCTATCCAATGAAAATGTCAAAGTAAAGTTTATGTGGGTCCCCTCACATGTTGGTGTAGTAGGTAACGAACGGGCTGATTTTTTGGCCAAAGTTATTACAAGTTGTTCCGACATTATCCCAGATACAAGCAGTCACCTTAATATCTTTGTCCCATGGATGGATATAGTTTCCCTATTAAAGAAAAGAGCAACAGACATTTGGAAAAGACATTGGAATTTTACAGTTCAAACTGAAAATAAAGGATTATGGTATGCTACATACAATGTTCCAATAGGGACTATACCATGGTTCTGCAAAAGTAATACCTACATTAACAGGAAATTTTACACAACTATTTTAAGGCTTCGTTTTGGTCATTGTTATTTAAATTATCATCTCTTTCGTCTGAAAATGGCCAGCAGTCCTCAATGTGAGCATTGTAACTCCCAGGCAGACCAAACCTTGGATCATATCTTTTTCGAATGCTCATCTTTTGGCATTCAGCGCCTTGTGCTAATGGATGAGCTAATTACAATATATGGCAGTCCAGAGTCCGTACCGCGCTCCATTCAAGCTCTTCTTGTAAATCGTTCCACTTATATGTCCTTGTTCGCATTCGTTGTTAGCACAGTAGGGCGAATCTAATAATAAAAATGTATTTTTCGCAAATAATACAGTATCTGGTTTCAGTCGTTTTGAATAATAGGTAGTCTGTGATTATAATTTGTAAAAATGCTTTGGGACTTCGAAATTTATTTGGAATTCTTGCTTTGTTTGATGCATCGATCAAAGTACTCTATTACTTTGTTTTTCTCGGATTTTGACGTTACGTTTTGTTGATATCAGCTGAACAATGTACATTTGAAATTCAGCTATATAAAATAAATATAAATAATATAAATAAGTTTAAAAACTAAAACAATGAGACGCTAATATATATGTATCACAAAATGGTATATAAAACTAAAGAAATTAACTTTCTTAAACTAAGTAAATGAAAATTAATTACTGAAGAAATGGCAGCATGGTCTCTGATCTTAGCCGGTTCCAAATGGAACAAACGAACAAAAAAAAAAAAAAAAAATCAAAAATGGCAACAAGAAGAACGGACCCGGAAACAAACTTGTCAGCTTCATATATTAGTTTTTTTTTTTTTTTTTTTTTTTTTATATTTTGCCGTCTCTTATCCTTCTTGCATGGCAAGAATCGTTATTTACTATTTTTGTTTGCTTTCTTTTTATCTTTTTAGTGAGCTGTTACTTCGGCTTGTGCTTTTTTGGGGTGCTCTTTCCCATAATCTTTTCATATATCTCTCTTAATTACTATTTACAATTCTGTTTAGTCTTAATCTACTTATTTTCTATATCAAACTTATCTACTTATTGTAACATCTCATCATCATATATTAGTTTAGATATAGATGTAGTACGTAGTTACTAGAGCCTCAGGTCCAAGCGCTGATCTCAATCATTCGGTATATCGCTGAGCGGTTGGTTAAATCGTGACGTCTTTCTATTTTTCACCCAAAAAATTAGTTAAGTCATTACTAATTTTTTAACTAATTTTGTGCCTAAATCGGCACTTCTCTTAGTGGTGTATCTTGGCGAAAGGCATGCTTTTTGGACGTCTGTCATTTTTAATTTTTACATTCGATTAGTGCAAATCTCAGCCTAGAGTAGGCTCCACCACCTTTCTGTTGGTTTATGGCAATAGCTTTTTTTTTTTTTGACAAAGGTTTCCTTGATTGGTCATGTAGTGTATGCGTTTTATCATTAACCACAGACAACACTGTCACTGTTAGTCCGTAGTCTGTCCGTTAAGTGCGTGTGAGAGCCTGTGATATTCAATGATTGTAAGGGTTTTACAGGTCAAAAATCAAAACATCTAACCTAACAAAAAATATTATATGTAAGGGTATTTTTGATAAGAGCTTTCATTGTGGGATCCTGGATATATTAATCCACCTTAAAGTACAACAAATATTGCTAATACATCGCTTCATATCTTAAAAAAATATGTTTGCTCACCAACGGAAATAATTCAATATATGTTTTTAAACTGTAAAATTAAAAGACATACCTACTTTTAGTTTGATGCAATAACCCCACCGCTTAGACAACAAATCAACGCTTCCCTAATTGGCAAATTTGAGTACTTAGTTACTAACTATCATGTCATCAAGGCAATTCAACTTTCATATCACCCAGCGTACAACTTCAGTGATGTATGTGTTTTCTGAAGTTCACCGCGTACAGGTGAACCAGCTTGTAGATGCTCCAATTAAAGTTTCAATTACTTTTAGATTGCTGGATATCAGTGACGCAGGACAAGTGGAAAATCGTGTTTATTGCGAAATTCCGGGGGGTTTTGTTGGACCGGATTATGTTAGGCCTTAAAAGATTTTCAACACTCAATTCTTTATTGCATTCCACAATGTAGGATTAGCTGGGTTTTTTTTATCAAAAGATGATGGAAAATGGCTGGTGAAGCCGTACGGAGAACAGGTCGAGCAGTTGTGTTTGTCAGATGTGTATCGGGAATTTGGGTGTGGAACGTCCCCAGATCAATCTCCTTCTGCGCAGCGCCGTTGGACGTGTTGTCGGGTTTAACATTGTATCACCTCGCTCTACTGCCATCTTCTTTCCTATTCACTTAGTTTTTTGAGTGAATATGCTCTTAATAAACTAGTGCGCTTAACCATCAACGATTGCATCACTGCTTATCATCAGGCGGGATTGCGGTCAAACACTAATTTAAAAGAACTTGTCTGGCCAGCAAAAGAAGGGTAAATGGAGAAGAAGACTGTAGCGGTACCTACAAACGCCACATGGAACAACGCGTCCTACTGACGTCACACGAATTCTACATCTCGCAAACAGAGTTTACCGTGCAATTAACATACATACAACTTCCCAATTTCAAGCATTGGCCAAGTGCCCGCCAGACATAATACCTGTCTGGTCGGAGGACCCTCCCTTTTCTATGGAGGATGAGTTAACTTTACTCCCTGTTCCTCATTCCACCACAACTTAACCAGCATTATACAACTTAATCAGCATGAATGTTCGCACTCCT
Organism: Sesamia inferens; assembly: GCA_037179545.1. Classification (NCBI taxonomy): domain Eukaryota; kingdom Metazoa; phylum Arthropoda; class Insecta; order Lepidoptera; family Noctuidae; genus Sesamia; species Sesamia inferens. The sequence continues at coordinate 22,861,484 of CM073944.1, read as the reverse complement.
GGGACCACGCCTTCTCTCTGTGAGGGGGAGTGGGCCTTCAACTAAAATGCGGGCTTACTACGGGTTGGTAGATGTTACATGTCCTTACCGGGCGATAAGCAGTGGGCAGCTTACCACCCGGTAAGGAGCGGCACCGTAGGTGCGGCAGGCCCGCGTTTACGGTGGACGGGAGCTTGATGTTGTCTTTCGACCAGGGCGTCTTCTGCGGCGGCTAGAGGCGTGAGGTCGCTGGGATTCCCGCTCCCTCACGCGCTCCACCTCCTCCTTTGCCAGCATCACTGCTTCTCAGAAGGAGGTGACGGCCTGCCATGCACTCTCGCTTCGGACCATGACCTGGACCAGGGTCGGACGCGAGAGATCGCCGCCGATCGCCGCCATAAGAACTCAGCGGTGATCTACCTTAGCCGGGCAGACCTTCACCGTATGCTCCACCGTGTCCTCAGATCGATCCACACAATTATGACACTCTGGCGTTTCTTACTGCCTTATCTGGAACAGGAACCTCCCGAAACAACCGTGTCCGCTGAGGACCTGCATCAGGCGTCACTCCTCAAAGAGGGGATTTACCGCCGAAATTGTGGCATGCCCAAAACCACCGCTGCTCTCACTTTGCATAAAGTGTAGGATTTTTCTAAATGTATGACTTTTGAATTATCCTGCGACATTCTCAAAAAGTTTGAAAGTTTCAGTGATATAAGTTCTTGTTCGTATCTGGATGGATTATGGAATTGATAACTGATTTAGATTTATAAAAATAGATGAAGCTTCATACTTTTGAGTGAATTGAGCTTCTATATGTGGGTATTTTTAGTTGATTGTTTTCGCCGTGTGCCACTTGTAAGTACTCCCCGTTATTGTTTCTTTCTTTTGCACCCTTAGAAATATACGGAGATTGTTTTGGTTTCATATTCCCTCTATAAAAACTAGGCACCTAGATGATAGACTGTAAAATAGGCGCACATTAGGTACATATACTGAAATTGAAATTTTTCTCGGTGGTAGGCCTCAATATCGGCCGCCGGCGTAGTTACCACCCACCAGACAAAGTCATGCCGCCAAGCGATTCGTCGTGTTCCGGCATGATGTCTGGTGAAGCCGTTTGGAGGGCGGGTCTGAGCAGTTGTGTTGCGATGTGTGCCGGGTACGATGCGCCAATTGTTGTCGTGTCGGGAGTTTGGTCGTGGAGGGTAGCGGGATCCGAAGCACGGTACTCCGCTGGCCGACCGCAGGTAGTTGGGGGCCCAAGTAGTGTGCCAGCCACATACGAAAGGCTGCCCCGCCAACTGCGAAAATTCCCAGGGTGTCCCCATCGTGCCGGTTGGCGACCGGACGAGAGGACTCGATGGCGATCCCTGGGGGTTTCGGGCGTCCCCGCAGTCTCCAGATCAATCTCCCTCTGGCCCGGCATCGTTGATCGCATTGTTGGGATTAACATTGCATTGCACCTCACTCAACTGCCGTCTTCCTTCCTATTCACTCAATTTTTTTTTAAATGAAAAGGTCTAAAAAGAAAAGTAGGTGTGTACAGCGGGCGCACGTCCTCTCTTTCAAAGTGCACCTCTCTAATATTCGAGGTCTGCACTCCAATCTCACTGCAGTACATCACCACCTTGAGACTGAGAAGCCCCATCTACTTTTCTTGACGGAGGCCCAGATCAGATGTCCTTCTGATGCGGCATACCTCAGCTACCCGGGATACGCATTGGAGCACCATTTCCTGCAGCGTGCCGGGGTCTGTGTGTATGTCCGCAATGACATTTGTTGCCGGAGCCTCCGTCACCTCGAAGACCCTCATTTCTCGTCCCTATGGCTGTTGGTTGACACTGGTGTGGACAAAATTGTTTACACTTGTGTCTACCGATCGCACAGCGGTGATCAGGAGACAACTCGATTATTTGACCACCTCAGTGAGGCTGCTGACAATGCGTTGCACCGGCACCCTGACGCACACTTCGTCGCTCTGGGGGACTTCAATGCCTGCCATCAGGACTGGCTTTTCCCGTACCAGAGGACCGACCACGCTGGGAGAGAAGCGCGAAACTTCATGCTTTCAATGGGCCTTTACCAGCTGGTAAAGCAAGCGACTAGGGTGCCTGATGTAGTTGGTCATACTGCCAATTGTCTGGACCTTCTGCTGACCACTGATCCGGACAGGTGTGTTGTAACAGTTTCCTCACCGTTGGGAACTTCAGACCACTGTCTGGTGAAGTCTGTGTCGACCTTCTCCCTACCAGATCACGACTCTCGTGGTGAACGGCGAATGTGGCGATACAGGTCAGCAGACTGGGATGAGATGCGCCATTTCTTTGCGTCTTATCCTTGGCAGCAGGTCTGCTTCTCTTCTAGCAATCCGTCGAGCTGTGCGGATGTTATAACCGATGTGGTGCGTCAAACTATGGAACGTTTTATTCCCTATAATGACATGCCCGTCGGTGGCTCGGCTCGCCCATGGTTCAATGCCGATTGTGCCCAAGCCGAACAGCGTAAGCACACGGCATTTCTCACCTGGGTTGACGCTCGTGACCGCGGAGCTCCGGATCTAAGCTCAAAGAAGAGAGCCTTTAACCGTGCTGCCAAGTCCTACAAAAAGGCGCTATAGAAGGCTCGCTTCGACCGTATTACCCATATTGGCAACAAGTTATCTGCGCAGCCTTCCGGTAGCAGATCTTTTTGGTCCCTTGCCAAATCGGTCGAGGCGAACTTCTGTCGGCCTTCACTGCCTCCACTGGTTAGGCCTGATGGAACACTGGCTCATACGGGGAGAGAGAAAGCAGGTCTCTTTGCATCTCTCTTTGCCCATAATTCGCGTCTTGATACTGGCAGTACTACTCCACCTATTTTACCCCACTGCGGTACTTCAATGCCTGAGGTTCGCATTCGGAACAAGGAGGTTCTGAGAGCACTGTGTCGTCTGGACGTGAATAAGGCTAGTGGTCCGGATGGTATACCAGCGATTGTTCTAAAAGCATGTGCGCCCGAGTTGTCTCCTGTATTGACATGCTTGTATCGCCTCTCATTAGGGACTGGTATAGTGCCCAAGTCCTGGAAGCTTGCCAACGTGCAGCCCGTGCCCAAAAACAGTCGTGCCGATCCTACCAACTATCGGCCGATTTCGATCACCTCCATACTTTGCAAAATTATGGAGCGTGTATTGAACTCGCGCCTCTTGGCATACCTGGAAGGTAACGATCTTCTCAGTGACCGACAGTACGGGTTTCGCCGCAATCGGTCAACTGGGGACCTACTAGTGTATGCCACTCACCTGTGGGGCGAGGCCCTCGAGAGAAATGGGGAAGCGATTGCTGTCTCCCTTGATGTCTCGAAAGCCTTCGACCGGGTATGGCACGCTGGCCTTTTGAGTAAGCTTCCAGCGTACGGCATTTCCCCTAGCCTGACTGGCTGGGTAAAAGACTTCCTGACTGAACGGTCCCTCCGAGTTGTTGTCGACGGATGCTCATCTGAGCCCATGTCGACTAATGCCGGTGTTCCTCAGGGGTCTGTTCTCTCTGCAACTCTGTTTCTGCTGCATATTAACGATCTGCTGATGCCCGGTATCTATGGGTATGCAGATGACAGCACAGTTGTGGAGAGATACCTGCCGGATGCTCGGGCTAGTAGGGAATCAATCCGGTCCGAAAGAGACGCCATGGTAGAGCGAACGAGTGTTGCACTTAAGGCAGTCTCCGAATGGGGCAATGCCAATCTTGTAGCATTCAATGCCGCCAAAACGCAGGCGTGTCTTTTCACCGCCAAAAGGAGCCCGTTCACCTTGGCTCCTACTTTTCGGAATGTATCCTTGGAGTGTACCGACCGCCTTCAGCTTTTGGGTGTTGAGATTTCCTCGAACCTAAACTTTGGGCGGTTCATTGAGTCCAAGGCCAAGGTTGCTGCCAGAAAACTTGGCGTTATCGCAAAGGTCCGGCAGTACTTCACACCAGGGCAGCTTCTAATGTTGTACAAAGCACAGGTCCGTTCGTGTGTGGAGTACTGCAGCCACATTTGGGCTGGTGCTGCTAAGTGTCACCTGGCCACTTTGGATTCAGTGGAGAGGCGTGCGAAGAGGCTGATTGGTGACCCTGATTTAACTCGAGTTGGTCTCCAAAGCCTAGAGCACAGGCGTAGAGTAGCCAGCCTTTCGGTGTTCTATAGGATACATTCTGGGGAGTGTGCGAGGGAATTGCACGATTTAATTCCCCCATCTCCGTTCCACCATCGGACGACCCGTCGTACGACGAGTTTCCACCCTTATGTTGTTAACACCTCTACGATCCGGACGAAGCGTTTCGCCTCCTCCTTTATACCGCGTACATCGAGGGACTGGAACAATTTGCCAGCGGCGGTGTTTCCGTCTAACTACAATTTAAATGTCTTCAAGGCTGGAGTGAATAGGCTCTTAATAAACAAGCGCGCTTTACCATCCACGATTGCAGCACTGCTTACCATCAGACGGGATTGCGGTCAAGGCGATCAAGCACAACTTTATAATTGAAAAAAAAAAATGTGCTGACATCTCTCTTAGACGCCCGTGGAACACAAGGCTCCGTCGACCCGGGCCTGGTTCTAATAAGGCGATGAACTGCCCACTGCTCGTCGCACGCAAGTCCGTGCCAACTCTGGCCGATAGTTCGATGTTGTCTTCCCCTGCCACCCTAAATATCAAATAACCAAACCCACGAATCGCTTCCAAAGTTTCCCTGAATAAGTCCTTTAATACCTAAATATTTAGCCACAGTCAACAAATATATCTACTAAATTTAGCTTAAGTTTTCGTTGCGGATTAACATATACGATTTATCGCAGAAGTTTTGTTTGTATCCAAACTGAATCCACTACATTCATATTAGTTAGCGAGAAATATATTATAAGCTATTCTAAAGATCCTTTTCAGTGAGTCAACTATCTCAGCTTGAATCTAACTCCAAAACGGTATTATAAATAAATCTTTATTAGTTTGAGGAGTAGGCGTTTGAGGTCGTAATAGGTTATAAATACCAGTCTATTATTATCCCACTTCAAAGGCCTGTTCGCAGATGGAGAATAGGGGCATTGTTCACCATGCCTGGTCAAGAGGAGTTGGTGATTTCAAAGTCATATTTTTACACACTACAACAGAAGAGGAGGTATGATTGTATTTTTGTTTTGTGTGTTTTTAGTTAGCGTTTTCAGGGAAGATTTGATATCGGAAGTCGGATCGTACTCAATTGTTGGGTCATGTTTCCAAGATAGTAGTTTTGTTTTGTATGTATATTAGAATTTACATATTTCACTCTTTTTACCTTTGCCGGTGTCATTGATGCCGATGATTGATACTATAAAATCAAAAACTGGCCAAGTGCGTGTTGAACTCACGCACAAAGGGTTCCTTACCATTGATTTATGTGTATGAAATTGTTATTTGTATGAAAGATTACGCGGTAATAAGCGGTTTACGATTTACGAGTAATTAAAAAAAAAACTACGTACTAGATCTCGTTGAAAACAATTTTCGTTGGTAGTTTTTATAATAATGTACATCATAATTATGTTTTTTTTTAGTTTTTTTTCATTTTCTTATTTTAGAAGTTAGAGGAGGGGGGGGGGACCAACTTTTTTCCACTTTGAAAGCGTCTGCCACGCAAACTATTCGGTTTAGAAAAAAAATATTGTAGAAACCTTAACATCATTTTTGAAGACCTATCCATAGATACCCAACACGTATGTGTTTGACGAAAAAAAAATTTTTGAGTTTCAGTTCTAAGTATGGGGAGCCCCCAATATTTATTATTATTTTTTTTATTTTTGCATCAAAATCTAAATGCGGTTCACAGAATACATCTACCTAGCAAGTTTCAACAGTATAGCTCTTATAGTGTCGGAAAAAATGGCTATGACATACGGACGGACAGACAGACATGACGAATCTATAAGGGTTCCGATTTTTGCCATTTAGCTACGGAACCCTAAAAAGTACATATGGATTAAAAAGACACTTTGAAAGCACAATATCCTACCCAAGCGGAGAGCGAAGCCTTCAGATCAGAGCCACTATGACATCATCAGCTGCGTAGCTTTATCCAAGTATTTTTTTAAATATATTATAAACTAGTGCTTGACCGCAGTCCCACCTGATGGTAAGCATAGATGCAATCGTTGATGGTAAAGCGCGTTAGTTTATTAAGAGCACATTCTCTCTACTCTTGAAGACAATTAAATTGTAGTCCGACGGAAACACCGCCGCTGGCAAATTGTTCCAGTCCCTGACTGTAGAGGTCACCATTCAATCTGACCATATGTTGCTGAATATTATCATTTTACATGATGCAACCATGGTGGCCTAGTGGTTAAAAGACCAGCCACTCAAGTATGAGTGCGCGGGTTCGATTCAAGGTATTCGTATTCAAGTACCAATGGAACTTTTCAAAAGTTATATGTACTTTCTAAGTATATCTTGGACACCAATGACTGAAGGTGAAGGAAAACATCTTGAGGAAACCTCGACTTTAAGTCTGAAATCGCCAACCCGCATTGAGCAAGCGTGGTGATTACGCTCAATCCTTCTCTGTATGAGAGGAGACCTGTGCCCAGAAGTGGGACTGTTAAAAATGTTGATGATGTTGATGATGATAATGACATGATGCAACTACCTACCTGACCTCCACAACCCAGTTACTAGGTAGTAGGATTCCCCTTGGTAAGAGTGGTTTTCAGACTTTCGGGCTTCTGAATACGACTCTCAAAGATGTGCGAATTACAAACACAACTAGGATTTATGCTTAATATTGAGGTACGACGCCTTTAAGACTCGCAAATGGGTGTGACACGACCACGGAATAGATAAGTAAGATCTTTCACCTGTTTTGTGGAGACGACCATAGACATCTACTCATGGTCATGCCTTAGAGATGAGAATTGTAACACGCCAAAAGAAAGAGAGGAAACGAAGTTTCGTCTGTCTTTATCTCTCTCAAAATCATCAATTGTCTATGAGGAAAGAGGTAGTGTTAGACCGAAAGGATAAGCCATCTCTGTCACTCTTTTCAAACCAAAAAATTACTGCAGATTGTCCATTACTATAATATGTTTATGGACACGACACTACTCAACAAGACACGTACTATGTCGGAGAGTAGAGCCAACACCGAAATGTGAATATTTTTAGCAAATCCTTGCCAAGGATTTTCTGCGGCCAAATATAGGCATAACAATGTCGTTTTGTATAAGAACTTTTATAATGATGTATGTGGATTGGATCAAAAAGAATATTTAGCTATACTAATATATAAAGCTTAAGAGTTTGTTTGAACGCGCTAATCTCGGGAACTACTGGTCCGATTTGGAAAAACCTTTTTTGCGTTAGATAGCCCATTTATCCAAGAAGGCTTTAGGCTATGTAACATCACGCTGTGACAAATAGGAGCGGAGAATAACAAAAATTTAAAATGTATGCTGTATATTTTGGGACTAAAATAAAATGTTTAAATAACTAACTCCACACGAACGAAGTCACCGGCGGTAGCTAGTAATACTCGTATATATATGACGACGTCAGCGATGGCGGAGCTATAGGGTCAACACCATCTTGGTGTGGTGGTAAGGGATCCATTTCGTAGGTGAAGTTTTGAATTAAAGCACAAAGTGTAAACATACCCTCAAATCTTGATAATAACAATTTAAATAGGCAAACCGGCAGTTTCGCCCCGGAGAAGTGCCTTGGTCCGCGTCTCAATCCGAAGTCACTGTAAGACAATCCCCACTTTCCAAAACGACTCTGTCAACGTGCCGCCATTACAAAATAACATCACAGCGTTTGCCCCACTTATGCAGAAATCAAATGAGGAACTTTATATTGAAATGATATATATATATATATATATATATTTATATATATATATATCATTTCAATATAAATATATATATTTATATATATATATACAGTATGTTACGAAAACCCTGTCCGACCCATAAGGATAATAAAGGTTAGGTAAACACATGACCAAATATAATATAAAATTTTACGTATTCATCATAGTACCAATACAAATGAATTTTGAAATAATCTTTTTTCCCGCGAATTAATTCCAATTTCCCCGAAATTTGGTAATTTTTAAAAAGTGACAACACCGGTATTATTATGAGCGAATAGCGATGCGACCACGTGCCTCGTGTGGTCAACGCACATTTATTAAGTTACCTCCTTTTGCGAAATAATATTAATTTTTTTTAGGGGGATTTTTTTTTAAGTTTAGCCCGGTTTTGTATGCATTAGTAGAATCAGTTATCGATACCTAACAACACCTTCACGGGTCGGACAGGGTTTTCTTAACATACTGTATATATATATCCACGACATATAAATTCAAACACCACCATGGTAAAAAAGCATTTCCTCTCTCTTAAAACATGTCATTATTTTTTTATTTGCTCTTGTATGATGTTTATTAATTAGAAGTATATTATATTTATTAGACTAGTATGATACACCCAACGTGCATATTTATTATATAATCTATGTAAATAGTACACTGTAGACTACCTTCATTATTTCTCTCTCCTTCCCCTTACTATTCCATCCAAAGGTTGTCTGTAAAAGATCGCTCTTAGCGATAAGACCGCCCATTGTGTCACCCTTTGTAAAATCTATTATTTATGTTCTGTAATCTATATGGTGTACATAATAAAGAGTATTCTATTCTATTATATTGTATTCAATTGTAGAAATTGATTCTACAGTACAACAGACAACAGTTTCAAGATAATCCAATTTGGACCAAAGATGAAATATTTATTGAAAATCCCAACTTCTTTTTAGCCTTTTTGTTTTTTCGGGGAATATCTCATTTCTGAAATATATCAATGCGATCTCCACTTATCCAGTAAGGCTAAATCGTAATTGATTCAGGCTACCAGGGACTACCCAGATTCCATCCAGAATCCAATTTGTAGAGTGGCCGGAGAACCTACGGTCACTATAACCGAATGAAATTTTGATTGGGAAAAAACATCAGTATTGATTGCTTTATATAGCTCCCGGGTTTGTTCGGTAATAGGCAGTTTTTCTGTTCTGTTTTTCGAGAGCGTTTTTGATTTGCATAAATTGGAATCTAGACTCAAACAATGATTGCCAAATTGCCATATGGTATTAAATAAAAGCCAAGGAAGATAAAATGAGTTTTTTTTTATATTAAATAATAATCTAATTAAACTGAGGCCAGGCACAGGATATTTTCCGACACCCATATTGGCAAAACTGCGGTTAGAAGCTCATTCTTGAATTTCTATAAATAACATTTAGGTTTTTAATACAATAACCGTACATATACATTTAATACTATCATCATCATCAACCTTTTTAGCGTCTTGAACGTCCCGATGTGACATCTGGGAATGCGTTGTACGTCCGAGCGCGCGATCGGTATCAAGCCGCGCCCAGCGCTCGTAAAATCCTCGTTATTTTCTTCTTATTTTTTAGCAGAAGTCTATTTAATGACTAAATATGAACTATTTTTCCTGCAGGGATTATTTTGTCAGATTTTAAGATATTATATCAAACAAAAATTTGACGAAAATCCGGCACACAATGAGCAATGAGCAATCATTTCATCGTCCACTTTAACACTCGTAAAGTCAACTTATAAGATATTGGAAACAAAGTATTTATACATATTCAGAAAGAATAAATCTCGACAATTATTTTAATATGTAACACTAATAAGAGGTCAATAGTAAAAAATAATCTAATTTTAATCGCAGAACTCACTGCCTCTGTACAAACCTGCACTCACCGTTAATAAACAAACTGTTTTTCCCATATTATGTGTCAGGTGGGGCACTGTTTTATACATCCGAGAATCGTTGTTTAATACAGAACCATATGGTGTACATATCGGTGAGGCCAACATGGTTGCCTGAGCGCTTAACGCCAACATTTTTAGGCAACTTTGTTGGCCCGGATGCTTGAGTGGTTATCGTCCCACTGCTGGGCACAAGTCTTCTCTCATACAGAGAAGGATTGAGCGTAATCACCACCCTTAAAGACAGACTTAAAGTCCAGGATTCCTCAAGATGCTTTCCTGCACCTTATAATCAGTCATTGGTGTCCAAGATATACTTAGAAAGTACAAGTAACTTAGAAAAGTTACATTGGTACTTGCCTGACCTGGAATCGAACACGCAGACTTATACTTGAGAGGCTGGTGTTTTAACCACTAGACCACAATGTCTTACCATATTATGTATTTCTATAATATCAGTCTTAATACGTGTAAAATTCTGACCTACTGTCTAGTTTTTGAAATTGATTTTCCCTGACCTGAAAAGGCGACTTGATTTTGAACAAAGAGACTAAATTATATTTTAAATGCCTTTGATTTTGAATGACGATGAGTTTAGAAGTTTTAACTTTGATGAGTTTGTCGAATACTCTAATTGCGTCACTCACTATTCCTTTCAATATTAATAATTTTGAAGCATATTGCTAATCCATTGTAGCATATATTCGAAAAATGTGTCTGCTCAACAACGCAAATAACGCAATGAATATTGTTGAAATGTCAAAACGAAACCCATTGCTACTAATAGCGTGTTGAAGTTACCAGGCAAAGTTTGTGCTTGTACAAGTTCACAGACAAGAAATGGCGTTATCTGTACTAAGGCGAGTAAGTAAGTTCCTACCTTATCCTACTTTCTGTTCACTTTCTGTTTCTTTCTTTATGTTAAATGCGAAAGTTTGTGAGAATTATATGATGGCTGTTTATTACTGTTTCATGCAAAAACATCTGAACTGATTTCGATGAAATTTGGCACACAAGTGGTTTAGAATCAGTTGCTTTTGAAAAAAAATATTGTTTTCTCATGCATCATCATCATTTCAGCCGAAAGATGTCCACTTAGTCGACATAGGTCTCCCCCAAGGATCTCCATGATGACCGGTACTGCGCCACCCACATCCAGCGGTTTCCCGAAACCTTCACCTACCACTGCATAATCATCACTCGAGAGCCCATCTTCCTCTAAACATCGACGACAAAACCCGCTTTAAAACTTGCTGAAGACCCCAGAGCAAGATTAACCCGACATTACACCGAAGATATCCCGGACGTCAGCCTGCAAGAGATTCGATTGTCTCTCAAACAGCTTAAAAAGACAAAGACACAAGCAAAACAAGGCGCCAGGCGATGGCGGATTAACGGCTGAGCTACTGAAGGCAGGTGGAGAACCGATCCTTAGGTCCTTCAGAAGTTATATAGGGAAGGGAAAAACGTCACAGACATAGGACAGAAGTATGGTGGTTCTCGTTTTCAAAAAAAGGTGACACGACCCTTTTGAAAACCTAGATACCCATCTCTTGTTTTCTAAAAGAAATGAATATAGTGAAAAAATAATTAATTTTTTAATGTAGGTATTACAAAGTTTGGCAATTACGAATGAAAAATGATATCTGGTAAATCTCCACCTCGATCAACTGACACTCTGTCTTTCATCAAAATTTTTAATCACTTTTGACAAAATAGAGGGTCTTGAGTATTAAGGTTGTAATCGATTCGATTGGCTTCTTATCAATTCTGTCTCTCACAAAAATCCACAAAAAATAATCCAGTGATGTTAAATCACACGTTCTGGCTGGCTACTTAACAGCTGAATTTCGCGAAATTATACGTTTGGGAAATTTGGTTTGCAATAAATTGATCGTTTCATTGGCTGTGTGAAATGTGGCACCGTTCTGTTGAAACCACATCTTAGTGACATCAATTTCATCAATAATAGCATAACATATCCATTCTCATCATCGGAAAGAATGCACTATCACGCCTCCAGACCACGGCCACGCGGTCTTATAAGAACGATCATGTTATCCGAAAAAAAAGAAAAGAAAAATATCATTAATTTTACGAAGAGTCACTTCAAAAGAACGACCATTTTAAAAGTGGGTTTGAATTACTTTAATGCCATTTTCGGGCGATTAAATTTATTGCAATAATTGCCCAAGCACCTACTACGAACATAGCCAAAAACTAAATGTCAAAACTCTTGATTTTGCCCAAATTGAAAAAACAAAGTTCTTGATGAAATATATCTTTAATACTTTTATTTTCACTTTATATTACGGTCTGTTTATTTAAGAACTCAAAACTAATTTTTATCCCGAAGTAATCATGGGATCTCCACCTGAGCCGCTGAAACTACTCTAGATCTCTCACTTACTCAATTATTTGAATCTTTCCGACTACGATGTACGACTTAGTTGTACGACCTAATAGGCGTTAAATATAATACTCAGAAAGAGTTACTTTCACATGTTTATAATAAACTAGCGACCCGCCCCGGCTTCGCACGGGTGCAATGTTGATACTAAATATACTTCAGAAACACTGTGAACGTTGTATAAAAAACCGCCGCGAACGCCACGCCGTGTACCGCCGTAAACGCGACGCACCGCAATTTTTTATATCTATATAAAATCAATAATGTATTTGGATAAGGATTAATACTGTTTAGGTTAAAATCGCTTCGAAAATTATCCGGTATTTGTCCTAAAAAGTAAATGAAAAAAAAAAAATGATATTGTGGAATATCCATAAGAGATACACATATGCCATCGCGGACATTTTTGTAGACCTTTTCAATGTGTACAATATTTAGTACATCATTTTGATAAATCTCGTAGAGTTCAGCCTGCGTTTCACTGCAAACGCGGAAAAAATATTTACGACATCACATTAGAAACCTCAAAATAATAGTATTTCTCCAGAATTTAATAGATGTTATTATACATATTAACCTTCCTCTATAATCACTCTATCTATTAAAAAAACCGCATCAAAATCCGTAGCGGAGTTTTAAAGATTTAATCATACAAAGGGACATAGGGAAAGAGAAAGTGACTTTGTTTTATAGATTAACTAGCTTTCCGCCCGCGGCTTCGCCCGCGTTAACTTCGGTTATATCGCGCGTTTTAGATTTCTCTCGGGAATATCAATTTTTTTTGGGATAAAAAGTACCCTATTATTTAATCCGGACTTCTAACTTTACGTCTGCAAAATTTCAAAGCAATCGGTTCAGGAATTATGGCGTGAAAGTGGTACAAACAAACTCACTTTCCGATGTATAATATATATATATATATATATATATATATATATATATATATATATATATAATATATACAAAAACAACAATAAAAAGAATGGAAATAAACATAGAAATGCTACTTGAAAAACTGAATGAAAAGCTGGACCAGCAAACATTAACAATAACAACATTAGTAACGACTAAGGTTATGGAGGCACTGGATGAAAAACTCAAACCAATACAAGAAGAAAATATTCAATTGCGAAATGAAGTAGCGTCCTTGCAACAAAAAATAAAATCAATGGAACAAGATAAAAGAAGACAAAATTTGGTGTTCTTCGGTTTGGAAGAGAAAGGAAAAACGGAGGCCGAACTTGTAGACTATGTAAAAGACATTATCATTGAAACTGGAACATACATAGAAAGTCACGAGATCAGCAATCTATACAGAATTGGCAAGCCAACTAATAAAAATCGTCCGGTGGTAGTGTGTATCACGTCCATGTGGAAAAAACATGCTATAATGAAAAATAAAGCTAAAATACAGGCCGGTATTTATGTGAAGGAAGACTACCCGAAAGAAGTGATTGAGAAAAGAAGGCAACTGCAACCGCAGCTAGAGGAAGAAAGAAAAAAGGGGAACTTTGCATATATATAAAATATGATAGGTTGATAGTGAGAAAACCAAACGAAAACACTGGAGAAAAGAGGAAAAGGCAGAGTTCAAGCCAAAGCCCCCAAAACCCCTCAGCACAAAAGAGAGTGGTTATTCCTGAAATCGACTCCCAAATTCAATCTGCAGATAGAACCACCCGCGCAGTCCTGAAACCAAATATACTCAGTTACGTTAGAAGAGTTAGAGCTCAATCCTTGTCGGAGCTGCCAAAAAACTAACTTGCTCTGTGACCCGGAACCAAAACACAAATAATAAAAACTCAACAATACCGTTTATATCAACTACTACTAAAAGCACCCCAAGACGGCTGGTCACCGTGGGGAAAGAAGACCATTACCCTCTAGAAAAAAGAAACCTAACAATTACGATTGCCACACTAAATACATGGACCCTCAGAACAGATGAGAGTTTACATGAACTAGAGAAAGCCCTAGAAGATATAAACTGGGACATATTGGGTATCAGCGAAGTGAGAAGGCTGGGAGAAAAAATTGAAGAACGGGATAAATACATATTATTCCACAAAGGTGAAATACCTGGTCACAGGGGTGTTGGATTTTTAATTAAAAATGAATTCAAACAACATATTCAAGAATTATATGGAGTTTCTGATCGTATATCAGTGCTGAACATCAAGCTACCTGGATATCATAAACCTTGGTCCATTATACAAGTTTATGCTCCAACGGAGGAAGACAGAAATGGAGAAACAAAATCTTTTTATGAAGAACTTACTCGAACACTATCGAAGTACTCACACAACTATATTGTTCTTATGGGTGACTTCAATGCCCAAATTGGAGAAAAACTAAACAAAGAAGAATTCTTTCTTGGTAATTACGGACAGGGCAAACGAAGTCCAAATGGAGAGCGACTTGCCGAACTACTATTGGAACATAATCTCATACTACTCAACAGTTTGTTCAAGAAAAATAAGAAGAAAAAATGGACCTGATTATCTCCAGATGGGACATACAAAAACGAAATCGATTATATAATATCTAACCACCCAAAAGCATTCACAGACACAGCAGTTCTCTCAAAATTTAACTTTCATACAAATCATCGAATGGTCAGAAGCTCCTTACGACTAAAGGCGCCTAGAGCAGCCAGATGTAGGAATAGTATGGATACACACAAAACACAAGGAAACAAGTACAAAAATTCTCAATATGCCACTAAGTCTCTAACCAAATTAAAAGATGAACTACAAAGGGAGGATAAAAACACAGATGTCCTTGAGAAATACGACAAACTAGAAAGCCTACTAAATAACACAAATAAAGGTATGAAATCTGAAAATAAATATGAACTAACTGATTACACAATTCAACTAATAGAGAAAAGAAAAAACCTGCTTTCAAGTCATACAAAGAAAGACAACCTTAAACAAATCTATACTCTAAGTAAAGAAATCAGGAAGAATATCAAGAAAGACAGGAAAAATAAGAGATTGCGGACTCTAGAAAAACATATACAAAAGACAGGAGGTGTTAAAAAGGCGCTGAAGCAATTGAGAGAAACGAAAAAAGATTGGATACCAAGCTTAAGAAAAGAGAATACAATGCACACAAATAGAAAAAGCATAAATGGAACAGCAACATCATTTTACCAAAAATTGTACTCTGAAGCTGGCATGGATCAGGAACCAAAAGCCGATCAACAGCAGAGGTATACCAATGGAGTCCCTGAGCCCAAAATACTCCCAAGCGAAGTAGAGAGAGCCATAATCAGCCAAAAGATGGAAAAAGCACCAGGACCTGATAAAATCTCAAATGAACTTATCAGAGGTACACTGGAAGAACTCATACCAATACTTACCGCAATATTCAATGATATTCTGGAGACTGGCAAAATACCTGCACAATGCAAAACATCCCATATCATACTCATCTTCAAAAAAGGCCAAAAAGATGATATACGGAACTACAGACCGATTAGTCTTCTCTCTAACATATACAAGGTTTTCTCAAAGGTTATCCTTAACAGAATTAGTAAAAAGCTCGATGAAAATCAACCAAGAGAGCAAGCTGGATTCAGGAAAAATTTTTCCACTTTGGACCATATACACACAGTGAAACAAGTAGTAGAGAAATATAAGGAATACAACAAACCACTGTATATAGGATTCATCGATTACTTTAAAGCGTTTGACAGCGTGCACCACAAAGCCATCTGGGAAAGTCTAGAACAACAAGGTATACCCCAAACATTCATCAGAATAATAAAGAACATATACTCTAACAACACAGCAAGAGTTCAATTGGAAACCTTGGGAGAAGAGTTTTACATCCAGAGAGGCCTGAAACAAGGAGACCCCCTATCACCAAAACTATTTTCATCTGTCCTCGAGAGTATTTTCCGCAAACTAGAGTGGAATAAGTTCGGTCTAAATATCAATGGGGAAAAGTTAAATCATTTAAGGTTTGCAGATGATATTATCCTATTTGAAGAAAGCCCCCAACGCATCGAGGAAATGATAAATTTATTGAGAGAGGAAAGCATGAAATTAGGTCTACAGATGAATATGGAAAAAACAAAACTCCTCACTAACTCTGCTCAGGCTCCTGTAAAAATAAAAGATCATCCACTGGAGTACGTGCAGGAATACATATACTTGGGCCAAGTGATTTCCCTCGAAGATCAAACTACCAAAGAAGTAAACAGACGAATATCAAATGGATGGAAAAAATACTGGTCTTTGAGGGAGATCATGAAGTCAAACGAGCTGGGAATGTCAATTAAAAGAAGAACTTTTGATACATGCATACTCCCAGTCATAACGTATGGATGTGAAACATGGGCTCTTACCACACTACACAGAGAAAAGCTGGAACGATGTCAGAGAGCTATGGAGAGAAGCATGACAGGAATAAAAAAACAAGAAAAAGTGAGAAGTAGTGTGATAAGAGAAAAAACCGGGTTAACAGATATCCTCAGCCGTATAGACCAAATGAAGTGGCGATGGACGGGACATATGATCAGAGACCGGCAAAATAAATGGACTCAAGCAGTCTCAGACTGGTACCCCAGGGATGGGAAACGAAATAGAGGACGTCAATACGTGAGATGGGCTGACGACTTAAAATTAACAGCAGGACACCACTGGAGAAGGGTCGCTAGAGACAGAGAGCAGTGGAAATTTCTAGAGGAGGCCTATGCCAAAAGGCTCACTGAATTACTAGACATTCTCTGAATCAGAAACTGTATACAAACTAAACAGAACAGAAATTCAGAATAAAGGGCTTATTATATTATATTATATATATTATATACACACATCAAAAGTGTCTAGGGATCAAGCATTTTTATGCGGATTTCTTGAGATTGAGATTGGCTTTGTAATAAATTTATGATTTTATAAATTTATATGGATCCTTTTTGGTGCATTTCATAATTTGAATCAGGAACTGTGAATCAAATTCGAGTAAAAGATGAAAATCAGCTGTCAATATTTTCCCTATAAAAACATACAACGCATTGAAGACATTATTAGTGCTACTGTTTCCCTACTACTGATTAAAACCAACGTTATTATGGAGCGGCGACGTCATTTAAGCAGGGAAGAAATACTCAGAGCCGTGGGAATAATAGAAGCTGGTTCCCGGCAACGTACTGTGGCTTTAGCTCTGAATACAAGTCAGAGTGTTATCAGTCGACTTTGGACACGTTACCGAAGCACTGGTACCGTGGCTGAGCGCCATGGAGGACGGTATCGCTGCACCACACGGAGACAAGACCGATACATTCAAATCTTAACTCGAAGAGCTCCAACAATAACCGCCATGATGTTAGCCGTGAGGCTTCATCACTCTTCAGGGAACTTAATTAGCGACCAAACAGTCAGAAACCGCTTGCATGAAGTGAACCTTCATTCCCGAAGACCGCTACGGGTACCACCTATAGCAATGCACAATCGTAGGATTCGATATCAATGGGCTCTTGAACACAGAAATTGGGCAGAAGAACAATGGCGTTTCGTGTGCTTTTCTGATGAGTCTCGTTTTGGTATGAGACCGGATACAAGACGTATACGACACTGGAGAACCCCTGGACGCCAACAGCGATTAAAATCCTGCCAGGAAGTCCATCCTTATAGTGGTGGAACCATCATGGTATGGGGGGGATATTTGGATCGGCGGAAGAACTGAGTTGATTTGGATCAGAGGCAACCTCAACGCTCAAATTTATGCTGAGACGATTGTATCAGACGTCATCGTTCCTCTACAAGTGCAAATCGGTCCCTTATTTCAGTTAATGCATGATAATGCACGACCGCACACCGGAAGAGTTGTAAGACAGACTCTCGCCGCAGCTAACATCAATGTCCTGCCCTGGCCTGCTCAGTCGCCAGACTTGAACCCGATTGAGCATGCATGGGATATGCTACAGAGAAGAGCTCTGCCGAATATGGAGGGTATCCAGTCGCAAGAAGACCTTTTTTTGTTGTTGCAACGAACATGGGCGGCCATTCCACAGCGTGATTTGGATGAACTCATTTTGAGTATGCCAAACCGATGTTCTTGTGTTGTTAGTGTTCGCGGTAGAAACACGGATTATTAATTGTTTAAGTTACCCAATAAAATTTTAGAGAAAACTGTTATTTCAGTCTTTTTTCGAACTTTTGTGTTAGTGGTTCAAATGTCAAATATCCCTTTATTAGGAAAATGGCAAATTTCTTTATTAATGCAAAGGTGACTTGGTTTATCGTTACTGTGACAAACGAAAACACTTTATTTGATGAATCCTTAAAGAAAATTTTAATTAATATCAATCAGGAGAAAAGTTATTGCAAAAATATATGTTGATCCCTAGACACTTTTGATGTGTGTATTATATATAATATTTGGTGTACACATACAAATATTCCAGTAATCTCCCTTGGGAACTTGATGTTTTTTTTAGGACCAAAAGTAGCCTATGTTACTCTCCATCTTTTCAAGTAACTGTATGCCAAAAATCAGGTCGATTGATTGCTTAGCTACGGCGTGAAGGAAGGACAAACAAACAAACAAACACACTTTCACATTTATAATATTAGTATGGATTGAATCATGATATCTTTTGATTGGAATGTCCGATTTCAATATTTCAAAAAGTAATCATCAGGTATTGAGACAGTCTTGAATATTAAATTATTTATTTGGATATCTTGAATATTACATTTATAAATGTTATGGATAACACGGTTTGATTTGGATCGGCATTTCTATCAATTTGTTAAATGTAAAAAAGTAGATACCTACTTTTTACACTACTTACTTTTACTTTTTTATTCTTTTTTTTTAGTGACGTAACTACAATAGTTAGACATATGGTTTCGCGAAGTTTTAAAATATTGTCGAACATATTTTTGGTCGGTAACAATGGGCCTTATAAGAAGGCTCAAAGTCACTCAAAGGGCAATGGAGAGGGCTATGCTTGGGGTTTCACTGCGCGATCGAATCAGGAATGAGGAGATCCGCAGAAGAACGAGAGCAGCCGACATAGCCCGAAGAATTGCAACACTAAAGTGGCAATGGTCTGGACACATTGCCCGTAGGACCGATGCTTGATGGGGGCGACGGGTTCTCCAGTGGCGACCATGCACCGAAAGACGTAGCGTGGGAAGGCCCCCGGCAAGATGGACCGACGACCTGGCGAAGGTCGCGGGAAACCGCTGGATGCGGGTGGCGCAGGACCGGTCGTCGTGGAGAAACTTGGGGGAGGCTTATGTCCAGCAGTCGACGTCTTTCGGCTGAAATGATGATGATGATGATTTTTTTGTTCTATCATTAATACTCTTCGCAGCGTATGCGATGAAAAACATTTTATGACTAACCTTTTTACACCTTCGGTTAGTTTTAATAACAATTTCTAAAGTATTCTATAGTAATCTAGAACTAAATATAGCCTATGTTACTCAGAGATAGTGTAGCTTTCTAATGAAAAAAGAATTATTAAAATCGGTCCAGTACTTTTCAAGTTTATTCGTTACATACAAAATTACAAATACTTCCTATTTATAATTTTGCTGTAGATGTCAAGAAAACCCTGTCTGTACCGTGAAGGTATTGTTAGCTATCGATAACTGATTCTACTAAAGCCTAGAAAGCCGGGCTAAACTTAAAAAAAACCCTTCAAAATAAATATTATTTCGCAAAAAGAGGTAACGTATACATGCGCGGGCAAAGGGGCACAGGGCACGCACCGTCAAAATCGCACCGTAATAATACCGTCAAAAATGGTGTTGTCACTTTTTTTTTTAAATAATTTATAATTGGGGAAATTCATTACATAGTATTGTTACTATGATGATTATGTAAAATTTCATATTCTATTTGGTCAGGGTTTTCTTTACATTATAATTATTATAGAAAGGATGATTTGGGAACATGTCAGAATAAAAGATTTTTTTTACAAACTATAAACTAGTGCTTGACCGCAATCCCGCCTGATGGTAAGGAGTGATGCAACCCTTGAAGGTAAAGCGCGCTAGTTTATTAAGAGCCTATTCACTCTAGCTTTGAATACACCTAAATTGTAGTGCATCGTTCTCACACGGTTGATTTCAAAATGAATGATGTAATCAAATATTTGTATCAATAGCTTGATAATTTAAAAGAGAGTCCATGGAGTTTCTTGCCCGTTCTTCTTCATAGGTACCTACTCTTTGGAATGGGCGACTAGCTTCACCTTACTGACTGGCCGACCTTCTGACAATTCAAAAGTGCCTGTAACTGGTTTATTTGAAATAAATGCTTTGATTTGACTTAATTTGATTTGTAATCAAACGGAAACACCGCCGCTGGCAAATTTTTCCAGTCCTTCGATGTAGGCGGTATTAAAGACGAGGCGAAACGCCTCGTCCGGATCGCAGCGGCGTTAACAACGTAAGATAAGAAAATTGTAACTGTCTATCATAAGATTTAAACAGAAGATTGATAACAGAGCTTACTGATGTTGCAGGCATCTGAGACGGAAAAGATAATTCATCAATTCACGAGAATGATTTCGGTATTCAACTCGTCTTTTGATATTCGACTGGTTATTTGGTTATCAGTGTTTGCTGGACTAATTGGTAGTAATAATAGAAACGTTGGATTGATTAATTATGATAACAACAATGGTTAAACTGTAACAGCACGGTTGGCGTAGTGAGCAAATGTTGACTGCTGCGCTGCGTGTCGCGGGTTCGATTCCCGCACGGAACAAATATTTGTATGACCTACAATTAAATATCGATCCAGCCGTTCCTTGCTGTTCTCTCCAGCGACACCCTTAGCCGAGGTTCGTACCGCACAGGGCGTGCCCTTAGCGTGTAGTCGCTTAGTTTTTAGGTTAAGTAGTCACGACTTCTCAAGGTCAACTACGAGATGCAATATTAAAAAAAATAATAATAATAATACCTACAAGTAGTTATAATAAGCCTAGTTGTTTGTGTATGTGAGTTTATATATTTGTTAAAGCACTCACGATACAGGAGAGATTCCTAGTGTGGAACAACGTCTGTTTTAAAATAATAAAAAAAAAAAAAGACGTGTGGCACTCGGGGACTGCCGCGGTAAAGCTATTGCATAGCATTTTGTATGATATTAATTCAAGTTACACTTTTTGAGCGTGGTGACCGATAAGAAAACAAATTTTTCTTTTATTAAATAACTAAAAAGTTAATATTATTTAAAATATTTTTATTATTTTACAATACATGTGGGTCCTCTCAAGTATGAGTGCGCGGGTTCGATTCCAGGTCAGGCAAGTACCAATGTAACTTTTCTAAAGTTATATGTACTTTCTAAGTATATCTTGGACACCAATGACTGAAGGCGAAGGAAAAAATCTTGAGGAAACCTGGGCTTTATAAGTCTGAAATCGCCAACCCGCATTGAGCAAGCGTGGTGATTACGCTCAATCCTTCTCTGTATGAGAGGAGATCTGTGCCCAGCAGTGGGACGATAAAAAGGTTGTTGATGATGAACGGCGTCGGTGTCGAATTATTTGTTATCAATTTAATATTTTCGAGCTGATCTTTAGTAACATAATCACTTCTGACCGTAGAATTAATAAATCCTTCATCAACTTCTTTACGTACGTTCTACGTAGTCAAAGCAAACCGGTGGCAATTTGTGAAGGTCATATGCCACAAAAACTGGAATTGTTCGGGATCCGTGATTTTAAACACCGTAATCGTATATTTTAGGTATTTCTGCTTTTTGTTCTTACGCCTCGATACATGTTTTTGTCTTGTCTTCGTAGAAACAAACAATAACTTTTTTGCCTCATCAATGTCTTCCTCAGAAAAAGCCGACGAGCATATTTTTATTCAACTTTCGTTGTTTCGTTTCGGAGATAACAATATTACAACTCGTACACATAAATGTACTCGTATTAACATTGTTCACCGACATCTTTCTGTAATATTTTATTTAATAAAAACTTCAACTTCAACTCTTGATCTGGTTCTTGTGGATAGATACCACAATTTTGCCAATAACACGTGTAACAAATTATAGAAATTCTTTAAAAAAATATTTCACAATAATGGCGGATATCGCCAGTCACAGTTGAAAAAACGGCCGCGTGAGCACTTTTTACTCTATAAAATCACGCGCTTTTATTTAGTAAACAACACTATAAATAATTTAAAAGTCCAATGAAAAATTAGCGTGACATTCATCTTAGCTTTTCCGTTAAAAAAAAAAGCTATTTTATAAAAACACTACTAAATTAATTTGAATAAAAGTACTTAATAATTAATTATATGAAAAGTGTTTAAGGTAGCCATGACAACGTCGATGACGTCTATGACATATCTCTATAGAAGACCTATTTCAGAGAGAAAATTAATCGCAAGTTTAGCACATAGCGACTATCAGTAACATGGCAATTGTGTAGAACTGAGTTCGCGCCCTGCAATATGCATGCTCTTTTTGAAAATCTATAAATTGTTTTCAAAAGATGTAGTCGCAAGCACACAAACATACCGTGCCGAAGACTGCCGAACTGAAACGACGTTAGACGATGTACGGCCTTCAAGCCACACCTCCGTGCCCGTCGGAGTGGGGAGCGTGAGGTTTTTTCGTTACGGAATTTCTGGATTCGGTCCCCGCGCTCAAGGCCCGCGATAGAAGCTATGCAATAGCTTAACACTTTAGCGAATGTTACGGAACCCCACGCAGATGAACATTCAGTCTATCTGCATATGCATAGTCTATGAAGACAGACTAGAGAAATATTTGACTGAAAATTCATTTGCATGTCTGTCATCAGGTATCCCCTGAACCGTGACAATAGGCTATTTGACAGTATGATTTTTTTGGGATTATTTGCTTTAGATGCATACAATGAGGGTCCTTTGTGTCATTTACATGAGTTTTAATAAAAATAATAACAATCAATATATCCAAAAACACAAAAACATATTTGACTTTTTGTATCTCGCGCCACATATTGTGAAACGATTCGAACCGGCTAATGTCACGATGACGTCATACGCGCATCAGCACTTGTTGTTGTTCTATTTGTTCTCAGGTGTTTTATTGATGTATTTGTACAACCAGGTACAGCACACCACTTTTAAACCATTTTATTAGATAAACAACAACAAATAACAGATAAATACAAACACCACTGCGGAACCGAAAATCGTTTATATCCTTGTGACGTCACTTACAAGGCGCGACGCCATGTTGCTGAATAAAGCGTTTCGGCGGCTTATTTAAATTTTGAATTTTTATTTGCATGTTTCTTGCGAAATATGTATTTAAAATAAAAAAAATACTTTCCGTGAACTTCTCAACCGCAACCAAGTAATTCAAGATAGAAATTGTAAATCTGTCAAATAGCCTATTAGACAGTTAAAAATTTCATCAGAAAATACATATATTTACTGTTGCCACTATAACATCGAAAACTAAAATTAGAACTGATTTTTGTATAGATAATGGTACGGAACCCTGCGTCAACTCGCACGTAGCCGATATTTGTCTGATATCGACGCACACACGAGTACCATGGATCCAGTACATGATTCTGGACCCCCCAGTGGTGGAATTTTTCATGATTTAAAAAAATATATATGTAGTTTTTTTCATTTTAGACCGTTCATAATTGCTATACTTTTATAACCCAATAAGATTTTTAAGTAAAAATTAATTAACTCGCTAATTACATAAAAAGCGCAATGAAAATCTTATAAGCTGATTTAATAGAGTTCACATCAGGGATCAACGTCATACCTACAAACCCGCACGGCGTCACGCTTGCAACGTTCAAAGGCCAACCATTCATTAACGAACGCGATAGCCAGGGCTACGGATCTGGTTGTCCTGAGAGGCTTCGACTGCGCGGCGGTGCTCAGCGACTCTCGATCCTCGCTCGACTTGATCCGAAACCCGGAAACGCACCATCCCATATTCGTAAGAATATCAGGGAGCAAGAGGGGAGTGGTAAAATCCTCCGGTTCTTTTGGGTGAAAGCTCATGTCGGGATCCCCGGCAATGAGCGCGCCGACGAACTGGCTAGGCAGGCGGCGGCCCAGTCCAGGGTCGCCCCAGCGTATGACAGGTGTCCAGTCTCATACGTCAAGTGACGTTTGAGGGAGGGCACAGTAGTTGTCTGGAACGGGAGGTACACCAGCGGGGCCACGGCTGGGGTCACGCGGATGTTCTTCCCCGATGTGGTGCGCGCGCGCAATGTCCTGAAGTGCCTCGACAGGACGTCTATCTGGGCGCAAATCCTGACGGGTCACGGCGGCTTCGCCGCGTACCTGCATAAATTTAAATTGAAGAGTAGTCCAGCCAGTGTGTGTGACACACAGGCGTCCGAGACGATACAGCATTTGCTGTTTGAATGTCCGAGGCATAACCGCGACAGATACGACCTGGATATAAGTACAGGCATAACCTTGTCGGAAACGACCATTGCCGAAATTATGGCAGACAAGCACTCCAGGCCGTATCTGGAGCGGTTTTGCCTCAAAGTAGCTAAGCAAGCAATTGAAAGGAACCGGACGAGGGTAGCACAGCCCAGCAACTTGCCGTCGGCAAGAATAGCTTAAGAATGTAAGTATAATATGTAGTTATATAGAATAAGACTAGTACATAGGTAATGTACAATAATGATATATAAACGAGACAAAAGAAAGTAGAAAAAAAAAAGACACAAGACAAGTTAGACATGGGAAAGAAGTGACCCACGATAGCCAATGCCGCAAAGAAATAAGCGGAAAAAAGAGTATTGGTAAAAGAATAAAAGAAAGACAAGAATTCTTGCCAAGCAAGAAGGGACAGAAAGCAAACTTTAAAAAAAAAAAACCATTCATTAACGACATAAATGACTATCATGATTTTATTGGTGGCATGCGGTCTAGCCTTTTCGCGAAGTTTGCGTTACGATGTCAGATACCGGTGTTGTCACTTTTTTAAAAATTACCAAATTTCGGGGAAGTTGGAATTAATTCGCGGGAAAAAAGTTTATTTCAAAATTCATTTGTATTGGTACTATGATGATTGCGTAAAATTTTATATTATATTTGGTCATATGTTTACCTAACCTTTATTATCCTTATGGGTCGGACAGGGTTTTCTTAACATACTGTATATGACAGATAAAAAAATACTTGTGGGTGTTCCCCGTGTGGTCTAAAGACATCCTTGCCTATGAGAAGGATGTTCAGTCCCAATAATGTCACCAGACGCCCACAGACGCCATCTTTCTTCATTGGCGGCGCCTGTCGCTGACGCGCCCGCGCCCGAATTTCAAACGGATTCCAAACAATATAATTTAGAGTTTAGTATCTACGCTTGTGTTTTTTTTTTATAAATTATAAACTAGCGCTTGACCGCAGTCCCGCCTGATGGTAAGCAGTGATGCGATCGTTGATGGTAAAGCACAATAGTTTATTAAGAGCCTATTCACTCTAGCCTTTATTGTGTGCCAAATATTGTATATAGGGGTTTTGGAGAAATAATACGACTTCCTTGAATGCAGTATATGGTCGACTGGCGAACCGTTTATTAAGAGGACAGCGATCGATACACACATAATGTTGAGGGTACAATGTTGAAACATTTTGTAACACTACCTACTTACAACATACATTACACCCTACCACTTATTCTAAACTGCTCTTATACAACTAATTTACAATTAAGTACATTATTCATGGTTGGTACCTTATGACCGGTTTCCTTACACGTTTACTTCGGGTCTCGGATGCTGTTGCTGGTGGTGGTGGTGGTGCCAGTGAACTTACTCCACTATCAGGTTCGCCAACGTCAGTTGGGAGTGGACAAGTTAACATAGACCGTGGAGACTTTCTCCAAATTTGATCTATATGTCTTTTTAAAGGTGGACCATTTTCCCTACTAACTAAGTAATAACGAGATCCTAAGTTCCCGTCAATTTTACCTCTAATCCACTTATCCTCCCTTCCAAAACCTCGAGCCCACACGTCATCCCCTATCTCTAAGGTACGCGTTATACCACCCGCACTTTTGACCTGTTTCTGTTGAGCCTCTTCCACTCTTTGTTTAACGCCTTGAACCTTATTGCCCATATTCAACAGATCTAGGCGAGACCTTAACGTTCTATGCTGCAGTAACCTCGCCGGTGACTCTCCCGTCGTGCTATGCACGGTATTCCTATAAATAAATAGGTACGACTTCAATGCCGTATCAACCTCTATACCGTCCCTAAAAGCCTTTTTTAACGCATTTTTACAAATTTTAACGGCATTCTCTGCAGCTCCATTCGATGCAGGGTGATAAACTGGCGTAAAAATATGTTTAATACCGTTAACACGCATAAATTCTGCTATTTCAACACCTGTAAAAGGAGGTCCGTTGTCCGATACTATCTCTTTTGGTAACCCAAACCGAGCTAAAACATCCCTTAATACCTTAAGAACTTCCTTTCCGGTCGTTCTTTTCATTTCAAAAGCTTCGATCCATTTAGACGACGAATCCACTATGACAAAAAACGTCTTACCCTGAAAAGGGCCTAGGAAATCAACGTGTAACCTACTCCACGGCTCTGAGATATAGGGCCAGGGTTGAGGGGGTGCTTTCGGTGGAGCTGGAGCTTCCAACCGACATGTATTGCATTCCTGGCAAACGCGTTCAATGTCTGCATCGATACCAGGCCACCAAACGTAACTACGAGCCATTGATTTCATTTTAACAATGCCCATGTGACTGATATGCAACTCTTTTAAAATAATACTTCGCAATTCCGTTGGTATCACAACTCTATAGCCCCACATTACACATCCCGACTCGACATACAACTCATTCCTTCTAACAAAATAAGCTTGTAGCTCCGCATCGGGACATGAAGGAGGCCAACCTGACCTTATATATATCATGACTTTTCTCAAAACACTATCCATATTCCCCAGTTTACTGACATCTTGACTGGTTATCGGTAAAAAATCCTGTACGAAATTTATATATGTGATTTCGTTCTGTTCTTTGTTCCTTGTACCCACTGGCAACCTAGACAACGCATCTGCACCATTCTTATCGGTAGGTACGTATTGAATTCGATACTGATAACCAGAGAGGACTACCGCCCACCTTTGTAGCCTACTTGCTGCCATCGTTGGAATGCCCGTTTTATCCCCAAAAATAGAAACTAGTGGTTTGTGGTCCGTTTTGAGAACAAACTCTCGCCCGTATAAGTACTGATGGAACTTCCTTACTCCAAAAATAATAGCAAGCGCCTCCCTTTGAATCTGCGAGTAATTTGCTTCCGATGCGTTTAAAACCCGCGACGCGTAAGCGATCGGACGCTCGGTTCCATCGGGCCACACATGAGCTATGACCGCTCCCACCCCCTGCGCACTCGCATCCGTCGTCAGTGTTACCGGCATACGCGGATCATAATGCGCGAGTACCTCACTAGAAGACAACAGATTTTTAATGCTGTTGAAAACTTCCGTACAATCTTTTGTCCAAACAAACTTATTATCCTTCCTTAGTAACTCGTAAAGGGGGGTTAGCCTCATACTAATATTCCTAACAAACTTGGCATAGTACATAACCATACCCAAGAACGATCTAAGTTCGGATACATTGGACGGTATAGGTACCTTTTTTATAGCTTCTACTTTACTTGGGCATGTCTTTACTCCATCTTTACTAATTATGAACCCTAAATAAGATACCTCATCCGCAAAAAACGTACATTTCTCTTTCTTGACCTTTAACCCGTACCGCTGTAATCTATCGAAAACTTTAAATAAAGTATCCATATGTTCTGCCTCGTCCCGGCCTGTCAAAATGACATCATCAAGAAAAACTCCTACCCTAGGCATACCTTCAAAAATTTGTTCAATTTTTCTTTGAAATATCCCTGGACTTGATGACAAACCATATATCAAACGATTGTATTTATATAACCCCCGGTGTGTATTGATTACAGTATATAATTTCGATGGTTCATCCAGACAAAATTGTGCGTATGCTTGAGATAAATCAATCTTTGTAAATTTATGCCCCGAATGTAATTTACTTAATAAATCATCTATTCTAGGTAGGGGAAAACGGTCAACCTCTAAACACTTATTTAAGGTAAGTTTATAGTCACCGCACAATCGTAGCGAGCCGTCTTTCTTAATGACTGGTACGACCGGGGTCGCCCAGTCTGACGTCTCGACAGGTGTGATGATACCGTCCCTCTCCAGCTGATCCAGCGCTTGCTCCACACGCTCCCGCAGCGCGTATGCTAGTGGTCGCGCTCGCAAATATATCGGTCTCGCATCGGGTCGTACACGCAAACTCACTTCACCACCAGTAAAACAGCCGAGACCGTCAGAAAACACCTCAGAGTATCTGTAACGCAATTCATTAATATTAAAAACTTTAGTACTAGTCATATTATTTATACATTGTTGATTGAGTTTATCAATAACTTCTAACTTAATTTTCAATTCGTATAACCATTCTCGACCCAATAACGGCTCTTTACCGTGGTCTATTACAAATAAATCTAACTCTTTGCAAGTATTACCAAACCGTACATAGGGTTTAATTCTGCCCCGTGGATACACCTTTTCGCCAGTATAATAGTTAAGTACTAAATTGCATGTTATTAAAGGCAGGGTACTTAATTTTTTTTTATAAAACTCGTAACTTACACACGAAATTCTACTACCTGTATCTACCTCCATACAAACATTTTTTTCATCTATTGAGACGCCAATATAATAAGGTTTATATTTCACCGAGTTATCTAATTGAAGTACATTTAAATTTACCTGTTCTAGGTTACCGAAATAATCATTATTACTGGCTGACTCCTCCCCTTCGTCCCTCACTTGTGTCCACATAAGATCTCTGTCCTTTTTCAGTCTAGGACACATCTTCTTTAAATGACCTTCCAGATTACATACACGGCACGTATATCTTCTAAAACGGCACATACTCTTCTCGTGGTATGCTCCGCAAGCGGCACACGGACTTGCCGCTAGTTGCGTTTGCCTCGACTCGGCCGGCGCCGCTCGTGCACCGCGGCCCCCACGCTGACTCACCGCTGGCGCGCACTTTGTGTCTTGCTGCGGGTTATGTTCCGCTGACCGACGGCCGCGAGCCCCCGACCGCCCGCTGCCTCGCCCGGCCGCGCCAACATAGTGCGTCGCTGCCCCTTGCGCCGCGTCTCTGACGTCACTGCACTGACCGCGGTCCCGAGCCCGAGGTTCTACCATCGCCGCGTCAGACTCCGCCGCCTCCATCGCCACTGCCAACTGGAGCGCCTTACTGAACGTCGGTACCTCTCCCTCGAACAAGCGTTGCCGAATGACGTCATTTTCAATACCGCAAACAAATTGATCCCTGAGATTATTATCCAGAGCTTCCCCAAAATCACAGAACTTCGTCAACTTTTTCAGTTCAGCTACATAAGTTGCGATATTCTCCCCTTTCAACTGTTTCCTTTGTCTGAATTTAAATCTCTCGGCCAGTACATTTGGTTTCGGTTGAAGATGACTTTGCAGTATCGTAACAATCTCATCAAATTTTAATGTAGAAGGCTTCTTCGGCGTACATAATGTGACTAATAATTCGTAACACGCACTTCCCATGACCGTTATCAATGTTGGTACTTTTAAATTCACTTTCACATCATTCACTAAAAAGTACTGCTCCAACCGCTCAATGTACAAAGTCCAATTATCAGTTTCGACGTCAAAAACTTCCAATTTTCCCAAAGACATCTTGTATTAACCGCAGTATAACACGCTATGGTCCAACTCGTCGCCAAATATTGTATATAGGGGTTTTGGAGAAATAATACGACTTCCTTGAATGCAGTATATGGTCGACTGGCGAACCGTTTATTAAGAGGACAGCGATCGATACACACATAATGTTGAGGGTACAATGTTGAAACATTTTGTAACACTACCTACTTACAACATACATTACAGCCTTGAAGACACTCAAATTGTAATGTGACGGAAACACCGCCGCCGGCAAATTGTTCCAGTCCCTTGATGTACGCGGTATAAAAGAAGAAGCGAAACGCTTCGTCCGGTTCGTAGTAGTGTTAACAACGTAAGGGTGGAAAGTCACCGTACGACGGGTCGTCCGATGATGGAACGGAGATGGTGGAATTAAATCATGCAATTCCCTTGCACACTCACCAGAATGCATCCTATAGAAGACCGAAAAGCTGGCTACTCTACGACTATGCTTCAGGCTTTGAAGACCGTTTCGAGTTAAATCTGGGTCGCCAATCAGCCTCTTCGCACGCCTCTCCACTGAATCCAAAGTAGCCAGGTGACATTTCGCATCACCGACCCAAATGTGGCTGCAGTACTCCACACACGAGCGGATCTGTGCTTTGTACAACAAGCTAGCTAGAAGCTGCTTTGGTGTGAAGTACCGCCGAACCTTTGCGATGACGCCAAGTTTTCTGGCAGCCACCTTGGCATTGGACTCAATGAACCGCCCAAAGAAAAAACAAAACAAACTAAACGCTGTACGAGTTACAATAAATAGATAATTTTCAGTACCTTAGTTTTTACCATTCTGAGCTCACTATTATCAGATGAGGCTAGAACACTTTATAGTGAGTATTATAATTAACTAGCTTTCCGCCTGCGGCTTCGCCCGCGTGGAGTTCGTTTATATCGCGTTTCCAAGAGAACTCTTCAAAAGTCCGAAATCAAAACTATCCTGTTATTTCTCAAGGTCAACTCTATCTTTGCACCAAATTTCAATAAAATCAGTTCAGTGGTTTAGACGTGAAAGCGTAACAGACAGACAGACGAGAGTTACTTTCGCATTTCGCATATTAGTAGGGATGGTATAAGGTGTAGATAGGCTAGTTTAATTATAAATTAAAGTATTTATTCGTATTTGTGTACAATTAGCGGAGTAACGTGTTCTTTACAGGAAAAAACCCATACACATAGTATACATGTAGCGAATCCCAGGCAGAGTCCATTAGAATCGCACATACACAATTACAACATACACACACACCAACACAGTCATTTATATAAAAAGAAGTAAAAAATAAACTTAATGTCAGTCTATCACATTTATGACGTCATTTCCTAGAACTCTTTAAAGACATATGACGGCTACCCTTCGGCACTGCGACCATTTGTTTGATTACAGTCCATTTCCTCTAGCAGAGAGGTAACGTCTGTTACAGCAATAGGAAAAGCTGACTTAATACTTAAATAAGTTGGCATATAATATATTGCTCACTTTCACTGTTATATTGGTGAAATGAAATGAAATCGCTTATTAAGCAACTTTTACACGTCTTGTGATTTTTTTTTTTTTTTTTAAACTAGATGAAGCCGGCATTTCCTAACTGACTACCTCTGAGAAGACATAACCGAAACAAACTCAGGGATCATCGTCCTTTTTCAAGTCCAGACATTAAAAATGAAAATGTTTACAATAATTTACGTTATAATTACGCATATTGCTTAATAACAAGGCTTAACAGAGCGAGCAGCTCAGTCCCATGCTTTTTTGTCTTCTAAATAATCTGAGATTTTATAATACCCCTTTTTGCAAAGTTTGGCCTTTATATAGTTTTTATATCGTTTAATGGGTAAGTTTCGAATGTCCATGGGAAGCTTGTTGTAAAAGTGTATACATTGACCCATGAACGAGTTGCCTACTCTGTAGAGACGAGTGTGATGTACAGCAATTACCGAGCTTTATTTCTTTTGCACCAAAAGAAAATTTTTAAAAGTATTTACATATATTTGTTAAAAAAAATTATCAGATAATGGATGGTTATTAGTTAGAAGATTTTTATTGGTTGTGGCGGCTTCTGAAGGTTAGGAAGACAAACTTTAACTGAAGCACATACCATTAGTTTCGACCGCCCATTTCTTGGCAGAGCAGTTACAGCTTACAGCAGATCTTATTGATGACTCCGATTTGGACTGACGCTGGTTATGCATAATCAATCTGCGGATCATATCTGATAGCCAATCTGTTGCTGTTTGCTAAAATTCGATTGCGAACTCTTTTTGTGGACAACCTGTCTCTCTGCGTGAGCTCTAAGTCGCTGCAAACGCTCGGTAACTAAGAGGTCCTTAAATTTTGTTCATGAAGACGTCGGAAACGCTCCAGCCGCGACTCTCGTGCACGTAACTCAAAGGTTCCCCGATTTTGTTGTGCAAGGCGTTGCGAACTTTCGACACTCGAAACTCGTGTGCGTACCTGACAGTTTCTCCGATTTTGTTCAGCAAGGCGTTGTGAACGTTCAGGTAAAGATTTTCCCATACGTCGTATTCTTGCTGCCCGTGCTTGAGAACTTTGTTAAGAAAGTTGAGATCTGGCTCTCTAAGACATTTTCAAATGTTTATGAAAATGTTAATAGCGTGTAATATTGTAGCTCTCAAAGGGACTGTTGTTTAGCCCTGAAAAGAACTGTTGTTTAGCCTTGAAGAGAACTGTTGGTTAGCCCTGAAAAGAACTGTTGATTAGCCCTGAAAATTACTGTTGGTTAGCCCTGAAAAGAACTGTTGATTAGCCCTGAAAATAACTGTTGGTTAGCCCTGAAAAGAACTGTTCTTTAGGCTTAAAAAGAACTGTTGATTAGCTCTGAGAACAACTGTTGTATAGTTCTAAGAAGAACTTTTGCGTAGGTGTAGTTTTAAGAACAAAATCTAAAAAAAATCGAGCAAAAATTTCATATTAGACTTCACGCACGACCACTACGTAGGGAGGCGGCCTTGCGTTTGGGCCGCGCGGAGGACCTTACTCATAGATATATAAACTCCCGCGACGGGCCCATGCAGCAGAAATCGTAATATTATATTAATTTCGCCATATCTTCAAAACTAAACGATCAATTATAATCATTCATAGACCAAATATTATCTAAATTAACTGTACTTAGTGATGAAATGATTTATTTTGATAATGATTAATAGCATGAATAAAATAAATGCCTTTAAATATAGTCCAAAAAAATTCAAGATTTTTAAATAAAAAAATGGTTGCTGTGACTCACTCGACATGAATAGGTATAGTGTGTCACCGACTTTTATGTAGTAATTTATAAGACCCAAAATTAAGTGGAACATTTTATGGTTCTATCTTTTATAGTTTAGGCAGCGTACGCAAAATAAGTAACTTTTCTGGTTGATTTTTATGGTGAGATGTCCAACAGTGAACCAGTGGTACACATTGAGCCACAATTCTTACTTTGTAAATGCTTCGTTTCCAAACCGTGCTTGGACACGAATATACTTAGTTTTTACCGCGCCGCCTGCTGGAAAGTCGGGAACTAGCTAGCGTCAAAGATGTCCGTGTGGCGGATCGCAATACGATTTTCGGCGATAAAACGCAATAAAACGTAAGTATTACCTTTTCGTATTACTTCTGTTATGTGTACTTTTATTATGTGACATTTATTATGCCTAATAAAGCGTTTATTTGGCTATCGTATGCAACTAAAATCACTACAGTAACTCTTTTCATTTGTTTTTAACATCACCTTAAACGTTGATTGGTGGGTGTAGTACACGCTGAAACGCGAACATAGTAATAAAATTGTTGTTGTTTCAGCATACGGCGAATCAAAGCAACGCCTAGGAAAATTGGAGGCCACACAAAAGAACACATGTTTTAAGCTATGTTGCTAGTAAAAGATGGACGTTTCATATTTAAAAATAAAAACATTGTCAAAAACATTTAATTAATAAAGTTGATTACTTAGTAACAGTTACAAGGCGTCTTATTGCTTTACCTTAGTTTTGTAGCATAAATAGTCATAATTTACTGTAAAATAAATAGGAAGCTTCACTGAGTACATATTGGTTCACTGTTGACCTGGCCCCGGTTCAGAGTGTCCCACGTGGTGGACTCAGTGAGCCATTTGCCATCTTTTAAAAAAACTTAAATATATACTATCTTATTGCGTTTGGTTCTAAAATGAATATGCAAAATTATAGCCAGATATATGGGAAGTCCTCTAGTAAAAAAAAAATCTTCACTATCTTTAGAAATAGCTGAGCTATGAATGTGCAACTTTTTCATGGTTCACTGTTGGACACCTCACCCTACACCTTGTTTAAAAAAACCCAAATATCATAGGGAAAAACAGATTAGAGCCGGAATTTGATTCTAGGTTTAGTTGGAATTGAATCGGACCCAGACAGACCATGTCCTGCCACCATAATTTGTGTCCCGTTCAAATGGACGTCAAAGTTTGGGTAATCACCTTTTCCGGCTCTTGGAAATTGGGTAAAATTCTGTATATGAGAACTCATTTTGTATAAACTATTTAGGCGTTTTGGTTGTTTGATAAATAAAATATGTTCTATGTTCTATGCTACGAGCTGAACTTAGTCTTTGCAGTGGACCATTGTACGAGGGTCGGGGCGGCCGTTGGTGTAAAATAAAAATAAAACATTATGTTGCATCGAATTATTTAAACAAGTATCATATTGAATAGAATAGAGATAGAGGAGATAAAGTTTTGCTGGAAGAGTGCAAGAGTATGGAAAAGGGAAAATAATTATGAATTTTTACACCCAGTAGGTACATGGAATTTTTCAAATTAAATTAAACAATTTTCTTCAATCTTGTTAAGTATGTTTAAGGATAAAAATCCTCAACGCTATTTATTGTTGAGGATCTTTTTGCAAACTGCATCTATTCGGAATTGAATTAAAACGACGCAAAGATTGAGAGAGAAACCTCAAGAATACAAAGTCGTGATGTTATTTAGCAAGGCACCGGCTGAGTTCCGGCAACTTTGTACGGTAATAAGACTTAAAGAAGCTGGAAGTGTAGCAAAGAAAGTGCCTAAAGATACCTTTATAAATTTCGCTCTTAGTTATAGATCCTCTTCTTAGTTAGAGTCGCAGCGTAATTTTATATAGCCAAAAGCCTTCCTGGATTAATGGGCTATCCAACTCAAAAATAATTTTTCAAATCGAACCAGTTTTTACTGAGGTTAGCGCGTTCAAACAAACAAACAAACAAACTCTTCAGCTTTATAGATTAGCATAAATTTGCGCAAGTTTTGAGACAACCTCCACGACCAAACTCCTGATACAACAACATTTGGCTCATCGTTCCTGGCACACATCACAACACAACTGCTCAGAACCATCCTCCGTACGGCTTCACGAGACATCATGGCAGAACACGACGAATCGCTTGGCGGCTAGACTTTGTCTAGTGGGTAGTAACTTCTGCAGGCAGCCGATGTTATCGCCTACCACCGAAAAAATAATTCAATTTAGCGCGAACTAATTTGACAGGACTATTGAAAATAATGATAACGAAAAAATCTCTGAACACTATTCAAACAAATACTTAAATAAGCTATATATATATAATATATAATATTGCCAAAATATATACCTATAATATATACAAAACATTGACTGTACTATTGTAATAGCTAACAAGCTTCCCATGGACATTCGAAACTTATCCATTAAACGATATAAAACCTATATAAAGGCCAAACTTTGCAAAAAGGGGTATTATAAAATCTCAGATTATTTAGAGGATAGAGAGGCTTGGGACTGAGCTGCTCGCTCTGTTAAGCATTGTTATTAAGCAATATGCGTAATTATAACGTAAATTATTGTAAACATTTTCATTTTTAATGTCTGGACTTTAAAAAAGACGATGATCCCTGAGTTTGTTTCGGCTATTTCTTCTCAGAGGTAGTCAGTTAGGAAATGCCGGCTTCATCTAGTTAAAAAAAAAAAAAAAAAAAACATATGACGTGTAAAAGTGATCGATGATCCTACTTGCTTAATAAACGATTTCATTTCATTTCAATACTAACTACAAATAATTTTTAATATCTCATTTTGTCCTACATCCATTGTCTCTCCTTTCCCATGGTATTCCTTCCAAAGGTTGTCTGTAAAAGTTCACTGTTTGCAATGAAATCGCCCGTACGTCCCGTCGTACAGCCAATGTCCACCCTTACGTTGTTGACACCACTAGGATCCGGACGAAATATTTCGTCTCTCTCTTACAGCGTACATAGAATGATTGGAACAATTTATCCGCGACGGTGTTTCCGTCTGACTACTGGGAGACTAGAGTGAATAAATAGGCTTTTAATAAACTAGTGCGCTTTACAATCAACAATCGCATCACTGTTTACCATCAAGCGGTCATCCTCCCTCATCAAGAGGGATCACGGTCAACCTCTAGTTTATTATTTATGGTAAAATAAATATATACATTTTAATTATTTTCCCCTTTTTGAAACCCTTTTCCTCAACTGTCTCTTCCAGCAAAACTTTAGCTCCTCAATCACATACTTCGGACATCTAGGTTCGAGTTCGTGAATTTGAAACTTCATGAGATTGTGGTTTGCAATTCAGCGTTCATCGCGATACATGGCTAGCTATTCACGCCAATATACTAACTTGTTTAACCATGTTTTATGGGAATATAGTATAGAATTTATATTGATAAACTTGTTAGCAAACACTTTTTTTAATAATTGAAAGAAAGAAAGAAAATACATTTATTTAGCACAGACTAAAAGACACACAACACATCATATAAAGACAAACATTTATGAGAGTTTGCCTTGCTCCCTCAAATGTCTTGCTGATGGTGGCGTGGTTCCCTTCAAAATGTTTGAACTATGTGGAGCTTATGCGCGCGTCATGCTCGTGAACGGGGGCCGTCAGTGGAGACTGGTCTTCTCTTAGCTGTCAGTGTGCTTAATTCATTTTCTATCTTTTAATTATTTTTTATATTTATACATTGTGCTCACATAATAGAAGCAACAGAAATATGTAACGAAGAAATGTAACCCATACAATGATTTTAAAAGAGTGTCCATGGAGTTTCTTGCATTTTCTTCTCCATAGAAATCTACGCTTTGGAACGTGCAATTTACCTTCACTTTTCTTGGACTGACAGACTTTGACTATTCAAAAGCACCAACCGATGGTTAATTTGAAATAAACAATTTTCATTTTCATTAAAAAGTAAAAAATAATAGTATTAAAATAAAGTAAATTGTGATAAAACAAATTAATGTAGAAAACTAGCAGGAAGGTGTGCCTCCCGGCTACGCCAAAAAGGCCCAGTTCAGCAAAACTGCCAGACAACTCACTAGTTGTCCTCACGCTGGTTTTTAACTGAACCTGGTATGTGAGCTGAAGGATGTAAAACAGTTGTATACCAGCGTATACCAGCGCTTCTCCTGTGGAATATCACATTACTGCCATCCCCAACCCGCCTGCCAAGCGAGGAGATTGTAGCAAACCCCAAAATGTAATGTAATGTGTAATGAAAGCCTTGGGAGGCCTTTGTCCAACAGAGGACCTCTATAGGCTAAAGAACAAGAAGAAGAAGAAGAAGAAGAAGAATATTTGTTTAACTTCAACATCCACAAACAATTAAACACGCACAATGGTCCACTGGAGGGACCAAGTGCGGAAACCATACCAGTAACATAGAACATAGAACAATTAAACAAACATCTAATGTGGGTTCACAAAATAGTTGACAGATTAGATGATGTTGGATAGTGTACAAGTTACATCCGGAGTCGTTTATTATACGGACCTTATAAAAACTAGAACCAATTTCCGTGCGTTCAGGCGCTTTTGCCATACCTATTATTGGAATCAATTGTAACAGCTAATAACTACTTAGGACCCATTAACTTAATCAAATTTTATTCCGTGGTGTTTAGCAATCTGGGCTTCTCCCAGTTGCAATAATGTCCCTTTGTGCCGATTGGCCTAGTTCTGTTCTGTCTCCTGCTTGTTATGGAGGGAAGTGGAAAAAATATCTTTTTTCTTACTCCTCCGCTATTATTTTCTGATTAATTTCGTTGCGGGACCCAAGACAGTTGAATCGTTTCTCCGGGACTCGTCGAGCTTCATTGCTCGGCGTTTTTCTGGCGGTCGCCACTGTTGATTCTGGCTTTCAGGAGTTGCAGTGGTTGGGAAAAGTGTGGCGGGTTTTGTCTCATTAAAAAAAAAAAAAAATTAGATGACCAAAGATCAGATTAGATGTTCGTCCGGTAGATCTCTTATAACGGGAAAATGTAGGTGTACTTAAGGTACATACCGTCTTACCTTATATTGTTATGTAAGTCCACAAAAGATTACCAAAATAACGCTTTAAACCCGCAACTTTCCCTTCTCACAACATCCTCCTACGAACTTCAAAACAAATACCACATTCAAACAAAATAAATTAATTAAGTAATTAGTCTTAATTTATTCTCTCAAATTAACATCACATTAGACTAAGTCCATTAAGATTCTGAGAAGCTACAATCGTCTATTATAACATTAAAGAACATTCATCTTGAGTCTGTCTGGAAATTCTACAAAGACTCGTCGAGTGTCATCCAAGTTTTCAGCAAAAAATCTCTGTGGAATGGTTTTTAATTTGAAATGTGCGGGTTCCGTAATATCCCTGCTGTTCGTTTATAGTTATATTAAAATACTAGTTGACTTGCGGTTTTACAAACGTAACTTTTGATCCTGTCTGTAACTGTTTATCCGAATAAAAATTGTCCTATGTATTATTTCTGGTGCCAAATCATCTGTATGCCAAATTTTATCCTACTCCGTTTAGTACTTTTTTTATATATAATTATAAACTAGCGCTTGACTGCAATCCCGCCTGATGGTAAGCAGTGATGCAATCGTTGATGGTAAAGCGCGCTAGTTTATTAAACCCATTCACTTAAAAAACTTAGTGAATAGGAAGGAAGACGGCAGTTGAGCGAGGTGGTGCAATGTTAAACCCAACAACACGACCAACGATGCTGCGCCAGAAGGAGATTGATGTGGAGACCCTCCACGACCAAACTCTCGACACAACAACATTTGGCGCAT
Organism: Sesamia inferens; assembly: GCA_037179545.1. Lineage (NCBI taxonomy): Eukaryota > Metazoa > Arthropoda > Insecta > Lepidoptera > Noctuidae > Sesamia > Sesamia inferens. The sequence continues at coordinate 22,822,455 of CM073944.1, read as the reverse complement.
CATAACCGGCACACATCGCAACACACAACTGCTCAAACCCGTCCTCCGTACGGCTTCACCAGACATCATGCCGGAACACGACGAATCGCTTGGCGGCAAGACTTTGTCTGGTGGGTGGTAACTTCTGCCGGCAGCCGATGTGGCCTTCCACCGAGACATAAAAAAAGTAACAAACATCCATCATTTACCGACTTCAAAAAGTTCGAGAGGTTAATAACATCTCTTTTGTTAGGCTTGGTATAACTTTTTACAATAAGGTGCTACCCTCTGCTTTGTGAGACATGCCTTTAAAGCACAATTAAAATCCAACCTCTGTTCGATGGCATACAATTCTGTCAACGACTGTAATTATAATAATAAGAAAAACTGGTCGTTCTGATTAACGCAAGATAATATTTGTGTTCTTTCTCCAGTGTTAGCTTATTGGCACGATATACGAATTCATATAATTGACAATTTTTTTGTACAATACATACATATGTGAGTTGACACTCCCTTTATCCATGGAGGCTTTTATTTAGTAACTAGCTGTATCGAACGGGTTCATCCGCATAGATTTCGATATGTTTTATGTTATATGCTCCGCTCCTATTCCTCGCAGCGTAATGTTATCAGCATAGCCTAAAGCCTTCCTGGATTAATGGGCTATCAACGCAAAAAGATTTTTTCAAATCTGACCAGTAGTTGCTGAGAATAGTGCGTTAAAACAAACAAACGAACAAGCTTCATATATTAGTATAAATAAGTTTTTCCTTCCGAACATTTCTATTTTTAATGATTTCTTTATTTGCTCTCCTGGCATATTATGGTAATTAATTTGATATATCGTCCTGTGCTTTCTTGTTGTAGTTGCTATTACATAATGTTTTATAAAATCATGTGTTTTTTAAAATGAACGAACAGCTGCGCCTCTGGGGAGTTTGTACCGCCATTTCTTCTTTACAGCGAAAGCACAAGGAAATGACGAAGCGCGGGCGTTTTGGGGGCTTGCCTTATGTAATATTGACGTTCAAAAAGTGTTGATTCTCAGCCTAATTTAAATTAATGCCTTTTAATTATGATTTCAACCAACCATACTCCAAACTTTCGAATTTATAAAATTAGATGTATTATTTCAGAAATGGTTACTGCTCGAACTGCAAAAGTTGGCATTATGGAGAAGGATCTGCACCGCCATTATCACCGATACAACACGATTTTGCTATGCTCAAAAGGGTCCGTAATGATTTCATTAAATTTTATGTCACCACCAAAGTACACATTGCGAAATGCAAATAAAGTATTAAGCATCGCTAATGCTGCCCCTAAAGAGCATTGCTGTGTATGGGTTGAAGGTTACGATGAATGCAAAGACATAACTGTGGTTCTAAATAAATTGGTCGTCCTCCGTGGCGCAGCGGTCAACACGCCTGCCTGCGACGTGGAGGCCCCGGGTTCGATCCCGGCCAGGTCATGATGGAAAACGATATTTTCCTGATTGGCATGTGGTATCTATTATAAATATAGGTAGTATCGTTGAGTTAGTATCCCATAACACAAGTCTCGAACTTACTTTGGGGCTAGCTCAATCTGTGTGATTTGTCCGTATACATTTAGGTATATTTATTTATTTATATTTAACTAGCTTTCCTTCCACGACTTCGCCCGCGTGGAGTTCGGTTATATCGCGTTTCCAAGAGAACTCTTCAAAAGTCCGGAATCAAAACAATCCTATGTTATTTCTCAAGGTCAACTCTATCTTTGTACCAAATTTCAATAAAATCAGTTCAGTGGTTTAGACGTGAAAGCGTAACAGACAGACAGACAGAGTTACTTTCGCATTTATAATATTAGTAGGGATTGTATCTTCTGAGGGAAATAAAGCACAGTCATCTTTGGTACTTTTTGTCACCTTTTTTAAACATGATAAATTAGAGCTTGACCGTGATCCCGTCTGATGGTAAGCAGTGATGCAATCGTTGATGGTAAAGCGCGACAGTTTATTAAGATACACTATAGCATATATACAATATGTAAAGAAAACCCTGTCCAACCCATAAGGATAATAAAGGTTAGGTAAACACTTGACCAAATCTATATAAATAAAAATGAATCGCCGTTCGTTAGTCTGGCTAAAACTCGAGAACTGCTGGGCCGATTGAGCTGATTTTGGTTTTAAAATGTTTGTCGTAGTCCAGGGTAGGTCTAAAAGGTGAGCCATTAAGGAAAAATTGCGAAGAAGATAGAGTATAACAACAATTCGATTTTCCCATATAAGTTGCCATTTACCTACATAATTACATAATGTGTCAAACATTTGACTGTATTTGTACTCTCGGTTTCACTCGAATTGAAGAACGCATTAAAATAAGAGTTTTGAGTCGACAACATAATATCCACTTTGCTCTGATCATCGAATATTTGAATATAAAAAATTCACAATAATGAGTTGACATGTTTGATGGTTGTATTTTGGTTGTCATTATTTGTGCGTTCAGAAAACATAATATCAACTTTTATCATAGTAATCTTTGGTTGGTTTAATGAACATTTACTACATCAAAAACACTATAGAAGATATTTAAAGGGAAAGAAGAAAGAAGAAAAATTGAATAGGATAAATATATTAAAGTCCAGGCTGTATGGCGTATCATGCCTTTGCCTTTTCCGTTCGGAAGTACGGAAAGAAGAACACCAAAAAAAAAAATCTTTAAAGGGAAAGAAGAAAAATTGAAAAGGATAAATATACTAAAGTCCAGGCTGTATGGCGTATCATGCCTTTGCCTTTTCCGTTCGGAAGTACGGAAAGAAGAACACCAAAAAAAAAAAATCTTTGGTTGTCATTGTTTGTGCATTCAAAATTTCGTGACTAAAATTGTATTGGGACTTTGCCTACTGAACTTTTATCTACTTTTCTGATTTAAATTATTTATTTATAAGCAAACATAATATCAACTTTTATCATAGTAATCTTTGGTTGATTTAATGAACATTTACTACATCAAAAACACTATAGAAGATATTTAAAGGGAAAGAAGAAAAATTGAAAAGGATAAATATACTAAAGTCCAGGCTGTATGGCGTATCATGCCTTTGCCTTTTCCGTTCGGAAGTACGGAAAGAAGAACACCAAAAAAAAATCTTTAAAGGGAAAGAAGAAAGAAGAATAATTGAAAAGGATAAATATACTAAAGTCCAGGCTGTATGGCGTATCATGCCTTTGCCTTTTCCGTTCGGAAGTACGGAAAGAAGAACACCAAAAAAAAAAAATCTTTGGTTGTCATTGTTTGTGCATTCAAAATTTCGTGACTAAAATTGTATTGGGACTTTGCCTACTGAACTTTTATCTACTTTTCTGATTTAAATTATTTATTTTTCTGATTTAAATTATTTATTTATAAGCCAAACTCGAGTTGACGCGAGTTAGGTACTCGAGTTGACCATCACTATTTATTTATTTATTTATTTATTTATTTTATTATTTATGTACACACAATAAAATACATATAGATACAACAAAATGAAGATCTGAGTACAAAGGTACTGCTTATTTCTTAAGAAATTTCTTCCAGCAGACCTGCGAAAGGAGAAGTAAAACAGAAATGTAGACAATAGTGTGTAAGAACAAGGAGGAAATAAAATATGATAACTATTAAAGTAATAATATTAAATATACCTAAACATATAAACCTAAAATAAATATATAAGCCAAACCAATAAACCAAAAATAAGTACATATACTACTTAAATAAATACATAATACTAAAATATAAAAATATGTATAAATAATAAACAAATTCTCACAATATAGAGGAAAGGTAATGCTCTTTTAATCGACGCTTAAAATTAGAAATAGTGTTTAAATCACGAATGTTAGGCGGGAGTGAGTTCCACAATCTTACAGCATGTACAGAGAAGGAATAGGAATAGTAAATCGTTTTATGAGGATGAGATTTAAGGATGGATCTTAGGTGTGATCTACAGGGTGCGTCGCTAGAGCGCGCGTAAGAAAAACGCTCACGCAGGTAGGAAGGATAAGACGGGTTGTGTAAGATGTTGAAAAGGAGACATAAAATCCTAGTATTCCTGCGAAGGCGAATTGGGAGCCACTTGAGTTCCTTGCGAAGGTGAGAAACATGGTCATACTTACGAAGACCGAAAACAAAGCGAATGCACAGGTTTTGCAAGCGCTCAAGCTTGTTTAACAGCTCCTCAGTAGCATCCAGGTAACAGGCATCGGCATAATCTATAATCGGCTGAATAAGGGTTTGTGCTAAAGAAATTTTAGTCTTCAAGGGCAGAAGACCCTGAAGGCATTTCAGTGAATGAAACGAAAAATGTACCTTTCGACTGACCTCACTGACCTGAGCACGCCACGATAGATTGGAGTCTATGACTACACCCAGATCTTTGGCAGTTTCAGTAAAGTCAATTCGAACACCATCAAGATATAAAGGCAGGAGAGATGTAATATTGGCTGCATTGCGAACGAATCTGCTGCCTATGATCATAGCCTGGGATTTAGTTGGGTTAATTTGTAAGCCAAATGACTTAGCCCAAGCGCTAACACTAGCCAGGTCATGATTCATTGCGGCAATTGCAGAGCTCGTGTTGTCAGCAGAAGAATGTCGATAGAGCTGCAGGTCATCTGCGTAGAGATGGAAACTGGAGGAGATTACTCTAGTAACAGAGTTAATGAAAATTGAAAAAAGTAGAGGAGAGAGAACGCTACCCTGAGGAACACCCTCAGTGAGATTACACCAATCGGAGAAGGACTCCTCTAGGCGAACACACTGAGAGCGTCCCCGGAGATACGAGCTGAACCAGGCTAAAGCGGAAGAAGAGAAATTGATAGAATTGAGAATGCCTAGTAAAATGTCAAAGTCCACTGAGTTAAAGGCGCTGCTAAAGTCAAGCAATACAAGGACAGTCAGTAATTTATTCTCCATTGCCCAGCGAATGTCGTCAGTCACCTTCAAAAGCGCGGTTACGGTACTGTGACCCGAGCGAAAACCGGATTGAAATGGAGATATTATCGAGTTTGACGCCAAGAAATATGATAATTGCCTATGAACTACGTGCTCAAAAACTTTAGAGAGGAATGGGAGAATAGAAATAGGCCTAAAGTGGGTTAATAAAGTAGGATTGTTAGTTTTAGGTAAAGGTATTATGTGAGCCTGTTTCCAAACTGACGGGAAGGAGCAAGAAGAAAATGAATGATTGAAGATGTGAGTTAGAACAGGGAGCAATGAAGAAAGGATAGGAGTAATCATTCTTGAGCACAGCTTATCATTACCGACTGCCGAAGAAGTAATTGCATGTATAGACTTCTTAACATCATCCTCAGAAACATCGTTAAGTTTGAAGAGAGAATGTTGTGGTAATGGCAGACTAGCAAGACTCTCTAGTGTCGCAGCCTTGACAGAAGGATCAAGAGAAAAGGGAAGGTGGGAGAAATGTTTGTTAAGATCATTGAGGTTCACATCTTTGCACTGGTTGGCAGGGGACTTGCCTATGCCTACAGATTTTAGAAATTTCCATACATCGGAGGAACTGCGGTTAATGAGTTGGTCGTGGAAATAGCGTCTCTTAGCATCCTGACACAGATGACTGCAGCGATTACGTAAAGATTTGTAATAAGAGAGATTCAGCTCTGAAGGTCTGCGCTTATATCTGCTCTTAGCTTTATCCCTGCGAGCCATAAACTCTTTAATTTGCAGAGTTATCCAAGGTGCAGGATTATGTCTAACTTTGACACGTCGGATAGGAGCATGCTGATCATATAAGTTGAGAACCGTTGCATTAAAGCAATTCACCTTATCGTCGATGTCATCCAACTCAACAATAGGGGTCCAGTCGAGATCGTCTGCATCACGCCGCAAGGCTTCCATATCTATGCCCTTGTAGTTGCGGAGATACAGAAACTGAGCCTTACGCTTGGGAACACGAATACGATATGAGAGATAAATGAGATCGTGATAAGAGAAGGTAGCCGTAAGTTGACCATGGTATGAAACATTACTGGGACTGGATACGATCATTAGATCTAGAAACGAGGGTGTACAGTTAGGGAAATAGTGAGTTGCAGAAAGAGGCAATACTTGAAGATTAAAAGAAGATAAGAGTGAAAGGAGTTTAAGTGAGCGAGTGTCATTTTTGATCAGACAGGTATTAAAATCACCCATCAAAATTACGTGCTCGTACAAAGGGCAAAGATCGCAGAGTATGGAATCGAGAGAGTTAAAATAATCAATGTGAAGATTGGGACTATAAAGAACTGCAAGCAAAACTTTTGTGTGATGAACAATAACTTCAACAAACAAGTATTCAGCCGACTCAGAATACCTAGAAGGAGACGAACTGACAACCTTAAAGGGTAAATCAGCACGCAGGTACATAGCAACACCTCCTCCACCTTTGCCGGTCCTGTCGTTGCGTATCAAGATAAAGCCGGGCAGTGAGTATTGATTAGAGTGTAGCGAAGGTTTCAGGAAGGATTCCGATATTAAAAGTGCGTCCAGATTAGCACTGCTAAAGGATGCCAGAAGTTCAGTATAGTGACCAGGAATACTCTGAGCATTAATGTGGGCTATGTGAAGATTCTTAGGGTCATTGGAAAAAAGAGAAGAGATTTTATCATGCAAACATTGTGGTAAGGAAGAATCACTGTCCGCACTAACAAAGCTAGTCGAAGAAGAGCATGAGAAGAAGCTGTCATTAAGAACAGCTATATCATCATCGAGCATAACAAACTATAATATAAATATAAAAATATTCTAAATTACTAAACAAGAGTAAATAATATATAAAATAACTCTACTACTAAAATATAAGCAAAAGCACAAAATAAAATAAAAGTAAGATTTTTCTTTGCGAAAAACCTCCCCCACTCGCTGGTATATTGGCAGGAATTTTACAAAGGTAGAACAAAAATGGAATAGTAACGTAACAAAAACAAAAACATGGAACTGTACGTTAAATGGAACGGGACGCAATGACAGTTGGACAGAACCATGACAATGACATATGACAATAATACATCTGTCACCTTGACAAAATAATTATTCCGGAAAAAAGTTATAAATATTTTACATACCGGCAATAATAAAAATAAAAAGTGTAGTGATAAGCGGTGACACAAATATAAATTACTTATTTAACTAACTACCGGTCAAAGATTGTACTAACTCATGCAATGCACCAATACAAATAGAATAGGAAGAAAAATGAAGTGATAAAACATCAACAAATATATATGCTACTTGCGCAGGCGCATCTTCCTCGTTCTCTTAGCAGGAGTAGCCAAGTTTGCGGCACCAGGAGATACAGAATCTTCAGCATGTGCAGAATCCGCGGTGTTGACAGAACAAGTCGGGAACTTGGTTGTCAGATCCCTAAGTTCCCCTGCTGTTTCGATTTTCCGACGGGATTTGTCTGGGCAAATAATAACAATTCTTCCTTCCATGGACCAGCAATTAGGCATACCGAAATGCTTACGAGCAGCTGCAAACACACGATGTCGAACTTGCGTCAAGAACTCTGAGATAGTGATCCCGGTACCCTTAAGAGCTTTCTTGCTATCCCACACAAGTTGTCGGTGCTCCATTTTGAAAAATCGCACCAGTATGGGTCGGGCCTTCTGCTTTGAGAATCCAAGTCGATGACAAACATGGATAATATTCCTTTCCTTACACACCTCTGGTAGATTAAGTTGGTTGGATAAGATGTTGTGGACTATATCAATTAACTTTTCATTATCCTTCTCTGGAACACCATGGAACAGCAAGACTTTTCTCCTCATAGCCGTCTCATGTCTATCAAACCCGGCAGCCAGCAGCTCGAATTGAGTTTTTAATGTGGAGAGTGCCTGACAGATGAACAACTTAAACTCGGAGAACTCACGTGCAATGGAAACAATGTCAGGTGAAGCTGTCTCGGTAGCAGTGGTGGCCAGCTGCAATTTAGCTTCATATTCTTCCATTCGGGAGCTGAACAACTGCTCGAGATCCTCCAAACTGGCAGCTAATTTAGTGTCCATGTGTGTGAAGTGATAGTCAACCAGGTACAGGTGCTGAAGTCTTGATTACAATATATAGTGAGTATGGGGAGGTTTAATATCAAGTGAACTATTTTAATTCATTAAATATAATATAATAACTATTTTAAAAATTATTTTATCAGGAGCACACAAAAATGTATGTTACACCTATGTCTACCCGAATTTTTACTGTATTCTGAGTGTAGTATAGCTACTTTTGCGGCGTAGTTTTGCGGCATAGTATCTTTGTTTTGACTTTTGCGGGTGCCATACATATAAACGAAAGAAAGAAGAAAACATTATTATCTGATGCCACTTTACAATGCCAAGGAGAAAAGAGCTACCTTACGCTCTGACCGCACTGATGACCAGCGAGAGGCTGATAATGATAATAGTCGTGTCTATATAAATAAAAATGAATCGTTAGTCTGGCTAAAACTCGAGAACTGCTGGGCCGATTGAGCTGATTTTGGTTTTAAAATGTTTGTCATCATCGAAGCTAAAATAATCAAAGGGAAATACAAATGAGAGGATGTCTTAATCCCACGTATACCTATGATTCCAACGGATTTGCCATTCGATTTTAAAAGGTTGCAATTTCCCGTACGACTAGCTTTTGCGATGACCATAAATAAATCGCAAGGTCAATCATTGCAAGTTTGCGGTATTAACTTGGAGTTTCCCTGTTTCTCGCATGGGCAATCATATGTTGCATGTTCGCGCGTCGGAAAACCTACATCTTTATTTATATACGCACCACAAAAGAAAACTAAAAATATTGTCTATCAGAAAGCATTACAATAATTAACGCCCATATTCACTAAAAGATTTTAAGCAATTGTTTATCTAAACTATGTTTTGAGCCTTTCTATGGAATTAAATCTTTTCAGTAACAGACAAAAGACTAAACAATTGTTTAAAACATTTTATTTATTTATTTTTATTTTACTTTATTTTGGCATCAAACAGTCATATACAAACAATATGTTATAATTACAGTTGGTTTCTTATAATAGACCTATAGTGCCGACAATGCTACATAAGTAATTGTTAAAATAATGCAAAACTTCTTATAAGGAAAGACGACGGTTGGACGTAAATATGTTTAGGTACATAATATTTTTGCATCAATGCATAATGTTTTATGAATAACTGTATATATGTACAGCAGTTGTCATTTATTGGCCGATATCGTGATAATGATAACTGTAGGTATTTAATTTAAGCAAAGATTTGTTTATCACTCTCATAGTCCAGAAACAAGCACATCCAAAAAGTTTAAAAATTGTGTATATTAGTGTAAATTCATATATAATAAAACCAATTTCATATAACTCTAATTTTTTAATTTCAAAATATACTAATCAGTCTTTAGGAACCACTTAAATGTAAATGTATCAGGAGGGATGACCCCAAGTAGAGAAAAAGCTCGATTGATTGATTCTTTAGGAACCACTTGGCTCGCCCTGACTTGGTAACATAGCAGAAGTAGGTACTAGGCGACTCGCATAAGTGTTGTTCAACTAGAACATTGTTGGTGTTGAGCTGCTGGCTGTCTTCAATGATATCAATATCTTTTATGTCTAACAGAACATTTTTGATGTTGCGCTGCTGTTGCGGTTCTATATCGTCAATATCTTTCATCATAAATAAATTTGGTTTGGCTAAATAGATAAGTGATACGAAGTTCACCGGGTCATCTAGTATTATATAAAATTTTACGTAATCATCATAGAAACAATACTAATGAATTTTGAAATAATCTTTTTTTCCCGCGAATTCATTCCAACTTCCCCGAAATTTGGTAATTTTAAAAAAAGTGACAACACCGGTATTATTATGAGCGAATAGCGATGCGACCACGTGCCGCGTGCCCTGTCCCCCGCCGCCCGCGGAAGAGTTGCTTACCGCAAATGTATAAAGTTACCTCTTTTTGCGAAATAATTTTTTTTTAGGGCGATCTTTTTTTAAAGTTTAGCCCTGCTTTGTATCCATTAGTAGAATCAGTTATCGATACCTAAGAATACCTTCACGGATCGGACAGGGTTTTCTTTACATACTGTATATAGGTTGGGAAAGAGTAGTGTCATCTTCTTCTTCTTTTTCAGTGTCGTACGGCGACTTTCCACCCTTATGCTGTTGACACTGCAACTATCAGCACGAAGCGTTTCGCCTCGTCTTTTATACCGCGTACATACGACTGGAACAATTTGTTAGCGGTGGTGTTCCCGTCGGACTACAATTTAAGTGTCTTCAAGGCTAGAGTGAAAAGGCTCTTAATTAATAAACTAGCGCGCTTTACCATCAATGATTGCGTCACTGCTTACCTGATGGTAAGCACACCCACCTAATGGTGGGATTGCCGGTAAGCGCTAGTTTATAATATAAAAACAAATAAAAAAGAGGTCCACTGCTGGACGATGGCCTCCCTCAAGGTTTTCTACAATGACAGATCTTGTGCTGCGCTTGCGCTCGCGGGAAGCCGATGAATGCAAGCATTCATCGGCTTCAACATAATTTCAGCCGACAGATGACCACTGCTATATACGAGCCGAGGGCTCAAAGCGCCTTTTTTGTTCAAATGTGAAGTCATCAAATGATCTCTCCTGCTGACATTTTCTGACTGAAACTTGCCAGTGAGCCAGAGTTCACGGAATCTATTTCAAACAACCCACGACTCCCCCAAGCACCTCCATTTCTAACTGCTGCATGCTTCTACAGTGTGGCATAATATTAAGTCAAAGAGACAGAAACAAAGAAGCTTAAATACAAATAAAACAAAATACAAAATTATTTATTTCATCTAAGCATTGTGTCATACATAAATTGAAGCAACTCCAGTAAGTTACGATAGTACTTGTGTCAGACCTGTCTGGCTCTTCCCTTATATGCCATCTTAACAATGGAAGTGATGATGCTAATAATTACAAAAAAGAAAATGAAAAGAAAAGGAAAAAATAAAAATAATAAGGCAGCTCTAGATACGTGAAGAATGTAGCGTGTGTGTGTGTGTCGTGTCTATGTGTGGCCAGTGTGTGTGCGTGGGTTGTATGAGTGTGTGTGGTTAGTGTATCCAGCATATTATCTCACCCTGATCAGAAGGTTTTCTGTTTCTTCGTAAATCAGGGATCTTACCCAGTTCCCAATTGTTCCCAGTTCATAATTTTTTTACAGTCGTAATGCAGCAAAAGATATATTTAAGGATAAATTTAACAACTAAAAAGGAACCCTACAAAAATTTATATCGTAACGAGCTCTCAACGGAAGTTCCCTACTTTCCGCCCCCTACTACCCTGAACATCCGGGAGGCATTGTAGTCGGTGCAAACTTTGGTCTCTGTATCTTTAGCCTTGTTACACTTTTAAGTATGGCTAGGTTTTTTTTATACAGTAAATGCTATTATTATATAATTTTGTGTGTCTGGTGGTCCTGCTAGGAAGCGGACATATAAGAAAGACTTAAGGTTCGCGCACAGAGGCGCAATTTGATACTGGTAGAACAATTTCTATGAAAACTCCGTGGAATTTGTTTTACAAAAATCTTGTCTGCAGGAACCCGTATTTTGGTGATGGCCTTCGAAAAGGTCGGGTGTCAACTCACATCTGTTACAAGTGTAATTACTGTGTGAATGTTAATAATGACAATGTGAACAGAGGATAGGTGTACCGGAAAGTTTTTGACGGTTTTTCTGACAGATGCCGCTAGCCGTCAATATGGAATAATATAATTTGACATACGTATATATGTTATTTTATTCTACTGTCATTAACCTTCAAAAACTACTCATTTACATTCTGACTAAATAATAATGTCATAGTGTTGTAGCTCTGAATATGTCAAATTGTATCCCTGACAAAGAGCATTTGCGCCATATATTGCTTGTGTTATTTCATAAAAAGAAAAGGCCATTGAAAGTCATCGTTTGCTGGAGAGAATGCTTCAAGTGTTAAAACGTGTGAGATGTGATTTAAATATTTGAAAGTGGAAATTTTGATTTAACAGACAGTCGACGTTCGGGTAGACCAAACATAAAATTAGACGTGGAATTTCAGGAATTATTAGACGGAACCCAATCCAAACTCAAAAACAATTGGCAGAACGATTAAATGTGGCACAAGAAACCATTAGAGACCGCTTCATGTAAAAACCTTTTTTAAACTTTTTTTTGTAATAATTATAAACTAGCGCTTGACCGCAATCCCGCCTGATGGTAAGCAGTGATGCGATCGTTGATGGTAAAGCGCGCTAGTTTATTAAGAGCCTATTCACTCAGAAAAACTGAGCGAATAGGAAGGAAGACGGCAGCTGAGTGAGGTGATGCAATGTTATACCCAATAACACGACCAACGATGCTGCGCCAAAAGGAGATTGATCTGAAGACCCTCCACGACCAAACTCCCAACACAACAATATTTGGCGAATAGTACCCGGCACACATCGCAACACAACTGCTCAGACCCGTCCTCCGTACGGCTTCACCAGACATCATGCCGGAACACGACAAATCGCTTGGCGGCAAGGCTTTGTCTGGTGGTAACTTCTGCCGGTACGCCTATGTAATTATACCGTACTACTTTAAAAATTTTTCTATCATCATTATAGTGATTATCTAGAAGCCATGTAATTTAAAATACTACTGCGATAATTTCTGCATAGCTTGCTTGCTGATCTAGTAGACGTCGGGTTTTTTAAAAAAAGTTGATTCATTCCTACAGTTAGTCATCTAGCCTAGCCTTTCCCAACTTTATTGGGATCGGCTTCTAGTCTAACAAGATGTCGTTGAATTCTTATATTTTATATAGAGCGACGCCCTAATCTGGCATCCACAACCCAGTAACTGGGTAATACGACAGCCTCCGTGGCGTACCGGTAGCACACGCGGCTACTGCGCAATGAGGCGCGAAGGTTCAATCCCCAAGCAGTTCAAATATTTATATGCATGTATGAAACTTGCACGGGTCTGGTTGTGCCTCGGACAGCACGTTAAGCCGTTGATTCCGGTTGCCATATGAACATTAGATGTTCGTATGGTAACCGGGTAGTCGTTACGGGTTGTTGGAGCTCTCTAAAATCTAACTGCAATGCTTCGATATCGCCTTCGGATCGTCGCTTCACGGAAAATTTAGCCAAAATCAGCAGTTAGACTGGTAAAGCGGACCCTAGACTCCAAAGCTGAAAAAGCTTCGGACGCGACTCGGATTAACGCTGAGATGGTGATAACAACATGCCTTGGTAAGACTTTCGGACTTCTGACAATGCGTAACGACTTTTAAAGATCCACTTATGACAAATGGCATCAAGAGTTTCTCGGTGGTAGGCCATAACACCGGCTGCCGGCAGAAGTCACCACCTACCAGACAAACTGTTACTGCCAAATGATTCGTCGTGTTCCGGCATGGTGTCTGGTGAAGCCGTACGGAGGACGGGTCTGAGCAGTTGTGTCGCAATGTGTGCCGGGTAGGATGCGTCAAATGTTGTTGTGTAGGGAGTTTGGCTGTGGAGGGTCTCCAGATCAATCTCCCTCTGGCGCAGCATCGTTGGTCGTGTTGTTGTGCTTACTAATGCACCACTTCGCTCAGCTGCCGTCTTCCTTCCTATTCACTCAGTTTTTTTTAATGAATAGGCTTTTAATAAACTAGCGCGTTTTACCATAAACGATTGCATCCCTACTTATTGAGGTCAAGCACTAGATTATAATTATATATAGAAAAAAAAACTCGGCTTTCCAAGGCACAAAGGCGTCTTGGTATATAAAGATTATAAAATAAAGGTTACAAGAAAAAGGTTACCTATCCACGAACCAACCACAGTAAGTGTAGCTCTACCTGATCAGTCGACCCGTGCGGCGCTCATTACTTAACTACAAATCTCTCTATTCTTACATTAAGCATACATACAAGTCTAGGGTGAATAGGCTCTAAATAAACTAGCGCACTTTATCATCAATGATTGCTTCACTGCTTACCATCAGGCAAAATCGCCGTCAAGCACTAGTTAATAGAGTTAAATAAAAAGTAATCCATTCAATGCTGGCTATTTTGGATTCAGTGGAGAGGCGTGCGAAGAGGCTGATTAGTGACCATTTAATTCAAAACGGTTTCCAAAGCCTGGCACACGCGTAGAGTAGCCAGCCTTTCGCTGTTCTATAGGATGCATTTTGGTGAGTGTGCAAGAGAATTGCATGATTTAATTCCCCCATCTCCGTTCCACCATCTGACGACCCGCCATACCACGAGTTTCCACCCTTACGTTGTTAACATTATTACGATCCGGACGAAGCGTTTCGCCTCCCCTTTTATACCACGTACATCGAGAGACTGGAACAATTTGTCTTCAAGGCTAGAGTGAATAGACTTTTATTAATTCAGCGCCTTTTAACAACAACGATCGCTTCACTGCTTACAACTAAGCAAGACTAGCATCAATTATCGTTTATAAAGTTTAAAAAAAACATAAATTCATTCACAGAAGAAGATTTCTTAATTAAAATAATTTCCAACATTGAATTTATTCACCCAATCCCACGCACCGGTCCCCGTGTGTACCACAAGACTGCGCCCTCATTTCGTCCACATCGTGGGTTACAGACACGAACGCTTCTCAAACTGTTGGGAGATACATCTTGAACTGTTAATTTGTCTTTGTCATGCCTTTAATTTCAACGTAGATTCGGGTATGTGGTGAGTGCTAGCGGGACGGTCTTAGTAACCATACCTAAACATTTTTTGGTTAAGATTTGACAGCAGGTGATTGTGGCCTTCCACAAGGTGGATCAACGATCTGGTTAAAGCCAGAGAAACCCGTTGGGTGCAAAAAGCTGCGGAGGCATATCCAGCAGAAGACATCATCATGTAGGTCCCTGATTTTGACACCTGAATGCTACCCCTAAATCTTTTGGATAGTAATATTTGGATGCATGGCCAAAAGGCTGCTTTTCCATCTAATTACTGACAGCTATAGTAAGACAATTGGTTCCGGAAAGGCGGAAAGGTCTTTACTTAAGATATATTTATGGTGAGGCGTTCGTGTGAATTA
Organism: Sesamia inferens; assembly: GCA_037179545.1. Classification (NCBI taxonomy): domain Eukaryota; kingdom Metazoa; phylum Arthropoda; class Insecta; order Lepidoptera; family Noctuidae; genus Sesamia; species Sesamia inferens. The sequence goes on along the minus strand of CM073944.1, from coordinate 22,807,403 downwards.
ACGTACGACACGCGTTGTTGACAGAGGCAGCCATCGACGCGTGACGGCGGCTTTCATCGACAATATATACACATAAGAATGCACACTTTAATCTTAATATGTTCAGAATACGTTGTGATGAAGTCACTCATTCCGGTAATTAGGCACACAAAGTTGATGGTTCGAATAGAACTAATAAATTAAACAAAAATTATGGCAAGTGTCTGTCAGACATAACACCCGAAGGCCGAAGCATCTTCCCTTTTCTATGGAGGATGGGTGAACTTTACTCCCTGTTCCTCATTCCAAAACAAGTCTGAAATCGCCCACCTGCATTGAGCAAGCGTGGTGATTACGCTCAATCCTTCTCTGTCTGAGAGGAGACCTGTGCCCAGCAGTGGGAATATAAAAAGGTTGATGATGAAACAAAAGTTACTTAAAGACTTATAAAGATATATCCGGGCCCTCCTGCAAACAGTTGACCCGTCAAACAAAGGGAAGAAAAAAAAATAACAAACAAAAACGCATTAGGACTGGGGTCTGTCAAGTCATGCACTTGCTACCAATCTTAATTTCGAGCTCAAACTAATCTTATATTTATAAGCGATAGGGAACGTAAACGTAGAAAATGAACGCAAATTTAGAGATTAGTAATGATCCCCTGGTTATACAAACATATTCCATGAATGATAAAGACTTCAAAATCCCTTCCAAACATAAATCTCTACCAAATTTTTACAATTTAAAAAGAGCAGATAATGTAATCAGAAATCATCACTGATCAGCATGAAAACGATGCCAGTCGTGATGTCCACTGTATACAACTTGTTTGTTTTCGCAAACTACTTTAGGTATCCTTTAAACTGATAATTTGTCATTGTCTTCACTTTAATTTCACAGTGGATTGGAGAGTGGTCTTACTGATAGCGTTAGCATGGGATATAACGTAACTAATATTGGTAATAACGACATTGGACTTGTACAATGTTACTATTATGCTATATTGTAATTGGGTTAAGTTTGTAGGGTAGTAGTAGACAGCCTCCGTCGTATAGCGATAGCGACCACGTCTTAAAGCACGTTAAGCCGTTGATCCCAGTTGCCATACGAACATCTAATGACAGTCGTTACGGGTTGTCAGAGCCCTCAAAAGTCCAACAATTGGTCTAATTTCAATGCTTCGATATCGCCTTCGAGTTGTGGAGGTCAGACGGCAGTCGCATCACGGAAAATATCGAAGTTTGGCCATAATCAGCAGTTAGACTGGTAAAGCGGACCCCAGACTCCAAAGCTGAAAAAGCTTCGAATGCGACTGGAATTAACGCTGAGATTATGATGGGGATGGTTATGTGTGTAGTTGTTAAGAAATATTTTACTAACATATTGTAGCGGTACCTACAAACGGCACATAGAGCAACGCGTCATACTGACGTCAGAAAATTAAACTGCTTGCATCTTATAATACTTCCAGCCTGCATATAAAAAGTCAATCAATATATCCAACACTTTAGTCCCTACTAATCAAGGATTAGCAAAATTCGTGGTCGGCCCATCAGTACACAATGTCAACAATAAATATATAGAAAAAAAACACAGAAAAAAGCAAAAAAAAAAAAAAACAATTTATATTAGGTCCTTACATATGAAATTGGCGTTATGTATGGGACGAATAAAAGTCGTTTATTTTTTTAATACTTAATAATCACTAATTTTTAATATTTAATCTTTAATACTTTTTTCTAATATTTATTTAATCAACGTATGATCCATTGCTATCTATGCACTTCTACTATCTCATAGGTAGTTTGTTTATGCCTTTTATAAAAAAAAAAAAACATTAGGACGGGAATCAATAAAATCTTTGAAGGCGGTTTGGGCTGCCTCATCGGAGTTGAATTTTTTCCCCTGCAAAAAGTTATCCAAATTTCTAAAAAAATGGTAGTCTGTTATAGCAAGGCCCGGGGAGTACGGTGGATATCTTAAACATTCCAATTGAAGCTCCTCTAATTTGGTAGCAGTCTGTTGTGCAGTGTGTGGTCTCGCGTTATCCTGAAGCAGCAGTGGCCTTGTGCGATTGACCAGTCTCGGTTGTTTAGCACCTAATTTATTTAATTTGTTTATTTAAGCGATTTGTCGTGTTCCGGCATGATGTCTGGTGAAGCCGTACGGAGGACGGGTCTGAGCAGTTGTGTTGCGATGTGTGCTGGGTACGATGCGCCTAATGTTGTTGTGTTGGGAGTTTGGTCGTGGAGGGTCTTCAGATCAATCTCCCTTTGGCGCAGCATCGTTGGTCGTGTTGTTGGGTTTAACATTGCATCACCTCGCCCAACTGCCGTCTTCCTTCCTATTCGCTCAGTTTTTCTGAGTGGATAGGCTCTTAATAAACTAGCGCGCTTTACCATCAACGATCGCATCACTGCTTACCATTAGGCGGGATTGCGGTCAAGCGCTAGTTTATAATTATTTAAAAAAAAAAGCTGCTCACAGTAGAGATCTGGAATAATCGTCTGGCCAGATTTAAGGAAGCTGTAGTGCACCACACCGGTACTAGTCCACCAAACGCTGACCAATAACTTTTTTCTAGTCGCGTTTGTCGATTTGCTTCACTCAATTCATGAGGTACCCACCTTTCGAGCTTTCTTATCTTCCCAATTTCTTTGAAGTGGATTAAAACAGTTAGGTATATCAATAACACCGAAGCCTGTAGGTAACTCGGACGTAGTTTGTAATGGATCTGCTTTCACAATAGCCTTCAATTGTTCATCATGTCAACTTTGGTCTCCGGCCGTCCCCGGGGATTGTTCTGTGGGTTGAAATTTCCAGAACGAAAACGTTGGAACCAAAAACGCACTGTGCTTTCTCTAGCGACACCATTGCCATACACATCATTAATTCTTCGAGCAGTTTCTGCAGCACTGGTGTCACGGCGGTACCCATATTCATAAATAACCTGAAAGTTTAAATTTTCCATTTTGTAAACTCAATGACACTGAAGAAACTAAAAGAAAAAAAAAAAAAAACAAAAGAAATACGGTTTTCGAGACACAAATTGATGAGTAAAAGAGGAGATATTTGAGATCAAAGTAAGGACCTAATATAATTTCTTCAAAATAATTGCTCATCTTCATATAATTATAATTATTTATCCGGATCGGTGGGACCACGGAGAAGGCTGCTGGATGTATAAAATAATTTAAAACAGTCGAGTAGGTAAATGAGTGTAATCTGAACAAAAAACTATGGAAGACAGCGATGAAAAGAAAAATAACGTGAATAAAACCTTAAGGACTAGTTATCTGATAAGCAAACTAACAACGATAAACGTTGTTGCTACGATGTTGACATCAGGCGCTTCGATATGTTTTTATTTCAAAGTTACTATCTATTTACTATTGCTTATATTACCCATGGATTTCATTTATTTCCGTATTTTCGTTAGTATAGTGGCAATTTTTTTCCTTCTACCTTTTTTCATTGAATGGAATTGGATAAAGGTATTTTGGTATTGTCTTTATTCCCAAATCGCCGTCTCTAAAGCCATTCCCCACGTCGGCGACTTTAATAGCTTCTGTGGTAACTTGTGAGTCACGCTCCATTTAGATATGTACGCGAATAAAAGTTGCGTAGAACGTGTTCTATAGAAGCCTGTCTCAGTACAGATTTAGAATTACGTCTTTCACATTTGATTTGTTCCGAAGAATGTGATGTTAGATTTATGTGTAATATTGTTTCGTCTTACATTTCTGTTTCGGAATGGGCTCAATCGGAATATTAAAAGGAGTGTATTAGTATTGGTGTAATACCATAATTTTAAGGCTCGGCTGCGATGTTTAGTTCTCGGCGGGACTGAGAATAGACATAGCGTGAAAAAAATAAACGCTGATAACTTTTTTTTTGTAGTGTAGTACTAGTTATGACTTTGTGATAATTTCAAGTAAAATAAAAATCTTCAAAAGTTCTTCTTTCTTTCATTTTTGGCTTCGCACGGTTTGTGCATTTAACCAATGTCATGTAATGAATTATTTATGTCGAAAAAGACGGCCGCGTGAACCGTCTTACGAGGGAGGTTTGAAACAAAGTCATAATGTGGCCACTATGCTGCGATATTTCCCTGTTCTTAATGAACTATTTAATGAATGCACTTTTTCGAACACTATAAATAATTTTAAAAGTCTAATGAAAAATAAGCGTGACACTCAGCCTAACTTTCCCGCCAAAAATCATATTTTATTTCTATTTCATTAAGAAAAGGATAGAAGATAATATTTTTGTTTAATCCTGTCAAATTAAGAAGACAATTTAGACTAGATTAAAAACATGGCAAACGAAAATACTTACATCAATTTATGTCAAGCGCAGACTAATTTGACAGGTCTAAACTGAAATATTATGTTCTGTCCTTTTCTTTATGAAATAGAAAGAAAAAGATGCATTGAAATTAAATTTAGTTTAGTTTGTGAACGAGGGAATCGAGGCCAATATTAAGTGTTTCTTAATCAAAGTTAAAGAGCATTATATTTTACCATAAAAAAGCAATTTTTCGGCATTTTCTCCCTTCAAAGAGTCACCTCTCATCATACAATTGTCCAGCTTTGCTAAACAGGGCCTGTAGCCAATGTAACATAGCTTCGTAGCGAAACGAAATCGAATACCAAACCAACCAATGGCGGGAACGATTGACCACGTGATTTATCGAGTCACGTGGTCAATCGTTTTCGTTATTCCCTCCATAACAAGCAGGATACAGAACAGAACTAGGCCAATCGGCACAAAGAGACATTATTGCAACTGGGAGAAGCCCAGATTGCCAAGCACCACGGAATAAAATTTGATTAAGTTAATGGGTCCTAAGTAGGCTAGTAGGGAATCAATCCGGTCCGAAAGAGAGGCCATGGTGGAGCGAACGAGTGTTGCACTTCAGGCAGTCTCCGAATGGGGCAATGCCAATCTTGTAACATTCAATGCCGCCAAAACGCAGGCGTGTCTTTTCACCGCCAAAAGGAGCCCGTTCACCTTGGCTCCTACTTTTCGGAATGTATCCTTGGAGTGTACCGACCGCCTTCAGCTTTTGAATTGCACGATTTAATTCCCCCATCTCCGTTCCACCATCGGACGACCCGTCGTACGGCGAGTTTCCACCCTTATGTTGTTAACACCTCTACGATCCGGACGAAGCGTTTCGCGTCGTCCTTTATGCCGCGTACATCGAGGGACTGGAACAATCTGCCGGCGGCGGTGTTTCTGTCGGACTACAATTTGAGTGTCTTCAAGGCTAGAGTGAATAGGCTCTTAATAAACTAGTGCGCTTTACCATCAACGATTGTGTCACTGCTTACCATCAGGCGGGATTGCGGTCAAGCGCTGGTTTATATTTAATAAAAAAAAATAAAAAGTCCTAAGTAGGTATTAGCTGTTATAATTGATTCCAATAATAGGTATGGCAAAAGCGCTTGAACGCACTGAAATTGGTTCTAGTTTCTACAAGGTCCGTATAATAAACGACTCCGGATGTAACTTGTACACTATCCAACATAATATTGCGTTCATTCTGCCAAAGAATACACTCCCAGAAGATGTGATGTGCGGACTGTTCAAATTCACAGTTCTATGTAGAACATTAACACAAAAGCGAAGGAACAAGTTTATTAAAAGAATACAGGTCATAGGCATACTAACAGTGGTAGAAGAGAGGAGACAAGAGGAGATGTACTGAGAAGTTAACAGGTGAAGCAGAATGGAGATGTAAGCTTTGTGTACCAAAATATGAGCTGTGGGAGATCGAAACCAGTTGCCGCCGTTAGCTAGCCACCATCCGCCCGCTCGACCAAACACTTCATCGCTCCACCGCTTAGGTAGCAAGCGGCGGAGCTCCGCACAGCAGAGTGTCTCCGCTTGACCCACTAAAGCAAAGCAGAGAAGAGATGTGAAAATAACGAAATCGAATTGGTTTTTACAAACACCTCTCCGCTTTGGTGGATAGTGAGCCTGAAGCCTTATTCGTTAGTTACATGCTAAGACCCTGAAGAGTTCAGGTAATAGAAAACAAAGTTATAAGAACGCTAAGTGCAAGCCAAGTAATACTGCGGGCAGGTGATGTAATACGACAGGAAGGGTCAAGGGAATAAAAAGTCTCACACTGAATACCTAATACTGCCCATTATTTACGTGTCACGTCCTCTGTCATCTTTTGTTAGAGATCCTGTATAAATAAATGTTTTCACCAACTTTTATTTATCTTGCAATGTTTGTATGTACAAAGCCCTCCTAAAGTTATTTGATACTAGCGGCCGCCAGCGACTTCGTTCGCGTGGAGTTGGTTATACTCCGTTCCTATTAGTTGATGCGTGATGCTATATAGCCTAAAGCCTTCCTGGATTAATAGGCTATCCAACGCAAAAGGAATTTTTCAATTCGGACCAAAAAATTAAAAAAAAAAACAAACTGTACAGCTTTACATATTAGTATGGATTTATCCATATAACGGTTTCTAGAAACATCATATGCGACAAACGCGCCATACTGACGTCGCACGGATTCTACATCTTGCAAGCAAAGTTTACCGTGCAACTAGTATACTCGTGTAGCGGTACCTATATGTAAGCCAAATTCGATAAAGAATTGAGGTAAACAAATCGTTGCTAGGCAACGAGTAGTTCACGCCTAAAGGACAGATGTTAACAACTTTTTCTAGAAACATGTTGACACCATTACGATCCGGACGAAGCGTTTCGCCTCCTCCTTTATACTGCGTATATCGAGGGACTGGAACAGTTTGCCAGCGGCGGTGTTTCCGTCGGACTACAATTTAAGTGTCTTCAAGGCTAGAGTGAATAGGCTCTTACTAAACTAGTGCGCTTTACCATCAACGACTGCGTCACTGCTTACCATCAGGCGGGATTGCGTAAAAAAAAAAACATGATTTACATAGAACGCTTAACCGATTTGAATGAAATATGACACACATGTAAGCTAATTTCCTAATAGGTTAATTTTTTTTTTGATACATATATATTATACTTAGTCTATACTTGAAAGTATTACAATGCATGTGCTATGCAGTTGATTTGCAAGTAATTAAAATACGCAAAATCGTATTGACAAATGCCTCAACTTTATTCATTGGTTGAATTCCACAAAATGTGTTTAATACCTGGATTTCATCCATCTTTTTTTTTTTGTAAGGCTATCACGTAATTTTTTTTTTTAATAATTATAAACTAGCGCTTGACCGCAATCCCGCCTGATGGTAAGCAGTGATGCGTTCGTTGATGGTAATGCGCGCTAGTTTATTAACAGCCTATTCACTCAGAAAAACTGAACGAATAGGAAGTAAGACGGCAGTTGAGCGAGGTGATCCAATGTTATACCCAACAACACGACCAACGATGCTGCGCTAAAGGGAGGTTGATCTGAAGACCCTCCACGACCAAACTCCCAACACAACAACATTAGGCGCATCGTACTCGGCACACATCGCAACACAACTGCTCAGACCCGTCCTCCGTACGGCTTCACCAGCCATCATGCCGAAACACGATAAATCGCTTGGCGGCAAGTCTTTGTCTGGTGGGTGGTAACTTCTGCCGGCGGCCGATGTTATGGCCTACCACCGAGAGAAATAATATCGACTTTTTAATGGATCGTTCCTTATACCTCTAAAATCTATTTCAGCTGTGGTGCCGTATTTTGATTAGCACCCTAATTGAGTAACACAATATTACCTATCTTATATATTTTCTATTTATCTTCTATATTTTTAAGCATATTTAATATATATATCTACGAGTAGTTCTTCCGGGTCTGGCTGTTTGTGTATGTGAGTTTAACCCACGATACAGGAGAAATTCATAGTGTGGGGCAACGTTTTTTAAAAAAACAAAGAAAGATTGCTCTATGTTATTGATTATCCTTGGTACTTGAGCGAGGTGATGCAGCGTTAAACCTAACAACACGACCAAAGATGCTGCACCAGAGGAAGATTGATCTGGAGACCCTCCACGGCTAAACTCCCGACACAACAACATTTGGCGTATCGTACCCGGCACACATTGCAACACAACTGCTCAGATCCGTCCTCCGTCCGGCTTACCAGACATCATGCTGGAACACGATGAATCGCTTGGTGGCAAGACTTTGTCTGGTGGGTGGTAACATCTGCCGGCAGTCGATGTTATGGCCTACCACTGAAAATGTTTTTATGTAGAAACATTTTAGTGTTTTGTATAAATGTTTTTTTATAAATAAATATAAAAACATTTAAAAATATAAAAAACAGTAGCCCACCAGTATCGGGAACCGAGCTACCGGCGGTCAGGGCTCCAGAGAGAGGAACTTCATGACAATGCGAGCCGTGTCCAGAATATACAGCTTTCTGAATCAGGCCTTTGATTCAGCTGCCTAATGAGAACCTCTTGAGGTGTTGGTCGAGGCTCTTGGCTGTTAAGCTATTGGTTGTCACGACTATGGTACAATGATTGCTGAATCCACTCCGCACATGTCGATAACCTCGTGAGCCAAGTCAAGATACTTGATTTGTTTATCTTTCTCTGCTTTGACGAGGTTCTCATCCACCATCACACACAACAATAGTCCTGTCAGTGATGATGGATCGATCCCAGTACAATGTGATATGGCCATTTCGGAGAACTGGGTTGGGCATATACACGGTACGTCCGATTCCACAAGGTTGTATTTGAGAGAAAGTTGCTGATGAATTATCGTGGCTACAAGATTGTTTCTATGCAAGTACTCTCCATTAGCTAGACGTGAAGACCCGGAGATAATATGCCTTATTGATTCTCCCGGCCGGTGACATGCCCGACAGATGTCAACTGTGCCGTCTTTCACAATAAATCTCCGGTAATTCTTCGTCATCATAACTTCGCCCATAATTGCACATACAAAACCTTCGATTTCCCCAAAAATTTCACCGAATCGTAGCCAGGCTACAGATATCTGTAAATCTACATCAGGCCAGTGTAGGGCTCTAAAAAAGCGTCCATGAAGCTCCTTGTTCTTTCATACCTCCATGCGATCATTGGTGTCAAGCACTACTGGTTTGCGCCAGTTCTCTTTAGCCAAGAAGAGCGGAGTGAGGCCCTTGTCAACCGCGAACACATTTCGATGCATTCCCACGTCATTTTTAGGAAATATTCCCTATGGAAATGGAGTTTACAATAGGCTCATAACCAATGCGATTTGCTTAGCATTGAATCCTCTAAGCACTCTATTGTAGGATTCAGGTCTAGGCTATCGATTGAGGAGAGGTGGTCAGGTTATATCACACCTCCTCTATATGGATGACCTGAAACTTTTTGCTCCCAACAATTTACAACTGATGGAGCTAGTGAAAATAACTGAAACTTTCAGTAGCGCCATCAGGATGGAATTTGGTGTAGACAAATGTGCGTTCATGCATGTAAAGCGAGGAGAGACTGTGGAATCTGTGGGAACCCAACATACGAGTTCCATAAACCTTAGAGCCTCTCTGCATCCGAAACCTATAAGTATATGGGTATGTTGGAATCGTTGGGTATCAATGTTACTGACGTGAAGCAATCGTTGAAGAAACGCTTCTTTGGCCGCTTGAAAAAAGTACTTTATAGTCTTCTATCAGGCGGTAGCAGGGTCCGCGCTTTCAACGGTTGGGTCATGCCGGCTTCGATGTACTCTTTTGGTATACTCAAATGGACTCAAACCGGACTAGACGCCCTGGATAGGAAAATCCGTACGCTGCTAGCTGCAAATCGATTGCATCATCCACGGTTATCGGTTATCATTATCAATCTTTTTATTGTCCCACTGCTGGGTACAGGTCTTCTCTCATACAGAGAAGAATTGAGCGTAATCACCACGCTTGCTTGACGATTTCAGACTTAATTAAAGTCCAGGTTTCCTCAAGATGTTTTTCCTTCACCTTCAGTCATTGGTGTCCAAGATATACTTAGGAAGTACATATAACTTAGAAAAGTTACTTTGGTACTTGCCTGACCTGGAATCGAACCCGCACACTCATACTTGAGAGGCTGGTATTTTAACCACTAAGCCAGTACATAACCCTAAATACATACATACATCTAATTAAAAAAAAATCACAGAAGACCAAATAAAATATAATGATATGTTTTAAGAGAGAGGAAGTACTTTTTTATCATAAATTTAAACACATAATGATTCCTTTCCGTTCTCCTACAGTTCTTTAGCTATACGCCAATGTCGGGTAGATTTCACGCGGTTTCCTTCAATGAATTATGGAGAATTACGGTCCTTACGTGGGAAAATTTCAACTTACTTTTGAAGAGCTCCTTAGGTAAGTAATCAATATACTAAAACTACAAAATTACACACCTTTCCTCGACTATTTCCAACCATTTCTTTCTCCAAAACTCAATAAATCTGTAGTTCAAAAGCGCATTCTATTCAGAATAGCTTTCAATAAATCTTTTAAAAAGGCGAAGTGGTGATTTCAGTAAAAGATGTTGCTGTTCACGACAGGGCCATTGATGGATTCTTGTGACAAATTACGCTTTCCTACGAACACAGGTGAATGGGACATTAGATGGAGGTTTTGGTGAATAACTTACTATGCGTATTTGCGTTTTGATTTGATGGGATATTATGTTGATTTTTTACTATAGTGCTATGAGGAGGGTCTGTTATACGGAACCTGGAAGATAGGCACTATCCAACAGACAACGACTAAGTTTTTATGATAAATACACTTGTGTGCTATATTTGGTCCATACCACGCTCCCTATTTCACAGAAACTGCCGCCGATTCTCTAATTTTACGTTTTTAAACCAATTTTAAATTAAGTGTATCTTTTTTTTCCATTTCGGTAAGAAAAGGATAAAAGATAACATTTTAGTTCAATCCTGTCAAATCAAGATACTCCTAGACAGTTCAGACGCGATTATAAACATGGCGAATAAAAATACTCCAGTTTACATCAGGAGCGCACTAAATTGACAGGTCTAAACTGGAGTTTTTGACGGGAAAGCTAAGATGTTGCCAAGTTGTCAAAGTGTATGAGTGTGTATCAAAGTTTATTATAGAAGAAGGTCGTAACTACAACTAGTATTGCTTGGCCATGGTTTTGTGAGATTGTAACTCGACTTTTGGGCGTGATAGTAAATCTATAAACTACTTCACACGAGTGAGGTACACTCTGACCTAACATCAAAGAGTTAGAAGAGTGAATACTAAGTGACAACCGAGTGACATATTGCCCGTTCATTGTTCGACGTACCTTAGATTTGATCCTGGAGGCTTTGGTGCTGTTTTATTTTGAATTGTGGAGATGAATTTGCGTTACTTTTATGCGTGTGTTTTTAAGGAATATTTCGATGTTATCATATGTAAAAAGTGATTTCATTAGGTTTGATGATCATCCTTTAACGAAAATGGATATGAAAAAAAATATTTTTGTTGTGAATAAAAATTTACTCTTGTTACAGAATCTGACAGATTGATTCACCAAAAAGATGATGGAAGATTAGTTAACTGTTTCTGAATACTCTCAATTATCATCATTATAATAATCTAGATATACTAGCTGACCCGGCCACGCGTTGCTGTGGCTAAAGTTTTTGTTATATTACATTATAGTAAACAATCTATGAGGGACAATAAGAGAACATCAGTCACGGAGTCCACTATGCTTTTTCACGCAGATGGTATTTGTAAAAAAATATGGTGATCTCCTTATTTGACTTTCTACTTACTCTACTTCATCTACTTACCCTTTAGTACAATGAAATTATTTACGAACAAAGACGAAAATGTTGATGTTGGTATATAAATTCACTGGATTGAGATTTGAAGGGGAAGTACGTTGAACACAATTAATTAAAATGTTCTTACACTTGATATTAAGCAGAAATCATTAGGTAGAAAATAAAAATGTATCAGATTTATTATTTCCATTTAATTTTATAACAAATATGACGCTTAAACTCATGAATGAGGTAGGCAAGGCAGACAGTCTTAAACTTTTAAACATTAATATCTATTTTTTTGAACGATTAAAAATTGGTTCCCCTATTATTCTCCTCCGTAATTTGAATCCACCTCAATTATGTAACGGTACGCGTTTGGTCATCAAAAAGATCACCGGAAACATTCTTGAAGCAACCATTTTGGCTGGGAAGTTTAAAGGTAAAGTGGTCCTGCTGCCACGTATTCCGATGATACCATCAGATTCTACCATACCCTTTAAAAGGCTACAGTTTCCAATTCGTTCAGCTTTCGCCATGTCTATAAATAAATCTCAAGGTCAAACAATGTCCATTTGTGGTTTAGATTTGGAAAATCCATGTTTTTCTCATGGGCAACTATATGTTGCGTGTTCACGTGTTGGGAAACCGTCGAATCTATTTGTGTTAGCTAAAGACAGGTTAACCAAAAACATTGTGCACCGATTGGTGTTAAATTAAATTGAAATTGAAAGTAATAATTCAAAAAAATAGATATTAATGTTTAAAAGTTTAAAGTTTTGGTCAATGAAGCACAAAGAAGTAAAAATCAGGATTAATTTCACTGTATTACATCTTCATTATAATATGAATTCAATTTACACTTCAGTCTAAGTAACACGTGGCCGGCTATGCTAACACCAAAAATTAAAAAAGTGGAAATAATTGAATTATACGGTATTTCCTTTACTACAAAATAAATTTAATTAATTTTATAACGTCAACAAAACGTAGTATTTATGCTGTTAAAATGTAGCTTATATGACACGTTCGTAGATTTAGCATAGCAGCTCCATCTATTGATTACTTACTCAACCCAGTCGAAAAGTATCGACATCTGTTAGAATCATTTGGAGTTAACAGATAATTGTGACTGTCAAATAATAACAGACAAATAATTAGCAATAAATTAAAATTGCGACTATAATTTGAGATTTAAACTATCCTATCTCTCAAGTTGGATCGAACTGCACATGGTGTGCGAATTTTATTATAATCGGTTAAGTGGTTTAGGAGTCCATTGAGGACAAACATTGTGCCACGAGATTTATATATATTAAGATGTCGCAGCGATATGGCAAAATTATCAGTTTTTTTTTTAACAATTATAAACTAGCGCTTGACCGCAATCCCGCCTGATGGTAAGCAGTGATGAGATCGTTGATGGTAAAGCGTGCTAGTGTATTAAGAACCTATTCACTAAAATTGAGCAAATAGAAAGGAAGACGGCAGTTGAGCGAGGTGATGCAATGTTAAACCCAACAACACGACCAACGATGCTGCGCCAAAGGGAGATTGATCTGAAGAGCCTCCACGACCAAACTCCCAACACAACAGCATTAGGCGCATCGTACCCGGCACACATCGCAACACAACTGCTCAGACCCGTCCTCCGTACGGCTTCACCAGACATCATGCCGGAACACGACAAATCGCTTGGCGGCAAGGCTTTGTCTGGTAGGTGGTAACTTCTGCCGGCGGCCGGTGTTATGGCCTACCACCGAGAAATACCTTTTGCAATCACCCAGTCTGTAGTTGGAAGTACTGCGCTCTCGGCTAGTATGCGATACATCATAGTTCTAACTTAAACTCTGGTCCACTCTCTGGTCGGGTCATGGCTTCTTCTTCAGTCTATAGAGGTCCACTGCTGGACAAAGGCCTCCCCCAAGGCTTTCCACATTTGGGGGGCTTGCCATAATCCTCACGCTTGGCAGGCGGGTTGGGTATCACAGTCATTTGATATTCCACAGGAAAAGCGCTGTCACTTCCCTGGTGAGAGTTCCTTTAGTCGCCTCTTGCGACACCCACCGGAGGACATGGGATGGTACTACTTTAAACCCGGTACCACACTGGCAATTCAATCAATTTAGCTCGAGTACAATTTGTAACAGTTCAAACCTCAACTATAATTGATTGAATAACATTGAGTCCGTTAATTGAACCGTTAAAAAGCTTGGTGGTTAATTAAACAGCTTAACCAAACAGTTGGCTACAACATATGTACGAGTATATACTTAATATCAAAATAAAATATGTAGTAATGATCTTTTTTTTGTCTATGTTGAGGTTACACTTGTATTTCTTATTTTTGTATTGTGTTGTAGCACTACTTCTCTCTTTAAACATATCATTATTTTTTTATTTGCTCTTGTATGATATTTATTAATTAGATGTATTTATTTATTTAAACTAGAATGATATACTTAACGTACTATTATTATTGTATAATCTATGTAAATAGTACCTACACTGTAGACTACTTACATTATTTCTCTCTCCTTCCCCTTAGTATTTCATCCAAAGGTTGTCTGTAAAAGATCGCTCTTAGCGATAAGACTGTCCTTTGTAAAATATTTATATTTATGTTCTGTAATCTATATGGTGTACATAATAAAGAGTTATCTATTGTATTCTATGTTTCCGATTTCTGCAGAAGCACCTTAACACTACATACATGCGTTAATAAAATAAAACATGTTCACTGTTGGGACGCAAAACTCCTTTCTGTGGCCTCCCACAGCTTGTGTAAACATGAAACAGCCCGCTCCCTCGAGATTGTAAATGGAGGGGAGACACCAGTTCTCTTAATGATACGTAGTCTTCACTGCTATATTTTTTTTATTAGGTTTTGAATGATCAAATTTATGTATCCGGCTGGAATGAACAATTTATGTTTTTCTTTCCAACCGGGAACTAGCTTTAAGATAAGGTGGAAGGTTAGGTACTCACGAAAGCCAGGAACTAGACGATGCACAAGCGCGGCTATTGCTGCTGGCAGCCGCCATGCTTCGGTTTCGAACTGGTTTCTTCCTTGTTGCGCGCTAGGTGGCGCCGGCGATGCGTGTATTAGGCAATTAGTGTCGCCCAATTATGGAGGAATAGAATGCGAGGGAAGCATCTCAAAGCCTGTACGTTACTCTGCACCCTATATCGGTAACTCTGATTTTTAAACAGTGCAATCTGCGTCATGATATATAATACCGAAATGTAGACTCTGAAGGTAAGGCTGGTCTGGTATATCAAGGCTCCTCTACGCGCCATGGAGCGTGCTATGCTCGGAGTTTCTGGAGGATAACAGCGGGAATGAAATTGAGAAAAGGACAGGAGTCCAGAATATGAGTACAGAAGCATAACAATTTTGATGTCATACAAAGCCTCAAGTCCATCAGTGTACACTATTCCTTACATGATTAGCCTATAATGTTCACTTTTTTGGGACCTCCTGAATGGGCCATAATCAACTACTCTGGCCCAGTGTGGGTTGGTAGAAATGACATGTCTTCGAAGTTCTGTTCTAAGACATGCCGGTTTCCTCTCGATGTTTTCCTTGACCGTTTTGAGAGTAATGGTGATCAAATAATTTCCACATAGTAAAGCGCCTGACGGGATTCGAATCAACTACCAACTAGTAAGTCGCGGCCGATACCATAAGGCCACCACTGCTCTCTACACAATACAACAAAACCCTATCGAAGCTAATATAACCCTAATTTATGGTCTAAAGAACGAAAATACATGAAATCTTTCAAAATAACTTAAGTCCTCGTATCACTAAGTTCAAAACATCTTGCCATTGCTCGTTGGAAGTTTTCGCACCTTCGTTCGCTCTGATCCCCTGACTTACGGACTTCGCAAAGATATATTGGCGTTTGAACACATGGAATGAAACATTTCTTAGACAAGCTCTTTTACAATTTCATTTCGAAAGTCTTCACTTTCTGTGTTTTAACAGATTCACTCCTTCATCTTCACGTGTTATAAAACAAAGATTTGAAAATGTGAAACTATGTAGAAGTGTTTAAAACAAATGAAATTATCTTCTGTTTTCAATATCGTAAAACGGGGTGTATAGAAATTGCGGGGTGAATAGAAAAAAAACCAGGAAAGTTTTTAACGTTAATATTTCAGTAGTTTTCGCTGAAGAATTTTAGTGGAATTTTAAATTTGAATACAGCAATATTTTTTCTTTGCGTTAGCAACAATTTTAAATTGTCAAAATTGAAATTTATCCTTTAAATTAAATTCAAAGTCGACCATCTGTGAACGTGTTTTATTCAACTGCCGAAACTCTAGATTTTAGGTCTGAAAAAGTTGCGATTTGTGCTGTTTAATGTGTTTAACTCATTAGGTGTACGATAAATTATAAAAATACAGTGAAGGTAAGTGAGAACCCGTTATTAAACTTCAAAAAATTGTTAAAATCAATACCAATCCCAAAAAAGTGCACTACTCACTTAACTTTAATCAACGTTTATAAATAAGCACCATAGTGTTTAAGGGCTTTATAAACGACTAGCTTTCCGCCCGCGGCTTCGCCCGCGTGGAATTCGGTTATATCCTGCTTTTTAGATTCCTCATCTTCGGGAATTAATTATCGTATCATTTAGCTTTGTATTTGTATCTTTTACCTTGTTTTAAACGACACACGGCGCCATCTATCACCGAACTGTAATGAAGCTTACAGTATTTTTGTTTTCCCTCGGGAATATCAAATTTTTCAAAGATAAAAAGTTCCCTCCCATTTAATCTGCAGTTCTAATTTTAAGTCTACAAAATTTCAAAGCAATCGGTTCAGTAGTTACGGCGAGAAAGCGGAAAAAAGAAACAAACTCTCTTTCCGATTTATAATAAAAAGGATAATTTTTGCTGATAGACCTTACAGAGATTTTTTTTTTCTCGGCTCTTAAGTTTTACTATTTATTTTATTATAAAGACGTGATCGTGCAACTAGCATACACAATATGTAAAGAAAACCCTGTCCGATCCGTGAAGGTATTGTTAGGTATCGATAACTGATTCTACTAATGCCTGCAAAGCTGGGCTAAACTTAAAAAAAAACCCTAAATATAAATATTATTTCGCAAAAGGAGGTAACTTAATACATGAGCGGTAGGTAATACATGCGCTGGTGAAGGAGGGCAGGCACGCGGCACGCGGCATGCGGTCGCATCGCTCATAATAATACCAAAATGATGTTGTCAATTTTTAAAAAAAATACCAGTATAAGTTATAATTAATTCCCGGAATAAAAAAAGATTTTTTCAAAATTCATTAGTATTGTTACTATGATGATTATGTAAAATTTCATATTTTATGTGGTCATGTGTTTACCTAACCATTATTATCCTTATGGGTCGGACGGGGTTTTTTTTACATATTGTATATTGGAGGTTACTGCCACTCTTGCCGTATGCTGCAGAATAGCATCTTACATGGAGCGACTGCATGTCACAACCCAATTAATGGGTAAATTTGACGACATGGTTGGTTGGTATAGTGGCTGAGCGATCGACTGCTACACTGCCACCCACCAGACAAGGTCTTGCCGCTAAGCGATTCGTCGTGTTCCGGCAAGATGTCTGGTGAAGCCGTACGGAGGAAGGGTCTGATCAGTTGTGTTGCAATGTGTGCCGGGTACGATACGTCAAATGTTGTTGTGTCGGGAGTTTGGTCGTGAAGGCCCTACAGATCAACCTCCCTCTGGCTCAGCATCATTGGTCGTGTTTATGGGTTTAACATCGCAACACCTCGTTGAACTGCCGCCTTCCTTCCTATTCAGTTTTTTAGAGTGAATAGACTCTTAATGAACTGGCGCGCTTTACCATCAACAATTGCATCGCTGCTGAGCATCAGGCGGGATTGCGGTCTAGCACTAGTTTCTAATTTTAAAAAATGCATTAAGACAATTTACTAATCATTTTAGCTTACTTTTTTTTCTAAGCCGCGAACTTAACCGGTATTATACGCTAAGATAATGATGATGATTTTAGCACGCTTTTTTAATTGAGGTGTCATATTTATCGAAATCCATTTAAGAATCTGAAAGAAATCGAAATCAAAAAGAATCTGAAATACCTGTAGCATTAAAGTTCGTTCCATTTTCCTCTGAAAAGTCAAGTCAAAAATCACACCTTTTTTGTAAGTAGTTAATTCGATTGCCATACATCAGAATAAGGAAGTAAGTCAATATGTCGGAGAGAAGGAAATGAACTAAGGGGTTGAAGATTTATTATTTTGAAAGAAATAATATTGTAGAAGAGTCTGCCTGTGGTTTAAATGTATTACAAAAAAAAAAAAAATTGAAGCTGCTTCTTTATCTTTGGGTACTTCTGTTAGAAGGGGTAACATCACTGAATTCGCGTAAGCGTGACAACCCAACACAGTCATCGCTTTTTAACGTTGCCCCTCGCTAGGAAATTCTCCTATATTGTGGGTGCATTTACAAATATTTAAACTCAGATATCAGTCATTTAAAGTCAGATAGAAGTCGTGGTGGCCTAGTGGTTAAAACACCAGCCTCTCAAGTATGAGTGCGCGGGTTCGATTCCAGGTCAGGCAAGTACCAATGTAACTTTTCTAAAGTTGTATGTACTTTCTAAGTATATCTTGGATACCGATGACTGAAGGTGAAGGAAAACATATTGAGGAAACCTGGACTTTTAAGTCTGAAATCGCCAACCCGCATTAAGCAAGCGTGATGATTACGCTCAATCCTTCTCTGTATGAGAGGAAACCTGTGCCCAGCAGTGGGACGATAAAAAGGTTGATAACGATGATGAAACTCAGATATACAAACAGCCAGACTCCGTGCGGAGACACACAATACAGCTGCAATACACTGCGCTAACTGTGCTGTCAAGAGATATACATAAATATGTACCCTGTATATACAATATTATTTTTTGTTTATGCGGAACACTTGTCCAGTATTTTTAAATAAAGAATCTATGTACAAAATTTCAAAAAGATATAATGAAAAACCATCAAGTTATGAGCTTGCTATTCTAGTTGGTTGTCCCAACATAATATGGCCAAAGGTCCGTACGGGCGGGCTAGCGCGGGCGTTGACCTCTGGCGTCAGCTGGGATCTATCGTAACCGCTTGGTAACCACTCTGCGGTCTCACTGTAAATGTATAAAATTTGGGAAAAAATATAACATGGTGTAAAACTGATTCGAATCGATTCAGTTGCTTATTCTGAACAAACTATATTTCGGTTTCGAATAAAAAAAAGAAATAACGTTGTATGTGTATAATATATCATCATCATCATCATCATTATCAACATTTTTATCGTTCCACTGCTGGGCACAGGCCTCCTCTCATACAGAGAAGGATAAGGACGGATTTATGCCATTGTACTCGTATAATGTAGATAAAGGTATAAATTGCGTAACAGCTATAACTTTATTGTTCTTTTTGAAGTGAAATTCTGATTTCTGTTTTCACGTCTGTCGCTCAGTCCCACTACTGCTCTTTTTATATACACTCCTAAACAGAATCTAGGGATATATTAATCATAAGTTATTTACGAATTCATAATTTAAAACCCTTTTAGTTTTCTATGAAAAGTTTGTATACATATTAAAACTCTTTTATTCTATTTTCAAAATTTAAAAATGGAAGTCGAAACACTAAATATAATAAAGAGTAATAAAAATTGCTTTATTAATACTATGTAGCCATCATCGACATTTTTTATCATCCCACTGCTGGGCATAGGTCAACTGGCTGGCCTCTCATACAGAGAAGGATTGAGTGTAATCACCACGTTTGCTCAATGCGATTTCAGACTTAAAGTCCAGGATTCATCAAGATGTTTTCCTTCACCTTTTAATCAGTCATTGGTGTCCAAGATATACTTAGAAAGTACATATAACTTAGAAGAGTTACATTGGTACTTGCCTGACCTGGAATCAAATCACACACCAGCCTTGACAACTTGTGAGGTTGGTGTTTTAACCACTAGGCCACCACAGGTAATAATAATTAGATTGTTTTTTTTTTTCTTTTTAGAGGTATGGCTACATCGATGACCAATGATTCTGCCAACGTGTTTTTCTTTTACCGTGTGTTTACGACTCATGTCACGTCGTCGTTTGAGTCGAGATGAAATGTTACAAGCCATTGGCATGTTAAAAAATGGTGCTATTCAACGCGTCATTGCTAAGATCCTATACACCAGCCAAAACGTGTTTTATTTTTTTAAATAAATTATAAACTAGCCCTTGACCGCAATCCCGCCTGATGGTAAGCAGTGATGCGATTGACGATGGTAAAGCGCACTAGTTTATTAAGAGCCTATTCACTCTAGCTTTGAAGACACTCAAATTGTAGTGTGACGGAAACACCGCCGCCGGCAAATTGTTCCAGTCCCTCGATGTACGTGGTATAAAAGAAGAAGCGAAACGCTTCGTCCGGATCGTAGTGGTGTCAACAACGTAAGGGTGGAAAGTCGCCTTACGACGGGTCGTCCGATGGTGGAAGAGAGATGGGGGAATTAAATCGTGCAATTCCCTTGCACACTCGCCAGAATGCATCCTATAGAAGACCGAAAGGCTGGCTACTCTACGCCTGTGCTCTAGGGTTTGGAGACCGTTTCGAGTTAAATCAGGTCACCAATCAGCCTCTTCGCACGAGGTGACGATAATTCAATAGATGTCATTGTATATATATATATATATATTAATAATTATTTTTTAGCGCTTGACCGCAATCCCGCCTGATGGTAAGCAGTGATGCGATCGTTGATGGTAAAGCGTACTAGTTTATTAAGAGTAAATAGGTCACTTAGAAAAACTGAGCGAATAGGAAGGAAGACGGCAGTTGAGCGAGGTGAAGCAATGTTAAACCCAACAACACGACCAACGATGCTGCGCCAAAGGGAGATTGATCTCAAAATCCTCCACGACCAAACTCCCAACACAACAACATGAGGCGCATCGTACCCGGCACACATCGCAACACAACTGCTCAGACCCGTCCTCCGTACGGCTTCACCAGACATCATGCCGGAACACGACAAATCGCTTGGCGGCAAGGCTTTGGTCTGGTCGGTGGTAACTTCTGCTGGCGGCCGATGTTATGGCCTACCACCGAGAAAGTATATGAAAGTCTATACTACGCAAACATCGAGTTTTTGAATGATAGCCCAATATAACAGTCGTGGCCAGCGTACTCAGCTTCTAGCCTGGGGAGGAGAGGGCAATCAAGCCTAGGGGAGGCAAGTAGGGGGGCCAAGTTAATTTTTTTTTAAATTGGGCAAATTTTTGCCGTGAAGTCGACACTGACAACATTTTGTTAGTGTCTACTTCGTGGTTTATTAAAACATATACTTTGTTGAATAATTAGGGTAGTCCATACAAGTTCTGGCAGATTTACAGAGTGGGGCAGCTGCCTCCCCCTGTCCCCCTGGGTACGCCCATGATCACAGCGATGCAACAACTATAAAGGCAGGAGGACCACCAGATTCTGACAACCATACCGTGGGAAGGAAGTTGGTCTTTGTGTTCGAAGACTGCTATATGTTCAAGTATTCCAGTGTAGGCTTGGGAGAATTTATCATGGAGTGACAGACAATGACCTTTTATTAGGCTCTGGGCGGACAGACATGTGCGCGCAAACATTCATGTCGCCAACTGATGTTGAACCCTGTTTCTCTTTTTACTAACATATGATAAGTTTGTTTTTGAAGTGAAACTTCTTTAGGCACGCTTGACTTGGGGAGTAAACTGGCGAAAGCGTTACGAAAAATGATCGGGCAAGGCGAACGGAAGCAGAGTATAGTCCTATTTCGTCTGTACTACAAAGAAGCAGTTGGCTCATGTAAATATTGCATGACATGTCGAGTATGAAGTTGCGAGTTCGCATCTCGCCGAAGGCAATATATATGTTTTGGATCTTTTTAAAGATTTGTTAACAATTGAGTCGAGTA
Organism: Sesamia inferens; assembly: GCA_037179545.1. Taxonomy (NCBI): domain Eukaryota; kingdom Metazoa; phylum Arthropoda; class Insecta; order Lepidoptera; family Noctuidae; genus Sesamia; species Sesamia inferens. Next base: position 22,785,736 of record CM073944.1, on the reverse strand, counting down.
TGAAGTTGTGAGTTCGCATCTCGCCGAAGGCAATATATATTTTTTGGATCTTTTTAAGATTTGTTAACAATTGATTACCTAAGATAATTTATAAATTTCGTTCTGTTCTGGCCTTTATATTGTTTTATATATTTTTGCTGAGCATTTCTGATATAATTGTTGAAAGTATAGAAGCTTGAAGATATCGTCACAATACGATAATTTGACACAAAGTACAAATTGCTTTCGAGCCTCATAAGCTCAATTATTAAACTAAGTACCTTGATTGATTAAGAACTATGAATTTCTTCGAGAACATGACGCTGCGAACACCCCCCGACCCCCCTCATTGATTATCACACCCCCCCGTGGATTATCTCGGGAACCAGAGGTCGTGGACTATCCGAGTTTAGGGTCCCCTGATTCACGAGGAAGAGCCCGACCTTTTGGCCCCGTGGGAATCTACTACCCCCCCCCCCCCCCCCCCCCCCCCCCCGACGCCCTTTAGTTACCTCACCTCCCCGTGGATTATCTCGGGAACCAGAGGTCGTGGACTACCCGAGTTTGGGGTCCCCTGAATCAGGAGGAGGAGCCCGAACTTTTGGCCCCGAGGGAACCCACTCCCCCCCTCTCCCCCTCCCCCCGCAACCCCACGATACCTATGCCCCCCCACCCCCTTTAGTTACCTCACCCCCCCGTGGATTATCTCGGGAACCAGAGGTCGTGGACTACCCGAGTTTGGGGTCCCCTGAATCAGGAGGAGGAGCCCGACCTTTTGGCCCCGACGGTTCCACTTTTTTTTTTTTTTTTTAATAAAAATAGGAGATCTATGCAAAAATATTAATTTACCAATGAAACCATGAAATAAATTTAAATACTTATAGAAAATTAATATATGTATATGTGTATACATGTATATATTGTACACACACATATATATATATACATACAGATGGTGCGAAAGAAGTTTCACTTCAGTCGTGTGGTCATAAGCACACTCGTTTTTTTTTTATTAACAATATATGGGCCTTGCCTAAAATAAAGAGTTTGAATTTGAATAAATCCCCTTAATAAAAGTTGCTGAAAGTTAACTGTTGATTAGTGACTGTTTAACCATACATTTTTGACGTATGAATAATCAATAGTTAACTTTAAGCAACGTTTTTTGGGGGTCTTTGAAGGCGAATTTTGATTAAGTACATGCGGACTTATTTAAACTTTATGCATTTAAAAGTTGTTATTATGAAATATAAAAAGATTAGAAGGTTTGGTTGATAGGAACAAAAAAAAAAAACTTTAATTTAGTTACATAAATATGTAAATATGGTATAAATTATATGTCTTTCTATAATAAATATCAACATCCTAGTTCTGGTGGCCTAGTGGTTAAAACACCAGTCTTTCAAGTAAGAGTGCGGTGCGTGCGATTCCAAGTCAGGCAAGTACCAATGTAACTTTTCTAAGTTATATGTACTTTCTAAGTATATCTTGGACACCAATGACTGATTACAATGTGAAGGAAATCACCTTGAGGAAACCTGGACTTTAAGTCTGAAATCGCCAACCCGCATTGAGCAAGCGTGGTGATTACGCTCAATCCTTCTCTCCATAAAAAAAGACCCGTGCCCAGCAGTGGGACGATAAAAAGGTTGATGATGATAATGATCCTAGTTCTGAGCCAGAAACTGAGCACCGCTCGCAAGCGAACGCGGCAGAAAGACTTTTCCCATAAGTTAACGAAACAGTACACAGACAAAAACTCGTACACCTTTATCGTATATCCTGTCGTATCCGGAACGTAGATCTACGTTCAAAATAAATTATCGTAGTCTACCGAAGCGTATATCTGGGCAAAAATATGTGATAATGAAAATTAACTTTCTGAGTAGAACCGAGTCTTAAATCAGTTTGAATGCATTCAATCATTCAGATTATGAACGTGTGAATCTAAAATGTCATTTAAATATATAAACGGGCGGCATACGAGAGGATATTCAACACACAACATTCTCAACAGCCATACAAACACGTTACGGTGCCGAAACATGAACAAAGCAAACACTGTGATAACAACTCGTGACGAAGTGGAAAATACATGAAAAGTTACACACCCGGTTTGGAATCTGAAGATGGGATTCGTTAGGGATGTGTTACCATACAGGTATCGATACGTGTGGCATCGCAATAGATGTATAAACATATAAAACGTTATTTTGCGTTTGTATACGCGAAGCCCTTTAAACTTGTTACTTCGCCTCTGTGTCAATGTTCTACATCGAACTGTGAATTTGAACAGTCAGCACATCACATTTTGTGGGAGTGTATTCTTTGGCAGAATGACCGCAATATTATGTTGGATTGTGTACAAGTTACATCCGGAGTCGTTTATTATACGGACCTTGTAGAAACTAAAACCAATTTCCGTGCGTTCAGGCGTTTTTGCCATACCTATTATTGGAATCAATTGTAACAGCACATACCTACTTAGGACCCATTAACTTAACCAAATTTTATTCCGTGGTGCTTGGCAATCTGGGCTTCTCCCACTTGCAATATTGTCCCTTTGTGCCGATTGGCCTAGTTCTGTTCTGTCTCCTGCTTGTTATGGAGGGAAGTGGAAAAAATATATTTTTTCTTACTCCTCCGCTATTCTTTTCTGATTAATTTCGTTGCGGGACCCAAGACAGTTGAATCGTTTCTCCGGGACCCGTCGAGTTTCATTGCTCGGCGTTTTTCTGGCGGTCTCCACTGTTGATTCTGGCTTTCAGGAGTTGCAGTAGGTGGGAAAAAGTGTGGCGGTTATTCTCCCAATAAAAAAAAATACGCGAAACCCGAACACGTGTCCAATATTTTTAAGTAAAGAATCTAGCTATGTATGAAATTTCAAAAAGATGTCATGAATAACCACTAAGTTCTAAGCTTGTTATCTTACCTGTTTGTCCCAATAAAAATATAGTTCATACACTGCTCGCTCGGCCGCACCTGCAGTGGCGCGGCGAGCGGGGCAGCCGTGTCTCATGCGCCTAGTACTATGATCTAACGTCAGCTGAATTGTGCGCTCGGTAACCATACTGCAACAATTTCAAAATGTATTTGGGAAAAAATATAACGGGGAAAACGGCAGGGGGTGGTGCCGAAGTTCCGGATAATTGAGGTGTCTTCTCATCCGCATGAGCATCCATCGTGGGCGGTATTTCGAGAAAACGTTGAACAATAACTATAGTGTGATGTTCGATTCTTATTATTTTAACTGTACAGACACTTAGATCTATTTAGTATTAAGGGAGTTCAATGATAATCTCAGATTAAAACAGATAAGAGTCACTGGGTTTGAGTATGCCCGCGCAAACGGTTGCTCGCTATGTCAAACGCAACTCCAGTCGGTGTTATAATCATAATTTATCCGAATACCAATTTCAATCGACTTCAAAAATTGAGTAATTTACGAACAATTGATACTACTACAAACCAAATCACAATATTCCAAATAAACTAGACATGCACCGTTAAATATAAGATGATGTAAAAATTATTGGAATCGATTCAGTTGCTTATTCCGAACATACTATATTTAGGTTCCGTATAAAGTGAAAATAACGTTGTATAGATATCGAGTATTAGAAGCAGGTTAAGCTACGCTTGCTGCAGTTTATCAGTGGATGGGTGACCATCTTTACATACTGAGACCACTCCGGGCTTCAGAAAGTACTTTAAGCCGATGGTCCCCATGGCATTCTTGGATCTTTGATATAGTTAAAAGCCCAAAAGTCTGACAACCAATCTTATCAAGGGGATATCATACTCGTATTACCCAGTAACTGGGTTGTGGAGGTCAGATAGACAGTCGCTTCATGTAAAATACTGGTATTAAGCTGAATTTTAACTGGAAGCTCCTTAAAATTTTCTCGGTAGTAGGGTAAACATCGGCTGCCGGCAGAATTTACCACCCATCAGACAAAGTCTTGCTACTAACCGATTCGTCGTGTTCCGGCATAATGTCTGGTGAAGTCGTACGAAGGACGGGTCTGAGCAGCTGTGTTACGATGTGCGCCGGGTACTATGCGCCAAGTGTTGTTGTGTCGGGAGTTTGGTCGTCTTCAGATCAATCTCCCTCTGGCGCAACATCGTTGGTCGTATTTTTGGGTTTAACATTGCATCACCTCGCTCAACCGCCATCTTCCTTCATATTCACTCAGTTTTTTTGAGTGAATAGGCTCTTAATAAACTTGCGCACTTTACAATCGACGATTTCATCACTACTTACTAGCTAAACTAATAAGCACTAGTTTAAAATAATAAAAAAAACAAAAAATCTTCAAAGCAATAGTAGTTTATGAAACTGTTACATAATTAGGGATATTGTGCACGAGTGAGAGTTTAAAAATCGAGCGAAGCGAGTTTTTTAATAGTATCACACGAGTGTGTAATACCTAATTATGTACAGTTTCATACACTACTTTATCTAATCTCATACATTGTATTGAATATATGAAATAAAAGATAGAGATTGATACAGTTTATTTATTGGTTTGCACCCTGCATCACCGCACACGCGCCTAAGCGCGCGCAGCCACAGATAAAAAATGAAATAGTGCTGTCTATGGTTTGTAATCTCTACGGTAATGAAAAAAAATTGTATTATAACATTATTTTGTTAGAGAAATAATGTTATAACTTAACTTTTTAATTTCCTTTCGATATACTATGGGTAAAGTACGTCAATATAAACTCTTTTTTAGTTTTATATTTTTAATTTTCTGACATGAGAGTAGATAAAATCATTTATTTCAAACCACCAAGTAAAAGGCACTTTTAAACGTCAAAAATTACATTAAAATAGATTTCCTGAAGGTAGTTCTCGGATCCGGATTAGGATCAACTTTTCACTTTGATTTACCGATCCCGAAAAAGCAGTACCTGAGTGAGTAATGCTGCTATTTGGGCACTTACATATGCTATTGACAGCGCTGTGGACTAATTTTTTGGTGCCCAAAGATTGTGTAATATATTTATATAAATATTTTAGTGTTAGATAGTTTATTACCAATTGCAGTGTAATACACACTATCACTATAATTATTGTCTTATTTGGATCACTTGACCACTGACCTCAAAGACGAAGCTATTGATAAGAGGCGGAGGGCGCTGTGCATGAGAGCTAACATAATTGCCTTCAGATTCAGGAGCGCCTCTAAAGAGGTTAAGTGTACTATATTTAATGTGTACTGCACGTCCCTGTATAACTGCAGTCTGTGGGTTCATTATACTTAAAAATCATACAGGTCCCTTCGCGTGGAATACAATAATGCATTCAGTATGCTGATGGGATTTCCCCGATACTGCCGTACATTGGCACAGTATAATAACGCATTTAGGGTGCTCTTGAGGTTGCCGTGGCGCTGTAGTGTTTCAGTGAAGTTCGCGGAGGCGTGGGTCGACGGAAACGTTGTGCTTCCATGATGGCACGCTTGCGCTCCTCCTCCAATGGCAACCTGAATGTGTTTTCAGACCGGTGGGATTCGCCCCTCTCACGTAGGTGGATGGGAGTCCAGACCCACTTTAGCTAATTTATTACTAACATTAGGTTAAGCTATACTTGTTCTAATACTATATGGTTATTTATGTATTTTGAATTTGAATATATTGATATTGAATATTAGGAATGTTTAGCGGCAGTAGTCCGGAAACGGTGCGCGGTACGCTGCAGCGTCAACAGCATCCTAGCTACGAAAACTGACAGGATGGACTATCAATTTGTGAACCACTGCTGCAAGGTATTGGCTGGGCTGGGCCTGTCACTTTGCGACTATGATGTCACAATTACAAACATAGTTGGTAAACACATTGTTACTATTACTATGAGCCTTGTTTCTCGAAATAGATTGATAAATAAAATATATTGTTACAGACTAGGGGTACTAAAAACATTTTTTTACAAAAAAAAAAAAAAAACTGACTACCAAAAAATACTACAATGTAAAAAATAATTAATTTCGGAAGTCGGTGTCTTTGGTTTTTTTATATTAGTTTTTGACACCCACTTCCGAAATTAGTTATTTTTCAATTTGTAGTGTTTTTTGGTAGTCGGTTGTTTTGTTTTTTTTTTTTGTAAAAAAAGTTTTTAATTTACACTTTTTAGTTGTGAAAAGTACTGTACTGTTCAGCTGCATCCGGTTAGACTGGATGCTGACGCTAAAATACTTAATGAAAAAACTTACAAACGCACTGGTGGCCCCTACGACTTTTGAAAGTTCCCCTTGATTTCTCTAGTATTCCGCCATCAAACCCTGATGTCCTTATCAAGGGACCATATTGGGAATGTCTTCTTTCCAACAGAAAAAAATTTATCAAAATCGGTTCATAAAAGACGAAGTTATCCGCGAATAAACATAAAAAGCATATACGAGTATGCGGTCGAATTGAGTAACCTCCTCCTTTTTGAAGTCGGTTAAAAATGCCGATTAAGGGTTACGAGGTTTATTGACAACTACAGTAGGCAATGACGTAGTAAGTAGAACGTAGCTGATGTTACACCAAAATCTTTTCTTGATTTCCACAAAGTCCTTGTCGTACATACACAACAACATCACAGAAGTTACCTGATGAAGTCCTCAAAGTGCTCTTAACAGTTGTCGCTGTAGATGTTCTCAATAGGGTATTTGACTTAAAAGGAACTAATTGGTCCATCAGTCAGATTTCCAACAATACTAGACACGTATTTTTTGTTTTATCAAATCAAAAAAATTGACAAATATAAAAGGCATCAAAGATCAGGACTGGTGGCTAGTGACGTCACTGGTCGCTAAAAAGTGTAGCCTGCAGTGACGTCGCACGAGTTTTCAACACACTGTGTCGTCTTCATTTTTTGGAAATCTAACTAACGGACTAATTACTTTTTTTTTAGTCAAATACCCTATTATCGCTTCTTACTTACCGCTTGTTTCACTTCCATAGACAAATGCAGACTAACTGATGCGCTGAGTTTCATCGCTTTATACTATATGTAAAGAAAACCCTGTCTGACCGATAAGGATAATAAAGTTTAGGTAATCAAATGACCATAAATAAAATTTGAAACTTTACATAATCAAAATAACAATACTAAGGAATTATGAATTTTTTTTTTTTTTGTCCGCGAATTAACTCCAACTTCCCCAATATGTGATAAATTTTGAAAAACTGACAATCCTTCTTTGATGAAGGAATGAATGAACAATACTGGCGGCATTTTGTTTGACCGCGTGCCCTACCCCCCGTCGCCATATGTATTGACATGTAATTTACTTTTGCGAAAGAATATTTATTTTTAGGGGGTATTGCTTTTAAGTTTAGCCAGGCTTTGTAGGCATTAGTAGAATCAGTTATCTTTAACCTAACAACATATTGTGTAAGCAAGCTGATGGAATGTTCCAGATATATCTCGAAGTAATAATAATAATGTTCGATTGCCAGAATATTCCTGTTTACTACTGGGCATTTACGTAATCATCATAGTACCAATACAAATGAATTATGAAATATTTTTTTTGTCCGCGAATTAACTCCAACTTCCCCAATATTTGGTAAATTTTGAAAAATTGACAATCCTTCTTTGATGAATGAATGAATGAACAATACTGGTGGCATTTTGTTTGACCGCGTGCCCTACCCCCCGTCGCCATATGTATTGACATGTAATTTACTTTTGCGAAATAATATTTATTTTTAGGGGGTATTGCTTTTAACCCATTACTTCCCAAGCATTGAAAATATTGGATTTTTTTGATAAAATCTTGTATTAGGGCACTTAATATGTTAAGAAAAAATAATATGGCAAAAAAATAAATTAAAAAAAAACGGTTTCGCTGACTCAGCATGTCCTATAAATAGGACAGTGGGAACATATGGTCAGGAAAAAGTAAAGATAAGAATTATATGGAAATCAGCTTTATTTAAAAATAGGACCAGTAACAGTATCAGAAATAATGTAATAAAAGCTTATTTTGTATGATAAGGTATGAAACAATCACTGCAGAGTGTTTTTTCACATTTAGAACAAAATGTTAAAGGCTTTTTTTTACAGCCTTGTCCTTGGCAACGTCTTTGTTTGTCCCTCTTGGTCATATAGTGACCATAGTTGTCAAATCTTATAGGTTATAAAAGAACTTCTGAAGTACCTGATGTAAGCTTATTTACTTTGCCTTCCGATTTTTTCATCCAAGAAAAACATACCCTTCTTCTGAAATCAAGCAGAGGTATGGTCTCATCTTTATTTACCTGGTTATAAATAATCCATGCATTGACTAGAGTCATGTCCAAAACACGGATTACTAGAGGCCAATACCATTTTTTACCTCTAAAGCGGATTGGATACTTAGAAATAAGCCAATCATGTTTATCCACTCCTCCCATGTTTTTATTATAATTATGAATAAGCTTTGGCTGATTCACAGCAACTTTGACCTTTGAGTACCTATTAGTTTTTACAAAAGGTTCAACAGTATCAAAATTAGTTAAGAGACATACTACATTGTTTTCATGCCATTTCACGCATAATATTTCATTATTTTTATCGAAACGATGATCGGAATAACCACGTTCTTGCTTCTTCATTTCTTGTTTGGTCATGATTGGACATTTCTTAGTCCTATTGTCTCTGACTGTCCCTGTAGCTCTGAACCCTTCAGATTTCAAGTCAATCAACAATTGCATACTGCTGAAGAAGTTATCGAAGTAGACTACATGTGCACTAGGATCAGTACATACTGTAAGCAACTTTTTTACCACTCTTGAACCCAAGCCATCACCAGTATTACAAGATATTTGAGGATCCTTTCCTGTATAAAGCGAAAAGTTATAACAATATCCGCTTACTCCACACAGTGCCCAAAGCTTGTATCCAAATCTTACTGGTTTACCTTTTATAAACTGTTTGATACCATGGTGACCAAAGTATTTGACGATCATTTCATCAACAGCTAAGTTGGATTCAAAAACACCAAACTTTTGGAATGATTTATTAGCTTTATCGATAAATGGGCGAATTTTGAAAGCTTTGTCACTATTATCAATTCTTGAATTGTCATTGAAATGTAAATATGATTTAATTTTATCAAAACGATTCCGAGACATCGCTCGTTCAACAAATGGAATGTGTACATCATCATCTCTGCACCAATATAGTTTGCTTTGAGGCAAGTGGAGATACGAAGAGAAAAACAAAATTCCTATGAATACTTTTAGCTCATTCACGGTAAGATTGAAGTTCAAATCATTTTTATAATTTTTGGCATAGGTTACTGTTTCATGCACTATATATTCTAGAATCTGGTCACATAACAAGTGTTCGAATATTTCTACCGCAGATTTTCCTTCCAATTCCGTAATCATATTTTCTAAACATTGTTTAGCAGTATTAGATTCCGGCTGAATTTCAGAATATACAGGTTCACACTTACGCCAAATGACTGTCTTGTTGGTCCGAGATGTGGTTTGAGTAGGAAGATCTTCCTCGACGTTATCAATTGTACATGAAAATTCCACTTGACCAGCCACATCTGACACTGGCAGAACTCCCATATCGTCGTCATTACCTTCTTCTATATCAGTCATTTCATCCACTTCATCCGGGGGCAATATCGCAACTTCCAAGTCATTGAACTCCTCGTCACTACAATCTTCAATATCTTGAAGATACTCGGTGATTTCAGACACCATCAATGCTTTTTTATATTTTCTTCTCACTGCATCCATGATCTATAAACAATAATTATACATATATAGTAAGTATAAAAATTATATTATATATATATAAATATATATATACATATACCATCCCAAACTAAACAAATATATCGTTAACCACTTGATAAGAAACAAAATCTAATATTTTTGCTTACCTCCTTTGCTTTCCTCAATCTTATAAAAAAATCACAATTTTTTATATTACGAGATGTGTTGTGCTTGACGAAGACTTATCGACTAAAGTAAAGTTTACGAAACACTTGCAAGAAACAAAACAATAGACACGTTTGAACTTATAGCGAGCGTAACAGGATCGAACACGCTTTCACGGCTACTTGTAAAGACATGTTCCCAGTGTCATATTTATAGTACGCCTTTTTTTGAATTAGTATCACAAGCTTCCAAATAATATTTTGTTTTAGTTTTTAATTATAATAGATTCAGTAGAGATCTAAAAATCTATTTGATGGACTTTGAAGCTGATAACTTTTTATTTTCGGTTTTTTATAATCAAATCATAATACTCTTTTTAAGCTGACGAATGTCCTCAATTTAAAAATATGTATATTATAAATACGATAACTTTTTTAAGAGCGAAAAAAATATATTTTATTGGGAAAATAGTGTGAAAATACGAATTTCATCAAAACCAATAAAAATAATAACCCTAACATAGAAAAAAAAAATGTTGAATATAGTGTCCTAAAAATAGGACAGTGGGGAGGAATGGGTTAAGTTTAGCCAGGCTTTGTAGGCATTAGTAGAATCAGTTATCGATGCCTAACAACATATTATATAAGCAAGCTGATGGAATGTTCCAGATATATCTCGAAGTAATAATAATAATGTTCGATTGCCAGAATATTCCTGTTTACTACTGGGCGGTTCACAGGAAACGAAGTTTCTGGTAATTTCGATGTCGTCCCTTCGTTGTCAGTATATGAAATCGTTCGATATGTCACCTAAGGTTTAGCAATGCATTTTTAGATCGGCAATAGGCATGTCTACCAAAGCAACAGACGGTCTGACTCTAGCTCTAACGCTGAAATGGAAGTGGGCCGGACACGTAGCGCATCTTCAAGATCAGAGATGGACAAAACGTGTCACACCGTGGAGAGGTCCGGTAACATGCAGTAGGACCAAAATTGATGCTAACTGCATACTCCAGAGAAGTTTGGCACAATTTGGAGGAGGCCTTTACCTGCAAAAGTGTTCTTGCAGACAAATAATACGAGTTTTTTGTATATTTATTAGATAAATACTGTAAATAATAAATACATACTAACAAAACTTTAAATATTAAACAACTAACAAACTATGTAACCACAACTGTTTTACGAGAAATATAGGCTCTTTTATTTTATCTTATTTATTTATAATAGGCATGTCACGCAATATTGAACTTTATGCTACGAAATTATCTTGAGGAAACCTGGACTCTTTATCCAACGTGTAACATAAAGGGTATATACATACCAAGGGCATGGCATCTTTACATGATATCAAATGATATCGGAAGGTTTTCAACTCAAAATAAAATACTCAAAAAATTTATATTAAATTTTTGGATCCGTGTGTTTCTTAAATTCAAATCATAACAAACGTGCACCACACTACATACGTTATTAACTACTCGTTATACGTCACATTACTTGGAAAAATCACGATAAATGTCTTAAAAAATTCTGTGCGCCTAGTATGGTAGTAGCCTATCACAGGCGGTGTTTTTCTCGTTACTTCCTAGCATAAAGAGATAGGATTAAAAAACCCTTCCAATATCGATTAATATCATGTGAAGATGCCATGCCCTTGGTATGTATATACCCTTTATGTTACACGTTTTATATGAGTCTGAAATCGACAACCCGCATTGAGCAAGCGTAGTGATTACGCTCAAGCCTTCTCTGTATAAGAGGAGACCTGTGCCTAGCAGTGAGACAATAAAAAGGTTGTTGATGATGATGATGATGATGCTATTGACATAAGGTGCATTCGTAACAATTTTGCTGTATAATTATTTGTCAAGCCGAACTTACTACCCCTGTGAATGAAATGGCAAAACAATCTATTGTGTTATGTCTTTGAAAAAATAGTTACACGGATTTCAGTGGACTAGTTAACCCCTTTGTCAGTTATAATGGACTTCAACTTCGACTCAGAAAGGTAGTTTGGGTAGACCATGCAAAGTTCTGAAACTACCAGTCCAAAATTATAACTTACACAAAAAAGCCTTACCAGTAGTAACACTGGAGGTGTACTCGATTCATCATCTTCAACTAACCTCATAATAATCTTGAGTCCGTTTCTTAATGAAATCGAAAGAGATGCACTGTATTCCAATTTACTTTATAGACAAGGAAATTGGCTTCACGTTCTAAGATAGAACTCATTATAAGTGATTAATCTTCCAAAATATCTTTCAAGTTTATCTTTAGGAAAGTAATTAAATATTCATTTTCAAAGTCATGTGTAGCAAAAACTTTGAAATTACATTGTTGGAAACTCATTTGGTTGTCGAACGCGAGTTGGGTGTGAGATAATGAGCGGACTTCTTTTAGGATTCCGTCTAACGGAACCCTTTCTAAGCCCCTGCTGTCCAGTGACCGCTTGTCTGTTTGAAAAAAGTAATAAATGTGTCCCAGCAATTATTTTAAATACATCGCTACTTAGTTTGATAAGTCTGGTGAAGCCTTCCAAAGGACGGATCTGAGCAGTAGTGTTGCGATGTGTGCTGTGTATGATTTCCCTAATGTTGTCGTTTTGGGAGTTTGGGCGTGGAGAGTCTCCACATCAATCTCCCTCTGGAGTAGCATCGTTGGTCGTGTTGTTGGGTTTAACATTGCATCACTATTTTACTCTGTTTTTTTGAGTGAAATAGGCTTCATTAACTAGCGCGCTTTACCATCAACGATTGCATTTCTGCTTACCATTAGGCAAGATTGCGGTCAAGCACTAGTTTATATATATATTTTTTTTAAATGATCGTCTAGGTGAAGGCATGTTTGATAGGCTGCGGGTTGATCGAAAGAGACGATACCGTGACCCCTGGCGCACAGGTAAGTGAAGGAACTGGTGTGGGTTTTAGTCAGTAAAAGTCAGACACACCCTTCCGCTGCGCATTCGTCATGATTTTCCATCCGTAAAAAAAAATAAGTGTACTGTTTCTCGTAAAGCATAATAGGTATACAGTTTAAATTTTGGCACTGTGTCAGTTTTTGTGGTCGCAATAACAACGAATGATAAAAAATATATAAGAATCCATACAAAAGCTTAATGGTTAATTGTATGTAAACTTTTTATTCTTGGTAATATTTTTCAGAGACCCTTAATGTGCCGTGTATAAAGACTTATTTTACTTTTGATGAATACAAATATAAACACGCTTTAGTAGAAAAAAATGTAATTTCAAAGTAGATTATAAAAGATAGCATAACATTTTTTTTGATGTGAAACATCTATAGGCGCACGTGAGACCGATTTCTGGCGTGGCGACGCATCGACTGTGCGTTTCTCTCTCACTCGATCCGGCGTTAAGCCATCTCTTTCGCTCCACTGAGCTCGGAATCGACTGTGCGTTTCTCTCTCACTCGATCCGGCGTTAAGCCATCTCTTTCGCTCCACTGAGCTCGGACTCTGATACCTATAGTGTATACTCTGTTTATTACAGTACTCATAACCTGTGTTTTTCTGGTAAATAAATCATTTTTCTGTTCTGATAATAAAATGTCTGACCGTGATAATTTAGAGAGTGGAAGTGATCAGCCTCCTGCAAAGAAAGCAAAATCACACTATGACACATTATCAAGTCATCAGTAAGTTAATTATATTTTTATAATTAAAGTATGCATTTATCTGTGCATTTAGCACGCGTATATTTGGTGTGTATTGAGCGCCAGTAAATGTAAAATCTACTCTCTAGGTAGATTAAAATTCACATAAATTTCATTGCATATCATGTTTTTAAATTAATTATTAATTTTAATTTCATTCTTATCTTATCTTATACCTTTAAACGAGCAATTCTTGTATATATATATATAATTGGAATCTCGGAAACGGCTCCTACGATTTTCATGAAATTTTGTGTGCAGGGGTCTTCGGGGACGATAAGTCGATCTAGCTAGGTTTAATTTTCAGAAAATGTCTTTTTTCCATGTTTTGAGGCACTGAACAATTGCTAAACTTCTCATAAGAAGCTATATTTCGTCGCTGTCCATAATGATATGAATAGCTGAGGGGCTTCGGCCTCTGATTCGGAGCTCGTAGACTTCGGGTTCAAATCCCTGGCGATATAGTGTTTTTTCCTTTTTTTTGGAGTTTAAAAAAAATAATGATGGCGTTGTCTAATGCTTTTTATTACATTTTATTGTTTTTTCCTATTTTTTTGGAGTTTTAAAAAAAATAATGATGGCGTTATCTAATGCTTTTTATTACATTTTATATAATTTGAAACGGCGTCAACGAATTTTCTTTTTCATTTATTAAATCACTGGAAGAAATTTTGTTTTGCCTAATTTGTGGAGATGCAAGGTACCAGGGTCGCACAAAAGTATAGAAGTTGAAACAATTGTGAAAGAAATGATGTTGTATGTAAAAAACAATATTTTTTGTTGTAAATATATACCTGGAAGAACTTTTATTTTGTCTACTTTGTGGAGGTGCAAAGTACCAGGGAATCACAAAAGTGTAGAAGTCGAAACAATGAAGCTCATTCATTTTAAAGATCAGCCTGAAGGAGCAGTCGAATTTACAACAGAATTTCTCAACAGTGTCAACTTTTCAGACTTGCCACAACACGAACTGAAATATTAATATTATTATTATTGCTAACCTTATGATACCTTGCACCTCCTGAAAGTAGGCAAAATAAAATTCATCCATATAATATGATTTAATAATAATGATGAAGTACCTGGGCGACCGAGCTTTGCTCGGCATCTTTTTTTGTGTTATAATTATTATTTTTGATTTATTTACATCAGACAATTGTTCATTGTCTTCATAAAAACACATAAGTACACAAAATACATTTAAATTATTTATGAACTATTATAAATTAAATTAAATTAAACTGATAATTAATATAGTACTTTGATTTGATATACAGTATGTTAAGAAAACCCTGTCCGACCCGTGAAGGTGTTGTTAGGTATCGATAACTGATTCTACTTATGCATACAAAACCGGGCTAAACTTAAAAAAAAATCCCCCTAAAAAACTAAATATTATTTCGCAAAAAGAGGTAACTTAATAAATGTGCGCTATGCACACCTATGCCCTATTCCGCGGTCGGCGGGCGGCAGGGCACGCGGCACGTGGTCGCATCGTTATTCGCCCATAACAATACCGGTGTTGTCACTTTTTTAAAATTACCAAATTTCGGGGAAGTTGAAATTCATTTGCGGGAAAAAAAGATTATTTCAAAATTCATTTGTATTGGTACTATGATGATTACGTAAAATTTTATAAATTATATTTGGTCATGTGATTACCCAACCTTTATTATCCTTATGGGTCGGACAGGGTTTTCTTAACATACTGTTGATGACGTTTACATTCATGGTACAAGAAGTCAATGTTTGGTTTGAGGTTAAACCCAGAAAATTGCTCTTAAAATATCATGTGTCTTTTTTACACGAAAATGCCAAAAAGAACATTAAAAAACGCTTACGAACAATTTAACTCCACGAAGCCCTGACTCATCTCAAGAAGCAGAAGAAAACCTCCATGAAAACAATCTGATTTTCGCTCGTCCCACACGTGTTTGTCAGACTTCGCACAGTGAGGACCCATTTGAAGAAGAACTTGATGAAAATCATCAGGTTTCCGCTCATCTCACACGTGTTGCTAAAGTAAGATGCTTGCAAAACTTGACTAACATTTTAAGAACAGAAAGGTCTTATTTAGATGTTTCACGAGAGCGTGCAGCACAACGTGTGGCCGCCGAAAATGATGAGCAACGGGAGCGACGTCTGGAAGATAAGCGGCAGCGTGCGTCAGAACGTGAAATGATTATTATTAATGAAAACCCTCAGCATACCCGCAATATGATATGGAAGGACGTATTAGGTTAAGACCTTAAACTATGTATTGATGATAATATATAACTGATGTAACTGATTGTTAAACTATAAGTACTTATTTATAATAAAATGTTAAACTAAATTGCACTCGTAATTTTATATTTAAATAACAGTTAATTATATTTTTTTATTATTATGTCGGTATGATCGAAAAACATTCATCATTTCAGCCGAAAGACGTCCACTGCTGGACATAGGCCTCCCCCAAGGTTCTCCACGACGACCGGTCCTGCGCCTCCCGCATTCAGCGGTTTCCCGCGACCTTCATCAGGTCGTCGGTCCACCTTGTCGGGGGCCTACCCACGCTACGTCTTCCGGTGCGTGGTCGCCACTCGAGAACCCGTCGGCCCCATCGGGCATCGGTCCTACGGGCAATGTGTCCAGCCCATTGCCACTTCCGTGTTGCAATTCTTCGGGCTATGTCGGTTACTCTCGTTCTTCTGAGGATATCCTCATTCCTAATTCGATCGCGCAGTGAAACCCCAAGCATAGCCCTCTCCATTGCCCTTTGAGCGACTTTGAGCCTTCTTATAAGGCCCATTGTTAGCGACCACGTCTCAATTCCATAAGTCATCACTGGCAACACACACTGGTCGAAGACTTTTATCTTGAGACACTGCGGTATTTCGGACGAGAAGATTCTACGTAGCTTCCCGAAAGCAGCCCAGCCGAGTTGGATTCGACGATTGACCTCTTTTTCGAAGTTGGACCTTCCTAACTGGATAGTTTGTCCCAGGTACACGTAGCTGTCAACAACTTCGAGAACAGAGTCTCCAATCTTTATAGGAGTCGGTACAACATGGGCATTAGACATGACTTTCGTCTTGTCCATGTTCATTTTAAGACCGATTCGCTTGGAGGCCCTACTGAGGTCTTCGAGCATTGTACTTAGGACTCGCTTGGAGGCCCTACTGAGGTCTTCGAGCATTGTACTCAGGTCCTCCGCAAAAAATATTATTTAAAAAATTCGCTCGTTATATATTTTTTGTTTTGAAAATATAGAGACACGCGATGTACCTAACAAAAAAAAAAAATGCCGAGCAAAGCTCGGTCGCCCGGTACTTGAAATTAATGCATTAAAACAATTGCTTAGAGAATAAATTTATTAAGACTGACAGAACTTTATTTTAAAATCAGCTGATGGCGTGCAGCGCACGAATCTTTTTCTTATTTGTTATTAATTTAAACTTTAAAAAATTAATTAATTTTTCTAATCATAATGGAGTTTATAGTGAAACATTCATTATTTATATTTATAATTTACGATCTTTAGTAGTATATTGAAATAACTAGCTAAGATTCTTGACAATAGATGCTGTATTTATTAGATATCTTAATAATGTTATGTCCAATACTTTCGTATCGTACTTCAGTTACCATCGACCAATTGTCACAGTAATACCGTTCTCAGAGGCAACATCGAATGTAACTATTACCGAAGTCACTGATTAAACTAATTGAGTAGTTTCGATTTAAAATAAATATGTAAATTTTTGTATTCAATGAAAATGAATGTTTATTTAATAAAAAATCATCGTTATCTAGAAAAAAAATCGTTATATTTTTTATTTTATTTTATTGACATTTTTAGTTCCTACCACAATCTGTTCTTTTCTGCATACTACTTTTACGAAATAACGTCGATGTTTCACATCTACCAGGCGTCCCGTGACGGCTCCATTTTTTTTTAATTAATTGTCCAAATTACATAACATAATCAGTCTAGAATGTTCCTGACAAGCCTCCTCTCGGTGAAAGGGAGTGGGCCGTTATCTACCACGAGGGCCCAGTCCTTGTCCGATGAAGGCCAGTCCGCGCCGCAGCTGAGCCAGTAAATATAAGTTCCCGACTATGACCTCTGAGTTTGTTTCGGCGTTTCTTCTCAGAGCTAGTACTAGGCAACATCGCGGTCATTAAAACGACTTAAAAAAATTTCGATCCAGTCGTCCCTTGCTGTTCTCCCCAGCGACGCCCTAAGCCGAAGTTCGTACCCCACAGGGGGTGCGCTTATCGTGTTGTCGCTTAGTTTTTAGATGCCCCTGAAAGCTTAAAATTTATTAAAGGCAGCCACAGGATAGTCATAATTAAAAAAAAGCCAGGTTGGTAAATATCACATGTCTTCGAAGTTTTGCCTCTAGGACCTGCCGGTTTCCTCACGGTGTCTTCCTTCACCATTTTGAGAGCAGTGGTGATAGAATAATTTACACAAAGTAAAGCGCCTCTTGGAGTTCGAACTAATGACCTACAACTTACAAGTCCGGCCGAGAGCACTGGGCCAACGCTGTTCTCACATTTGCTGATGCTTCATTTACTTTACATTCTATCCAAATTATAATTAACCCTAGAGCGGGCACGCTGTGAGCATTTTGCCGATAATTTTTAAAATAACTGTTCGTTAGGCTTGCACTTTTTAGTAGCTGACTTTAATCTCGTTAGCAACGCGCGCCGAAAAGCTGGACTTCGTCAGCGCGGAGGAGACCGCTTGAGGAGAAGGTTGTTACCACCAGGTGTTGCCTGGTGGTAAATTGCTCACCGCACAGGCTCACTTAAAACTAAAAAAAAATATGTTTCATTTTGCATTTAAAATATTAATTGATAATAAAAAATAAGAATGGACAAAATGGAAGCTCCAAATGTGTTTTGGCTAGAGGAAACATCTGATCAACGGCAGATCTACATTGATAATTCAGCAAACGCTTAATTACAAAGATTATCCCAAAATATCCTCAACACTGGCCGCAACATCACTATGGATAACATTTTTATTTCCCTATCTCATGCTGATCAGTAAGAAACTGATCTGCAAGAACTGCAGTATACGTCCCTCAAAGAAAAACAGGCGCACAAAAAAAGGGTGTTCCAGATACCCAAAGTTACTGCGCAACGAATATTGCATATATATATTGAGTCCAAGGCCAGGGTGGTTGCCAGAAAACTAGGCGTCATCGCGAAGGTCCGGCGGTACTTCACACCAGGGCAGCTTCTAATTTTATATAAAGCACAGGTCCGCTCGTGTGTGGAGTACTGTAGCCACATTTGGGCTGGTGCTGCGAAATGTCACCTTGCCACTTTGGATTCTGTGGAGACTATTTTATTAAAACATATCCTTTTAATTTAGAAAATATATAAATCTGTTATTTTTTTCCAATTTTGTAAGTTTTATAGAGTATTATGTAGGATAAGAGAAAAAAAGTCTGTTAAAATGTTAAGTATCCTACAGTCTTTTGAACACTAAAATTCTTAAAATGAAGTTTAATAAATATGTTGATTTATTATTACTTATTAGTGTCTTATTTAAATTCTGAGAAAAAAATGATTAAATTCCTGTATTACTAGTTAAAATGGTCAAAGAAAACGGGCGGCAAAATGCCCCCCACGCGCCCACTAACGTTTTGCAAAAAGACGTGCCCACTCTAGGGATAAAAATGGCAATTTCATGTGTAATAAAATTAATACTAAATTAAACAATTGGGTTTATTATAAGATTTGGGTCTGAGCAGTTGTGTTGCGATGTGTGCCGAGTACGATGCGCCTAATGCTGTTGTGTTGGGAGTTTGGTCGTGGAGGGTCTTCACATCAATCTCCCTTTGGCGCAGCATCGTTGGTCGTGTTGTTGGGTTTAACATTGCATCACCTCGCTCAACTGCCGTCTTCCTTCCTATTCGCTCGGTTTTTCTGAGTGAATAGGCTCTTAATAAACTAGCGCGCTTTACCATCAACGATTGCATCACTGCTTGCCATCAGGCGGGATTGCGGTCAGGCACTGGTTTATAATAGCAATAACAAAAAAAGATCGTACTAATTTTAGATACTATCCTATGTGATATCTTATGATGTCATATCTAAGGCACAGAACTAAAAACAGTCATGTTGTGACAATAATACACAAATAATAAGACATTTTTTTAGAAATATTTTATTTTGATACGCAATAAAACTGTTTACATTTTTGTTCTAAAATTAATTCATTGTTTCTGTTTTCCAATACTTTTCTTCCATAAACATAAGAGCCATTCTTGGCTCACGCGACCGTCATTCCTCATCTTTTTCACTCAGCATGGTCTTCTCCTTCGGCGTCATTGCGGCTTCGTTTATAACAATAAAACGTGTGCCTGTATACAAGTATAATGATATTATAAAAAGCAGTAGGAAGTAATGTAATACATACACAAGAACCCACTTAAATTTTTTGAATAGCAAAGGGATGTTTACAAGCATAAAGAGCAGGAAAATACACAGGTATTGGCGCCGATTCTGTTGTTCACAAACTAAACTAATTTTAAGTTATGTGCATCTTTTTCTTTCAATTTCGTTAAGAAAAGGATAGATGATAACATTTTAATTTAATCCAGTCAAAATACGATATTCCATAGACAGTTTAGACGCGATTATAAACATGACGACTAAAAATACGCCAGTTTACGTCAGGAGCGCACTAATTTGACAGGTCTAAACTGACATTTTATCTTCTGTCCTTTTCTTAACGAAATGGAAAGAAAAAGATGCACTTAACTTAAAATTAGTTTAGTTTGTGAACAACAGAATCGGCGCCAGTATCGGCTACTGCTTTAACATTAATTTCGTTAGTTTAGATTAGTAATTACATATAAATACAGAGATTAATACCTTTTTCTGTTTACTATAATATTATTGGAGTTTATTACTTTTACTACTATCATCACAAATACAATTATTTAATTGTAATAAATCATTTTAGTTATATTCAGATTATTCGATGATATTTCTGACATTTCTCTGCCAAACACGACAGATATAAAATCGTAGTTTTGACAAGTTTTTTTCTCAAAATTCCATTTTTTAGTCAATTATTTTGATTATAATCTGTGCCGAAGGCATAGTTTCACCTCTACTTCGTATCGCTACTAATCATCTGCTAACTAGCTTTTATGAATAAAGAAAAGTTAAGCATTGATTAAGAGCTAACTAAATGGTTAGCTAAATAGTCGCTAATGAGTGATTAACAAGTTTTTTATGAATAAGACAGTTTGCTTATAATATCGAAAAGTGCGTAAATATGGATGTTGAAAACCTTTTTTTTTTTAATTTCCAAAGCGACGTAGTAAAGTTATATTAGCTTTGAAACTTTTTTGACTTACAAGCTTTACTCGATAGTAGGCAATAACATCGGCTGCCGGCAGAAGTTACCACCCACCAGACAAAGTCTTGCCGCCAAGTAATTCATCGTGTTCCACCATGATGTCTGGTGAAGCCGTACGGAGGACGGGTCTGAGCAATTGTGTTGCAAAGTGTGCCGGGTACGATGCGCCAAATGTTGTTGTGTCGGGAGTTTGGTTCTGGAGGGTCTCCAGATCAATCTCCCTCTTGCGCAGCATCGTTGGTCGTGTTGTTGGGTTTAACATTGTATCACCTCGCTCAACTGCCGTCTTCCTTTTTATCCACTCAGTTTTTTTAAGTGACTAGGCTCTTAATAAACTGGTGCGCTTTACCATCAACGATTGCATCACTGCTTGCCATGAGGCGGGATTGCAGTCATGCACTGGTTTATAAAAGCAGTAATAAAGTGATACCTACTGCTAATTTTAGATGCTGCCCTATGTTTCCTTGTGTTATCTTATGTCATATCTAAGGCACAGGACTAAAAAAAGTCATGTTGGGGCAGCAATACACAAATAATAAAACATTTTTTTAGAAATATTTTATTTTGATACGCAATAAAACTTTACATTTTTGTTATAAAAATAATTCATTGTTTTTGTTTTCCAATACTTTTCTTCCATAAGCATGAGAGCCATTCTTGACTCATGCGACCCTCATTCCTCATCTTTTTCACTCAGCATGGTCTTCACCTTCGCCGTCATTGCGAGGTAGAATAATATTGCCACTAGGTGCTAATAGTGGCTTCGTATACAGCAATAAAACGTGTGCCTGTAAACAAGTATAATAATACTGTAAAAAGCAGTAGGAAGTAATGTAATTTATACACAAGAACCCACTTAGATTTCTTAAATATCAAATGGATGTTTACAAGCATAAAGAGCAGGAAAATACACAGTTACTATCAGCTACTGCTTTAATATTAATTTCGTCAGTTTAGATTAGTAATTACATATAAATACAGAGATAAATACCTTTTTCTGTTTACTATAATATTATTGGAGTTTATTACTTTCAATACTATCATCACAAATACAATTATTTAATTGTAATAAATAATTTTATTTATATTCAAATTATCCGATGAAATTTCTGACATTTTTCTGCCAAACACGACAGATAAAAAATCGCAGTTTTGACAAGTTTTTCCTAAATATTCAATTTTTTAGTCAACTATTTTGATTATAATCTGTGCCGAAAGCATATTTTCACCTCTACTTCGTATCGCTACTAATCATCTGCTAACTAGCTGTTATGAATAAAGAAAAGTTAAGCATTGATTAAGAGCTAACTAAATGCTTAGCTAAATAGTCGCTAATGAGTGATTAACGAGTTTTTTATGAATAACACAGAGTATATTTATAAGTAAAAGACATAATCTATAACCAAAATTATTTTCTTCAGTCGTTTTTTAATTAAAATTTAAATAACAAATTGTAATACCGCCGGATCTTTGGTATTATCTCAAAGTTTTGGCGGTATTTCACACGAGGGCAGCTTCTAATGTTGTAACAAAGCACAGGTCCATTCGTGTGTGAAGTACTGCAGCCACATTTGGGCTGGTGCTACAAAATGTCACCTGGCTACTTTGGATTTACTGGAGAGGCGCGCGAAGAGGCTGATTGGCGACCCAGATTTAACTCAAATCGGTCTCCAAAGCAGGCGTAGAGTAGACAGCTTTTCAGTGTTCTATAGGATGCATTTTAGGGAGCGTGCGAAGGAATTGCATGATTTAATTCCCCCATCTCCTTTCCACCATCGGACGACCCGTTGTACGGCGAGTTTTCACCCTTACGTTGTCAACACCACTACGATCCGAAGCGTTTCGTCTCCTCTTATATACCGCGTACATCGAGGGACTGGAACAATTTGCTAGCGGCAGTGTTACCGTCGAACTACAATTTGAGTGTCTTTAAGGCTAGAATGAATAGGCTCTTAATAAACTAGCGCGCTTTAACATCAACGATTGCAGCACTGCTTACCATCAGGCGCATTTGCGGTCAAGCACTAGTTTATAACTTACAAAAAATACCAAATACCATGTTCGGATGCGACTTGGATTAACGCTGAGATGATGATGATACAAGTAGCTATTCTGGGTTTTGCTGTTTGTGTATGTAAGTTTATATGTTTGTAAACGCACCCACGATACAGGAGAAATTCCAGGTGTAGGGCAATATTACTAAAAAAAAAAGATATATTTTCATAGAACAAAAACCCTATTCTAACCCTTAAAAACACCCCACTACTTCAGAACTTCTACAAAACTCGTTCAGTATAATAATGAGTCACTATTTCTTTCTAAATTAAAAGAAAGGGAACGACTTAATTACCCGGAGTAGCTTGCATTTGTAAAGGAAACAGTGCTTCAGCGACCTTCAAAACTTACAAAGGGGAAGTATTGTTAGCTGAACGTTTTTTGTTGTACAGTTTTCTTTATTAGATTTTCAATTTTATATCTGAAGCATTAAGACTCAAGGTTGATTGGAAATATTCGCCAGTTTCGGTTAGTTTGACCTGCTGTCGTCCGTACTGTCTTATTAAGAGCGAGTAGGTTTTGTTTTTTTAATTTTTATTTTTTGTTTTTGTTCGTTTGTTCCATTTGGAACCGGCTAAGATCAGAGACCATGCTGCCATTTCTTCAGTAATTAATTTTCATTTAGTTAGTTTAAGAAAGTTAATTTCTTTAGTTTTATATACCATTTTGTGATACATATATATTAGCGTCTCATTGTTTTAGTTTTTAAACTTATTTATATTATTTATATTTATTTTATATAGCTGAATTTCAAATGTACATTGTTCAGCTGATATCAACAAAACGTAACGTCAAAATCCGAGAAAAACAAAGTAATAGAGTACTTTGATCGATGCATCAAACAAAGCAAGAATTCCAAATAAATTCCGAAGTCCCAAAGCATTTTTACAAATTATAATCACAAACTACCTATTATTCAAAACGACTGAAACCACATACTGTATTATTTGCGAAAAATACATTTTTATTATTAGATTCGCCCTACTGTGCTAACAACGAATGCGAACAAGGACATATAAGTGGAACGATTTACAAGAAGAGCTTGAATGGAGCGCGGTACGGACTCTGGACTGCCATATATTGTAATTAGCTCATCCATTAGCACAAGGCGCTGAATGCCAAAAGATGAGCATTCGAAAAAGATATGATCCAAGGTTTGGTCTGCCTGGGAGTTACAATGCTCACATTGAGGACTGCTGGCCATTTTCAGACGAAAGAGATGATAATTTAGATAACAATGACCAAAACGAAGCCTTAAAATAGTTGTGTAAAATTTCCTGTTAGTGTAGGTATTACTTTTGCAGAACCATGGTATAGTCCCTATTGGAACATTGTATGTAGCATACCATAATCCTTTATTTTCAGTTTGAACTGTAAAATTCCAATGTCTTTTCCAAATGTCTGTTGCTCTTTTCTTTAATAAGGAAACTATATCCATCCATGGGACAAAGATATTAAGGTGACTGCTTGTATCTGGGATAATGTCGGAACAACTTGTAATAACTTTGGCCAAAAAATCAGCCCGTTCGTTACCTACTACACCAACATGTGAGGGGACCCACATAAACTTTACTTTGACATTTTCATTGGATAGACCTAGCCAAACCTGTTTTATAATAGAAATTAAATAATTCATGTTTGCATTGTACCTGTTATTTTTGAGATTTTCAAGTACACTCATGCTATCACTAAGAATTGCCCATTCACGACACTCATCTTTTTTAAGATTAATTTGTTTTAATGCAGCAAGTATAGCCACAGCTTCAGCTGTGAATATACTTGTGTTTGCATTTATTTTATGACCAGTACCTAACTTAGACAAACTATCAAAAATAGCAAATGATACTGCGGACTCAGTTTTAGATCCATCTGTAAATATTAAACGACATCCTGCTAACTCAGAAGTTTTTATTTGAACATCTTCTTTTGAGGATAAATTCTTATCAATAATGATGTTGATTGTTTTGTTTTTTTAAACTTGGAACTAAGATTTTTTTTTTATTTTGGCACCGCACAGTTCAAGTAGGTATTGGCCACAGATTATTTTTGTTTTAGAACTAAGTCTTTATAGTCAGTAACGTGGTGCCAAGTTCCAGCTGGACTTCTTTTTAACCGACTTCAAAAAAAAAGGAGGAGGTTCTCATTTTATGTATGTTTCTCGATTACTCGAAAACGCCTGGACCGATTTGCAAAATTCTTTTTGTTTGAAAGGGTATACTCTCCAGTTGATGCCATAGTCACCAGGTCAGTACCTGATGATGGAAGACCAGAGAAATCAAGGGGAACTTTCAAAAATCGTATGGGTGACTAGTGAATTTCTAAGTATTTTCATTAAGTATTTTAAAGCACTACGATGTAATAAAGGTCTGGTGTAGATCTGATGATGGAGCTGGGAGACAGTCGAAGGAACTCTTTAACGATTCACAGCAGCTATCTAGTGTCTGTGCTTGATTAATTTGTATTGAGAAGAACTTTACACCTCGGTGGTTGTGACTATCATAAGGGCTCTGATGATGAAGACAAATGCCAGTTCCGGATCCTCCACAGAGGTTTGCAGTAGCTTTCTACTTCGATTTCATTCATTAATATTGATGAGTACTTTACATCCGTGTGGGTTAAAATGAAGGGCTGCAGTAGGTCTGATGATGAACCCTGAGCCGGTGGAGGGAGGCGCTCCGCTCCCCAGCTGCCGGCCACCGGACGATTGGAGCGATTCGTCCGGTGTTGGAGGGATGGGTTGGGCGCCGGCATGGCAGCCTTACCTTCCGCCTAGTGCAGGTACTGACCGGACATGGGTGCTTCGGTCACTACCTGCACCGAGTCGCCCGTCGGGAGGAGTCACCGCGGTGTCATCACTGCGACTCCCCCGACGACACGGCCGAGCACACCCTGGTGGAGTGCCCGGCCTGGCGGAACGAGCGCCGCGATCTCGTTGCGGCGCTCGGAGGCGGACGCCTCTCACTGGCAACCATGGTACGAGCCATGGTTGAAAGTGAGACGGCATGGGAGGCTGCCGCCTCCTTCTGCGAGACCGTCCTCTTGCAGAAGGAGGCTGCGGAGAGGGAGCGGGAAGAGGACGTACTTGCCGCTCCCCTCCGGCGTAGACGGGTGGGGCGAAGAAGGCGGGGGACGAACCCCCGCCTCCTTTAGCCCCAGGGTGTGACCAGCGCGTGCGGGTAGCTCCCGCACGTGCATTGCACAACGGTCACCACGTCTGGGGATTATTCCGTTACCGGGTAATCCCCCTTTGGCGCGGAAACCGGCCCTACAGGGGAGGGCCGGCAAGCCCTGAGGGTGTCACGGAGTACTTGGCCTTCGGGTCGGCCCCGTGACACTCTCAACACAGGGCCCGACGGTAACCGGGTGGTTTTAGTGGGTATTCCCGGCTTCGGCCGGGCGAGTCCCACACACGCTCGTCGTCTAGCTAGCGACGGGTATGGTGCGTAAAGGCATTTCCACTCGAGAAAAAAAAAATAAAAAAAAAAAAAAAAAAAAAGGTCTGATGATGAAGACCCTAGACAGTTGAGGGAACTCCTCAACGATTCACAGCAGCTGCTTTGCTTTGTGCTTGATTATTATGTATTTATAGGAACTTTACACCTAAATGGGTTATGACTATCATGAGGGCTCTGATGATGAAGACAAAGGCCAGTTCCGGGGACTCCACGGCGGTTTGCAATAGCTACTTTGTGTTTGGATTTAATTTATTTATATTAATAAGTACTTTAAACCCGTGTGGGTTAAAATGAAGGTCTGCAGTAGATTTGATGATGAAAAGCATAGGCAGTTGAGGGAATTCCTCAAAAAATTACAGCATTGAAGTTTAACATAGGACAACCACTACCCACTCGTCACGCTTATGCAACAATCAATTATAATCAAGAGACTAAATTTAAGTTCCGCAATCGCGTCATGTCTAGCATTGTTCATACTTTCATTTTGGTTTCATAGGAATTTTATAGAAATCGGTTCAGTGACTCCATTTTTAAACTAAAATTACGGGTAAAAATTAAACGAAACAAAATTACGTCGATTGCTTACATGCCTTTTCCCAACTGTATTAGCGTCAGCATCCAGTCTAACTTGTGAACAGTACTGCTCATAAGTAAAAAGTGTAAAATAATTTTTTTTACAAAAAAAAAAAACAACCGATTTCCAGAAAACAATACAAAGTGAAAAATAACTTATTATTATTATTATTTACTATAACGAAGTCGGTGTCAAAAACTAATATACAAAAACCAAAGGCAACGATTTGATTTCCTAAATAAGTTATATTTCACTTTGTAGTGTTTTTTTAGAAGTCACTAGTTTTTTTTTTAAGTTTTTTTTTTAATATAGAAGTAAGACAGTAAACAGAGCACACACAGAGCCCCTGTCTGTAATTATTTTTTTAAATATTTTTGTTTCTTTCTTATTGGTTCTGTAGTCGCAAGGAGGTAGTGTTTTATTGAGTTTTTATTAGCAGCACTGAGGAAACAATACAGCAGTTTCCTTTTCTTCTAGCACATTTTTCTTGCTTCGCGAATTACAAGAAATGGGACGACTTAATTTTCCGGAGCAGCTTGTATTTGTAAAGAACAGTGCTTCTGCAACCTTCAAGACGTACAAAGGGAAGTTAAATTAGCAAAACTTTTTTTTGAAGTAAAAATATCTTGGTATGAGTGGGTGTTTATTTTTATAAACTTTTATTACAAAATTGTGAAGTGTGAGCTGGACTTTATTAAATATGGAACGTTGATGGTGACAGGATGTTTGTAACCGTTTTTTCTCATTATTGTGTCGGAATTTATTGGTTTTATGGATGCAAGGTTAGCTATAATTCATCATCATACTCGTCCCCTGCTGGACATAGGCCTCCTTCATGGCACGCCAACAAGCTCGATCCTGAGCAGTTCTCCGCCAGCCACTACTAGCCACCTTTTTGGTGTCGTCGCTCCATCTCGCCCAAGGGCGTCCTACACTACGTTTGCCGAGACGCGGTCTCCACTCGTTTACCCCAACGATTGTCGGTCCTGCGGCATTTGTGACCAGCCCATTGCTACTTCAGCTTGCTAATCCTTTCAGCTATGTCGGTCCTCTGTCGGATCACCTCATGTCTGATGCGGTCCTTCAGAGAGTCGCTCACGTTTCGGCTCCGTAAGTCATGACGGGTAGGACGCACTGGTTGACGATTTTAGTCTTCAAACATTGGGGTATGGGCGACGAAAATACCCCACGAAGTTAACCAAATGCTGCCCATCCCAGCTGGATCCTTCTGTTTTCCTCCTTCTCAAAGTTATTTTTCCCTAATTGCAACGTTTGCCCGGGGTAAACATATTCTGAAACAACTTCGAGCGGCATTCTGTTTACCGCAACCGGTCCCGGAGTGACCCGTTCATTGAACATAATTTTGATCTTGTCTAAGTTCATCCGGAGACCTCTGGCCTGGTGCTGGACTTGGACGAACAATGTAGCGGCATCGTAGAGACATCTCATCACTTGGATATATCGCCAATCGACTTGGCATCGCTGCAAAGATTCCAGAACAGACCAGGTCTCGATGGAGTCAAAGGCCTTCTCATAGTCGACAAATGCTAGACACAGGGGCTGATTATACTCTTCGGTCTTCTGTATAATCTGCCTCACTGTGTGTATGTGGTCTATGGTGCTAAATCCTCATTGAAACCCGGCCTGCTCAGGCGGCTGGAATTCGTCGAGTCTGCGCGCTAGTCGGTTCGTGATCACTCTCGAAAACAGCTTGTAAACATGGCTCAAAAGCAAAATGGGTCCATAGTTCTTCAGTAAGGTTTTATCACCTTTCTTGAAAAACAAATCCACTACGCTTTCTTTCCATGCCTTAGGAGTTCTCCCCAAAAATGATTAGCTATTGAGATGCTTATTTCCAGAATATTTTTCATTGAGTTTTGACCGCACAATTTTTCATGCCTTGCGAATTTTGCGCGATTTTATTTTCAGTAAACGACAGCTGCTAAAGACAAACGACTTTATGTCAATACTATATTTCCCGTCAAATAGGTCCATCGATATTGACAAATTTGGTTGAATTGTCGGAGCTATGGTCACCACCAGACACCCATAGAAAAATTCTTGCCGCCAAGTGTTTGCTGTACGGAGAACGGATCTGAGCAGTTGTATTGCGATGTGTGCCAGGTATGATGCGTCAAATATTGTTGTGTCGGGAGTTTGGTCGTAGAGGGTCTCCAGATCACTCCCCCTTTGACTCAGCATCGTTGGTCGAATTGTTGGGTTTAACATTGCAACAGCTCGCTCAACAGCAGTCGTCCTTCCTATTCACTCAGTTTTTTTGGGTGAATAGGCTCTTAATAAACTAGCGCGCACCATCAATGATTGCATCACTGTATACCATCAAGCGGGATTACGATCAAGCGCCAGTTGATAAATACAAAAAAAAAATACGGTTCAAAAGTTACAGCCCTATAACAGACCGCCGGATGGACAACGAAGCCTTTGTAATCGAAATCCGTTGGCACCCTCTGGTTTTGGAGACCATAGAAACTAATAATTTCCTCACGTACATATACTTTGAGTTATCATGACTAAAACATTTACGGATTTAAACAATATTGTTTCTCTTGAAATCGTGTGTCACATCATGTTTAAAAAATTTACTTTTGTTTACATTGAAATATATTAGCAGTCAAGTTTCTGCAACCGTCTCGGCGTAAAAAGTTCAGGGAAGTGAGTATAGCATTAGTAACTTCCCTAGCCTTACTTAAACATCTTACTCCATATAAAGAGTGTATCTGACATCGACGCACAAACGGGTACCATGGATCCAGTACATGATTCTGAACCCCCGGTGGTGGAATTTCTCGTCCGCTTTTTCATGACCAAAAAAAAAAAAATATGTTGTTTTTTTCACTTTAGACCGTTCATAATTGCTATACTTTTATAACCCAAAAAGATTTTAAAGTAAAAATTAATTAATTCGCTAATTACACAAAAAAAAGCGCAATGAAAACAAAACTCGAAAAACTATCTTATCATCTAATTTAATAGAGTTCACATCAGGGATCAACGTCATACCTACAAACCCGCACGGTGGCACGCTTGCAACGTTCAAAGGCTGAGTCAACACTTTTTAAAACACTGTAAATTCTGCAACCATTCATTAACGACATAAATGACTATCATTATTTTATTACACACACTATTTTATGATGGCATGCGGTCTAACCTTTTCGCGAAGTTTGCGTTACGATGTCAGATACAGCCTGTATACCTCACGTTTGTTCGTGAGAATTTTAAAGAATCGATCGGCAGATGGCGTACGTATCAGAATACGGACAGATAGGTTCAACTCGTATTTTTGGACCCATATTCCAATTTTGAATTTAAAATCCGAACTGATGTGTATAAAGATCAGTTTCCTGGTGCGATTTCGGAGGGAAGCGTGTTTGAGTATGAATGAGACAAGTGGACGCAAATGAAGCGACATTTTATCAGAGATCACGTGGTGGGAATGTCAAAAATGTTCTGGATATACTCTACTCTTTTATGGAAAATCATTAAATATACTTCTATCTAATAGTTGATGATCTGCCATGCATGACCATAGCCTGGATCAGGGCCGGCCGGGAGATAACCGCCGCTGATCGCTTGGATATACTTCTGAAAAGTGAATCCTATTGAAAGTCATTTTAGAAATACGAGAAGCTGCGAAAGCTATTCTTATTCATCAAGGCTGTCTGCGTGAGTATATGTAGTTTGGAAAATTTAAAGTTCTTTGGCAAGAAGTCAAAATTAAAGCGGGATAAATCAAAAAGTGAGAAATCACTACTTTAAAACCCTCAGATCACTTGTTATTTTGCAATGCAATGCAATTACTAGTACGTATTTTCTGTATCGTAGGTGCAAATCAAACTATCAAGACTAACAGTTCAGCAGTGGCCAACGACTGCAAAACTGTTCGTCTGCACCAACTATATTGTTAATTAATAATAATAATCTTTATTTTAAAAACCAAATACATTTTTTGTATCTCAATCTGACATAAAAAAAGAAAGAAAACAATTAAGTCCAATGCTATGCGTTTTGAGACAGAGTGACCGTCTGTGTCCGTGATAGTATAAACTGTATTACAGACACAGGCGACACCCTTCTACAATTATGGATTCACAATTTGCTGCACTTGGTTGGAGTTTTGGTAGGTATAAGACTTAGTTTAGTATTACCACTTATTAAAAATGTGAGGAAGGACTGGGTGTGTGCGATGTAGATGTAAGTGTAGGTGTATATGATGTGGGTGTGTTGTGTATGTGCGGGTGTGTGTGTGTGTAAGTGTGGGTGCGTGTGTATTTCGTGAATATGAAACATAACAGTATACACATATAACAATATACAGTACAAAATAAATATTGCAGGAGCAATTTAAATCTGATTTTAGATTTGTAAGTTAATAATCTTATTTTGCAAAGAGTTTTTCAGTCTCTTCGTATGTTAACTTTTGGAGAAAACTACAAACTACAGCTTTACGTTTAAATTTAGGTAAAGAATATACGTTGCAGGATTTATTTATGGCATTATAAAAGTGACTGCTAAGATACGGGTAGCTTCGCCTCGCCAGAGCAGTTTTGGTTAAGACAGATGGGCATGAAGGACTAAAGGACTGCCGGGAGGACACGGCGCAGCACACGCTGGCAGAGTGTGCAGCTTGGGAGGAGCTGCGCCGTGCCCTCATCTCTGAAGTAGGCAGTGACTTATCGCTGCCGGTCGTAATCAGGTCGATGGTCGGCAGCGAAGAGTCCTGGGATGCGGTGGTTTCCTTCTGCGAGACAACTGTTTCGCAGAAGGAAACCACCGCATCCGCTGCGGAAAGGGAGAGGGAGATCTCGTCCTCTCACCCAGCCCGCAGCAGGCGTACCGGGCGTCGCCGGAGGGCGGATAATGTCCTCTTCCAGCCCCCCTTAATGGGTCCAGGGGCGATAGACTCGGGGACATCTGTCGCTCCCAAAACATCAGGACCCGAGGAGGCGGTGCGAAGTGTTCCACGCGCGCTACTCTTAGACGTCACGGGGGGAGTTCTACACCTCACTTCCCCCCCTGACCCGAGGAGGCCCCACGGCTTCCGGCCAGCACCAATCGGGGGTCGCGGAAGCAGTATTAGTTCTCGCAGCCCCCGGTGTAGGTGTGAGACGGAACACCCGGGTGGTTTTTAGTTAGTAGGAGTCTGACAGACTCCGTCGCCTACCCCAAGGCGGCGGACCTCCATGAGGATTTTACACCCCACAAAAAAAAAGGTGGGCATGAAGGATCTTTACGTCTTTTATTTTGCTCTAGTAACCTTGGGTTGTAGGTCAATGTTGAGTGCACACGTAATGTGATGCTAAGTACACAGATCTGTCGTACAGTGAGTACAGATATGTCTTTATACAGCTGGGTAGTCTGGTACCGATAAGGTTTGTGAAGCATGACTTTCAAAACAGCTCTATGTGCCCTCTCAAGGCGCAGCAGATACGTTTTAAGAGTACCACCCCTGACAGATATACAATAGGTAAGCAGTGATTGGGCCAAGGCAAAATAGATAGTTTTTAACAGTGTCTTGGCAACCACTCCTCTTAATTTTTTCATAGGGAACATTAGTTTACGCACCCGCGAAACTGTCACACTGATGTGCTCTTGCCAACACACACTTGATCTACTATAGATGTTTTATCCCATTACTTTACTTCTAGGCCATAATAATGGCTGTCGGCAAAAGTAACCACCCACCAGACAAAGTCTTGCCGCCAAGCGATTCGTCGTGTTCCGGCATGATGTCTGGTAAAGCCATACGGAGAACGGGTGTGAGCATTTGTGTTGCGATGTATGCCGGGTACGATGCGCCTAATGTTGTGTCGGGAGTTTGGTCGTGGAGAATCTCTAGATTAATCTCCCTCTGGTGCAGCATCGATGATCGTGTTATTGGGTTTAACATTGCATCACCTTTTTTTTTTTTTTTTTGCCGGGGTGGAAATCCTCATAGGATGCCCGCCGCCCTGGGGTGGGCGACGGGGTATGTCAGACTTTTACTGAGTAAAACCACCCCGGTGTGCCTTCTATCACGAGCGCGCGTGGAGCCGCGGGAGTCTAAATTCTTCCACGGCCCCACACCCTCGTGCTGGCCCGGTCTGTCCGGGTCTCATCTCCTGCACGGGGTAGTGGGGTGTTAAACTACCCCGCGCATCGCCTCAAAGGCGCGTGCCGACACACGCGCGCGCCTTCGCCTCGGGGTCCATCAATGGGGGGCGGGGACTTCCCCATGTCCCTCGCCCCTGGACCCATTCATGGGGGGCGGAAGAGGGCGTTATCCGCCCTTCCTCGGCGCCCGGTGCGTCTTCTGCGGCCCGGGAAGGGAGTTGATATCTCCCTTTCCCGTTCCGCAGCTTCCTTCTGCGACATCACGTCCTCGCAGAAGGACACCACCGCGTCCCACGACTCTGAGCTGCCGACCATCCTCCGCACTACTGCCGGCAGCGTCAGGTCGCCTCCTACTTCATTTGTGAGGACACGGCGCTGCTCCTCCCAAGCTACACACTCGGAGAGCGTGTGCTGCGCCGTGTCCTCCCCGCATTGGACGCAGTGGTGGCACCGAGCGTCTGGCTCCCTGCCTAAGCGACGCAGGTACTTGCCGAAGCAGCCATGCCCCGACAGTACCTGCGTCACCCTGAACGACAGGGAGCCGTGCGTCCTCCCGAGCCACTCGTCGAGTACTGGCCGGAACATTGCATCACCTGGCTCAACTATCGTCTTCCTTCCTATTCATCAAGGTTTTAAGTTAATAGGCTTAATAAACTAGCGCGCTTTACCATTCACGATAGCATCACTGCTAATCATCAGGCGGCATTGCGGTCAAGCCATAGTTTATAAATTATTAAAAAAAGTACAATACCAAAGTCATTTCTTTAAAATAGGAACATAAAAGGTACTTTTAAACGTAAACCCATGGTTAAAACCATCACGGATACACAAACATTATTTACTGTTCTTATAATTTAAATTTAGAATACTACCCAATTTTTTGTCATCGCTTTCCAAAGCACTCTATAACTATTCCATACCCTAAGTTTAAAAACCGTTAAAGGTTTTTCAGATTTTTCACTTTGCATCGTTTTTTTGCGAAGAAACACAGCACTTGGCACCAATATGTGACGAGTCCCGGTGTCGTTACCGAACTTTTACAGTTTTAAATCTGCTGAAAAATGATTTATTTCTCTTTGGTTTTTTATTCCGAGAACTCACTGAATTGTAGAAACGTTATTTGACCAGTATTTTTGGAGATATGCAAAATTTTGAACCTTTAAAAAGGCCTGATCTACGAAATTTTACGTTCAAAATATAATTACAGATTTAACTTGGCGACAAACTAAAGTCAAAAACTTGTCAAAGTGTAAGTAAATTAGAGCTTTTTAAAAAAGATTAAGGCTGAACGTTATTAAACTTACATGAATTGCTCCTCAGATTTCAACTAACATAGTTCTTCTCGGTGGTAGTCATAACATCGGCTGCCGGTAGATGTGAGTTACGGGCGGTAGAGGTGAAGCCGTACGGCGGACGGGTCTGAGCAGTTGTGTTGCGATGTGTGCCGGGTATGATACGCCAAATGTTGTTGTGTCGGGAATTTGGTCGTGGAGGGTCTCGAGATCAATCTCCCTCTGGCGCAACATCGTTGGTAATGTTGTTGGGTTACATTGCATCACCTCGCTCAACTGCCGTCTTCCTTCCTATTTACTATTTTTTTTTAGTGAATAGGCTTAATAAACTAGCGTGCTTTATCATCAATGATTGCATATCTGCTTACCATCAGGCGAGATTGCGGTCAAGCACTAGTTTATAATTATAAAAAAAAATATTATCTTATAATTCAATTAACAATATTAAAGACGCCAACATATAGATACTATCATTTTCAATCCATTTATAAGCCTATATTGTTCTACTGTATATATGTTTGAGTAAAAGTTTTTTACATACTGTCCTTTGCATCTTCGCCCACAATTAAAAAAAAAACGCAAGCCATCATTCAAAGAACTCCTTATTTTTTTTTACACGAGTTTTTTGCTTGGTTGCTAAGACCTTTGAGCCATTTCTTTGTTATTCTTGTTTTCTGTAACTTATCCTTTTTTTATGCTGTGGAAATGCATTTACGCACCATACCTCGAAAGGGCGTGTGTGGGACTCGCCCAGCCGAAGCCGGGAATACCCACTAAAACCAAACAGCGGCACACCGATATCGCCTTAGTGGCGGGGTCATGGGAAATAGCAGAGCCTTTCTACCAATCCCCCGCCGGCGATTCCCGCCAAAGGGCGGGCCCACAGTGGGCCCTCCATAGGGAGGGGCCGGCTGGGTACGTCTTCTTGTGCGAGAAGACGCAGCAGCCAGGGGTTTTTTAGCGAGGTGTCCTTTCTCTTAGCCCCACTTGTTTGCCCGGAAGCAAACGGGGCCCCCAGCTCCTCTAAGTGAGGAGACCGGGTTGCCCGACGGTGACCCAGAGTTCGGGTCACGTCAGCCACCTGGAGTGGTGGCCAACCCACCGCACGTGTGACCGCCGAAGCGGTCCCCACTTCTGGTTTTGGTCCGCGCCGGTAAACCGGTAACCCCCATATCTAGGGGCCGTTCCCCTATCCGCCACCTGGGGACGCGTCCGATGACAGGCCAGAAACTACACACGGAATCCTAAACTTATTCTAAATTAACTTAACCTATCTCCTTTCGTTTCTCACGTGAGCCGACTAGGAGGAGTTTGGGGTATATGATGGGGTAAAATGAGCGTGACTTACCCCGAACTCCTTATTTGTTTGTCAAGAATCACAAACCGCGTATTATCAAATTATACAATTCTAACAGCGCTGAGATATTATACATTCTATCCACATTTCAAATACAGCGTCATATTATGACATTAGGTACACAAACACTGCGTCATATTCTAACATTAAGCTCACAAAAAATGAAAAGTTGTTTGTTTAAATCGCCGTTAATATGTACGGTATTATGTAAATTCGCGTTCGTGATTTGAATACGGAATTGTTTTATTTTTCTCTTTTTAGGGTTCTGTAAAGGTACATCATCTGCCGATAACGTTTTTTCTGCTTGGTCGGAAGCATTTTCTGGGTGAGAAGGGCCGTAATTCACCACGCGGATTGGTGAATGGCAAATATCTTCGAATTCCTAGTACACATGCCCTTTTATGAACCCCTCACGTTGTTTAACGTCCATGTTTTAAGAATTGTGGTTATGAAATTATAAACAAAAAAGTATTAAGTGCCAATTTGGATTTGAACCAACGACCTACAACTCGTAAGATAGATAAGTCGTACTTTAAATTAAAACAACAAACACAAAAACATTTATATTCAAGTGGTAAAAACAGTACAGAAAAATTGTGACCGTGGTTTAAAAAACAGCGACCTGCCGCTCCCGCCGCCCCGGCCGGTCGGTGCCGCAGCAAACGCGACGCGCCGCTATTTTTAAATCTGTAATATCTTCGAAAATATTCATTTATAACACATTATGCTGTAAAGGGCGATTAAAAGTAAATGACGAAAAAAATGTTATTGTGGGTTATTCATAAGAGATAGACAATACCATCGCAGAGTTTTCTGTAGAAATTTTCAATATGTACAATATTTAGAACATTAAGTATTTTCATAAATCTTTTACAGTTCATTCTGCGTTTCACTGCAAACGCAAAAATATGAATTATTTACGACATCTCATTAGAAACCTCAAAAATAAAAGTAGATATATCTCCACTATTTAAATGTTATTATTATACTGAACGAATGATGTAATCAAATATTTGTATCAATAGCTCGATAATTTAAAAGCGCGCTAGTTTATTAAGAGCCTATTTACTCAGAAAAACTGAGCGAATAGGAAGGAAGACGGCAGTTGAGCGAGATGATGCAATGTTAAACCCAACAACACGACCAACGATGCTGCGCCAAAGGGAGACTGATCTGAAGACCCTCCACGACCAAACTCCCAACACAACAACATTAGGCGCATCGTACCCGGGACACATCGCAACACAACTGCTCAGACCCGTCCTCCGTACGGCTTCACCAGACATCATGCTGGAACACGATAAATCGCTTGGCGGCAAGGCTTTGCCTGGTGGGTGGCGGCGCCCGATGTTATGGCCTACCACCGAGGATGGAGTTTCTTGCCCGTTCTTCTCCATAGGTAGGTACCTACTCTTTGGAATGAGCGACTAGCTTCACCTTCTGACAATTTAAAAGTGCGTGTAACAGGTTTATTTGAAATAAATGCTTTGATTTTTTTTTTTTTTTTATTTTACTTTCAAACCTCCCTCTTTAATCACTCTATCCATTAAAAAACGCATTAAATGCGCAGTTTTAAAGATTTAATCATATGTACGGACATAGGGAAAGAGAAAGCGACT
Organism: Sesamia inferens; assembly: GCA_037179545.1. NCBI lineage: Eukaryota > Metazoa > Arthropoda > Insecta > Lepidoptera > Noctuidae > Sesamia > Sesamia inferens. The sequence goes on along the minus strand of CM073944.1, from coordinate 22,748,366 downwards.
TGAATTATACTATGTAGTGATCTGGAACGGAACCTATAACACGCGGTTCCGACTCGCACTTTGTCACTTTATTTTTAACATATCCGTTGCGTACAAATAGGCTTCTTTTTGTAATTTGAAATTAGAATAAAGCCGTCGTGTTGGTTGTTTAGGCTGAATATTTGAAATGGTTAAACCGGCAGAAAGGGATAGCTTTATTTTACTCTTATAGCTCCATCTCTTTCTTTTACGAGGGTACAAAAGCTAATCGTGTGATGTAGTTGAGTTTTTCTCATATTTCGTACTTTGTGAGGGTAGTTTTCACCCTTTGTTGGGAGCTGTTTGTATTTATAACTTTCTTTTTATACATGCTGTTGCTTGCGTTGGTGTCGGAAAATATTCCACGGGATCAGTGGAAAACAATGTAGCAATGTCTTAATTCGAGAGTCGTGGTTTTATGAGTCGTGGTGGCTTAGTTGTTAAAACATCAGTCTCGCCAATGTAACTTTTCTAAGTTATATGTATTTTCTAATTATATCTTGGACACCAATGACTGATTACAAGGTGAAGGAAAACCTGGACTTTAAGTCTGAAATCGCCAACCCGTATTGAGCAAGCGTGGTAATTACTCTCAATCCTTCTCTGTATGAGAAGTGACCTGTGTACAGCAGCGGCACTATAAAAAGTTTGATGACGATGAATGTCTTAATTCTGGGAATGAATTACAATAATAATAAACATTAAATTCAGATGAGAAAACCAATTCCCGTAATTCTTCAAGGCTCGAGTGAATAGGCTCTTAATAAACTAGCGCACTTTACCATCAACGATTGCATCACTGCTTACCATCAGGCGGGATAGCGGTCAAGCACTAGCTTATAATTAAAAAAAAAGCCAGTAACTCTGGCCACAGGAGACAACAATTAAATTCCGGCCATCGTAGGCGTATGGTTTTAGGCGGCCAACACTGGGAACTTCGCCATCTGGTAAGGAACAGGCCCGGGCTGATCGCACATTGTGTTCCACGCCTGCCTCATAGAGATGTCAGCACATTGTGACGGGATCTACGAGGACCGATGCCTGCCCGGGCTGCCGGTTGTTAGAAAGAGATGTCTTGGCCCACAGGCAAGTGAAGAAAAATGGGTAGGTTTTAGTCAGCAAAAGTCTGACACTCGACTTCGTCCAGAGCGAGAGAGAGGTCATTGAATGATTTACAACTCAAAAAAGCCATGTTCGTGAACGGGCCTCAACATAATGGACTTGGTAGTTTTTTGGTAGTTGCGTAACACACTATCAGTAACAAAGGTTGTCTGCTGCGCTGCGTGTTGCGGGTTCGATTCCCGTGCGGAACAAATATTTGTATGACCTACAAGTAGTTGTTTCGTATGATCTTTGTAAACGCACCCACGATACAGGAGAAATTCTTAGTGTGGGGCAACGTGTTTTATATAATAATAATTATAAATAATTTTGACAGTTGAAAAACATTCATTGCGTAGCGTGCTTTGTTGAGCAGACACATTTTTCGAACATACAGAGCAATGGATTGGCAATATGCTGTGGAATAATTCAAATTGATAGTAATGGCGTGTTATACAATTAGAGTGTTGTGCCTACTTCTTTAGGCCGTTTTTTTTAATAGTTACAATCTATTGCTTGACTGCAATCCCGCCTCATGGTAAGCAGTGATGCAATCGTTGATGGCAATGCGCAGTAGTTTATTAAGAGCCTATTCACTCAAAAAAAAGGAAAATGGCAACTCAAATCAAAGCATTTATTTCAAATAAACCAGTTACAGGCACTTTTGAATTGTCAGAAGGTTGGTAAGTCAGTAAGGTGAAGCTAGTAGCTGAGCGGGGTGATGCAATGTTAAACCCAGCAACATGAACAATGATGCTGCTCCAGAGGGAGATTGATCTGGAGACCTTCCACGACCAAACTTCCGGCACAACAACATTTGGCGCATAATAACCGTCTTACATCGCAACACAACTGCTCAGATCCGTCCTCCGTACGGCTTCACCAGACATCATGTCGGAACACGACGAATCCCTTGGCGGCAAGACTTTGTTTGGTAGGTGGTAACTTCTGCCGGTAGCCAATGTTATGGCCTATCACCTAGCAAAGTTCGACATACAAATACGTCAATGTTTGTATTTCGAACTTTATTAAGATTCAAACTGGCAGGAACTAAAGTTAGATTTCGTTTTTTTTTGTAATAAGACGAAAAACTCTAACTCTTTATAAAATTTATAGATGAATGCTTTGCGTTTTGAGCATTTTTTTTTTAATAATTATAAACTAGCGCTTGACCGCAATCCCGCCTGATGGTAAGCAGTGATGCGATCGTTGATGGTAAAGCGCGCTAGTTTATTAAGGGCCTATTCACTCAGAAAAACTGAGCGAATAGGAAGGAAGACGGCAGTTGAACGAGGAGATGCAATGTTAAACCCAACAACACGACCAACGATGCTACGCCAAAAGGAGATTGATCCACGACCAAACTCCCAACACAACAACATTAGGCGCATCGTACCCGGCACACATTGCAACACAACTGCTCAGACCCGTCCTCCGTACGGCTTCACCAGACATCATGCCGGAACACGAGAAATCGCTTGGCGGCAAGGCTTTGTCTGGTGGGTGGTAACTTCTGCCGGCGGCCGATGTTATGGCCTACCACCGTCAAAAGCATGTTCCTATTATGCTAACAAAGTAAAATATTATTCAATTCTTGAACCTGAAGTTTCTCAAAAAGAATAAGAAAACTTGACAACTATTACACAATACAATAACTTAATGAAACTCAATAAAATCCAAACGGGAATTCGATATACAAAAACTATTACCCAATATAACACCCTTGAAATCTGTTTGCGGAAGCCTACGTTGCCACTAGACAAATGATTTACAGAAGGGTAAACCGCACCAATTTGGTGCGGTACCACAACTAAAGCACCGAAAAAATCAAAATGTGTAGCAGTCTAATGTGGTTTTACCGAACTTTGATAAAAAATCATCAAGCAGTTCAAGTAAGCTATTAAATTTTCAACCTCTCTTATCTATTAGCATCTGCATTTTTCCAACAACGTTGTGGTCAGCTTCCCATCTATCGATAGATCCACTACCTATCTGACCTCTACAACCCAGTTACCGGGTAAAACGTTACCTTTTGGTAAGACTGGTTGTCAAACTTTCGTCCTACTGATGACCAGAAACGAGGACAAAGGTCCATGAATTACACCCGAGACCAACGGCTTCATGGGCTTTCCAGGGTACGGAAGGGTCTTGGTATGTGAAGATGGTTACCTATCCACGGACTTAACCTGATTGATTGACCCTGCGGTTACTACCTGAGTGTATGTGAGTGTATACGTTTGCAAATATGTGAGTGTATACGAGTGCAAATGCACCCACGATTCAGGAGGTCCCTCGATGTGCTCGGTATAAAAGACTAAGCGAAACGCTTCGTCCGGGTCGTAGTAGCATCAACAATGTATGGGGGGATACTCGCCATAATACATACGAAGGATAGTCCGATATGGAACGAAGATGGGGGAATCAAATCATACAATTCCCTCGCACACTCTCCAAAATGCATCCTATAGATCACCGACAGGCTGGTTAATCTTTGTCTATGCTTCAGGCTTTGGAGACAGTTTTCAACAAAATCTGTATCGCCAATTGGACTCTTCTTACGCCTCTCTACCGAATCCACAGTTGTCGGAAGGCATTTTGCAGCACCAGCCCAAAAGTGGCTGCAATACTCCACACACGACCGGACCTGTGCTTTGTATAACATTAAAAACTGTCCTGGTGTACTCCGAGGATACATTCCGTAATAATTCAAATATACTCTATTTCTGAAAAAGTAGTTTCGCTGAGAAATAATACGTACGTCGTGGATAACGATATCATTTTAATAAAAGTTGCTAATTTGATTTATGACGTTATTTTGTAATGGCGGCACGTGGCACGTTCGTCGTTTTGGAAAGTGAGGATTGTCGAACGGTGACTTCGCTTTGAGACACGGACCAGGGCACTTCTACGGGGCGAAACTGTCGGTTTGCCTATTTTAATTGTTATTGCCAAGATTGGAGGGTATATATTTTACACTTCATGGTTTAATTCAAAACTTCACCTACGAAATGGATCCCTTACCACCACACCAAGATGGTGACGAGCCTATCGCTCCGCCGTCGCTGACGTCGTCATGTATTTATTTGTTTTTAATTACTTACTAAGTTTGCTGTGTAAAGTGAACGTACTGTCTATCTCTGTACAATGACCCTGAAGTTACTCTGACCATTCCGCGCAACAATCTTTAAGAATAGACCTTCATTCAAACTTTGGCAATTTTCCTCGCGATGATTTGAACCGACTCAGACGAGACGGTATTATATTTCACTAGCACCTCACCACGGTTTCATCGATGTCAGTCTGTAACGACCTTCAGGTCATTTACCACCGGCCTGGCTCAGCGGTGCTTATTCATAAGATTAGGGTATGTTGTGCATGAAATTTTGATTGGAAGAAAACGAATGTGATTCAGTCTTCTCAAGAATTTTAATTAGATACTTCACGTACACGCGTCTGTTTAAAATTATTATTATTTTAAGAGAAATCGATTAGTAACTAACGCCATCTATTCAGTTTCTAGTTTCTACTTGACACCAAATATAAATTCAGTCCACCATTTGCCGCTAGATGTCGCTACTTATCTCGTTAACGAGTATAATAGATTTTTAAACGTTACAAGTCTCGTCTAGTCAGAATATTGGGATAAAATCGTAAGTATCCTATCATCTGTGTGGGAAATTTTGTCCAAATTTATTCAGTAGTTCTTGCGTGAAAGGGCAACAATCAATCCGTCCATTTTTTATTTTTTTTGGTGTGCATGGAAAATCATGAAATGACCTCTATAACTCACTATAACCCACCCGTGTTCCTTCACTTGCCTGCGCGCCAAAGCCACGGTTTCTCCTGATCCAGGCATCGGTCTTCGTGGACCCCATCACGATGTACTCATATCTCTTTGAAGCGTGCGGAAACACAACGCGCCATCGACCCGGGTCTGGTCCTTACCGGGCGGCAAGCTGCCCACTGCTCGCCGCCCGCAAGCCTGCGCCTACGGTGGCCGGGAGTTCGATGTTGTCTCCCGACCAGGGCTTCTCCTCCGGGGACTAGAGGCGTGAGGGCGCTGAATTTCTTGCTTCCTCATGCGCCCCGCCTCTATCACGCAAACTTTCATGTTTGTAATATTAATGTAACTATAAAATACCACTAACGCTGACATAGATAACATGAGGAACAGTGTATAAAGTTCACTCCTCCTCCAAAGAAAAGGGAGCATCCTTCGACCAGACGAGTATTGTGTCTGGCGGTCAACTGCCCGACGGTTGACGGTTCTCGGTGGTAGGTCATAACATCGGCCGCCGGCAGAAGTTCCCACCCACCAGACAAAAGCCTTGCCGCCAAGCGATTTGTCGTGTTCCGGCATGATGTCTGGTGAAGCCGTACGGAGGACGGGTTTGAGCAGTTGTGTTGCGATGTGTGCCGGGTACGATGCGCCTAATGTTGTTGTGTTGGGAGTTTGGTCGTGGACGGTCTTCAGATCAATCTCCCTTTGGCGCAGCATTGTTTAACATTGCCTCACCTCGTTCAACTACCGTCTTCCTTCCTATTCGCTCAGTTTTTCTGAGTGAATAGGCTCTTAATAAACTAGCGCGCTTTACCATCAACGATCGCATCACTGCTTACCACCAGGCGGGATAGCGGTCAAGCGCTAGTTTATTATTATTAAAAAAAAAGGTAGGTGTATGTATGCTAGTTGCGCAGTAAGGTACGCTTGCGAGATCCAGAGTCTGTGTGAAGTCATGATGCGAGCGCATAATTACATTTAAATTAATATTCTTAATAATTATTTATACTCCGTTCGGAATAAGGAGTAGGCATTGAAGCAAACCTTTTTATAGTCTTTTCAGGCGATTTTGACTTCTATTGCGATGGTGGTATGACAAAAGTAGCTGCAGTAAAGTAAATAAGTGAATAGGCCCTTAATAAACTAGCGCTCTTTAACATCAACTAGTTTTTATGTCTTAAAAAAAATTAAGAACACTTTTATAAAACACCTCGTTATCATTTGTGAAAAGATGGATTTGATTAGAATCTACCATGGAACAGTCTGTGTGAGTCTTCCTCGATACTGAAAAACTCAAGAATTATGGATCATTCCAATGTAACAAGGGGAAAAATGTGACCAGATTTAACTGCCTCTGTCAAACTTTTGAATTACTTCCACTTATTTTACTCCAATTTTTTTTTTTTATATTTCTCTCAGATATGATTACTTTTATGAAGTGAAAGAAATATTCAGTAGACAATGCGAATAGGTAAGTGTGCGTAACACGCGGCCTATCTTATCTGCCAGGAGCCCTAATCTGCTGTTTTTATAAATTTGTTAGTCCAACATGACAACACGTCATGGTATCCTAGTGTTTAAAACATCAGCCTCTCAAGTATGAGTGTGTGGGGTCGATTCCAGGTCAGGCAAAAACCATTGTAACTTTTCTAAGTTATACACTTCTGGACACATCTATTGGTCCACCTTGCATTTTCAGTTTCGTTTGGTCCTAGCTAAAATTTTATATTAGGTCGAGCAAAAAGTTTTTATGCAGTTTTGAACCTGGCACATTCACAATTTCATTCAATAGTCTTTTTTGAATTTCGATCTCGGGTCACAGCTGAAAGGCAGGATCGATTCATCGTGACGACCACCTTGAGAAATCGTCACCTTACCTCCATTGAGATACAAAACCAACTTCGCGACTTCCACGGAATATCTGTGAGCGCTCGAACTGTTCGGAGAAGGTTAAAAGAACGCGATATGGTACCACACAAGTCAGCTAATGGGTCCAAACTAACGCGAGCCTACCGAAGAGCGCGCCTTCATTTCGCACGCACTCATTTAAATTGGACACAGCAAGATTGGAGTCGTGTACTCTTTTCTGATGAGTCTAAAATTGTGTTACATAGCAATGATGGAAGGAAGAAGGTCTACCGGCGTAAGGGAGAGAGTTTCGCACAATGCTGCTTTGAAGAGAGGGTTGCGAATGGCGGTGGCTCATGGATTGTCTGGGGCGGTATATCCATGAGCGGCAAAATTCAACTTGAGGTAATTACAGGACCACGGCTGCCAACATTAAATGCAGAAAGGTACATTCGTGAGTACTTAGAACCTCACGTGATACCATACGCGGACTATGTGGGACCAAATTTCCTTTTTATGCATGATAATTCAAGAGCCAGCCAGAAGCCCAGAACACATGAACCTCATTGAACACATGTGGGACGAGCTAAAAAGAGGTGTTAGGGCTCGTCAGCCAGTTGCAGGAATTGAAAACTGCCATAGAAGAGGAATGGGAGATGATTCCTCAAAATTTCATAGAGCGTTTGATAAACTCTATGCCTAATCGTATGAGAGCTGTGGTAGATGCCCATGGAGACAACACGCGTTATTAAATTAAAACTTTATTTGATAAAACATGTTTTTTATTCAAAAATCGAGGCGCATATCCGACTTGTTAGGCGTAGCCCCATGTTGTATGGTATTCTGAACCCTAATTTAAAAGAATACGATCGAAAAAGATGGTAAAATGTATCAGGTTTAAAACTGCATGAATAGTTTTTGTTCAATCTAGCAATCATATTTCGGTAGGGGCCATCGAAACCTAAACTCTAAGGTGGGCCAATAGATGTGTCCAGAAGTGTATGTACTTTCTAAGTATATCTTGGACACCAATCACTGATTAAAAGGTGAAGGAAAATATTTGGCCTTTAAGTCTGAAATCGCCAACTCGCATTGAGCAAGCGTGGTGATTACGCTCAACCCTTCTCCGTATGAGACAAGACCTCTGCCCAGCAGCGGAACGATAAAAGGTTGATGATGATGATTCCATTACAATTCCATTGCCATTGTGCCAAAACTTCATAATCTGCTAAATTCATACTAATCGATGAATAATCTTAGTCGCCTTGTAATGGAATGGTGATAGAATGACATTGCTATATTGCTATTATTATAAAACCCGTCAGTAGAAATGATTTTTAGAAACTACAACTCAATTTAAACATTTATTAATATGGAGTGAAGTTTCAGTGATTGACCAGAGGGAAGTTATAATGACACCATTTTGTTTGAAAATCGATCATTATGAGATCATTGACTGACCATTTTGACGCTATTCAAATAGCAGACCAGGGCCCCAGGACTAAACTAATATTTATCTTCTGTCCCTTTCCCAATGAATGGAAAGAAAAAGTTTACACTGAATTTAAAGTAAGTTAAGTTTGTGAACATAGAAATACGCACAATTGATTTTATCACTGCTATACCACCTAATTGCAAGCGGTGATGCAATCGTTGAAGATAAAACGCGCTAGTTTATTAAGCCTATTGATGAGTGATGTGATGCAATGTTAAACCCAATAATAACGACCAACGAAGCTGCGCCAGAGGGAGATTGATCTGGAGACCCTCCACGACCAAACTCCCGGCAGAACAACACTTTGCGCATCGTACCCGGCACACATCGCAACACAACTGCTCAGACCCGTCCTCCGTACGGCTTCACCAGACATAATGCCGGAACACGACGAATCACTTGGCGGCAAGACCTTGTCTGGTGGGTGGTAACTTCTGCCGGCAGCCGATGTTATGGCCTACCACCGAGAAAATATTCCGAATTGAATGTATATTCACTGTGCCACTATTAAAAAAAAATAACCAATTGGTTAATCCATCCATCCACAACCTTTTTTATCGTCCCACTGCTGGGCACAGGTCTCCTCTCATACAGAGAAGGATTGAGCGTAATCACCACGCTTGCTCAATGCGGGTTGGCGATTTTAGACTTATAAAGTCCAGGTTTCCTCAAGATGTTTTCCTTCACCTTCAGTCATTGGTGTCCAAGATATACTTAGAAAGTACATATAACTTTAGAAAAATTACATTGGTACTTGCCTGACCTGGAATCGAACCCGCGCACTCATACTTGAGAGGCTGGTGTTTTAACCACTAGGCCACCACGACTTTCAACCTACTGGTTATTTTAATGTATATTCACTGTGACACTATTTAAAATAATAACACAATTGAAAATTTTCGATTGTGTTTAACTAATTTAGTTTTATTTTAAGAGCAAGAGCTTTTCTTTCCTTCTTTTTTCAATGTTACTGTCAGCCTGGTACGCATTTACCCCCCGTCTCTCGAACCTTCTACATACATCAAAAGTTAATACCATATGCCACTATAGAAATAAATTACCAGTCATGCTTCGCTGAATTAGTTTTGCCTAACAAATATTTTGTTTCAACCATTTTCTATTGTTTCTAGAACATTTTATTGGACTTGCTCTGTAGAATAGGAAATTGATTATATGAAGTAAATATTTTATCAAAGGCGTACTCAAATTGAAACAAGACTTAATAAAATGAAAAAAAAGTATCAGATAGACATCTGATATTTTTTTCGTAACTAAATTGTGTAGGTGCCTAAAACGCCGAATGCCCTGGCCTGGGTGTCAGGCGTTGATTTGATTCCACTTTTTTTGGTTCATGCTCTGCATATTGTTTTCTACCAAGCACTTTTTCCAACAGCGATCGCTATCAACGATTTCTCGTTCACAAAACTTACTAAATATTGTCCGTGTAAGAGAAATATATATATACTGAGTATAAAATGGCCTATTTTTTCGGTTGGGATATCATAAAATGACTTTTCCCGCTCTGGGCGGAGCATAAGGACGTATCAGACTTTTACTGACTGAAACCCACCTCTGTTCCTTCGCTTGCCACGAACCAAGCTTCGCAAGAGCAGCTTAAACTGACCGATCGAACCATGCAGCTGTTACTTCTTCAACACCATCAACTTTTTTTTTTGTCGCCCCACTGCTGGGCACAAGTCTCCTCTCATACAGAGAAGGATTGAGGAAAACTGGACTTTAAGTCTGTAATCGCCAACCCGCATTGAACAAGCGTGGTGATTACGCTCAATCCTTTTCTGTTATTTCTTAGCAACAAAGAATTCCTATAGCTTATCCATATTTTAAAATGAAAATGTAAAACTTCGCTTGTACTCGGTATAATGGCTACATTGTACTATGCTGTTCAAACAGTGCAGGTTACGAGCCTAAGGCTGGTAAGCAACGGTCCAGCAATATCGATTCCATTTGTTATGAAAGCAAGCCGCAAGTTTAAGAAAAAAAAACTGATACATTAGCTTTTTTAATCGACCTAAAAAAAAGAAGGAGGTTGTCAATTCGTCTGATTTTTTTATGTTTGTTTGCTCAGAACTTTTAATTGTTTGAACGGATTTGGATGATTCTTTTAAGAATATGATAATAATTAGTATTTATACTAATTATTATAATTTAAAGAGTTATCTTATAAGATAACTCTTTAAATTATAATAAGATGATTCTTTTAATCTTTTAAGATTTTTATAAGCTGGTGCTTCCTCTGTGGTATCATTTCACTTTGGTCTAGTTCTGACAGTAGCATCCATAAGAAAACTGTAAAAGTCTTCCAGGCAATGGTAAAGCATACGAGTGCTGCACTACAGGCAGTCTCCGAATGGGGCGAAGCCAATCTTGTAGCATTCAATGCCGCCAAAACACAGGCGTGTCTTTTCACCACTAAAAGGAGCCCGTTTACCGTGGCTCTTACTTTTCAGAATGTATCCTTGGAGTGCACCGACCGCCTTCTGCTTTTGAGAGTTGAGATTTCCTCGAACCTTAATTTTGGGAGGTTTATTGAGTCCAAGGCCAAGGTGGCTGCCAGAAACTTGCTGTACTTCACACCAATGCAGCTTCTAATGTTCTACAAAGCACAGGTCCGCTCGTGTGTGGAGTACTGCAGCCACATTTGGGCTGGTGCTGCGAAATGTCACCTGGCTACTTTGAATTCAGTGGAGAGGCGTGCGAAGAGGCTGATTGGCGGCCCAGACTTAACTCGAAACGGTCTCCAAAGCCTGGAGCTCAGGCGTAGAGTAGCCAGCCTTTCGGTCTTCTATAGAATGCATTCTCAGGAATCTTCAGGAATTGCATGATTTAATTTCCCCGTCTCCGTTCCACCATCGGACGACCCGTCGTACGCCGAGTTTCCACCCTTACGTTGTTGACACCACTGCGATCCGGACGAAGCGTTTTGCTTCCTCTTTCATACCGCGTACATCGAGGGACTGGAATAATTCGCCAGCGACGGTGTTTCCGTCAAACTACAATTTGAGTGCCTTCAAGGCTAGTGTGAATAGGCTCTTAATAAACTAGCGCGCTTTACCATCAAAGATCACATCACTGCTTACCATCAGGTGGGATTGCGGTCAAGAGCTAGTTTATAATTTATATATAAAAACAATAGATTATTTAAATTTCTTGTTGAACACGCTTTTTATTTAGTAAAGGAATTGTCAAACTTGACATGATTTGACGGTATTGTTGATGTTTGATTGATGCATATAAACTTGATAGGCAACATATATAACTTAACATAGACCCCCGACAAGGTCTCGGAGGCGGACGCCTCTCCCTGGCAACCATGGTGCGAGCCATGGTTGAAAGCGAGAGTGCATGGGAGGCTGTCGCCTCCTTCTGTGATACCGTCCTCTTGCAGAAGGAGGCTGCGGAGAGGGAGCGGGAAGAGGATGCTCTTGCCGCTCCCCTCCGGCGTAGACGGGTGGGGCGAAGAAGGCGGGAGACGAACCCCCGTCTCCTTTAGCCCAAGAGTGTGACCAGCGCGTGCGGGTAGCCCCCGCACGTGCATTGCACCGGTCACCACGTCTGGGGATTACTCTGTTACCCGGGTAATCCCCCTTTGGCGCGTAAACCGGCCCTAACAAGGCCGGTAAGCCCTGAGAGTGGCACGGCGTCTAGGCCTTCGGGCCGACCCCGTGACACTCTCAACACAGTGCCCGAGGGTAACCGGGTGGTTTTAGTGGGTATTCCCGGCTCCGGCCGGGCGAGTCCCACACACGTCCGCCGCCTAGCTAGCGGCGGGTATGGTGCCTAAATGCATTTCCACTCGAGAAAAAAAAAAAGGCCCCCGACAAGGTGGACCGACGACCTAGTGAAGGTCGCGGGAAACCGCTGGATGCGGGTGGCGCAGGACCGGTCGTCGTGGAGAACCTTGGGGGAGGACTATGTCCAGCAGTGGACGTCTTTCAGCTGAAAAAAAAAACTTGATAGTAAATAATTATATTTCTTCCTTTTTTGATGTTTTTTTTTTCTATAAATTGTTACTGTTTAATGAATTTGTAAGACCCATGATATATACCTTTGTGTCACAAATAAACGATTTGATTTGTATTAAGTCAGTATTTGCGCGACAAATGAACGAATAACTCAATATCATGCCAACCGATATCGATGATTATTTTCCTTATGAAAAGGACGTAAGTATTCCTCATAATTACACAGTGAAAAATAAATAATATTTAAAAATATAAACTTTCTATGTCCAAAAAAAAAAATACTTCAAAGTGAAAAATAACTTATTTCGGAAGTCGGTGGCAAAAAAACGGAAAAGCAAAAAAGACGTCATTCTACCTTCCGAAATTACTTATTATATTTTTGGTAAAATCTTTATTAGATCTAAAGCACTTTATTTAAAAAAAAAACCTTAAAACAAATCATGGAATGTTCTATCCATACAACTTATTTGTTATCGATCTTTGTGTGGAGTGAGGCGCATGGGTTGCATGTTAACCCACGGAAGATTGAGGTCATTGTTATTGGCAGTTCAAGGATGATCTCCAAAATAAACTGGTCGCAACTTTCACAAGTTCAATTTAACGAAACTGCTTTTTCTTTCACTGAGATTTTAAGAACCTTGGAATTTGTATCAATAAGCATCTTTCCTGGAATCCACGGCTACAGGATGTCAATCACAAAATTTTTGCATACCAGATTTGAGACGGTTGCGTAATTTTCTTCCTACTGCCACTACTTGCCTATATTTGGCCTGCGCGAATATCATCACATATTTGACTTTCGTACACAGCTTAAGTGGTTTCCCATACGTCTTCGCCGGAATTCTCATATCCTATTTCAGCTCTCCAGCATTTTGTTTAATCTTTAAACCTCCTCTTATTTTAAAGAACGTATCAAGTTCCTTCATGACACACATATAATAGATGTCTGAGGTCATCGGAAAAACTGATATTAGAGATGCCGATGCAGTCCAGTTAGTATCCATTAGTAGAATCAGTTATTGATACCTAACAATGCCTTTACAGATCGGACAGGGTTTTCTTTACATATTGTATAATATTTATGTTCTGTAATTTATGTGGTGTACATAATAAAGAGTATTTTATTCTATCCTATTTTATTTTTGTTATCCCTAAACCTCTAGAGTCATATTCCATACCTAAGTAAATATAACATGTACGAACAGTTTAATTTAGCAATGTTATTAACCAATTACATTACGTACATATTATTCACAAGGGATCGACAGATCTAAAATAATATTTACCTTCTGTCCTTTTATTGAATAATTAAAAATAATAGTGGTTTTATGAAACCAAGTGTGATGATTAATGTACCTATAACTGTATAAATCAATGGTTTAAGTACGGATGCGAGGCGCGACGTGGGGGCCCTCAGCTAAATGTATGAGAGGCTTATTTACAAGCGTCTCAGAGCCTATGCCGAAAACAAGGGCCTCATCCCCGAAGAACCATTCGAGTTCCGTTCCCGGCACTCTAGTGCCCAACAAGTCCTCCGCATAACCGAGCACATCCACGCAGGGTTCCTACTCATCCTGCGAGACTTTCTGTCAAACCGCACTTTCCGCTATAAGACCAAAAGATCTCTCCCAACACCTCATCCAGGCTGGAGTCCCCCAGGGCGCCGTACTGGCCCCACTGAATTTCACGCTATTCATCAAGCGACATCCCCAAAAGTAAAAAGGCTCACCTCGCTGCCTTCGCAGAAGACACAGGCATTTACTGTTCGGGAATCAGCCCCAATCAAATAAGACTAAATTTTCAAACCGCTGTCAACAAACTTGCTGACTGCTTTAAGAAATGAAGAATTGATGTCAATCCCGAAAAAACCAAGCGGTCCTCCATTCCAAACCGTACAGCAAATCCACCTTTCCTCGAAAAATTACCATGTCTGGCAAGCCGATCCCTTGGGAAAAGCGAGCCAAATACCTAGGTGTTATCCCGGATGAACACCTCACCTTCGGAGAGCACATAAGGACGGTACGCCCGCGCGCCACCTACGCACTTTACCGCCTCCACTGTCTCCTCAACCCACGTAGCAAGCTGTCCCTCAAGTGCAAAATACGCCTATACACAGCTTTTTGAGCAGCAGTTTTGTAGCGGTACTCCAAAACCGCTTTCTTTATAGAGCAAAAAACGCACCTTGGTTCATACGAAATGAGATCCTCCACCTAGATCTCAAAATCCCCACTATCCAGCAATTCATGAAACGCCTTTCGAAGCGTTTCTTTGACACAGCCGCTATACATCATAACCCTCTGGTTGTTGCGGCTGCAAAATACACCCCCTTCAAAATCAGTAAGCTTCGCCGACCCAGGCATGTTCTCACCGACCCTGACGACCCCATAACCCTCCTCCAAGAGGCCAATAGAGCCACTAGCACAAAATATAAAAACCTACCTTCCAACCTCGCCGTCGAGGTCCATCGCGACACGTTCAACCTAGCAATCGCCCCAGTCATTTGTCCGATGAAGGCCAGCCCGCACCGCAGCTGAGCCAGTAAATATAAATTCCATATTATGACCTCTGAGTTTGTTTCGGCATCAAACCGAAATAAAAATAAAATTTCGATCCAGCCGTCCCTTGCTTTTCTCTCCAGCGACACCCTAAGCCGAGGTTCGTACTCCACAGAAGGTGCCCATAGCGTCTAGTCGCTTAGTTTTTAGTTGCCCTGGCTGGAGGCTTTACATTCATTTAAGGCAGCAACAGGATAGTCCGGTTAAGTAGTCACGACCTCTCCAAGTCAACTACGAGATGCCATAGGTATTAAAAAACAAAAACAACGAGGTGGGTGGGCGGCATTAGCAAACGGGTCGCCTAGCGGCCTGAGGTGGTAAAAGTGAGACTTTTTAAACTGCTGCAAACTATAGGCGCCGCCATATTAGCCTTGGCTGCTCTAACGCCCAATATCGCCAATATCCCTACTCCACAGCCGACCGTCACGCGACATGCAACAGACAAGAAAGTTTGAGACGATTAAATAAGAGTTTCACTTTGATAGCATTGGGTTTAAATTTATTTTATTTTGTAAACAAAAGGATCAGCACCGCCAACACAGCAAAGTTTTGATAAAGACACTAATATTTGTACTCAACCTTGGAGCATCAATACGGAAAACTATTTTCAAAACTACTAGAGTTTTAATCTCACAAATTTGTTGGGCTTCAATTTGTTATGTGTAATATGGTCAAAGATAAAGAAAACAGCGATTTATTGATTTCACCGTTTAGATCCAGTGGAGAAGCGTGCAAAGAGATTGGGGACCCAGTTTTAACACAAAATGGTCACCAAAGCCTGAAGCACAGGCGTAGAGTAGCCAGCCTTTCGGTGTTCTATAGGATGCATTTTAGTGAGCGTGCATGTGAATTGCATGATTTAATTCCCCCATCTCCTTTCCACCATGAGACGACCCGTCGTAAGGCGAGTTTCCACCCTTACATTATTAACACCACTAGGATCCGGACGAAGCGTTTCGCTTTCTCTTTTATACCGTGTACATCAAGGGACTGGAACAATTTGCCAGCGGCGGTGTTTCTGTCGGACTAAAATTTAAGTGTCTTCAAGGCTAGTGTGAATAAGCTCTTAATAAACTAGTGCGCTTTACTTTCAACGATTGCATCACTGCTTACCATCAGGCGGAATAGGGATGTTTCCAAGGTAAAAAAAAAAAAAATTCTGTTTAGTCCGTCATTCAAATTATAGAAAAATATTGGACACGTATATTTTGTTTTATTAAATTAATAAAATTGACAAATATAAAAGGCATCACAGATCAGGAGTGGGTGCTCGTGACGTCACTGCTCGCTAAAAAGTGTAGCATGTTGCTTCCAACGCACTGTGTTGTATTCATTTTTCGTTTGTATGAAAAAAGGAAAAATACGTGTCTAGTATTTTTTCGAAATCTGACTGACGGACTAATTCGTTTTTTTAGTCAGATACCCTATTATGCGGTCAAGAAAAATACATGTGAAAAAAAAATACATGTGAAATTTCTAGTGTGGTGCAATGTTTTTTAAATAGGCAGTCGCATATAAAATACTGACTTTCAGTCAGATTCGGCAGCATCAAATTGGACTGGAAGCTTACTCAAAAAATTTGGATAAAGGCGAATGATGATCTGGCTAATCCCTGTTGAGATTGGCCACCATGACCAAAATTGGTAAATGCAGTATTTCCACCACCGCTTCTCCCATGTATTTACCCCATCTCCCAAGGTGGGGGCTGCGCAGGGAGTCCCCACATAACAATCGTAGCTATTTGACATTAACGAGCGAAGTTCTACCATTAAATGAGATTACTCTACCAAGTAAAGGATTTTAGAGGTCTGAAAAATGCGAGAGCATAAATTTAGGGGTGCAATTCTGTCGGTGGATCATTGTACTTGAAATGGTTGTTTTTTTAACTCTAATAGATTGTAAGTAGAAAATTGACTTTTTTTTTTAACACAATTCGCTTTTCTCATCATCATTATCATCTCAGCGTTAATCCCAGTCACATCCGAAGCTTTTCAGCTTTGGAGCCTGGGGTCCGCTTTACCAGTTTAACTGTTTAAATTTTGGATGGAGATATCGAAGCATTGCAGTTAGACCAATTTTTGGACTTTTGAAGGCTTCAAAAACCCGTAACGACTACCATTAGATGTTCGTATGGCAACCGGGACCAGCGGCTTAACGTGCTTTCCGAGGCACGACCAGACTAGTGTAAATATTGTAATTCATATTCAACATATCAATTGTAATTCATATAAATATTTGCACTGCGCACTCCGCGTTCGCTACCGCTACGCCACGGAGGCTGTCATAATTTGCTTTTCTGACCTTAATAATGAATACTGTTTCAGGCATGTTTCAGTATTTTGTATATCCTACAGTTGGTATTTTATCATCAGCCGATAATGTTCTCACTGCTGAGATACAAGCATACATTCAGATAGGGATGCATGATTTAGTTCCCCCATCTCCGTTCCACCATCGAACGACCGCCCTTACGTCGTTAACACCACTAAGATTCGGACGAAGCGTTTCGCCTCCTCTTTCATACCGCGTTCATCGAGGGGCTGTAACAAGTTGCCCGCGGCGGTGTTTCCGTCGGACTACAATTTGAGTGTCTTCAAGGCTAGTGTTAATAGGCTCTTAATAAACTAGTGCGCTGTGCCATCATTGATTGCGTCACTGCTTACCATCAGGCAGGAATGTGGTCAAAAAATAAAATAAAAAGTACATACCGGTTCCCTGATGATATTTTCTTTCACTGTATTATAGAGAAGTACAAAAAGTACCTATAATTATGAGTAGAAAAGGTTCAGAGGGAATATTGTCACTTGAAATAGACCTGATGTGGATTACAGAGTTCCATTTGATTTTGAAGTTTCAACTTTGTTACATTCAAAATAACGCTTCATTTTTCCTACTCCACACAGTTGATTCACACTGCCTAGGAATTCACAGTTGTATAAATATACACTTCTCCAAAGGTGCATCACAACAGGAATTTCTGACCCTTTTGAAGCCAACTTGACCTCAGTTAAGTATTATTTACGCCACCATAATTAGTATTACATTAATGCTCATTATAATAATTAATCCCATACAAAAACAAAAGACAATCCTAATTATTAGAGTCCTCATATTACGCCCATACAAATATCATTGGACCAACAATTACGAAGATGGCTACCTGTCCACATAAGGTACAAAAGGTCAGCTTTATACTACATACATCGAGTGGAAACGCACACATATTGATACACCTCGGAAGACATGTGGAGTGCAGTCATTTGTAGATCAGTGACAGCCTTGATAGGTGTCCGAAAGCCTGAGAATGAGAAAGAGAGATAGAGGGAGAGAGCTGGAGCTATTTAAGAGACGTAGCAAAGAGAGCATCGTTTCTTTGCTAAGGTTCCACAATGGAAAATAATACAGGTTTCATTAATTGTACCGTAAATCTACGTTACGGCAGGCCATAACATCGGCCACCGGCAAATATTACCACCCACCAGACAAAGTCTTGCCGCCAAGCGATTTGTGGTGTTCTGGCATGATGTCTGGTAAAGCCGTATGGAGGACCGGTCTGAGCAGTTGTGTTGCGATGTGTTTCGGGTACGATATACAAAATATTGTTGTATCGGGAGTTTGGTCCTGGAGGGTCTCCAGATCAAACTCCCTTTGGCGCTGCATCGATGGTCATGTTGTTGGGCTTAACATTACATCACCTCGCTCAACTGCCGTCTTCCTTCCTATTCACTAAGTTTTTTAAGTGGATAGGCTTAATGAGCTATCTGCTTACCATCGGGCAGGATTGCGGTCAAGCACAAGTTTATAATAATTTAAAAAGGCGACAAGGCAAGGCAAGGGATATTTATGCAATGAAAAGAAATATAACTTCGTGCCTATTTTACCAAAGTGTATGTCTATATATTCCTGCATTTACATTAATGTCCGACTTATACTATGGAGAAACGGTCGAAAATGAAAATAAAAACACACACACACACACACACACACACACACACACACACACACACACACACACACACACACACACACACACACACACACACACACACACCCTCACACACACTCACACTCACTCACACACACACTCACTCACACACACCCAGACAGAGTAGTGTTGGAATCACCAAGACACAGGCTCCGCCCAGTTTGAGACCCACTGTTAATTCGAATTAAATGAAAAGCTGTTCTGCTGTTTTAACTGCATGCTATTTCTCGTAATTTTAGTCAAGTGTGAGCCTAATAACTTTTTATTTCTTTTTTATATATTTCTATTCGTTGTTAGCCTTTTGCACCAATCTTTCTCGTGGCTAAACAATCCGAAATGCTTGGACAAAGACATTATGAGCAATTATTTGGATCTTAGGTATTAATCTTAGGATTTGTATAATACTACAATGGATTAAGGGTCTGTTCAGTTGTTTGTGGGATCAAGTGGATTTAGGATAATTGTTTATTGCATGAAATGAAGTGAGGGTTCAGGATAACCTGTTTAGTTCATGTTTGAATGTGTCTGGATTTTCAACAAGGCGTGAAACAAGGATATATTTTGAGTTAATTTCTTTTAAATTGCTACATCTAAAATATAGTATAGGTAACGAAAGCACCGTCAATATTTTGTAATTAATGAAAGTGTGTTTGCAGCATTCGGTTGTCATTAATTTAAAAATGTTTTATTTAAATATTATAAGTTAGTACTTGACTGCAATCCCGGCTTATGGTAAGTAGTGATGCAATCTTGTTTTTTTTTTTTTGTAAATCTTACGGAAACGACTTTCCAGACCCTCGATGTATGCGGTACAAAAGACGAGACGAAACGCTGCGCCCCGGTCATAGTGGTGTCAAGGGGAGATACTCGCCGTACGACGGTCGTCCGATGACGGAACGGAGATGGAGGAATCAAGTCGTGCAAATCCCTCGCACACTCTCCAAAATGCATCCTATAGAACACTGACAGACTGGATACTCTTCGCCTGTGCTCCAAGCTTTGGAGACCATTTTGATCTGGATAAAGTTATCTGTGTACAAAACAGTGGTTTTGTTTGTATCCCTGCTTATGTTAATATTATTTCATTTCGACATATACAATTTTTCTGTTTCATTTTGATTACTTTTTATACTTCATCAGAATCATCATTATCATCTGCCAAGTCTTTTTCCAACTAAGTTGAAGTCGGCTTCCAGTCTGACCAGATTCAGCTGAATACCAGAATTTAACATGATAGACAGATAGTCATTCATCTGACCTTCGGAATCTAGTTACTTGGTAATACAATATCCCTTAATAAGACTGGTGGTCAGACTTTCGGACTTCTGACCACCCGTAACGACTGTCAAAGATTTACAAATGACAGCCGAGACAAAAAGTTAAAGTAAACTTTTTCTTGGAAACGATCATTAGAATCAGTTAAAGAAAATATCGTTCTTAGAATGTTGGTCTGGGTACAACATACTTCGGAATGGCGTAAAAATGACTAGACGGAATTTTAACAGTACACAGATTTAGATTAACACAATGACAACTTGCAAAGAAGAATTGCAACACTAAAGTGGCAGTGGGCCAGGCATATTGCCCGTAGGACCTCTTTTACTCGGTGGTAGGCCATAACATCGGCCGCCGGCAGAAGTTACCACCCACCAGACAAAGCCTTGCCGCCAAGCGATTTGTCATGTTCCGGCATGATGTCTGGTGAAGCCGTACGGAGGACGGGTCTGAGCAGTTGTGTTGCGATGTGTGCCGGGTACGATGCGCCTAATATTGTTGTGTTGGGAGTTTGGTCGTGGAGGGTCTTCAGATCAATCTCCCTTTGGCGCAGCATCGTTGGTCGTGTTGTTGGGTATAATATTGCATCACTATTTATTTTAAATTTTTATTTTTATTAATTATAAATTAGCGCTTGACCGCAATCCGGCCTGATGGTAAGCAGTGATGCGATCGTTGATGGTAAAGCGCGCTAGTTTATTAAGGACCTATTCACTCAGATTGAGCGAATAGGAAGGAGGACCTTCCTATTCCTATTCGCTCAGTTTTTCTGAGTGAATAGGCTCTTAATAAACTAGCGCGCTTTACCATCAACATCACACAGAGAGCTATGGAGAGGGATATGCCAGGTGTTTCTCTACGTGATCGAATCAGGAATAAGTGTAGGTATAGGTTTAATAAACTAGCGCACTTTACCATCAACGATTGCATCACTGCTTACCATCAGGCGGGATTGCGGTCAAGCGCTAGTTTATAATTATTAAAAAAAAAGGACTGATTTCCGATAGAGCCGACGGGTTCTCAAGTGGCGACCACGCATCGGAAGACGCAGCGTGGGTAGGGCACCGAAAAGGTGGACCGACGACCTTTTGAAGGTCGCGGGAAACCGCTGGATGCGAAAGGCGCAGGATCGGTCGTCGTGGAGGTCGTAGGCGGAGGCCTATGTCCAGCAGTGGTCGTCTTTCGACAGAAATGATGATGACAACTTTTGTTCCCAGTTGAATGTCCTCGTAGAATAGTTTCTGACATGAATGCGATTGAAGTAGTGGCCTGAAGCTAATCTGTAATAAATAATGCAGGTATTTCAGCAGGCTATAAGTATTAAATTTTCAAGTAGACACGCAAATATACGCAATAACCGGCAACTCAAGCAAGCAACAACATATAAGCTGGTACTTAGTCAAGTTATAGTATAACGTAATTGATTACTCTCCAATCGTTAGCGAAGTTTTACATGTTTGCTGTTCAATTAAGCCAAAAGTAATAATTCTAGCTGAGATGTTGATGTATGTATATATCTTACACGTGCTACATCTTGAGGAATTTGTGATAAGGGATGATTTTAGCTCAAATTTTGAAGGAAGGCCTTCGAAAAGAGGCCAACTTTTACTGAAAGCAACTATGCGAGTACTGTACTGTAAGTGTACCAACCTCCTTATACACTTTACTATAATCATCATATATAAATAAACCCCTCAAACACTATGGCGTTTATTCATAAATGAAAATTAAAGTTAAGTGACGTACAAACTTCAAAAATGTATGGTTAAACAATCGGTAATCATTGGTTAACTTTAAGCAAGGTTTATGAATAAGGGGGCTTTCTCGGTGGTAGGCCATAACACCGGTCGCCGGCAGAAGTTACCACCCACCAGACAAAGCCTTGCCGCCAAGCGATTTGTCATGTTCCGGCATGATGTCTGACGGACAGACGGACGGACGGGTCTGAGCAGTTGTGTTCCGATGTGTGAAGGGTACGATGCGCCAAATGTTGTTGTGTTGGGAGTTTGGTCGTGGAGGGTCTTCAGATCATTCTCCCTTTGGCGCAGCATCGTTGGTCGTGTTGTTGGGTTTATAAAACATTGTATCACCTCGCTCAACTGCCGTCTTCCTTCCTATTCGCTCAATCTGAGTGAATAGGTTCTTGATAAACTAGCGCGCTTTACCATCAACGATCGCATCACTGCTTACCATCAGGCGGGATTGCGGTCAAGCGCTAGTTTATAATTATTAAAATAGTATATCTATAATATATAAATCGGACACAGTGCTTAAATTCAATTCACTATTTATAATATAGCATTGCTTTATCCCATATTAAGTAGGCATTGAACATAATATGGCTTAGTCTCACCGCATATTATGTATGGAAATATATTATGGGAAAATTCTACTAATAGGGAAACAGCTTTCAATGAACAAAACGATGTTCATACAGAGTGGTGCTGATAATACGACAATAAATAAAAACACAGACTATGCTGGTTCATAGGAAAAATCCTAAACCATAGAAAAAAACCTACCATCAAAAATAAAAAAATAAAAAATCAAACTAACTAAATCGCATAAAATTGCAAATGGAATAGAACATCCTTTAAAATATTGGTTCAATGACCTCCGATCAGCGGGCGACAGCGCGGTCCTGTATCGACTTGCCTTTTGGCGCCATTGTTATTAAAGTTTGGTACCGCTGGATGCGGCGGTCATTAACCTGTAAGCGCTTCCTTATCAACGTATACATCATGTAGAAAATGTGAAAAATAAAAAAGAATTTCCGGTGACTAAACTAATGGATATATTTAATATGATTTTTTTCTGGGTAGACTGAGAATGTGCCGAGGTACACGATGTTTAATTTATTGTCGTATTGCCAGCACCACTCTGTATATATATCTGGACGAAACGGTCTCCAAAACTTGGAGCACAGGCGTAGAGTAGCCAGCCTGTCGGTATTCTATAGGAAGCATTTTAGAGTGTCTGCGGAATTATTCCATCATCGGACGACCCAACGTACTGCGAGCGCGTACCTTACGTTATTGACACTACTACAAACCGGATGGAGCGTCTTTTATGACATATACATCGAAGGACTATAGAACATTATTTACCTGCGGCAGTCTTTCCGTATGACTGTAATTCAAGTGTCTCAAACTAGAATGAACAGGCTCTTCATAAACTGGCGCGATTTACTGTCAACGATTGCATCACTGCTTACCAGCAGGCGGAATCGTTATCAAGTACTAGCTAATACTGTTTAAAAAAAACATTTTTAAATTAATGACAACCGAAAGCTGCAAACCCAATTTGAGTAATTATAAAATATTGACGGTGCTTTCGTTATACAATATGTAAAGAAAACCCTGTCCGACCCAAAAGGATAATAAATGTTAGGTATACACATGACCCAATAAAAAATGAAATTTTACATAATCATCATAGTGACAATACTAATGAATTTAGAAATAATCTTTTTTTTCCGCAAATTAATTGCAACTTCCCCATATTTGGTAATTTTTAAAAAAGTGACAACACCATTTGTTACTGAGCGAATAGCAATGCGATCATGTGCCTCCTGCCCTGCATCCCTTGACCCGCGCCTAATGTGTTGCCAACCCCACATGCATTAAATTACCTCGCTTTTTCGAAATAATACTTATTTTTTTAGGGGGATTTTTTTTTTAAGTTTATCACGGCTTTGTAGGCATTAGTAGAATCAGTTATCGATACCTAACAATACCTTCACGGATCGGACAGGTTTTTCTTTACATATTGTATATTTTAGAAGTAACCATGTTTATGAAACATAATAACAAAGCCTTGTTTCCACGCCAATCAGAGTATTTTAGCCGTAGCAGACCCAATCACGCTCTTCTTTGTACCTAGAATAAGAACTGCTTTTGAGCAGAAAAGCGTTTTCTGTACGACTCTCGTAATATTTTATAAGCTTCTGAAAGCATGATAAGAACTAAATACAGGAGAACAAGCTTAAGTGAGAAAGCACATTATGATATACAAAAATTCTTGACATGAACAATACCAAACTTATAAAACTAAATAAATACGAAATTACTAAATAAAGCTCTACCCTACTTAAAACTATTAATAAATTACAATACAGCAACAAAAAATTGGACCGACAAGGTGGACCGACGACCTGGTGAAGGTCGCGGGAAACCGCTGGATGCGGGAGGCGCAGGACCGGTCGTCGTGGAGAACCTTGGGGGAGGCCTATGTCCAGCAGTGGACGTCTTTCGGCTGAAATGATGATGATGATGAACAAAAAATTCTTCGTCATCGCTATCGACTGGTAATGTACCCAAAGGGTACTGTCCAAACGGCTTGTTGACACTTCCCGTGACCCAAGGGCTGGCTTTTACCTTGGCCAGAGGCTAAGTATTGCCATTCAATGCGGCAATGCTGCCAGTCTCTTGGGTACATTACCAGTCGACGGCGATGACGAAGAATTTTTTGATGCTGTATTGTAATTTATTAATAGTTTTAATTAGGGTAATAGCTTTACAATTACATTATATTATATTTCATACTGTATACTATATTATAAGTCCTGGTAGCCTAGTAGTTAAAACACTAGCCTTTCAAGTACCAATGTAACTTATCTAAGTTATATGTACTTCCTAGGTATATCTAGGACACCAATGACTGATTATAAGGTGAAGGAAAACATCTTAAAAAAACCTGAACTTTAAGTCTGAAATCGCCAACCCGCATTGAGCAAGCGTGGTGATTACGCTCAATCCTTCTTTGTGTGACAGGAGACCTGTGCCCAGCCGTGGGACGATAAAAAGGTTGATGATGATAATCTATTATAATTGAATTGTATTTTAATTCTGTTTTATTTTATTGATTTTTATTATATTTTAAATAGACTTTGATGGATTATACGGACCTTGTAGGAACTAGAACCAATTTCCGTGCGTTCAGGCGCTTTTGCCATACCTATTATTGGAATCAATTGTAACAGCTAATACCTACTTAGGACCCATTAACTTAATCAAATTTTATTCCGTGGTGTTTGGCAATCTGGGCTTCTCCCAGATGCAATAATGTCCCTTTGTGCCGATTGGCCTAGTTCTGTTCTGTCTCCTGCTTGTTATGGAGGGAAGTGGAAAAAATATCTTTTTTCTTACTCCTCCGCTATTCTTTTCTGATTAATTTCGTTGCGGGACCCAAGACAGTTGAATCGTTTCTCCGGGACTCGTCGAGCTTCATTGCTCGGCGTTTTTCTGGCGGTCGCCACTGTTGATTCTGGCTTTCAGGAGTTGCAGTGGTTGGGAAAAGTGTGGCGGGTTTTGTCCCAAATAAAAAAAAAAAAAAGAATTTGATGGTTTTGATTGTTTCTTCAATTCATTCCAATTGTTTTTTCTTTATATATTTGTTCACCTGAAAGGCCTAACGTGACGGAACTTTTATTATCTGACCATCTTCCATGCTCTGTTGTATGTACATGTACACTCATGTTTGCATAAGTAAAGTATATTGAATCTCCAATGTATATCGTGTTTGTTGGTTGAATGGAATCTTTAGGAATACCTTGAAAATTGCCATTCAACGAGGTAATGCCTCCATTCTCTTGGGTACGTTCGTTTTAAAAGTTCTCAGCAGAAATACGAGATAAACATTGATTTATGAAAAGAAAAGGAAAAACGAAATTTGGATACAACAGAGACTGACAGGCTGTCATTAACATATACACAAAGTGTGCCGACGGTACCCTTCAAAAACACCGACGATTTTTTTAAACGAAAACCTTCTCCAATAGTGAAATAATTTAAGCCAAATAGGCATTTACAAGACACGTTTTAACTTAAAATATCTCTTTTTCGAAGTCGCTTTAAAAGAGTAATAAAATTGATGAACCATTTTGCTCGCTTCTCTTTAAAAAGGGACAAAAGATGCTAGCTACCTCTCTTGCCCCTATAAATTCCAAAACCTACACAATATTATTGTTTTGAATTCATTAATTTGAATGTTGGGGTAGCTTAATTGGGTGTAAATTGGTGTTGCGATGAATCTCTCCTGTATTACTCACCTAAATATATCAACCGGGGCGTTTCCGTTCATGAAATAATTTTAGTAGGTGAAATAGTGAATGCTATGCAGCACATCAAGTTATACAATCTGCCAAATTTCTTTATTATATTTTCGACTGTATCGCTAAAACATTAAAGCGTTAGGTTGAATGTAGATATTTTACAGCTTCAGGTAGCCTGACCTGCTGAAAGTTATGAATAGCTCCTTTCAGGTTGAATTTTTCATGGTCACACAGAGAGCTATGGAGAGGGCTATGCCAGGTGTTTCTCTACGTGATCGAATCTGGAATAAGTGTAGGTATAGGTTTAATAAACTAGCGCACTTTATCATCAACGATTGCATCACTGCTTACCATCAGGCGGGATTGCAGTCAATCACTAGTTTATAATAATAATAAAAAAATGAGGAGATTCGTAGAAGAACTAAAGTCGTCGAAATAGCCCAGCAGATTAGCTCTTTGAAGTGGCGGTGGGCGGGGCACATAGCTCGTAGAACCGACGGCAGATGGGGCAGATAAACTCTTGAATGGCGACCACGTCTTGCCGGTGCGCAGCATCGAAATCCTTAATTAAGAGCCTATTCACTCAGAAAAACTGAGCGAATAGGAAGGAAGACGGCAGTTGAGCGAGGTGATGCAATGTTGCGCCGGGATCACATATCGTGGTCAGTGGGGCCCGGATAGCTGTCGAGTTCACCATGAAGTACCTAGGATTGGTGCTCGACAGCCGGTGGGATTTCGGACCCCACTTCCGGCGGCTGGCGCCCAAGCTGATGGGTGCAGCGGGCGCACTATCAACGTTGCTTCCCAACATGGGGGGCCCGAGCGCCGCCTGTAGGCGGTTGTACGTGGGAATCGTGCGGTCCATGGCCCTGTATGGGGCCCCTGTGTGGGCGATGGACCTGACGGCCGGAACACTCGCCATTCTGCACAAGCCGCAGAGGGCGATGGCCGTCAGGGTCGTCTGCGGGTATCGCACGATATCCTACGAGGCGGCTTGCGTCCTGGCCGGATCCCCGCCCTGGGACCTAGAGGCGAAAGTACTCGCGTCATTGTACCGATGGCGCGAGGAAGAGCGGACACGGGGCTCCAGTCCGGTGCAGCGGCAGATCGAGCTGCGCCGAGAGGAGCTCCGTCAGGTCCTGGTGGCGGACTGGCGGCAGAGGCTTATGCGCCCTACCGCCGGCCTCGCTACCGTCGAGGCGATCCGGCCAGTACTCGACGACTGGCTCGGGAGGAGGCACGGCTCCCTGTCGTTCAGGGTGACGCAGGTACTGTCGGGGCATGGCTGCTTCGGCAAGTACCTGCGTCGCTTAGGCAGGGAGCCGGACGCTCGGTGCCACCACTGCGTCCAATGCGGGGAGGACACGGCGCAGCACACGCTCTCCGAGTGTGTAGCTTGGGAGAAGCAGCGCCGTGTCCTCACAAATGAAGTAGGAGGCGACCTGACGCTGCCGGCAGTAGTGCGGAGGATGGTCGGCAGCTCAGAGTCGTGGGACGCGGTGGTGTCCTTCTGCGAGGACGTGATGTCGCAGAAGGAAGCTGCGGAACGGGAGAGGGAGATATCAACTCCCTTACCGGGCCGCAGAACGTCTTCAACGCACCGGGCGCCGAGGAAGGGCGGATAACGCCCTCTTCCGCCCCCCAGGTCCAGGGGCGAGGGACATGGGGAAGTCCCCGCCCCCCATTGATGGACCCCGAGGCGGAGGCGCGCGCGAGTGTCGGCGCGCGCCTTTGAGGCGATGCACGGGGTAGTTTAACACCCCACTACCCCGTGCAGGAGACGAGGCCCGGACAGACCGGGCCAGCACGAGGGTGTGGGGCCGTGGAAGAATTTAGACTCCCGCGGCCCCACGCGCGCTCGTGATAGAAGACACACCGGGGTGGTTTTAGTCAGTAAAAGTCTGACATACCCCGTCGCCCACCCCAGGGCGGCGGGCATCCTATGAGGATTTCCACCCCGGCAAAAAAAAAAAAAAAAAGGTGATGCAATGTTAAACCCAACAACACGACCAACGATGCTGCGCCAAAGGGAGATTGATCTGAAGACCCTCCACGACCAAACTTCCAACATAACAATACTAGGCGCATCGACCCGGCACACATCGCAACACAACTGCTCAGACCCGTCCTCCGTACGGCTTCACCAGACTTCATGCCGGAATACGACAAATCGCTTGGCGGCACGGCTTTGTCTGGTGGGTGGTAACTTCTACCGGCGGCCGATGTTATGGCCTAAAATTCTATTCTTTTTAAAAAACTTTGCCCCACACTAGCAATTTCTCCTGTGTCGTGGGTGCGTTTACAAATATATAAATTCACATACACAAACATTCAAACCCGGAACAACTACTTGTAGGTCATACAAATATTTGTTCCGTGCGGGAATCGAATCCGCGACACGCAGCACCGCAGTCAATAGCTTATCCACTGCGCTAACTGTGCAGTCTTCAGAATTACAACACAATGGACGACACGGTGTTGCAGTGGTGGCGCTGCGCGGCGCGCTTTTGATCCCCGTTGGCATCCTTTTTAAGCCTATTGCTAGTCCATACCCCGCAGGTCTCGCTGTTTGTGTATGTGAGTTTATAAGTTGGGGGGGGGGGGGGGGGGGGGGGTAACAAAGATTTTAAAAGAAAAAAAATAATCAATCAACAAATAGTACAGTTTAATTATTGATGTCATTAATTTTATTATTTAGAAATTCTTGTATGGTTTCTCTTCTTCTGGACCTGCCGCGATGTCTTTTAACTGTACCAGAACTATACGAACACCCTATAGTAACACTAATGTTCATCTGTGAGTACAACTACAAAAGGTCGAGCCACGAATGTTTGGTGAACAAATTGGTAAAGGGAGTACTAACAGTGAATCATCAGGATCATCAACCTACAGTCCAGTGCTGGACATAGGCCTCATCGACATCATAGTTTCAGCCCATAGACGTCCACTGCTGGACATAGGCCTCCTCCAAGGATTTCCACTACGACCAGTCCTGCGTCTCCCGGATCCAGCGGCTTCCCGCAACCTTCACTAGGTCGTCGGTTCACCTTGAAAGAGGCCTACCCACGCTGCGTCGCCAATCGAGAACCCGTCGGCCCCATCGGGCATCGGTCCTACGGGCAATGTTCCCGAACCACATAGGCCTCTCCTTTTTCTTTTCAAACATTATTTTTAATGTTTTCGTGCTTCAGTACGAGGCTTTTGAGTTTATTATATTTAACGTATTTTTTATTATTATTTACTTGTTATGTGCGTTTATTTGTGCGGAATAAACAACTTTTCTTTATTTCTTTCTTTCCCTTTCTTCTTTCCATTCAACTCAATTTTCGCCAACTCAAGCACGCAGTGAGTACCGACTCTAAAAGGCATTTTACGAAGGCAATTTTTCCTTAACAACCTGATATAATAGCTAACAATTGTATTATTGACAAACTCGCTTCACTCAGATATTCTGCTCAAGCCAATATTGGATTCGAAATGAAAATTGATGCCGTCAGCTTTCAGTAAATAAAAATGATTGATTATTTCTCGTTCAATCACACGATTTATTTTAAAAAATATCATTCTGAACACCAATATTTAGTTTTCATGATGATTCAGGTTTTTATTTTAAATCTCCGTGTATGAAACTCGTGTACAATCCCATATCCTCCCGTGGGTGTCGTAAGAGGCGACTAAGGGACCTCTCACCAGTGAAGCGGGCAGCAGCGATTCAACTGTAAAATATGAAAAAAATGAAAATGTTTTTATTCAAAAACTAAGTTGGTACAAACATAATTGAGGTTGACCTCTCCTTTTAAGTTTAAAAACACTTGTGCCAGGAAAGGCCGCTCTCCCTTAACTTGATTACATGTTTCTTAGCAACTTAATGAAATTGAAACCAATTATTAAGAAATACAGGTGTGAACTAAATCTATGTGAGTGCAAACTAAAAGTAAGCACGTGTGTGTGCAAGCGTGAGTAAGTGTTTGTGTGTATAGTATGTCTGTATTTGAGTATTGAACTGTGTGTGTGTAACAATTTATTTATTTATGTATTAATATACACATGGACATACCGATATTTGAAATTACATTTGATTTTATTTGTTTACTTTTTAATTATTATTATTAATTTTCTTATATTTATATTACCAGCGTACACCTGATATATTAAATATTACTACCTAATAATATGGGCAATCATATTTTCTGTATCTTCATAAACTAGAGTAATTAGCCACTCTGTCACCATCCGTTTACATTGCAAAGTAGTTTTTTTATATATTTTAAGAATTTTGTTAATAGAGTTATATTAATGCGAAGATTGATTTGAAAATTGGTGCCTGGCAAAGTAAGTTCTACATACACTTGTTTTAGTTACTTCGTAATTTCGTCTTTTTGTTAAAATAGTAGGATCAACTGTAAGTAACTTATGTTTCCTTAGAGTGGCATGTAAAATATACAATTTGCGAATACTTAGAAGGTTAGCTTCTGAATAAAGAGTAGTGAAAAAAAGTAAGTGTAGGAAATCTTAGTTTTTTAAAAAAACATTACTTTTAGGAGTATTCTTTGAGCACGCTCCACCTCAAGGAATTTAATTTTTGATGCGCCGTCCACACTGGGATTCTGTACATCATGATCGACTGAGCCAAGGCAACATAGACTTTTTTTAGTAGTTCAATGCTAGCCGAGTGTCTAAGAATATTAAAAATCCATATCAACTTCCTAATTCTACCAACGATTAGATCAATCTGAGAATGCCAAGACAGTCTTTCGTCAATCATAATTAGCAAGTATTTTGTAGTATCCATTTTGTTTATTGTAGAGCAATCACAGTTGTTGTTAATACTAATGCAGTTATGTATCTTAAGACTATAATCGGGGCGAGGTTGGGTCCTACCGTTAATTGGATAACACATGTAGTTGGTCTTTGAGGTATTCAAGGTAAGCATTTTTTTTTTGAGTCACAGGGCAGTGATAGCTAGAGCAGATTCAGCATCCCTTTTTATGGAGTCCCAAGAATTTCCTGTTATTACCATGGCAGTATCGTCAGCATATGAGAAAACTTTAGTGTTGCTAGACTTTAAATTGCAGAGATCATTAATATAAATTAAGAAAACTGTTGGCCCGAGGACCGAACCCTGAGGCACCCCGTAGGTCAATATCATATTACTGCTATCCTCAATCCAACTGCCAAGCGTAGGGAATATGGCAAACTCCCCTAATGTAATGAAAGCCTTAGGGGAGACCTTTGTCCAGCAGTGGTCCTCTATAGGCTCAAGAAGAAAAAGAAGAATCATCACCATCCACGGCAGCCACGTACCGGAAGACTCAGCATAGGGAGGCCCCGAATAAGGTGGACCTGTGACCTGGTGAAGGTCGCGGGAAGCCGATGGACGTGGGCAGCACAAGACTGGCCATTGTGGAAAGCTTTGGAGGAGGCCTTTGTGCGGCACTTTGGACCTCTATTTATCTATGCTAGGCTTTCAGTCTAACCGAATTCAGTTGAATACCAGTATTTAACTGCAGTATGTGACTGCCTATCTGACCTCCACAACCCAGGTACTGGGTAATACTATACCCCTTTGTAAGATTGGTGGTCATACTTTCGGACTTCAGGACCGTCAAAGACCTACATACGACAGCCGAGACTAGCGACTTAACTTGCTTTCCGAGGCATGGAGGGGTCCGGTATGTAAAGATGGTCACCTATCCACATACCAACTGCGGCAACCGTAGCTTAACCTGACCACTCAACCTGTGCTGTTATTATTTTGGCTACGAGACTTTCAGATATTTAGCGTTATCTATTCACATAAAAAGGCCGAAAAGTGTTTAATTAAACGGCAGTGAGGCGACACAAGCAGGAGCTGCATATCACGGAGACGAATATGCTGCGGTGGATGTTTGGATTTACACGGAAAGACCGCATCAGGAACTCCCGCATCCGTGGCAATATCCGTGTCCATGATATAGCAGACAAACTACAGGAGGGTCGCCTACGCTGGTACGGCCACGTCTTACGAAAACCAGCATGTTACGTGAAAATGTCTTGCCATGGCGCCTCCGCCGGGCCGGAACAAGCGAGGGAGACAAAAGAAATACTGGCTTGACGTTGTAAGAGATGACATGATGCATGTCAACAATCTCTTACCACAGGATGCTAAAGATCGCACGAAATGGAGGAGAATGAGCAGAAAAGCGGACCCTCTTCTCGAACGCGAAGGCCGCGGATTTAACCCTGATTGAACGCTGGTATGATGATGATGGAGTGTTTAGTTAAACGCACATCTATTTTTCGTTCCACATTCTATGTTAAGATATCAGTTTCTGCTCTTAGTCCTTCTAATAGACCATTGTGCGTAGGCCATGGCAACCAGCGGTGGTCATTCTAACCAGCAGCCCATTATGTAACACATTATATTAAAAATTGGAATCAATCTAAGGAATTATTGCTAATCCATTACTCAGTACGTTCTAAAATTGTGTCTGCTGAATAATGTAAATTACGGAATAAATAAATAAATAAATTGTTTGTTTCTCAGCTTTGTACATATTTTTTGTAAAAATTTTCTTAATTCTAAATAGCACTGATGTATAATTTGCCTGAACTAGGTAGAACCTGTGCTTCAGGCGTAAAAATGCTTATTATAAATTTTTATTTTGCAATAAATTAACAATAAAAGTAACTGTACGTAAAAATCTAGGACACAACGGATGTAAACAGTGTTATTATTAGTATCCAATTGCTTACATAGTATTATTAGTCTGTTAATGTAATGATTATTGCTAAATTTATTTACATACTGTAAGTAGGGCTTCAGTCTACTCATATGACAAACCTTGTAGATAATTAGAAATAACATTCTTACAGCTAAAATAATTTAAATTATAAATACTTAATACTCTATTTAATCATTTATATAAAAAGGGCCCTAAGAATGTACAGAATTTGTGTGTAAATGCATATTTAGAGAGGTTGAGCTGCACACCATATCATTTCGCCTTTTGTTAATTATATTAGCATTATAAGTAAGCGTAGCATGCTGTTTTAGTGTCATGTGCAGTATATAAATTTGCCGAACTGACAAAAGTTTGCAGGATTTCAATAACTGGAAGGTAGGGAAAAGGAAAGGCGGAGAATTTTCTACTTTTAGAACAGCTCTTGTGGACGTTCCAGGGAGAATATGAAAAAATGTCAAAATGAGACGATAGCGTGTTACACAGTTTGTTACCAACATTTTTGCGTTTTATAACTATACAATATGTAACAAAAATCATGTTGTTCCTTCAACCTACGTTTAAAGAATCGGCATACGGACGTAATAAAGCAAGTAATTTATAAAAAAAAAACCAACAAAAATAATTAAAATAAATAAATATATACGGACAAATCACACAGATTGAGCTAGCCCCAAAGTAAGTTCGAGACTTGTGTTATGAGATACTAACTCAACGATACTATTATTTATAATAGATACATATATAGATAAACATCCAAGACCCAGGCCAATCAGGAAAAGATCGTTTTCCATCAGGACCTGGCCGGGGATTGAACCCGGGGCCTCCACGTCGCAGGCAGGCATGTGGACCGCTGCGCCACGGAGGACGACAAATGTTTAATTATTAATATTTATAATCTGTAACTGATTTCTTAGCTCTGCAATTCTGCATGAAGAAACTAGACATAAGTAGAACGTTCCCGCCAATTTATTTAACTTATAAAATTAGATATTGTAAAAAAAAAAATCGAATTTGTCGGTTTTAATAAGTATTTGATTTTGACCCCTCGACTAGACAATGATTACTGTTTTCTAATTATGACTTCATTAATGATGTGCTTGTAGGTAAAATTATATGTCCTTAAGGATCAACAGGGTTTTTGTTACATAGTGTATGACAGGAAAAGAATTCTTATGAAATAAGCATCGCCTCTGTATCTATTTTTCTGTTATGTTTTTTTTTATTATAATATATTCTACAAATATTTTAAATGCAAAAGCTTGTGACAATGTGTGGATGGATATTTTTTACTCTTTTACGCAAAAAACTGCTGAATGAATTATATGCAATTTGGCATAGGTACTTATAATTTGTATCCAGGAATAACACATAGGATACTTTTCATCCCGATATTTCTCCGCGATTGAAACTTACACGTATACATACGTGGGTGTGTACAGACGAGAGATCATCAAGCTACTGCAATCTGTCAGATTTCTTAATTAAATTTTCAACTTTATCTCTAAAGCATTAGGGCTCAAGGTTGATTGGGAATTTTTAGCAGTTTGAGGCAGCTTGACCGGCTGAAGTCCGTACATATATTACCAAACTTAAATTAAAAGCTTAAACTCGGTGGTAGGCCATAACATCGGCCGCCGGCAGAAGTTACCACCCACCAGTCAAAGCCTTGCCGCCAAGCGATTTGTCGTGTTCCGGCATGATGTCTGGTGAAACCGTACGGAGGACGGGTCTGAGCAGTTGTGTTGCGATGTGTGCCGGGTACGATGCGCCTAATGTTGTTGTGTTGGGAGTTCGGTCGTGGAGGGTCTTCAGATCAATCTCCCTTTGGCGCAGCATCGTTGGTCGTGTTGTTGGGTTTAACATTGCATCACCTTGCTCAACTGCAGTCTTCTTTCCTATTCGCTCAATTTTGAGAGAATAGGCTCTTAATAAATTAGCGCGCTTTACCATCAACGATCGCATCACTGCTTACCATCAGGCGGGATTGCGGTCAAGAGCTAGTTTATATATTAAAAAAAAAAAAAGGTTATTATTCTTTAAGTAAATAAAATGTAATTAGGATAATACAATGCCGGATAACTGAAGCTTTCATTAACGTTATAAAGGAATTTAAAATGGTTTTTAAGACATCGCTATAGGTGTTTGGGGTTCAAAGATCTTCCCTTTTGAAGTTAGGAGAGAAATACTGAAATAACGAAATGGAGGACTGACTGTTTTTGGAAAATTCTGGGCTATTTTAGTTACACGTCTTGCATTTGAATAAGACATGGGTTCATACGAGAAAAACTTAAATAGTTTCCTGTGTGTATTGTCAGTTTTGCGACAAAGTATCTACATAACGTCGGTCCCTATTAACATTGTCGTATGTGCATTTTTGCCATTTCTTTTTTATTTCATTAATCACTCTTAAAATGTCCCTTCTTTTAGTAGGTAAAACGAAAAAATGAAAAATATAAGTAATTTTCAAAATAACCACGTTAACATTGTCGGATATTGTCATAACCACCAGTTAACAATGACTGATGTCAACTCGCGACAATGTTTGCGGGGCACGAGGGGCGGCGGCGCGTGCGGTTGTGGCAGTACGGACCATGTTACAGGTGTCGTGTCGCACATTGTATGAGATTGCAGGCCAAAGATATTTTTTATTTTACCTTTGTTCTTTATAACAACCATAACGTCTACAAGGTCCGCCCGCTTAATAAAACTAGCCACTAAACAATCTGAACAATATTATGCAGATAAAAACAAGAGTATGGGGTTAAATATTTTGAGTAATGCAGATGAAGATGAAAAAACAGGTACTTAAAAATTTATTATTATTTTATTACTAACACAGCTTTTCGAACATAATACTACTAACTATTAAAAAACAAACTATTTAATACTTACTTTTATATTTAAAGTAAGTACGCAATTAGTTCAGTTAAAATTGTAGGAAGTGACATAACCGACATTGTTAACTGTCTTTTATGAAGTAAAATATGTCGGTAGTGTCACATCCAACATTGTTAATCGTTTTTTGTGAGATAAAGTATGTAGGTAGTACCAGATCCGACTTTATTAGTAGTTTTAATTTACGTTCTATTTGTCGGATGTGTTACTTCCAACTTTGTTAACTGTAGTTATTTTAAAACGTTTTGTTGAATATGTGTGATATCTAACAATGTTTTATTCATTTTAATGTTGGTTTTATAAATAGTCTTTATAAAAATGCATTTTGTCACGTTTGTGTCATTTAAACTGGTTTAGCTCTACTGATTAATATAATTTTCGCGAGACAAGGTGCATAAAAATTGACCTTGTTTTTTATTTATCGCTAGTTAATAGAGAATCTCCATTACCAAGTGGTTTCCAAAATGAGTTCATTAAGTTGAATGAAATGCTTGATGACGTTTTCAATGAAGATGCAGTTCCAGAAAGAGAAAATAATGAACCCACTGTTTCTCACCACCAACCATCTGAACCATCTGCTTATTTTGAAATTCCTACTGAAAGTAATGTTGCTGTTAACCACGAAAAAATATCGAAAACACCAATAACGTCCCCATCTTCTCATGAAAATAACAATGACGCCGCAATATTACGTATTCTCAAACTGAGTTCACAGTTTCAGAAAACGTGGCACCACCGCCACCAAACTGGACCAACGACGACTTATATGGAAACTTACCTACCTTACCTTCAGCAAAACGTGGCGCATACAAAATCTCTAGTTGTCTCTATCAATTTATGAAACAAAAAGTTTTACAAAATGGAGTAAAAACATTTTGGTTCTGGTCAGATAATTGTGCGGGGCAAAACCTGAATCGCATTGTTTTTGCTCTTTACCTTATAGCCGCGAAAGAATTTGGAGTCACAATCACCCATCGTTTTATGGAGAAAGGTCACGCCCAGAAAGAGGGTGATAGTGTCCATTCAACTATTGAACGTGCAAGTGATCGCAGGCTGATTTATGTGCCAGAAGAATGGTTCTGTCTGGTTCGCTGGGCTAAACCCATATATAGTGAAAGAGATGACAACCTCTGACATATTTGACTTTAAATCACTGCTACCAAAAAATAATTGGTCAATAAACAGTGACAATGAGAAAATTCAGTGGACTCGCTTAAGAGAGGTGGCATGTACATGCACAGCACTATGATAGGATTGAATAAAAGTATAATTTTGAAGATGGCCCGAAAACTATAACCGAAACACTGAAAGGCTATCTTGATTAGAATTTCTAATCAAGCAAGCTTATAATGGGGATATTTTTATCAGTCGTGAAAAATATCATGATTTAATTAACATGTGTCAAAGTGGAATAACTCCGGAGAAATATCACAGTTATTAACAAAACTTAAAATTTGATCAAAATACCCGCAAGTCACATGAAAACAATGATGAGGAAGATTAATTAAAGTATAACTCTTAAGACTGTCTTATTTTGTTCCTATGTTATAATAATAAAACCTAAAATGTGATAATAATGTGCTATTTTTAAAATAATGATACTTGTTAAGACTGATTATTTATTTTAAATAAGAGTTTTTAAAATAGAGTAATTTTATAAACTTTTCACTGGATCTAAGAGTGTCATGTAAGTTATGCCGATTTTATTCTTTATGCTTTATGTTAAGAATAAGGTGTTTTTGGGCAAAAATAATGTAGGTAAAGAATTTTATAAATTTTTTGTTTCGGATGTGTACTAAGTCACACGATTTTTATTTTTATCCTTTTCACGGTTTTTATTAATCTACACTAATATATAAAGCAGAAGAGTTTGTTTGAACGCGCTAATCTCAGGAACTATTGGTCTGATTTGAAAAATTCTTTTTGAGTTGGATAGCCCATTAATCCAGGAAAGCTTTAGGCTATATAACATCACGCTGCGACCAATAGAAGCGGAGCATAACTAACTCCACGCGAACGAAGTCGCTGGGGGCCGCTAGTTACTTATAAAAGCCTTTTGATCCTTTTAAGGCTGTGTAATGTAAAGTCAGGTTGTTTTATTTTGAATTATACTTCTGGAGTTTTTTTTTTCTGATATTAATTTTATAAGCTTTTCGGTTTTTATAAGCTCGTATAAAATTGAAGTTGTTTTTTTATGGTCCTAAAGTTTTGTTTTGATTGCTATTGAATTTTGCAATAAATATCTAGTTACAAAGATATTTAAAAATTGTTTTATTTATAATTTTTATTTAGATACGACAGACATTGGTCTAGGATTTTCAATTAACAGTTACGTATGTGCCACTTCCAACAAATAATCAATAATTTTATACACATAACAATGTCGTATGTGGCACTTCCAACAAATAGTCAATTTATTTGTACATGTAACATTGTCGTATGTGGCAGATCCGACAAAATACACTTGATTTGATACGGTTAAAAAAGTCTTTTGTGACTTTTAACATACTTAGAAAACCAATAATAGTAATTTATTTCCATACAAATAAACTTTTAAACTTGTATTACAATTCTGATAGTTTCTGTTAACCCAGTTCGTATAATAAAAAAAATATCAACAATTCAAACTTTGCCGCGCTCTCCTGTAAAGTAGTCGATTTTCACATCCGACAATGTTAATAGGGACCGACGATATTATAAAGTCATGTTTAAAAGGCTAAACACTTTATTTTATTTTTACATTTTAAGGAAACTTACAGCTAGCATATATACATGTAGAAGATAGTTACTGAAAGAAGACCAATTAAAAGTTTCCACTGATAATTTTAGGTAAGCCAAGAAACAGCTAATTCTCTATAAGTAGACTAGCAACAGAAGATGGTACTACAGGAAGTAACAACCTCAAGCAGTCACTTGATCAATAAATTTATGACCAATTGATTCGTATTGTCGTAATCCAATAATTTAATATTTATTCAGGCCGTCCATAATTTATTAGACAAAGCCTAAGTAAACATCCCTTAATTGGGTCAATAGAACAAACTTAATAAAGGGATCAGTCTCTTACCGAAATGTGTAGGATTTTTGCACTGAATTTGCAAGAAAATGTTTGCACATTTACTGAGGAAAATATTTTGTATGAGGTCTCCCTAATAAACAAAATATTTTCCTCAATAAATATGCCATTATATGGAAAATGGATACCTTCTCAGGTAGATCTCTCATCAATATCAGCTATGTAAATTCTAATTTCCGAGGGCGAACTTTTTTATGATTATAAACTAGTTCTTGACCGCAATCCCGTCTGATGGTAAGCAGTGATGCAATCGTTGATTGGTAAAGCGTGCTAGTTTATTAAGTGTCTATTCACTCAAAACAATAAGTGAATAGGAAGGAAGACGGCAGTTAAGCGAGGTGATCCAATGTTAAACCCAACAACACGACCAACGATACTGCGCCATAGGGAGATTGATCTGTAGACTCTCCACGACCAAACTCCCGACACTACAACATTTGGCGCATCATACCCGGCAGACATCGCAACACAACTGCTCAGACCCGTCCTCCGTACGGCTTCACCAGACATAAAGCCGGAACACGACGTATAGCTTGGCGGCAAGACTGTCTGGTGGGTGGTTAATTCTGCTGGCAGCCGATTTTATGGCCTACCATCAAAAGGATAAACAGAGTAGTATATCTGACATCGTAACGCAAACTTCGCGAAAAGGCTAGACCGCATGTCACTAATAAAATTATAATCGTCATTTATGTCGTTAATGAACGGTTACAGAATTCACAGTGTTTAAAAAAAGTGTCGGCTCGCCCTTTGGACGTTGCAAGCGTGCCGCCGTGTGGGTTTGTAGGTATGATGTTGATCCCTGATGTGGACTCTATTAAATCACCTGATAACATAGTTTTTCGAGTTTTGTTTTCATTGCGTTTTTGTGTGTAATTAGCGAATTGTTTAATTTTTACTTTAAAATCTTATTGGGTTATAAAAGTATAGCAATTATGAACGGTCTAATGTGAAAAAATCTACATATTTTTTTTTATTTTTAATCATGAAAAAGCCGACAAGCCACCACTGGGGGGTTCAGAATCATATACTGGATCCATGGTACTCGTTTGTGCTTCGATGTCAGATAGGTACACCCTTTATAATACTTATGGGTAGTGCTGGTCATTTCATAATTGATAAACAGTTTGTTGTTCAAATTAGCACGATAATCGCGTAATGAAATGTAAGTAATGAGTATATTTTTCCAGGGTAGCGGTTCAAAAAAGCTTCAAAATGATGCCTTATTTATGTATATTGATAAAGTATGAAGGAAGTTATGACGTACTGACAAAAAAAAGCCATTTCAACAACATTTTTACAAGAGTCATTTTAAAGCATATTGCTAATGCAATGCTCCATATGTTCTGAAAAAGTAAATGACGCAATAAATATCGTTGAACTGTAAAAATAAAACCCATTGCTACTGATAGTATCAGTGAATCCATGTGATGCCACTAGTGTCAAAAAAGAAGCTTTTTTTTTTATAAAATTGTAAACTAGCGCTTGACCGCAATCCCGCCTGATGGTAAGCAGTGACGCAGTCGTTGATGGTAAAGCGCACTAGTTTATTAAGGGCCTATTCACTCTAGCTTTGAAGACACTCAAATTGTAGTCCGACGGAAACACCGCCGCTGTTCCAGTTCCTCGATGTACGCGGTATAAAGGAGGAGGCGAAACGCTTCGTCCGGATCGTAATGGTGTTAACAACGTAAGGGTGGAAACTCGTCGTACGACGGGCCGTCCGATGGTGGAACGGAGATGGGGAATTAAATCATGCAATTCCTTCGCACACTCCCCAAAATGCATCCTATAGAAGACCGAAAGGCTGGCTACTCTACGTTCTCTTAAGAAATGTGATTGGTTGGATTCCCATACCGGGCAAAGAGTAATTAAGTTTTTCCATCTTTAATATCTAAGTAACAGTCTGGAATATTTATTTCTACCCGGTAGATGACAAAGGACTTGCCCTTTAATACTTACATAATGTTTCTAACTATATTTACGAAACATAAATACACCTTCGCAGAAACCCTCTGGGATCTTCTTATGCTGGCACTACAATTGTTCATATTCTGTTGGTTCGAAACTTGTATTGTCATCTAACGTTATGTTGAGCTGCGGCGCTTTTGCCTTTATACATAATGAGCCTATAATGGTCCCACCCTTGGGACTCAAGCCTCTTCTCGATAAAAGGGAGCAGGCCGTAATTTACCACGCTAGCCCACTGTGGGTTGGTAGATGGCACATGTCTTCAACGTCTTTGGCTTTGGAACATGCCGGTTTCCTGACGATGTTTTCCTTCACCCTTTTGAGAGCAGTGATGATGAAATAATTTATACAAAGTAAATCAAATCAAATTAAAGCATTTATTTCAAATAAACCAGTTACAGGCACTGTTGAATTGTCAGAAGGTCGGTCAGTCAGTAAGGTGAAGCTAGTCGCCCATTCCAAAGAGTAGGTACCTATGGAGAAGAACGGGCAAGAAACTCCATGGACACTCTTTTAAATTATCAAGCTATTGATACAAATATTTGATTACATCATTCATTTTGTAATCAATCGTGTGAGAACGATACAGAAATATATTGTACGCTGAGAGCGTCCATTACGGACAACACAAAAAAAACAACAATTCAGAAATTAAAATAACCCAACAATAGATGCCTTACAGCAAGCACATTGTGCTCACACGTGTGCCATGCAATTATACAATACTAAGAAGTTGAATCTACACAATGCAAAGATAGCTTTGTCTAAGGTTCAGCAGCTCCAACAGTATTCCCAAATACTAAGTTTAGCTCCTGCTCCTGTACCAGTGCCGAACACCCCTGTCAGCGATGCAATTCCGTAACATACAATATGCTTGGCTACATAGTGTGTAATACTGGCTTTGAGTAAAAACATAGACATTTACAAATTAAAACTACAAGAAAATCAAAGAACAATCAGTGTATAGAAATCGGACGCAGCTCAAGCCCAAGCATTTTTGTCCTCAATATAATCCTTAACACTATAAAATGCTTTCTGACAGTTGCCACTAGGTAATCTGGTGGTTGTAGAAGCTTGGGGTTTATAATCTCTGTTTTACTTTTTAATAGTTTTAAGGTGTATTTCTTTCATGCCATGGCCACGGGTTGGTCGAAAGAGACGCGTGAAGGAATGCTGATGGGTTTTAATCAGTAAAAGTCTGCCACGCCCTTCCGCTACATCCAGAGCGGGAGAGATCATTCGATGATTTCCCATTCCCAAAAATGTTTTTTTTATATATATTATAAACTAGCACTTGACCGCAATCCCGCCTGATGGTAAGCAGTAATGCGATCGTTGATGGTAAAGCGCGCTAGTTTATTAAGTGCCTATTCACTCTAGCCTTGAAGGCACTCAAATTGTAGTGTGACGGAAACACCGCCGCCGGCAAATTGTTCCAGTCCCTCGATGTACGGGGTATAAAAGAAGAAGCGAAACGCTTCGTCCGCATCGTAGTGGTGTTAACAACATAAGGGTGGAAACTCGCCGTACGACGGGTCGTCCGATGGTGGAACGGAGATGGGGGAATTAAATCATGCAATTATTATTATTATTGTTTTGCTATAATGCTTTTTTCTTTCTTCGCTTTCTAGGCGTTATCGATAGCAGTGCGGAGGTCACTTAGGTCACCTCTTTTGGAATAGAGAACAGGATAGAACAACCTATTATATAAAAATTATCCTGTCACAGTGTTAATCCTCGAACTCTTCCACAACGGCTGAACCGCTTAAATCTAATTACGTATACATTTATTTTTATTAAAAAAAAAAAAACTCTGCCCCACACTAGGAATTTCTCCTGTATCGTGGGTGCGTTTACAAACATATAAAGTCACATACAAAAACAGCCAGACCCGGAACAACTAATTTGTAGGTCATATACATATTTTTGTTTGTTATACAATATGTAAAGAAAACCCTGTCCGATCCGTAAAGGTATTCTTAGGTATGAATAACTGATTCTACTAATGGATACAAAGCCGGGCTAAACTTAAAAAAAATCCCCCTAAAAAAATAAATATTATTTCGCAAAAAGAGGTAACTTAATACATGTGCGGTAAGCAACCCTTCCGCGAGCGGCGGGCGGTAGGGCACGCGGCACGTGGCCGCATCGCTATTCGTTCATAATAATACCGGTGTTGTCACTTTTTTTTTAAATTACCAAATTTCGGGGAAGTTGGAATTAATTTGTGGGATAAAAGATTATTTCAAAATTCATTAGTATGATGATTACGTAAAATTTGGTATTATATTTGGTCATGTGTTTACCAACCTTTATTATTCTTACGGGTCGCACAGGGTTTTCTTTACATATTGTATACATTCGTTTGGCATGAGAACAGGTTTTTTCTATTTTATCTTACAGGGGTGAACCACGGGTAGCTAGTATTAATAGAAATGAAAATGTTGCTTCATATTATATTGGAAAATACCATTATTTCCTAATACAGAAGTCTTGTACTAAGGGTCTAAATAAAATTCAACAAACTGTATCATTTAATCCGGACTTCTAACTTTAAG
The DNA here is from genome assembly GCA_037179545.1 of Sesamia inferens. NCBI lineage: Eukaryota > Metazoa > Arthropoda > Insecta > Lepidoptera > Noctuidae > Sesamia > Sesamia inferens. The sequence goes on along the minus strand of CM073944.1, from coordinate 22,705,048 downwards.
TCTGCAATGTTTCAGAGCAGCCGATTCAGTAGTTACGGCGTGAAAGCGGAACAAACAAACAAACAAACTCACTTTCCCATTTCTAATATTGGATATAAATGAAACTGTTGCTTCATATTATTTTGGAAAATACCATTATTTCCTAATACAGAAGTCTTGTTCTCTCAGGCTCTAAATAAAATTCAACAAACTATATTGTTTTACTATCTAATAAACGAATTGATTTCGCTAGATTCTTTAATACAAACACATCATCGACTTTTTAATCGTCCCACTGCTGGGCACAGGTCTCCTCTCATACAGAGAAGGATTGAGCATAATCACCTCGCTTGCTCAATGCGGGTTGGCGATTTCAGACTTAAAGTCCAGGTTTCCTCAAGATGTTTTCCTTCACCTTCAGTCATTGGCGTCCAAGATATACTTGGAAAGTACATATAACTTCAGAAAAGAAAAGTTACATTGGTACTTGCCTGGCCTGGAATCGAACCCGCGCACTCATACTTGAGAGGCTGGTCTTTTAACCACTAGACCACCACGACATTAATACAAACTATATATCGCAAAATAATATCAAGAATGCTGTCAATATATGATAGCGGGAATGCATTATAATGATATTGAAAAATTCTAGTAAGAAATGAATTCTCGTTGTAGATTTCAATGCGCTTATGCCGAGTTTATTGGACAGTTCGTTTTGTCGCTCGAATTGACTTGGGGTTATTTTGTACTAGCTTTCCGCCCGCGACTTTGCCTGCGTGGAGTTCGGCTACATCGCGCTTTTAGATTTCCCTCGGAATTATAATTTGTTGTTGAGGTGTACAGAGAAACACGTTTATCCAGCTATGCGGTTTTTATTTGAAGACACCTGTCAATTCCTTAGACATCATAGATAAACCTAAACATAGACAATACATCACACCCTCACCCTTAATCTAAGACCCTTCATTTTATTATTATAAGTTAGGACAACTAAACTTACAAAACAGAAATAATACCAAAAGAAAACACCATACAAATGTAAAATAACGAATAAACAAAACCAAACTTAACTCCCATTATATTTTATAATTTACCGGGTTGTTTACTCGGCATTGACGAACGGGACGAGACTGGGTCGGTTCAGGAGAAGGCAAGGCAGGCGGTAATTCACTCTGAACTGGATAATCAAGACAATCCTCAAATTGTTCGTTATCCCCGTCTCCAACGGCCGGAGCTTCGGCTGGTGGGATGCCCGTACCGGACTCTCCCCGATCCTGAGCTACTTCCACTATGTCCGATCTTTCACGTACCGCGCTGGAAGGACAGATTAATGAACTCCGTTTGCGTTGTTTGAGCTGATCTACATGCCTATGAAATTCCCTACCAGAAGTATCTACCACCCTATAATCCGTGGCTCCCATTCTCTCTATCACTTTCCCCGGTACCCATCTATCCTGTCCCCTATATTGGCGCAGCCAGACTTCATCACCTGGACTTAGCTGACGAGAACCACTTGCTCCAAATTCTTGTTGTCGTTCCTGAGCATCCCTAACTCTATTGTCTCTATTAGGTCGTAACGCGTCTAATTTGGTACGCAACCTGCGCCCCAACATAAGCGACGCTGGCGTTTCACCAGTCGAACAGTGTTCGGTATTTCTATAGTGCAATAAAAATGTGTTCAAAAATAATTGAATGCTTAACTTTTCCCTAATGGCTTTTTTGATCACCCGTTTAACCGTATGTACAGCATTTTCCGCTGCGCCGTTTGAGGCGGGATGATAAGGAGCTGAAAATATATGCTTAATGCCATTGCTAAGCAGAAATTGTGAAAATTCGTAACTTGTGAAGGGCGGACCGTTATCTGAAACGATTTGTCTTGGTAGGCCAAAACGTGCGAAGATGTCGCTCAAAACGCCGATAGTGTTACTCGCCGCTGTATTGGGTACTTGACTAACTTCTAGCCACTTAGTTCGGGCATCGACCAGTACCAAAAATATTTGTCCATTTATAGGTCCTAAAAAATCAATATGCACGCGGGCCCAAGGTTTGTCAGGCCATGGCCAGGGACAAGGCATGTGTCGAGGTGGCGCCTCACTTTCTGCAGCGCAGACGCGACAACTCTGACACATTTTTTTAATTTCTTCGTCCATGCCTGGCCACCAAACGTAGCTTCGGGCAAAAGCTTTAGTTTTTACTATGCCCATATGAGCCTCATGCAGGTCTGATAAAACCTTACGCCTGCATGCTGCCGGTATGACGACCCTGTGCCCCCACATTACACAACCTAATTCTTCATATAGTTCTGTTTTACGATTAAAATAAGGGTTAAGTGATACCATTTCCATATTGGCCGGCCAATCGTCCCGTAAATAACTTAAAACTCGACTTAAGAATTGATCCCTACTAGTTTGTTTTTTAATCTCATTATGAAATTATCATTATGGTACAAAGGTACTTTAATTCCCAATTCTATAAGCCATTGCCGGCCTAATAGACAAGTAGTACCACCGCGTATTACAAACAATTCTAAATGTTTGCACTTTAACCTGTGCTTGACAAGGGGTTTAATTACCCCTAAGGGTTTAATTATTGTACCATCGTAAAATCTAAACACTAACTTAGAACTTTGTAGCGATCTATGACTAAACCATTTGATGTACATGGTTTCACTGATACATGATACTGACGATCCCGTATCAACTTCCATTTTTAATTGTATTGCATCTACCCATATGAACATGCTCACCGGTCCATAGCTGTTCAGGCTGAGTTGATGCAATTCCTCCGCCTCCCAGCCTTCTTCGTCTGATGACGGAGGTTCATCTTCCCCCGACTGATCTCCTGAGTGCAGCTGCCCCGCTGCTGCCATATGCACTACCGCGGTGTTGGTGACCCGTCGCACTCCCAGCTGCTTATCTCCTGGGCGTGTCGGACAAACTCTACGTAGGTGTCCTTTCTGCCGACACCTACCGCAAATAAAACGCTTGTATCTACAGTCTTCACTCTGGTGATCTTCCGCTCCGCAAGCCGAACAACATTTTCCGCATACCACGCCGGTGGTTGTTTTGAGGGTATATCCCGAGACGCGAGCCTGCCCGCGCTGACCGCCCCGGCCCCGGCGCCCGCGCCCGGCCCACGTCACCGCATGCAGCGCGCCCGCAGCTCCCTCACTGCCACCGCTAGTTCTGCTGTTGTTCTGGACTGTTTCCACGGCTGCCGCATCGCGTTCCGCCGCTTCCATTGCACATGCAATTTTAACAGCATTGCTAAAAGGCAGGTCCTCCTCCGTAAACAGTCTTTGTCTGATATGCTCATTCTTTAACCCGCAAACCATCTGGTCCCGTAGATTTTCTTCTAGTCCAGCCTTGAATTCACATTGTTTTGAGAGCTTTTTCAATTCTGCTATGAAGTCTAAAACAGATTCACCTTCATTTTGACGTCTTTGACGGAAGCGATATCTTTCCGACATGAAGGATGGTTTTGGTTGTAAGTGATCTGTCATTGTTTTAACCACTGACAAATAAGTTTTTTCGCTCGGCTTTTCAGGGCTTGTTAAATTACTAAGCAATTCATATGCTTCGTCCCCCATTGCCGCTATCAACGTGGGTAACCATAGCTCGTCCTTGATCTTGTTCACTTTGAAATACATTTCCAAGCGTTCCACGTACAAAGTGAAATTTCCGGACCTCACGTTAAATTCAACTAATTTACCAACCGACATGACGTAAATGTGCTACTTCAGCTCTCAACAACAATATTATGTATTGATCCTCGTCGCCACTGAGGTGTACAGAGAAACACGTTTATCCAGCTATGCGGTTTTTATTTGAAGACACCTGTCAATTCCTTAGACATCATAGATAAACCTAAACATAGACAATACATCACAGTTGTCAGGGATAAAAAGTAACCTATCATTTAATCCGGACTTCTAACTTTACGTCTGCAATATTTCAAAGCAATCTGTTTAGTAGTTTTGGCGTGAAAGCCGGACAGACAGACAGACAGAGATACTTTCGCATTTATAATATTATAGTATAGGATATTAAGGATATAGGATAGTAAGGAAGTAAGAATAATGGCAAAGAAGCAATTAGTGTATCTATCTTCTTTTAATTTATACATAAATATATACCTATGTATATTTCAGAAATGAAATGCCTGTATTTTATTTTCGAAATCATCTCTCCCGCTCTGGATGGACTGGAAAATGCGTGGCAGATTTTTGCTGTTTCCCACCCGTGTTTCTTCACTTGCTTGTGCGTCAGGGACACGGTTTCTATTTTAACCAACTCGCAACATTGGGCCAGGAGACATCGGTCCTTGTGGAAACCATCACAATGTGCTGACAGCTCTTTGAGGAGCGCGTGAAACGCAATGCGCAGTGGACCTAGGCCTATACCTTACCGGGCGGCGAGCTGCCCATCGCTCACCACCCGCAAGTCCGCGCCTACGGTGGCCAGGAGTACGACGTTGTCTCTGTTGTATCATACATCACTACTCTGTAGTCGAGTAACTAATACCATCTCTATGTATTAGTGTCTATGAATATAGTCTATAGTCTTGTCATTGTAACTTAGGATCTGACCTAGAAGATGTCGATTCCAATGTAATAATTCTACAAGTGTAATAAACCAGTCTAATTATCTAAAGTCTTTAATATTTACCAACGGGACAATCATACATGGTGTCAGAAGAGTGAAAAAACCCAATACGAAGAAAGAAAATTCAAAAAATGCAAAAGTCGGATGGCGTCGGTGGCAACCATGACACCGGAACTGCAATGAACAATGGCTTGAAGGCGCTTAAAATATCGTCAGATGCAACAAACAACAATTACGAAACCTGGAAGCGCTGGTGGCAACAGTTCGAATTATACTTGTTGGCAACGGGTTTGGACAAGTCTGGTGAGAAACGCAAGATCGCCATTTTACTACATCACATTGGTGAAAAATGCTTAAATATTTTCAACACATTCAACATAAATATTGGAGAAAGCACATTACATGACGTCAAGGCCAAATTCGACGAATTTTTTCAACCTAGAAAAAATATTACCATGTATCGTTACATGTTTTTTACCACACGTCAACAGAAATCGGAAAGCATCGAGGATTTCTTAACCGATCTCGAAAATAAGAGCCAAGATTGCGAATTTGGAACGCTCAGAGAATCTCTTATCAGAGATATTTTTATCGCCAACTTGAGTTTGGACTTAGCACATGTACGTCAGAGACTGCTGCAGGAACCTGATCTGACATATCAGAGGATGCGAGAGCTAGCTAGGACACTCATCGTCGCACAGCAGGATGCAGACCAAATTGTCAAGAGGTCCACTAGTGAAGAGTCTGAAAAAGTCATGCATCTGCGTCGGAGGAGCCGTGGTCGAGCGGAGCGTCAGCGACGGCGAGCTTCACCAGTCAGTCAGCAGGGATCCAGCGCAGGGAGGTCAAAGTCAAGTCCCAGTCCTGAGAAGCGCTCGAAGACGTGTAGCCGCTGTGGACAACACCACCGCTACAAATGTCCAGCGCAGGGAGCTAAATGCAGGTCATGTAACTCTTATGGTCATTTTGCAAAATTTTGTTACTCCAATAATAAAAAAGTCAGTCATTTAGAGTCGTTTAGTTCAACTGGTAGTCAAGATAATTTTGTTGGAATTTTAAATTGTCATAACTTCAGTCATAGTCATAAGTCTAGTCAATATAATTGTCATTTAGAGTCACAAAGTCATCACAATCAAAATCATTACAGACATAGCAGGTTGTCATACACACAGTCAGATCCTACACTATATAAGTTACAATCAACGGTCAGGTCGCACATAGGCCAGTCGCAGTCAATGTCTAAGAGATCTCATGTAGACTCATCTTGTCATAAAAAATATCCTGTGTCATATTTCTGTGATGAAAGTGGTGATAATGTCATATCTGAGAGGTCTAATAAAAAATGCCTCAGTGATGAAAAAAGACTGGTGACTGATAAGTCTGAGAGATCCAATGAAGACTCTTGTCATATGTCATATCTCAGTGATGAAAACACGGAACAGTCTGAGAGATTCAGAGTCAAGTCAAAAAAGTCAAAAAGTCTTAGTCGAGATTCATATCTTAATGATGAGTACAGACACAAGTCTGAGGAATCTCACACAACAAACACTTGTAGAATTATTACAGCAAAGTCAACACATAGTAAACAGGTCAATACAGTCGAGTCAAAAGAAAACAAATACTATTCTAAACAGTCATGGAACATAAACATTTTAGTTGGTCATACACAAATTAATTGCATTATTGATTCAGGAGCTGATATTAATATTATGTCAAAGAAAACTTTTCAATCTTTGAAATGTCAAAGTCAAATGTCACTTGAGAAATGTCAAATAAACGTTAGTGGGTTTGGTGGTATATCAATACCCATTATGGGTAAAGTTAATGTAAAATGTAGTTTATCTTTAAATAATAGCACCATTAGTGTAAATATAGTGTTTATAGTCGCAGATTTAGTTTGTCCGAATGTTTTAGGTCTACCAACTTGTGAAAAATTAGGTATAATTCAAAGAGTTTTCTCTGTGTCTCAACAAAATTTTAGTGAACAAATTCTTACACAATACAATGATGTATTTCAGGGTCTTGGATGTCTACCTCAAGTCTGTCGCCTGAAACTCAAACCGGAAGCAGTGCCATGCGTGGATGCTCCGAGAAGAGTACCCTTCGCTTTACAGAACAAACTGCGCGAGGAATTGGATCGCATGGAGAAAATGCAGGTCATTGAAAAGGTTTTTAAACCTACAGAATGGGTGAACAGTATAGTGATAACAGTCAAAAGCACAGGTCAGTTACGAATTTGTTTAGATCCTAGAAATTTGAATAAGAATATTATAAGGGAAATTTATCCACTTAAGTCAATAGATGAGATCAGATCTCAACTAGCAGGAGCTGTTTGTTTTTCTCATTTAGATGCATTTTCAGGATTTTGGATGCTTAAACTAGATGAATATAGTTCTGATTTATGTACATTTCAAACACCTTTCGGTAGATATAAATATTTAAGGTTACCTTTTGGTATTAATGCATCGTCTGAAATTTTTCAAAGAGTCATGATGAATTTGTTCGATGATTTAGAAGGAGTTCTAATATTCATCGATGATATTTTGGTATATGGACCAAACGAGTCAGTACATAATGAGAGAGTACATAAAGTCATGCAACGAGCACGTGAAGTCAATTTAAAGTTCAATAAGTCTAAATGTAAATTTTTAGTATCAGAAGTCTGTTTTTTAGGGTATGTTTTTAGTAAAGATGGTGCTAGGGTTGATGAAGAGAAAGTAAAAGCAATTGTCAATATGCCCACACCAAAAAATGTCAAAGAATTGCAAAGAATATTAGGTATGATCAATTATTTAGGTCCCTTTATTAGCAATTTGTCTCAAAAAACTCAAATTTTAAGAAATCTTTTGAAGAAAGATTCAGTCTGGACTTGGGATGAAAATCATAGTCAATGTCTTAAGAGTTTAATCGATGAAATTACAAAGTCACCAGTTTTAGCTCATTATAATCCCAATGTACCATTAGTCTTGTCAGTCGATTCGTCAAAGTCAGCATTAGGAGCAGTCATTATGCAGAATAATAAACCTATTGCTTATAGTTCAAAAACATTAACTCAAACTCAGTCAAGGTATGCTCAAATTGAGAAAGAATTGTTAGCCATTCAGTTTGGTTGTGAAAAATTTCACCAGTATGTGTACGGTCATAAAGTAACTGTTCATACTGATCATAAACCTTTAGTCTATCTTTTTAAAAAGCCATTACATGATGTACCAGCAAGATTGCAACGTATGATGTTAACTTTACAAAAATATGATTTGGAAGTTATACATGTTCCAGGTAAAGAAATGTTATATCTGACACTCTGTCTAGAGCAGCATTGAAAGAACATTATATACCTGAGAATGAGTCAGAAATATCTTGTCATGTCAATTTAATGCATTCAAGTCTAGCAGTCACAAAGGAGTACTGTACAAAATTGTTACAGCACACTAAGAAAGATGATACTTTGCAATTGTTAAAAAAGTATTATTATGAAGGTTGGCCAAAAAATAAAAATAATGTCAGTCTGTCAATAAAACCATTTTGGAATATACAAGCTGAAATTCATGTAGTCAAAGATTTGTTGTTCAAAGGGTCAAAATTAATAGTACCACAGTCAATGTATAAGGAAATGTTAGGTAAAATTCATGAAGGTCACCAAGGTATAAATAAATGCTTAAAACTGGCTAGAGAGTCTTTGTACTGGCCAAGCATGTCAGCTGATATTAAAAACTTGGTAGAACAATGTTATGTATGTGCACAATTTAAACCTAATAATCCAAAGGAAGCACTAAAAAATTTTGAAATTAATAAATATCCATGGCAACAAGTAGGTGTTGATTTAATGTATTTTGATAACCTTACTTATTTAATTGTCACAGATTATTATTCTAAATTTATAGAAATAGCTTTGTTAAATAAAAACAGTACAGCAAAGAATGTAATAACACATTTAAAGTCCATTTTTGCTCGTCATGGAATACCTTTATCTTTAGTGTCTGATGGTGGTCCTCCTTTTCAGTCATTAAAATTTAAGAATTTTATGCATGAATGGGACATAGAACACATTGTAACTAGCCCATATCATCCACAGTCAAATGGTCAAGCAGAGAGTTCAGTCAAAATTATCAAAAATATGTTAAAAAAATGTAAAAGAAACTCATCTGATCCATACATAGCTTTATTACAGTATAGAAACACACCTAAGAATAATTTACCATCTCCAGCTCAATTGTTAATGTCCAGGAATTTAAGAAATAACATTCCTATGTCTTATAAGAAATTAAAACCTAAAGTGGTTACATTCAAAAATTATAAAGAATGTGTCAAGCAAAATAATAAAAATAAGTCTAAATATTATAATATAAATACAAAGTCATTGTCATTATTGTATCCCAATGATCATGTATACTTTAAAAGAAAGCCAGATAGCAATTGGGAACAAGCCATTGTCAAGCTAAGGTTGGCTAATAATAGGTCATATGTCGTTGAGGATGTCAATGGAGTTAGGTATAGGAGGAATAGGGTTCATTTAAGACACAAATATTCTCCTATGCTATCCAATTCGTCGCAGGGGAGAGAGGAAGGTAACAGGCAGGAGTCTAGACCTCAAGAGCTCTCATCTCAATCCTCAGTCAGTCAACATGTAACTCGTTCTGGAAGAGTTGTAAAGCCAACCAGAAGGCTAATTGATGAAATAGATTAAGTAGAACATTGTATACTAGATTAAGACCTAACTATAGTCTTAAGTCATTGTCTAAATTGTAACTAAGTCAGGTTTCTATAATATTGTTTGTCAAGGGTTAATTTAAACTTAAACAGGGGGGATGTTGTATCATACATCACTACTCTGTAGTCGAGTAACTAATACCATCTCTATGTATTAGTGTCTATGAATATAGTCTATAGTCTTGTCATTGTAACTTAGGATCTGACCTAGAAGATGTCGATTCCAATGTAATAATTCTACAAGTGTAATAAACCAGTCTAATTATCTAAAGTCTTTAATATTTACCAACGGGACAATCATACAGTCTCCCGACCAGGGCATCTCCTACCACGGCGGCTGGAGGTGTGTGAGGGTGCTGGGATTCCCGCTCCATAACATCACTGCTTCGCAGAAGGAGGTGATGGCCTGCCATGCACTCACGCTCTGGACCATGGCCAAGAACCAGGGTCGTACGCGAGAGATCGCTGCCGATCGCTGCCACGAGGACATGGCGGTGCTCTACTCAAGCCGAGCAGACCTCCACCTTATGGTCCACAATGTGATCAGGGCGATCCACATAGTGGTGATACCCCGGCATATCCTCCCGCCGTATCCGGAAGAGGAACCTCCCGTAACAGCCGTGTCCGTTGAGGACCTGTGTCAGGCGGAAGGTGAAGGCGCCGTGGCGCCTCTCTAGTCGCTGTTGTGGCGCGTACAACTGAGACGTTGTCTGAGGCAACGTTTCAGTACTGCGTGATGCAGACGACGTCATAGCTATCAAAATTTGACATAGCGAGGGGCGTGACGTATTGCGAAAGCTCAATGAGGTTACATCACAACCCTCGCTACCTTTATTTTCTGGGATGGAAAATCTCTGTGTGTGTCCGCTGTCTTGGTGCGGAAGGCGGGATCTGTCAGACTGTTTCTGATTAAAAATCACCCTAGTATTTCATCTTGCACCTACACTAGGGTTTTGAGAATGTGCAATTCTTGCGCAATACCTGACTGATCTCTAGGCCGCCACTGCAGGCCTACTACACCTCAAAAAACACTGAAATAAAATTCATTAATGGTTGGCTTCTAGTGTGCATACTTAAGATCGGAAGGCGTCGACGACATAGGCCACTCTAGCCGAAGACGAATCGTCGGCTGCCGTCAGCAACATGCGCTCTAATCAACCGTACCTATACGAAGTGGTGATAATAATCCATACTAATATTATAAATCGGAAAGTGGGTTTGTTTGTTTATGTGTTCCGCATTCACGCCGTAACTACTGAACCGATTGCTCTGAAATTTTGCAGATGTAAAATTAGAAGTCCGGATTAAATAATAAGGTAATTTTTATCTCGGAAAAAAATCGCACGGGAAAATCGCTATATGACCTAAATTTAAAATCGTGTACCTCAACACATTCTCAGTCTATATAAAAAATCATATACCTAAATGTATCCATTAGTTTATTATGTATGTTTGGTACATGTTGATAAGGAAACGCTTACAGGTAACTGCAGACAAACATACATGACCGCCACATCCTGCGGTACTAAACTTAAATAATAATGGCGCGAAATAAGCAAGTCGATACAGGACCGCGCTATCGCCGATCGAAGGTTAGTGAACCAATATTTTATAAAAAAAATATATTCCGTTTCCAATTCTATGCGGTTTAGTTCGAGTGCGAGTAGTAAGTTAGTAAAGAAATTTTCATTTTTATTTTTTTGATGTTAGGTGTTTTCTATGGTTTAGGATTACTCCTATGAACCAGCATTGTCCGTGTTTTCATTTATTGTCGTATTATCAGCACCACTGTGTATACGACTGTACTGATGGCTGTAGTTACCTATATTTTCGATCATGTCCCACCTAATGCTTCTAAAGTCGAGATTTTAGAGGTATTTTTGACAAATTGAGACAACAGAATGCGAATAAAAGAATAACTTCTCTGTTTTTGTAATTTATTTGCATAACAAAATAAATTAAAATGCGATGGCCACAGTATAATGAAATAATAAAATTCCATTCCGTATATATTGAGATTCCTTAGTTAACTCAGCGAAACGTTTTCAGTCGATAAAAGATGCTGAATTTCAGGAATCTGTGAGCAATAATACAGTGTTCCATATTGTATGCTATTTCCATCTACCAAATAGTTTAATATGAATGTTTCTGCTTGGAAAATGGAATTTCTTGAAAATAGTAAAAATTTGATACTATTCCAGTTTTGAAAATATAGATCGAAGGAAAAGAATCTTTCGTTTTGTCTGAAAATGACAGAAGATTCACTATATGTGAATCCTCTTAGTTTAGTACTGATAAAGCGTTTCGTCTCCTCTTTTATACCGCGTACATCGAGGGACTGGAACAATTTGCCAGCAGCGGTGTTTCCACCGGACTATAATTTGAGTGTCTTCGGGGCTATAGTGAATAGGCTCTTAATAATCTAGCGCGCTTTACCGTCAGCGATTGCATAACTAAACAGTTAGGCCATTAGGCGGGATTGCGGATAAGTACTAGTTTATAACTTAAAAAAAAAGAAAGCTATGAATGAAATTTTCAACTCTGTACAAGATATTCCTTCCATCGCCGTCATAAATACCATACAGCATAATTTTACTGTCATCAGAAAAAAAGATTTGGTCCACTGGATGTATGACCAATTTAGATGCACATGTGCAAAATTAAGACATGTTCTTCGATAGTCTGCAGTTAATTTTGGCCAGTTTGCTGGCTTTTGCAATACCAGTCCACGTTTCTTCAGCTTTCTTCTAATTACAGATACACTTACAGCCACCCTACGTACAACACGTGGTTTGTCGTCCTCCGTGGCGCAGCGGTCAACACGCCTGCCTGCAACGTGGAGGCCCCGGGTTCGATCCCCGGCCAGGTCATGATGGAAAACGATATTTCCCTGATTGGCCTGGGACTAGGACGTTTATCTATGTATTTATCTATTATAAATATAGTATTGTTGAGTTAGTACCCCATAACATAAGTCTCGAATTTACTTTGGGCTAGCTATGTTATTTGTCCGTATGTATTTATTTGATTAACATGTAGTTGCTGCTTCATTTGAAAAGCGTCAAGACATCGATGATAAAGAAGCTGTTGCAATTAATCGATCATCTCGCTCAGAAGTGATCCGATTCCTGCCAGATCCTGGAGGGCACGTGAACAAACAATCCCTACAGCGTTTGTAGACTCTGTGAACAAATGACTATGACTGGCTTAGATGCAATCTTTCAGCCACAACAAACTAAGTCGAGAATCCAATAATCCCACCACTTGGGCGGTTTCTGTGAGCGAAGTATCGATATTAAAAAAAAAAGTTGCTTAGACGTTTCAAAGCCACAGTAAACAAAAAAAGAGCATTTTTTTTAATAAAGCGCTATATTTCTATTTTCAAAAGTGAAATTTACTCTAACTCAATACACATCACACATTTGTCTCAAAATAGTGAGAATTTTCAGAGGTGAAATCTAGTCCAAATCAACACACATCACACATTTGTCTCAAAATAGTGAGAATTTTCAGAGGTGAAATCTAGTCCAAATCAACACACATCACACATTTGTCTCAAAATAGTGAGAATTTTCAGAGGTGAAATCTAGTCCAAATCAACACACATCACACATTTGTCTCAAAATAGTGACAGTTTTCAGAGGTGAAATCTATTCCAAATCAACACACATCACACATTTGTCTCAAAATAGTGAGAATTTTCAGAGGTGAAATCTAGTCCAAATCAACACACATCACACATTTGTCTCAAAATAGTGACAGTTTTCAGAGGTGAAATCTATTCCAAATCAACACACATCACACATTTGTCTCAAAATAGTGAGAATTTTCAGAGGTGAAATCTAGTCCAAATCAACACACATCACACATTTGTCTCAAAATAGTGACAGTTTTCAGAGGTGAAATCTACTCCAAATCAACACACATCACACATTTGTCTCAAAATAGTGACAGTTTTCAGAGGTGAAATCTACTCCAAATCAATACACATCACATATTTATCTCAAAATAGTGAGAGTTTTCAGAGGTGAAATCTACTCCAACTAAACACACATTACAAATTTGCCTCAAAGTAGTGAATTATTTAATTAATACAATAAACAAATGAAATTCTAATTTAGAATTTTCTCTTACCACTGAAATCGCTAAACTGATGCCAGCTACACAATGATGTGCTTTTTTTCATCTTTTGTGTTAAATTAGGTCAGAAGCCATAAAAAGGGAAGTGTTTCGATTTTTGTGATGAGAAGTCTTTATACTATATAATGTTTATAAGGAATGATCATTACTACACAAAAAAAAATGATATGTATTTTTAAGGTTTTATAGTTTGCTATTACGATTTATTAAAATATGTCATCGCTGTTAACATTATTGACTCCCCCATAAAAATATTTGCAACAAAAAAAAAATAATACATATTTTTTTATGTATTACTAGCTGACCCGGCGAACTTTGTTCCGCCTTAAAGGCAATAAATATCACATGATCACATTTTTTACTTTTTAAATTAGGAACACTGTAAATAAAAAAAAAGAAAGTATTCCATGATTTTTTTATTTGTCATTTATTTAGTGTAGCACCTTGTGAAAGAAATGAATTTCTACTTGTGCTTCGTAAATTATCTAGCTATTGATCTCTGAGATGTCGTGGTGGCCTAGTGGTTAAAACACCAGCCTCTCTTGTATGATTGCGCGGGTTCGATTCCAGGTCAGGCAAGTATCGATATAACTTTTCTAAAGTGATATGTACTCTCTAAGTATAATATCTAGGACACCAATGACTGAACGTGAAGGAAAAATCTTGAGGAAACCTGGACTTTATAAGTCTGAAATCGCCACCCCGCATTGAGCAAGCGTGGTGATTACACTCAATCCTTCTCTGCATGAGAGGAGACCTGTCTCCAGCAGTGGGACGATAAAAAGATTGATGATGATGATGATGATCTCTGAGGTTTGTTCGCCGATTTCGCATTGTCAACGGAACAGTTTTACGGACTGCCGCCTCCCTTTGCTCTTGTGAGTGAGAAGCACGAAGTCGAGTCATACTAAAACGGCGCTCTGCACGTGCAATTTCTTGCTTTTCTTCAGTGCTTTCATTCAGAATGTTTCGATTTACTCTTGCATTACCGCTTTGTCGAGAAAGATTTGATGGTTTTGGTCACGGCATGATATTTTTATTGATGATAAATATGGCACAGCAATACAATATTAGAAATTTTTGATGTTGAAGTTGGCTTTGTGGTTTTTTATTAGAAACTTTAAACCAGCAGAGAGTATTTATATTCTTTGCTTTAAACGATTGCTTCAACCGGTTAGACTTTTTTTTTAAATATGCTCAGCTGTCATTTGCTTTTTGTTATACCATTTTTGATATATGAATTTCTGACTTACATTTTGAATGAGTTGGATTGTTATTCCATGTCAGTTGCGTTTTGTTACACCATGTCTTATGTCACGTCACACGGGAACGACGGGGACGGGTTCTTAGCTATCTCCCACCAATATTCAGCTAAATCGGTTCAGCCGTTCTTGAGTTATATATAAATAGTGAATAAGCAACTGAATCGATTCCAATAATTTTTACACCATGTTATATTTTGTCCCAAACACATTTAGAAATTGTTGCAGTGTAGTCACCGAGCGCGTCACGCAGCTTACGTACGATGTATATATATATACATCATAGTATTGCGCGCGCGCAACAACTGACCCTAGAAGTCAACGCACCGTGCTCGCTCGCCCGCGGATCTTTGACCATATTTTTGTTGGGACAACCAAGTAGAATAGCAAGCTTATAACTTTGTGATTTTTCATTATATCGTTTTGAAATTTTGTACATAATATTATTAACTTAAAAATACTGGACACGTGTTTCCTCCTTTGTGGAGGTGCAAGGTACCAGGGTAATACCTACTTACCGGCTAATACCTACTTAGGACCCATTAACTTAATCAAATTTTATTCCGTGGTGTTTGGCAATCTGGGCTTCTCCCAGTTGCAATAATGTCCCTTTGTGCCGATTGGCCTAGTTCTGTTCTGTCTCCTGCTTGTTATGGAGGGAAGTGGAAAAAATATCTTTTTTCTTACTCCTCCGCTATTCTTTTCTGATTAATTTCGTTGCGGGACCCAAGACAGTTGAATCGTTTCTCCGGGACTCGTCGAGCTTCATTGCTCGGCGTTTTTCTGGCGGTCGCCACTGTTGATTCTGGCTTTCAGGAGTTGCAGTGGTTGGGAAAAGTGTGGCGGGTTTTGCCCCATCGGCCATCGTTCAACGTGCAATGTGCCCCGCCCATTGCCACTTAAGTTTGGCGACTCGAAGAGCTATATCGGTGATTTTAGTTTTTCTGCGGATCTCGTCATTTCTGATTCGGTCGCGCAGAGAAACTCCGAGCATAGCTTTTACCATCACCCTTTCTGTTGACTTGAGCCTTCGTACGAGGCCCAATATAAGCGACCACGTTTTAGTCCCATATGTCATTAGTGGCCACACACACTGGTCAAAGACTTTAGACTAATAATAATTCAACAATAAACCACAAATAGAATACAATAAATCTATATATATAAAAGAAAGTCGTGTTAGTTACATCATTTATAACTCAAGAATGGCCGAACGAATTTGTCTGAAAATTGGTAAGGAGGTAGCTAAGAACTGGGAGAAGGACATAGGATACTTTCTATGCCGCTCCCCGTCGTTCCTGTGGGAATAATTGAGCTTCTTTGTTTCGACTTTTCCCACACTTTTATGCAACCCTGGTACATTCCACGTCAAAAAAATATGCACAATAAACCTTCTTTCATGTATTATGATTATTTGATAATGATGAATGAATGACGTTTATTGTTTCGATTTCTCCTACAGTTTTGTGATACCCTGGTACTTTGCACGTCCACAAACTATGCACAATAAAACCTCTTTCGTGATTTGATAATGATGAATGAGCTTTTTTATTGTTTCGATTTCTCCTACACTTTTCTGCTACCCTGGTACCTTCCACGTCAAAAAAATATGCACAATAAACCTTCTTTCATGTATTATTGTGATTTGATAATGATGAATGAGCTTTTTTATTGTTTCGATTTCTCCTACACTTTTATGCTACCCTGGTACCTTGCACGTCAAAAAATATGCACAATAAACCTCTTTCATGTATTACGATTATTTGATAATGATGAATGAGTAAGGTTTATTGTTTCGACTTCTCCTAAACTTTTGTGCTACCCTGGTATCCTGCACCTCCACAAAGTAGGAAACACGTGTCCAGTATTTTTAAGTTAATAATATTATGTACAAAATTTCAAAAAGATATAATGAAAAACCACAAAGTTATAATAAGCTTACTACGAGTATTCTACTTGGTTGTCCCAACATAAATATGGTCAAAGATCCGCGCGCGAGCGAGCGCGGTGCGTTGACCTCTAGCGTCAGCTGTTACGCGCGCACAATACTATGATGATGTATCGTAAGCTGCGTGACGCACTCGGTAACTACACTGTAACAATTTCTAAATGTATTTGGGACAAAATATAACATGGTGTCAAAATTATTGGAATCGATTCAGTTGCTTATTCACTATCTATATATACAGTATGTTAAGAAAACCCTGTCCGACCCATAAGGATAATAAAGGTTAGGTAAACACATGACCAAATATAATATAAAATTTTACGTATTTATCATAGTACCAATACAAATGAATTTTGAAATAATCTTTTTTTCCCGCGAATTAATTCCAATTTCCCCGAAATTTGGTAATTTTTAAAAAGTAACAACACCGGTATGATTATGAGCGAATAGCGATGCGACCACGTGCCGCGTATCCTGCCGCCCGCCCCCGCGGGCGGCAGGCGAAGGGTGGTCAACGCACATTTATTAAGTTACCTCCTTTTGCGAAATATTATTTATTTTTTTTAGGGGGATTTTTTTTTTTTAATTAGCCCGGTTTTGTATGCATTAGTAGAATCAGTTATCGATACCTAACAACACCTTCACGGGTCGGACAGGGTTTTCTTAACATCCCAACTAATATTATAAATGCGAAAGTGTGTTTGTTTGTTTGTTTGTTTGTTACCTCTTCACGCTTAAACTACTGCACCGATCATCACGAAAATTTGCATACACATAGTCTAGGGTACGGGGAAGGATATAGGATACATTTTATCCCGGAAGAAAGTAGCTACTGTTCCCGTGGGATCGAAATTAACGCGGACGGAGCAACGACGGGCGGAGCCACGGGCAAGAAATAACAATATAATTATTTAATAATATTTAATATTTGCATACACATAGTCTGCGGAACGAGAAAGGACATAGGACACCTTTTATCTGTTCCCGTGGGATCTAAATTAACACGGGCGGGCTACTAACAGTGTAATTATTTATATGTTTGTTACCTCTTTAACTTAGTCTGTGGTACGGAGAAGGATATAGGATACATTTTATCCCGGAAGAAAGTATCTACTGTTCCCGCGGGATCCTCTTTAACTGTTACCTCTTTAACTGTTTTCTTCACGCTTTATCTACTCAATAAATCTTTTTTTCACATGTGTTTGAAATTTTGCAGGCGTAAAGTTAGAAGTCCGGATTAAATAATAGGGTACTTTTTATCCCGAAAAAATTGATTTTCCCGAGAGAAATCTAAAACGCGCGATATAACCGAAGTTAACGCGGGCGAAGCCGCGGGCGGAAAGCTAGTACTGTATAAAAGAAAGTCGTGTTAGTTACATCATTTATAACTGAAGAACGGCTATACCAATTTGGCTGAAAATTGGTAAGGAGGTAGCTAAGAACTGGGAGAAGGACATAGGATACTTTCTATGCCGCTCCCCGTCGTTCATGTGGGAATAAATGAGCTTCTTTGTTTCGACTTTTCCCACACTTTTATGCTACCCTGGTACCTTCCACGTCAAAAAAATATGCACAATAAACCTTCTTTCATGTACCTAATTATGATATTTGATAATGATGAATGAATGACGTTTATTGCTTCGACTTCTCCTACAGTTTTGTGCTACCCTGTTACCTTGCACGTCCACAAACTATGCACAATAAAACCTCTTTCATGTATTAATTATGGTGATTTGATAATGATGAATGAGTTTTTTTATTGTTTCGATTTCTCCTACACTTTTGTGCTACCCTGGTACCTTACACGTCAAAAAATATACACAATAAACCTTCTTTCATGTATTACGATTATTTGATAATGATGAAAATGAGGTTTATTATTTCGACTTTTCCTAAACTTTTGTGCTACCCTGGTACCTTGCACCTCCACAAAGGAGGAAACACGTGTCCAGTATTTTTAAGTTAATAATATTATGTACAAAATTTCAAAACGATATAATGAAAAATCACAAAGTTATAAGCTTGCTATTCTACTTGGTTGTCCCAACAAAAATATGGTCAAAGATCCGCGGGCGAGCGAGCACGGTGCGTTGACTTCTAGGGTCAGTTGTTGCGCGCGCGCAATACTATGATGTATATATATATACATCGTACGTAAGCTGCGTGACGCGCTCGGTGACTACACTGCAACAATTTCTAAATGTGTTTGGGACAAAATATAACATGGTGTAAAAATTATTGGAATCGATTCAGTTGCTTATTCACTATTTATATATAACTCAAGAACGGCTGAACCGATTTAGCTGAATATTGGTGGGAGATAGCTAAGAACCCGTCCCCGTCGTTCCCGTGTGACGTGACATAAGACATGGTGTAACAAAACGCAACTGACATGGAATAACAATCCAACTCATTCAAAATGTAAGTTAGAAATTCATATATCAAAAATGGTATAACAAAAAGCAAATGACAGCTGAGCATATTTAAAAAAAAAGTCTAACCGGTTGAAGCAATCGTTTAAAGCAAAGAATATAAATACTCTCTGCTGGTTTAAAGTTTCTAATAAAAAACCACAAAGCCAACTTCAACATCAAAAATTTCTAATATTGTATTGCTGTGCCATATTTATCATCAATAAAAATATCATGCCGTGACCAAAACCATCAAATCATTCTCGACAAAGCGGTAATGCAAGAGTAAATCGAAACATTCTGAATGAAAGCACTGAAGAAAAGCAAGAAATTGCACGTGCAGAGCGCCGTTTTAGTATGACTCGACTTCGTGCTTCTCACTCACAAGAGCAAAGGGAGGCGGCAGTCCGTAAAACTGTTCCGTTGACAATGCGAAATCGGCGAACAAACCTCAGAGATCATCATCATCATCATCAATCTTTTTATCGTCCCACTGCTGGAGACAGGTCTCCTCTCATGCAGAGAAGGATTGAGTGTAATCACCACGCTTGCTCAATGCGGGGTGGCGATTTCAGACTTATAAAGTCCAGGTTTCCTCAAGATTTTTCCTTCACGTTCAGTCATTGGTGTCCTAGATATTATACTTAGAGAGTACATATCACTTTAGAAAAGTTATATCGATACTTGCCTGACCTGGAATCGAACCCGCGCAATCATACAAGAGAGGCTGGTGTTTTAACCACTAGGCCACCACGACATCTCAGAGATCAATAGCTAGATAATTTACGAAGCACAAGTAGAAATTCATTTCTTTCACAAGGTGCTACACTTAATAAATGACAAATAAAAAAATCATGGAATACTTTCTTTTTTTTTATTTACAGTGTTACTAATTTAAAAAGTAAAAAATGTGATCATGTGATATTTATTGCCTTTAAGGCGGAACAAAGTTCGCCGGGTCAGCTAGTAATCTATAAATATAAAAGAAAGTCGTGTTAGTTACATCATTTATAACTCAAGAATGGCCGAACGAATTTGTCTGAAAATTGGTAAGGAGGTAGCTAAGAACTGGGAGAAGGACATAGGATACTTTCTATGCCGCTCCCCGTCGTTCCTGTGGGAATAATTGAGCTTCTTTGTTTCGACTTTTCCCACACTTTTATGCAACCCTGGTACATTCCACGTCAAAAAAATATGCACAATAAACCTTCTTTCATGTATTATGATTATTTGATAATGATGAATGAATGACGTTTATTGTTTCGATTTCTCCTACAGTTTTGTGATACCCTGGTACTTTGCACGTCCACAAACTATGCACAATAAAACCTCTTTCGTGATTTGATAATGATGAATGAGCTTTTTTATTGTTTCGATTTCTCCTACACTTTTCTGCTACCCTGGTACCTTCCACGTCAAAAAAATATGCACAATAAACCTTCTTTCATGTATTATTGTGATTTGATAATGATGAATGAGCTTTTTTATTGTTTCGATTTCTCCTACACTTTTATGCTACCCTGGTACCTTGCACGTCAAAAAATATGCACAATAAACCTCTTTCATGTATTACGATTATTTGATAATGATGAATGAGTAAGGTTTATTGTTTCGACTTCTCCTAAACTTTTGTGCTACCCTGGTATCCTGCACCTCCACAAAGTAGGAAACACGTGTCCAGTATTTTTAAGTTAATAATATTATGTACAAAATTTCAAAAAGATATAATGAAAAACCACAAAGTTATAATAAGCTTACTACGAGTATTCTACTTGGTTGTCCCAACATAAATATGGTCAAAGATCCGCGCGCGAGCGAGCGCGGTGCGTTGACCTCTAGCGTCAGCTGTTACGCGCGCACAATACTATGATGATGTATCGTAAGCTGCGTGACGCACTCGGTAACTACACTGTAACAATTTCTAAATGTATTTGGGACAAAATATAACATGGTGTCAAAATTATTGGAATCGATTCAGTTGCTTATTCACTATCTATATATACAGTATGTTAAGAAAACCCTGTCCGACCCATAAGGATAATAAAGGTTAGGTAAACACATGACCAAATATAATATAAAATTTTACGTATTTATCATAGTACCAATACAAATGAATTTTGAAATAATCTTTTTTTCCCGCGAATTAATTCCAATTTCCCCGAAATTTGGTAATTTTTAAAAAGTAACAACACCGGTATGATTATGAGCGAATAGCGATGCGACCACGTGCCGCGTATCCTGCCGCCCGCCCCCGCGGGCGGCAGGCGAAGGGTGGTCAACGCACATTTATTAAGTTACCTCCTTTTGCGAAATATTATTTATTTTTTTTAGGGGGATTTTTTTTTTTTAATTAGCCCGGTTTTGTATGCATTAGTAGAATCAGTTATCGATACCTAACAACACCTTCACGGGTCGGACAGGGTTTTCTTAACATACTGTATAAAAGAAAGTCGTGTTAGTTACATCATTTATAACTGAAGAACGGCTATACCAATTTGGCTGAAAATTGGTAAGGAGGTAGCTAAGAACTGGGAGAAGGACATAGGATACTTTCTATGCCGCTCCCCGTCGTTCATGTGGGAATAAATGAGCTTCTTTGTTTCGACTTTTCCCACACTTTTATGCTACCCTGGTACCTTCCACGTCAAAAAAATATGCACAATAAACCTTCTTTCATGTACCTAATTATGATATTTGATAATGATGAATGAATGACGTTTATTGCTTCGACTTCTCCTACAGTTTTGTGCTACCCTGTTACCTTGCACGTCCACAAACTATGCACAATAAAACCTCTTTCATGTATTAATTATGGTGATTTGATAATGATGAATGAGTTTTTTTATTGTTTCGATTTCTCCTACACTTTTGTGCTACCCTGGTACCTTACACGTCAAAAAATATACACAATAAACCTTCTTTCATGTATTACGATTATTTGATAATGATGAAAATGAGGTTTATTATTTCGACTTTTCCTAAACTTTTGTGCTACCCTGGTACCTTGCACCTCCACAAAGGAGGAAACACGTGTCCAGTATTTTTACGTCATTCATTCATCATTATCAAATAATCATAATACATGAAAGAAGGTTTATTGTGCATATTTTTTTGACGTGGAATGTACCAGGGTTGCATAAAAGTGTGGGAAAAGTCGAAACAAAGAAGCTCAATTTTTCCCACAGGAACGACGGGGAGCGGCATAGAAAGTATCCTATGTCCTTCTCCCAGTTCTTAGCTACCTCCTTACCAATTTTCAGACAAATTCGTTCGGCCATTCTTGAGTTATAAATGATGTAACTAACACGACTTTCTTTTATATATATAGATTACTAGCTGACCCGGCGAACTTTGTTCCGCCTTAAAGGCAATAAATATCACATGATCACATTTTTTACTTTTTAAATTAGTAACACTGTAAATAAAAAAAAAGAAAGTATTCCATGATTTTTTTATTTGTCATTTATTTAGTGTAGCACCTTGTGAAAGAAATGAATTTCTACTTGTGCTTCGTAAATTATCTAGCTATTGATCTCTGAGATGTCGTGGTGGCCTAGTGGTTAAAACACCAGCCTCTCTTGTATGATTGCGCGGGTTCGATTCCAGGTCAGGCAAGTATCGATATAACTTTTCTAAAGTGATATGTACTCTCTAAGTATAATATCTAGGACACCAATGACTGAACGTGAAGGAAAAATCTTGAGGAAACCTGGACTTTATAAGTCTGAAATCGCCACCCCGCATTGAGCAAGCGTGGTGATTACACTCAATCCTTCTCTGCATGAGAGGAGACCTGTCTCCAGCAGTGGGACGATAAAAAGATTGATGATGATGATGATGATCTCTGAGGTTTGTTCGCCGATTTCGCATTGTCAACGGAACAGTTTTACGGACTGCCGCCTCCCTTTGCTCTTGTGAGTGAGAAGCACGAAGTCGAGTCATACTAAAACGGCGCTCTGCACGTGCAATTTCTTGCTTTTCTTCAGTGCTTTCATTCAGAATGTTTCGATTTACTCTTGCATTACCGCTTTGTCGAGAAAGATTTGATGGTTTTGGTCACGGCATGATATTTTTATTGATGATAAATATGGCACAGCAATACAATATTAGAAATTTTTGATGTTGAAGTTGGCTTTGTGGTTTTTTATTAGAAACTTTAAACCAGCAGAGAGTATTTATATTCTTTGCTTTAAACGATTGCTTCAACCGGTTAGACTTTTTTTTTAAATATGCTCAGCTGTCATTTGCTTTTTGTTATACCATTTTTGATATATGAATTTCTAACTTACATTTTGAATGAGTTGGATTGTTATTCCATGTCAGTTGCGTTTTGTTACACCATGTCTTATGTCACGTCACACGGGAACGACGGGGACGGGTTCTTAGCTATCTCCCACCAATATTCAGCTAAATCGGTTCAGCCGTTCTTGAGTTATATATAAATAGTGAATAAGCAACTGAATCGATTCCAATAATTTTTACACCATGTTATATTTTGTCCCAAACACATTTAGAAATTGTTGCAGTGTAGTCACCGAGCGCGTCACGCAGCTTACGTACGATGTATATATATATACATCATAGTATTGCGCGCGCGCAACAACTGACCCTAGAAGTCAACGCACCGTGCTCGCTCGCCCGCGGATCTTTGACCATATTTTTGTTGGGACAACCAAGTAGAATAGCAAGCTTATAACTTTGTGATTTTTCATTATATCGTTTTGAAATTTTGTACATAATATTATTAACTTAAAAATACTGGACACGTGTTTCCTCCTTTGTGGAGGTGCAAGGTACCAGGGTAGCACAAAAGTTTAGGAAAAGTCGAAATAATAAACCTCATTTTCATCATTATCAAATAATCGTAATACATGAAAGAAGGTTTATTGTGTATATTTTTTGACGTGTAAGGTACCAGGGTAGCACAAAAGTGTAGGAGAAATCGAAACAATAAAAAAACTCATTCATCATTATCAAATCACCATAATTAATACATGAAAGAGGTTTTATTGTGCATAGTTTGTGGACGTGCAAGGTAACAGGGTAGCACAAAACTGTAGGAGAAGTCGAAGCAATAAACGTCATTCATTCATCATTATCAAATATCATAATTAGGTACATGAAAGAAGGTTTATTGTGCATATTTTTTTGACGTGGAAGGTACCAGGGTAGCATAAAAGTGTGGGAAAAGTCGAAACAAAGAAGCTCATTTATTCCCACATGAACGACGGGGAGCGGCATAGAAAGTATCCTATGTCCTTCTCCCAGTTCTTAGCTACCTCCTTACCAATTTTCAGCCAAATTGGTATAGCCGTTCTTCAGTTATAAATGATGTAACTAACACGACTTTCTTTTATACAGTATGTTAAGAAAACCCTGTCCGACCCGTGAAGGTGTTGTTAGGTATCGATAACTGATTCTACTAATGCATACAAAACCGGGCTAATTAAAAAAAAAAAATCCCCCTAAAAAAAATAAATAATATTTCGCAAAAGGAGGTAACTTAATAAATGTGCGTTGACCACCCTTCGCCTGCCGCCCGCGGGGGCGGGCGGCAGGATACGCGGCACGTGGTCGCATCGCTATTCGCTCATAATCATACCGGTGTTGTTACTTTTTAAAAATTACCAAATTTCGGGGAAATTGGAATTAATTCGCGGGAAAAAAAGATTATTTCAAAATTCATTTGTATTGGTACTATGATAAATACGTAAAATTTTATATTATATTTGGTCATGTGTTTACCTAACCTTTATTATCCTTATGGGTCGGACAGGGTTTTCTTAACATACTGTATATATAGATAGTGAATAAGCAACTGAATCGATTCCAATAATTTTGACACCATGTTATATTTTGTCCCAAATACATTTAGAAATTGTTACAGTGTAGTTACCGAGTGCGTCACGCAGCTTACGATACATCATCATAGTATTGTGCGCGCGCAACAGCTGACGCTAGAGGTCAACGCACCGCGCTCGCTCGCGCGCGGATCTTTGACCATATTTATGTTGGGACAACCAAGTAGAATACTCGTAGTAAGCTTATTATAACTTTGTGGTTTTTCATTATATCTTTTTGAAATTTTGTACATAATATTATTAACTTAAAAATACTGGACACGTGTTTCCTACTTTGTGGAGGTGCAGGATACCAGGGTAGCACAAAAGTTTAGGAGAAGTCGAAACAATAAACCTTACTCATTCATCATTATCAAATAATCGTAATACATGAAAGAGGTTTATTGTGCATATTTTTTGACGTGCAAGGTACCAGGGTAGCATAAAAGTGTAGGAGAAATCGAAACAATAAAAAAGCTCATTCATCATTATCAAATCACAATAATACATGAAAGAAGGTTTATTGTGCATATTTTTTTGACGTGGAAGGTACCAGGGTAGCAGAAAAGTGTAGGAGAAATCGAAACAATAAAAAAGCTCATTCATCATTATCAAATCACGAAAGAGGTTTTATTGTGCATAGTTTGTGGACGTGCAAAGTACCAGGGTATCACAAAACTGTAGGAGAAATCGAAACAATAAACGTCATTCATTCATCATTATCAAATAATCATAATACATGAAAGAAGGTTTATTGTGCATATTTTTTTGACGTGGAATGTACCAGGGTTGCATAAAAGTGTGGGAAAAGTCGAAACAAAGAAGCTCAATTATTCCCACAGGAACGACGGGGAGCGGCATAGAAAGTATCCTATGTCCTTCTCCCAGTTCTTAGCTACCTCCTTACCAATTTTCAGACAAATTCGTTCGGCCATTCTTGAGTTATAAATGATGTAACTAACACGACTTTCTTTTATATATATAGATTTATTGTATTCTATTTGTGGTTTATTGTTGAATTATTATTAGTCTAAAGTCTTTGACCAGTGTGTGTGGCCACTAATGACATATGGGACTAAAACGTGGTCGCTTATATTGGGCCTCGTACGAAGGCTCAAGTCAACAGAAAGGGTGATGGTAAAAGCTATGCTCGGAGTTTCTCTGCGCGACCGAATCAGAAATGACGAGATCCGCAGAAAAACTAAAATCACCGATATAGCTCTTCGAGTCGCCAAACTTAAGTGGCAATGGGCGGGGCACATTGCACGTTGAACGATGGCCGATGGGGCAAAACCCGCCACACTTTTCCCAACCACTGCAACTCCTGAAAGCCAGAATCAACAGTGGCGACCGCCAGAAAAACGCCGAGCAATGAAGCTCGACGAGTCCCGGAGAAACGATTCAACTGTCTTGGGTCCCGCAACGAAATTAATCAGAAAAGAATAGCGGAGGAGTAAGAAAAAAGATATTTTTTCCACTTCCCTCCATAACAAGCAGGAGACAGAACAGAACTAGGCCAATCGGCACAAAGGGACATTATTGCAACTGGGAGAAGCCCAGATTGCCAAACACCACGGAATAAAATTTGATTAAGTTAATGGGTCCTAAGTAGGTATTAGCTATTACAATTGATTCCAATAATAGGTATGGCAAAAGCGCCTGAACGCACGGAAATTGGTTCTAGTTTCTACAAGGTCCGTATAATAAACGACTCCGGATGTAACTTGTACACTATCCAACATAATAGAAAAGAAAGAAAGAAAGAAAATACATTTATTTAGCACAGATTAAAAGACACACAATACATCAGATAAAGACAAATATTAAAAGTAAAAAAAATAGTAATAATAAAATAAAGTTAATATGATAAAACAAATTAATGTAGAAAACTAGCAGGAATGTGTGCCTCCCGGCTGCGCCAAAAAGGCCCAGTTCAGCAAAAATGTCAGACAATTAGTGCCTGACGCTGGTTTTCAATTGAACCTGATGTGTGAAGTGACGGATGTAAAACAGTTTATAGATAGCAACGTGACTTGTGTATGCAATAAAAAAAAGGATAAAGAAAATAAAAACAAAAATGAAATATACTTAATAAAATAAATTTATGTTATATAAAAACAATGACGTATGTATATGTATAAAAATGTGATTATGAATAGTAAAATATGTAATAAACAGTAACAAAACTATACCAGTAAATAAATATATAATTGAATGGAAGACAATTTATGTAGGTACGTTAAATAAAAATTAAAACCCAAAAAATCCAAAAATATTGCGTTCATTCTGCCAAAGAACACACTCCCACAAGATGTGATGTGCGGACTGTTCAAATTCACAGTTCGATGTAGAACACTGACAGAAAGGGGAAGGAACAAGTTTAAAAGAATACAGTTTACTTTTAAAGTTGCCATGACCTGTGAGAAATTGGGCAACGCCGATAGGGCAGTAAGTTTCTGGAGTGGCGCCCACGTACCGGAAGACGTAGCGTAAGGAGGCCCCCAGCAAGGTGAACCGATGACCTTTTGAAGGTCCCGGGAATCGATAGATACGGGCAGCACAAGACAGATTATTGTGAAAAGCCTTTTGTCCA
Organism: Sesamia inferens; assembly: GCA_037179545.1. NCBI lineage: Eukaryota > Metazoa > Arthropoda > Insecta > Lepidoptera > Noctuidae > Sesamia > Sesamia inferens. The sequence goes on along the minus strand of CM073944.1, from coordinate 22,677,564 downwards.
CCAGTGGACCTCTAGAGGCTGACAAGAAAAAGAAGATGATGTATTATTATATTAATAAAACGAAGATGATGTATTATTATATTAATAAAACGGAGTACCGTGCTCATTGGAATTTTCAAATCTGTGGCATCTGTGGATTATCTCCACCGCTAGGCTCAGACATGGCCCAGACATCATCATCATTTCAGCCGAAAGACGTCCGCTGTCGGACATAGGACTCCCCAAAGTTCTCCACGAACGACCGGTCATGCGCCTCCCGTATCCAGCGGTTTACGCGACATTCACTAGGTCGTCGGTCCACCTTGTCGGGGGCCTACCCACACTGCGTCTTCCGGTGCGTGGTCGCCACTCGAGAACACGTCGGCCCCATCGGGCATCGTTCCTACGGGCAATGTGCCCAACCCACTGCCACTTTAGTGTTGGAATTCTTCGGGCTATGTCGGTTACTCTCATTCATCTGAAGATCTCCTTATTTCTGATTTGATCGCGCAGTGAAACCACAAGCATAGACCTCTCCATTGCCCTTCGAGTGACTTTAAGCCTTCTTATAAGGCCCATGGTTAGCGACCACGTCTCAATCCTATAAGTCATCACTGGCAACACACACTGGTCGAAGACTTTTGTCTTGAGACACTGCGGTATTTCGGACGAGAAGATTCTACGTATTGACCTCTTTCTCGAAGTTGGACCTTCCTAATTGGATAGTTTGTCCCAGGTACATGTAACTGTCAACAAATTCGAGAAAAGAGTCTCCAATCTTTATAGAAACCGGTACAACATGGGCATTAGACATGACTTTCGTCTTGTCCATGTTCATTTTAATACGGAATCGCTCGGAGACTCTACTGAAGTCTTCGAGCATTGTACTCACGTCCTCCCAGGTCTCAGCCATGACTACCATATCATCAGCAAACCAAAGTGTGTAATATAATCGCCATTGATGTTGCAGCCCAGTGTTTTCCAATCTAGAACCTTGAAGACATCCTCATACAAACCCTTCAGCGCTTCAATATACCGATAGTCTACTGGGCACCGCTGCAGAGACTGCAGTACAGCTCAGGTCTTGATCGAATCAAACGCTTTTTCGTAGTTCACAAACGCCAAGCAAAGGGGTAGGTTATAGTCCTCGGTCTTCTGTATAACCTGCCGCAGCGTATGTATGTGGACTACTGTGCTGAAGGCCTTTCGGAAACCGGCTTGTTTGGGAGGCTGGAAGTCGTCAAACCTGCAGGCGAGATGATTCGCGAGAACTCTCGAAAACAACTAGCAGAACTGAATACACCCATTTGTTTTTACGCACATTTTTATTCTTCTCTCTTAGCAGCGATCAAACACAGTAAAAATAAGCCCTAAAATCTCAATTAATTACAGAAACTGTACTCAGAAGCAATTCTAGTGAAAAACAACCTCTTCACAAATTTCTCTTTGCTAATATGCCTTCACAGCCACTTGGCATTTCTTTGAAGAATCGTAATGGCTTCGTTATTACAAGTCATTACATTTCTTTTAATGACAATTTACAGCTAACATAAATTAAAGTATCAAACTATAATTTGACTTGATAACTATTTCTAACACTTGCTTTTAACATTAAATTAATTACTTATTGCTTAAGACGTCTTAAGCAGTCGTCTTAATAACAGCCAGAAAAGTCGATCGACCTAGTTAAGGTACTCTTGCCGCGGTTGCTGTATAGATAGGTGACCAGTTTTGCAGATCAAGACCCCTCCGTGCTTCAGAAAGCAAGTTAAGACGTTGGTCCCAGCTGTCTTTTTAGGATATTTGACAAGTTACTGGACGTCAGAAGTTCAAAATTCTAGCCATAGCAAGGCATATCGTATTATCCAGCAACTTGTTGGCTTCAGATAGGTCTTCTACTTCTTCAGCCTATCGATTTCCCCTGCTGTACAAAGGCCACCCCAACGCTTTCCACGATGACCGGTCTTGTGCAGCCCGCATTCATCGGCCTCCCGCGACCTTCACCAAGTCATCAGTCCACCTTGTTGGGGGCCTCCCTACGCTGCATCTTGCGGTACGTGGCCGCCACTCCAGAACCTTACTGCCCCATCCATCGGTTCTACGAGCAATGTGCTCCGCCCACTGCCATTAAATTTTAGCGACTCGAAGAGCTATGTCGGTGACTTTGGTTATTCTGTGGAACTCCTCATTCCTGATTCGATCGCGCAGAGAAACTCCGAACATAGCTCTTTCCATCGCCCTTTGTGCGCATCTCAGCCTTCATATGAGGCCCATTGTGAGCGATCACGTCTCAGTTCCATATGTCATTACTGACAACACACACTGGACCAGTGTGTGTTGCCAGATAGGTCGCTGGACATGACATATATGTGGCAGTTGGCTTCTTCAAATATCGAACAAAAAGATAAATTTATATCACTTACATAACTAATCCATACGCTGAGCTACCGCAAACAATCCAAAACTTTTTATTTATCTTTGAATTGGATTAAAAATTAATTTATTTTACCAAAGGTTACTTTGAAATAATTAAATTAAAAAACTTTTAATTAGCAATCCCAAATGTTTTAATTAAATACTTATACTGTTCAATTTTGTTGAACCAAATTTCATTGATTAAATCTGGCTTGTTTCAATTCCGTTACTGTATCAATTATTTATTTAATCTTTGATTGTAACTGATATCTTAGAATCATTTTCCTGTTAAGGTAACAACGGTTACACAAATGAATTTAGAGTTTGTTATTTATTTATGTTGTAATTGATTTAATTTATTTAGATTTAATGAAACAAGACTACTGAAGACATTTTGTAAATAATATTAGGTAACATTTAATGCTGAGGTCATTGAGCATTTTGCCCAAGTCTTCGAGGGTCTCCGCCATGACCACGATATTATCTGCAAATCAGAGGTTAGTGATTATCTCGCCGTTGATGTTGATGCAAAGTCCTTTCCAGTTTAGGATCATGAATAAATCTTCCAACGCAGCATTTGGGAGATATGACATCTCCTTGTCTCACTCCACGCTGTAATTGCAGCGGTTGGTTGTTGGTTTTGAGTCCTGATCCTGGAGGCGGACTGACATATCACGTTTTTGTACAAACATTTTATTACCTCAATGTATCGATTGTCAATTTGGCACCGCTGGAAATACTGTAACACCGCCCAAGTCTCGATCAAATCGAAGGCCTTCTCATAGTCCACAATCGCTAAACATAGTGGTTTTTTACACTCCTCGGACTTCTGTATAACTTGTACTAGCGTATTTATGTGGACTATGGTGTTAAAGCTGTTTCGGAAGCCTGCTTGTTTGGAAGGCTGGAAGTCGTCGAACCAGAGAGCGCGACGAGCCGTAACGACCCTAGAAAACAGCTTATAAACATGGCTCAGGAGCGATATCGGTCTGTAGTTTTTCAGTAAACTTTTTTGAAAAATAATACCACCACGCTTCCATGCTATGCCTTAAGCGTTTCGCTTTTGAGAATTACGGAATTAAATAGCTTCTGAAGCTCTTTAAGTACCAGCTGAAGACTCGCTTTCAGAAGCTCAGCCGTAATTCTATCATCTCCAGCCGGCTTATTGTTCTTGAGCTGTTTCAGGGCCATTTAATCTCATACAGGCTTACGTCCGGGATATTGTCGTGATATCTCAAGACTAAAGTCTTTGACCAGTGTGTGTTGCCAGTGATGACATACGGAACTGAAACGTGGTCGCTCACAATGGGCCTCATATGAACTCTCAAGGCTACACAAAGGGCGATGGAATGAGCTATGCTCGGAATTTCTCTACGCAATCGAAACAGAAACGAGGAGATACGCAGAAGAACCAAAGTCACCGACATAGCTCTTCAAGTCGTTTAAATTATGTGGCAGTGGGCTGGGTACATTCCTCGTAAAACCGATAGCTGATGGGGCAGTACGGTTCTGGAGTAGCGGCCATGTACGAGAAGACATAGGGAAGCCTCCAACAAAGTGAACCGGTGACTTGGTGAAGGTCTCGGGAAGCCAATGGATGCGGGAAGCACAAGACTCCTCCAATGACCGGTCGCCTCCGCCTTTATAAGCTGAAGAAAAGAAGAGGAAGAACATTTATTGTGGCACCAAAAAATTCGTCTACATCGCGCATCAATAGGAACATGCTTGGCAACATTACCACTTCGTAAGGTGCACACAGCACCCAGCACACCGCACATATTTTCGCTTTGGTAGTGTCCCGGCCTATTAATCAAAATCAAAATCAAAGCATTTATTTCAGGTAAACCAGTTACAGGCACTTTTGAACTGTCAGAAGCTCGGTCAGTCAGTAAGATGAAGCTAGTCGCTCATTCCAAAGAGTAGGTACCTATGGAGAAGAACGGGCAAGAAACTACATGGACACTCTTTTAAATTGTCAAGTTATTGATACAAATATTTCATTACATCATTCCGTTGAAATCAACCATGTGAGAATGATGTAGAAATATATTGTACGCTGAGAGCGTCCATTATGGAAAACACAAAAAAAAACAACATTTCAGAAATTAAATTTTCTCGGTTGTAGGCCCTAACATCGGCTGCCAGTAAAAGTTACCACACACCAGACAACGTCTTGCCGCCAAGCGATTCTTCGTGTTTCGGCGTGATGTCTGGTGAAGCCGTACGGAGGACGGGTCTGAGCAGTTTTGTTGCGATGTGTGCCGGGTACGATGCGCCAATTAATGTTGTTCTGTTGGGAGTTTGGTCGTGGAGAGTCTCCAGATTAATCTCCTTCTGGCGCAGCATCGTTGGTCGTGTTGGTCTTGGGTTTAACATGGCATGCTTTACCATCAACGATTGCAATAATACGCCGTGGCAGCTAAGAGATGACCAATCCAGTCCGTTCACGAACATGACATATGGATCAGCATCATTCAGCTTAACCATATTGAAGGGAACCCAAGTCCGGTCCAGTCGTATGCTTACATCAAGTTGTATATGTTTACACAAAACATAGGTATTACAGTTAAGTACTTTGGGCAAAACCTCTGCCTATTTCGTCTGGGATTAATGTCGTGATATTAAGTACCTATCTTTTTATATTATATTTTACTGTATTTTTAACAGAATGCATTACAGTTTTACTTTTGAATCCAAATCAAATATAATTTCTAGTCAATTATGGGCTAAATTCATTCAAACATTTTTCCTTTTGTTACCTGTTTATTTTTATAAATTATTACGTCTACATAGCTTTTATATTTAATAAGAAGAGAAGTGAATTAGGAAATAATTTTTATATTTAAACAAGGCTAGCTGTTGATCATGACTTTGCACGATTATATTTTTTCTAGTAATAACTAGTAAGAGTCGTGGTGGCCTAGTGCTTAAAACACCAGCCTCTCAAGTATGAGTGTACGGGTTCGATTCCAGGTCAGGCAAGTACCAATGTAACTTTTCTAAGTTAAATCTACTTTTTAAGTATATCTTGGACACCTATGACTGATTAAAAGGTGAAAAAAAAACATCTTGAGGAAACCTTGACTTTAAGTCTGAAGTTGCCAACCCGCATTGAGCAAGCGTGGTGATTACGCTCAATACTTCTTTGTATGAGAGGAGACTTGCGCCCAGCAGTGGGTCGATAAAAAGGTTGATGATGATGAGATCATATTTTCTGGGTAAGTTGAACCGATAATGAACCCGATTATACCACATTTTCCACTGATTCTTCGCTACTATTGGTCGCTAAAATTACAGGAGAAATAAAACCGTTTGACAGAAATCGAAACACGAGCAAGAACTGCATAAAGGAAATAACATTTCTAGAAAATTCTTAGCTACAATTTCTGCCGACAACCGGTGCCCTCACCCCATTTTACCGGAAATCGTACGTAACCTGCAGACACCATCTTGATCCTGGCCGGAAGTAAAGTCTTATCTGTAAGGTATTTGCACCTGGTTTTATTATTGTATATGTGGGTATGCTCTAAAAATGAATAAACCAGTCAGCTATCCATCCCGGTGTTTAATTGACGTTCCATTTGGCGACGAGGTATTTTATTAATCGAATCCGCGTGAAACGTGTCAAGTCGAAGTATTACTATTTTATTAACAATGCCGATCGGACGATTAGAACCATTCGACATCAATTCCAAGCAGTGGCCGTTGTATATTCGTCGCGTTAAACAGTACATTCTCCCAAATGAGATAAAAGTCGAGTTGCGTGTACCGTTGTTAATTACGGTGGTGGGTGAAATTACTTATTCGTTAATGTGCGACCTATGTGCCCCGGCAGATCCGGAGACAAAAACATTTAACGAACTGGTACGTTTGGTGACTGATCATCTAGAACCACAAAGATCGGAGATCGCCGAGCGTCACATGTTTCGTTTACGTAGACAGCGTGTGGGTGAATCCATGACGGAGTACCTCCAAGATTTGAAACATCTTGCGACCACATGTAACTTTGGCACGATGCTGGAAGAATATTTACGTGACCAATTTGTATCGGGTTTATCCAATAGCGCGATGCGATCGCGAATTTTTGCGGAGCGAAATATTAAATACAAAGAGGCGGTGGAGCTGGCTCTGGCGCTAGAGGCCGCAGAGAGGCACGCGGAGGTGAGCGCGGCGACCGCCGCAGCCACGACCTCAGGTGCAGGCGGCGACGCAGGCGAAGGCTTGCACAGGACAGGCGCAGGGCGGACACAAACGAGTGGGGGAGGCGCGCGCCGACCAAGGCGGAACCCGGCCCTGAGGGCCGACGGAGCGACGTCAGGAGGACGCAGCACCACTGCGGCGCCGGGGCCTTCCACGTCTACTCAACAGTGCTGGCGGTGCGGTAAGGCGCATCGATCAGAAAGGTGTCGTTATATTATTTACAATTGTGATGAGTGCAACCAACGCGGACATTTGAAAGTAATGTGCAATGAAGTAGGACGTAGTGGTCGGTCTGGCAAACAAAACTACGTCAGTGAGGAATCGGAGGATAAGGATTTGTTGAGTATCGAACTGGCATCTAAAGGTAACAAACCTTATTTTATTGACGTAAACATAGACGATTATCTAATTAAATGTGAAGTCGATACGGGGAGTCGTATCTCGGCGATTAGTGAAGACTTTTATAAGCAGATGTTTTCAAATAAAACAATAAAATTAGATAATCTTATGTTACGTTGTTATTCCGGTACGCGTATTGATTCATTGGGTTATATACATGTGAATGTTCGACTTGGTGATGTTACAGCAAACAATTTGTGTTGTTATGTAATTAAAAATGGGGGACGCCCTCTATTGGGAAGGGATTGGTTGAAGTCTCTTAATGTGAAACAAATCAATTTAAATGATATTATAACAGATCCGTGTATAAGTAAATTAGCTATAGAATTTCCTGAAGTTTTTACTGACAAATTAGGAAAGTGTAAAAAGTTGCTCCAATTGCATCTGACAGACTACGAGCCGGTATATGTGCGAGCGCGGCCCGTGCCGCTGGCGCTCCGCGCGCGCGTGGAGCGCGAGCTCGAGCGGCTCGAGGCCGAGGGGACGATTGCCCGAGTCGAGCACTCTGACTACGGTACACCGATTGTGCCGGTGATCAAGACGAACGGCGATATACGGATTTGCGGCGATTACAAAGTGACTATTAATCGTAAACTAAAACGTGAATATTACCCACTCCCACACATTGAAGAGTTGTTTGCTACTCTAAGCGGGGGAAGTGAATTTTCTAAAATCGATTTAACGCATGCATATCAACAAACTATGTTGACCGAGGATTCGCAACCGTGTACAGCTATCACGACACACATTGGTACATTCGCCTATCGCCGTACGCCATTTGGGTTATCTTGCATTCCGGAAAAATTCCAAAAACTAATGGAGGAGACGTTGCGCGGGGTGCCAGCCACGGTCGTGTTTCTGGATGATATCTGTGTGACTGGGGCTTCGAGAGCAGAACACTTGATTAATTTGAGGCAAGTACTCGTCAGATTAAGGGATATGGGTTTGACAGTCAAACTTAACAAATGTTGCTTTTTACAATCTAGCGTTAAATATCTCGGGTTCATAATTGATCGAAGTGGTCTGCGCCCGGATCCCAAGAAAGTGGAAGCTATTGTTGATGCTCCGACACCCACAGATACCACACAATTAAGGAGTTTTCTGGGTTTACTGAATTATTATGGCAAATTTATACCAAATTTAAGTATATTGTTACACCCGTTACATAATCTCTTAAGAAAGAATGTCAGTTGGAATTGGAGTAAGGAGTGCGATGAGACCTTTAAAGAGGCTAAACGAGTCCTGTCAGGCGAGAGAGTGCTCGCGCATTATGAGGAGGGGCGCCCCTTGGTGCTATCGGTGGACAGCAGCGCGGTCGGGTTGGGCGCAGTGTTGGCGCATCGTTTACCTGACGGTAGTGAGCGACCGGTTAGCTGTGTGTCGCGCACACTCAATGATGCGGAACGCAATTATAGTCAAATGGATAAAGAGGCATTAGCCATATTTTATGAAGTCACTAGACACCACCAGTATCTCTATGGTAGACAGTTTGAACTACGAACGGATCATCAGCCTTTAAGCTATATTTTCGGAGCGAAAGTGGGTATACCGCAAACGGCGGCCGGTCGCTTACAACGCTGGGCTGCACGATTAGCCGCATATGAGTTCACTATTAAATATATAACTTCTAAACAAAATGGCCCCGCGGACGCGCTGTCGCGTTTACCGTTAGCACGGGAGCGCCGTCCCACTGAAACTATGAGTTATGTTAAGCTTGTTCATCAATGTATGCCTGTTAATTTTCATGACGTCGGTAAGAAAACCAATAAAGATGTAATCTTATCTCGTATATTTAATGTAAAGTTTGGATGGCCATCCGTACCTAGTTGCGAAGAAGAAAAACCATATTTTGCTCGTAAAGGTGATAGAACAATGGATTTTGGTTGTTTAATTTATAAATACAGAATTATAATACCACCGACACTACAAAGTAGTAAAATTCTGGAAGAAGTACATCAAATTCATTTAGGTGTTAAAAAAATGAAAAACTTATCTCGTAATTACGTATATTGGCCTAATTTAGATGCCGACCTTGAAGCGATGGTACGTTCGTGCGAGCCGTGTCGCATGGTGCGCGATGCAGCGCCGCGCGCAGATCTGCATCCGTGGGAATTTCCAACGTTTCCATGGCAACGTTTGCATGCAGATTTTGCGGAATACGCAGAAAAAAAATATCTTATACTTATCGACGCGCATTCAAAATGGATTGAAGCGCTCCCCATGGGTCGCACGGACGCACAGTCAACTATCACAGCTTTAATGACTGTTTTCAGTAGGTTCGGATTACCTTCGCAACTCGTAACGGATAATGGACCACCGTTCCTATCACATGAATTTCAAAACTATTGCTTGAATAATTGTATCTCCCATGTAACAACGGCACCATACAGGCCACAGGGCAATGGTGCCGCTGAAAATGCGGTGAAGACCGTTAAAAAGGCTATTAAAAAAGCTGTTCATAGTGGTGAGAATGTATTAAATGCATTAAATATATTTTTATTCAATTATCGTAATTGTGAGCATGCAACTACGGGCGTGCCACCGGCAGTATTGCTAACCGGGCGTCGGATGCGGTCAAGACTAGATGCATTACGGCCCGACGTCGCGCAAGTGGCACGAGCAGCGCAGCAACGCCAGGTGGCACATGCGGGAGGCACGCCCCGGGCCCCAATCCAGGAAGGAGAGCCAGTGCTCGCACGCGATTACACTTCTAATTCACAGAAATGGTCTGCAGGAACAGTATCCAAATGTACGGGACCAGTTTCATATCGAGTAGATAGGGGAAACGGGGTCGAGTGGCGCAGACACCGAGATCAAGTAATTCCAGTCGGGAATAAGTCGCGATTTTCACTATCGCGAACGAGCATCGGTTCTAAAAAGGGGGAAAATGATGGTAATGACAAAGATGATGATGATTTCGAGGATGCGTCGGAAGCATCCGGTGAGTTGGAGGCGGAGACGGGTAGCGCAGACTTAGTGAGTCCGGCCGCCCCGGCGACTCGCTCCCCGCCGCCGCCGCCGCCGCCGGGGGCTTCGGCCAGAACAATACGAGCGCACACGCGCGCCATAAACAAAGATAAGGCCATAACTAAGTAGTATAATATTTACCTGTGACGTATTGGGTACTTAGTTATTAGTATCGATTTTGATTGTTAAAAATCTTGTCAAGGTTCATCTATTACCTGTTCCTGTGTTTACCCGTAGTTTTTAAGAGGGAAAAGTGTAAGGTATTTGCACCTGGTTTTATTATTGTATATGTGGGTATGCTCTAAAAATGAATAAACCAGTCAGCTATCCATCCCGGTGTTTAATTGACGTTCCATTATCTAAACGTTTTAGTATGCAGCAGAGCTATTATTGTAAAAAAAAATGTATGTAGTTTTTTTCACTTTAGACCGTTCATAATTGCTATACTTTTATAATCCAATAATATTTTAAAGTAAAAAATAATTAATTCGCTAATTACACAAACAAACGCAATGAAAACAAAACTCTAAAAACTATCTTATCAACTGATTTAATAGAGTTCACATCAGGGATCAACGTCATACCTACAAACCCGCACGGCGGCACGCTTGCAACGTTCAAAGGCCGAGCCGACACTTTTTTTTAAACATTGTTATTTTTGTAACCGTTCATTAACGACATAAATGACTATCATAATTCTATTAGTGGCATGCGGTCTAGCCTTTCCGCGAAGTTTGCGTTACGATGTCAGATACACCCTGTAATGTTCCGATTGCTGGGATACAGACCTGCTCTCCGTGAAAGGGAATGTGGGTGGATCCAGTGCGGATTGATAGATCTGGTGCTGTGTTGTATTGTATTATGTTGTGTAAACCTAGAGTTTAATTTATTTCAGAAGACACGCTTGATGACTAAGCGATTGACTGCAGCGCTGCATGAGACGGCTTTGGCGACAGCCAAATTTGTTCTGGGTCTGGCTGTTTAAAGAAAGAATGAAAAAATGTTTATTTACGGTAAATAAGACGTGTCACATCCACGCAAAACGGCTATCGCTCAGTATTATGCTGCAACCCTATGCAAAATAAAGCCCAGCGCTGATTTTCAGCGACAGCAGACGTAATGACGTCACTTGGTGCAGCTAACAATAATTATAAGTCACATCGAACCAGTATATATTATCTCTGGTGCACAGAGTACTGGGCAGTACCCTCCTCGCGATGATTGCCAAGACTGGATTGTCTTTACATCCAGCAATACTGCGGCAGACATATTGCTGTCGTGTGAGGTTGTTGTTTGATTTTTCAATTAGGTATATGTATTTTGTATTTTAGTTTATAAGTTTGTGTTTATTATTTATCTTGTACATTTGACTTATGTATGTACAAGCTATGGATATTTTCCGAAATACTTAAATGATTTGATTTGATTTATCAGTAGAATTATATTATATATGTACCTACATAACATATATAATGTAATAAAAAAAAAAATAAAACAAAAGAGAAAGTAAATCTACATGGTGAGAGAATATTTTAAACAGACACAAATAGGAACATATAATTAAAAAAGATATACAGCATATATAAAAGCTATGAGAATATCATGCACAATAATATCTTTTTTATGTAGTGGCAACATTACGAAGCGTTCGTGTTGTGTATGTGAGTTTAAAATGATGTATTCTATAAATTAAGTTATTGTATGGTGGAATATGCTGGACTTCTTTCAGAATGATTGATTCTTTGTATCTCTAGACAGAGAGAGGTGGAAATACAGCAGATAAGCTTTTGCCCATAAGTGGGATATTAAAGGCAAATAGAAAGAAAGTAAGATCTTGTTTTTCTCGGTGATTGTTACCACCCACCAGACAAAGTCTCGAAACCGACCCAACTCATCTCCGTTTTGCAGATGATATTGTGGTCATGGCGGAGACCCTGGAAGACTTGAGCAAAATGCTCTATTTACTCAGCACAGCTTCCCAACAAGTGGGTCTAAGGTATGGATAAGACGAAGATCATGTCGAACTCTCATGTCGCACCCACTCCAATTCAAGTTGGTTGCTCTGCATTCGGAGTTGTTGACGAGTATACAGTATGTTAAGAAAACCCTGTCCGACCCGTGAAGGTGTTGTTAGGTATCGATAACTGATTCTACTAATGCATACAAAATCGGCTAAACTTAAAAAAAAATCCCCCTAAAAAAATAAATATTATTTCGCAAAAAGAGGTAACTTCATAAATGCGTGTTAACCACCCTTCGCCTGCCGCCCGCGGGGGGCGGGCGGCAGGGCACGCGGCACGTGGTCGCATCGCTATTCGCTCATAATAATACCGGTGTTGTCACTTTTTAAAAATTACCAAATTTCGGGGAAATTGGAATTAATTCGCGGGAAAAAAAGATTATTTCAAAATTCATTTGTATTGGTACTATGATGAATACGTAAAATTTTATATTATATTTGGTCATGTGTTTACCTAACCTTTATTATCCTTATGGGTCGGACAGGGTTTTCTTAACATACTGTATATACCTGAGACAAACAGTTCAACTAGGTAGGACCAACTTCGAGAAAGAGGTATCTTGTCGAATCCAGCTCGGCTGGACAGCGTTCGGGAAGCTACGCTACATCTTCTCGTCGTCCAGGATACCACAGTGTCTCAAGACATCTTTGACCAGTGTGTGTTGTCAGGGATAACTTACGGAACTGAAACATGGTCGCTCACAATAGGCCTCATACGAAGGCTCAGAGTCACGCAAAGGACAATGGAAAGAGCTATGCTCGGAGTTTCTCCGCGTGATCGAATCAGAAATGATGAGATCCGCAGAAGAACCAAAGTCACCAACATAGCTCTTCGAGTCGCTAAACTTAAGTGGCAGTGGGCAGGGCACATTGCTCGTAGAACCGATGGCCGATGGGGCAGTAAGGTTCTGGAGTGGCGGCTACGTACTGGAAGACGCAGCGTAGGGAGGCCCCCAATAAGGTGGACCGATGACCTGGTGAAGACCGCGGGAAGCCGATGAATGCTGGCTGCACAATACCGGTCATCGTGAAAGCCTTGGGGTGGCCTTTGTCCAGCAGTGGAACTCGATATACTGAAGAAGGAGACAAAGTCTTGCCGCCAAGCGGGTCGTCGTGTTCCGGCATGATGTCTGGTAAAGCCGTACGGAGGACAGGTCTGAGTAGTTGTGTTGCGATGTATGCCGGGTACGATGCGCCAAATGTTGTCACCTCTGGCGCAGCATCGTTAGTCGTGTTGTTGGGTTTAACATTGTATCACCTCGCTCAACTGCCGTCTGCCTTCCTAATCATTCAGTTTTTTTTAGTAAATAGTCTCTTAATAAACTAGCGCGCTTTACGATCAACGATTGCGGCTTACCATTAGGGGGGATTATAATAAAAGAATAAAACGTTTCTTTACGCTAAACATGACTCAAATATTACAAAAATAAGTGTATTTGTGGTATCCAATATAATCATTATTCTGTAAAATGGTCACTGAAATTGTATTGACAAAACGAACAGCGAAAATTGGAATGAACGCATTCCAATTTTCGTCACGCGCCGAAATAACTTTATAGAAATATGATAAGGATGCTATTTGACCATTCCACAGCGTATTAGGTTCCTATGAAGAAGAACGGGCAAGAAGATCCATGGATACTCTTTTAAAATATATTATTTCAAACTATTAGTGTTGTATTAATAAAGTTTATTTTCATTTTGAGTTGTCTGTGTTGTTGTATTACAAAATCTACATATATCTTTAGGCTAATGGTAAAAGAAACTATCAGTAGCAATGAGTTTAAATAAATAAATAAATATAAATATATACGGACAAATCACACAGATTGAGCTAGCCCCAAAGTAAGTCCGAAACTTGTGTTATGGGATACTAACTCAACGATATTATATTTATAATAGATAAATATATAGATAAACATCCAAGACCCAGGTCAATCAGGAAAAGATCGTTTTCCATAATGACCTGGCCGGGGATCGAACCCGGGGCCTCCAAGTCGCAGGCAGGCATGTTAAACGCTGCGCCACGGAGGACGTCAAATTTCGTTTCGGAGGACGTTTCATTTTGTGTGTGCCGATTTCGATGCGCCTAATGCTGTTGTGTCAGGAGTTTGGTCGTGGAGGGTCTCCAGACCAATCTCCTTCTGGCACAGCATCGATGGTCGTATTGTTGGGTTTAACATTGCATAACCTCGCTCAACTGCCGTCTTCCTTCCCATTCACTCAGTTTTTTTGAATAAGCTCGGTTTTGATAGGTCTCGGTGGTAGGCCATAACATCGGCCTACGGCAGAAGTTACCATCCACCAGACAAAGCCTTGCCGCCAAGCGATTTGTCGTGTTCCGGCATGATGTCTGGTGAAACCGTACGGAGGACGGGTCTGAGCAGTTGTATTGCGATGTGTGCCGGGTACGATGCGCCTAATGTTGTTGTGTCGGGAGTTTGGTCGTGGAGGGTCTCCAGACCAATCTCCTTCTGGCACAGCATCGATGGTCGTACTGTTAGGTTTAACATTGCATCACCTCGCTCAACTGCCGACTTCCTTCCCATTCACTCAGTTTTTTTGAATAGGCTCGGTTTGATAGGTCTCGCTGGTAGGCCATAACATCGGCCGCCGGCAGAAGTTACCACCCACCAGACAAAGCCTTGCCGCCAAGTGATTTGTCGTGTTCCGGTATGATGTCTGGTGAAACCGTACGGAGGACGGGTCTGAGCAGTTGTGTTGCGATGTGTACCGGGTACGATGCGCCTAATGTTGTTGTGTTGGGAGTTTGGTCGTGGAGGGTCTTCAGATCAATCTCTCTTTGGCGCAGCATCGTTGGTCGTGTTGTTGGGTTTAACATTGCATCACCTCGCTCAACTGCCGTCTTCCTTCCTATTCGCTCAGTTTTTCTGAATGAATAGGCTCTTAATAAACTAGCGCGCTTTACCATCAACGATTGCGGTTAAGTACTAGTATATAAAAAAATACAGGTATCATATGTGTATGAGTACTGTATGTACTACCTACATATACCAATCTGGACGATATCTATAAACTTCGGTCAGACTTTAGGCCATAGAATTCAATCATAACTAACCTATTTTTTAAATATAATTACGGATATTATTACAAACTTCTAAAACTAAATAAACTACAAAATATTTATTAATAATTAATAACCTATCCTATTAACAAATTAAGACACGCCATCCAAAAATTCCTCGGCATCGCTGTCGACTGGTAATGTACCCAAGAGACTGGCGGCATTGCCGCGTTATATGGCAATGCTTAGCCTTTGACCAAGATAAAAGCCAGCCCTCGGGTCATGGGAAGTATCAAAAAGCCTTTTAGGGAGTTCATTGAAAAGGCAATGAGACACGTAATTAGGGCGGAGAAAAGTGTTACATAATGCAAGAAATAATTACTACATAATTAGAAACTGCCTCTTCATAAACCCTGTATAAAAAACACGCATCAACATCGACACACAAGATAAACGGATACAAGACTGATGTCATTTTCAACAAGCAACATATCAACGCGTAGGGCTCCAGAGAGGGAAACGGGAAACGGAAGCTGGCTTATCTCTTGTCTCGCTCTGGGAATGGTGTAAACTGTGAGTGGAAGCGGCATGGAAAAATGGAGTAATGACTTACTTAATTAATTACTTTACTCGACGATAGGTCACAATATCGGCTGCTGGCTGAAGTTACCACCCACCAGACAAAGTCTTGCCACCAACCGATTCATCGTGTTCCGGGATCATGTCTGGTGAAGCCGTACGGAGGGGTCTGAGCAGTTGTGTTGCAATGTGTGCCGGGTACGATGCGCCAAATGTTGTTGTGTTGGCTGTTTGATCGTGGAGGGTCTCCAGATCATCTCCCTCTGGTGCTCGTACATCGTTGGTCGTGTTATTCGGTTTAACATTGCATCATCTGGCTCAACTGCTGTCTTCCTTCCTATTCACTAAGTTTTTTAAGTGAACGAGCTTAATAAACTAGCGCGCTTTACCATCAATAATTGCATCACTGCTTACCATCAGGCAGGACTGCAGTCAAGCAGAAGTTTATACATTATTATTAAAAAAAAAAATAGGAATCTATGAACAAAGTACCGGACACGACCGTTGTGGCTCAAACTTTAGGCTTATGTCTTGTTTGGTACAAAATGTTGCAGCACGCGTAATAGAAAGAAAGAAAGAAAGAAAATACATTTATTTAGCACAGATTAAAAGACACACAATACATCAGATAAAGACAAACATTAAAAAGTAAAAAAATAGTAATAATAAAATAAAGTAAATTGTGATAAAACAAATTAATATAGAAAACTAGCAGGAATGTGTGCCTCCCGGCTGCGCCAAAAAGGCCCAGTTCAGCAAAAATGTCAGACAACTATTGCCTGACGCTGGTTTTCAACTGAACCTGGTGTGTGAAGTGACGGATGTAAAACAGTTTATACATAGCAACGTGACTTGTGTATGCAATAAAAAAAAAGGATAAAGAAAATAAAAACAAAAATAAAAAATACTTAATAAAATAAATTTATGTTATATAAAAACAATGACGTACGTATATGTATAAAAATGTGATTATGAATAGTAAAATAGAAACAAAACTATACCAGTAAATAAATATATAATTCAATGGAAGACAATTTTATGTACGTTAAATAAAAATTAAAACCCAAAAAATCCAAAAAACGCGGCCCAATGTATATATAAACTGCGTAAAAAAAACAAACAAAGTCTCAAAACGAATGCCTGCCATAATTTATTCAACACGCGAACTGCGGCATCATCGCACAACGCCGCAAGCAGTTGAGCCGGACTTCATCATATAATTGACACATTTAGTGTGACCATGTCTAACTGCCTCTGCGAATCTATGAGATACTGCCGCAACCGTCGTTTAAAAACACCTATTGTATTTACTATCCTAATCGGTGGTGGTAAGTTATTCCATACTTTGGACGCCGCATAGCGAAAGCTACCCCTAAAAGCAGCTGAACCCTGAGACTGAGTCGAAAGCTGCTGCGAACATTGCCTTCTCCCGCATTCCCGTCTACTCGCAACCCAACTCAGCTTGTTATAAAGGTAGTCCGGTTTTTTATATTTCACCACACCAAACAAAAGGCAAGCCAAGTGCAGTTTGCGTCTGGACTTCATCTTCAGCATAAAATACTTATTAAGAAAAGGTGTTACATGGCTTCTGCGAGGAATATCGTAACAGAATCGACTCGTCGAGCTTCATTGCTCGGCGTTTTTCTGGCGGTCTCCACTGTTGATTCTGGCTTTCAGGAGTTGCAGTGGGTGGGAAAAGTTTGGCGGGTTTTGTCCCAATAAAAAAAAAGAAGTACAGCTTCTAATGTTATACAAAGCACAGGTCCGTTCGTGTGTTACTGCAGCCACATTTTCGTTGGTGCTGCTAAATGCGGCCTGGCAACTTTGAATTTAATGGAGAGGCGTGAGGGGGCTAAGGGCTCGGCGGTTGGGCAAGTCAGATTTTTATTGTCGAATCATCCCGGCTATTTTGTCTACCAAAACTACACAAGCACATCTACATGACACTTTAGGTATTTGTAGTATAGTGTATAGAGCAAATAGACGCAAATGATCCTTTACAGGCTGCATCTGACATCGTAACACAAACTTCGCGAGAAGGCTACACCGCATGCCATTAATAAAATTATGATAGTCATTTATATCGTTAATGATCGGTTACAGAAATTACAGTGTTTAAAAAAATGTGTCGGTTCGACCTTTGAACGTTGCAAGCGTGCCGCCGCGCGTGTTTCTGGGTATAACGTTGACCCCTGATGTGAACTCTATTAAATCAGCTGATAGGATAGTTTTTCGAGTTTTGATCTCATTGCGCTTTTTTGTGTAATTAGCGAATTAATTATTTTTTAGTTTTTAAATCTTATTGGGTTATAAAAGTATAGCAATTATGAACGGTTTAAAGTGAAAAAAACTGCATATTATTTTTTTTTAATCACGAAAAAACCGTCGAAAAATTCCACCACTGGGGAGTTCAGAATCATGTACTGGATCCATGGTACTCGTTTGTGCGTCGATGTCAGATAAACCCTTTATAAGTTTATACTTTGATTAGTAATTCGAGGATTTCATACAAGTTATGCAAGATCCCCCCCCCCCTGCCCAGGTACCCCCATGGATGTCATCATTAAGTTCTTGACTTAAGCCAGCCTCATATCACAAGACATGTTCGTACTGCAACTGTTCTAACGACTTTATGCCATAATTATTAACTTGCAAGTGGCTTCGAATGAAGCGCTTAAAAGTTTGACGTAGCTTTTAAGAACTTTCATCATTTCGAACACGTTTTATGATGATGGATTTAAATATGCTCACCTGAGAATGAGGAACGAGTTGGTTACTTTTCTCTGACTCCTCAGTAATTTGTTCACAAGCATTACTGGTGAGCCTTCAGTCCAAAGAGCGTTTCCCGAATCAGGCAGTGTTATTAGTTTACTCTGCCTTCGGCCGCCGATTGCGGCAAAGAAAATTAAAACTCATTTCAAGGCAGTAAGACTCAATATGAAATGTATAAAAAAGTATTATACATATACCGCCTTATTTATTCATAAACGCTGCTTAAAGTTAACTAGTGATTAGCGATTCTTTAAGCATACATTTTTGACCTTTAAACGTCACATAACTTAAATCATCCTTAATTAATAAACACCCCAGTGTTTAGGGGTTTATCCATAAGCAATGATTAAAGTTAAATAACGTTAAAAGGTCAAAAATGTATGTTTAAAGAATCGCTAATCACTAGTTAACTTTAAGCAGCTATTATGAATAAGGGGGATATTATGTAAAAGTATAGTTATTAAAAGTAAAACATTACTATCCATTGGAATAATTTTGAAGCATATTGTTAACCCATTGCTTCATATGTTCGAAAATGTGTTTGCACAACAACGTAACTGACGCAATGAATGATGGTGAACTGTCAAAAGGAATGCCATAGTGTGTTATAGAATTACCCTATTGGTGTTTTGTAATACAGGTATTTTATGCCTAAATCAGATATCGGCCATATTGTTATAAAAACTAATGACATGTCAAAACTAACATAAGCTTGTCGTTGTGAGAAGAATTAAATATCTTTTTTATTTTGCCCTAGACCCGCCCCGGCTTCGCACGGATGCAATGCTGATAATAAATACACTGCAGGAAAACCGACCGTTGCATAAAAAACCGCCGCGAACGCCACGCCTTGTACCGCCGTAGACGCGACGCTCCGGAATTTTTAAATCTGTAATACGAGGGTGGATTGAAAAGTACTCAGCTTAACCAAGAAAATAAACACATACTAAATCAGTTATATTTTTATTTTTCTACATAATCACCATCAAGTTCAATACACTATTGCCACCTCCCCTTCCAAGCATTTAGACCGTTAAAAAAAAATGATTCTTCGTTAGAGTCAAAATATGCGTCTACAGCTGCTTCGACCTCGGCGTTTGTCGAAAATCTTTGACCTCCCAAGTGCTTTTTTAGGTTAGGGAACAGAAAGAAGTCTGATGGTGCCAGATCAGGTGAATACGGCGGATGCGGTAACAGTTCAAAGCCACAGTTGTGAATTTCAGCCATTGACTGTACTGACGTGTGAACACGGGCGTTATCTTGATGAAACAGGACTTTTCTTCTGAGCATTCCTCGACGTTTTTCTTTTATTTCCTCTCGAAAACGACGTAGTAAGGTGCAGTAGTAATCAGAGTTTATAGTCTGACCCCTTTCAAGATAATCAATCATAATCACACCTTTCGAGTCCCAGAATACTGAAGCCATCACCTTATTTGCCGACAAAATCGACTTAGCCTTTTTAGGGGGTGGTGAACCAGGTCTTCTCCACTGTTTCGATTATTGTTTTGTTTCCGGTGTACAGTAATGAACCCATGTTTCGTCCATAGTAACAAAACGATTAAAAAAATCATCTGTATCGACTTCAAATAACTCCAAACAGTCGCGTGAAATAGTCAATCGTGTCCTTTTTTGTTCGACTGAAAGCAGTCGCGGAACCCACCTCGCAGACAGTTTGTGGAAACCCAACTCGTTGACAATGATGTTCTGAGTTCGTTCATAAGAGATGCCTATAATCTCGGCTATCTCTCTAATTTTTAATCTGCGGTCTCCCATTATTAAATCAAGTACTTTTTTAATATTTTCGTCAGTAGTTGACGTCGAAGGCCTTCCAGAGCGGGGTTCATCTTTCACACTCTCTCTACCACGCTTAAATTCTGCTATCCATTTTTTGACGGATGAATATGACAGAGCACAATCGCCTAATGTACTGACCATGTCGTCATGGATGGCTTTTGATGATAGCCCCTTCTTATGGAGGTACTTAATGACGGCACGCTGCTCGATTTGCTCCATTCGCGGAAATTATGTCCGATTACTTTGTTAATAAATTTATAAAATCACAACTAATTATCGCACACGTTTCGAACTTCACACAATGAACAAGTCTGAATTGAACTAAATAATGTGGGTAGGTTTGATTTTTAGAATTGAATGGATCTGTGTTAGGCCGAGTACTTTTCAATCCACCCAGGTATCTTCGAAAATATACATTTAAATCATATGCTGTAAAGGGCGATATTAAATCAACAATGTATTTAAGGTATTAATTGATAAGGATTAACGCTGTGTTGGTTAAAATCGCTTCCAAAATTAGCTGGTATTTGTCGTAAAATGTAAGTGACAATAAAATGTTATTGTGGGATATCCATAAGAGATAGACATATACCATCGCAGAGTTTTTTGTAGACCTTTTCAATGTGTACCATATTTAGTACATTATTTTGACAAATCTCTTAGGTTTCTGCCTGCGTTTCACTGCAAACGCGGTAAAAATGTAATTATCTACGACATCACATTAGAAACCTCAAAAATAATAGTATTTCTCCACTATTTAATGGATGTTATTATACACACATCAAAAGTGTCTAGGGATCAACATATATTTTTGCAATAACTTTTCTCCTGATTGATATTTATTAAAATTTTCTTTAAGGATTCATCAAATAAAGTGTTTTCGTTTGTCACAGTAACGATAAACCAAGTCACCTTTGCATTAATAAAGAAATTTGCCATTTTCCTAATAAAGGGATATTTGACATTTGAACCACTAACACAAAAGTTCGAAAAAGAGACTGAAATAACAGTTTTCTCTAAAATTTTATTGGTTAACTTAAACAATTAATAATCCGTGTTTCTACCGCGAACACTAACAACACAAGAACATCGGTTTGGCATACTCAAAATGAGTTCATCCAAATCACGCTGTGGAATGGCCGCCCATGTTCGTTGCAACAACAAAAAAAGGTCTTCTTGCGACTGGATACCCTCCATATTCGGCAGAGCTCTTCTCTGTAGCATATCCCACGCATGCTCAATCGGGTTCAAGTCTGGCGACTGAGCAGGCCAGGGCAGGACATTGATGTTAGCTGCGGCGAGAGTCTGTCTTACAACTCTTGCGGTGTGCGGTCGTGCGTCATTAACTGAAATAAGGGACCGATTTGCACTTGTAGAGGAACGATGACGTCTGATACAATCGTCTCAGCATAAATTTGAGCGTTGAGGTTGCCTCTGATCCAAATCAACTCAGTTCTTCCGCAGATCCAAATACCCGCCCATACCATGATGGTTCCACCACTATAAGGATGGACTTCCTGGCAGGATTTTAATCGCTGTTGGCGTCCAGGGGTTCTCCAGTGTCGTATACGTCTTGTATCCGTCTCATACCAAAACGAGACTCATCAGAAAAGCACACGAAACGCCATTGTTCTTCTGCCCAATTTCTGTGTTCAAGAGCCCATTGATATCGAATCCTACGATTGTGCATTGATATAGGTGGTACCCGTAGCGGTCTTCGGGAATGAAGGTTCACTTCATGCAAGCGGTTTCTGACTGTTTGGTCGCTAATTAAGTTCCCTGAAGAGTGATGAAGCCTCACGGCTAACATCATGGCGGTTATTGTTGGAGCTCTTCGAGTTAAGATTTGAATGTATCGGTCTTGTCTCCGTGTGGTGCAGCGATACCGTCCTCCATGGCGCTCAGCCACGGTACCAGTGCTTGGGTAACGTGTCTAAAGTCGACTGATAACACTCTGACTTGTATTCAGAGCTAAAGCCACAGTACGTTGCCGGGAACCAGCTTCTATCATTCCCACGGCTCTGAGCATTTCTTCCCTGCTTAAATGACGTCGCCGCTCCATAATAACGTTGGTTTTAATCAGTAGTAGGGAAACAGTAGCACTAATAACGTCTTCAATGCGTTGTATGTTTTTATAGGAAAAGAAGAACAGCGTGGCGGAAATTTTGTGAGTCTATAGAGGAAAACAACGAAGCCGCAAGGGTAAGGAAAATCCTATCAACCGATCAGGACCGAACCCTTGGAGCGCTGAAAAAACCCGATGGCACATACACAACAACGGATCAGGAAACCAGCAGAGTCCTCCTGGAAACACACTTCCCGGACTGCAAACTCCTGGAGGACAGGACCTGGGAGGCTGCACCAGAATGGACTCCGACAGAGCAAGACTGGTCCAATGCCTACAAATTAATAACAGAAGACCGGTTAAAGTGGGCTATCAACACCTTCAAGCCATACAAGTCCGCGGGGTTTGATGGCATCTTCCCAGCCCTACTACAATGGGGTTTGGTGCACATCGCTCCATGCCTAGTAAATATCTTTCAGGCATGCATAGCGTACAGATACATACCCCTTGCATGGCGGGAAGTGAAGGTTATCTTCATACCTAAGCCTGGCAAATCGGACTACACACTACCCAAATCATACCGACCCATAAGTCTCACATCCTTCCTATTAAAAACCCTAGAGAGAATCTGCGACCGGTACATCCGCGACGGACCTCTCCAGGCAAAGCCACTCCACAGACAACAGCATGCGTACTCCACAGGCAAATCAACAGAATCTGCGCTGCACAGCGTAATATCCAAGATTGAATGCGCCGTGGATCACAAATGCTCAGCACTAGCCGTCTTCATTGACATCGAAGGCGCCTTTGACAAGACCACTTTCACAAGCATTAGCACTGCCTTGAACAGGCACACCATAGACCCGTCACTGAGAGGCTGGATCGCTAACATGCTCGGCCAAAGAGCCGTGCAAGTTACCGTGAACGACACTACAAGGGCCATCGTGGCGAAGGGATGTCCGCAAGGAGGCGTTCTCTCGCCGTTACTATGGAATCTGGTAGTAGACAGCCTAATAAAAACACTAAATGACAAAGGTTACTATACCGTGGGTTATGCCGACGACATAACAATAATAATAAACGGTATGCATGAAAACACCCTGTGCAATCTAATGCACCAGGCCCTGAAAATCGTAGAAAATTGGTGTGATACACACCAACTATCTGTGACCCCACTAAAACCGAGCTGATCCTCTTCACAAAAAAGAGAAAGCTCACACCGCTAAATCTGCCAAGATTCTTTGGCACCACCCTAAGCCTATCTGCTGAAACAAAATACCTAGGCATGTACCTGGACAAACAGCTGAATTGGGCGAAACATACCAACTACATCACAACAAAAGCCAGCATAGCAATGTGGCAATGCAAGCGGATGCTTGGTAAAAACTGGGGGATTAGCCCCAAGGTCACTCACTGGCTTTATACCACAATCATCCGGCCAATTATTACATACGGCTCACTAGTCTGGTGGCCAAGAACTAGTCTGAGCACAGCCCAAAAGGACCTCGAGAAACTACAACGGTTGGCGTGTGTGGCAATCACCAGTTGCATGAGTACCACGCCTACAGCCGCCCTGCAGGCGATGTTAGGACTGCCCCCCCTTCACCTTGTTGTGAGGGAGGAAGCGACACTGGCTGCCTTCAGACTCCACCTATCAGGAACCCTGAGCAAAGACTCCAGGGTCAAACATACGCGCCTAATGCTAGATGCAATCAAAAGGCAACCAATGATACAAGCACCCAATGACAGAGTACCAAAGCAATACTGCTTTCAAAAGCACTATCAGATAGTACTTGAGGAAGAGCAGTGCGATTACTCAGGTCCGGAGGAGTTGAGAGTATACACCGACGGATCAAAAACCGACCAGGGAACGGGCGTCGGGGTGTTCTCACAGGACCTCAACATAAATATATCCAGATCGCTAGGGATGCTCAACACGGTCTACCAAGCAGAGTGTGTGGGCATAACCCTTGCAGCCCTAGCCATAAAAGCCAGGGGAGTTGCGGACACGCGCATCCGCATACTCACTGACAGTGCTTCCGTCCTCCAATCCCTAAAGCAGGGATGCATCACATCAAGTCTAATACTTGAGTGCCACGATGCACTGGAACGGATAGCCGCACCAGACCGCAATACCGTGGCACTGCAATGGATAAAGGGCCACAGCGGTTCACTGGGTAATGACGCAGCTGACGAGCTGGCCAGAAGGGCATCCAGCGCGTTGGTCAGCGGACCGGAGCCCATTGTGCCTATCCCCTTCATTCAAATACGAAGATGGCTACAAAGGTATACCTACGAACAAGCGGAGATTTGGTGGTCCTCGTCACCGGGCTGCAGGCAGTCCAAGGAGGCTCTGCCATCCCTAGATGGCAAGCTAACCAAAAGGCTGTTGCGCCTGGATAGGAAAACCCTACGATTGATGACGGGGATCATCACGGGCCACTGCCTGCTGAATAAGCATCTCCACACAATAGGTATAACGGACAGCCCTCTGTGCAGAGCCTGCATAGAGGCTGACGAAACAGTTGCGCATGTACTCTTCGAGTGTACAGGCGTTACCCAAATTAGAAACAAATTCATAGGAGCACCAAGATGTTACACAGATGTTCTCAACAGGCTAGGAGACCTGATGAGCTTTTGGAGGGAGGTGGGCTGGCTGGAATAATCCGCCAAAGGCCGCCATGGTCCACGCACAATGGTCCGCTGAAGGGACTGAGTGCGGAAACCGAACCAATAACATAGAACATAGGGAAAATATTGACAGCTGATTTTCATCTTTTACTCGAATTTGATTCACAGTTCCTGATTCAAATTATGAAATGCACCAAAAAGGATCCATATAAATTTATAAAATCATAAATTTATTACAAAGCCACATCTCAATCTCAAGAAATCCGCATAAAAATGCTTGATCCCTAGACACTTTTGATGTGTGTACACATAAGCCTGGAGGAGGGTAGACGTAAGTCACCTTGTCAACATTGGCTCCGTGTGTAATAATTGTTTAAAATAGTAAACCCGCTTCTTAATCCATAAACAACCAAAAATTGTTCATAAAATATCCTAATCGAGTAGCACAAGTGTTATCTCAGAACTATATGTGATATAAGTGGAAATATAACATCAATTAACTAACAGTGCATGGAAGCTTCAAGTGGTTAAAAAACTTAAATATCTATTTAATTAGCGTCATCAGTATCGCACGAAATTTATTCCAGTGTTAATAAACGATAATAATAAGTGAAAATAGAACTTAATAAAAAAGAATATCTAACTTATGTGTGCGGGTTGCAGTAAAAAGTTTAAAAATTTATGTAATAATATTATAAACCGTGAAAAATAACCAAAACACCTGTAAAACGTTGGACTATTACTGAAAGTACCTGGACAGAGTAAAATTTTAAAGTGAAAGTGAAAGACTAGTGTAAAACAAAGTGCACAAACTTCGAGGCAAAAAAAAACACAATAACTATAGTGAGGACTTATCAACAATCTAACAAAACCGAAAAGTGGAAATACATAACTTTTTACAATTAATACATACAATAATAAATACATAATTAAATACACTATATTGTTATTTGCTGTGTTTGAACAAAATTAAGTGCATAGTAGAAACAACATTTATAGATTATCTTAGTACCTACTACAATTCTGTTAGTCATAATGCAATTACCCAGTCACAAACAAAACTCCTAGCGACATCTATCGACGAGTGGAAGTAGTTTCAGAGCGTAAACTATACTGTGACGTGGAGTATCGAACATACAGATAGTGCTCCCGCTACTCGCCGCAAGAGGACGTTAATACCAATTCTGGAGTACACTTTTGCTTAACTACATACTAGTTTACTATTCAATATTTTTCGAACTAAAATGGAGGAAATAAAAAATCTATTAAAAAACATGCAGGAGGAAATAAGACAGCAAAAAGTAGATATGTTGGACATGAAGGAAGATATTAAAAACACTATAAACAGCAATATAAACGAAAAGTTTAAAACTTTAGAAATAAAAAACGAGCATTTGGAACATCAAATGGAAATCCAGACTTTAAAAATAAATAACCTAGAAAGAACGTTAAGACAGAAAAACCTGCTCATATTTGGAGTCGAGGAGGATGAAACAAATTATTGGAATTTAGAGAAAAAAGTTACTGATATAATGAACAATATACTCAACATCAAATGCGACAGCAACAACATTGAATGCGTCAGAAGGCTCGGAAAGAGAGGAGACAAGATAAGACCTATTGTTATAACGTTAACCACAGTGGGGCTAAAAATTAAAATCCAGAAAAACAAGAAGAAATTGGAGTCAACGCCCTACTACATTAAAGAAGACTTTCCCCTCGAAATACTCAATAAGCGTAAGGAATTACAAAAAGAAGTTAACAAGGAGAGAGAAAATGGCAGATTGGCGATTCTTAAATATGATAAAATTGTAATTTTAAGGGATCGAAATCATCCACCCCAAAAACCAAGCTCCGAAAACAAGAAAAGAGTACTGTCAGAGTCACCAGAGCCGTCAGATTCTGTAAAAGCACATAATTTCAAAGAATTGCAACCTACAAAGATCAACAAAACTAATAAAATGGATAACTACCTGCTTAAGAAAACAGTTTCGCAATTCCATTCAAACAGAAACACAAGAGCTCAGTCACAGGAACCACTAACGACCCAATAACAATTACAAACGGCCCCTCTTCATCTTCATCTCCCACTACGGCTAGTCACCGCGGGAGAGGACGACTACAACCCTCCAGAAAACCCTACCAGGAACAAAAACACTAAAAAAGACACATTTAAAATAGCAACATTTAATGTGAGAACCTTATCAACATCGCACCGCTTAATGGAGCTGATGGATTCCTTGAAAAACACGAAATATGATGTAATCGGTCTTTCTGAAGTTAGACGAACAGGCACATCAATTCAGGAGTACGACGATTTCATATTTTGTTATACTGGGGAAACACGAGGATTATATGGCGTTGGTTTCATCATTAATAAATATCTCAAGAGTAGCATCGTCAGTTTTAATGGTTTTTCAGAACGAGTTGCTCTTCTAAAACTAAATATAAAAGGATACCAAATAGACATACTACAAGTGTATGCACCAACAGAGGCTGCAATAGAAGAAGAGGTTGAATCTTTTTATAATACCATTAACGAAACTCTAAAATGCTCAGGCAAGAACGTAATAGTCATGGGTGATTTTAACTCGAAAATTGGGCAGCCGAGACCAGAGGAACGCTTAATAATGAAGAACCATGGATATGGCGTAAGAAATAGTAGAGGAGAGCGCCTAATAGAGTTTGCATACGAAAATAAATTGTACATCATGAATACTTTCTTCAAAAAACCTAAAAGCCAAAGATGGACCTGGAGATCCCCAGATGGAAATACAAAGAATGAAATCGACTATATACTAACAAATCTAGACAAAAATGTTTCAAATGTGCAAGTCTTAAATGTGAACTTTCCCACCGATCACAGACTCGTAAGGGCATCTATCATACTAAGTGATACCAGGAAAACCCGTACAAGATACACAAATCGCTCATTCAATACACTCAAAAATGAAACAGAAATATCAGCATATAAACTATCCCTAGAAAAGCAAATAGAGGAAATGCAATACCAGGAGGATGTCTCCATTCAAACTAACTATGAAAATATAATTAGAGGCATAGAAAAAGGTCTACATTTCGCAAATAAAAATACCGAACAAAACATCTTTAAACCTAGTGTTATATCAGCCTATACAAGGAAACTCATGGATAGGAGAAAGCAACTACATGAAACGAAACCTAAAACAAGAGCACAGAAAAACGAACTAAAAGCTTTATATAAACTTATAAGTAAAAACATAAAGAGGGACTACACGATACACCGATCAAAAATCATCGAAAAACATATAAACACTACTGGTAGCATCAAAAGAGCCTACAAAGAACTAAATACCCACAAGATATGGATTAAACAACTAAAAGAGATAGACAAGCTCTCACAAAATAGGATGGACATTATGAAAACCGCAACAAATTTCTACAGAAAACTGTATGATTGCCAAACCGACAACCTTACAAACATATGTATTGGCAACATACAATCACCTGCAGGGGACGTGTCACATATAGCAAGGATAGACGAGCTCGAAGTTATCGAAGGAATAAAAAGGCTGAAAGTAGAAAAATTTCCAGGACCTGATGGAATTACAAACGAGGCAATAAAAGAAGGGTGTCAATATCTAACACCTCCCCTGACACGGCTCTTTAACTCCATATTGGATTTGGGAACCACACCTTCGCAGTGGTCAGAGTCGACCATGATTCTGCTCTACAAAAAAGGCGATCCTACTGATATAGGCAACTATCGCCCGATCAGCCTGCTGCCCGCACTCTACAAACTCTTTTCATCAATAATCGAAAAGAGGATCAGTAAGAGTTTAGAGGAACACCAACCGGCAGAGCAGGCTGGTTTTAGAAGTGGATACTCTACAATAGACCATATTCACGCAATCGAACAAATTATTGAAAAATACAGTGAATATCGGAAACCACTCTATGTAGCGTTCATCGACTACCAGAAAGCCTTCGACACAATACGACATTCTTCTATATGGACCGCCTTAACCTCACAAGACGTTGAACATAAATATATAGAAATTATAAAGTGTCTGTACAACAACTGCACAAGTAGAGTCAAACTTGAGAGAACAGGACCACCGATACCAATAAGGAGAGGTGTGAGGCAAGGCGACCCACTATCTCCGAGAATTTTTATAGCCGTACTAGAGATGGTTTTCCGCAAGCTAAGCTGGGAAAGAAAAGGACTAAATATTGACGGCAAATTCATCAGCCATCTGAGGTTTGCGGACGATATTATTTTACTATCCGAATGTGCTAAGGAGTTGGAATCAATGTTACACTCGCTGAAAACTATGAGTTACGAAGTAGGATTGGTAATAAATTTAAATAAAACAAAAATTATGTCCAACAATACAAAACACCCCATCTATCTCGACCACAAACCGTTGGAATACGTCGATAGCTACATATACCTGGGCAAACAAGTTTCTTTTAGTAAACAAAATAATGAATTAGAGGTTGAAAGAAGAATTTCAGGCGCATGGAAAAAATTCTGGAGTCTAAAAGAAATACTAAAGGGGACCTTGCCTATGAATTTAAAGAAAAAAGTAATGGATACGTGCCTGCTCCCGTCTATCACCTACGGTTGCCAAACGTGGAAATTCACGACACGCGTAAGGAATAAAATCAGATCCTGCCAGCGTAGTATGGAGAGAAGTATCACACATGTGAGAAAAATACAAAAAATCCCACACAATATTATACGGAAAAAGACCAAAGTAACAGATGCTCTAAATTTCTCGCAGAAGTTAAAGTGGCGTTGGGCAGGACACGTGGCCAGGATGACCGAGGACCGATGGACTTCTCGACTGACGTCATGGCGCGGCCCTGCCGGTATAAGAAAAAGAGGAAGACCGGTAACTCGGTGGGAAAACGACATATTAAAAATTGTTGGAAAAAACTGGATGACAATAGCCAAAGATAGGGTCAAATGGAAAAGTCTGGAGGAGGCCTTCACCCTCATTTAAAGAGGGGTTCTTGCATGCCTGCATGTTCAAATAAAAATAAAAAATAATTAATTAAATTAGTAAATTTAAATTGAAATTTAATTCGCAAATTAATTTATTATATCTAAATAACAAATCTTTTATAAACATATAAATTGTAATGTGATATTTTTTATGCAAGAAATAAAAGGCTTTTTATTTTTTATTTTATTATTTATTTATTACATATAAGCCTTTCTCTTTAATCACTCTATCTATTAAAAAAACCGGCCAAGTGCGTGTCGGACTCACGTACAAAGGGTTCTGTACCATTGATTTATGAAATTAAAGGATTTAAGTTATTTGTATGAAACATTACGCGGTAATAAGCGGTTTATGATTTACGAGGTATTAAAAAAATACGTACTAGATCTCGTTCAAAACAATTTTCGTTGGTAGTTTTTATAGTAATGTACATCATATGATTTTTTTTTGGATTTTTCATTTTCTTATTTTAGAAGTTAGAGAGGGGGGGACCAACTTTTTTCCACTTTGGAAGCGTCTGTCACGCAAACTATTTGGTTTAGAAAAAAAAATATTTTAGAAACCTCAATATCATTTTTGAAGACCTATCCATAGATACCCCACACGTAAGTGTTTGATGAAAAAAAAAAATGGATTTCAGTTCTAAGTATGGGGAGCCCCAATATTTATTATTATTATTGCATCAAAATCTTAATGTGGTTCATAGAATACATTTACCTACCAAGTTTCAACAGTATAGCTCTTATAGTTTCGGAAAAAAATGGCTGTGATATACGGACGGATATATGGACGGACAGACATGACGAATCTATAAGGGTTTCGTTTTTTGCCATTTGGCTACGGAACCCTAAAAAACGCATGAAAAATCTGTTGCGTAGTTTTAAAGATGTAATCATACAAAAGACCTTAAGACTTTTTGAAGAAAAAACAGAAATTTAAAGAAAATTTGTTTAATAAAAAAAAATATTTTAACAATAGACACAAACTTTATGCAAGGGTTTCATCATCATCATCAACCTTTTTTATCGTCCCACTGCTGGGCACAGGTCTCCACTCATACAGAGAAGTATTGACCGTAATCACCACGCTTGCTCAGTGCGGATTGGCGATTTCAGACTTATAAAGTGTAGGTTTCCTCAAGATGTTTTCCATCACCTTCAGTCAATAGTGTCCAAGATATACTTAGAAAGAACATATAACTTTAGAAAAGTTACATTGGTACTTGCCTGACCTGGAATCGAATCCGCGCACTCATACTTGAGAGGCTGGTGTTATAACCACTAGACCACCACGATTACAAGGGTACAAATGCAAGGGTTTATTTAGGTTTTAATAAGGTGTATTACCTCCATGTGTCCTTATTACCGATTCTAATCTGTTCTACATAGATTTTATGAGGGTTATTAAAAGATTTTGCGGAATATTGTCCCACTGTCGTGGGTCCAGAATTTCTCGCATATACAGCTCTTTTTAAATTGTTCCAAATATGCTCAATTGGATTAAGATCCGGGCTGCGATGTGCAGTCAAACACCCTCTATTACCGTTTTGACGGACCATGTCTATGAACACAAGTTTTGTTCGCCCGTTTAGTGATTGGAACACGCTTCGCAATGCAACTTCGAGCATATCGCTCCCCATATTGACGATAGACACTTCTGCGACCATCTGCACCATATAAACATGTCCTACACTCGTCCGTTAACAATATGGAGGCCTATTGTTCTTCTGTTCAATTTAGGTGATCACGTGCAAATCTTAAGCGAGCTTGTCTGTGAGCTACAGACAACTTTGGACCATTTGCTAGTCTAAAAGGAGTGATAGGCACTTCCTTTAACCATCTTCTTTGAAGCTCTGTTTTGATGTTAACTGACGTGAGGAAAAGATTACGCAGGGAAGTTGTAACAATAAATCGGTCATCACGACCGGTGGTTGCAAGATTCCTGCCTGTACCACGTCTCCTTCTGTAAGAACCTGTCTCCACAAACCTTCTATATATTCTAGAAACCGTAGACTGGTTTAAATTTAAATTTCTACCAATCGTTCGTTGATTCAAGCCCTCCCGCACCAGTGCTACAATTTGAGCCGCTTGTTCGGACGAAGTGTCCATATTGTGTTTCAAAAACTACCGATGAGTTAAAAAATTAACCCAACAGTTCTGTTGGTAACAATAATTAAATTGACAAAAGAATAAAACATCAATGCGAATCAATTTAAAACTTTAGTTTAAATAACAAGCAAATCTGATACTACGAGTAAATTTTCTTTTCCCGGCACTATTTATTTTTTTTACTGCAGTTCTATTTTTAAATTTTGCTTTTCTTTTTAAGAATAAGAGCCAGTCTCTCCATAGTTGTATATTTTAATCTAAAAAGTTTGCATATTTGTTAAAAAAAAAAACATTTCAAAATAATCCTGAACTTTGATGCAGTTTACGAGTCCATCAGTGTATTAAGCACATAATTTCAAACAAGAATACAAACATGAAAGATAACTACATAAATTAAAGTCAGCATATTCGTTAAGTATCATTTAAAATAGTGTTTAAAATTTCCTAACAAAGCAATGCCTTTATCACCTAGATTGCCATGAAATAAGACTCAATTTTCCATGGCAAAATACATAATTTTTGAAAATAATAACTATGTGTCGCAGTCAGCGACGGCGGAGAGGTAAGGTGGTCAGCATCTTGGTGTGGTGGTACGGGTTCCATTTCGAAAGTGAATTTTGAATTGACGCACGACGTGTAGATATAACCTCCAATCTTGAAAATAACAATTTAAATAGGCAAACCGACAGTTTAGCCTAGGAGATGTGCCTTGGTCTGCTCCTCAGCGCGAAGTGACCGTTCGACTATCTTGACTTTCCGAAACGACTCCGTCCTCGTGCCGCAATTACAAAAATAACGTCACTGCGTTTAGCCTATTACTATACAAATCAAATTGGCAACCTTCATTTAAATACTTCCACCTCCATCCACGACATAAAAAGCAGGGATGTGACCCCGACTCCGTTAAGTCGGAACTTTCGATTATTATCATACCTTCGGTTCCGACTTCGGTTCTGATACTTTTAAATCGGAGGTTTTAATCGGGGGTTATTAAAGCATACCATAGCGGCGGCGGCCTGTCGACTGTTATGAACAGCAGGATAATTGCATAAATAAACTATATGAAGCAATGGGTCTCATTTCAACAACATTCATTGCGTTATTTAGGTACGTTGTTGAACACACACCGAACATATGGAGTAATGGACTAGCAATATGCTTGAAAACGATTCCAATTGTTAGTGATAGTGCGTTACGCGATTGGGGTGCAGGTTCATATAGATCACGCGGAGAATTCCCTGACTCCTGCTACGTGCACTCTATCGTCAATTATTTTTCACTTGTTATTAGTTTGTTACGCACACGACACGTTCATAGGTTATAGACATTTGATTTAATTTGTTTCAAAGCTTTTGTTCATTTAATGTCATATAATATGCTACTTTGAGTTTTAATTAATTTATCTAATTCCTTTTTCATTTGGAAACATGCCAATTTCACTGTTTGTGTTTAATTTTACAATAAAAATTTAAATGAAAAAATTGACCAAATAAAGTTTTTTTTGTGTTTAAATAAAAAATCTCTCTCCTACCATCACTTCTGACCCTGCCTCCGACTCCGATAAATCAAATTCAAAAACTCCTACTCCGGTTCCGGTTCCGATATAACTACCTCCGTAAGATCCCTAGTTAAAAGCTACGGAATTATGAACAAACTCTGAACTGGAATATCTCAATTATGAACAAACTACTTTCAGGAATTTTATTTATTCTGTTACAAGTTATGTAGACAAAACAAATGTTTCGGACTACTTATCTACATAATAATGCTAGAAATAATATTAAAACGATGCTCGACAAAATATGACGGTGTAAGCAAGTCGAGTATTTAAAAGTTAATTCTTTATAGAAAAACACGACGGAATCCTTACAAAACAAATTCCTGGCTCGAGGGAAATCCATCAAGATTCGCTTTCATAATTAATTATGTACAGGAAACGATTCCCTAAGGTATTCGTAATAAGGGCGAGAATCCTTTATGAAAATAATAAATGAAAACCAGTTCAAAGTTACAGAAAATGTCTTTATTGTATACAAAATTTGTCGTTTATCAATATCGTCAATTGGTTAATTTGCCCGCTCAACTGTGTAATAGGTTGAAAAGGAAAAACGACAATTAAGGAAACTCTTTTGAGATTTTTTTTTCTTTTGCAGCTTTTTAAAGCCAGTACTGATGGGAAGGAACGAAGAAAAATCAGTTATTTTACCTTTTATATTGCATCACTGTATAAATCATAATGATTTTTATTTTTGTTGAAATAAAGTTGTGATTGGATTGCTACGCCTGGCTTGTCTCTCGTGTCATTATGACCTTTATTTTCGTTAAAACAAGGTTCTTATTAGGTTGTTGCTGTGAACGGTAAAAGCCTGACGGATATGTTATTGATATGATATTGTTGTTTTACTTATATGAAGAAAATGGCATCGTACTACGTATCGGCGACAAGAAGTTTTTTTTTACAAAAATATAAATATGTAAAGAAAACCCTGTCCGATCCATGAAGGTATTGTTAGGTATCGGTAACTGATTCTACTAATGGATACAAAGCCGGGCTAAACTTAAAAAAAAACATCCCCTAAAAAAATAATATTATTTCGCAAAAAGCGGTAAATTAATACATGTGCGGCAAGCAACCCTTCCGCGGGCGGCGGGGGGCAGGGCACTCGGCACGTGGTCGCATCGCTATTCGCTCATAACCGCACCGGTGTTGTTACTTTTTTAAAAATTACCAAATTTCGGGGAAGTTGGAATTAATTCGCGGGAAAAAAAGATTATTTCAAAATTCATTAGCATTGTTTCTATGATGATGATACGTAAAATTTTATATTATATATGGTCAAGTGTTTACCCAACCTTTATTATCCTTATGGGTCGGACAGGGTTTTCTTTACATATTATAGAAACCGACTTCGGTCGGTGTCCGGTGGAGAAGTCGGTGTCTCGAGGTTTCTGTTGTTTAGCTCGCCACGGACTTCTAGAGCCATGACAAAAGTAAAATTATTTTTTTCTTTAAGGTGTTTTTTTGAAGTCGGTTTCTGTTTTTTTGTAAAAAGTTTTTATTTCATGCTTTTTTTCACCTCATAACCCATGTTAGAATAAGTTATCATTAATACGAAAAAATCCCTATCTCAAAAACTACTTAACCGATTTTGATTAAACTCATAGTCTCCCTAAGTTGAACAAAACATAGTACAATAATAAAAGAATTACTTAGGATTTCTAGTTCCGGAAATATGCGCGCACAAACATTAAAACATACATACACTTGAAATTTGGCTTACTTACATACGGGTCGAATTGATAACCTCCTTTTTTTTGAAGTCGGAAAACAGAATAGAAAAATGGTACAGATGTAATGACTGTTTTTTTTTTTTTTTTTTTATTAAAGTATATACCAGCGCTTGACCGCAATCCTGCCTGATGGTAAGCAGTGACGCAATCGTTGATGGTAAAGCGCACTAGTTTATTAAGAGCCTATTCACTCTAGCCTTGAAGACACTCAAATTGTAGTCCGACGGAAACACCGCCGCCGGCAGATTGTTCCAGTCCCTCGATGTACGCGGTATAAAGGAGGAGGCGAAACGCTTCGTCCGGATCGTAGAGGTGTTAACAACATAAGGGTGGAAACTCGCCGTACGACGGGTCGTCCGATGGTGGAACGGAGATGGGGGAATTAAATCGTGCAATTCCCTCGCACACTCCCCAGAATGTATCCTATAGAACACCGAAAGGCTGGCTACTCTACGCCTGTGCTCTAGGCTTTGGAGACAAACTCTATTTCAGCATACCTGTAAGGATAGTCAACGCTGAGATGTAGACAGCGCGTGACAGAGTCATCATCCACCTTTTATCGTCCCACTGCTGGGCACAGGTCTCCTCTCATACAGAGAAGGACCGTGTTAGAGTAAAGGACAAGAAATAAAATATAATTCCAAAAGCCATAAAATCGGCTGCCGGCAGAAGTTACTACCCAGCAGACAAAGTCTTGCCGCCATGCGATTCGTCGTGTTCCGGCATGATGTCTGGCGAAGCCATACGGAGGACGGGTCTGAGCAGTTGTGTTGCAATGTATGCCGGGTATGATGCGCCAAATGTTGTTGTGTCGGGAGTTTGGCCGTAGAGGGTCTTTAGATCAATCTTCCTCTGGCGCAGCATCGTTAGTCGTGTTGTTGGGTTTAACATTTCATTACCTCGCTCAACTGCCGTCTTCCTTCCTATTCACCCAGTTTTTTGAATGAATAGATGCTTAATAAACTAGCGCGCTTTACCGTCAGCGATCGCATCACTGCTTGCCATCAAGCGAGATTGCGATGAACCACTAGTTTATAATTACAAAAAGTAACTAAAATAAATAACAATACAACCCTAAGTTATAATAACCAATTGTGAAGAAGTGGAAAGATCTCGAACAGCGAACTACCTATACCCATTGCTCATCGCCCGCAAGACCGCGCCTGTAGTGGCCGATAGTTCGTTAGTGTCTGGTGACGTCCAGGTTACCTCCTGCAGTGACTAGCTCACTTTCTAACTGAGTGAGTTGTGCTACACGATTACTGACAATTGTTTGCACTAATTATACGAGTATTACATCCTAATTTCGTAACACGCCCTACATAACTATCAGTTGGAATCATTTTGAGGCATTTTGCTAATCCATTGCTCCATTTGTTCGTAAATGTGGCTGCACAGCAACGTAAATAACGCAACGAATTTTTTTTTTTTGTATATTATTAAACCAGCGCTTGAGCGCTAGTTTATTAAATACTTTTTTTTACAAAAAAACAACCGTGTTCCAAAAAACACTACAAAGTGAAAAATAACTAATTTCGGAAGTCGGTGTCTTTGGTTTTTGTATATTAGTTCTTGACACCGACTTCCGAAAGTAGTAATTTTTCACTTTGTAGTGTTTTTTGGAAGTCGGTTGTTTTTTTCTTTTGGAAAAAAAAAAGTTTTTATTTTACACTTTTGAGTTGTGAAAAGTACTGTTCAGCTGCATCCGGTTAGACTGGATGCTGACGCTAAAATACTTAATGAAAAAACTTACAAATGCACTGGTTGCCCCTACGATTTGAAAGTTCCCCTTGATTTCTCTGGTCTTCCACCATCAAACTCTGATGTCCATATCGTGGGACCACCTTGGGAATGTCTTCTTTCCATCAGAAAAAGAATTATCAAAATCGGTTCATAAACGACGAAGTTATCCGCGAACAAACATAAAAAAAAGCATATATACCGGTCGAATTGAGTAACCTCCTCTTTTTTGAAGTCTGTTAAAAATTATTGGAATTGTTTCAGTTGATTATTCTGAACAAACTATATTCAGGTTTCGCATAAACAAAAAATAACCTTCTATGAGGATACTGTATTAGATCACTTGTTTAAATAAGACAACGTATTACAGATACTTATTTTATTTTACCTCAACTATAGTACAATTCGCAATACTTGTAACACTAAAAAAAAAACACAGATAGTTTAATCGTTTGCATTTCAAGTGGTCGCGTACCAACTTACTATAGGTACTAAACGACCCGGCAAAGGTCCTTTTTTGCTATTTCATAATCAAAGAACGTAAAGTGCTACCAGCCACATGAATTTCCGGAAAAACCTTTATTTTTCTATTTACAACAAAACTGGCATAAAACATATACGAAATGTTTGAAATGTTACCAGCCGAATAAATTAAGGAATAATTTTAAACCTACATAAATTTTACCATGAGAATGAATTTTATTTTAGCCGTGTAATAACTTAAAACTATTTGACACAAGCATTTTAACAAATGTCTCTTTATGTCGACTATAAATTACATTTTCTTTGGAGTCCTAAAGAAACTAAGCAGCGAACAAACTGCGACTAACCGTTAGAAAGTTAAAAAGAGGCGGCAATAATAAAAAAGCACATCATTAGAATCACAAAAAGTTTTTATCGGAACGGTTGAATATTTCCCTTATTAAAATTACCTTCCCACATTTACCTGTCTCCCTAAAAACACACTATTACCGTCCAAAAGTTGCTGGGAAGAATAAATTAGCATATAAATCGAAAGACCCTGGTCTGTCTAAAGTTTTATTAGAGTCGATATAAAAAAAACTTATTCAAACTCTGG
The DNA here is from genome assembly GCA_037179545.1 of Sesamia inferens. Taxonomy (NCBI): domain Eukaryota; kingdom Metazoa; phylum Arthropoda; class Insecta; order Lepidoptera; family Noctuidae; genus Sesamia; species Sesamia inferens. Next base: position 22,639,510 of record CM073944.1, on the reverse strand, counting down.
ACGAAATGAGAATGAGTTGAAAATCCTTTGAAGGTGGCGTTAGGAAAGTTTTCAATACTTCGAGAGCCTGATTAGGATCTAGACGTTTTCTACTTTTATATTTTTCTAGCAAGAAGCCGAGTTAGCGAGGCGATCGAAGATGGTAAGGTAAACAGGGAGATATGGATTTGTGATTACAGTTTTCAGGGCATCTCAAGGTTAGTTTTGAGGCAAACTGCATGCTAAGAGTAAAGAGATTACTAGAATTAGTTCGCACATTGTGTCCCCCTAAAAACCTTTTTATACGCAAAGTGAAAAATAACTAATTTCGGAAGCCGGTGTCTTTGGTTTCTGTATATTCATTTTTATTCACCGCAGACGGTGCTCCGGCGGGCTCTCATCGACATGGAGAGTGCGATTGTCACAACCCAGTGCTGGGCACGCCATATATAGCGGCCGTAAGTCCCCTCTTTGAGGAGTGTCTAGAGAGGCGCCACGACGCCCTCACCTTCCGTGTCACAGATCCTCACCGGACACTGTTGTTTCGGAAGGTTCCTGTTCCGGATATGGCGGGAGGAAACGCCAGGGTATCACCATTATGTGGCTCGCCCTTAAGCCTCGGCAGAGCATACGGTGGAGGTCTGCCCGCCTTGGGTAGAGCACCACCGTGTCCTCGTAGCGGTGATCGGCGGTGATCTCTCGCATCCAACCCTGGTTCAGGCCATGGTCCGGAGCGAAAGTGCGAGAGCGGCAGGCCGTCACGTCCTTGTGCGAAGCAGTGATGCTGGCAAATTAGGAGTCGGAGTGTGTGAAGCAGCGGACCTCCCAGCGCCCTTACGCCACTAGCCGCCGTAGGAGACGCCCTGGTCGGGAAACGACATCGTACCCCGGCCACCGTAGGCGCGGGTTTGCGGGCGGTGGGCAGTGGGCAGCTAGCCTCTCGGTAAGGACCAAGCCCGAGTCGACGGCGCGTTGTGTTTTACGCGCGCCTCAAAGAGATTTCAGCACATCGTGACGGAGTCTACGAAGACCGATGCCTCCTGGTTCAGGGTTGCGCGTTGGTTGATAACAGAAACCATGGCCTTGGCGCATAGGCAAGTGAAGAAGGGTGGGTTTTAGTCTGTAAAAGTCTGAGACGCCCTTCCGCTCCGCATAGAGCTGGAGAGGTCATTTGATGATTTCCCAGCCCAACAAAAAAAAAATAGGCGAGTGGACACAACGCAAACCCCGGGCGGCTCAAACCCGAAGGCGAAACGCGGTGCACAAGTGCAGGAGAGGGGTCAGAGTGTGCCAAAAATTGTGTTCTGACCTGAACTCTGACATTTTTAAATTCGAAAGCTGAACTATAAGAGGAAATATAAATATTTTTAACTAACAAGAAAAATAAAGAGTTACTAGATCAGTTCTGTGAGCCCGTATTTCAAATACGCTTTGCTAATTTGGTCGACTTTTTTATGCAAATAAATAAATTTAACTTTCAATTGCATGGGTCAGGAATTTAAACAAATATCTTTGCATATGAAGGCAAAATCAGGGCGTTTATAGCTAAAATCGAGCTCTAAATCAATAAAGTCGAAAGAAAAACTTTGCTGCATGTGATACGCTCAACCAAATTATTGAAGGAGAGTTCAGAGATTAAATGTGAAATACAGAAGAATATGATACTCCATTTGAAAAATTTTGAAAGTGAATTAATCTTGAAGATTTTTGGAGTCAAAAAGCAATTTCTTTGGCAAAAAGTCGAGACATAGCGATACGTTACCTAACTTTATTTTTATTTATTTATATATTCTTTACTGTACACCAATCAAGCATCGAACAAAATACATTCAACACAAAACATACAATGGGCGGCCTTATCGCTAATGCGATTTTTTCCAGGCAACCCAAGAATGGATAGATTCTCATGAACCACAAATAAGACTGTCGTTGGTGCAAACATCATAATTACAATACGGCTCTTCTGATTA